>JAWNOA010000064.1:6767500-8017500 GCA_035046345.1 Drosophila birchii
GGAGGGGGCGCCGAACTGACTAATCGAAGTGGGGGTCCCGCGGATTAAGTGCGGACATAAATGTCGGCGAGTAGGAGTATGGTTACGGCTATGGCTACATTAGATGCTCGTGTACGGTTCCCCCTATGATTCATCAAAATTTGACAATGCCATGCTCCAGACAACGAGCCGCGGATAATGTCCCATAAAAAAAAAATAACAGAAAAGGTAAACTGCGCAGAGGTAACAGCTGCCAATGAACCCGGGATGCGAGGTGCCCGTCACCACCTGGGCGTGGGCGTGGGCACAAGCGTGGGTGGTACGGAGTTGTTGCCTCATTAATATGCATTTCCCAATTAACTGGCGTATTTATTTGATTAGTTCAGATCACAGTCTTGTTGCACACACACACACACACAGCTCATTAGTTTAGCTTTTGGCGCTGATAGCAGCAAGTTAATTGATAAATTTATCAGTTGATTAGGGCTCCCCGGACAGTTCTGTTCTGCGGGAGATCATCACCAAAGTTGGGTTGAGAACTAACCGAAAACTTGGCACTGAGTGCCCACCGTTCACATATTTTTTTAATAAGGTTTTGAATTTTAGATTTCGGTCAACACTTAACCGCGAAAATGGCCGAGTCTCTGGTTCCGTTTTTTCTTTGGCTTCTCGGTTTTCAGTTTTTTGCGGCCAAACGCCAGGACGTTCCGTGAGCGACTGAGCTGCTTGTGGGCCAAATAACGCATTTGGCTAATTTGCCAAACGCTTGCCACTCGCCGTCCGCCGGCTGGCTGGCTGGTTGGCTGGTTGGCTCTCGTGTGCGTGCGTTTAGATGAAAGGTCGGCAAAGGCGGCGCGGGGTCGTTGTGTACACAGAGGGCCCACTGTACGAGTCGTTCGCGTTAATTTCGTTCCGTTCTTTCTTTATCACTCTTTGCCAGTGTATTAATTATGAATTTACTTTGTGCTTACGAGAATGGAGAATTCTAAAGGATGCGACACTCAACCGAATTAGCAGCCCCGTAATGAGATGAGTCCTGAGTCCTCAGAAAGGCTATCCGGGATTCGGACGGAGTTTGAGCTGCGAGCAGCGTTACGCATTATTTTTTATTTTTTGTTTGCATATATGCAGATGAAAATAAATGAGTTTCCTGTAATTGATAACGACAGGAATATGTGCACGAGTGTGCACAGTAAAAAAAAGGAAATTAAAGTAGAAACGGAGCTATATTGTTATTATGAGTTAATAAATTAACATAATAACTAAAATTCTAAATATTTAAAAAAAGAAATATTTAAAATATTGTTTCTCAAAATATTTAATATTTTTTTAAGTTTTTGAGGCTTATAAACAGAATTGCATACCTTTGGGCGCTGTTGTTATAGATAATCCTCTTGTCCTTACGACCAAAATGGAAATTTTAACTAAAACTGCTTTAGTTATTTATATTTTTATAAATAATAGAAAACCAGCCAATGATCTTAACTAATTAAATCCAATTAATATTAAAAAAGAAGATCAAGAGATTGATTGAAATGGTAAATTATGTACAAGAAAAAAATATGTTTTGAATTTATTTAAAAAACCCAGGGGATTTTTTTTGTTTCGAGGTCAGAGGCTACATTGGTTTCTCATTTATTTCGCTCCCCCGGAGAGTTTAATTTCCAAGAATTAATTTTATAGTCTGTTGGTTATTTTGAGATTTTAAAAATACAATCATTTTTGTTCGATGCAAGAGGCAACTGATATTGAAGTTTTGTTAACTGTGTGTGTGGACATTGACATTCAGCTGGGCGCAGGACTGGGGGACAAGGAGGGAGTGTTGGCACACAGAAATCGATCGTACCCATTTTGGAGCTGTCACTCAAATTAAGCACATTAAAAATCCATAGGGATTTCAACACCCACATGGCGCAGGCGGCAGTCGACAGCTCCACCCCCTCGCCACGCCTCTTACATGTGCAATTGTATTACACACGCACAGCGCAGCACACCAAGTGACATAGTTTGTGTGTGCTCAGCAAACAAACACACTCCCGCACACACACACTAGCTAGCACACCCGCACACACACAGATACTCGCTAAAACAATGCTAATAAATTTTCGTTTTATGAGCATTTGGCTTTTAATTACCGAACTAAACTTAAACGCCGCACTAGCACACCAATATGTATGTGTGCGCATCGCGTGCGTGTGTGCCTTTCGAGAGATATACTCGTATATATATGGAGATTTGTGGGTTTGGGTGTGTAGTTTATTTATACAACACGCTTGATTTGGCTTGATTGATCTACCAGGAGGCGGATGGATCCAGGACGAAGTGGTAGGGCGGTCTTTCGATTGTTGTCATAGGCGCAAGAGTCGTAAACTAAAATGGTATTTTCCTTGCCGAAATTGCCCCTGTAACTGTATTCCTTCAACAAGGACAATTGTCCTGCCTCACTAACTCCTGGTACAAGTAATCGAATATATTGGTTTGGCAATTGTACTCCAAAGCTTAGGTGAAGTTGGCTTCAACGAATCCAGCTGTCTTGGAGAGTTGAAGTAATCACATTGCCACAGAAATGACTGTGGATTTGAAACCAATTGAGAATATGCTCAGAAGTATGCAATAGAATATTTAAGGATCAAAATTTAAGGAAATTTGTTTATATTGTTACTTCACGAAACACGTAAAACATACTTCTGGATATCTGGTTAAATTTTTTCAAATCCTTAGCCATTTCTTTACCTTCTCTGGTAACAATCTTTTTTTATTAAACTCATAAATAAGGAATACATATTATATCCTTTACAATCTACCCAAATCTTAAATATATATTTCGATTGCTTTAATTATATATTGTATGTACACATTTCTTTAAAAAATATTAAAGTTTTTAACTCATATTTCAGTTTATTTCAAAAATCATAATTACAATCGTTTGATTTCAGTGAAAAAAGTTTAATTCTAATTTAGAGTCATACACTAATAAATTTAATTTAATTTTGGTCAGCTCTAAGTAAATATAAACATTCATACAGTACGAAGGCTAATTTGTTTAAATATTTATTTCCATCTCTTGTAAGCAGACATAATCCTGTTAGCTGCCGCCACAAAACATTTAAATGCGAACCCTTAGCAAAGGAACTTAGTATGTCCGAGTTCATCTGTTAATATGTTATGCCGGTGAACTCCAACCATTTGAATATTAAGTACTCCTTGAACAGCTGCGGTCGCTGCTACATGCGCTGAATAACGCATCCCTTGAAGGAGTTGAGCCTCGCATCGATCTCACCTTCCTCCAGCTACAGGACACCATGAGGTTGAATATGAAGAAACGTTAAATATGAAGACACTTTCTTCTTCTATCCGACTTACCTCATTAAAGGCATAGATGTCCTGGTAGCAGGACGGCGAAATGCACTGCCGGATACAGTTAATCTTGGCTACACCCACAGGACTAAGGTTCATGCACTTGACATGCTGGTCACAAGACACCTCCATTTCATGATATGTGATTTCCTATTTGTATTTGTTTTATTGAATTATTTTCATGTTTTTAAAGCAAATAAATAATGAAGAAAAATCAATACATTTACAGGACTTACATTTTTGCTGGTCTCCTTGTAGGCGTACTCGGGAAAGTTGAACGTGGCCGCCTTCGGGAACATCTTTCCATTTAGACCGTGCAACTCCTTGTAGCCATAGGCGGCATTTAGCAAAATTATTGAGCAAAAAACAATGAAAATCGCAGGACGCGGCATTTTAACCTTTGTTACTTGTTTTGTCCTTTTGTGGAGTCAGCTGTTCGCAAGGGCTGGAAAGCGAAAATGTGCTGCGACATTTGCTTTAGTGAAAAGGACAGTTTGAGAGTCACATTTCATTTCGATCCAGATGGCGCTTTAGAACTTGTGTAAAATTAGTTGAAAACCGTGTCAAAAGTCCTTGGGTGGAAATATCATGTTAAATTAAATGTTTTAATAAATTAATAATATTAATATATAAAAATTATTATTCTCCTTGAATAATATAAACCTCTTTATCTGATTTTTTAAAGTCAAAACTAATTTAAATTTATGTACTACTTATAGAAACCGCAGTTTAAAATTAGCTTTGTAGCTATAAAAACTATGAAATAAAATTAATTGGTAAAATATTTAATGAAAATTTGTTTTTTTTAAGATTCAATTTTTGTAGCATACATTTAAAGATATTTTCAATTCATTTCCCAATTTTAACGATTTCTTTGGCACCACAATTTAAACAAAAACAAATGAATTATTATTTTTGACATCCATAAATGAATATATATATATATTTTCTTCAAGTGCGAATGATCCGTATATATCGGATAACGAATACAATACTTTGCTGGACACTTACACATTTATCTACACATCTAAACATTTGTAAACAGGACTCCAGATTTGAAATCTGAGAAATATAGGTATTATTTGCGGACATTTATAATTTCCTTAACTATACGAATATTAAGGTGTTACCGATTTGCAATCAAAGATTTATAGTTCGTAGCTTTTCTTAGATTTAAATAAAACTAAATGACTATGCCACGGCAATGTATAACAAACTTATATCATTAAAATATCATCAATTAGGGATGCTAACAATACTGGAACAGATAACGTAACAAAGTAAATGGAGAGAGAGCGTAAGCCAATAGTATACACAAGTATATATCACAACAGGGGGGAAGGAGGTGTATTTGAAATACCCAAGCTTCAGTTCTTAAACATAATCCTCGCCATTCTTAAGCATTTTCTGCGCCTCGGCATTTATGACTGTCTGCATCTTGCAGGTAAGCGAGCTGTGCCGATGGATGGTGAAACGCGAGGTGGCTGGCGCCGAGGAGCTGTGCTTGTAATTCACAGCATTCTGCCGGCACAGACCCAACCTAAAACAGTAAGGTTTCCTTCAATAAGTAACATTATCAATAGGTTTTATTTATCAGTCACTTACTTTGACAACAAGGTAAACAAGTCCTGGCGATACTGGGATGTCAGTATGGCATACAAGTAGGGATCCGCGCACGAGTTTAAGGGGTAGAAGAATACAAGTAATATTTTGGACTTGGTCACGTTGATCAAGGGAAAGCCAGCCAGGGCTGTGAGTCCAAAGAATGCTATGGGAGACCAGCAGGCAAAGTTTGTAAAGACCTGAAATTACCAAAAACGGATAATGATGGAATATGAAACATTTATTCAGAATTTAAAGATTAAACCCAATAAAAAAGACAGCTGAAAAAAAATATAAAAAAATTGTACAATATTTTCATTGCATACTCACCAAAAGCGCCATTTTCTTGGCTACACTCAACTCCCCCGGATTGTTCTGTCGTGCCTGACGCGTCTCCCTGCCGAGCGAGAGATAAATCTGTGCATAGCACACGGCTATGATGGAGAAGGCCACACCGTTACAGCCCATAATGGCAATCAGATACACGGTGTCGAATGCGTCTCGGTTCTCCATCGGCAAGCAGATGCTGCAATAGCAAGGCTCAGCATCGATAACAACTGCCATAAGCTGAAGGACTCACCTTGTCGACGAATAATTGCTGATGCCAAACAGCGGCAGCGAGGACATGAACATGGAGTAAAGCCAACCTCCAAGCATGATGAGAGCCGCCTGTCGCAATTTAATACGATGGTTCAGATACATGGCCTGCGTAATCGCCAGCCAACGCTCGATGGTAATCACGGTCAGCGTGAACACCGACAGATGACTAGCAAACACGGTCAGAAATCCAGCAACTTTACAGCCCAGGCCTATGTAAACAAGAATCAATAAGAAGAGTTAATAAAAAAACAAGTGAGAAGCTCAATGGGAGACCCACCGTATTGCCAGTCATAGGCATAGTTGAAGTATTCCCCTATTGAATGTGCATCAATGGAGGCCACCAGGAGGAGATAAACACCCAGGCAAAGGTCAGCAAATGCCAAATGGCACATGAGAAAACGGGGTACTGGCGTGGATTCGGGTCTGCAACGGGAAAGCATTGAAAATTATAAAATTAGCTAATTGCTCTTTTGTAATTGGTAATTTAACAAATTACCTAATTGATAGAATGACTGTCAACACTGCCACATTGCCCACGACGGCCAAAGCAACCACAATCCACACAGAAATGCGCAACCATTGGTAACCCATGACATCCTCGCACGGATTCAAATCATTGGGCATGGGATAACATTCAATATTTGGTTTTCTGGAAATAGTTTCATATTAAAAAGTAAATCTTTAAAATTATAAAGTATTTCCTTTTCTCACCTGAATGTAAAGTTACCACAAAATTCGGCAGACTGGTCATCGTCTGGATTAATGGTGATTTGTTCGTGAAAATAGCCCAGATTGGTTGAATCGGCCATATAATCAACGGAAGCATAGGGAAAGGGTGTTATCTCTGTCACCGATGGTTCGGTGCTACCAAAACTTCCAAAATCCTCGGGCTGACTGTGGATATTAGCTTGATTATATATTTAAATATTTAAGAACTTAATTTTACTTACGCTTCAAGGTTATCCAGAAGGGCTCTCTCCTTGCGGCCACCTTTGTTGCACTGTTCCCGCCATTTCTCAATCTCCAGCATTCGCAGGGCATGCCGCCGGGGATCATGCCGAGATGGGAACTGGAAGGCACAGCAGTGGAAGGAGTGCGTGAGGTAGGCACGCTGTAGATTCTATTGGGGAAATAAAACCTAAATCTCAGTTCTTATAAGAAAGCTAGACTGTGCTCACCCTGAAGTTGTATATAGAAGGAATGGTTTTCAAGGTGTGTGTGTTTATTATGTACAAAGCTTCGATGGTCTGGAGTCCCACTGAAGGCAGGCCAACAAGCGAGGTACTGGAGAGATCGCTTATAAAGGAAAAACAAAGGTTAAGAGGCTATTAATTCAAGTGTTTGTAACACTTACAGTTCAGTTATATCAATAATCCCATTAAAGGCATTTGAATGCATCTCTGTAAGCTTCCAGTTATCGTTCAAGGAGCTGCAAAAAAACACTGATAATTATCACAAAGAACTTCTCACACGGTTTTACCTACAGTTTTGCTATCTTCGAGCCAAAGAAAGCGGAGTCATCAACGTAGCTTATGTCATTGTTTGCCAAAATACTATAAAGATTAGGAAAAGGTTCTCAAAAGATTACTGCATAAATTCGTGGCAGACAATCTATAAAATACGTACAATTGTGCAGTCTTTACGTTTATAGATTTAGTATCTATTCGAGTAATTTGATTGTTATCGAGATCTCTGAGGAGAGAATTCAGTTAGCCGTTTTAAAAGTTTGTCATTTCCAGAAACTCACATCATTTGCAAAATGTTATGCGGCGGCAGGTGGCCCAGGTCCGGAACACTGGTTAGCCCGCTGTTTATGATGCGTCTGTTGGGGGTAAAAAAAAAGAATGCAATGTTAAGTCAACCCACGTGTGCCTCCCTCAAAACTTGACCACAAAGTCCACTACGCCCACCCGCTGGTTACCTGTATTTCTGCAAAAAATCCCTCTCTTTGTAAAAATTGTCAACAAGCTGCAGGCGCTCAGTTCTATTTGCAGTTTTTAATGTCAACTGCAGTTTATTGGTAAAGCGATTGGATTTGAAAGCCACCTTTTTTTTACTTTACAAGTCTTTAAATTTGATTCAGGCTTAAAATGTATGAAATATTATGGTAAGTTGGTTTTGTAAGCATTTAAAATAGTGCCTTAAATATCCAAAATTGCAAAAATAAAGAGATTTTTAAGAACTGTTCCTCTTTTTAAAATTATTGCTTATTTCAAGACCCTTTTTTTAAGGGATTTGCTAAACACTCAAAATATAATTTGAGTTTATTGGCAAAGTTTTTGGATATACACAAAACTGTATTATTTTTAAATTCATGTTAACCTTAACGGAGATCTTTGCTAAACATTTATATAATTTTTTGTTTTAATATAAATGGTTTTTTATGTACCACAACGCCTCCCAAAACCATTAGCCACCATTAAATGCCACAAATTATCTCCAATAACTCTTAAGACTTTATTATTTATCAATGCCACAAACTATGTCCCCCTCTGCACGCTCAAGGTATAAAATCACACAGATGTGTCCCCATATGTGTTCCCTAATCTAAGGCCATATTTCGGCAATTGCCAAAGGGAGGACTTACATTATTTCCACGGTGTCCGAAATGCCAGCAAAGACGTCCTTTGACAGAAAGGTCAGCTTCGGTGCATTGCTAATGTAGCTGCAAAGGCAAGGGAAAAGGGGGAGAAAAAGGAAACCCTTGGTGATGGAAACAGCCACTTAGGCACAATTACAATCAGGCCTTACATTGTGCGCAGCAGCGTTAAATTAGCAAAAGCGCCGTCCTGTATCAGTTCGAGCTTCAGACAGTCCGTGAAAGCCCTGCCAAACCCAAAGTCGCAATCAATATGTATGTGTGGATAGGATATATATGATGTACTTACACATCCAACAGTGTGGGCCCATAGACCTTCAATCCTGTGTAGCGTAGGCGAGGCAATCCCGCCGACGCAATAGTCAATCTCTGGATGGGCAGCTGCAGCGTTTGTGGCACCCGGGTGAGCGCATCTCCCTCGCAACGGCACTCGACCTCCTCGCTCTGTGGGGATAGAATATTGGTGGTTTGATTTACTAACTTTATTTTCTACTTAATCCTTAAGTGGTGTCTGCCGTGATTCCTGGCATTTTCACAAAACTTTGTTAATTTGTTTGCTTTCACTCACAATTTAATTTGCTGGCAAAATGCATTATAAAAGTAATTTCGAAAACAAAGCTTGACAAAATATACAAAAATTATTATAGATAATATGAAAGCACTATAATTTTTAAAATTATTCATTATTTACTAAATGCGACACCTTTAAATTTTTTTGCATATTTCTAGACATCATTCAAAAGGGTTTAAAAAACTTTGAGACTTCATTGACATTCGGGAAGAAATATATGTTTAAATTCAACGAAATTATTATAATTTGTAGGAAAATATGTGATGTCTACATTTTTATTTATTATTTATTTATTACATTTTTAATTCCTTATTTAGCCCAAGCTTTGCCTTAATATAAACATTAAACCCAGCTTTGTGTAAGCCTTTCAATGCTGGCATTAAATCTCACAGCTGACTAGCGAGTGCTGTGTCCTTGCAACAAACACAAAGGGCACCACAAGACATAAATATAAACACAGACATATATGTTTGTATGTAACTGCACTTACTTGATTGGGTGCCTTCCAGCAGCAACACTTCCAGCCGGAGGGCGCTGGTGTCAATGTCACGGTCATAGGTGCGTCTCCCTGAGCTTCTGTTACCGCATTATGGCTACTGGGTACATCGAAGCCGTGTGAGATGTCATGACAGTTACTTCCGAAGCTCAGCCCCTCGGCAGCCGACATGGCGTATACGCGATGTGTGCCACAAAGCTGGCCGAGCAACAGATGATGAACAAAGAGCAACCGTAATAGAAAGCCAATTGACAAGCACTTTATGCCTGTCTTTGGTTGCCGACGGCCCTCCTTCCGGACCCAGTTTGTTTGCCTTCTCCCCATTGAACTCAGCAGTCGTCCAACGATCCTAAGCACATAATGGGCGTCCCATTGGCTCTGAGAATATGCGTCTTCCTTGCTTCTCGGAAGTATCACTTCTAATTGGTTTTGTTTCAATTACTCATCTTGGACGGTGGAGGAGGAGAAGCCTAGGACAAAAGGGGAAAGGATTCAGTTAAACTGCATAATGAAGCCATCAAGCTGGACGACAGGCTGGCAAATGATAAACTTAAATAGCAGCAAATCCGAACTGAACCAATCCGATCCGAGAAGATATTTGGCAGGCCGCGAATTGGCCGGTCACGTTCTGTGGTGCGCTTACGCGTGTTTGATTGATTTTCAAATCCACACAAAAGCGAACGACAAAATCAATCCAAAAATCCGAAATCAACAGATAGGTATTTGTGGTAAATTTCTTAAGCAATCATTTTGGACAAGAGACCGGACACACCATGGCCTCACAGAGCAAAGCCTGTGACACCGTGAGGACACTGACTCGGGAAGGGAAAAGGCGAGCAAACAGAGCAAGCAAAAGAGCAAATATCATTGGGAGTCGGTTGGGTTGTTAATTAACATATGTTATCACAGGCATAAAACTCATATATTTAAGCTATTGCATTATTTTTAGACACAGTATCATATCACGTTTCCCCCCAGGCATACAGATATGTATTTGTTTTGAATTTATAAATGCCCCCACGAGCCGAAGTCTCGCTTTACTGCTCTGTTTGTGCTTAATTTTAGTTCTCACCAGCTAATTGAAACATTCAGTTGCGCGTAATTAGTGATCCCATAAACAGAGATTGGGAGCTGGGAGCTGGGAGCTGGGATCTGGTGGAGCAGTTTCTAGGAGACTATTGTCCCCCAACTACTATACTTTAATTTTATTCGCTTATCTCCAGCAGAGACAGAGACTGAGACGGCAACAGAGAGACCTCAAAAGACGATCGCCGACAGGTGTGCTGGTGGCTGGGCCAGGGGTTCCTGCGGCTTAATTAACAAATATTTGTTCTCGCATGTGTTCGCTGCTCCATCTACATAGCTTTATTGCCTCGAAATATATATTTTGGCCGGCACAAGTGCACAATCTGACTATCGAGGCTCCTCCTATCTGTAAAGTGAAAAATTGTAATTAATTAACACCTCTGCCTAGGCGACCCCTCCCAGCGGAATGCCGTGAACCCTTTTCTGCCCCTGAAGAGCAGATTTTCCGCCGATTAAACAGACTGAGTGACAAAAATCTGTTGGCCATGACGTAATCCGTTTACAGAAACAATAATAAAATCATTGTGTGCGTACAGTTCCATCCAACAAAGCCAAGAAAATGAGTTGAGCCAATTATTTACACAATTTTTTGCTTGATTGGCAGCTCGCCTGATTGTTTGCATTTAAATCAAGATCGAAAAGTTAGCAGTTTTCAAATTTAATTTAATCTAGTTCAAAGCACACTCACACACAAGTCAAACCGATGATGTTTTGCACTTGAAAAATGAAGCTAATTTGCCTAATTGCGATTTTTTTCAAGCCTGGAGACACATTAAGGAACTACATAAAAGGATATCTCTTCCAAGCGATTCTCTTTTAGTGAACACGATTTCAGTGAATGGTATTAGTCTCTCCCTCTCTCTGGACACTGTCTGGTCTCTGCTGGTGTCGTTTTTAACAAATTATTGTTAATTGCCGCATTAACAACATTATAAAAACAAGTTAGTAGCCGAGGGAAAATATCTCTGTTCGTATAAATCAAATTAGAATGCTGTAGTTGAGTGGAACGCATATAAAAAACTTTCTGTTTCGCTGCTCTAATGTTAATGGTTAATTACATTTTATTATCATTTCGGTAAATTCCTTCCCAAGATGTTATTCATCGAAATGTATAGAGAAATCGCAATCTGTTTGGAAGCTAGCAACGTCTCTGGAAATCTATTAATATCTACGCATTAGCAGACACATGGTAATGCCTTCGAAATCACACAAAATCGTTATTAAATTCCCTTACACATCACAGCACAAATCACAGTGTAGACAATGCAGTGTAATTTCCCAAACGATTTTAGTCTTTTCAGTGCACTCTCCGGCCAATAGCGATTACCACCCAGATTACGGAATACAATCTGCCATTTGTTTCACACCCCACGGGTTTAATTAGTAATTGCTGCTATATGCCAGACACAGACACCATAGATTAGCTGCCCGAATCTACCATATTTACACATAGCTTATCGCCACTAAAATCGAAAGTAGACGTTGCGATAATTTTATGGCCAAGGCTGGGCTGCAGCACTCGGGATCGTATTATAAATAATATATATCACAGGAAATATGATGGGCTTTTGGTCAGGCGGTTTGTTTGGTAATGTTTAGCGCGCACACACATACACAGGGTTATTTTCCGCTTTTCCTCTGTAAACAATTTCTGGACACAAAGGCATGTTGCTCACCGGAATTGAGTCTATATTTTTGTTGTGGCGCCTTCACTTGTTGCGTTGTGAATAGGGATTAACAACCAAGCGGAAGCCGCTCGACCACCGGAACTGTAGGAACTCTAATGTCGGAAACAAGCAAACGAACTGCCTGCCGAGCGCGACGACGACCACGTCCGAGCAGCTCAAGTGGCGATAGCGAAATGAGAGCTCGTCCACCAGCTGCTTCCGAGCTCCGAAGCAGCCAATGTATATTGACTTGGCACAGCGACCGTGTGTGTGTGTGGGCGCTGATTTCTGTTGCTGTTGCGGTTGTTACAGGTGAAAGATTTCCCTTTTATGAGGCAACCTGTTGAGTTTTCACCTGGCCAGGCATGCGGTCACTTTATTAACGAAAACCCTTGAATTGCTATCAAGGAGGCTCTGCCTTTAAACTCACAACTAGGGAGCTTGTCATTGGAAAATATTCAGCAAGGAGTAATAGTTCGAAGCCAAAACCAAATCCAAAACTAAATATATTCTTTCGCTCCGATTCAAATCATAAAACCTGATCAAATGGATATGCTTTTCCAGTACAAGAAGGACCACACCTTCGACAGGCGCCGCAATGAGGGCGACAAGATCCGGCGCAAATATCCGGACCGGGTGCCCGTCATCATTGAGAAGGCGCCCAAGACCCGTCATCCCGATCTGGACAAAAAGAAGTATCTGGTGCCCACTGATCTGACCCTGGGACAGTTCTACTTCCTCATACGCAAGCGGATCAATTTGAAGCCCGACTCTGCCCTCTTCTTTTTCGTGAACAACGTTATACCGCCAACATCGGCCACCATGGGAGCCCTTTATCTGGAGCACAAGGACAAGGACGACTTCCTCTACATCTCCTATTCCGATGAGAACGTCTACGGACGTCAATAGACCCTCGGGTTTATCCCGCCAAAAATCGTTTGGCTTGTTGAGTTACTTTTACGCCATTTGCCAAGTTCATCAATAAAGTGACTCGACTGTCCCTAGCAGCCAAGCGTCGGCGGCGGCTTCGTCATCCCAGACTCGTGCTGGGTTAAATAATCATCACAGTATGTGCTTCCCCTTTCTGGGAAGGGGCTGGCTAATCCCTTGCCCCTGGTATCGCTGGTTGGTAGAAAAAACAGAAATTAATTGAAGCGCTCAAAAAAAGGCTAGCACTGAACTCACGGCTTAATTATAATTCAGAAATCGATGGCCCGTCTCATTCATTTAGAGCTGCGACAAATTAAACAGAGGCATCGCATCGCATTTTGTTGTTATGATGGTTTGCCCAAGTTCACTAATTGGTGAAAATATGAGCCATAAAACCAGTTTAAATCGGCCAAAAGTGTGCTGCTCTGAAAGCCTGCAATAAAAAACTCGGAAGGCGATGGTGGTTGGGTGGGATTTGGATTGGGTTTGGGATTGGATATTGCATTCAAAACAAAGTTATTTGATAAACTAATTGACATGCTTGGATTAGCGTAGGAAACTTTTAAGCGAAAATGTTTTTTTCAGAATCATTGATAGGTTTTGCTATTTAGATACCATTCCTCTATTGGCCACCCACAACCACAACAGCCCAATCATGCTTACATTAAGTCATCTATTTATGATATTCATTGACATGTCCAAGCTTTAGGCCGATAATTTATATCAATTTAATAAAAATCGAGTTATTTTTAGAAAAAGTTTCATAGATCGCAGATGGGAAATTCTTTCAGCTTCCAGAAATCTTTCCGTTGGCGCCAACTAGTCCACACAGAAATCTAAAAACTACACATCGTCTGCTACGGATAGAGCTAAGTATTCCAAAGTATCTCACAAACCTCTCATATCCTGCGAAATTCATTAGTTTTAGTTTTTGTGATATATTTTGTGTTTCAGAGTCCTATCTTCAAATTTAGATATCAACCCTATACCCACATATTTCAGGACATATTTGCGAATAATTTAAAATTATAATTTATAATATTATACCAAAAACCATATATGTATATGTGAAAATTATTACTCGAAAAAGTAAGTAAAAGGTAGAGTACATTAGAACAAACATCTAGTTCAATAGCACGTATTACAAGGAGAGCAATACGCGTAACTAAAAAGTGCACTTGACTTGCGTAAGAAATGTAAAAATAGAAACACAAATAACAAAATATATCTAAGGTTAAACAAGACATCATCACACAACAGCTGACTGTGAAATCTAGCGGAATTATTATAGACATTTGATAATATTCTGTGTTATACATTTTAATTTAGCTTACGATTTGCATATCATGTTATTTACAAATGCGAACCAGCCACTAATTGACTAGATAATCCAAAGTGAATATAAATACAGTTGCGGTTAAAATAATAGCAGTAAAGTACAAAGAAACTTGAAAGGTTTTAAGGAATATAGTTAACCTAGAAATATAGGTTATAGGTGTTAAAAAAATATTCCAAATGCAAAAATTGGCTACCAACTCTTTAGAAATTAATTGTTCCCCTAAAAAGTATTAGTATAAGCAACTAATTAATCTGTAATATCTGTAATATGTATAAATAACACATTTATTTGTTATATTACTTTCACCGCTGCTGTAATCTTCACATACATATATCATAACAGTAACAGAAGCGCAAAAAGACACAAATGAGTCAATTGAATTAAGAAATTAGTGTGTGGCCGAAAATAAATGACAACTTCTGGGTTATCTGGCAAAATATTTGTCACCCCGGACAGCATCAATGTAATATACGACACAAACGGACAGATGGAGTCAGTGGCAAAAGAAAATAACAAATATAATAATAAAAATCGTTCTCAATTTGCGTATTATTAGCAATGGAAATCAGCCTTAATCGCCGGTTGGCTGAGTTGGATCCAATTCCAAGCGGCTTTTATTTTGGTTTCTTTGTTTTAGCCGCAGCAGCAGTTACATAAAACGGGGATATACAATTTGCCGGAATATAAATACTGTTTAAAAACTCGATAAATAAATTAAAAATGAATTTTAAAAATTAACCTAAGTGCGCCAGGCATTTAAGTTTATAGCCGGCAGGTTGGGATCATCACAGCCTATAATTTGATTGCTATAAAGATAATCAGAAGAAGAGAAGCTGTAAAGAAAGTGCTTCGCTCAGCTTTTGTTTTTTCTTTCTTCACTTACCCCGGATGGTCGGCTCGAACGAAGGCGGCCAGTGGCACCTCGTGCAGTGTAAGACGATCGGAGTTGTCGCAAATCAGGCGAGCCAGCGTCACCTTACGCAGCTCCTGCAACTGAGCGGGGGTGAAGGCTCCTGGATTAATCGTATCGTCGTATTCGTAGAAGTAGCGATCGCCCTGCTTGAACCGTGCAAACTGGTCGCCAATGATTTCGGCAAAGGTTACGCCCACTACGCCGCCATCGACGGCCTTTTCCAGGAGGCCACCCACCCACAAGTCAATGTCATCGGGTGTGCGATAAACGCTAGCCAACTTTTGTCCAATCTATTTGAAAATAGGCGAACAAATTAAATAATTTATTTAAAAATACATACAAAAAGAAACTTACCTCACTGGGAAACTGCTGAAAGCTATGCAACTTGGCTGAGCCCATCAACTCCAAGTAATCGTTGTAGCTGCGCAGACCTTGGTCCCGGCCCCGCTGAATATTAATGGCTGCCAAGTCCAAGCCAAAGGGATTATCACCACGGAACAAAAAGCGACTAAGCTGCTCGAAAGTAATTACACGTTTAGAAACCATTTAGCAAATTATAAAAGCAATGCTTACGCCCTGGCTAATGGAGCTGTCGACCTGTTGCATCGGCTGGCTATACAGAGTTCGCAGCATGTCATCGTAGAACTCGCGTTTGCGCATTCGAGAAGGATTGAACATTACGTCCGGTATATTAACGACTTCATCGATATGACCCTGCTCCTGGCGGATGTGAAACTTTCCATCGACACTAAAAAAAGGGTAAGATAAATTGTAAGGCTTCCGTTTTTCGCTTATTTAACACTCAATTCCCACCTGGAGTGACCCATGCGATATGCAGCGCCTGAGAACTCATTGGTTATCGCCGGATTCACCTCAATATTGTAGTCACGGGAATAGCCCCGATCCAGTGGCACTAAACGAAAGCGTTTCATCTGTTGTGGCCCAATGATTATGGGCAAGAACTCGCTGTACGTGATGTGCTGCATCTCGGCAATGACGATGCGTCGAGCCTCCTGGAAGAGCCACTCATCGCTGGCAGACGGATTTAACTGGTTCAGAGCGTCCGCCACACGATTGTGCTCGCGAGCCAGCAGAATCTGAAGTGTGATCAACGAAATGATTTGATTGGTCCTTCCATCACCTGAAAATTTGATATTAAAACCTTTAAGGTCATCCAATTATCAATATATACAAACTAACCCGAGTTAAAGCACGACTTGCCAGCTTCCTCGCTGGGACAGGCGGTCTTATCGTTTGTCAATGGCAGCAGTTCCCTTCCAAAATCATTCAGCATTCGTAGACGGCCGCCTCGGAAGGATCTCAGGCCGCGGGATGCCTCCTCACTTGATCCATAAACCGGCGAAGCATCCACAAAATGCGTCACCTTGCTCAGCTGCTTGCCATAGCCAAGTTGGCAGTCGGGACTGGGCACCAATGACAATCGCACAAAGTTCAAGCAGCGCACTCCAAAGGCCGAGAAGAACTCATCATTCGGATCAACCAGGATCGGCATGCAGGCAAAGTGACTTTCTTGTGGGCTTAGAGGAGCCTTTCCCTGCGGCGAGCAACACTGCACCAGACTCCCGTCCTCGAGTCGCACCGACGAAGATTGCGTAACATCATGAGCCTGTAAATGTGTCATTATTTATTAAAGATGTGTGAAAAGAGGAGGTGCAGTCCCATCCATAATCACTTACCAAGACCTGTCCAAACTGCATCACCATGAGATTATATCTTGGATGCGGACGATCGACGTCGGCGAGCAGAGTACGGGATATCTGGCGAGCTCCCAACAGCGGACTGCCATCGGAGCGGGAGTGAGCACGCGGCGTCCAGATGCCATCCTCGTAGGCGGGGGGCAACAGGCGTTCCATCGGCTGGCCAGCGGCACCCCACAGGGAACGCCGCGGCAGTGGATTGTTGCAGGTGCCATCCAAACTGCGATATGGCGAGCGCACTTGCCGGCAAATAGGTGGCGGCTGACAGTGCTGGGCCAGCGGCGTCTCCGTGAACTGGACGGGCACGTTGTTGGTGATGAAATCGTCAACGGGCACTTGCTCCTTCTTTCCGAACAGCTGTGTGGTGATCACCTGTTGAATGGCACTGTTCGAGATGGCAAAGTTCTGCCGATCATCGTTGGACGTCGAATGGAAGACCAGACCGTGCGCAAAGTCGGGGAAGCCTCTTCGCACGGGTATCTGCGCCACTCCGTGCATCAGGTGCTCGAAGTTGCGCCTAGCCTCATCCAAGATGGCGGGCGAGAGGATGGCGGGAAAATTGCTAATAGCTCGCTCCCTAACCGCAGCCGTGTGGTTCTGGCCCGTCTGGCAGCAGTAGCCCAGTTGTCCGGCTGGCAGATCGCAAATCTGTGGCTTTTCATGGCTTTCCATGCGAACATGGGCCGGGCACTGGATTTTCGGCACACATTTCACACCGACGCAGGGCAAACATTTTTTCAGTAAGGCGCTGGTGGCTACAACGGGACAAGCGGAGAACCAGAAGCCGTTATAACGGGGCAAATGCAAGGACAAAAGGAACTACCAAAAGAAACTGGAGGACATTTTGCTACTTAATTTATTGTTTCCTCACCTGGCTCGGGTTTCTTTGTGGTTTTCGGAGAATCGGTCACAGGCGCTGGCGTCTGCTGATCGTCGACATCTTCGCTAAATCGATTTTGACGCACAGAAAATGCTGCTGCATCGGATGTGCGTAACTGAGTTGCAATTAAAAGCTGCAAACACAGCAGCGATAGACACAAAAGCCAATTCATAGCAGGAATTATATGCACATTAGAAGGGGGGATACAACTTTTCAAATCTGAACGAACTGACTAGTTTCGAGTGCGCGGCGTTTATAAAGTTTCTTTTGGTGAAATAGTTGACTTTTCAACTCCCTTTTCTCCTTGCATTTGCCCAAAGCTAACAGATTTTGGCTATACGCTTGTCCTTGTCTAACCACCAGCCAATGAACAGTGGCGCCTTTTTTAATTTTATTTCGCAAAATCATTTTTTGGGAAAATAATTATTTCATAATTAATATAATTTTAATTGTCTTCTTTTTCATATGTTTTTTAAGAATAATTATGATAGTCTCAATTAATTAATCTTAATTATCTTGATAATTTAATATTTCTTTTATATGAAAAATAATATTAGGTTTTTAGCTTCATTTCTATTGATTTGATCACATACAAATATTTTGAAAACTTAAATAAAAAATATATTGTTATCATCGGCTTCAGTTTTTATTTTCCACTTTAGCCAAAAAGCACTTTGCAAGTTGGTTTTATAATTCGCATTTCCAGTTTTCTTATCGCAGAAAATAAAGAAAATAAATAAAAATACAATTAAGCTTATGTTTTTTTCTTTAAAATTTAGAGAGTAGAATAAGAAGCTTTGTTTGGTGTTCTCAAAAGCTTTCGCTCTGAAATCTTCAAGACTTGGCCTATTCAACGCGAATCAGTTTGTTATTGGGAACTGATTGGGTTATGATGAGATCTTTGGCCGCGATTGCGTTTCTGTTTTTGGCTTTCGGCGCGTGTCCGCTTGAAACGGAGAGTGCCAGGATATTGGCCACCTTCCCGTTTCCGGGTCAATCTCAGTACAGATTCATGAAAACATATTTGAAGACCCTGGCCATCAGGGGTCACCAGGTGACAGTGATTAATGCCTTTG
Source organism: Drosophila birchii (assembly GCA_035046345.1). Taxonomy (NCBI): domain Eukaryota; kingdom Metazoa; phylum Arthropoda; class Insecta; order Diptera; family Drosophilidae; genus Drosophila; species Drosophila birchii. The sequence goes on from JAWNOA010000064.1 coordinate 6,786,314, forward strand.
CGAATACTCCCACTCCTAATATGCGTTTTATTGAGATTCCCAAACTGATTGAATGTCATGAAGGTATGTAGGTTTTTTAAAAATAAAAATAAAATAATAAAGTCTTCTCAAAGTTGTTCCTAAAACTGATACAGAAGTTATGCTATTTCTGGGAACAATTAAAAGTTTGCTGATTAGATTTAAAACTTAGCACATGAAAACAACTAAACTTAAAATAAAATTCATTCCTAGAAATGAGAATGGACAACTCTTGGGATAAAATTGTACCCAAATTGGTTGTGATTACACTGGAAGACGACGGAGTCCGGGAGCTTCTCAAATCCGGCGAGACTTTCGATCTTGTTCTGGTGGAGATGGAACAGGTGGAAACACTTTATGGCCTTGCCCAGCACTTTAATGCCAGCCTCGCAGGATTCATTAGCTTCGGCACAGACTATGTGGTTGACGAGGCCCTGGGCAATATATCACCGATAAGCTATAACCCGTTGGTGACATCTCCCCGCACTGATCGGATGACTTTCACTCAGCGTTTGGCCAATCACTACGAATACCTTGCGGAGAAGGTCAATCGACATTTCATCCACCTCCCAGCAATGCAGAAAATGTACGACAAGTACTTCCCGGAGGCAAGGCGAACCATGAGCGAAGCCATAAACAGCATCTCGTTGGTTCTGCTGGGCGATCACTTTTCCCTGAGCCATTCGCGACCCTATTTGCCCAACATGATCGAGGTGGGTGGAATGCACATTTCCCATGAACGAATGCACCTGCCAGAGGACATCAGACAATTTATCGAGGATTCAGCCGATGGTGTCATCTACTTCTCCATGGGATCGAATATGAAAAGCACGGATCTTCCCCGGGAAACTCTTGACGTGCTGGTGAAAACCTTTGCGAATCTCAAACAGCGAGTGCTATGGAAATTCGAGGATCAATTGCCGGAAAAGCCGGACAATGTCCTTATCAAGAAATGGTATCCACAGTCGGACATCCTTGCCCATCCCAATGTCAAGTTGTTTATTTCCCAAGGAGGGCAGCTAAGCATCACGGAGAGTGTGTACTTTGGCAAACCCTTCTTGGGACTTCCCTGCTTCTTCGATCAGTTCAGGAATGTGCTTCGAGCCCAGCAATTGGGGTTCGGCCTGGGCTTGAGTGTGAATAATCTGCAGCAGTCGGAACTGAATCAGGCCATTCAAAGACTCCTGACTTCACCCAGCTACGCCAAGGCATCTGCTGCCATCTCAGAGCAATATCGTGATCAAAAGGAGACTCCTCTCGATCGCGCTGTCTGGTGGACGGAATACATAATCCGGCACAATGGGGCTCCTTTCCTAAGAGCAGCCAGCAAGGATCTCAACTTAATTCAACTCTACAGCCTGGACACAATGGCTGTCCTGGTGGGTATTCCTCTGCTGGTCGTGTTGGTTCTTCTTAAGTTATATTGCAAAGTCACAGGATTGCGGCATTTTGATAAGGTTAAGAAGAAACAATAGAATTATCCTTGAAAATAATTTAAAAATGTATCTCTAAGGATTTGGGAGCCCCGAACATTGAGTTTATTTAGTATGATAAAATTAAAGATAATTATTATTTAGACAAATGTTAAATTTAAGCCATATAGATATAATAAATGTAATATAAAATAAATATCTCGTACAATTATTACTTAAAAAGGTTATCCTCGATATATTTCGGACACATTTTATGGTATGTTTGATTATTTTGAAAAGATTATCAATTAAGCAATAATTCGATCTGGAAAAATAAAATTTGATAATTAAAATATTTTCTCCCAACAGATTTATTATTCAAAACCAGAAAACAAGGTTTCAAGACACTGCTTGGAAACGGGTTAAAAAAAAAAACAATTAAAATAAAATTTAAAAAAGGGCCTGTAGAATTAGTTAAGCTATATTTGGGAAAAATTTCAAGTCGATCGGTCCAGTAGACATTGCGTTATCGCTTAAGATACAGTGGCGAACTAAAGTGATGGCCCAGTTGGCATCCCTGACTTTCGCTCACCTTTTCAAAATGAAATATGGTGATATTTCAATAAATTAAAATTTTCTCATATAAATTAAACAATTTAAAACTAAATTAAATTTGTTTCAGAACTGAATCTTTTTTATTTAATTTAACAAAATTAAAAAACTAAAAAAAGCCATATTTTTTCGGAACAAAAGTGATGGCACACCTAAACAAATATATTAAATATTATGAAAATTAAACGGGTTTTAATGAAAATTAATATATAGTGGCTAAGCATTTTAGTTTTAAAACAGATTGGCATCGAAGAAACCAAATTTTGGGTGGTTTCTGTTTGAATATGACGCCGTTCCTCTATAAAGGCCACCTTCAGATCGGTTTTTGTGGATATGGCGCGTTTTTTTACCCGTCTGTCCAATTCTTCCCAATTTTTTGATGGGGTTTAGATCTGGAGATTGGGGAAATGATAAATCAAAGCCGTTTTGCCATTCGGAGCATTGTGCAGCGCTTTAAAGGAGCCCTGTTGTTGCAGAGCGCCAAGCGCACTGGCCGACCCAAGGCTTTGACTGACCCGGAGCGCGCTAATATCGTCAGGAAAGTGAAGGTTTACCCAAAAATCTATTCAACCCAGATTGCAGCAACAATTAAAAATGATTTTAGGAAAAAAAATCACGCCATTTGGGTTTGAAGGACACTGCAAAGGCTACCTACAGAGTTGTGTGGCAAGACGAAAACCACTCATTTCAAAAAACAACCAAAAAATATGAAATAAAACTATTTAAATAATCCAAATGACTTTTGGAAAATATCACACTGTTCTGTACATATATTTTTCTCAAATGTTGTTTTATTATGTGGCGTTTAAATTTTTTAGTTACCTTTAGCCGTTTCGCTGTAATGAGTTTTTAAAAAGGGCCCCTGTTTTGCTGCGAATTAATATTACCCCACAAACCACTCCAATGAGGAGTGAGAAAATTTAAACTTATTCATTGAATTTAATTTTTATTATGCATTAAGAAAAATAAGAAAGAAATTACACAAATTCATTCCGCATAATTATGTTTTATATTTTATTATGGAATTAACATAGCTTTAAATAAAATCGAGTCTTAAATATTTATTTAATTATTCATTTGCTCAACCAGTTTTATTTAACAATAATTTACAATAATTTCTGAAGTAAAGTAAAAAGCGTAAATGTAAGTGGTGAATAACTTGGATTTGAATGACGTTATTTGCGCAAACGTAATTTGCGCACTCGCGTGATGCTGAAAACATCGATGCACCGAACATCGATATGAACAAAAACATCGAAAAACCTCGGAAAACATCAGTGAAAACATCGATATATCTGTTACAAAAAATATCGGTTCGTTTGGAATAGAGTGACCATTGCGCACACAAGCAATAAAACCAAAAAAATCGTGGCGTGGTTTTTTTGCCAATGTTCAAAGAGTAACGAAGTAACGATTTAAAAATAACGAGACTAGATTTTGGGTATACACGCGAGTTCGTCTGCGGACGGTTTTCAAAAGTTTGAATATTCTTCTATGTGTAAGTGGGTGTGCGTTAATGTGGATTTCTGGTGGAGAAAAAGCCACTGCGTAACGCGAATACAACGCCATTAAGCCAAAGCCCCGCGCCGCACCGCCGCTCGAGAAATGCGTCAACAAAAATCGGACGCCGGACTTTCGCCCGAGTGAAAAATTCAGTCTTTCGGTGCAGTCGCGGAGGCTGTATATGTGTGAGTGTGTGTGTGTGTGTGCGTTCGTATGTTTGTGTATGCATATGCAAATGATTGGATTTCGGAGCAGATCCTTGCATCATCTTGGCGAAAAACCGCAGAAAAGCGCTGAAAGCAGAAACGCAAAACCAAAAAACCCAAAAACCGAAAACCTCCCAAGCCAATCGCCCTCGTCGGCAAAGGCAGCGGCACGGCAGCGTTAAAGTGAACGCGCAACAAACGGCTCGGCTCGGACTCTCGTCTCGGCTGGCAATTATTTATAAATCGTTAGGTTAGCCCCAAAAGCAACCCGAAACCGGACAAGTTAACAATTGACGCCACATCGCAATGCCGCATCGTCTGAAAAAATGAATTGTGAGATATGCCCCTTTCGTATCGTGTAAACGCGAAAAATCGGCATAGAAAGAAAATAATTACGAAAAATCATTACTGTCCGTTTCGTTCGTTTCCCAGGCGTGAGAGCGAGCGAGAGCGGCGTATGCATGCAGCCCGGCTAGCGAGCAAGTGCAAGCGAGACGGAGACGGATACGGCGTGTGCGTGTATAGCCGCCAAATGAGAAAAGAGAGAGAGAGAAATAGAGAGGGCGCGCTAGCGAGAGCGAGTTGAGAGAACGCTGACAGGGCTGCCAACGCTCGTCGAAGTACGCGGGCAGAAATAAATTGTTGTGGTATTGGTGTTTGCCGTTCGAGTCAGCCAGCCAGCGAGTGAGCGAGCGAGTGTTTGTGAGTGAGTGTGTGTGTGTGTGTGTGTTAGTAGCGGACTTTTCAATACACAACAGCGCAGCGCCATGAACGAATACAAATTATTTATGTTTCCCCCGCCCGCCCGACTTCTAAGCCCAGTGGTGCGCTTGCTGCCTCATTAGGGGCAAAGGCAAACAGTTGGGGCTCCGCGAATGCATAATGCTAATCCCAGTCTTTGATAACTTGCAGCTAACATAACCTCAAAATCGCCGCCGCAGTCGTCGTCGTCATCATCAGCAGCGTTGTTGGTGGTTCCTGGTGCTCCCCCGGCCGCCACTCAACCGACACCGCATCTGGGACATCTGGGAGATCGGGAGCAGCCAATGAGCAGCAGCAGCCATGAATGAAAAAATAAAGTCGCCGCAAACGCAGCAGCAGCAGCAGCAGGGAGGCGCTGCTGGCGGAGCCCCCGCCCCAGCGGCCACGCCCCCAACGGCTGGTTCAGCCCCAGGCGGTGGAGCGGGTAACACGCCGCCCACCTCTGGCCCGCCCACGCCCAACAATAACAGCAACAATGGCGGTGACCCTAACATCCAGCAGCAACAGCAGAATGTTGCTCCACACCCTTACGGCGGACCACCGCCACCTGGATCAGCACCGGGTGGTCCGCCCGGACCAGATCCGGCGGCGGTCATGCACTACCATCACCTGCACCAGCAGCAACAGCATCCGCCACCGCCTCACATGCAACAACAGCACCACGGTGGACCGGCACCACCGCCAGGAGGAGCACCTGAGCATGCGCCCGGCGTCAAGGAGGAGTACGCCCACCTGCCACCGCCTCCGCACCCGCATCCGGCTTATGGTCGCTACCACGCCGATCCTAACATGGACCCCTATCGTTACGGACAGCCATTGCCAGGTGGCAAGCCCCAGCAGCAGCCCCATCCGCAACAGCAGCAGCAGCCACCGCCGCCGCAACAACAACAGCCGGGACCGGGTGGCTCTCCAAATCGTCCGCCCCAGCAGCAGCGCTATATTCCCGGTCAGCCGCCACAGGGACCGACGCCTACGCTAAACTCCCTGCTGCAGTCCTCGAATCCACCGCCACCGCCGCAGCACCGGTACGCCAATAGCTATGATCCACAGCAGGCTGCCGCTTCAGCGGCTCAGCAGCAGGCAGGCGGACCACCGCCTCCTCCGCCAGGACACGGACCGCCGCCGCCGCAGCACCAACCATCGCCGTACGGGGCGCAACAGGGAGGATGGGCTCCGCCACCGAGACCCTACAGTCCGCAGCTGGGACCTTCGCAGCAGTATAGGACACCACCACCGGTGAGTAAAGAAAAAGTGTTCTGTTTTGCAGAATGAAAGAATCTGTGATCTTTTGTAATTTCTATGTTTATGTTGTTTATGTTTAATTTAAGGAATATTTATGTATATTTAAGTGTGATAATGATATAATACTTGGGATTTATGTATCTGTGGGATAAAGTATCTGCTTGGAGAACGAATATGATCTCCCTATCTTGAGAATAACTCTGAACTCAGTGCCGGGAGACAAGACTTCTTCCACTTTTGTCATAAACTAAGAACTGAATACACGCGGATCTTATCGTAGTCTTTATTCCTATGGGTTCGTTTCCCTCTTTATTTTTTAAAGCTTTTTTGACATTGACACTGATTTTGATTCCATCGACCCCACACACACACACACTCGGCCAGACATTTCCATTTCCATGTGCAGGCCTCTTGTTGCTGTTGTTGGTGCCTTTATGCTAGCTATCTCCTTTACCCCACACCCATTCCTGCGACGGGGGCTCGTCACGTTTCGTGGCCATGTATGTCTGGCTGTGTGAGTGTGTGTGTGTGTGAGTGGTGCATGAGTGGGTGGGAGGCTGCAATATTTACTGTTACTTTTTAGGGTTTCGTCTTGGTCGCACTTCATTCAGTTCACCAAAGATTTGCCAAGTCGAAGGCGGAAAAAAAGGCACAAACAGCAGACAGCAGAGGCACACTGACACACATAAAAAACATTGTACATTGAGATTCCGCGCCTTTTTCGCCATCGCCATGGCCCCCCTCCTGCTCTTCCCCTGCTCCCCATCGTCTTGCTCAACCCCCCACCCCTTGACATTTTGCTGTTTAAGTGCCGGGTGTTGTTGTTGTTGTTGGGTGAGCCGCCGGCTGAGTGAGGGAGACGGACAGCAAGAGCCGGCACTTGCCGCCGCAAAACAATAATAACAACAAAAGGCCGCACCGCAACGGTAAAATGTAGAAGAGGAAGAAGAACAAGAACCAGAAAGAGTTTCGTACACACAAAATGTTGAGGCATTTCATTCACATTTTTAAGGGTTTTCGCTTCTGCCTTTCTTTCACATTATAGATGCCTTTGTTGATGGAATATCTGATTGGAATACATTTAAAAGTTAATTGTTTGTAGTGTTTTTTAGGTATTAGCTTGATTATACTTTGGGGTTTTATTTTAAAGGTGGAAAATTTCAAATGTAGAGTCTTTAAATACACAATTTAAGTATATAAATAGGAAGTTTTATACCACAACCCAGTTTATATCACAAATGTTTGGAAAATTGTTGTTCATTTTTATTAATTCAGATCATTTCTAGATTTTCTTTGAAAGTTTTGTTGAAGTTTTGAACTTATCTAGTCTTACCTTTGAGTTTCCATTATAATCCCTCAAATGCCGGCAAGAGTTTGCTATCAGTAATTAATGAATGAAGCGATAATGCGGCTGTGGCTTTTTTTTCTGTATAAAATGTTTGGTTTATTGGCCCCTGTCGACGATGCACGTGATGTGATTTCACGTTTCGATTTAAATGGAAACCGGTTAATTGCTTTATTAGTTGGGGTTTTGTTTTCTTGTGTTTTTGCCGCGAAACCTTTGCAATCGCTGTGATATCAGCGTCCCGATTCCGTGTATGCGATATCTCTCTTGGCACACATTATGCACGGTCGGTCGTCCAAATCAAATCAAGAAGGAGAGATGAGATGATCAAATCAGATGTGTGTCTCGTCTCGGTGCAAGTCAACGAACTTTGATGCCGACGATTAGCCAAGGGAAATGTATAAACAAATAAATCTATTGCCAAGTTTATGCGGTGAACTGCACGATTGCTGAGTGCATGAATTCGAGTTTATTGTTTAAATACCAATTTCAGTAGTTTATGTACACTTAGCACGCCTATTTATTCTATTTTATGGTTTTCGTATTACTTAACGTTGACTCAACGGGGCTTCCTGGGTGAAATCTAAAATTTAGCAGACCCTTGGCCAGCATTGTAACTGTTTGCATGAATGGGAATGCCGCATAAACGCTGTTTCTGTGAAAATACATACAAATCAAAAGTGATCCGCTAAGGTTAGAGATGCGATGCGATGCGACCTTCGAGAGCTTTTGTTTAGGGGCATATGTACATACATACATATATACCGGTGAATGGGTGTATAAGTATTTGTAGTGCGAGATAAAAAGAGTAAAAACAGCAGCAGAAGCAGCAGCAGCTCCTATCCAATGTCATGTGTTTGATTTATCTACCTCCCTCCCTCTCCCCCCTCCTGCTCTTGGTAGGCCACGGCATGTGTTTGTTTGTGTGCATAAACAAAGAAATCAAATTGCCGGCTGAGTGTGACTTACGCGCGGGCATGCAATAAATACATTCATACATATGTATGTACGTCATGTCGTACATCCACATAGGTACAACCGAAACAACAACAACAATGGCCAAGTAGTAGGCACCGTAATCAAAGGCAATAACAGAGAAACTTGTTGTTGTCACAGCTGACTCTGCCGCCTTCCTCTCCCACTCGCACTCATTCTTTGGGGTAGGAGGAGGAGGAGGAGGAGGTGAATGAAGAGGCAGTGGAGGAGGAGGAGGGGGTTAGCCGGCAAGCTGTGGAGGAAGCAGAAACCAAAACAAAATAAAAATGAAAATCAAGTGAAACCGCGCACAGTCAAAAGAGGAGGGCTCGTCGCCTATGATGATGACATGCCTTTGCGCTTTGCTCACTCGTACCTCGTACCCCACCCAATCTCTTGGTGCTCCTCACCTACTCTTACCACTTTCCTTCCTATCGGTGACACATCCCGCCATGCTCAGACTCCTTGACGAATTGTTTGACAAACCATTGGATGCTCCTTTGAGGTCAACAGGTGCAAGCATAAGCCAAGGAGCAGCAAGAACAAAAACATCACTTTTGCATACATTAAAGAGCTTAAAGAGTCCACAAAACAGAAGAGACTTCTTTTTTTGGGGCTGAGTGAAAAAGGGAAAAGGCCGTACCTCCACTTCTTCATTGCATTAACCACTCTTTTTCTCTGTTTGTGTCTTTTGTGTGTTCCCTTTGGCCTTCTTCCTGCTCCACCTTCTCTTGTTGTTATTTTTATTTATTTTTTTTCCGAGAGAGTTGTGTCTGTGAAGCCGGCTTGTTTATGCTGTTCATTCGTATGTGTGTGTGTGTCGAGTTCCTTGTATTGGAGTGCCTTTAAAGTTTGACCTACAAAATGTGGAGCACACGAAACCGTTGCCTTTACTGTTATTGTCCCTGGCGCTGCTCTGCCTCTTCCCCATCTCGTTTTCTTCCTTTCTCTGTCTTAAGGGTTCTCTTTGGTTCTGGCTTTGCCTTAAAAACCTAATTTGAGTCATCCTTTGCGGCTTTATTTCAATGCAATCAATTAAACAAATTACTTTCGGAAATATATTATTCTGATTCGATCTGGAAATCTTTAAATAAACTATCTTTTTATATCCCCTTATAGAAACCTTTTAAAATTTATTTTAATCAAACAAAACATTTTTGAATTCCAATTTTTCATTTTAATTAGTTTCATAAAAACGCAAAACTAAATAATGGCATATTTTGCGACAGTTGACGTCGTCGCGGGCATGATTGCATTTTCAGTTGTTTATCTTTCCGCAACTGCTGTGAATGGGCGCGTGGAGAGTGTGTGCGACATTGTATTAAAAATTACGCTCGTTCGAGTTGTGCACGTACATAATTCCATTCCCAGCAGAGCCTGCAGGGACAGGGACGTTCCCTGAACCCTCCTGATTGCCACCCTCCTCCGCCACCGGCGCTGCCAGTGCCACAGCCACCTCTTCATCCGCATAGCACACACACAACCCTTACAACTGCCGGCTTTACCTTTCTGCCTCGAAATCGCATTTGCCACGTTTTTCTCCCTTCGCACAATTTATATGCAGGCCTTGCCTGTCTGTCCGTCTGTCCGTCCGTCCGTGGGTGTGTGTGTATATATCTGTGTCTGTTGGTTATGAAATTATAAAGCCAGGAGGAACAGGAGCAGGGAGCAGGAGAAGAAGCAGAAGACCACTCCCTTGGCTGGCTGCTGTGTGTGCGCGCTGCGCTTTGTTTTTGTTCCCGCGATATTTTAATACATGTAGCCGGCTTTTAGCTGGAAAACCCACCACCATCGCACACCATCTCTCACCATCGGCAGAGCCGAACCACCATCAGGCAGTTGTTTCTCCAGCCCCGGCTCCTGGTCCTCCGCCTGTGCCTCTCCATTCCATGAACTCTTGAACGTAATTCCGACCGACGTTCCAACCGTCATTCGTTCGTTCGTTCGCTCGTTCGTTACACTCATTGTACGCCTGGCTGTGAAATGTGTGTGTGTGTTGTGTGTGTTTGTGCCACCGTACGACCCTTGCTGCATTAATTCAAATTCCACTTCAGCTTCTACCCCGCCCGTTGTTGCCGTTGCCGTTTCTGCTTTTGATTTTCATCCATGATGAGTTTTCCCTTTTTATACCCTTTGTCAGAGAGAAGGGTATTTTAGGCTTGCAGAAGAGTTTGTTATTTATTTTCTCTTTAAATATGATATTAAAATTAACTTTAGGGGATTTTAAATCAAATATTTAATCAACAAAATTATGCAATTACTGACATACTAAAAATTGGGATAAATGTTAGGGTATTACAAGTTTAGATTCCCTTTCTTGCTTAATTTTTACTTTATTTCTCGTTGCCTGCCTCGTTTCGTTTCGTTTCCTTTGCTGGATCGGTTCGGTCGCTCCTCACACAGATACACACGCACACCGAGTACGAAAACCATCCATTCATGTTTCCTGTCACCCTGCAGTGGACCGACCGACCGACCGACCGCCGACGTCGTCGTCGTCGTCGTTGCTGTCGATTGTTGTTCTTGTGCTCGTTGCCCGAACGACGGGATCTGGCCTTTGGGTATATGGTTCTTTCCTCTGGCTCTGGTTCTTGCCACGACTCTGGCTTCCTTTCCCTGCATTGCCATTCCTTTCCTTTGGTCAGGCTAACTATGCTCTGCTCTGTGGCCTGCCGCAGTGATGACAATATTCTCTAGTTGGTTTCTAGTGGAAAAAGGTTTAGTAGATAATAAATAGCATACCTTTATGATAAAATGGGAATATATTGTTAATTAAAAGTAGATTTCCTTTGAACCTTTAATGATTATCTTTTAATAATTAAATTGTTTTTACTGGGGTTTGTTTTTTAAATGTTTTAAAGAAATTCATATATTTATGATTTTATTTCCTAGTTCCAAGTTACAAGTTCCTAGTTCCTAGTTCCTAGTTTCCAAGTTCCTATAATTGCTTTCATAATAATCAGAACTTTAGAAATATCCAGAGATGTCATTAAAGAAGCCAAGCTGGATGCACTGGGACTCTTTTATTCGTTCCCTCCTTGACTGTGAGTTTCCATTAGATTTATTGCCACATTTTACTCCGGGCTGTGGCATTCGCAGTGATGTTGCCAGCAATACTTGTGTGTGTGTGTGTGTATGCCGCTGAGGGGGTTCTTTGGGTTTGGGTTTGGGTTTGGGTTTTGTTGGGTGTTTGCGAGGGCGAGGGCGAACTGTGCTCGTCTGTGCGAGCTTGGCAAGCGCCTCTCCACTTGCCATGTCAGACGGGGTGCGCTGTTTGCGACTCGGTCCGCCTTGTCGCACCACGTCAAGTTGAAAATCCTTTCATTAATGGCATCCAAAGCTCTTTCCCACACACTCACACACATACATGCATGCTTGTTTTTTGCTCATCGTCCTGCTCCAGTTGTCTGCCGCAGCACAGAACGAACACGGAGCAGCACAAGCCATGTTACGTTCCGAGGCGAGGTGTCTTCTCCGTCTCGGAGCTCCTTGTCCCTGGCTTTGTGTTGCAACTTTGTCGTTGGTTGGCCGCCCGACCGCCCGCTCCTTGTGTGTGTTCATAAGTTTCACTTTATATTCCACTCAAGTGGATTTCTTCTGGCGCTGTGACGGGTCACGGAGTACGGAACCAGGAGCTAGAAACGGCTGGCAATCGACTGTCGGACGGATGGAAGGACCCTTCCCCTGTTCTGGCCCCGTTTACCCGTGTCTCCGCCCTAAGTTATGCGTCTCTTCCTTCAGGACAGAGCTTCGTAATTTGAACTGATTGGATAGGACAGGCACAGTTGAGGTTGCAATTGTAGGTTTTTGAAAGTTGGTTTTAAAATCTGTTACTATTGAAATAATAACAGAAAAGGCTATCCAAAGATTCCATCTAGATATTTTTAAGATAATTTTTAGGTAGGAACAAAAATATCAATATTAAAATTCTATATAATCTGAATTTTCCTTACCTCACATGAAAAAAATCTATAATTTCGGCCACAATTGTTTGCAATCGCATGTGTGGGTGTATTTGCTGTTATAGCGGTAAATATTTCAACTTTTTATTGCCAGCATTTAGGTTCCTTTCGCACAGCATATTTTTTGAATTGTCTCTTTTTTAATCTGCACATTTGTGACTGTCAAGTGACAACTCACCCGCCAGAGGGTGCGTCGCTGCCTCTCCTTCCTCCTCCTCCTCCTCCTTAACCTCCTTGTGTGTTTGGTATACACACGCACACACACACACACACATCGACCTACAGTGGGCGCCGAATAATTAGGGACACTTGGTGCCCGGGTCAATTCCAATTATCGTTGCACTCGGCTTTAGGTTTTGTGGCGCGGGGGGGACTTTGAAACATTAATTGTTGGAAATTTCCAATGTAGAGACAAAGAGAGAGGGATAGAGAGTCCTAATCCGAGGACATCCACTGTACAAGGATAAACGAGGGTGTCTCTGTGTGCGTATTTGTGCGCGCATTTACGGGAATTGGTTGTTGGAATATCGATTAAAATGATATATACGTATGTATATACAATAAAATGGAATGTGCATCGCACACAGACGCACAGCATTGGCGAAGCCAAACGCAAATAATTGATGAATTGCATGCGGAAAGAGTGCGGGAGGATATAAATAGAAAAGGAAAGAGCAAGGATATGTCTGTAATTAAAAACCCATGTGGTGCTGTCTCCGTCAGGCGGCTATTTAACCCTCTAAAATCCCTCGTGACATATCGGCACCTAGTCAGAAAATATCGTTTAATGATGGGAACAGTTTTAATCTTTCAAAGCTGTTGTATTTATTTCCCTAAAATGTTATTTCGATCTATAGAGCGTTTCAAATGAACAAATGCGATTTTGGATAACTTTTTAAGTATTATGTATACAATTTGCAAACTCATTTATAGGGTTAATAACTCATTGAACACTGATTATATATTTATTTTGGGGGAAACAGGCGGTGTCATTGACTATTGACTATTATTGATTCAATTTTGCTCTTCCATCCGCAGACAAACACTTCCAGGGGTCAGTCACCCTATCCGCCGGCTCACGGTCAAAATTCAGGTTCCTATCCTAGTTCGCCGCAGCAGCAACAACAGCAGCAGCAGCAGCAACAACAGCAGGCGGGACAGCAGCCCGGTGGTCCTGTGCCTGGCGGACCTCCACCAGGCGCCGGGCAGCAGCAACAGCCGCCGCAGCAAAATACACCGCCAACATCTCAATATTCGCCGTACCCGCAACGCTATCCAACACCGCCGGGTCTTCCGGCCAGTGGACCCAACCATCGAACTGCCTACTCGACGCACCAGGTAAGAGGGATCTACCTTCTAGGTGGGCTCAATCGATTAACTTTCGATTTTAAACCATTTTCAGTATCCCGAACCGAATCGGCCTTGGCCAGGCGGCTCCTCGCCCAGCCCCGGACCCGGACATCCCTTGCCGCCCGCCTCACCGCACCACGTGCCGCCGCTGCAGCAGCAACAGCAGCCACCACCGCCGCCGCATGTCACCGCAGGCGGACCGCCACCAAGTAGTAGTCCCGGCCATGCTCCGAGTCCATCGCCTCAGCCATCACAGGCATCGCCCTCGCCGCATCAGGTAAGTGATTGTCGTCAAATAATGTTACATAAAAGAAAACAAATTTTTATGGGAAGGGAAAGGAAGGATTTGTGGAAGTAGGAAACCAATGTTCCAATTTGTATTCTAATTTTATTGGAATTTAATTTGATGTGTAAATGTTGCCCAATCATTATTCCCCCTTTCTTTTGGAGAATGTAAATATATATCATTGATGTTTTGAGGGGCCAAGGAACTCTGTTGTAAATAGAATAATTGCAATGCTTTCTTTTAAACATGAAGGTAAAATAGGCTTCTTCTTGTGCTGCAAATAAATAATAAATAACCCGTAATCGCTGTCGGTTCTATAAGTGGTGTTCCACCTTCCTAGTATGTTATGATAATAGGAGCTCAAAATGGGCAAGTACTTTTTGCTATTTGCACATTCATTTGGTTGTTTTGCCATAGAGGAGCACCCGGCACCCCCATCCCCATCCAACCCCCAGTTCTCCGTTCCATTCACGACGACTCTGTATTGTTGGCTGGCGCTGGCAGCTTTTCTAGATAATACACACATCGAAAGTGGGTCAATAAACTGTGCTGCGTGAACAGCACGTGAACTTGACTCGTGACGTCACACATACGTTCAAGTCTACATTTGGCATAGCGCACTCTTTACCTGCGTTCACCCCGCCGGCAACCTCCCTACTCCTACCCCATCCAACTGCCCCTCATCCACCGTCACCTTGCCCAACACAACACAGCAATGGCAACAAGAGGCAGCAGCGGTAGCAGGCAGTCTACAAAAGTTGTTCAGGTCAAATGTTTATGCCTAGCCGAGGCACTCGCACCCATATCCGTAATTGTACTCATACTCCTACCCAGGGTTTGCTCTTATTTTTGAGGTTCCTCTTGGTTTTTCCTTAACTTTGCACAGCTTCTCTTTATGTTTTGGGTTAGTTTTGGATATTCAATACGATTTAAGCAATTGTTAGAGTACATTTACTGAAATATTAGAAATTTATGCTTGGTTCCAGTAATTTCTTGATATGAATCTTTACATCGCATAAACGATGTTTATGTATGTCTATCACTTGAACTTGAACCGCTATCGCATCCCATACACGAGACGACCCCCCTCTTCACTCCCTTCTTGGCCTTCTCATGACTTTAAAATTGCTTTTAGCCTTATCGTTGCTGTTGTTGCTGCTGTCGCCGACGTCGTCGTCGTCTTGATTTGTTTTTATGAATTTTAATGATTTTTATTTTGTTTTGATTACTATTTCTTTCTGCCGCGGCATTTTCTTTCCCGGTCTTGTCTTTTGTTTTATTTTTCGCATCGCCGGCAATCATATGCCATTCCATACCAACGTTTCTCTGCCTTCCATCTCCAGTTTGTTGCATGCACGTGTCATCAGCATTTGGGGATTGATTTTATGGCCAAATAATATGGGTTTTTCTTATCGGAAATAAATGAAAACAAAGAAAAGAGATGATATCTTTGCATTGTGGCTATAACTTGCCATTGAAAAGATGCGAATAATATCATGGTAAATCAAGAACAGGATTTATTTAATAACTTTTCTAGGAAATATGTTTTTGTATTATATAAAATTTAAGTCTTAAAATTGGTCCGTGTCGAAGCCAAGGCAGAACATAGCAAGACAGGGCTTTGGACATTTCAGCTAAGATGTTAATTAAACATAAAGGAGGAAAGGTACTGGGCTGGTACTAGTATTTATATGGCAACTGTCTATGCCCGAGTATGATGTGCCTGTGGATGTGTGAGCATTTGTGCTCTTTTTTTGTACCCCATTTATTCATTCAGCATGTCCGCGGCCGCCGTGGCCTCCGCCTCCTTCTTCTGCTCCGTCTCGACAATCCTCCGGTGCCCCAAACCATTTCTTTATTTTGTATTTTGGTTTTTTCCCCCTCATTCCCTTTATATTTGATACATACATACATACACCGGCACACTCGCATGGCTACACTCAAGATCACACACAAAGCGTCTGTTACCATATATATAAATATATATATATATATGTACGTATATATATTTGGGTCAATGCCAAGGTCATTGTTGTTCTTGTTCCTTGCCTTTTTTTTGTTCTCCATCTCCTTCATGTCGCCGTAGTTGTTGTTTAGCGGGTTGTTTACATTTTATGGTTATATATTCTCCTTACAAATCATTTTCGGTTTGTTTTTTCAATCCCTCAACTGCAGGTTTGTTTTTCTGGTTGGTTTTTATTAAAGTCTTCAGGATAATTGATCAGAGATTGCTATATATATATATATATTTCTATGAAATAAATCAATAAACATTAGCTTGATATAAGGATCTAAAGCTAGTTTTATAGTCAAACTACAGCCTTGTAGGATAAATGAGTTGTTTTGAAAGATAGCCAATCAGGTTTATCACCATCCATGGATAACAACCAAAAACTATCTTTATTTAAAGTGAAAGACTGACTCAATTCCAATAGATATCAGAATCGATTTCAATGGAAGCTCCGTTGTTTTATGGATACTAACCAACCGATTTGAATTTATAATTGGGTGTTGCAAGGTTAAATCCCCGCTGCGCTTGCCACTGGAAATAAAAAGCCAGTCAGCCGAAAAACGAACAGCAGACAGCCAACAGTAATCAGCAGCAGAAGCAAAGGCAGCGGCTGCCAACACTCAATTTAAGCCATCCTCCTGGTGGGGGAGTCCCCCGCCAGTGTTTAAACTGGTCGATTTCATATTGCATTTCGTATAAGCCGCTTTAAATTCACAGTAGTGTGTGCAGCAAAGCAAAAGCCAAATGGTTGAAATAATTTGCAAAACTGCTGTCCATGTGTACATATGCTTATGTTTTTACATAAATACATATATACTGCTGATGATTTCAGCTTCCAGTGACATTTTTATTGATTTTCAAGAGCCCAAGCACACCATGATGATTGACCATTCATCGTGGTGTCCCACTTCAAAAAAACTTATTTCAAGATTATTCTGCATCATATTCTCTTTGGGCAATTGCCATGACTATCTCCGGTGCATGCCGCCTATATCAGCATCAGAAATTTTGCGGGCCAACTGCTGAAACTGCTGCTGCAGCAGCAGCATTCATTTAATGCCTTTGCCCGCAGTACACGGTTGGGGTTTTTGGGCCAGAATTCGTATCGTTGCGACGTTGAATGCGAATGCGAACCCAAAAGCCCCCAAGTGCCACATGGCCCGGACTGTCTGTTCTGTCTGCCAGTTTGCCTGGTTGCCTGTGTTTGCCTCTCTGTGCCTGCCAACAACTGCCTGCCAATGAACAATTTTGCCGGTTTCTTTTTTTTTTGCTCTGTTCGCTGTTACTGGGATTTTAGTGCTCCACTCTGCCGCTCCACTCATTGCTCGACGACTCTGCAGCACCGCTGGGCTCTACTGGCTCTGGCTCTGGCTCTGGGTCTGTTATTGTTGTTGTTCTTGGCAGCAGCAGCGGCGGCGGCGGCATCATCATCGTTTTTCATTTTAACAGGCGCAGCCAGGAAAAAAAAGGCAAAAAATAAAAGTATAAATAAAAAGAGCGAACGTTCATTTCAGTTGCTGGGCTGATATTGCACCGGGAGAAATGTGTAATTTTTTGTATAAAATATTTGGACAAACAAAAAGTTATTACATTATTAGAATTACCTATTTCCGAAGCATAAAACCAGAGGCAATACAAATACAGATTTTACCCAAGAGATCTAGAAAATTTGAATTGATTTTTACTTACCAAAAGTGAGAATTTAATTACGTTTTAGGTCTCTATAAATATTATACATAAAGTCCATTCATAAATTTTAATAATTCTATTTATAATCTTTCTATTTACTTATTTGGAAATTATGTAAAAATATGCACACATAATTTAAAAGCATAGTTTTGCTGTTGGTTTCTGTGTACTGGCTTCGTTTTGAAGGCATACATATTTATATATATATAAATATATATATATAGAGAGCAGTGTGTTTGTGTTCGCTTGTTTTTCAGTTCAGTCGTTTGGATACACACCACGAACGAAACGAAACGCTGCGAACGAGTCGGGGTCGGATTTGGATCGGTCCGGACAGCGGAGCGGAGCTCTGGGCTTTGCCTTTTGCTCCTGCTCTGGCTCTGGCTCTGGCTTTGACTATAGCTATGGCTCTGGCTCTTGCCGGTTCTGGCTCTGACGCTGACTGTGACTCTGACTCTGACTCGACTCTGTAGTTGTGGAGCCCAGTGTGCGATTCATGGGACATTTGCCTGAGCTCTCTGAGTGGTTGACTGCCTGCTTCGTTCGCTTTTACTGCTGGCTGGCTGACTGCCTGCCTGCCTGCCTTTCCGCCGCTTAGTCAGTTCGCCAGTAAGTGTTCAGGGGAAGAGGGCGAGCGTTGCTGGCGGGGATTGGATGAGACTGCTCTGCTGGCACAGCAAACGAATGAACGTACATACGAAGCGAAACAAAACGAAGCGAACGAATCAAACCCAACCGAACCGAGCAGATCCAAAGCGACTTCTGCTGTTGTTCACTGTATAACGAATATACGAGTAGAATGTCTGCCTCTATATACAGTCCAACTTCTGCAGCTTGAACGATCCATAGAAATCAATATTTAATTATTGTTTAATATAATAATTAAATGGGTTATATCGATGTGTCTTAAATGTTTCTCTTAAAATTTTAGTTAAAAATTGTTATTTGAGGAAAAGGTGTAAAAAGTATCTTCTTGTTTTGAAATATTCTTAAGGTAAATTGACTTAGTTTTAAAGGGGATCAATCAACTTGGGAGTCAGACTGTATATTCATTTACGACCTGTGTCTGCCTGAGTTGTTCCCTTGTGCCATTTGCGCCATGCACACAACAGCACAAACTTTCGATTCGCTCATAAAATTTCCGAGCAAGCACAAACTGAAATTGCATGAGCATACGGAATACTCGGATTCAGATCCAGACTTGGATTCAGACTCAGATTGGGAGTTGTGGTCGGAGTCCCACACTTTGTGAGGATGTCTAATGAGCGAGAGTGTGCCTGTCGCTCAGCTGGGCTCGCTGTTCTTTCTCTATTTTTTAGCTGCTGCTCTGGCTCTGGGGCTAAAACCCCCCCTTTTTGATCCGCAAACAAGAGAGAAAAAAACACTGCACTTGAGGGGGTGTGGAGATGGCTAGCGAGAGAATGCGGGATGTGGTAAAATATATTTTGCCCACTTCCCATTTTCAATGCAACATGCATGCATGGTTTCTATACCCTAACTTTTAGTTTTTGCAGTTCTGCATAGGAGACTCTGTTATCATGAAATGCTTAATTGATATGAATTATATCTCTAAGATACGTTGTAATATATAAATAGCAAAATGTATGTCATAGATACATTTGGCTATTTATAAGAGATTCAAGTTGATTTTTTAATAACTCCTTATATTAAATAAGACCTCTTCCCTGACAATCTATAGGTTTTCTTATCGTATTCTCTCCCAGATCGCGGCATTCCAAAAGACTTGTAATTGTTGTCCTGCTGCCAAGGGTATTTCAAGCTGCGATTCGAATGTATTAGCCTCTTCCCTTGTTTTCATTTTTATGATATCCCCGAGTTTATTACTTTTTCTCTTTCGCTGGCTGACTGGCTGGCTGTGTTTATAATTTCCCTGGCCCCGTCTGCTTTGCTGCTGGGCTCTTCCCGCCGTATGTGTGCCGCTCCTTTGTGCCTTTAATTCGCTTATTTTTTTATCTCTTGGTCCCGCCGCATAACAAGCACATGTAGTATGCCGCAGACCTTGTTTTTTCTTTTTTTTTTGTATTTTTTGCCCGCTTGCCACATTCATCGCTAAAGGTTTTAAGGTGATAAGCCACAGAGGTCCCCAGACCAGTACCCAGTTACCTGTACCGGCAGCAGCTGACAGCCAGACATAAACATACTTGGCCACAAGCAATCAAAGCACACCTATTCCATATCATACATATTCTGCTTATTTAAATGAATGTGTCCACATATATGACACGGCAGAAAGCCACAGCAAAGGTGAAGTGCTATGGCTCTTCGAGAGTCGAACTTGTGGCCAAAATGGTGCTGCATCATCGTGGCATCTTGAAGGCAGGCGAGAGGCGATGGCAATGATGATGATGATGATGATGGGATCCTCAAGTGGGCTCCAAGGGCGATCTTGCAAAGATCACGATCCCGAAAATATCGAACTCACTTTTGGCGCGCAAATCTTGACTGATTTCTATTTGTATCTGATGGATTGCGCAGGAGTGTGCTGTTGTTGTTATTCTTTGTTTTTTATTTTGATTTATATGTGTATCTTTGTATTGCTTAAACCTCGAGTGTGCGAATTCTGTTTTTTTTTATGTATGTTTTGTGTGTTTGCCTCGCATTATTTTCGTTATAAATGATTTCATTGTTGTTGTTCCCGCTCGTCGGTCGGCGCTTGTTTTTCTTTTCCAAGTAATTTTTCTACGCGACCACAAAAGAGAGCGCCAAATACAAACGTGGGCCGACCTCCCCCCCATTGACGCCGCCCCGGCCCGCCGCCGCACAAAGCATTCTATCCGGCCTGGCCTTTAGCAGCTCCCCTCCACTCTTCGGTTTAGCTGCCGCCTTTGCCTTTTTGCCGTTGCTTTTGCTTTTGCTGCTGATTTTGCCAGCTTGCTTGCTATTCTCGTCATCGTCTCGCAACTCAAGTGTACGCTGCCGCCGCCGCTGCCACCGCCCTTGGCCCCCCAAGAACCCCCGTCGCAAAAAGCGATTCTACGTCCGTCGTTCGGTGTACGAATGCGAAATGCGAAATACACAGATACGAGAATTACGAATACGAATACGTTCGAATTTTATTATATTCCAACATTTAGAGTGTTCTTGTGTGTGTGTATCTGTATCTGTATCCGTACTTCTGTGTGTGCATGTTTCTGTTCCTTATCTACGTCTTTGTCATCGTTGCCGTTGCCTTTCGTTCGCTTCGAGCGCGCCATAACTACCACAGCCACTTGCCCGGTCCCCGGGTAGCCACAGCCACAGCCACAGCCATCGACATCGACATCGCCATAGCCAAAGACCCTTCGTAACCCCCCCGTTGGAACGCTTCAAGTTGCAGCCGTCCGACGCCGTTGTCGCTCTTTGCTCTTCGTTCGCCTTTCGTTCGTTCGTTCGCTGGTTGGTTCGTTGCTTGCTTGCTTGCTTGCTTGCTTGCTTGGTTTGTTGGTTCGTTCCACATAGCTTTTATGCCCCACTCCGCACCATACCGCCCCGCACCCATATCATCCCATCCCATGCTTTGCCATCCCATGCCATGCCGCCGCCTTGTGCCGTCAGTTCGTCGTCGTACATTTCATTTCACTTCACTTAATTTCTCAGATACCAAAACGAACAGCGTTTGCTTCGTCGTTCGTTCGTTCGTTCGTTGTGTTTTTCTTGCCTGGGCAGTGGCTTAGTCTGAATTTAATTACACGGGGGGAGGCACAATGGTGAGACTCTTACAACTGATTAGGACCTTGTACACTTTGAGAGCTCTGAGAATTTTAATGAATTATTAAATAAATTTATGCGATATATAATTAGTAATTTTAAATTGTTTCTATAATTGTAACCAATTTACCGGAAAACTTAAGAAATACTTATTTCTTCTAACCCCCCTTTTGGGGCGCCTCCCACCAGCTGCTAAGCTCTCGCTCCCTCACCGCTGGGGTTTTTACCATGGCCCTCTGTGCCCGTGTGTGTGTGTGTGAGTGTTTCGAATTGCTGTCGACTTAAGCTTTATGTGCACGTCTGTTGCAAACACGAATACGAATACACTGCCACCAGCCCCGAGATAGTGTGCGTTGTGTAGAGCTTTTTCTTGATTTTCTTATAAGTTATAGGCGGCAAAAAAGTTAAAGTCGTGTCGCATCGCACCGAGTTTCTGGTGTTCTGCCTGCCTGCAGACTGTTTCAAGAGTTGTTATTGTTCCGAGCAGCTTGACTTGACTGGCTGGCTGGCGTTTATGAATTCCGAATTCCTCCCCCTCTGACCGGGTTATAATTGTGAGCTCGGGTAAGTGGCGGCAGTGGGAGCAGAAGGAATCCCGAAATTCCTCCTCGGGCAATGTCAGGAAAGGTCGCGGGGGGAGAGCAGCGCGGCTGTTGTGTTGGCCTGGCCCGCTTTCCTCATCCCTCAACATCATGTTGGCATGAGAGATTGGGACCCAAAAACATCTGATTGCCCTGAATGTGTGTTTACGCTGGATTACCAACTCAATCATATGCTCAAGCTCGCCTGTGTGAGGGTGTGTGTGTGTATGTGCAGTGGGTTAATTGCGGTTGCCGCTTGGTTAATTCATAGTTTTGCTATCACTTTCGTTTAAATAAACAAGTACAGCGTCCAACCTTCTATGGAATATGCCACCTGCCGGCCGGCATTTGTTCGTTTTAGCCGCTTTTGCACTCAACACTAACCTCTTTTCAATTCCATTGCCATTCCAGGAGCTAATTGGTCAGAATAGCAACGACAGCTCCAGCGGTGGGGCGCACAGTGGTATGGGCTCTGGTCCGCCCGGCACACCCAATCCCCAACAGGTGATGCGACCCACACCCTCGCCCACCGGCTCCTCCGGTTCCCGTTCTATGTCCCCAGCAGTGGGTAAGTAACAAACTCCTAAAATCCGCCCTAAGCACATGCATTACAAACTCCCATTCTTGCTCACAGCCCAAAACCATCCAATTTCGCGTCCGGCGAGCAACCAGTCGAGCAGCGGCGTGCCCATGCAGCAGCCACCAGTGGGAGCGGTAGGTGGACCACCACCGATGCCCCCGCATCCCGGCGTGCCAGGCGGTCCGCCCCAGCAGCAGCAGCAATCTCAGCAGCAACAACAGGCCTCGAATTCGGCCTCTTCAGCCAGCAATTCGCCGCAACAGACGCCGCCACCAGGACCGCTGCCGCCCAATCAACAGGGCATCAACAATATGGCAACGCCACCGCCACAAGGAGCGGCTGGAGGAGGCTACCCAATGCCGCCGCACATGCACGGCGGCTATAAGATGGGCGGTCCGGGCCAGAGTCCCGGTGGTCAGAGCTATCCGCCGCAGCAGCCACAGCAATATCCACCAGGTACGATTTTCGAAGTGTTTTACTGGAATGTCGGTTTTATGTTTGTTTTCCCCAAACCAAACTTCACGTAATGGCTAACCTTTACAATTTTCACAGGTAACTACCCGCCACGCCCGCAATATCCGCCTGGCGCCTACGCAACGGGCCCACCACCACCACCAACAAGCCAACAAGCAGGGGCCGGTGGAGCCAACAGCATGCCCTCTGGTGCCCAGGCTGGCGGCTATCACGGTCGCGCCATGCCCAACCACAGTGGTCAATATCCGCCGTATCAGTGGGTGCCGCCCTCGCCGCAGCAAGCCGTGCCCGGCGGAGGTGCTCCCGGTGGTGGCGCAATGGTCGGAAATCATGTCCAGGGCAAGGGCACTCCGCCACCGCCATCAGTTGTGGGTGGTCAGCCACCCCCGCCTCAGGGAAGCGGATCCCCGCGCCCCCTTACCTATCTGAAGCAGCATTTACAGCACAAGGGCGGCTACGGAGGTAGTCCGACGCCGCCACAAGGCCCACAAGGCTACGGCAACGGGCCGACAGGCATGCATCCGGGCATGCCAATGGGTCCACCCCATCACATGGGACCGCCCCACGGACCCACGAGCATGGGTCCGCCCACCACCACGCCACCTCAGGCGCAGATTCTCCAGGGCGGCCAGCCTCCAGGACAGGGACAAGGTGCTGGCCCAGAAAGTGGTGGCGGTCCGGAGCATATTTCGCAGGATAACGGCATAAGTTCGTCGGGGCCGACGGGTGGTGCGGCGGGAATGCATGCGGTTACCGCAGTGGTCACCACTGGACCGGATGGCACACCCATGGACGAAGTCAGTCAGCAGAGCACACTATCGAATGCTTCGGCGGGTAAGTACAGCTTGACCATTGCGCTTCGTACAAATCAGTTGACTAACTTGTTTGCATCTTCGATAGCATCCGGCGAAGATCCTCAATGCACTACACCAAAGTCGCGCAAAAATGATCCCTATGGCCAAAGTCACCTAGCTCCGCCTAGCACATCGCCGCATCCGGTTGTGATGCATCCAGGCGGCGGCGGTGGCCCTGGCGAGGAGTACGACATGAGTTCACCACCCAATTGGCCGCGTCCGACTGGTAGCCCTGTAAGCATAATCTCAAATTATTCCTAAATCCCACATTAACGTGCATTCATTTCCACAGCAGGTGTTCAACCATGTTCCCCAGGTGCCGCAAGAGCCCTTCCGCAGCACCATCACCACAACCAAGAAATCGGATTCGCTGTGCAAGCTATACGAGATGGATGACAATCCGGATAGGCGCGGCTGGCTGGACAAGCTGCGGTCGTTCATGGAGGAGCGGCGAACACCGATTACCGCCTGCCCAACCATCTCAAAACAGCCACTCGATTTATATAGGTTATATATTTATGTAAAAGAACGTGGCGGATTCGTCGAGGTATGCAAGGTGCCGTAGTAACTCCTTTTACTAACTTCTTTTATAGATTTACCTACTACTAGCAACAAAACCAAACCAAATCAACCAAAAAACCAACCCAAAGAACACCATCACCACCAACGTAGTTAACACAAAACCAAAAACCTATTTCAAATGAAAGATATATTCACAAAAATAGACAGACACGAGTCCCCATATACATATACTGTGTGTGATTCGGCCAAAGTAAAAATTAAACAGCAAACTAAAGTCAAGCCACCAACCATTTAGACCCTACAGCCTCCAGCCACTCCGATATCCATGTGTCTAAATTGTGTAGCTGCATCCAGGCAGGCTGCTTTCCGTAGGAAGAAGCAAAAAAGCAATCAATCCCTTGTTGTTCAGCTTTGGTTTCCCCCTAGACAGCATGCTCTAAGCCGAATCCAACCAAGCACAACTCGATCTCTACCTATTTACTTAGCTATTTTTGAATCAAATCATCTGTAGAAATATCTGTCTGCTGGCATGCTCTCAGATGCTCACTAATTTCATTTGTAATGCAATTTAAAACTAGCATTTTCATAAATTTTATCGTTTTGGTTTTGTAGAAACTTATTAAATAATCAAAGCCTGAATCCAAGCTCGTCGATAGCGTCAATGAAATGGGGGTGGCAATTATTATATATTTTTAAAGATTTTACATATTAAAATTGCCATTTCGATTGATTATAAATTCCCACATTTAAACCATTCAAAATTTCGTGCATTTTTTGATTGCTCTGCCTGTTGTTTATTTGAGGCTATCCCTCCGTTTGTTTAAAATAGTTTATTCTTGTTTTACTATTTAAAATAATGATTAATACATTTTTAAATCATGTTTTACGATGATATTTTGATATTTAAGATGCATTGAATATTTCAAAAAAGGTTTCCATTATTATTAGTTTTTTATTGTTGATTTTTTGGTTTTGCCTCCCCCCTTAGTTATTCCCCCAGTCCTCCTGTCTCCCTATTTTCCCTTGAGTTTTATACGTAGTTAATTTAATTTTCCCTAGAACCTTAGAATCTAGAATGTTGGTTCTCCTTCCTAAATTGCTAAAACTGCATCCACACGAAATCTGTTTTTGTGCTCGCAAAAAAACTTTTTATTCTCTTTTTCCAATCGTCATGAACTTTTTTAATCTCAAAGCGTTGGCTTCGTTTATTAATATCCATCCGATTTTCTTCCGTTCCGCCGCCAGGTGACCAAGAGCAAGACCTGGAAGGATATCGCTGGACTCTTGGGCATCGGTGCGAGCAGTAGTGCCGCTTATACGCTTCGAAAGCACTACACCAAAAACCTACTGACCTTCGAGTGTCACTTTGATCGCGGCGATATTGATCCGTTGCCGATCATCCAGCAGGTGGAAGCTGGCAGCAAAAAGAAGACGGCCAAGGCAGCATCAGTTCCATCGCCAGGTAAGTGTTTTTTATTTCCAGAACAGCTTTTCAGTACTTTTGATGCTTAATTTAAAATGTATTTTCGTTTTTCACTATGTTTTCCCTGACCAAATCCAAAAACGATAACGAATTCAACTTACAACCCAACGGTGGTGGTCATTTGGATGCTGGAACTACAAACTCCACAGGATCGTCGAATTCACAGGATTCGTTCCCAGCACCGCCAGGCTCCGCACCGAACCCAGCGATCGATGGTTATCCCGGCTATCCAGGCGGAAGTCCGTATCCGGGAGCTAGCGGGCCGCAGCCGGATTATGCCACCTCGGGACAAATGCAGCGTCCACCCTCCCAGAATAACCCGCAGCAGACTCCTCATCCCGGTAAGCGACATTCTCTCCTTGCTCTTTGGACAACCCTGTATTTATAATTCAGCCAGCGGGTGTTGAAGATCTCTTTAGTTTTTATTGCAAACGGAATGCACAATTGTTCGCTTAACAGCCCGATATCATTTCTAAAATGTAAATGTCCGAATTTGTAAAATATTCTTAGCGTTTGAAGTACTACATATTGAATTGGTTTGTTTTTTAATTTGTTGCCTAATGAGTAGCTTAGCTAGACAATTGGCCTATTAGTCTTGTTAGTAGATTGTTAGATCGTTCCAGAGTTTAGTCCTATTTGAGGATCCTGTTAAAAGTAAACAGTACAAAATGAGCAACCTCCATATTTCGTATTTTATACCCGATATCCATATGGTTATTGAGTACAAGCAGATAATTTATTTTACAAACAAACATTTTTATTTCTCGTAAAATAATTAAGAGGGTAGCTAATCGAATTACACTTCAGTTTTGTGTTAAAAACTATATAAAATCTTGTCGCTCTCTGCCAAATCATAACACCATATTGTTTTGTGTTCAACTATCAATCTTTGTTCCCAAAAACTATTGCTAAATTGTGTTATCTGATAGATTGATGATATGCTTCCCTTTCGATCCTACCTCCCTCTGTACATAGATTATAAACGAAAGTGTTTAATACATAAGACTTTACTACACGTTTTTTGTTGATTGATCATTATCATTATTATTCATTCTTGATGTGTGTGTTTATTTTGTTTATTCATTTTTATGTTTTGTAACCTTTATGTGGGGCGCACTACTTAAATATATATAAAACTCCACAACCACCAACCAACCATCACCACAACGATGCTTCCATGTATCCATCTTCACCACCAACAACAATTTAAAACAACAACAAAAAACCAACAACAACAACAACAAATTCATCTGTGTGATTGATTCATTGACTCATTCATTCATTTCGATTCATCCAAACCAAATCAAATCAAATCATCCAAAAACCACCGCTTGCCGCCTCTCTCAGGCGCCGCAGCCGCTGTTGCCGCCGGCGATAATATAAGCGTGAGCAATCCCTTTGAGGATACCGTTGCTGGCGGTGGTCAACCGGGTTCGGTTACTGGCCCCGGTTCTGGTCCTGGTCCCGGTGCTGGAACTGCTGCTGCTGTGGTCGGTGGGCCCCAACTAATACCGCCGCCACCACCCCATTCACCGCACACGGCAAGCCAACAACAACAACAGCAGCATCCCCATCCGCAGCACCTGGCGCCGCCGCCACCACAGCAGCAACAGCAGCCACAGGGGCAGCAGCCACCGCCAGCACCACAGCAACATGGGCCTGGTCCGGTGCCGCCGCCGTCGCCACAGCAGCAGCAGCAGCATGTGCGACCGACCGCCGGCGGAGCACCTTATCCGCCGGGTGGCTCTGGTTACCCAACGCCTGTTGTGTCTAGAACGCCAGGTATACTCATCTTTTATTTTGCTCCTCCATCATCTCTTTTTGTTCTTCTATCATTTATAAATCAAATCATTTCCTTTGCGCTGCCAGCTTCTTTCGTTCGTCCATCTGTTGCCTTTTGCTAGGATTACTGTTTGTGCTACATAGTTGTAAAGTCATTATAATATTAACTGCATGATTGGCAAAAAAGCTGTATCACCTTAAGCTTCAGCTACTAACTACTAACATAACTAAACTACTAAACAGTTACTTTTATAATTTATTTTATTGTATTTTAGATATTTATTTAATCGTTATTGGTTATCATATTGCGTAATATATCCTACTTTACATTTTCCGAATATTTATATTAATTTGAATTTAAACAGCATTATTTTGTTGTCATTTTATGTACATAATGAAACAACTTTACATTTTCTGAATATTTATAATAATTTTATGCAACTTTCGATTTCCTTAATAAATATTATTTGATTTATTTATTATTTAAAATAATCTATTTTAAATTTTGTGTTTCATAGCTATTATTTTCTGCTGTAAATTAGTTTAATTATTGTATTAATTAATTGGTAAAATTAATTAAGTCCAGTAATTGCCTTATGGTCCTTAAAGAGCTATATTCAGTTTTTTTTAGCCTAAGTTTAATATTCGATTTTGCCCATTCCTATTTACAGGCTCACCCTATCCATCACAGCCGGGAGCTTACGGGCAGTATGGCTCGAGTGATCAGTACAATGCCACTGGGCCGCCTGGTCAGCCTTTTGGACAGGGTCCAGGACAGTATCCGCCGCCGCAGAACCGCAGCATGTACCCTCCCTATGGGCCGGAGGGGGAAGCGTGAGTGCAACCCAATTTATCCCACACAAGACACCACCATCACCAAAACACCGAACCACAAAACAGACTCCTCACATCCTCTGTACTGTAACTGCCCGAAATAGAATCACTGGACTGAGCTCGTCACAAGCTGTGCTTCTTCAAGAGTCAATAAAGCCTCCGCTAATTCCCAATTCTTCTGCTTCTTCCACACAGTCCTCCAACTGGTGCCAATCAGTACGGTCCGTACGGTAATCGACCTTATAGCCAGCCACCGCCGGGAGCACCTCAGCCGCCGGCGCAGGCAGTGGCGGGCGGTCCGCCAACGAGCGGAGCTCCAGGAGCACCACCCAGCAGTGCGTATCCAACGGGCAGGCCGGGGCAGCAGGACTATTACCAACCGCCACCAGATCAAGTAAGTGAAGGAGATAAAAATATGACATTTAGACAAAAGCATTGCACTTAATATTCTATTGAACATGTCGTAAAGTTTAAACTAGAGCGATAATAAAACCTTAAATTTTAATTACTTTGCAGAGTCCACAGCCAAGACGGCACCCCGACTTCATCAAAGACTCGCCGCAGCCCTATCCAGGCTACAATGCTAGGCCTCAGATTTATGGTAAGTCCTTTTAAATTAGAACAAACCAAACAGCCCTCTAATCCATTCTTCCTCCTTCAATATTAGGTGCTTGGCAAGGCGGTAACCAGCAGTATCGGCCTCAATACCCGACCTCACCTGCACCTCCACAGACCTGGGGAAGTGCTCCCCCACGCGGAGCAGCTCCTCCGCCGGGTGCACCTCACGGCCCGCCTCTGCAGCCACCTGCTGGCGTGGCCCAGTGGGATCAGCATCGTTATCCACCGCAACAGGGTCCGCCGCCACCACCGCAGCAACAGCAACAACAGCAGCAGCAACAACAACAGCAGCAGCAACAGCCGCCTTACCAGCAGGTGGCTGGTCCTCCTGGACAACCCCAGCCACAGGCGCCACCACAATGGGCACAGATGAATGCTGGTCAGGCACCGCAACCTGGCATTGCTCCACCAGGCTCTCCACTGCGCCCTCCCTCCGGACCCGGTCAGCCACAACAACGGATGCCCGGAATGCCGCCACAACAGCAGCAACCACAACAACAACAGCAGCAGCCGCCGGTCGGTGGTGCTCAACAGCCACCGCCGCCGCAGCAAGCGACCCACGGAGGCGTTCCATCGCCAGGCATGCCCCAAGTGGGGCCCGGTGGTATGGTAAAGCAACCATACGCCATGCCACCGCCGCCATCCCAGGTGGTGGGCGGTCAGCAAGTGGTGCCACCCAGCGGAATGATGGTGCCCCAGAAACAGCCCCCAATGCTGCCGGGTCAAGGAATGCAGCAGCAGCAGTTGCAGCAACACCCGCAGCAGCCGCCTCATCAACACCACCAGCATCCTCATCAGCATCCGCATGCGCATCCACATCAGCACCCGCAGCATCCGCACCAGATGCCGCCAAACCAGCAGGCACCCGGTGGTTACGGACCGCAGGGACCACCCGGCAGCGGAGCCGCCCAATTGGTGAAGAAGGAACTGATCTTTCCGCACGACAGCGTCGAGTCCACCACGCCAGTGCTGTACCGAAGGAAGCGACTAACGAAGGCTGACGTGTGCCCGGTGGATCCGTGGCGAATATTCATGGCCATGCGATCCGGCCTACTTACCGAGTGCACCTGGGCCCTGGATGTGCTCAATGTCCTCCTGTTCGACGACTCGACGGTGCAATTCTTTGGCATCTCGAACCTTCCCGGTCTGCTGACTCTGCTGCTGGAGCACTTCCAGAAGAATCTCGCCGAGATGTTCGATGAACGGGACTGCGATGAGCTGCCATCTTCCTCCCAGCTCGCTGAGGAAGCGGCGGCGGACGACGACGCGGATAGCGGCACCGTGATGTGCGATAAGCAGCGACGAACCAGCGGACAGCGACAGTCGCGCTGTGTGCGCAGCATCAGCAGCTACAATCGACGTCGGCACTACGAGAACATGGATCGTAGTGGAAAGGGCAGCGAATCGGAGGAGGATGCCGACGAAGGCATCGATCTGGGCCAAGTGCGTGTGCAGCCCAACCCGGAGGAGCGCTCGCTGCTGCTCTCTTTCACGCCCAACTACACGATGGTCACGCGAAAGGGTGTGCCTGTGCGGATTCAAACAGCCGATCACGACATATTCGTGGACGAGCGCCAGAAGGCGTGGGATATTGACACCAATCGCCTGTATGAACAGCTGGAGCCGGTGGGCAGTGATGCCTGGACCTACGGATTCACCGAACCGGATCCCCTCGACGGCATTATAGATGTCTTCAAGTCGGAGATTGTAAACATTCCATTTGCACGCTACATCCGCTCCGAAAAGAAATCATCGGCGAAGTCATCGGCCAAGAAAACGGAGATCAAGCAGGAGCCAATTAGCACGGAGGAACAGCGGCAGACGCAGTCGACTTTTAACAAGAAGAGGCGACTGGTGAGTGGCGACAACAGCAATAGCAGCAGCTGCGGAGCTACCGCTGAGAGCAAGAAATCCAAGCTGTCGGCCGAGGAAGAGTTCGCACAGCCTCCCAGCGCTGAGGTTAAGAAGGAGCCTGGCAACGATAGCGATTGTCGGGCCATCGACATGGAAATCGAAACACCGCAGCACCAGCAACAGCAAACGCAACGTTTGACCAACGGCGTTGCATCCTCGTCCACCTCCTCCTCCTCCACCTCAACGCCGGGCGTCGGTTTCGATCCCCGGAAGACTGTTAAGGATGCCGCACAAGTGCTACAGCGGAGACGTGATTCCAGCTACGAGGACGAGTGCTATACCCGCGACGAAGCGTCGCTGCATCTGGTCAACGAGAGCCAGGACTCGCTGGCGCGCCGTTGCATTGCCCTATCCAACATCTTCCGCAACCTGACCTTCGTGCCCGGCAACGAGACGGTGCTGGCCAAGTCTACACGATTCTTGGCAGTGCTGGGGCGACTGCTACTCCTCAACCACGACCACTTGCGGCGCACGCCGAAGACACGGAACTACGATCGGGAAGAGGACACGGACTTTAGCGACTCATGCAGCTCGTTGCAAGGAGAACGCGAGTGGTGGTGGGACTACCTGATCACCATCCGGGAAAATATGCTGGTGGCCATGGCAAACATAGCCGGACATTTGGAGCTGTCACGCTACGATGAGCTCATTGCCCGCCCCCTGATCGATGGCCTGCTCCACTGGGCCGTGTGTCCCAGTGCCCACGGCCAGGATCCGTTCCCGTCATGCGGCCCCAACACAGCGCTCTCGCCGCAGCGCCTCGCCCTTGAGGCACTTTGCAAGCTGTGCGTGACGGATGCCAATGTGGACCTGGTTATTGCCACACCACCGTTCTCCCGCCTGGAGAAGCTGTGTGCTGTGCTGACGCGGCATTTATGCCGCAACGAAGATCAGGTGCTGCGCGAGTTTTCCGTCAATCTGCTTCATTACCTGGCCGCCGCCGATAGTGCCATGGCCCGCACTGTGGCGCTCCAGTCACCGTGCATCTCCTATCTGGTGGCCTTCATCGAGCAGGCCGAGCAGACGGCCTTGGGCGTGGCCAATCAGCATGGCATCAATTATCTGCGCGAGAATCCAGACTCGATGGGCACTAGCCTGGACATGCTGCGGCGGGCGGCCGGCACACTGCTCCATTTGGCAAAGCATCCGGACAACCGGTCGCTGTTTATGCAGCAGGAACAGAGGCTACTCGGCCTGGTCATGTCACACATCCTCGACCAGCAAGTGGCGCTAATTATCTCCCGAGTTCTGTACCAAGTGTCTCGCGGTACTGGCCCCATTCATTCGGTGGAGTTCCGGTTGCTTCAGCAGCGCCAGCAACAGCATAACCTGCAACAGCGTCTGCAGCCTGGCGGAGCCGAGAAGTTAGCCGCCACCAACGCCAGTGCGGCTGTGAAATCGGAACCAGAAGCTCCGACTGCGGAAGCGAGCTCCTCAGAGACGGCGGGCACAAAGCCTCTTTCATCAGCCCCCCCGACGTCAGCCACAACAGCCGTGGTGAACGATGAGAACAGCAACAGCAGCCAACAGCTGCCGCCGGCAGCTGCCTTCAACGATGTGAGCAATAGCAGCACCAACAGCAACAGCTGCGGCACCGTCAGCAGCAACCAGACCAACAACAGCACCACCAACAGCAGCAGCCACAGCAGTGCGATCAGCAGTCAGTCGGCCGCCGGAGGAGCAGCAGCTTCATCAGCGTTGGCCAGTGATCAGCAGCAGGTGAGCAACAAGGTGGCTGCTGCCGCCGTGGCCGCTGCGGCTCTTAGTAATGCCAGTGCGGCGGCGGCGGCAGCAGCTGCTGCTGCAGCGGCTGCGGCGGCGGCATCTTCGGTCGCCCCGCCACCTCCATCACCGGCAAACACCGCTGCTGCAGCGGTGGCTCAACCAGCGGCACCGCCACCAACTAATGCAGGAACAACGACCGCCGTTGCGTAGTATACGACAATGATGCCAGCGTCCTACTACTGGCCACGAACCCCCCGAGGGGCAGTCGACTAAGCTGGAGCTACAGCTTCGGCTGAAGTCGGAGCTGGAACTGGAGAATCCTGGAAGCTTCAAGATTGCCCCAAGTCGTAATCAACGCATGTAAATTTACTTAACTGGCGCCATGTGAAGAGGAGAGTCATAATGGAGGATGAAGGGGTATCCAGGCTTCGAGGATTGAGAAGGGCGACTGTCGGGATGGGATGCAAGACGTCTATACAATAACAACTGTATATTTTTTCACACTCAAATCTAAAAATAGTAAATACGAGGAACTAAACTAAACCCCAAACTAAACTAAACTAGGCATTAAGCAATTGCAGCATCGAGCAACTACAAACATAACGATAATACGATAAAACTGAAGGGAGGAAGCTAGGTGTTCGGAAACGGACACAAAACTGGCCGATCGATCGGATCGGAGACACGGAGCATGCATAACGAAGAAGGAGAAGGAGAAGCGAAATTCAAGCACACAGCATACTTATTGTATTAAATTTAACAACTAAATATAATGGAAAACAAGGAGGAGGAGTAATAAGTAACTAAAACATACATACATATATGCATAACGCACGCTATGGTTTATCGTATATTACAAATATATATATATATATAGGAAATAAATGCATAAATTAACATTAACATTACATGAGATGGCAAAATTGTGTATGATGAATAGTTTTTAAAAGAATTCTACCACTTACTAATTAATACCCTACAAATTAAAACGACAACAATGTGCGCGCAGCAGACAAAACTCAAACAGCAAGCAAGTCAAACACAGTAAAGCCCCAATACGATTTACCTATATATATTGATTGTAATTGCAGTTATATGCGCAGATTTTACGCAGCAAGAGAGGAGTAATAATGATGGAGATATGTTGATGTCGATGAATGGAGCATTAAAACAATATTGTACATACTTAACTATTATGTAAATTTTCACTGTATTTTTTTTTTCGTTTTTTACGCAATGTTACAAGGCACACACACATGTAAGTGGCAGCACTGCATTTCGTATTTCGAATTTTGTATTTCATATATGATGGTGCGTCTGGGCTGATTTTCAAAAACTATGTCGATTTCGATGCGAATTTTCGTGTAAAATCAACACAAGACACACGCAAAAGAAAAAAGAAAAGAAAACAATTAACAAATAAAATCAAATTAGGTGATATAAATATATAAATATACATAGCGCATACATATATTTACCAGAATTGGAAAACAAAAACAACTGGAACAACAAACTCTCTGTAATTGCTGTAATTTGTTTATGTTAATTGTATTATTTGCTGGAAGTGCTGCTGCTTCACTTTATTTTTTATAAATATATCAAACTTACTTAAGGCGTAAATGACAAGATAAATAATTAGGTTTTTATCGTAATCTTAATTTAAAATATATATTAAATAAATAAAACAAAAACCAATAAGCAAAACGAAATCCAAACAAACAAAAACAGCATAAATGCTGCAAACAAAAACACAAAAAGCGAAGCAAAGCAAATCGAACTAAAAGCTGTAGAGAAGCACGCAAACCGACTATATTACCACCCACACACACACTACACTCCTCTCCCCCAACCAACCAGCTTGGTGTTAGGAATTTGGATTCGAAACATCGCATCGGGTGCACTGTGCACACCAATTTGTATACTAAACTTTCTTACATACATAATTATAACGTCGTGCTACATAAGAGAGATAGAGATCGAACTCCCGATACTGGCTTCTAGTTCTGACGGCATTCATCCCGGATATATCGGGCTGGATTGCCTGGGCAGATCCGGAGGAACGAACAGACATTGAGAGAGAGAGATGAGATAATAGAAAAGTGCTGCTGTTGATACGTGTGTATTCGTGTAGTTGTTTGCAAACAAAAATATTATAACTCAGCATCTCGATATCGGATATATATAACGTGTAGTTACTAGTGTATAATTTTGCTAGGATGTAAATGTATGTCCCTCAAAACTTAATTTAATTATTTAATTAATATACATACATATATGATATAAAACCCATTTAGTTTTTATTAATAGAAGTTTGGGGATTGGAATTAACCGAAGGAAGTTCGATCAGCGATCTCAGATAATGGGAATTAAGGAATTTTTAAGACTGCAGAATCGCCAATCAAAAAATAAAAATTAAAAAGGACTCGGCATTCCGCTGATGGGGAGTTATAGACTGACTGGATGCTCCCTTACAAGGATTAATATCAAATCTTTAGCACTAAGGAGAAAAGGAAGGGCGTGGAGTAGTCTATTAATTAATAACAATTAATAAATTGTTTGTTTGATTGTTTTTTTAAATTAACGACTTCTGCTTCAAAACATTCAGTGTGCCCAGCTGTCAAGGCAAGGGAACTGCCAATTTGCGAATTGAAAAAATTATTCTGAGGAATGTTTAGCATTATAAAGATAAAAGCCTTCGGTCACATTGATTATTCATAATAGATTGCATTTTAGGCCGGCATTAGTTTTATTTAATAAAATGGACCTACACACGCTGCTGCAACGTGCCCAGAACCTGACCAATGATGCAAAGGCAGACTGCGAACTGCCTCCGGTGGAAAGGACGCTCCAGCAGGTCCTTCAGGCCACCAACGAGCTGCATGCGCGCGTCACACAAACCGGCGGGAAAGAAATCCAGGCGTGAGTAAACAAACGGAACTGTATGCAAATATCTAGGTAATCCCGCGATGTTTCTGGAACAGGCACATCTTGCTGGGCTCCAAGGGCGTGGACTTACCCAAGCTGAACCAGAAGCTGGAGGCACTGAGTGCACGCAAAACCTTCGAGCCCCTGGACGTGGTCAAGGCCGACACAGATGTGTGCACCTTCCTAAAGAGCGAGCGCGAGAATGCTATTCTCTCGGTGATCGAGGATACCAACAAGAATGTAATTAAGCATTTAGAGTGGTTTTTCTTTGCTGACGCACTTTTCCGGCACTTTTGCAGATCAGCGACTCGGTGAGCAAGCAGAAATGGACCACCATGAACAGCGTATGGAACGAGGAGAAGACCAGGCTGCTGGACGCCTTGGTGGCTCCCTCCCAGAACTTTATCGACCTCCAGCGCCTGCCAGAACCCACCATCTTGAATCAGCACTGCCAGCCGCGTTCCTGCCTCGACGGCATGGAACTGTTGTATGCCCAGGAGATTCGCCAGTATATCGAGCTGCTGCTGAAGGGCGGCCACCGCCCCAATCTTGTTCAAAAGTTCGCCCAGCTGGCCAGCACCTTTCG
Source organism: Drosophila birchii (assembly GCA_035046345.1). Lineage (NCBI taxonomy): Eukaryota > Metazoa > Arthropoda > Insecta > Diptera > Drosophilidae > Drosophila > Drosophila birchii. Next base: position 6,822,273 of record JAWNOA010000064.1, read on the forward strand.
AGATCCACAGCTCACGGACATGTGGACCCTTTTGGCCTGCGTAACCCAAGTGGCCGAACCGCTGAATTCCGATCCGGTCAAAACCCGTCAACAGCGACCAGAGTTCGTGGCCCATGCGAAATCCTACTTGGAGCGGCGCTACAAGCTGTATATGTCGTCACAGGCAGGTGGCTGCTCTTCCAGCTCCCAGCTCGTGCTGGCCTACGTGTGCCACCGGTTCAGTGCCCAGCAGACCATTGGTCTCGTGGATACGGTGGGCGGCAAGCCCCTGTGGCCGCTTGTCTACTACGGCCTGCGCTGCGGATCCACCGAGACGGCCGTCAAGTTTCTGCGGGAGGCAGGAGCCAGTCACGACGACTTCGCGCAGCTGATCGAGGACAGGAGTGCGGGTGAGAGTAATTCCCGGATCGAGAGCCAGCTGAGACTGCAGTACGCCAACAAGATTCGCAACTCCACGGATGCCTACAAAAAGGCCGTTTACTGCATTCTCCTGGGCTGCGACGTAAACGAGGTACACGGCGAGGTGGCCAAGACTATTGACGACTTCTTGTGGATCCGACTCTCCATGCTTCGTCCTGGAGACGCCGCTGGCTACGGCCAGCTGCAGACGCTGATTCTTGAGAAATACGGCGAGAAGTACTTCAATGCCAGCCAGCAGCCGTACCTCTACTTCCAGACCCTCGCCCTAACAGGGCAATTTGAGGCTTCCATCGAGTTCATGGCTCGGCGGGACAGCACTCGTGTCCATGCTGTCCATATGGCCATAGCCCTGCACGAGTTGGGTATGCTGGGCGGTGCTCGCAGCGTTTCGCAGCCACTGCTCTCCATCGACATCGTCGATCCGCAGCCATTGCGACGCCTAAACCTATCTCGTCTTATCCGGCACTATGTGCAGCGTTTCGAACGCACAGACACCACCGAGGCCCTGCACTATTACTACACCCTTCGCTGCCTAAGAGATTCCAAGGGACGCAACATGTTCCTTACCTGCGTCTGCGATCTGGTGGTGGACAGTGGTGTCTTGGACACCTCCAGATTCGACCTGATATTCGGCTCGCGTACGGCTGAGGGGGGCCAGGACGAAGTTATAGGGTGAGATTAATAGATTTTGAGAGCCATTCGGTTGACTTTTATTTAATTTGTAGCTTTTTATTTTACATTTTAAGATCAAACGACTGATATGCTTGTATTCTAATGTTTTCCAGTGGCCTTTTCCATCAATTCGATTGCCCGGAGTTCGACACCCGTACAATGGCTGGCCTGGTGGCCGATGAGCTGACTTCGCGCGGCAACTTTGAGATGGCGGTGCGTCTCTACGAGATGGCTGGCAAGTACAATCTAGCGCTGAAGCACTTGTCCATTCTGCTAGCTCAAGTGGTGCAACTGGCAACGCTGGAGGGATCGTTGCGAACCCGGCTCGAGCCGGAGGCCCAGCGCTTTAGCCGCCTCCTGGCCAGCGATAGCATCGAAGTAGAGCCTAAGATGAGGTGCAGCTTCATACTGCTGCAGGATCTGTTGATATTCTTCAACTATTTTCACGAGGGTAAATTAAGCGCTGCCCTGGAACAGCTGCAACGCACTCGACTGATGCCCAGCACCATCGACGACGTGGAAGTCTGTCTGGCCAATGTGAAGCGGCTCAGCGGGGAGGTGATCAAGGTGGTGCCCGACGTAATTGTGGCAGCCATGGAGATTACCCACAACCAGTACAAGAAGTTGAAGGCGAATGGAAACGCTGGCGTGCTGGATCAGCGTGAGATGCAGTCGCTGCGGGAGCGGGCCAAGGCACTGTCCAACATGGCCGCAACAATGCCGTATCGCCTGCCCTACGACACCAATCGGCGGCTAATGCAGCTGGAACTGGTAATGCACTGAATAAAGGTATTTTAAGCTCTGAAAGAACCTCAGTCGCCTCTCATTTCATTAGCACTATGATGTACTCCTCTTCCTCCTCTTTCTCCTCCTCTCTGTGAGCGATATCTTTTTGTTTTTTCTCCAGCTCCTTAATGCGAAGGAGGGCAGCTTCCAGCTGTTGCTCCAGATCATGACAACTGCCACAGGATTTGTGCTGGTTACCCTCCTTGGAGTATTCCTCGTCAATGCCCTCGTCCTCGCTCTTAAGGTATAGCTTCTTTAAGGGATCAAACTCACACTTGATGCGCTCTTCCAGTGGATCTTCCTCCTCCAGGCCCAGAAAAAACTCTGGCTTGGAGTCCTTGGGCAGGTTGCTGTTCTTGTTGGGCAGCAAGCTTCTGCGAAAGTGCCGGCCACAGATGAACAACCACTTGTTGTCTCCCGTGAGGCGACATATGTCAAGCCATTCCTGCCGGAGCTGAGGATCCGAGGGAAAGAAGTGTAGCCTGTCTGGTGGAGAATGTGACTGGCAGTTCCTGACGCAGCATTTGCGGACAAAGGACTTTCTTCTCGTGGGAACGAAATGATGCCGCACCTCGTTTTTACCTGGAAATGGAAATGGGTAAAAATTACACGAGATTTTCAAAGGATCCAATGGTTATTGGCTTACCCAAGAAAAGCGTGGGGACTGCCCATGAAAACACCTTGGCTTTTCCGAAGCACTGTGTCTCAAAGTGACGACGGCACACCCGTTGATTGTAGAGATTCTGATGTTTCGCGATGCCAATGTTCTCGATCCACTTGGCTCGGATAACCGGATTAACCGGAAACTTGTACATGGAGCGCTTGTCCTGGTGGCCACTTTCGGCACAATTGGGCACGATACAGCGAAGGTTTCCGTTTTTTGTCTTCTGTTTCATTTTTCGGCCTTGTTAACTATTTGGCTAAGAAGAAAATATGCGTGGGGGAAAGAAAGGTGAAAGCCACAAGTGTTGGTAGGCGTTTCAAAGGGTAAAAATTTGGGTCAAGATCAGGGCCATGGTCGTCTTGAACCGTCACAAAGGTAAAACTAAGCTTCGTAATTTTAAGTATCAACAGTAGCCGATGAACAACCTTCTGTAAAAGTGCTGTATTTAATGGCAAACAAAATTGAAATATTTAAATGGCTTGTTTGTAATTTTTAACAGAAATTTATTTGAATCTTGGCTTAAACTAGCAATCTTCACAACCTTTCAACCATGTTCTCCACCTTTTTATGGTATTGTATAACAGTTAATTTAAGGCCAAGATCAGGACGAATGTCGTCTGAAGTCTGAAGAACTGATCTTAGAAAGTTGTTTGCCTTTTTAATTCTTCTGCTCATTCTTTAAATATTTTAATTAATTTGTATAACAAATTGTTAGTACTAACTCCATATATAAAGTAACGCGTTTGTGGTATATTTTAGAACGTTCCGCGCTAGCTGATGGAATTTAAAAACATCCACACAAACGGTCACTTTAAAAGCGAAGCAACATAACGACGCGTCGCGGCGCAATAATTATAATAAAATTAAATTCCGTACATTTCCGCTGGACAAATCCGAATCTGAGCACAAGAACGAAGTGTGCAGCGTGTGTAAATGGCATTGGTCAAGGTGGTGCCTCTGGCAGAACGTCGTTGAACGAAATTTCAAATTTGTTGCCTTCGTTACGGAAAAGTGCCTTGACTGCCCGTGTGTGTGTGTGCGAGTGTGCGTGCGTATAATTAAACAAATGTATTAAGCAAAGTCGCATATTTTGCAATACGCTCGCTGCGAAAGTAAAAGAGAGTCGAGAGTCCGTGATAATTGTCGCAGCTGCTGCGTTGCAGGCACTTCCTTCTTGTTTTTGTTTCGGACACGAATTTCATATAGCAGCTGCCTGCCTGTGCAGTGCCTGTGTGTGTAAGAGTTCGCCGCGTTGTTGTTGTTTCACCGCTCGTTAACTACTACCTTGAAAGAAAGAGAAAGAGCTAAGCGAGAGCAAGGCAAAGAGTGCAAAGTTGATGCCGTTCAACTAAGGCTTTGATAGTGACGACAACAACAACAAATACGAATTAAACGCGAGTGTGTGCCAGTGTGTGTGTGTGTGTGGCGGTATTAGTCACATTTGGTCTTGGCTTTTAACTTTTTTGTCCGCTTTTGGAGCGCATCGCCAAAGAGGGTCTTAAAAAGCAAAAAGAGAGACGAGACGAGACGGAGATCGGATCGGATCGAAAAGGTTAGTTACCCGCCGCAATTGACATTTATTTGTATTTGCTTGTTTGCTACACCCATCATCAGATTGCCCGTGCCAACTTTTCATTATTATTATTATTATTATTCGTTTTCATTGAAGTTTGCACAAGCTTCATACATATTTACTCGATTGAAATTCGCCTCAAGGTCGTATTTGTTAATTAATTAACTGTTTGTCTGTGCGCTTTGTTAGTATTGAAGCTATTGTACAACACGAAAATATTGCATAAACCCGATATGCTACGTTAGTTCCGACGGCTTGCTTAAGCCGCTTATAGCGATAAGGGGGACATTTATGGATGAGAACCACCCAGCCAGACAGCCTACAAAATATTTCATTTTCTTCACCCTTTGCAACTGAATGAGTTAAGGAATTGGGTTACAATACCAAAAATGCATTTCTTAAGCTTCTTTTGCCTCAAAATTTCGTTTTCGTTTTGTCACTTTCGGGTGCAGCAGGTGTAGCAGTTGCAGTTGCAGTTGCAGTGGCAGTTGCGTTTACCTCACTTTCCAGCTGACTGACTTTCAGCCAAACCTCACATGGCTGCTGCTCTCTCATGGCGCCCACAGGCATCTCTTGCCACCACTTGCTCCCGGTCATAGTTGATAAGGCTCTCGCCTCTGAATAATCATCAGGGTTCGGAAAACAGGAAGTATTTATCGCTGAACTGCAAGGGAGGGAGAGCGAGCTAAGCCCACACATTATGAAGAAACAAAAAATACATATCACTTTTAAATTTGCACATATTTTTATAAAAATTTTCCTTTAAAAACAAATTTGCACATATTTTTATTAAAATTTTCCTTTAAAAACAAATTTGCACATATTTTTATTCAAATTTTCCTTTAAAAACAACAAAATTACAAACAAAATCGGTTTTATCAAGAAATTATAAACCATATTCTTACTAATTTTGCTGACAGATCCAATTTAAACCTTAATCAACTTGGTTTTTATTTTGCTGGATTTTAGTTAATGTAATTTTATGCACAAATGTTTTTGAAACTATGGGAAAGGTATAATAAAACTATACAATTTTAGGTCCTAAGGCTAAATGGTGGTACATTTTGCAGCCAGAAAAAAGAAAAGGCGCTGTTTTAAGGCATTTGTTGTTCTGGCACTCGATACACCCAAGTGAGTGCACTTCGGCGAGTGGGTGTGTGCCAAGCCAAAGGGCTGCTGCTGCTGCTGGTGCTCTGCTGCAAGCATTCCAGCTTCGATTGTATTCAACTTTGACCCACATTCGGCAAGTGTCGCCTCGCCATGGAACGCATGAGTGGAGGAGGAGAAGGAGGCATCTTCGTGATGGATGTCAACCGTGCATTTTATGTTCGAATGTGCAATTTTTAGCTAGCATTGTTTGGCTAGAACAAAACTACTTTGTATGTACACATATATGAGTATTCCATCTGTATGAATCGCTGAGTGTGTGCAAATCCGCTTTTAGAATGAGCTGCACACGAGCTCTGGAATGGCATATAAATGTGTGTGCTGGTTGTGTGGCAATACAAAACAGGGAAACGTGCTGACATCGTGGAATATACAGTCGATTTTACAAATTTTTATTTCACCTATCCAAGTATACTTTTTGCTGTTTTCGTTCTACAGAAAACGGAAAGGAAAACCAGCGAGCAGACAATGCAAAAAGCTTGCTACTACTACTTAAAAAACCAAACCCGTTTTCAACGTTTCCATTTTGATTATATTCTTCTCTCGCCTGTTTAATCATTGGGAAGTTGTTTCTTTCTTTTTTTTTGGGCATTCGCCTAAAACGCTAATTTTGTGCTGATCAAATATTTACACAAATGTGTGTTTGTATGTTTATTTGACTAGAATCTAGATTGTTGTCATGCCAGATTCAAGCTGTGTCCATAAACGCTCATTAACCGCCAGAGAATCAAATTAATCTTTAACCCTCTGATGATAAAGAGCACTTATTTGCCGAAGCCGAAGCTCCTTCATTTCGATTAAACCTTAACCTCAAAGACATGCACAAAGCGTGGCTCTGTTCTCCGTTCGCATCTTCATCTTCATCACTCTTCTTCTTTGAGTTCACTGTCTTGATGTAAATTGAATGACTTTTTGGGCTTTGTTCTTTTTGTAATTATGCCTTAATTGCATGAATGCATTGCGGGCACGTTTTCCCCGAATTACGTTACGTTATGTTGGGCAGATTTAAAAAAAAAAACAATACAAAAACACAAAAAATTGAGGCGTGTTTTTATTTAGGTTCATTTAACTTTTCATGCCTGACATTAAATTCAATTGACTTCGGCGCTACGCGCAGTGCGTCGCCTTCGTTTCGTATTGATGTGATATGGAGGCTTTTGTTGCTGCTGCTGCTGCTCCCATTTGCTATTTTTACGCTACACAAAGAATAAAATTTAGGATATTTAACAATGATTTTAACTTGATTCGTTTTGTAATAATTACATTAACAAAAAGCAGACTTAATAGCCTTAGGACAGAGCTAAGTTTAGCTTAAAAAAAGTCTAGTGGTGAGCATGTAATTTGTAGGTTTTTTGAGTTATTTATTTAGTTTTTATTTAGCTTAATTAATCCCTGACAAGGGCTTGTATTTTCTTAATAATATAAACAGTTTGATACTTAAATTTTGTAAAAATATATTGTTCCCTGTGCAGTTTCAGGCACAATTTAATGCCCTGCTCAAGAAGCGTTCAAGTGGCTAAAGTCAAAGACTAATGGACACTTGTAGACCTTTGTAATATAATTGCGGTCTAGTTTTTTATTTTTGCCAGTGAAAATAGAAGAAAATAGAGAAGCCTTCAAGGTCATCATGCCCGCTTTGTGGGGCTGTTTTTGTATAAAATGTATAAACATGTAGAAGTATCAGAGCAACGGCAATGGCCGTGCCAAAGAAAAGCAGATCGGGGAAAGAGAGATTGCACTGCACGTTTGGCGGGCACAATCTATTAAATACAAAGCATGGAAATTGCTCTTTTAAATGCAATCCTCTGGCTAACAACGTACGAATCCATTCGATTATTAATATCGTTCGCTCTCACTTTGCTTTGGCTCCTCCTCCCCGAACAGCCAGACAAGCCGAGATCGATGTGTGTTTGTTTGTCACTTTCTTTTGTTCTGCTTTCCTCCGGCTGCCATTGTTCGTGAGAGCTTACTCGGAACGTGCGGTCAAGCTTGAGGATGGGCCATACCAAAGTAAAAGTTGTCCCAAACCCAAGTGCCCCGCATCACGAACAGTATTGACTGGGCCCCACACCCACCGCCTTATTCTGTCAACGTTGTGAGTCATCTGGGCTTCATCTCGGGAGATTTTCAAACCTTTCTAACCAAAATGAGAAAAGTTACATGTAAACATTTGTAAATTATGAACAATTAGCTGATATTTTCACAGCCCCAATTCTCGCCGTTGTCTTCAACTCAAGGGGGAGTCTCATGTGAAAACCGGTTAGTTAGCATTGACTGGCATTGACTCAAACGTTATCACTTGAGCTTGAACCATAGGAAATACAGGTAGCTATTACACTCTAGCAAGGCCTTAACAGATTTCTAGATATATACAACAAATGTGTGAGTTGAAGGTGTAAAGAAGAAGTGCTTTGGGCTACCAACTGAAAATTGTTGAAGGGAAAACACGTTTTCAGAATAAGCAGACACCTTGAAAAGGTTCAATTATTAGTATTTTTCTCTAAAAAAAAATGCGTAGCTTTATTAAACATTAATCAATTCGACAGCAACAGAACCAAAAGTATTTATATAAAAACCAGTTGGTGAATCCTACGTCAAATTCATTTAGCATTTGTCTCGTAATATTTATATTAAGTCCACAACTGATACTGATGCCCCCTTTTAGCTCGATTTAGTTTGCCAGTTAATGCACGAGATCCACATCATCATCTGATAATGTGGGTTAGCTTTATGTTAATAGTCTGATTCATTATCAGCCAGTATGTGAATATGTTACTTGTTCAATCCAATTTCCTCTCCATTATTCTGATTTTGCCGCACACGCCGATTAAACTGATTATATTATCAGCTCAGCTCTTTGGGGGAAATATGTATATGGGAAAAGGAAAGCGTGTGGGTAATTGTGCTATATATCTGACTGTTTAGCTAGATACTGACTGCTCTTGCTCTTGAATCTCTGCACACGGGCAGAGGCGCTCCCCACTCGAAAGCCAATAGTAAAAGCGAGCAAACAGCAGAGGCTGAAAATGATTAAATTGGCATTCAGAAGCCCCCAACGATTCCAATGTCCATTGCTGTGGGTGGTGGGTGGTCCTCCCATCATCACCTTCTGAAGGTGATTTTAATTAGATTGCAACTGCAATGTGCCCGCTCTGGTGAAAACGTGTCCGCTATTAGCGTCACTGCCATTCATTCATTCAGCCAGTTACCCAATAATAATGGCTAAAATAAACAGTCAAACACTTTTACAAATTTAACTTTGGATATTCGTTCTCTTGCCTTTGTGGTTTATTTATCGTTTGCAGAGGAGGTTCTCTTATAAAAGGCATTGTGGGATATGGATATTTACATGAAATTCGCATGCATACATTATTTTTTATAGATCCAGCTGAAACCTTTGAAAGTTGGCATTCAAAATCCATCTTTGTTCTATCAATAAAATGGCTGATTCACAACGGCATATACGATCCGCTAATAATACGATTGTTGTGATCATTTGATCAATCGATCTGATCGTCCATTGATTTTATTCGAATTTAAATTTCAATTGCTGAATTAATTTGTTTGAAGAAGATTGTACGGGGAGGTTTCTATTCACAAAAAAATTAATAATAATATTTTAGAAAGTTTCTGTGAAGCTATTTGATTGTATACAGTTTTCTAAGGAAGGAAATGTATATTTTTTCTAACAATAAATGTATATAAATATTTAAATAGTCTTCTTTGAAGATTATGAACTTGTTTCAAATAAAGGGAAGTAGTTTTATTTATTTTTTAATGGTTTTTGTGAGCAAATATTAAACAAGCGAACTGCCTTAGCCATGTGCTAGCTTATTTTGGCCACTAAAAGAGGCGGAAAGCTGTTTGCGACGCCATCTCCTCCACCCATCTTTTGTATAGAGTCAATATTATTTTTCCGCAAAATGACCTTTGGGGAATTCAGTCTGTGACGCAGCCGGACCAGACGCCAGCTGATAATATTTATACATATATAAATTTGTATAGCAACACCCCCTTCATCATCGCAGTTCCCTGAACGATGATCTTGTTAATTCAAATACAATTCCACAATCCTAATGAATGACACCAGTTGGAACGGTTTCCCCAATTCCCTGTGCTCCCGATGCCGCTATCCCAATAATATTTTGCGACTTAAAATTCTTTATTTGTTGTTTATTTGATACGCAAACCATTTTGTTTTTCTCGCAAGCTTTGCTATTCTTATCACTGGCCATTGCGAAACTATGTATGTCTGCTCCGCTGGCGGGAATCTCCCTCTAGTGCCATATGCAGCTCAGTTCTGTTCATCAGCTCTGTTCGGTTTGGTTTGGTTTGGTTCCGCCATGTGCCGGGCACCGACTGTCCGGCAACTGGGGCAACTGCTGCAACAACCAGCACACTGGTGCACACTCCACATTCCGCTTACTAGTCTTGTGGTTCCGGCATTAATTTGGAAACTACGTCGTTTCTGCTGATATCATCCTAATCATGTTCGCGGGGTGTGTTCTCCGTCACAAAAAAAAAAAGAAAGAGTAAAACAGAACTAGAAACGACTGCCGTAATTAGCAGAAGAGCCTTCCCTCACGGGAAGGTGACGTAAATGTTTCGAGAAAACCCCAACGAAACGGAAAACAAATTCTTTATTTAGTTTTTGTGTTTGCACCAATTGCATCGTAAACACAAAATAATAAAAGTAAATTTTTCGGATCTGTCGATTGATTATTTTGCTCTGTGCTGGCTTTTAGTATTCTCAGATTATGGACACAGGTGTTGGCAGTTGCAAAATCTCAACGTTCGTGTTATCGCTTTAATAGTTTAGCTTTTTCAAGTAGTTACCTCATATGAGTCACCGATTTTATTCCATGTCGTAAAAGCCACTTAAGTTACCAATAAAATTAGGTGGCACGAGTCCTGAGGCTATTTTACTATATATGTATATATATTTTATTTTCATTTAAATTCCAGTGGCTTTGGCCAAAATCTTATCACGGATTGTAAATATATTTTCTTGTTGTTCCCCTGATAAGGCAAAAGTATCTGGAGCCTTTGTTACTTATAAGATAAACATTTAAAAGATAATAAAATATTTAGAATAAAATTTAAGATTTTGCTGATTGCAGAAAATGAGTTCTTGATTGGATTTTTTCATAGAATTCTTTATGGAAAGTGAAATTAAATCTCTGTTTTTGGTTTGCCACACGACATTTGTGCACATTTTATATATCTTATCTTCAGTTTCTGATTGTTGGCGCACACAAACTCAGTAACCTCTTTAAAATTTCCAAAATTCATGTGTCTTAGAAATTTAGAGTAGAAAAGTGTTACAAAAAGTATTACCGGCACAGATGTGAGTCATCAGCAGTTAAACTCTGGGCCCTGCACGACAGTGGCCTTATCAGAGGCGAATATTTGCGATAAGAAAACCATTTTTGCATGTTTAATTAGAGAACTTTACTTTGTTATCTGCCATCCTCCACCTGAAGCTAATTAAATCGCTTCTGTTATTATTTCTTATCCGCAGGCAACATGACCATTCCATCGAGACCAGCGCCAGCTCCGCCCGGTTCGCGTGGCCAAACGGCCGCGGCTGGAGCTAACGCCGGCCTGGAGCAGCTGCGCCTCCAGCTCCAGCAGCAGCACATGCAGCAACAGCAGGCGGGCGGACTACAGAAGCTGACCATTAAGCTGCCACCGCCACCGAAGGGGCCACTGCAGACGCAAAACTCGCTCCACAAGCGTCCTACCCACAACAACATTAACAACAACGGCAGCCTGTTCGACGAGCAGACGGGAACGGGAGGATCGAGCATCACCAGAAAGTTTCCGCAGGCACGGTACACGCCAGCCACCAACTGGGATGACGATCCGTTTGGGACCAACGGGAATGATCGGTTCAAGAAGATGCCCCCGCCACGACCGCCGCCCCCAAGGGTTTTGGTAAATGGACAAAAGACGGCCACATCCATTTCCTCGCAGCCAGCGGCGGCCGGCGGCGGGAGCAGTCTCATCTCGAACATCTTTCATCGGAAGAAGTCCATGTCCACGGCACCCACCGCTGCTTCTAAGGCCGCAGCGCAGAGTCGCGTCTACGGCCTGAGCAGCGGTCATGCCCGGACATCTAGCAGTAGCACCACCACCAGTGCCTCCTCAGTGGCAGCCAGTGCGGCGTTTAGCAATGTTGATTGGAATGATGCCTGGAACACGACCACCACAACCACCACCGCGAGCAGCGCCCATTACTCCTCCCAGCAGACTATCAGCGCGGGCGTCAGTGAGGGGCAACTTATCAGCTTCGACTCGCCGCCCTCGTCACCGACCTTCACCCAGAAGTCCAACAGCGACTGCGTGAGTGTGGATAGCTTCAGCTCCGACAGCAACTTCAGTTCTCCAAACAACGGAAGCGTTTCGCAGCCGGAGAGCGGTTTCGAGGACGATTATCACCGCTCGCGGCCATCCACACAGAGCCCGTTGGATCCCTGGGAGGCGGTAGATAGTGCTGGTCACGGCACAGTGGACAGTTTCGGAGCGGCTCCAGTACGCCAGACATACCAGCTGCAAAACCGCAGTTCCGACAATCCTCTATGCAATGGCAAAAGCCTGTTGCCGCCGACACAGTCGCTGACTATGCCCACCATCATCAAGCCGAAGATATCGCAGAAACCAAAGGCACCAAAGCCACCGCCATTTATTGGAGGCATTCCACCAGGCTATGCGTTGCCATCAGGCTACGGCGGGTCAGAGACTCCACCATCGCCGCCCATGCCCAAGGGACCACCACCGCCGCCACCGTCGTCGTCGTCGTCGTCGTCAAATGGTGGCATATCGATGCTGGACGTGATCGCAGGCAAAGTAGATGCAATGGCGCTAAGCAACGGATGCCAGGGCTACATAGAGGAGGAGATCATTCCCTACGCCATCGCTCTATACAATTTCGATGGCGTTGAGGAGGGGGATCTGAGCTTCAGGGTAAGTCTTAAAGCCTTCGGACTTGGTGTCTTAGTTAGTGTCTCCTAACGCGGTTGTTTGCTTGCAGGAAAACGATAAGATATATTTGCTGGACCAGCCTACGGCGGAGTGGATGCGGGGACGTACGCGTTCCGGTTGCGAGGGTATCTTTCCGATCAACTATGTGGAAATAAAAGTGCCATTGGGTGCTGTATGTGGTGATGGAGCTAATGGTACTTCAGCTGCATATGCTTCTGCTGCAGCCTCGTCTTCATCTACAGCCATCTGTTTGTACCACTTTCCCGGCGGTGTCGAAGGAGATCTAGCCCTGCAGGTAATATATTTCTCCCTAGTACAAATAATAGCAGAAAACTAAACGAAACCCTTGTCTGTATGCAGGAAAACGAAAGGGTCACCGTGCTTTATAGAATAAACGAGGACTGGCTGTATGGCGAGGTGGCGGGTCGTCAGGGCCAGTTTCCGGCCAATTTCATCGACGAGGTGCCTAGCAATCTGCCCACGTTGTAACACCCCCAACCCCACCTCTGCGTGTGCAGTCTGCGATCATTAGCGATTAGCAATTAATTAGAGTCGTTAAGCGAGAAGATATATCAAGCGAACTGAATCGTATATACACCACACATATAATATTGTATTTTTGCTATATCCTGTGCGACGAAATATTACGAGAATATATAGTCTAAGACTAACCTAATATCTAAATAATTTGTAAGCCGAATCGAAAGATGTTTTAAATGGCAATTAATCGTCTGAATGAATGCCTTTCCCTATGCCCAGCCATCCCCTCTTATACACGGGATTGAATTCAATGATTTTATGTTAAGGCCGCGAATGGAATTGTTTGTGTTTACCCCGACATATTTTCGATATTCGATATTGTTTGCTGATCCCTTAAGTATTCCGCCAAGCCCCCCAAATTATATGTATACAAATCCATAGGAAAGAAGCAGGCAAAACCATTGTAAATAAGTTATATATTTTACGTGATTTCTATTAATGTTTAATTATTTAAATCGAGTTTAGTTAGACACGCTTAGTTAGGCACATTTACCAGATTCCAATTTCCAATGATGTGAAAGCCCGTTCGATGATTATTCAGTGTATTTATATTATTTGTTCAAGTTTCCGAGTGTTTCATGTGCCCCCCCACAAACTCTTGTAGGAACCGTCTTTTTGAAACTTATCAAAATATCAGGATATCCGCCTAGCAATGAAGAATGTAAACCGGAAATAAATGAAGATGATAAAAAATACTTTGATGTGTTCCATCTAGTTCACCTGGGTGGCCTGGGCTTTGAACTTCAGTCAATGGCAGGAGGATTATGTTCCCAACTCATTGGATATTCTCTAGCTATATAGAACACATCGGGAAACCTTTCGTCGTCAATTGTCTGTCCAAGCCAAATTTCTTTTCGTCGTGTTGGAAGTGTTGAGTCCAGTGTATCCGTTCTCGGATCCCATCCGATCCAACCCAAAATTACTTTCCTTGGCAATTGCGCAGTTTCCGTTGAGTTCCACAACCATTCGGCGTTCGGTTCTCGTTGCTCCCGACTGTAAGTTACCGCACATATACCATTATTCATTGCCATGTCGGGCGATTGCTGCCAGGCTCCCACAGACTTCTCGCCATGCCCGCCGGGATCGACATGTCCGCCATGCGATTGCGGCGACTACGCGGGTTGCTGCTACCAGCAGCCGCCACGCACGATGCCAATTGTGCCCAAGTCGCACTTTATGCGTTCCACGGCACCATTGGATACGGACACGATTTATCGGCGTTCATTTTATGCCAACTGTGGCGATAACTTGAGGGCCCGTCCCGTGATGCCGTGCTCCCAGATTCGCGCCTCCACGGCACCGCTGGAGAAGTGCACCATCCAAAAGCTATCGTACATGCCGCCGTGCCCGGTGAAACGGACGCCGCCCATCGTTCCCATGGAGAGTGGCCTACGCTTCGAGGGTCCCATTTATGCGATGACCTCGCAGAAGCACGACTACGTGCCCAAGGGAATAGTGAAGCGGGATATCATAAAGCCGCGGGTGGCCATCTGCACCTCGAACGCCCCCATGGAGCGCTGCACCATCCAGAAGCTAAGCTATATGCCCATCGATGTGTGCCAGAATCCGCCGCCCCAGCCCATGACCCAGAGCTCGAGCTACTGCAAGCCGTCGGGTCCCATGGAGCGCTGCACTGTCCAGAAGCTATCGTACATGCCGGTCTGTCTGCCGGCCAAGGAGCCAACTCCTTGGGCTGACAAGATCCGCTGTGTGCCACCGCGCTACGCGAATGTGTGCACCACCTACAACTTGAGCTACATGCCCAACTGCAATGAGACGCGCACTGCCCCAGTGATGCCGCTGACGACGTTGCGCTTTTGCGGCAACGATAACGGTACTCCGAGCACCGTTTACAAGCTAAGCTACATGCCGGTGGATGCCTCGCGGACCAAGCCAGCGCCCGTGCTGCCAAGAGATACCTTCTGCCGGCCCACTGGCCCCCTGGAGAAGTGTACCATTCAAAAGGTAATTCGGAACTGTAAAAGGTACTACTTTGCCAGAAGCCAAAACTAATCAAATATTGCTATATTTCAGCTCTCCTATCAGCCGAACTGCACAGATCGAACTCCACCTATTCGTCCGATGGAGAACGGACTGCGCTTCGATGGACCCATGTATGCCATGACCACCCAGAAGCACGACTTTGTGCCCAAGCCGCATGTGCGCCGGGCACCGATCATGCCGCGCACCGCCTTTTGTCGCCCCACCGGCGCCATGGAGCGATGCACGGTGAACAAGTTGTCATACATGCCGGTAGATGTCACCTGCTTCCCGCGATCCGATTCCGTCAGGCCGCGCGAGGGCTTCTGCCGCAACGAGGGACCGATGGAGAAGTGCACCACATACAAGCTCAGCTACTTGCCCAACTGCATACCACCCAAGGAGCCGCTGCCCTGGGCCAGATATACATCCTACTGCCGGCCATCGGGCCCCATTGAGAAGTGCACAATTCAGAAGCTCAGCTATGGGCCTCCCGGTGCTTTCCAACGTTGTGGCGGTAAGTTTTAAATGTTTTTAAAATTATTTTTGCATTAAATAATCAAAAATTACCAAACACACACCAAACACAGGTCCTTGTGGCACTGGCGGCGGCGATAGTTTCCCGAAAGCGGGCATTTGTTAAGCTCGGAATGGCAAGCGAATCCCTCGTTTAATGTTACGTGTTTAGACCAAAATCTTCCAGTCCAAGATGTTTCTGTGTTGCTTTTAAATATCTAGAGATCGGCACTCTTCGTTAAGCAATCAAAAGTTTTGCACTTGAATTCCTACCGCAGCCGGATTATCATCTACAGAAAATTGAAAGTCTTCCAGTGATAGATTCGCTTACGAATTGTGGCGCAGTATTCCCTTAAAAAAATTAATGTACGTTTACAGAAATATATAGATCCAGTAAATCCACAAATTATTTTGTACCATAAACTAACTAACCTTCTTTAATTGCATTTTTACAAATATAATCTACAAATTAAACCATTTGGATCTGAAGTCGCCGCTTGCTGGCTTCCCTGCGCTTTTTGTCGCGTTTCTTCCGCGCCTGCGTTGCCTCCCGGAAGAGCTGGACGCCCTCGCGCTGCTCCACCTCGGTTTGGAGCAAGGCCAGGCCATGTAAATTCCAGCCCAATATATCCCTCAGCTGGCCGACATCGCGCTTGAGCATGGACAGCAGCTTGACCAGCAACGGCTTCATGGTTTTGGCCGCCGAAATGGGCTTCATGTGTACTTTGAACAGGAAAATGGTTACGCGACAGAGCAGCTCCAGTTGATCGGGTCGCTGGGCCAGCAGAGTGGGCAGGCGCTCCAGCACCTCGCACACGTTGGAAAAGGGCAGAAGCAGGAGAGCCTCCTCCAGGTCGGAGGCACGTATCCGCATAAGTGTGCTGACCAGAAAGTCGACGGGATTCTTCACCTGCAGTGCTTGCATGAGGGGATGCAGTTCAGGCTTCTCTTCCGCCTCCAGCTCGAACTGCTTGGATATTTCCAGGCACTCTAGAATGGATTCAGCAGACTGTTCCGAGCCCACCGTCTTGCGGGAAGGCATCTTGAGACCAGGCAGCAAGGCCACCGTATTATCCTCGCCTGTGGCCAGTTGTTCGTTCTCCATTTGCTCGCGTTCCTCCTCCTGAACATCCTTCAGTACAATCGTCTCCTCTGTGCGCTCGTACATCCTCAGGGTCCGATCAGAGCCGCAGGTGACTAGGTAACGACCATTCGGCGACACAGTCAGGCAATACGCCTCACCTATGTGGCCCGGCAGCGTGATAATCTTCTCGAAGGAGTCGCCATCCCACTGCTTCACTTTGCCGTCCTTTCCGCAGGTGAAGAACATATGGGTCCTCGGTATAAACTGTACGCTCATCACCGAGTCGTCATGGGCAAAGATGGAGCGATGGCAGTCGCCGAAATTGAGGCCCCACACCTTCACGTTGCGGTCCGCCGATCCGGTCACGATCAAATTAGAGTCGTAGGATATGTCCAGGCAGAGCACGGGCAGCTTGTGCCCATACAGCGACAGGTAGAACTTGAAGGTGTCCAGAAAGAACACCTTGACAGTAGCATCGAGCAGGCCCACGGCCAGATATTTCATGTCTGGGCTGACGGCCACGCAGAGCACGGTCTCTTCCAGCTTCAATGTGTTCTTGTGCAGCAGGGAGAGCACCTTGGTCTGAGCGGCATCCTCGCCCGAATCGATTAATTCAAATGTCCAGATCTTTACGGTGGTATCGCCGCTACCGGTGACGCATCCCTTCTGATCGGGCAGCAGGGCAATGGACCACAATTCGCTTTCGTGCGCCGGGATCTCCTCCACAACGTCGGCTGCAGCCACATCCACAATAAGCAGTTTGCCGCTCTTCATGCCCAATAGCACGTAATGGTCGCCGGGTACAAACTTTGAGCAGAGGATGTAATCTGTCGGCACTGTGCGCAGACACTGCATGGCATCGCGGTCCCAGAACTTAAAGGATTCGCCGGCACCCGAGCCGATGGCCAGGGAATCGTTGCTAAAGCACACGGATCGCACCTCGGACTGGTGACCGAGACGTGTGAGTGACCTCAACAGTTTAACGCCTGGATCGGTGGCCTTGCGCGTCTTAATAGAAGCCTCCAACGAGTACAGAGCCAGACTGTTGTTGGCCAGACTGACGAGGACACGCAGCTCCTGGTTCTGTCCCAGGACCACATCGATGGACTTGATCTTCTGCTTGACTCGAAGGCTTTCCAATCGCTTGATTTCGTCGCTCAGAGACTGCTCCGTGGAGATTTTGGCAGCATCATTGGAGCCGTCTTCCTCGGCGGCCTTCTTTTCCTTTTTCTGGCGCTTGCTTAGTCGCTTTTTAACCTCCTCCGCGGTGCAGATGTAGAAATTCTCGATTAGATCGTTGGTGCCATGGCAGCTAAGTACCCGCTCGCTGGGGTCGGTCACCAGGTTGACGGTGCGTCCCTTACCAGCCCGCTGGATAGTTCCGCAGTTGCTCACGCTAATGGGACTAATTGTGTCTTCGTCGTCTATGGACAAACCCTCGACGGCCGATTCCAGGGTCTCCGCTATCGCTGCTCCCTCCTGCTTCCTCAGGCGGTACACATTCATGCCGCTCTCGCCAGCTCCCGCCACCATCAAATCACCGATAAAGGCCAGCGCCCAGACCTCCGTGCGGTTGTCCACGATGGTCTTGAAGCAGAACTGCGTCTCTAAATTCCAGAACTTAATCTGTGTGTCCTTGGAGCAGCTCACCACGATGCTCTCATCCACCAGGCGCTGCAGGAAGTGAGCGTCTGTAATGGCGGCATTGTGGCCGCTAAGTCTCGCCCTGCCCGCCTGCTCCACGACGTCAACAACCAGGAGTTCGGTGTCCAGGCCACCGCTGACCAGGCGCATGCCCTGCAAGTCGTATCGCAGGACGCTCACGGCGTTCTTGTGCAGCGCCAGCGAGCAGATGGGGTCGTAGTACCTGTCCGAACTGATGTCGAAGATTTGTACCATGCCGTCAGCATAGCCCACGGCAATGTGCAGGTGATCCGGCGACACACGCAGGCAGGTGACCTCGAACTTCTCGCGGCGCAGCGTCAGCTTTCGATCGCCCATTCTACAATTAAATCGTTGCTTTATAGGAATTAATTTTTACCAAAAAAAAGTGCTCCAAACTCACCGCAGGTCCCAAACGATCACATTCTCGGCGGCTGGAGCGGCCACATATCGACCCTCAGTCTTGTCGACAATGGCAAAGTTGACATTGGCGCGTCCGGATGAGATTATATTAAAGCTATCTATAGCCCGATATGCCAAATATTGTTTAGTTAAGCCCATTTTGCTGCATTTAAATAACAAAACTCAAACCGAATCAACAGAGCGCGTTTCACGTGTTAACGTAGTGAGACCGCGCTACTTTATCAGGGCTGCCAAAAATTTTGGACGAACATATACCACAGTCTGGCAACGCTAGATTAACAGATATTTTACCAGTTTTTTAATTTTAAAAAATTTTCAAGTGCAAATTTATTAACCAACCTGCCCTAAACTAAAACTTACAAGTTGTTCGATTTGAAAAATAGCTTATTTGGCTTGGTTTTCTTAAACTTTGATTAAAATTACTGTGTATAATATTTAATTTCAATGTATCGCCTTTGACCCCGGTGCTAAGAATATAAATAATAAATAAATAAACGCCAGTAGTTTATGATTTAAGTTCAGTTTCATGGTAACAAAATATATAAATCAATATTTATAAAATTAATATTAAATTTAATATTAATTTCAAGTGTTTTTTTAGTTACTAGAATTCTTATATGGAATTTAGTCGTTTTCTTTGAAATTTATTTAAATAAGATTAAATTGCGTGGTAGTCCCTAAGAAATTAGTTAAATTCTATAGTTTGATGCATAAATTTTACTTTTATAAAACTAGTTTATTAAAGATTACCCTTAATACTTATCTTATTTCCGTGAAGCGCCTGCGCCGCATTTGAAAATTTAAACATGTATGAGAACCCACCCCAAAATCTCACAAAACACTCTGACCAGCTTCATCTGCAGCATTTGCACAAATAAAATAGAATAGTTAATAACAAAACGTTGAGAATGTCTGCATATCCCAGTGCTTCCGCCTCCCAGTCAACTGGTAAATATTTAATTATTACATTTCTCTGATCATGCCAAAGCATTTTGAAATCTTCCTGCAGGAACATCAGATTTGGACTCTGAATCCGTGGAGGTGCTGCGGGAACGCCTGAGCACCATGAAGCGGCTAATGGCCGAGCGGACGGCCCAGCAGCAGAACAATCCCGCCACCACGGAGGAGATATTCTCCACCAAGCGCCACAGATCGGCGGGCATCATCGATGGCAACTTCCTGAGCATTGCCTTTGGGGGAGCCCTGCTGGTGATCATCACGGTTTCAGTGTACGCCTTCTACAACCTCTACCATGCCATCCTCAAGAAGTTCCCCTCCCGACACGAGGAGCTGTAAGAGGTGTGTCGTGATAAGTGTTGTTCCACTTGTAATGTTCGAATTACTCTGCATTTAACAAATAAATTGTAGCTTGAATTGTAACTTTGGATTGCACCTTTGGATTTGCACTGCAGAAGAAGTGAAAACGATTTGGGGTCTTTGCTGTTTTGCATTCGGTTTAATCAACGCCATTTATTTGGAGTTCAACTCATTACAAAAATCAATAATAGTCTTGGTACTTTTTACACATTCATCTCGCTCGGTTCGAATTCGATTACAACTAAAATAGAGAGAACACTGAATGCATGGACAGCAAAAAACAAATAGGGATTCTGGAATATGAGATGTCGCTATGAAAAACCAGCCAACAAAATAAAAAACAAGCTTTTGTATAAGAAAAACAAGACGTGAAACGAGATGCTGGAAAGGAACACTTCAGGGGATGGATGGAGGACCAGATTCCTCTGGCGAAAACTCATGGATTGATTTTGCTTACTCGCTAGCTACAATTGAAACTCCCTAACCTTCTCCTCCTTGTTCATCTACTTCCTGCCTTAGACATTAGTGTTGTTTTGTTTGCTAAACTTCTATTACATATTTGCATGAGTTGTAAGTTTACTTATTTTCTGTATTTTTTATTTTTTTGCATTGTTTAATGATTTTTTCGTTTGGGTAAAATAATAACTAATATCCGTTTGTTTTTCTCTTTTTTTTTTGTTTAATTCAAATTATGTTAAGGGGAAAGCTGCATTGTTTTGCTCTGCTTAACAGTTTCACTATTTGTTTTACACAATTTGTTGTTCTTTCTTGTTGATTAAGGGCGGCCGTAAATTATTAGAATTAGAATTTTTGAACTTACTTTACTTGAATAATAATAAAAGCTTCGAGAAATTTAATAGAATATTGAACGTTAAAGTGGCTTCAAACTAACTAACTAAATAAAGAAAGTATGATCGCCGTCCGTTTTGGTTTCTGTTGCTTCTCTCTCCGCCGCTACCGCCATTCTGGATGTTGGATTAATTGGTTGGATGGTCTGCTTGGATCTCTCGAACAGGATTCGGTCTACTTGCTGCTTCTGCTTTTTACAATTTGTTAAATTCCCTATTCTCGAAGTGACTCTGCTGCTGGTGCTGGTGCTGCCGCTGCCGCCGTCCCTGCCGACGTCACCTTGTTTCTTGTTAATCAGATGTTGTCAACGGAATCAGCATCATCCTCCGAGCTGATCTCGTCGCCGAACTCAATGTCCTCGTCGAAGCCATCCTCCACGAATGTGACTGTCTCGTTGATGCGCACCGATTCGGGGAACTCGCCGTACGTCTTCAGATTCCTGGCCTCGTCCGGTGTGTACTTCAATATGACGTCCGCCTTCGAGTCCTGGTAGTCACGCAATCCGACCAATATGATGTCTCCCTGGTTAATCCACACCTGCAATGAAAAAAAAGCACAAAAAGTGTTATCTTCAACGTTTTCTTTTTGGGAAAGACCACGTCTCTCTTTGCGTTGTGAGTAATTCTCTTTGGGGAATAGCAAACTTCAATTCTGCAGCTTGTATTCCGTGTAACACAGATAGTAGATAAAAGATAACTGATCTATGGCGTAGAGCGGCGACTCCTCGGTTCTGGGGAATTTCACAAACGTGCGCAACGATTTCACATATGTTCGCAAACTGACCTTGGAACACAAGAAGGTTCTATTCAATACGAAAATAAATATTTAATAAAGGGAGCAAAATCGATGGTCATTGTTTTGGGGGCAATTTCACAAGCCAAAGCTGAAAGAGAGAAGGAGGAGCTCACGTGAGCGTTGAAATAATTAAATCCTCGTGGATCACAATCAACGCACTTGAGGTATAACTTGGTCAGTGGTTGCTTGATAAAACAAGAGGCGGCAATGCAGGAATTCAGATTAGATCAGAAACGAGCCCCAAAATGCGTTAGGAGTCACATAGCGGAGATATCTTTTGACTTGTATGGCAGTGGCTAATTCCACGAAAGACGGAGAATTTCGCTACCGATGAGATAAGACCTTCTTTGAGATATCTCAAAGCCAATCACGAGCTAACCGAAATTCGGTGCTTTGGTTGTATCTCAGCCTCAATCACAAGCAAACATGCCACTTGAGCAAACATTTCCCAAATCAGATGCGAATTACGCAGGAGGCCTGACAACAGCTTGAGATTTCCCCTTTTTTGGTGACGTCAAGGCAAGATCGGGAGCCTATCTCGAGGAGGAGCAGGCGGAAGCTATAGGGCTGATGTACTCAACTCAATCAACGGCGATGTCAACGACCTGGGACAAGCTGCACTCGGCAAGTGATTCAATACATTCCATTCCATTCATAAATTTACTTCCTCTCCTCTAATACTTCCTGTCGGTAGTAAGTACTACGGCCAAGTGGCTACAATATAAATTCCAAAGCCAAGGATGACACATATATATGCTCCTCTGACCACGTCCGGATCGATAAGCGACGATACCAACCCCCGAGGGGGGCTTTAAAATAAATTAAACGGAATCGAAGCGACGACAGTAGCCGCGCGCGAATAATTCCCGCATTACGTACGCCAGCTAGAAATAAACCAATGTTTGGGCCCTGCACGGACTTTGAAGTATTTATCATCGATTATAACCAAATGGATGGCGTCGCGCCATCACTATCTTTCTTAAGGAGTATTCCCTCTGGCATGGAAAAAGCAAAGCACGATAGATCATGCGAATGCGAAGAATCGTGACTAAATTGAATCGAAATTGCCCTATTACGATCCCCAGGAGATAAGCGAACCAATTGGCTGGATGGGCGCACACACACACTCCCCCAAGCCAAGCCAGCTGGCCGGGAAGCACCCGATTCCTCGATTGATTGCAATGTGGTGTGCCAATGAGTAAGTTAACGAGTGTGTGTTTGCCCCGTCAGGGGTTTGGTATTCCAGGCAGCAGGTCTCGATATTTAACTATATATAGCCATAGACATCATTGAACTTCCGATTCTTATCGGCCAATTTCTGTACAGGTTTGCCCTTGTTTTTTTGCCATTTATTGGGGGTTTGGAGAAAATGTTGCCTAGATATTAGTAAAAAGAATAAAAAATCAATTTATATAAACACCATTTTCCAATATCTGCAAATTCCATTAAATCCGATTCATTCTGAGCCTTCAAGTTATAAAGCTATAAACATTTTATACGCTGATTCACAACAGATATTATTTTTAGTGGGTTAAACCATAATTCGGCATAATTCGACTGGAATTTAGTGCGTCATAAACGGATTTATATATGTAAAATGTTCCAGAAATGGAATATTTTATAAAAAGCAGTATTCAAATGATTTCGCATAATTATGTTATGGCCAGCATGATTTTCCAATGGTAGATAGAAATTACTTTGTGCTTGCCACGCTTTTCTTATCTAAGGGTACGCACTGGCCTTACATAACAGAGAGCTAAGCTAGTTGAGATCAGAACTCGGAGAGAAGCGATTGATACTCGCAGAATTTTTTGCTATCTTGCGACTCGTCACTGATAGCGAACGATAATAATGGAGGTAATGGAGAACCCACCTCCCTACCGCTTTCTTGGCGATAAGAAGCCACCAATGGTGGGGGCCTCTCTCCGGAGAGACCTCCCTATAAATACAGGCACAAGTCGTAGGCGTCGGGCAAATTTAAAACCAGCACCAAGCAAGAGACACCTCAAATAAGAAATACGGCAAAATCGGGCCGCAAAAAGTGAATTCCATGCCAAAGCGAAGCGGAATACAAGTGAAGTGCTATCGACACGCCAAAGCAAGGGCGAAAAGCTAAACAAAATCGCGACCGAACCACCGACGAGTCGCGCCAACCAACACCAAAAACCGTCAAAATTACTTACTACTACTCAACTGGTTCGTGCGGCGCGTGCTACCAGAGCGAGGACATAATGCTCTTATCCTACCGATGCATCTACTCGGTCCTGCTGACCACCATAGCCAGCATTATGGTGGTGCTCAGCTCCGCCTCATCCGGCTCCATGCAGCTGCCCACCGTCCGCAAGTGCGGCGGCGGCGGCAGCAGCACTGGAGCAGCCCACACCATGGCCATGAACCTGGCGGCCTACGGGCTGCTTGAGAATCGGATTAGCACTCTGGAAGCACCGCGACAAACGCACTGGAGCAAAAAGTTCCTGGCCAAGCGAGAGGCGACTCCCCATTCGGCGCCCTACGTGGTCAGCATCCAGATGATGACCCCCGACCAGGGCCTGGTTCATTACTGTGCCGGCACTATCATCAACGAGCACTGGATCCTGACGGCGGCCCACTGCCTCAGTTCGCCACAAACCGTGGAGAACTCGGTGATTGTGGCGGGCAGCCATGACATCCACGACCAGAGGGGTGAGGCAGCCAACATTCAGATGCGACACATCGACTACTACGTACGCCACGAACTCTATCTGGGCGGAGTGAATCCCTACGACATCGCCCTGATCTACACCAAAGAGCCGCTGGTCTTCGACACCTACGTCCAGCCAGCGACGCTGCCGGAGCAGGATTCCCAGCCCGATGGCTACGGAACTCTGTACGGTTGGGGCAACGTCTCGATGACGGCCGTTCCCAATTATCCCCATCGACTGCAGGAGGCCAACATGCCCATTCTAGACATGGAGCTGTGCGAGCAGATCCTCGCCCGCTCCGGACTTCAGCTGCACGAGACGAACCTATGCACGGGTCCCCTGACTGGCGGTGTTAGTATCTGCACCGCCGACTCTGGCGGTCCGCTGATCCAGCAGTGCTGCGAGGAGCGATTCGACCAGGCCAACATTGTCATTGGCATCGTGTCCTGGGGCAAGATGCCCTGCGGCCAGAAGAACGCCCCCTCGGTCTTTGTTCGAGTATCGGCCTTTACGGACTGGATCAACCAGGTCATCAGCACAGCCACCCAGATCATGTAAGATGATTAGCGGAAGGAGAGACGAAAATGAACTCGAATGTAAAGATATCGAAAAAGTAAAAACTGAAACTGAAACAAACAAAAAAAAATACAAAAGATGCCAAAATCCCAAAGAAAAATATGTAGATTCTCTAAACAATCTCACTAGGTGATTAAGACGAACAAATAAAGGATTATATACTGCCTCTAATTCTAGTAAATTAAGTTTTAGTTTAAGCAAACAAAAAAATGAATAATATTGTGAATACTTAAAAAGAGAAAATCTCTGAAACTATCTTTTTATTTTTAGCTAATCTAACTAAACAAATGCAAACGAAAATAGAATAGTAGCAACGGCGGTTCAAGACAACCTTGTTTTTCTGGTCTAAAAATAATCGCCTGATTGGGGAAGGCTCCACTTGAAGTGGGGATCTAAGCAAATTGCGCAGATTTAATTGAAAGGAGCAGCTCGCCCTTGCCTCATTTTGGCCCAAGCAGAAGCTAATTGTGAAATAAGCCAACGAAGATAAGAGTCCAGTCCATTGCCTGTTGCTGGGCGCAGAGCTGGCGGAGTTTAGAGGGGGTGGCAAGCACAAGCACACACAATCCGCTGGCGCCTCTCCACGCATTAGTCATGCTCCCGACAAGCAACACGTCTGGCCGAAAAAGGGAATGGAGAGAGTGAATGCCAGAGCATGTCAGAAGATTAGGATCTGTGAGTAGATTAGCAGGGTGCTCGTAAAGCGCGCTAAATTGGGGCCATCAGCTGACTTCTGGATGATTGACTGACATTCGAGGGCGGACGGACATGTGCGAAATTATGGCACTTCTCTTGTTTACGACCGCCAAAAACTGGGTCTAGACATCTCTCTGCCAGCTCGTTGAACCTTGGAGTCCAGGCGTCCGTCCAATTGTTGCACTTTGAGCCCTCGAAAAAACTGAGTAATTGGCCTGGCAGAAAGTTGTAATTCCGCATTTCCAGGAATTATCAATTATTCAATTTGACAGATGACCCGAAGATAGCGCAGGTGAAGCCCCACAAGGAGACCATGGGGTATTCAAATAGTGTGCAATGATCACATCAATTATTATGGATTTTCTGGGGGCTACAGATAGCGAAATAAAAGAAATCAAATATAAGTTTCAGATAGCAAAACAGAATAATTAATGACCACTGGTTTTTCAAATGCGTATTATGTCAAAATTATTTATATTTAAATGGGAATTTACTTTTCTGGTTTCCTGGTTTCTTATTAGTTGTATTCACGGTAAACCACACTTCTTTTCGGGGAAATTTAAACTGGAAAAGTTCAAGCTGTTGTATATCTCCTGAAGCACCGCCCATAAATCTACCAATAAATTCCTGAGGCAAACTACTTGAGAGATTAGGGGACTAATTGAATGTTAATTAAACCACCTGCATAGAGCGCATCTCCTACCTACATAAGTGTGTACCTATTAACAGCCAAAACTTACATAACAAGACAATCCTCGATCGAGGTGATGGTATCAAATGAGATTAACATTCCCTTTTGTGGAGATTTAGATCGCAAATTGGAAATCGGAAAATTGCGTCGCAATATAAAACATATTCGTGGCAATGTCTTAGATTAGATAAATGTTGATACCCGGGTCAGCCCTCCCTCCGAAGTTCGATCCAAGAATTATTTGTCAAGTCAGTATGTTGAATGAGTTTTTCTTTCTTTCTATGGCAACTCGCGTGCTTTTAGGACTTGGTACTAAAACTCTTTCAACTGGCTTTCTAGGAATTACATATAGCAAATACCAAAACAATATAAGCGTTGCCTTAAAATATTATTAAAGATATTTCATAAACTCTGGAATGTTACTACGATATTTAAGAAGCGCACAAAACTCCAGTTTCATTGGAATTCCAAGTGCAAATAATGATCACTATCTCATGTCATGATTTCGATCGGTTTATTTGCATTTACCTTGACTGCGTCTAGCAATTAGCCTGGAACATGTTCTTCCCCATTCAGTTTTCGGTTACGTTTCCATATTTATAGCATCTTGTTTTGATTTGCTCGATAAGTGATTGGACGACTCCACTTCTTGACTTGTATATTTACTTGACAGCCAGCCATGGAAGACGTCATTAGTTACGCTGGAGGAAATCTTGACGTTGCCGATCGAGAATCTTATTTATGACGCGCGTCTCCTGCGGGGCTGGGTGGTGAAGCACCTTCCAAAATTTGGCATGTGCTCATACCTTTCGGAGGAAGCAAGATCTAATCGGTATTCGGATAGAACCATTACCTCGACCTCGACCACGACCACGACCAAGGCCGACGCAGGTAGACAGCGATAAGGGTACAAAACTGCAATTGCAGACCTACTTTTATTAACTTGCCCGGAGGATTTTTGCAGTAGTTATCAGGTAACAGAAGTTGCCATTATACACATACTAAATAGTGTGTATACAGAGAAGATAGGGGCCACAAGGAAATATGTATGTGCACCTTGGTTCGCAGAAAAGTGATCGAATAAAGGTTGCCCTTGAATACTAGCCAATTTCACTGAAATTATATATTAAAGTTGAATATATATTCAATTGTTTAGCATAGTTTCTGATCACTAACATCGTTCATCTTGTAAATAATTCATTAATGATTTGTCTGCAACAAAAGTGAATCATATATTTAATTATAATAAACAACAAATAGTTAATATCTTAGTTCATTTTGAATCAATTTTGAGCTAAATATGAAGGTACTTTTACGGATTGTAAGTTGGTTAACTTTGAAGAATAACTTTGTTTTATTACTATATATTTATAGTAAGATTGCATTTTAAGAAAGACAAAGAGAACATCACATCTAAATTAAATAACCTACAGATCTCAGATATATTATAAAAAACACATACAGTTAAGGGCAAATTTAAGAAAGATTAAATGAACAAAATCTTTGGTTTGCACTGCTCATTATTTCGAGGCTATTTACATACATCAGCTTATGTGTATTATGAATCAATCATAAAAGAGAATCTTGTGCTCTCCTTTGTTTATCTACTGGAGCAAGGACGATGACTCCCACGCACAATGGACCAATCGAAAGCCCACGATGGGAAGGTAAATCGAATGACGAAGCTATAAAGCACTGAAGAAATAAAATGCGAATTAGTTAAGCACTTGCAAAAGACCCCCAAAACCTACATACACACACACAACCTGCCTTTGAATGTACTTGCATTTTGTTCACAACAAAATAAATAAATATATAAATACGTCGCATTCGCTGGCAATCAATGCTAAAAGAGCAAACACCCCAAGAGAGCAGCCGAAAAGAGTGCGCGCAAAGAGACAGTAGAGATAAGTTAAGAGAGCCGAGGAGCTCCATACACTCACCTTCTTGCGAAGTTTCCCCCGAATGTGACACAGGCGTTTGACGCCATCAAAGCACATTGCCTCCAGCCGACCGTTGCCCAGCATCTTGGTCACCTGTGCGTACTCCTGTTGGTCCTCCTTGAAGATCAGCTCACGCTTCTCGAACTCGTTCTCGTTCTTACCACGACGACGGTTCTTGCCACCTTTTCCTTTATTCTTGGGCATCTTGCTGCTGTTGTTTTAACTGTCTGCTGTCTGCGGGGTTGCGCCGTTGCTAGAGTGCAATATTAAACCGTTAATCACCAACTGCACTAGGAGTGGAGCGTTGTTGTGGGCGAATTTAGCGCAGGAATTTCTCTAAACTTACAATTTTGTCAAAAATGTGACAGATTTCGCCTCGCTAAAGTGAAAAGGAGTGTTACCGTGCCGAAAACGCCTTGAAATACACGCGTCCCAAAAATAAATACCATTATCACCCACTGTTTCAATAAATACAATATTCATACCATTCATACCAGTTATGTATTCACTATAATATATTTTTATAAATAATTATTGAATAAATTAAGAAAACATTTAAAAATAAAAGCAATAATAAAACCTGTTTTTTTAAGGATTAAATAAATTGACACAGGGCAGTAAAGCTTTAAATCAGGTTTGTTTATACATCTATAAAAATGTTACTCCTTTCAGCCGCTATATATACAAATAATAAATTATTTTACAACTTTTCAAAAAAACTCTGAAGACATTTTTAAAATCTACAAATATTGTTAAAAATACAATAGGTTCGTCTGAGAAATTTTCCGAGTATTTCTTTATGTGGTCCCGCCAAAACATGGTAACACTTTTAAGGCTGTTGCAACGCGAATGTCAAATTTATTTTCATGTTTTGTTTACAATCGCATGAAATTCAAAACTGCAAAGAAATCATAAAATTGATATGTCTCAAGTTAAGCGCTACCGCAGATCCTCAAAGTCCTCCGATGATGGGGACCAGGACAACGACGATTACGTGCCATACGTTCCGGTGAAGGAACGGAAAAAGCAGCACATGGTGAAACTGGGCCGAATCGTTCAACTAGCTTCAGAGACGACGCAGCCAAAGTCATCCAGCGAAAATGAGAACGATGATGACTACCAGGGTGCCCACGACGCAGAGACCTATGGCCGCAAATATAACATCAGTCTTCTGGATCAACATACGGAGCTCAAGAAGATCGCGGAGGCCAAGAAACTAAGCGCGGTGGAAAAGCAGCTTCGCGAGGAGGAGAAGATAATGGAAAGCATTGCCCAGCAGAAGGCTCTGATGGGCGTGGCGGAGTTAGCGAAAGGCATCCAGTACGAGGAGCCCATAAAGACTTCCTGGCGACCGCCCAGGTATATAGAAGCCATGCCAGAGGAGGAGCGCCAACTTATTCGCCAGCAGCTGAGAATCCTTGTCGAAGGAGAGAATCCTAGTCCACCGATACGCACTTTCCGCGAGATGAAGTTTCCCAAAGGCATACTAAACGGTCTCGCTGCTAAAGGGATCAAGACGCCAACACCTATTCAGGTCCAAGGCTTGCCCACTGTGCTGGCGGGCCGTGATCTAATTGGCATTGCGTTTACCGGATCGGGAAAAACACTAGTCTTTGTGCTGCCCGTGGTGATGTTTGCTCTGGAGCAAGAGTACAGCTTGCCCTTTGAACGCAACGAGGGCCCATACGGACTGATTATTTGCCCATCACGGGAGCTCGCCAAGCAGACGCACGAGATTATTCAGCACTACAGCAAACACTTGCAGGCTTGCGGCATGCCTGAGGTGCGCTCCTGTTTGGCCATGGGAGGATTGCCGGTTAGCGAGGCCTTGGATGTGATATCCAAAGGAGTGCACATCATTGTGGCCACGCCTGGACGCCTTATGGACATGCTAGACAAGAAGATCCTGACGTTGGACATGTGCCGCTACCTGTGCATGGATGAAGCTGACAGGATGATTGACATGGGTTTCGAGGAGGACGTGCGCACGATATTCTCATTTTTCAAGGGTCAACGCCAGACGCTGCTCTTCTCCGCAACAATGCCGAAAAAGATTCAAAACTTTGCACGCTCTGCGCTCGTAAAGCCAGTTACCATCAATGTTGGTCGCGCCGGAGCAGCGTCCATGAATGTCACCCAAGAAGTTGAGTATGTAAAGCAGGAGGCAAAGGTGGTATATCTGCTGGACTGTCTGCAGAAAACTGCTCCGCCCGTACTGATCTTTGCCGAGAAGAAGCAGGATGTAGATTGCATACATGAATACTTGCTGCTGAAGGGAGTGGAGGCTGTCGCCATTCACGGCGGAAAGGACCAAGAAGAACGATCGCGGGCCGTTGACGCTTATCGCGTGGGCAAAAAGGACGTGCTGGTGGCCACAGATGTGGCCTCCAAAGGCTTGGACTTTCCCAACGTACAGCATGTTATAAACTACGACATGCCGGACGATATCGAGAACTATGTGCATCGTATTGGTCGTACAGGACGGTCCAACACTAAAGGATTAGCTACCACGCTGATTAATAAGATCACCGAACAGTCCGTTCTGCTGGATCTAAAGCACTTGCTTATCGAGGCCAAGCAACAGGTGCCTGACTTCTTGGATGAATTGGCGCCAGAGGCGGAGCACCAGCACCTGGACTTGGGCGACTCACATGGATGCACCTACTGCGGTGGTTTGGGCCATCGGATCACCGAGTGCCCCAAGCTGGAGGCCGTGCAAAACAAACAGGCTTCGAACATAGGCCGCCGGGACTATCTGTCGAATACTGCGGCGGATTACTAAACTATATCCACCAATTATGTAATTATAAGGTAATTGTACATTATTTGACGAAGGAATTAAATACATTTCTTACGTATATATTTACATACATAAGTGAAAGAAAAGGAGACTTTCAACCTGATTTCTGGGAATTTTCTAAAAAATTGTTTTCACTTTGTTTACGGTTTGAGGTTGTGTTGCTTATCGCCGGGAGCTTTGGCTTATCAACAATCTACATACGACCCCAGAGAGTGGACCGTCTTACGGCGTGAGCGCGACTTGCCTCTGAGCGGCCTTTTATAAAAGCAAAGACGAGCTTTGCCTTTCCTTCAGTGTCTCGTCGATACCAGTGGTTCACACCTCGCACTCCTCCCATTCCGATTGTTTGAAACTGCGCCGATCGTGTTTATCTATTCTACGGTAAGTGTTCAATTGTCTTCCCAGGGCAGCTAATTTATATTTAATAGTCTTTGATCAAGTTAGCTAAAAGGTGTGTATGTTGGAGCTAATTCTTATTGAAAGGGGACTAAAAACAAACCAGACTATGTACAAAATTAGTTTCATTATAGTAATGAAAATGCAAGTATTTACAAATCGCTATATACATAGATTGTCAGCCAAAAGATTATTGAGCTCATCTTATCAATTGGAGGCTTATGTTAACACTGAACTAAGGTTAAAAAGTATGATTAGGAAAGACTTATGTATATAAGTAGAATATATTGTACAAGCAGATTATCAACTCATTGCGTACTTTCTGGCGGCTTTTCAAAGATCGCATCAAAGCTAAATCCTTTAAAATATATATTTTTTCATTTTTTCAAATAGAAAATATCGTTTTTCAGTGGAAAATCATGTAGTAATTTTTCTCGAATTTTAAAAGTCGTTAAAAAGACTCAACTAATCTGGTTCTAAATGACTTTTCTATTTTTTGTGAAACCTCAAACTTCCTATTAATTGTGATTGATGAGCCTGATGAGCTGGTTTGCGTTAACAACAATATTTGTTTGGGCATAAATACACAAAAGCATACTCTGTAGGTTCACAAAAATAAACATAATTGATATTCGAAACCCGTTGATAATATTTATGAGTACTGCCTGGGGAGAATCGTGATCTCAAAACGGCAAATACAAACACTGTACGTTCGGTTGAAATAAATTAAACAGCCCTGTTCCCGTTTCCAAATACTTTCTATACCATTGCAGGGTATTTAAATATTAATCATAATTTTGCAATTGCTAGAAACTTGTTAAGCATCGCCAAATATCTATGCTATTTATGTGAAGTTTGAAAGTTATCAAGTTAGAACTCTCGCCTTGAGGTACATCTGTGCATCTGTATCGAGATACATAGATCAAGTTTAATAATCTTGGCATCGAAATGGAAACTATTGGATCAAATTAGACCTATTTCTTTATTTTTTTTTTAATAATTAAATTAAAATTTGGAACATTATTTCACGTTTGTAACCAGGTTCCCTCTTTCTTAGGAAGTTTATAAGTTTGTTAATGGCGCTAAGGTAACGGGAACAAGGCCTATATTTTTGGGTTATACCCTGTGGCAAGAAAGGCCTGCACGAACTTCCCGTTTGGCCTTGGCAATAATGATATCATCCCAGATGAGTCAAGCCGCAATGTCGCAAAACTAATTATCTGAAAAGCAGTTTGTAAAAGCATGCGTGCTGACATTTGGTTCACAGCTTCGACAGCTGGCCTTACACTATCCCAAAATCAGATTTTACATTGTTGATATAAAAGTGATATCATATCAGATGGGATTATAACTTTTCAACATGAAACGTGGATATGAATATACACATGTTGTGGCCTTAATTGGTTAAAAAGAAAGGTAGCTGTCTTGTATAAAAATAGGTTTTTTATATCAAAAGTAATAGGTATATATAATTTCAAAACTGGTGTAAAACTATCACAAACCAACTATCGTATTCTATAAAATAATGTTTATACCAATGTTGGTATGACTACACGTTATGTACATATCTTTAAATTTTAATAAGATAGGTACACTGTATGCTTGTAACTCAAACTAGTTTTAGGTGTCTTACTGTCGATGCTGAAAAACAGTTGTTATATCCAGTATCCATTGTGTACAAGGGTATTATATTATAAAACCAACAGCAAATGTATGTTACTGGCTAAAAAAGGCATCTCAGACCACATAAACTATATTTTATTGATCATAGACCTAGTCTATCTATAAAATAAAGACTTAAGCAAACGTTTTTCTACAATTTGAGTGATATTGGATAAATATGATAATGGATAAATAAAGATGTTATTAATCTTTTATCAGCTTTCACTTAGTTTAAGTTGTTGGTCTGAGCTTAAATCTGGGGGGATCCAAATAATTATTCTTTTTTTTTGTTTTTAATACAAGTACAAAGCAGTATGTTCCGGGCATTTCATAGTTAAACCCACTCATATCATTTATACTTTTTGTACTAAATAAGATAATTTATTAAGAAACGTATATATCTATTTAAACTATCCAACTAATGAAACAATTGCCATTCAATTTGCAGTTCAAACACTAGTTGCTGGGATCAGCTGGAACAATCATCTCTGTTTGGGCTGAACATTGCGATAAAAACAAAGCCGAATATATACCTTCATATAGACTATATGAAAGCGCACACTATATACGCATATTTATATTCATCGCAACAATAAACAAAGCTCTCGGGGATCTCCCCGCCTCCGACACCACCGCGCCGCCGCCGACGACACGAGAAAGAGAATCGCGAAAAGGCAGCGCCAGGCGACGCCACCATGGCAGTCATCATAAGGTAATGCAAGCGAGCAGTTCGCTGTCCAGAAGCTCTAGTTGAGTTCCCAAGATTTGCTCCGAGTTAATTTAAAAAGTGTAAACAATAGTAGAACTGACGCACGCCAACCGTCAGTAAAAAAAATAACTGGTTTGAAATGTAAGTGCGTTGGTAAAAGTTACCCTATGGCGGGGCAATTAAAGCCGCTAATTAGTTTGTCAAAAGGCGTGTTAGAAGTGGAATAATTTTGAGAGCTCCAGAATAGACATATCATTCATACATATTGTACAATTATTACTCATTGTCGGGGCTCTCCTTAAAAGCATGTGACATTTTTGGTGTGTCTATTTTTTTATGACCTTTTATAGTCTTGTTTTACTTGTGGAGATATATGGAAGTACTGGTCGGTTAAGCAATCTAGATGAAAGTGTATATATTAAACCATATTCTCGTATTAACTTTAATAAATGGGTTAAATTATAAATCAATGATTAAAGCCAGAGTGTTCTATAGAAATTTGCGAGTCCATCAATGTTGTGTTACCTCGAAAATTCCAAGGATTGAAGGTTTGCCAAAATTGATTATAACAAATAAACCATCCCAACCATATTGATACCATTTACAGCCGTGTAAAGTTTTCGCAACCCTTCAATTAGGGAACTGCGAAAACAAATAATGATACCTGGATAATCTTATCTATGTTTGTTTTCCTACTTTCAGACTGTTGGTACTGGTTGCCGTATCGGCAAGTCTTTCCTCAGCCGGCACCCTCAACGCTCGTCCCGCGTTCCCCATTCAAACCGGCCAGATCCAGCCCTCCGGTCAGAACAGCAAGCAGCCCGGCAGACGCATTATGCATCCGGCTTTCGCCAATGCTGGCCGCTCTCCCGGCCTGGAGATCTGGCGGATCGAGGTAAATAAAGTGTATTTTCGGCTTTAATTTCACTTTTGTGCGAGGTTCAAAGAAAAGTATGTATAAATAGCTGGCGCTTGTTTACATCGCTTGGCTAGACTTCATCGCCCACGCACGAATGCGTTGCCTCTGCAGGAGGGCTCATGCAGGCGTCAAGCGGTGGGAAAAGCGGGTGGAGCATGGTCCCCATTCGTGGCTCGTGCCATCAGAGTTGTTGATTTTCCATTTTCTATGCTAAATTCACGCAGGGTGGCTGCCACATGTTCATAAAGGAAAAGTGTACTATATATACGTATATATATTGTTATGTATATATCACATCTCGGGTCAATTAACTCGGACATTAACGAAATTTATGAACTTGGGGGAATCGGATGCTCTCACTTTTTAATGCAAAACATGAGGCGCTTCCTAGAATAAATATTTTGACTGTGCATATAAATAGAACGAGTTGTACAGAATTTCCAAACACTCATTTAATAAACATTCATTCCTATTTTTCTCACATAATTTATTTGACGTTTTCCAGAACTTCGAACCCGTGGCCTATCCGAAAAATAACTATGGCAAATTCTTTACTGGAGACTCATTTATAATTCTGAATGTAAGTAATGGTTTTAGTATTAAATATTTACCTAAGTTTAATTAGAAGTATGAAATGTCACAATGGAGATTGTTGACAGAGTAGAAGGTACTTTGTCGGGTTGAGAATACTTTTTATGAATGCAAAGTCAACAACCTCTTAATCTAAGATAATATCTACTTATTTCAACGAAAGTCAGCATTAATCATAAAGAGCTGGTCATTATAAAATAATATTAAAATAAGCTGGTGACTTATATGAATCTTAAAAAGATATTTTGGCAAAATAAACGGAAGTGTTATGATTAAAAAATTCTTTTGAAAGTATGTTTCATCTAGTTCTTAAAAACCAAACAATTTTTTGATCAATTATTTATATTTTAACCTGACAATACCATTTACTGGAAATATTAAATATACGACTAAATAATAATAAGTTAATAAGTACATTTTAATATTTTTATAATGCATCAAAAATATATTCATTTGTAAATTCTCCTCTCTCAGACCATTGAAAACAAGAAAGACAAGAAACTTTCTTGGGATGTACATTTCTGGCTGGGATCCGAGACCTCTACCGACGAGGCTGGAGCTGCTGCTATTCTCACCGTTCAATTGGATGATTTGCTGAATGGAGCTCCTGTTCAGCATCGTGAAGTTCAAGATCACGAATCTCAATTGTTCCTTGGCTACTTTAAGAATGGTAAGACCTGTTGCAGTCTTTTCAAAAGATTTATTAACTTATTAATCCATTTATTTAGGCGTTCGCTACGAGCAGGGAGGAGTTGGCACTGGCTTCAAGCATGTGGAGATCAACGCCCAGGGACAGAAGCGTCTCTTCCAGGTTAAGGGCAAGCGCAACGTCCGCGTGCGACAGGTTAATCTATCCGTATCGTCCATGAACAAGGGAGACTGCTTTATTTTGGATGCTGGCAACGATATCTATGTCTACGTGGGTGCCCAGGCCAAGCGCGTGGAGAAGCTCAAGGCGATCAGTGCTGCCAACCAGATTAGGGACCAGGATCACAATGGACGTGCCCGTGTCCAGATCATCGATGAGTTTAGCACTGACGCCGACAAGCAGCAGTTCTTTGATGTGCTTGGCTCCGGCTCTGCCGACCAGGTGCCCGAAGAGTCTACGGCAGAGGAGGACGGAGCCTTTGAGAGGACCGACGCTGCCGCCGTCACTCTCTACAAGATCAGCGATGCCAGTGGCAAGCTGGTGGTTGACACAATTGGCCAAAAGCCGCTCACCCAGGCCATGCTCGACACACGTGACTGTTTTATCCTGGACACCGGTTCTGGCATCTTTGTTTGGGTTGGAAAGGGTGCCACGCAGAAGGAAAAGACCGATGCCATGGCCAAGGCCCAGGAGTTCCTGCGCACCAAGAAGTACCCGGCCTGGACCCAAATCCACCGAATTGTTGAGGGCGCCGAGTCCGCTCCGTTCAAGCAGTACTTTGCCACCTGGCGTGATGCTGGCATGGCACACACACGTCTCATTCGCTCGGCCTTGGCCATGGGATCCGATGACTCCATTGATGTCGATGAGATTGATGCTGTAGTGACTCAGCTGAAGAAGAGCGGTGGTCGCGCCATTGGATTTATGCCAGATCATGGCCAAAATGCCATTGAAACCATCACGCAGTACGTGGCGAAGGCAGGCTCCAGTGAGATCTTGGTCAACACCGTTCCCTTCGAGGATAACCTGCCTCTGCTGGGCTTCGGTTCCTACGTTCTCACTTACAACTACGAGGCCAACAATGGGGAGCAGGGTTCCATTGTCTACGTTTGGCAGGGAGCTAAAATCACCGCCGGTGTCAGGGAGCGCGCTTTCCAGGATGGTCTTGCCCTCGCCGTGGAGAAGAATGCCCTTCTCGTGCTGACCACTCAGGGCCACGAACCACGTCACTTCTATAAGATCTTCAAGGGCAAGCTTTTGGCCTCTTACACCGCCCTGCCTGTGACGGCACAACTGTTCCGCATCCGGGGAACCGTTGAGAGCGACATCCATGCTAGCGAAGTGCCCGCCGACAGTTCATCTTTGGCCTCTGGAGATGCCTTTGCCCTCGTGTCCGCCAAGTCGCACAAGATCTACGTTTGGATCGGTTTGGGTGCCTCTACTTTCGAGAAAAATGCAGCATTGGAGCGTTTTGCTCACTACTGGGACGATGCCGACGTAGAGCAGGTCGAGGAGGGAGCCGAGCCCGATGACTTCTGGGAGGAGTTGAATGGCGAAGGTCAATATGATCGGAGCTTGGCTGATCACGGTCGCCCTCTCCTGGAGCCACGCCTCTTCCACTGCCGCCTGACTGTCAATGGACTGGTGAAGGTCGAGGAAGTGGCCAAATACGAGCAAGAGGACTTGGACTCCGATGATGTCATGTTGCTGGATGCCGGTGATGAGATCTACCTGTGGGTTGGCTCTGGAGCCTCTGAGGAGGAAAATGCCAAGATTCTGGACATGGCTAAGGTGAGTTGAGTGGCATCTAAACAATTTATTTTGTTATTAACAACATTTATCTTCCCACAGCGCTATATCAGATTAGAGCCCACTGATCGCTCCATGGCCACTGTGAGCATAATCCGTGTTCCTCAGGGACAGGAGCCGCGAGTCTTCAAGCGCATGTTCCCCGAGTGGGATGACACCTACTGGCAGGTTAGTGTGCGGAGGATTGTCTTAACCCATTTCTCTCGTTCTTAAATATTCGTTGGTGTTCGTCCAAGTATTGCTACTTAACATTATCTGAACTCAGTAACGTCACTTTGCATGTTTAAAACTATCGACATTCCGATACGTAAGTAGTCTAATAATACATTTGCATCATGCTTTTTTATATGTTAATTAATTGAAATAAGTATGCAATTTCTTTATTTCTAATTTTGACAATATTTTTATCGAACAACTACAGAATCTGCAATCCTACGAAGACGTCAAACAGAAGGTTTTGGATGCCAACAATGAGGTCTAGATGTACCACTTTAATTCTCAGCAAAATGTACCAAAAATGTGTTTGTTTTTGCCTTACTAAAATCTTTATTATGATATAACTTTATAATAAAACAAACAACTTTGCAATGTAAATACATTTTAATATATTTTTATTTTTGTGTAACCGGAGGAGACTGTTGTCTCTTTATATCCGGGGGAAATGGAATATTATAAAGAGTTGATCAGGATCAGGAGCCTGTGCTAAAACACGAGATTATCTTTTAAATTATGTATTTTTTATAGCCGTGATCTTGAACTCATTTCTCCCTTTTAGTTAATAAATAACTTCATTTATGGGCTGTTTAGTTAGAGAAAATAATCGAAAACTATATATTTTACAATGTTAATATTATTAAATAAAGATAAAGATTATAATGTTAATATTATTTAATAAAGACATGTCTCACATTCGGTGCAGTCTGACCCGACATCTAGTTTTGAACTTGAACCATGAATACATATGTATATGAATTCACAGCTCTTAGATCAAACGCCAGCCGTCGTCTTATTTATCCAAACTCTGTCTAGCTACCAGTTAGCGGCGAATAAATTCAAAAACGGGTTTAGTACAAGTTGTTCGAGTTCATTGTTGCAAATTATGAATAAGTCTAGATGGTTTTAATTTCGGGTATAAAAACGCCTGAGGCTCCGGGCACGCTTTTCAGTATAGACTGAGATTAGCGACAGAATGAAGGCGACAAGTGTAAGCTTATAAATATTCTAACGCAGGAAATGTTACTAATGGACCCAACTGCAGGTTATCCTATTGTGTGCTGTGCTCGCCGTGCTGGCATCTTCTGTCACCTCCAAGCCCGCGGATAACGCTCCCTCCGTATCCGTGCTGCGGTATCGTAATGACCAGGATCTGGAGGCCATTCAGCGAGCTATCATTGCGCAGTACAACAATATTGGAGGAACCACTCAAGTGCACGCTCCAATCACCGCTAATGTTATAAACCCATCAAATTTAAGAGTCAACTTTTAATGTGCCTGTGCTGGAAATAAATTGTATAATTTTTGTGAGTTTTAAAACATTTAAAACCCCGTGTTGATAAGGCTGTGCGTCTTCGGCTGCTGGGGATTTACCGATCGGTAGGGGATTTAGTCTGCTCCCGACTCTCGTCGTGTTCGCAGAGCCTCCGAGATGGCTCTGTCTCTGCTACTACATATATTTTTCGGGCTATGCTATCTGACCGCCTCTGAAGCGGCACACCCGCCACCCCCAAGGGGTCAACCGGGGCCACCCGAAAGATCAGCGATACAATTTCCCGTGGAGAGAGACATACTCTTTCCCGATTCCGATGGTGGGTCTAACGAGTCGTCGGAGAAGATGTGGTATCACATCAATGACTTTAGATACGGTGGCGAGGAGAATCGGCCCAAGCCCAAGCGCAAGCACCACCCACCGCCGCCGAAACCGGGACAGCCTTTTCCCCCGCCACCTGGGGGCTTCAAGAAGAAGAAAAACCAGCGCCGCCGCATATGTGAAGAGAGTAAGTAATTTCAAGTCTTGCTTTGTTCCACTCCTGAGTCATATCCTTGGTCACATCCCAAGAATACTCACAGTATGTTGAGCAGATCTTCCCCAATGAC
The DNA here is from genome assembly GCA_035046345.1 of Drosophila birchii. NCBI lineage: Eukaryota > Metazoa > Arthropoda > Insecta > Diptera > Drosophilidae > Drosophila > Drosophila birchii. The sequence continues at coordinate 6,861,921 of JAWNOA010000064.1, forward strand.
ACGGCTGTGGCTGCCGATGCAAATGATGCGGACTTTGATGGGCGTATACTGGTCAGACCTGGTGAATATCCCCATATGGTACAGAGAGACGAACTGCTGCTGCTGCTGCTGTTGTGATGCTTAACAAGAACCCGTTAAATCTGTTTTTACAGGCAGCCGTGGGCTTTGAGGCTGACGGAGGTCAAATCGAGTACAAGTGCGGCGGTAGCCTGATAAGCGAGAATTTTGTGCTAACCGCTGCCCATTGTACTGCCATATATGAGTGAGCATTTTAGAAATCCGCTGACCAAATCCTTCATGAGTAGCCCTATTTTTTCTTAAGCTTGGCCCCCAAATGGGTGCGCATCGGGGATCTCAATTTGGCCGCCGAGGAGCGGACAGTGGAGGCTCAACTTATGCGGATACAGGAAATTATCACGCATCCCCAGTACAACAAAGACTTTTACTACTACGATATAGCCCTGCTAAAGCTTGAGAACAAAGTTGAGTGAGTAATCCCAAAAGCCAGTCTGGTTTTGCCCCGCTATATGCACATACATATATGTTGTTTTGGTTGTTTTTTGACAGATTAACGGTGTACGTCAGGCCCATACGCCTGTGGATCTTCTCAGAGCTGCCAACGACGATTGCATTCGCAATGGGATATGGAGCAACGAGCTTCGCCAAGCCCATGACCAATCGTCTCACGAACCTCAACCTGACCATAGTGCCGAATGCAGAGTGCAACCAGGAGCTGCCGCCCCTGGCGGAGACCCCCAATGGTGTGCTTGACAGTCAGATCTGCGGTCAGGACTACAATCTCAATAGAGACACTTGCCAGGGTGACTCTGGTGGTCCGTTGCAGCTTAATCTTCCTGGTCGCCGACGACGGCAGAGAATCCACTATCATCTAATCGGCATCACCTCGTACGGCGTCTTTTGCCGCAGTAATTATCCATCTGTTTACACCCGAGTGTCTTCCTACTTGGATTGGATCGAGCAAACGACGTGGAGCGACGACTAGGCTGGACTGAGCTTAAAAGAAATGATTGGAATTTTGAATATATTAAAATATATTTTAAAAACTCTGATTTGGTATTACTTCATTCAAAGTTTGTTGTTTTTAGTTCTAATTGGGTTAATTTTTGTTTGAACGGCTAACGTTACGTATACGCAATATGTATACATATTACGTATACGCCTCAGGAATATGCTGGCTTTGCTTGCTCGCAGGATCGCCCGCTACACTTCCCAAAGTACTTTTTGGATGGTGATGGCCATGATAATTTATCTTTTTTGGTATTATTCAGTTAGAGGTTGTATCTTTGCTTAGTTTTGTGCATTAAAACAAAAATGAATACATTTATATCCAAACACAATTCGAGTTTTGATAAAAATGAGGCTTATATCATTTTATTTTCAAAAAATTTGGCAAAGAGAAATCGTTAAAGCCTAATAGTCTAAGTAACTGTTTAACCTCTGCAAACTTACTAAAGCATAATTATTAAAATGTACTTTAATAGCTCGTGACCAAAATTATAATAAAGCAGTCGTATAATATTGAAGTATTCAATAAAAAACAGTCTTTCCTTAACTTAGTACTTTAATTCTAAAAATAAATATTATTGACTAATAATAATAAATCCCTCAAAACCTCTATTTTAATCTACAAACTCATTAAGTTGTATTTTCTCTATTTATATAAAGAAATATATGAAGGAGATATAGTCCATCAAGTTTCATAAAATTATAATAATAATAAATTGAATAAATATATTTCCTATTTATATAAATAAAAATATAAAGAAGATATAGTCTATCGAAGTACATAAAATAAACAAGAAGCTTACTGACCAGAAATATATAAAGCCATGTGCGATTTTAAGGCTGTAGTATTCCCACCATAAAGTCTAGCTATTCAATTAAACTATAGGCAAGTGTCAAAGGAAATATTACAAATTCATGGTTTGTTTTCCGGTTGGATGAAAATGACCTATAGATTAATTTATGCCTCATACCTGTTTATAGACGCCGCTGTCGCATCGGCAAGCCACATCTGGTGGCCACTGCTCGCATCTAGAGATAATGAATGCAGATCGTTGCTCACACTGTGAATGAGTGTGCGTTTGGGTAGGTGGCTAGGAAATTACTTTCTTTCTTTCAGCCCCGTTTTGTCAATCGAAGTGGCGCCTTAACGATTAATATTTTGCATTTATTTAGATTCAGAGTTGACAATGGGGGGAATATTAGACAATTATTCAAATGTGAGCTCAACGTTGGTGTCCGAGCCAGAGCCAGACTCTGCGTTAGATAACAGCCAGCCCGTGCCTTTCAACACAATGGGTCTGGGAATACGGATGGATCCGTGATTTGGTAATCGCCTAACGAAGCCAGTTACATATACGGAGTGGTTTGGGCGACAATAGATTCGATCATTTTATGGTTGCGCCTAAATATTTCTTTCTTTCTCTTGGAAATTAAATATCATTTCTAATGCGTTGGTAGCACCAACCAGCAAAAGTGGCTGCATTATAAAAACACTGATATCGGTTGGCTAGGGCATCAGTCGACCTTTGCAGCTCAGAGAGTACGAAGTGAAAAATGAAACCGATTGTCGTTCTAGTGGTAAGCGATTGGATTACTCCTCCAGCATTCATAGTGCGGCATATAATTTCCCCTTTGTTATCCTTACAGTGTCTGGCAGCTTTTGCCACAGCCGCTCCCCAGGGATACAAGTACCAGGCCCAGGGTCCCGCTCTGCCCATTGGTAACCTTCGCCCTCAGACACCCGTCTCGCCCAGTGGAATCTACTCTGCCCCAGCACTGACTCAGATCAGTGTCCAGGCCCAGCAGCCAGCCATTCAGACTGTTCAGTCCATTCCCGCTCCAGCCCCGGCTCCCATTTCCATTCCCGTTTCCGCACCCCTGCCCATCGCTCAGCATCAGCAGAACTTTATCAGCACTGTGCAGCAGCCTCAGCAACAGCAGATCGTCTACCAGCAGCAGCAGCAGCAGCCCCAGCAGATCGTTCAGACCCAGTATGTGCAGCGTCCTGCCATCGTCACCAAGGATATCTACATCCACTCTGCGCCCGAGGATACTGAGGAGATTCGCCAGGACGAGCCCCAGCTGGAGAACCTGCCCATTCGCAAGAACTACCGCATTGTGTTCATCAAGGCGCCGTCCCAGAACCTGAAGTACACCGCCGCCGCCCTGAAGCGGGCTCAGTCTAGCAACGAGGAGAAGACTGTCATCTATGTGCTCTCTAAGAAGCCCGATCTCACCGAGATCCAGCAGCAGCTGCAGGTCACCCAGACCGAAGCCAAGGTACACAAGCCCGAGGTCTACTTCATCAAGTACAAGACCCAGGAGGAGGCCCAGCGTGCCCAGCAGGAGATCCAGGCCCAATACGATGCCTTGGGAGGCGCCACTCACATCTCGGACGAGGGCGTCGCCCCCATCACCAGCGTTTCGGGTGGATCCCTCAATCTGGGTAGCTTTGTGTCCCAGAAGACTCAGGGCCCAGCCATTATCCAGCAGCAGCAGCCGCACATCCAGACCATCGTCCAGCAGCAGCCTCAGGTGCAGACCGTTGTCCAGGCGCCAGTTGTAAGCCAGCAGCAGAGCTCCTTTGTGCAGCAGACCACCTCCTCCTTTGTGCCATCCAGGAACTATGTGCCCGCCAAGACCTTCAAATAAGTGCGGGACTACTAGGTCTGCACTATCGCTTCCATCCAACTTGTGTCAATCGCCCCATTGTAGATTATTTTAATTTATTGTAAATGCAAAAGTCGAGGCAAAATAAATAAAATGCTTTAATCAGAATTTTTTAAATCCTATATTTTTTAATGCCTTATTAACTATGGTTTTACTACAATTTAAATGATACTGCACAAGCTTATGCAATATGCTATGCCATGAAAAATTCAACGGCCCTAGGATCAATTATCAGCTCCCTTTGAAATCAAGTTTTCGTGTTGTCTAATCATAGTTATGTAAGACGAATCATATGCTAATTAATGCGACCGGTTTCCCCGAAACTCTTGGCTTTTGCTCATTGATCACTCGACCACTAATGGATGGGGATGTGGATGTGGATGTGGTAATATGGGCCATAGAAAATAAAATTTGACACATTTTTCAAGAGTCTTTGGAGCAAAACCAGTTTCGGCATCATCTAATACAAAACAATACAAAAAAATGCCACTGATTTGGATCATAATAGTTATAGGTTTTGGCAAGTGATCTTGTTTATTTAGCTAAAAATATATACAATATTTGGATACTTAAAGGTACAACAGTTCTTTTCGATTGGCAATTAATTAACCAGACAGGGCGGGTAGATAATTATTTGGCACGCCTCTCGTAAGACCACCTCCCTGTGCCTGCTGCTGGTTGTCCAGAACTCCGATCACCGAGGTGACAGGTGCGACGCCCTCGTCGGAAATCTGTGAGGTGCCGCCAAGCTGGTCGTATTGCGCTGCAGGGAAACGAAAACACAGTTAGTAATAGCCATCAAAGCCATGATTGTCAACTGGCAGAAAAACCAGCAATAAAAGTTCCCCAATGCTACGATTTTTGCATATCCATCTGATTAGGTATTCAAGAGTGGCTCAGGCCATGAGATCTTTGTTGTGGGTGCTGCTTACCTTGAATGGTGCGCTGTGCATGCGCAGCTTCCTCTTGGGTCTTATACTTGATGAAGAAGACCTCCGGCTTGCTGGGCTGCTTCGGAGCAGCTTCCTCAATGGCCGCCTGCAGGTCCAGAGGATCCGGCTTCTTGGTCAGCACATAGATGATGGTCTTCTCCTCCACAGGAGCTTGCTTGACGCGCAACGCCGCCTTGCTCACACTGGGAGTGGGTGCCTTGATGAACACAATGCGGTAATGCTTGCGAGGCGGTGGCGGCGGAAGGGCAGGCTGTGGGTATGCCTCCTCTGCCACATCAACGGGTGGGACATGCACATAGATATCCTTTGAAACAAGATGCTGCTGCTGCTGCTGCTGCTGATGTTGCTGGATCTGGATCTGTGGCTGTGGCTGATATATCTGGGGCTGCACATTAAAGGCAAGGTTTCCGCCAAGTGGCACCTGCTGTTGATAAACCTGGCTTTGCTGAGACGACGACGTGGAGAATTGAAGACCTCCTGCAGGTAAAATCTGCTGCACTGCGGGTGCCTGGAGGGCCGGTATCTGCTGCTGCAGCTGGGCCTGGTAGTTGTATCCTTGGGGCGCTGCCACGGCCAGGCCTAGGAGGCACGAAACCTAATGAAACCAGTGACATTACTAAAGTATGCAGCAACTGGGGGAGTAGCCATTCGAGATCTTACAATGAAGACACGCATTTCCGTCTCAGATGAAGATACCTGGAGCTTTGGCAATCACTATTCAACTAAATGCTAATCACTGGCCGCCCAGACTTATAAGGCCCTGCTGCCTCAATAATGTCGCTCACGAAAAACCCGTGCTGATGAGACGAAAAGTTTAAATGAAACTGAATCTGAAACTGAGACCACGACTTCGGCTTAAACCGCACGAAGAGGTGAACGAAGAGCGGCCAAAGAGCCACCGTTTTTTACAAAGAAAACTAGCTTGCGTTTTGAAGAAACCTTGAGGTAGCGGTGACTATTGTGTCCAGTTACCGAAAAACCCTAACGCTCTCCGGCTCTGACCACTTCGCAAAGCCCTGCGTCATATTGTGGACCTCAAGTTGAAGAAAAGGCCATCATTTGGCTGGTAGACATACATATGTGATGGCTTTATGGTTATATTATTCATGCACATAATATACATCGCAAGCTTTGTTTCAGCCGACCATTTCGCTGGCTTTCATTCAGTTCCTGACTTCCAGACGAACATGGATATATATTTATGATGGCCCGGCCTAATTGACGAACCGTTGGGATTAACAGCCCCTAATCGTAACTTGCATAAATCACATAATAATCGCATTAGCAATTGCGTCAACTTGTAAAGCTGTGTTTTGTTTAACGATGATTTTAAAAATTTTATAAATTGCATTGATTTCCGATGACCTTATTATCAAAGAGTTTGGATCATTTTGCGGGCTTGTTGTATTATTTATATGGCTTATAATATGGGCTCGGGGCCTTTTTTGGCAGATTAATTAAGGTATTTTTTTGGCGAGCAGCCTCTAAAGCCAGATAACTTTGTATTAATGTCCATCATTGGCAGTAGTGCCCCCCGAGAGATGAATGATGATGATGATGATTTTATGCCTTATTGAAGATTTATCAAAACACAAATGCTATCGCGGGGGTCAAGATGAAACGCAATCCCTTCAAATGACAGCGTGGCGTGCGTTACTTTGCCGATGGATGTGTTACAAGTACGCCAATAGTGCGGAATCACATTTATGACATGCAGCTTATGTAACCTTTCATCCGTTCATCTGCGAGCTGTGGGGGCGTAGTACGCAATACGTAGTACGCCGACGGCGGGAATCCCCGTCTCCTGGCGCTTTACTCTTACTCGAATTAGTACCCTATAGATATACATACGTGCATACATGCGCTTCATTGTCTTTCCGAGTTAGGCAATCGTATTAAAGCATCATATCATATATGGTATGTCAGTGTTTTTTTTTTCACCGGACACCACATTTCCAATTTCTCTTCCACGCATCTTCGTGCCCGGAAAATTAACATGGTCAAGGCTTACGGCGCTAACACAAGCCCCCGAGATGAACATAAACAAATTAAATTAAATAATTAAATGAATTCAAAAATTTCAAAGTAAAATTGAAATGGAAATAAATTTGCATAGCGATTTTATTAAAAATGAGTGTCGATTTCTTAATAATTGGTTTCCAGCGGTGTGATATATTGGTCACCACAGCTTTAGCTTACACCGAGAGAATAAAATTTTCAAATTATACATTTTTGTATTCACAATATAAGGTAATACAATTTAAATTGATCAGTATTTATTGTTTAAAAAAATATATTAATATGATGACAAAATATTACCGGCTTAAAATGTTTGCTCTTATTTATATAATGTTTTTTTAATTCGTTTTTTAAACTAACGAGGCATGATACCAATTATGATTTCCAAAATATGTATGTTAAATTTTAATTTTTAATCATAATTTATTAATTCAATTTATTCATTTTATATTATCTTTTTAATGAAATGTGGCAAGTCATTTCCTTTTTTAATGTTACAAATTAAAAAAAAAAGATTTAATTTCTAATTTGATTTGCTTATTTATAACGCTAAAAATAACAAAAACATAGCAATGCTTTTCAAATTAAAAATTCATATTTTGGCCAAAATATGAATTTTCATTTTTGCAATTTGCCATTAAAAATGTTAGATAATGGCTAAATCGATTTTGATCTTTAAACTGATCAAGAATATATAGGGTTTATGGGGTCGGAAATGACTTCATTACTAGTAAAAGATTTTTTTAAACATATTTTAAAAAGGGTCGTAAGAGCGAAAACGCCATCAAGCGGCCACAGTTTGAACAACAGTTTGTGGGCGAGTGGAAAGGGAGGGAAAGAGCGCGATGGATTTGCTCGTTCTACACTCTTTCCCTCTCTTTCCTACCGCCCACAAGCTGTAGTTCTAACTGAAACAAAAGACTTAGGCAACGAACTTGACGGAATCGATTACTTATGTATATATTTTTTCTTAATTAAAATAGTTTTTTTGGTTTAGTCAAGCTGTTAAAGCTCTTAAAATCAACTAAAATTAAATAAAATAATCTTAATGTGTAATGTCTTTTAAGTAGTTTAAAAGCTAATCAATCATTTTTTAGTTAAATAAAAATAATATAATTAAAAATAAATACTAACAAGAAAGGCTCACCGAAGTTTATATACCCTTGCAGAACTTTAACAAAAAAAAAAAATTAAAACCGAAAATCTGGAATAATAATTACTTGTCAAATCTCAAGTTTGATGAAAATGGTTTGAAAATCGGCTAAGTTATGGGTTTTTTTTATTTTCCTTATTGTTCCTGTGGAAGCTATAGGATATAGTCGACCGATTCTCACGAAATTAAAACCAAAATTCTGAAATATTATAAGATGACTAAATATCAAGTTTGGTGAAAATATCTTGAAAACTGACAAAGTTATGGTTTTTCTATTATTTTCCTGATTGTTCCTATGGAAGCTATAGGATATAGTTGGCCGATTGTCATGAAATTAAAACCGAAATTCAGAAATAGTAAAAAACGGCTAAATACCAACTTTGATGAAAATATGTTGAAAACTGACAAAGTTAAATTTTTTTTACTAAAAATTTTTCGATTGTTCCTATAGCAGCTATATGATATAGTCGTCCGATCCGGCTCGTTCCGACATATATACGAGTAAGAGTATATAGAAGACTAACTACAAAGTTTCATTCAGATAGCTTTAAAACTGAGGAACTAGTTTGCGTAGAAACGGACAGACGGACAGACGGACAGACGGACATGGCTAGATCGACTCGGCTGTTGATCCTGATCAAGAATATATATACTTTATAGGGTCGGAGAGGTCTCCTTCACTGCGTTGCAAACTTCTGACTGAAATTATAATACCCTGCAAGGGTATAATAAAGAGCTTTAGTTTAATTGTTTTTTATTTAAATTTAAGAGATTAATATATGTTATTTTTACACATTTTTTTGTTTTAAGGAAAAAGTTTGGGCAAAAGTTATCGACAAATTGTAAATAACGTAGCAAAGCATTAATCAAATAATAAAAACATTATAAAGACTTGATATTGCAACCACAATAATAATATAAGCTGTGCACGCCCTACGGTATGCCAAGATTTTATAGACATCCAGACAGATAGACCAACAAAAAAGATTTCAAATCATGAATAATGCAGAAGAATATTTATAATAAATATAAAGGATCAAGAGCGGCTAATAAAATAAGTATGAACTTGAAAACTATATTTATATTAATATTAAAGTTCTTTTAAGTTCCGACAATATAAATCATATATGTATATTTTTGATAAGCATTGCCATATGCTTATTTGTTAAGCTAATAATAATGAACATAGAAACATGTTAAAAATTAAAATGCATGCTTTTTGGTTTAGTTACTATAATTAACTAACTTTGATGTTCCAAATAAACTGCGATTAATATGTACTATTTTTATTATTATTACAAATATTTATTTATGTATATATTTTTTGAATGCCAGAAAAGAACCAAGGCAGAATAGGCTTTGATTAGCAATTAATGCATGAGATTTAGCTGTGATTGAATTCCAATTTAAAGCTTAAAAAGCATAAAAACTTTAACTTCCCAAAGAAATTCTTACCTTCCTTTTTTATAAAATAAAATACATATTCATATTTTGCATTCAGTTATCCTTTCCCCAAAAGAAACATATATCGCAGTGTATTAAAATTCAACAAGTAAAGTTTATTATTAACATTCGTCCCAGGGACGTTGGATTAAGCGATCCTTTTTTAACAACTCAACAGCTTAGAAATTGGGTGGGAGGTAGGCATTGCCTGTGTGCGAACCGGCGGAGCCAGTGGAAATGATCTGGTTAGCTCCAGAAACACCCACAGCGGATCCAGCGTCGGCGTGACCTTCGGTATTTCCCAGAGCTCCGATCACAGAGGTAACGGGGGCCACACCCTCATCAGTCAGCTGGCTGCTGCCGCCAAGGGCATCGTACTGAGCCTGGATCTGCTGCTGGGCGTGGGCGGCCTCCTCGCTGGTCTTGTACTTGATGAAGAAGACCTCGGGCTTGCTGGTGGAGCTGGCCTGCTCAACGACCTCGGCCTGCACATCGCTCTCGCCCTTCTTGCTCAGGACATAGATGACGGTCTTCTCCTCGTTGGCGGCGGGGCTGATCTTGATGGTCTTCTTGTTGTTGCGCTGGGGAGACTTGATGAAGACCACGTTGTAGTTCCTCTTGGGCACGCCGACGGTGATGTGACGCTCTTTGTAGTCCTCGGCCTCCTCCGGAGCGGAGTGGATGAAGAAGCGCTTAGACACGATGGCCTGCTGCTGCTGCTGCACCTGCTGGACCTGCTGGACTTGATGGTGGTGTTGGTGCGTCTGCACAGCCGGCTGCTGATAGAAGGCCTGCTGTTGGGCTGGAGCCGTCTGGGCGCCGCCCTGGAAGAAAGTGGCTCCACCGGAGGCCGTGGTAATGCCACCGAATCCGGATGGACCAGGATTGTAGTTGTATCCTTGGGGCGCTGCCAGCGCCACGGCGGAAAGGCACAAGACCTAGTGATTAAGAGGAAGAGGGATGGGTGTTAGTCCTTTGACAAGTCGTTTGCCCTGGTGATTGTCCTTACAATGAATCCACGCATTTCTAGGCTTGGTTGAGTTGGCTGGACGGGGTAGGACCGGTGATTTGGCTTTCTTAGTGGTTCGCAGTGAACTGTATGATTTTTCGGCTGCTCGGACCGCTTTTATACATAGCTTAAACTCCCAACTCCAACGCCAACGATACTCGAAAGTTAATAGGTGAAGTTCAACAATGATCCGCGCCGGAGACCCAGAAAGAGTCATGGTCCCAGGCGAAACTGCCAAAAAAGAGCGCACAGCCTCCATTTGTTGCATGTTCATTGTATTTGTTTTAGCTCGTCTTCTGCTGCGGCGCAGCTCTTCTTCGCCATTTACCTTTGCCGGCTCTTCGCATCCCTCATTAAATGGCGAGACTTGCTCGTAGTTGCTGGCAATACATGGTCAATTAGCGTGGTTCCCCCGGCCAGGTCTTTGTGGTACCGCTTAATTGTTCCCTCCGATGGCTCGATACAGCCAACCGAGCCAAGCGACACCCCGGTGCTGTCATTACGTTGCGAGTCTGCTTTTGCCCTTTAGCCGGTGGCTACTGCTACACGGCGAGTCGATTAAATGTTATTAAAAGTGAAATTGCATAAGAGTTTAATCAATTTTAGTTCAGTGTGGACTCAATACTATGTACCATGGAGTCAGCAACTTATTTTATTTATTAAAATTAATTAATCTGATTGTTAAAATATTAATTAAAACAAAGCTAGTGTTATTTTATATCCTTAAAGAATGATTCGAGTTATAGCTCCGAATAATTAAAAGGAATACAAATAATTGAGTAAACTAGATTTATTTTAACCATAAAAAAATAAATACGGGAAGGAAATTAAAATGTCTTTTCTAACTACTAACAAACCAAAATGATCTAAAATATTCTTATTTTCTTTTTAAAAATTAATTATGAAACCTTCTAGTTCCAGATCTGGTTACTTACTTGCCTAAATCAACCCCCTGATGATAGTATTAAAAGTATATTAAGCCTATTAAGTGGGAAATTTCCTATTCCCCTGTTTTGTTTGGTTTTAGGTTGGTAATATGGTTAAAGACCCTTTATAAAAATAGATTTTGTTTACCGAAGATTCACGGTGATCCCACAGTGCCTTGGATCTAGGAATTGTAGCGTTCACTTCGCGATGAGTCAATTGGAGTCTGAAGTCTGCCCGGACTCCGGGTGATCAAGTCGTGTCGCACCTAGTCTGCAGCTTGAAGCCCGTAGAAGCGCACAACCTCGGCCACCGCTGATGTGCGTTGTCAGGCTTAATTAATGACCCGTCGAGCGCAATAGTTGGCCGTGCTTTGCGAACCGATCGTTTCTCCACCGTTCGCAATGCAGTTCATTTATCATGTCTGCTGGTTGGTAGGTAAAATCTTTTCTGAGGAATAACTAACATTTTGATTATGTTCGAAACGTTTTGTTAACAATTGTGCACTGGCAGTGTATCTGCTGTGCTAAATGCCCCTTGAGCCCTTGCGGTTTGTGTAATGATTCGTTTACATGAATGGATCCCAAAATAGGGGAACTTCTCCAGTGAGACTCGTAGTTTTCAACATGCCAAGCTTGAAAATCATTTGCTTTCCTTTCTTGTTCATTATTGATTCAACAGAAAAGCGAAATAGACTTTATGTTGCCATGGTCTTGGTTGAGAGTTTGTTGTTATTGCTCTTTGGGAGCCAAGTGTGATTCAACTTTAGTAGGATGTCTGAGGAAAGTCAGTGCAACCAGGAACTGGAGTTACCTGGACTAGCATGGCCCGACTTTAAGGCAAGAGTTTTCAATCCAACCGTTAATAGCGTCAGCCTTGAGTTTTCTTTGCTGGAAAATGCCCTGGTCTACAGCGTCGAACAATACCAAAATCGACATGGCTGGCAGCAGGCGGAGTGGACCAGCAGCTCTCCCGTAGTTCTCAACAATCTAGAGGAGAACTTTGGATATCGGCTGCGAATCAAAGCGCTTCAGATTGCCGAAAATGGAAGACATTACGAGGCTATGGCTATCTCGCCGGACATAGTTGTAATTATTATTATAATTATTTATTAATATTATAACTTTTAGCCTACAAAAACCCACAATTTCCATTTTTGGCTTTTATTTCCAGGCTTGTACAGAGGCTGCATTGCCAACAACCAGTTGCCTTAACCGAGCCATTAAAAAGGGCCAACAATTTTTGGTAAAACGTATGCTACGCCGGCGACCGAGCCTTATAGAATACCCCGATCCCAGTGGATATCTGCCACTTGCCAATGCAATTATTCAGGGCGAAATGTGCATAATAGATGTCCTGCTATCGGCTGGCTGTAGCGTTCATGTGGGAAATTCTGGCAGTGGCAGGACACCATTACATGTGGGTAAACGGAACAGACATTCTTTAGTATATATAATAAATATATTTTTAGTTGGCTTTCTACTTTGGTCATCTACCTTCGGCCCGTATCTTGCTAAATAAAAAGGCTCAGCTGGAGGCGACGGACTGCAATGGCATGACACCCACACACTGCGCAGTCGACGCTAATCAGCTCGAAATGGTAAAGTTCGCTCTCGAGTCTGGAGCCAATCTGGAGGCCAGGGACGTTTGTGGTTGGACTGTTCTCATGCACGGAGGTATGAATTGAAAGAGTAAACCAGGAGCTGGTTATAAGTATTTTTCTTTCAGTGCTTATGGATTCAAATCTGGAGATTATCAAAGTCCTTGTTACCCATGGCGCAGATCTGATGGCTTTGGATGGCGTTGGAAAATCCTGCAGCGAATTGGCTAAGCTTTATCGAAGGCATCAAGTGGCGGATTACTTTGAAAATGTGCTGAAATGTAGGCTAAGTAAAAACCAGACCCCAGGCAGTGGGGAAGGATCAAAACTTTAACAATAAAACTGTTCAAATAATATTTATAAATCTGCGAATGCTGCCAAGAAAGAATCAAACTAAATGCTTTAGGAAGGGGATTACTGTGCATCTATTAAATATTGAGTTATTGATTGATAATTGTGATTCCTTAAATTAATTTTGCAATACAGTTCTCCATCTTTTAAATACATCTTATAGAGTTTTCCGTCTGAAAGCCACACGAGTAAATATTGACAAAGTCAGGATTCTGCTTCAGGCCCAGGTAAAACACATGCTCGGCCAGATCCTTGCCAAACTCACAAAAGTTCTGGGCGTAAAGCGTAAAGAAAATGCGCTTATTGTTCAGATGATATTTGTGTAGTATTCCGTCCTCCTGATCATATATTTCTTGGTTCTGCGACTTTACCGCGATCCAGGTCCTATAGTCTTCCCACACGGCGCGGAAGCTCTTGAGGTAAATCACGGCCAGCATTCGGGCCTCATCCAGAACGTTGACGAATTGCGGCAGCTTCAGGCACTCGACATCTTCCCGGAAACGCGTAAAGTCCCTCTGACGCTCGGTACTGTTGTATAGCGTCATATACAGGTGCACGGCGAATGTGGGGTAGTAGTAGGACATGGGCTTGTTCCTGCTTTGGAAGAGGTACAGGCTCCAGTCCAACATGGTTCGTTGAACGCCCAGCTCGTAGGTGGAATTTCGCTTGCGGTGTAGCTCTAGGTTTCTGACGTTGTGCTCATAGCTCTCCCGGTAGATCCGCAGGTCCTGGTACTCTCGGTTGAGGTCTGCGGAGTGAAAGTATATGCGTGGCGTTCGAAACTTCTCCTTGTACGTGGCCAGCTTGCTGTAGATGGGATGAGAGCCAAATTGTTCCTTGGTTTTGAGAACGAAATTGTCCAGAATGTACAGGAAATCGGTTAGTTCGTGGGAACCAGTCTCCAGCATGTTTTTTGTTATTATGTAACCGAAAAGGGGCTTGAAGTACTCAAAGGTCTGACGATAGCAATCCTCCACGCCATGCTGAGTGTTGCAGGAGATGAAGAAGTCCATTAGCTTTTGTTTGGCCTGGAACTGCTCTGGGTCATTCTGAAGCTCGGTCAAGAGTTGGATTAGCTCGCCCATCTTTGGCATGTGGCCTGCGGTTGATTATATACCTCAGTCAGTTATTTTATATAAATCGAAGTCGTATAAACCTACCCATGATGGAGAATAGCGTTCGATTGCTACTGCAGACATAGTCAAAGTAACTCTCACAGGCATATTTCTCATGGTTAATGGTTTGCTGTAATCGCACCGCTAGGCTCTCCAGCTCCTTGATCCGCAGTTCCGAGAGGTTCCGTACGAAAGCAACCTGCCCCTCCGCTGCTCCTGCCCACACGCAGAGGATCAGGATGAGCGATGCGCACAGTGCGAGATTTATGCCTGCCATTGATTCGGCTTGCTCTGCCACACTGAGAGCCAAGCCCTGGCTCCCCCAGCCCTATCGACATCCGTTGCCGTTGCTCAACTCAAGCTCATTCTCTCGAGGGGCGACTATGCTTAGCTTTTGTGTATATTTCCTTTGCGATAAGCATGTCAAGCAGTATCAGTAAATTTCTCTCCCGCTGTTCTTAATAATGCTTTATTCGTTTGATACGAGGGTTTATTTTACGCCCCTTTCCCCCCAGCATTACAAATCAGACCTGACCTTAGCGTAGACATCGGTGCGCCTCTGCTTGTAGATGGGAATTTGCCGACGCACTTGCTCGACCATATCAAAATCTGTATAAGGAAAAGCAGCATAGTTAGAAGAGCAAATCTATATGCAACAGGAGTAATAAACTTACCAATCTCTTCGACAATGAATTCACATCCCTCGCCTGCCTCACGCTGCACCTGAGCCCAGGGATTCACAATCATCGAGTGTCCATATGCCACATAGCCCGACATGTTGTCCCTGGCAGGTGAGCAGGTGACCACAAAGAGTTGGTTGTCAGTGGCACGAGCGCGTTGCAGAAGCTCCCAGTGCATGGGTCCCTGGCAAATGCAAAAGGCGGATGGGTAAACCAGCATGGAGCAGCCTGTATGAAGTTAATTAATTTATAAAAAGCTAAATAGCAGTCGTCGGCAGAGCTACTCACCCATATTCCGGTAGATGCGCGCCAGTTCATCGAATCGCTTGTCATGGCAGATGCCAATGCCTATCTTCTGCTGTCCAATCTGGACAACCGTCACCTCCGAGCCGGCAGTCAGCACCGCCGCTTCATCGAACTGCACGCCACCAGAATTTTCGGGGTCAATGCTCATGGTGAAGAGATGCATCTGCGAGGATATGGGCTATACATAAACGATCAGCATATGCATTGGCTTACCTTGCGATGTCGCCCAATCAGACTTCCATCGGCGCCCCAAACGGTGCAAGTATTGTAAAGCTTATCTCCCTCGCGCTCCACAATGCTGCCTCCTATTATATGGATCTTTAGCTCGCGGGCCAGCTTAGACAGTGCCTGGCACGTTGGACCTGCGGGAACGGGCTCGGCGAATTTTGGAAAGTCCTCCTGTGAATAGGGGGCGTTAAAGCTTTCCGGCAGGATGGCCAGCTGCAGCTTCGGGTTATCAGCCTTCAGCTTCTTAACACTCTGAACAGCCCGTAGAACGTTTGCGGATACATCCCTGCCCACGGGCAGTTGCAACAATGCCACCGTCAATTCTGCAAAAATGTAAATTAATTAATTAATAATTAAGCATTTAACTGTTATCTGGCGACTTACTGTTGCTCATTTTTAACTAATACTTCTGACTCTGGTTGAGACTTAATTGTTGACTCTGGACAAGCGAGCGGCTTATTTATAGGAATCGGAACCGCTTTATCAGATTGCATAGACTATATATAGCTACATATATGAATATAAGTATGCCATTAGCGATTGAAGCCTTCCCGAACTTTAGCTTTATTGATTTCATTCGTATTAGTAATAAGTGATAAGAATGGCAAGTATTGCAATATGGGCGATGCACTTGGTCTTAAAACGATTATCTAGACAACGACCCAGAAAAATAATAAAGCACAGTTCATTGCATGAAAATAGGACTATGTTAACCACTCTCAATTTTGTTTTTCAGACATTTCTAGACTTTCCATATAAAAAAGGTCATATCTGATAATTATTCGAAGAGGTCAAGGCCTAAAGGAATGATATTTTAAAAATCGGTGTGTGTTAAATACGTAAAATTAATAATAAATTAAGTCAGTAAGATAACACCACAATTTCAGATGAATTTTCCCTATTTTATAAATGCATTTCTCATCAAATGTCATGTTAAGACGGTAATAACAATTAAACAAAATAATGCCTCAATTATCCTGTCAATACCTTCAGCACAGCAATTAGTGGATTACTTTTGTCAAGAGACGTTGTCAAGAACCGTTTGTCAAGAGACGTTGGCAAAACAGGCAAAACATATAACAGGCATTGGTAGCGAAACCCTTTGATACTCAACATAGTGAAGCCAAAGCCATGGGTCGAATTTTTCAACTACAAGAAAACTGTCTCCGAGCGATGGGGCACAGTCCTCTCGGTATTGATAGCACCGAAAAGGGATCTCTGAGGTTGAAGCACGTTATCTCACTGTTATTCGTTGTATCGGGGCAGTATCCTCTGTTCTCCAATATCTTATATAAGCGAGATGATATGAAGGAAATCACTGCATGTCTGGGTGTCGTGTTTACCAACCTACTAACAGCCGTCAAGATTACAACATTTCTAATGTATAGGGAGAACTTTTGGACAATGATTCACCGCTTCAGGGAAATGCATCAGAAACGTAAAAAATAATCTGATAATATAAACATTATAAATATCTAATTTAAACTTTTGACAGCACGACAGAGAGCAGGCGAGGACAAAGGATACAGTTATGTGGAAGATGCCAACAAACAAGCTTCCCTACTGGGAACAGCTTATTGCATCTCTTGCGGCCTAACAGGGCTATATTTTATGTTGGGACCGATAATACAAATCGTGATCAGCAGATGGCAAGGCACAACATATGTCAGGGAACAACCTATGCCCTTGAAGTAAGCTTGTCCAGTTTTCTGGGATGAGTAACATTTTTGTGGATTAATATCTTACAGGTTCCCCTTCAATGACTTGGAAGATCCCGGTTATGAATTTGTATATCTGTATACTGGACTCGTTACTGTCGTCGTTGTGGCCTACGCATCGGCGGTCGACGGTCTGTTCTTCTCGTTTGCCATTAATCTGCGGGGACATTTTCAAACCTTGCAGCAGGAAATCGAGCATTTCGACTTCACCCAGTCCGAAAAGGAAGCACAGGCGGGTCTGAAATCAGTGGTGGACTATCACGCCGAACTGCTCTCCTTGTCTAGGGAATTACGCTCGATCTACGTGCCCACAGTGTTTGGGCAGTTTTTCATAACGTCCTTGCAAGCGGGAGTGATAATCTATCAACTTGTGACGGTTCGTTTATATCCTGGGGGATATATACACTTATATATTATGCTCTATACATTTTCAGCACATAGACTCAGTTATGGATCTGGTGGCATACACATCTTTTTTCGCTTCTATTATGTTGCAATTATTTATTTATTGTTACGGTGCAGAAATAATTAAATTAGAGGTAGGTTTCCGAAATTTAAAGCATATATCCGAAAACTATATTTATTTTATGACAGAGTTTGCAGGTTGATGTGGCTGTCAGGTACTCAAAGTGGTATTTGGCTTATCCGAAACTCCAAAAGTCTTTATCCATTATCATAATGCGATCTCAGCGGGAAGTACTCATCAGAGCCGGATTCTATGAAGCCTCTTTGGAGAATTTTGTTGCAGTAATATAAGCCACGTAAAAAATATATATATTTAATTTAGAAGTGTTTTTTATTTGCAGATTTGCAGGGCTGCTGTATCTTTGATAACGATAATAAAGTCCATGGAGTAGGAGGTTGAGCTGATGTGTCACCAAAAAATGCACCCTATTTTTTCTTAGGCTACACTTGCAATCTACACTTATCAAAAATATTGTATTCATCAAAAATAAACTAACTTTCAAATATTTTTATACCATAAATTTACTGGTAGAGGGAGTGTGCGATATTCAGCTTTCCTTACAGATCAATATATAAATTTAATTCGTTATTTACTCAAAATAAAACTCACTTTTTAAGTAAGGGGTCTGCATATTTTGCATTTTTTTTTTTAAATTGGTTGAATACAGCAAAATCCGAACGATCAGTTGTGTACTATGGGTTTGTCAGATGATTGGGCGCACCGCCCAGGATGCAGTGACTCAAAAGCCCGGGGAAGTTATAGAAGCCACCAAACCGAAGATTCTGTTTTGCGATCTGCGCCTGCAGCCCGGAGAGACCCAAAATTTGCGAGGAAAAATCCCGAGTATATTGACTATATTGACTATTCCTTTTAAATTAATAATTTCAGATTTTTGGGTCGTTCTGAAGCTCGGTCAAGAGCTGGATTAGCTCGCTCAGCTTCGGCATGTGGCCTAATGTTGATTATATACCTCTGTTAGTGTTTTTATATAAATCCATGTCGTATAAACATACCCATGATGGAGAATAGCGTTCGATTGCTACTGCAGACATAGTCAAAGTAACTCTCACAGGCATATTTCTCATGGTTAATGGTTTGCCGTAATCGCACCGCTAGGCCCTCCAGCTCCTTGATCAGCAGTTCCGAGAGATTCCGTACGAAAGCAGCCTGCGCCTCCGCTGCTCCTGCCCATACGCAGAGGATCAGGATGAGCGAGGCGCCATGGTTCATGGTGAAGAGATGCAACTGCGAGGATAAGGACTATACATAAACGATCAGCATATGCATTGGCTTACCTTCCGATGTCGCCCAATCAGACTTCCATCGGCCCCCCATACGGAACAAGTCGCGCTCCAGAATGTTGCCTCCTATTATGAGTCTTATATATTTAATTCAATTTAAAAATAAATTTGTAAGTAAGATAAAACTATAATTTCAAATGAATTTCCCCTTAATTATAAATGGATTTTTAATCAAATGTCACGGTAAGACGGTAATAACAATTATCAATTAAAAAAGGAATGCCTCAATTATCAAGTTAGAACCATAGTAATTAGTGGTTTACTTTGGTCAAGAGACGTTGGCAAAACAAATAATTAATTAATCAATATCATAATTAGAACATTGAAAGTGCTTATATAACAGGCATTGGTGGCGGAACCCTTTGATACTTTACATAGTGAAGCCAAAGCCATGGGTCGAATTTTTCAACTACAGGAAAACTGTCTCCGAGTGATGGGGCACAGTCCCCTCGGTATTGATAGCACCGAAAAGGGATCTCTGAGGTTGAAGCACGTTATCTCACTGTTATTCGTTGCTTCGGCCCAGTATCCTCTGATATCGAATATCTTCTATAAGGGAAATGATATGAAGGAAATCACTGCATGTCTGGGTGTTGTGTTTACCAACCTGCTAACCACCGTCAAGATTACAACATTTCTAATGTATAGGGAGAATTTTTGGACAATGATTCACCGCTTCAGGGAAATGCATCAGAAACGTAAAAAATCATCTGATTATATAAACATTATAAATATCTAATTTAAACTTTTGACAGCACGACAGAGAGCTGGCGAGGACAAAGCATACAGCTATGTGGAAGATGCCAACAAACAAGCTTCCCTACTGGGAACAGCTTATTGCATCTCTTGCGGTCTAACAGGGTTATATTTTATGTTGGGACCCATAATACAAATCGTGATCAGCAGATGGCAAGGCACAACATATGTCAGGGAACAACCTATGCCCTTGAAGTAAGCTAGTCCAGTTTACTGATATGAGTAACATTTTTTGTGGATTAATATCTTACAGGTTCCCCTTCAACGATTTGGAAGATCCCGGCTATGAATTTGTATATCTCTATACCGCACTCGTTACTGTAGGCGTTGTGGCCTATGCATCGGCGGTCGACGGTCTCTTCATCTCATTTGCCATTAATCTGCGAGGACATTTTCAAACCTTGCAGCAGGAAATCGAGCATTTCGACTTCACCCAGTCCGAAAAGGAAGCACAGGCGAATCTGAAATCAGTGGTGGATTATCACGCCGAACTGCTCTCCTTGTCAAGGGAATTACGCTCGATCTACGTGCCCACAGTGTTTGGGCAGTTTTTCATAACGTCCTTGCAAGTGGGAGTGATAATCTATCAACTTGTGACGGTTCGTTTATATCTTGGTGGATATATGCATATATATATTTTGGTATATACATTTTTAGCACATAGAATCAGTTATGGATCTAGTGGTATACACATCTTTTTTCGCTTCTATTATGTTGCAATTATTTATTTATTGTTACGGTGCAGAAATAATTAAATTAGAGGTAGGTTTGCGAAATTTAAAGCATATATCCGAATACTATATTTATTTTATGACAGAGTTTGCAGGTTGATGTGGCTGTCAGGTACTCAAAGTGGTATTTGGCTTATCCGAAACTCCGAAAATCTTTATCCATGATCATAATGCGATCTCAGCGGGAAGTACTCATCAGAGCCGGATTCTATGAAGCCTCTTTGGAGAATTTTGTTGCAGTAATATAAGCCACGTAAAATATATATATTTAATTTTTAAATGTTCTTTATTTGCAGATTTGCAGGACTGCACTATCATTGATAACGCTAATAAAGTCCATGGAGTAGAATCCACATATTTTTCTTAGGCTACACTTGGAATCTGCATTTATAAGAAATATTTTATAAATCAAAAACATTGATATACATATATTGATAAACATTTTAAAAATTTTTTTTATTAAAAATAATTATTATTATTCATCCTGTCTTTGCTTCCCGACCCGCCTAAGCCTAAACGCTTCTGCTACAAAAGAGAAGCTTGTTTTGTGAGAAATAAGTAGGGCAGGTCAGGAAAATAAAACTTATAATGATTAAGTATAAACAAAAACAAAGTTAATTAATTTCTCTCAGATAAAAACATAACGCTAATTTGAAGCTGAACAATAATTTGAAACTGTTGGATACTTGGCGCTCTGGGTACGGTCTTACATATCGGTTACGGCTCTAAAAATCGAGTGCTCGATATTCTACGGCTATTGAAATCGAAGAATTGAATATTATGGAAATCGGGGGGATTGCTTTCCACTGATATTTAAAAATGATTGACTATTCGTATCAACAAAACCATCGATGTTCGATTTATCGATGTTTTCAGCATCCTTTACTTCCGCTTTTTGACAACCGCCCGTCAATTTTCTTTTTCAATTCTTTTTTCTTCAGAAATGCCACTACTCGAGTGAAAAATTATTTAAAACATGGCTAAAATACATCGATACATCGAATATCGATATCAACAAAAACATCGAAAGGAAAACATCGCTAAAAAAAACTACCGAGCAGTGAAAATTCGTGGAAAATGCAATAATTCGTTTAAACTAAAAGCAATAAACATGTGAAAAGTGATATTCCGAGTCAACTCGTGTCAGTGCATCAAGTGAATCGGTGAGTGCAGCCAAAAAAGCCCTATAAAACGTCAACTGAGCAACATTTGCATGGGGCCGCCGTAGGTGTGGGTGTGGGGCGAATTGGGAATTAATAGCCTGTGCATGAGTGTGTGACAGTTCTGAAGCGTCAACGTCAACAAATACACAGCCTAGGTGCTAATTAGCATTCGTAAACTGAAATGCAAAAGAGCTGCCTGTTGTGCCAAAAGTTTGTGTTTTGCCGTGTTTGTGTAGACCATAAGAACTAGTGACACAATTCGCGTTGGAAACCTGTTATGCTGACCCGTTTACCTTGCTCCGATTCCCTAAAAAAGCGAAATCTCTTCTAGCCTGAGAACAAAATAAAAACAATAACAACAGGTTAATGTTTCGTTCTCTCTCGCTCTCTAAGTGTCTCCAGCTGTTTTCGCCGGAGCCGTGCTCTATCTCTGTCTTTCCCCTTGCTGATCTGTAAGTTGCATCAGTGGCCGTCAAACTGAAGGCAAGTGCATTTAAAACCGCATCGAAACTTGCATTTCTTTTATCCGTGAGCTTACGTTGTTTTTTGTATACTTTTCGATAAATAAATGAAGCAAACCGAATTCAGGTTTATAAGCGGCGGCGGCTCGGCTGTGTTTATGTACATTTTGCATATTTATGAGTCGCCATTTGGGGCCAAAACAGGTTCTTCTTTTTGGCAACGGAACATCTTTCACTCTTTCCAAGAACAAGAATTCTCCCCCTGTTCATCGCGGGTTACAAAATTTACGCAACAAGCCACCGATCTCGCGGTCGCTGGCCTCTCCACTCAACGAGTTTGCCAAAAACCCCAAAACAAGCAAGTAGCAGAAAAGCGAAGCTTTAAGTACACTTAAAAATCAATAAATTCTTAAAATTCTGGGTATTATCTTAAAGATAGTCTTTTAAATTAAACTATTCTCTGTAAGGAAAATTATAGATAAATTCCTTATTCCAGTAAAAGAAAGCTTAAAGGAAGACTTCGCTTGGCTTTTGGTTAATTTTCGACAGTTTTTGTTGGGAAGTTTGACACAATTTTCGCAAGACTCCCTAGTAGGGTATAAACTACAACCGAATCCGCCGATGCCATCCATTTTGGAAACCAGATACCGATACGGGGACAAAGACAAAGGCACCAATGCAGAGACACCAACTACAGATGCTCGCTGGCTGCTGGGAAGAGTCAGAGCTTCAGTTGAGTGGCTCCAGTTAGCCAGAGCAAACCGTTCCCGCCGGAAGAAAGTAAGAAACTAATAAACGAGAAATGCGCAGTGGGTTAAGCCTTGGTCCACTGCTGGTGGCGCTGCTAGTGGGTCACCTGGCGGCTCCAGTGACGCCTGCCAATCTGCTGACCAGCTATTTGCCCGCCTCCATGCAGGCCCTGGCCTACTACATCGATCTGCTGCAGTACGAACCTTTATCAAGCACTACGGTGGAGCCCCCCTTTAGTGCCGATGATGGAGGGACGGAGTCTACCACAGGGACTCCACAAAGAACTACAGCGGCACCAACGAAAATAAGAACTACAACTCGGAGACCTAGTGCGGGGACAGGAGGAGGTGGTTCGGGTTCAGGGTGGTGGCAGCCGCCCAGCTGGTGGCAGACACCGCAGAGAACCTCAACCACCCAAAGACCGACAGCACCACCTACACGGCCTCACCGGCCAGGTATTTTCTCTCCAGCAGCTCGTAGACCGGAAACGGAAAGAGTGCTTGAGGGCCACGCTCTCTTTGAGGAAATTGGAGATGATGTGGACTTTGACAAGCTGCCCTTGTCGCTAATCCGCGACATTCAAAGCGAACACGATAACTTCACTAACGATGTGGAAGCGCTGGATAACTTTCTGCGGCTCTACGACGATAACTACGGAAGGGCTGCCTTTGACTTTGAGTCCGCCATGGATCGCTGGAGCACTGCTTCTATAGCGGGCAAGAAGAGGGTGCCACCCACCAAGCCCTACGTTGACTTTCTGCTGGTCTATGATCTGCTCAAGCGAGACGCCAAAGCGGCGAATCTCAGCAAGTACGAGGGTTACTCTGAGGATCTATTGGAGCAGCTGCATGAGCTGTCGCAGGCTTCCTCGGCCAGACAATTGCACACACTCTTTCAAAGAATGCTGGACCGTGGCGATGTCCAGCGAAGTGATGTGGTGGCTCGTGTCCAGGGAATCGTCAAGGATCTGGGAAATCCGAAGAGCGCAACAGCCAAGGCGTTGGCCTTTATACCCAGCATGCAATTTCTACCTTAAGTGCCTAGGGATAAGCTCAAAATAAACTCGAGGAATCCACCAGTTGACCTCATCTCTGTGTGATTGGATTAAATACTTTTTAATAAAAATATTACGACTTCTTATCATAATTATGAAAACTGTTTATTTTGTTGAATAATTTGAGCACTTTTCAGACTTTTCCTTGGCACTCCTTTTTAATGGATTCAAATTGCAAACTGCTAGCAATTACAAACTTTGTCCTTTCAAACGACTTCCTTTCTTGTTTTTAGTAGTATTTATTTTCCTACCGGAAGCCCTCTCGCCACCATTTTGTGGCACATTGGCATAGTTTAGTGGGTGTTAATGTGTTATCGATAAGAGGTCAACCGGCTGCTGATGGCTGCTTTTGTTGCTGCACCTCGCATCAGCTGTAATGATGACGTCGTGACTCCAGCTCTCACCCTCTCTCTTATATATGGTGGCACTCTCTTTTACCCTCTTTCTCTCTTTTCTCCCCCGTGCCCACCCACTTGTGCTCTTACACTCCAGCTGTCTCTTTGGCTGCACTGTGGGGTATCTAGAGCAAGCATATCAAAACAATAATATTCTAAAAAATAAGTACGTGTTAAGATGGAATTTTAAGGAATAAATTAAATTAAAACAAAGAACAAAAAATTTAAATCGAACCAATGGGAATGAAATTAATTAATATATATTTATTTATGTGCATACTACTATTGATTTTTATGGAAAAACTATATTTAATATTTAGTTTTTATTATCAAAATACAATTTTTTACTAAATTATTAAACCTAAATTTAATTTGTTGTTTTACTTATACCAAAATTCCTGCCTCAGGTCTCTATTTGAAATAAGGCGCAAAATTTTCTATTTCATCCCACAGTTCGTTGACTCTCTGCCACATTTGGTGGCTGGCTTTTTTGCTGAACGCTCTTTCATTTTGTTTTTGTATTTGGTGCGCGTAGCAAGTGGCGGCTCTGCTCTGCTTGTTCTTCAAAGTTCCGCCCGTGCAATCTCATTCAATTTGAATTTATGCTTTTAGCATATTTCCAATTTATTAAGTGATAGTTATTGCAAATTTATTTCTAAAGTTGCAATTGATATTAAATAAAATACAACAATCCACTCTTCTTAAAGGCAGTGAAAAGTGAGGCAGTGTCTTAGTTGGTGGAAAAGTTATCGATTTGTGTGAAAGTTGCAGGCTGCTGCAGATTGGCGAAAGAAAGTTTTCTGGAAATGTAAAGGAAAGAAAGCAATCATAACAATGGAAAACTTAAACTTTGCACGCACACCGCAGTTTCTGCGCAAAGTTATCTACGAAGCGCGCAGGTAAATGCACAAAGCAAACACACACAAAGACAGTGCAATGGGGTGGGTGATAGGGTGGCAGGGTGGCAGGATGAAAAAAAGGGAAAAGTCAACCCTCCAGTGTCCACCCGCCGGCTACCGGGTCACCCTGTACGCGTCACAGTACTCCGTCTAGCCGGGAATCAAGCTGAATTTGCGGTTGGTTCTTAATTCTCAGCCTTCTTCTTGATTCTGGTTTCTTGCACCTCACAGGTTTTTCTTGTTTTCCATTTTCAAGTGGAGGTGGCAAGGAAGTCGGAAAAGAGGCGCTGCAGCAGCCGGGGGGCTAGCGTCTTATGTAACGTAACTCGAACGCCTGCAGACGTCAGTGGTTTGGTGTCCTCCTCACGCCCCCAGATTTCTTGGCCTTCTTCGAGCAACAACAGATATGGCTAAAAGAATAGGCATAACATAGGAAAGAAAGTCCAGTTTAGTATTTAGTAAAATTTAAATAGTTGGAATATTTCTACTAAATTTAAAGCAACATTGAAGGCATTAAAATTTGCCAATATTATTTCTGGTAAAGAATATTGCCATTCGATTTTGACGTTTCTTATTAATCTTCATAATATCGCAAAAAAAGAAATTAAATGATATTCCTTTTTCATTAGCAAAGATTTTTAAACATAATATAGCAGGGTAACAATGAATCTCCAAAAACTAAAATACTTTGACAAGAGTTTTCCTCATAGCTAAGATAAAATCTTGTAAAAACCCACTTGTCTGGTGATGATAATGAAGAAAATATCTATATAATTACTCAACTTCTGTCACCAGGAGGTTCCATTATTAATTATGGATTTTTATCCCTGCCATAACAATTATTGTTTACAAAATGTCTGTTACTTTGACCACAGCTGTACTTCTGCAAATATGTAAGAGGGTTTGTGCATGTGCAACACGCGTCACTTGAGGCATAAAACCGCATACAAAGCCCAAAGACAACAAAGCAGCCGAGAGAAGGAGCTGCAACGATTTGGAAACCCTTTAAGGCCTGGAACCCCTGAGCCGGGGATACCCTTAAAGAGCTCAGCAGTTAGTCATAGGAAATTGCACACATACTTTCATGCAGTTCTGAAAAAGTCGTCACAAAAAATATGAAATCATCTTGCAGGGAATTCTCAAACCCACAAAAATTTTAAATACCCTGCAATTAAATATATGTTTATTATTATTTATTGTTTATTATTATATATATAGAAATTAATTACTTATTTATTCGCATTTTTGGTTTGGATAAAATTTCTAATGAGTTAATACATTTTTACAGAATTATTCTCGGTATCCTTTGTTTCCTTTTTTCACAAGAATTTAAAATTTTAGAGTATTCTCCGTAGTGCTACTCGCATTGCCTTGCATGCCAATGCCATGCCCCATGGTGCAATGCTTTTCCCATCTCCCCCAATCGTCCTTACTCCTCGACGCCTTTGTTTTCGGTCGCGCTACCCCATTACCCAAAGCCGGCGGCCATCATTTCGTGTTTCCTACACAAGGGCCTCCTACTGCTCCTCCTCCTCCTCCTCTTACGGGGAGCAGTCTTTGTTTCGGATTAATAATTTGGCTCCTCGTCCGCCATCTGTGTCAATGGGTGTTGCTATCGAGCCCAAGGCAACACCAGCTTTTCTCGCACTTATCAAATCTGAATGTGTGTGGAAAACAAAAGGAAATGGGGCGGATAGTGGGTGGGTTTTCTGAAGGGTAAATGGTGCAGCTTCCGTTTGAACTGATCCTAGGTATGAGGGGCTCCAAGAACATCGATGTATTTAAATATTTAAAAATCGTCAGCATTACCATCGTCAAAGTCATCTTATATATATAAAAAGCGAGTGATGCATGCTTTTCCACACAATTCATTCGTCATTATTTCCCCACTCCCGCTGCCTTATTTAACTCAAAGTTTTTGTGCTTTGTTTGTATTGCAAAAAAGCATTAGTTACAATATAGTTGGGTTTTATCAGACATAGTTTCATCTGGGGTTTGGAATGTAACATAATATTTACATATTTTTGTGATGACCCAATTTCCTAGCATAAAAGTGTATCTATATTTAAATTATAGAAATGTATCCGAAAGTATGGCGTTAATCGATAATGCAGCTGTAATTTTAGTAGACGAAATCTTTAGTATCAAATGACAAGGTCATAGCTTCTTCACAAGCAACCCTACAAACCAACACATCGTCGTCAGCCATATGTTGATTTTAATTAATGAAACATTCCGCAATTTATTTTGTTATTTATTTCACTCCCTCTCTGTCTCTCTCTGGCACTCTCTTTGCAGATCGTTTATACACAGCGATCCCGCCGCTACCTCATCCGCCGGTTCCCACCCAGACAAAGAGGAAGAGGAGGCGTCATCCGAAATGGAACTCGCCCACACTTTGACCCTCAATGAGGAGGCCCTCAAGCAGCTGCCGGAGCACAAGCGACCGGTATTTGAGTTAGAGTGGCTGCGTTACCTGGAGAAGGCCCTGCCCACTGTGGCCAAGCATGAGATTAAGGCCAGTCAGAAGAAGCTGGTGCAGCAGCTGTCAGAGCGGATCCAGGGTGCCCCTGGTCCGCCCATGCGTAAGCTCATTGCCAGTGCCCTGGCCACTTTGTTCTCCGTCGGCGACACTTTCATGCTCTTCGACACTGTCAACGCCTGCAATGATATTCTTAAGAATAAGGATGACTCGCCCAGCTACCTGCCCACCAAGCTGTAAGTTCATTGAACTTTAGAATATTCAATGATTTAACTCTTTGTTTTATCTTGCAGTGCTGCCATCTGCGTGCTTGGTTCGATGTACGAGAAGCTGGGACGGATGATGGGTCGAACCTATGAGGACACAGTGCAGATCCTAATTCGCACTCTTCGAAATGCCGAATCCCAGGCGAGAATCGAGATTATGCACACCTTGGAGAAGGTGAGCGCTGGCATGGGAACAGCCATTGCCAACGTACACAAGGACATCTACAAAGCGGCCAAACATTGTCTTCTGGACCGAGTAATGGCCGTTCGAGTGGCTGCCGCCCGCTGCATCCTCAAAATGATCTATAGCGCATCATTTCTCTACCAAACCGAACTGGAGAGCCTGGGAACTCTTTGTTTCCGAGCCTTCGATGGAAGCAACTACGAAGTTCGGTGCGCGGTGGCTCAACTTTTGGGCACACTCTTGGCCTACACTCAGCAACTGGCCGAAGCAGCAACGGGAAATAAGAAGCAGGCCCAAGCAGTCGCTATGCAGGCGGCCAAGGGAGCCACTCAGCGTTTAGTCTCCCTGGATGAGGCACTCGGCATCCTGATGTCGGGTTTCCTGCGCGGAGGAGCCTCTTTTCTCAAAGGAACCGGAGAGATAATCAAAGGAAGTTCCGGAGTCAACAGAGAAGTGCGAGTGGGTGTAACGCATGCCTATGTCGTCTTTGTCCAGTTCATGGGCAGCGTGTGGCTGGAGCGACAATTGAGCACGTTCCTGGCACATGTTTTGGATCTGGTTGCCAATCCCAAGGCAGCCTGTTCTCACGTGGATGCCGTATACTCCCGCAAGTGCATCAACTTTATACTTCGCTCCACAATTGGCAAAATGCTGGGCGAGAAGGCACAAAGTGCCGCCTGCAAGGAGCTCGTTCATTTAGTGGCCAAGCAGATGAACTCGATTGACTTTAATCCGGAGAACGCCAAGGATTCAAACCAGGAGACGCTTTTCAGCCAGCACCTGCTGGTCTGTGCACTGCAAGAATTGAGCTCCCTACTAATTGGACTTGGGACAACGGCGCAGAACCTGTTGGGTGATCAATCTTTGCAAGCAATCGACGCCACTTGTGCTGTTCTGGTGCATCCTTGTGCCGCAGCCCGCTTGGCAGCTGCCTGGTGCTTGCGATGTGCCTGCGTTGCGGTTCCGGGTCAGATTACTCCCCTGATTGACCGCTTTGTGGAGGCCATCGAGCAAATGCGATCTTCGCCAGAGGCAATCGCCGGCTATAGCTGCGCTTTGGCGGCCATTTTGGGTAGCGTTCGATACTCGCCCCTGGGCATTCCCCACACTAAGGGCAAGGTCGTGTTCAATTGTGCAGAGGAATTGCTGCGCTCAGCTTCCCAGAATAGTCGCATGTCGCTGCATCGCACTCAGGCCGGATGGCTGCTGATTGGTGCAATTATGACGTTGGGATCGCCGGTGGTCAAGGGTCTGCTGCCTCGAATGTTGCTTCTTTGGCGAAACTCATTCCCGCGATCTAACAAGGAATTGGAATCGGAAAAGGCACGCGGCGATGCTTTCACCTGGCAGGTGACGCTGGAGGGACGGGCCGGTGCTCTGTCCGTGATGCACAGCTTCTTGTTAAATTGCCCGGATCTGGTTACCGAGGATATAACCAGAAGGCTGCTTACGCCGATTGAGAGCGCTCTGGCCATGCTGGTCAAGTGAGTTTACCACATAATAAATTGATGTATTTCGAATTAATTTTATTTTCTGTATTACTTTAGCTTGGCCTCTGTCCTCAAGAGCTATGGCACCCAGCTAAAGGCTCCGGCGGCTATGGTTCGATTGCGGCTCTTCGAGACTCTCACCCTGCTGCCGGCGAATGCACTGGAGGCCTCCTACACGCACCTCCTTCGCATGCTGGTCTCAGAGTTTACGCTTTCGGATAATGCGGCCAATACCACGAATTCGTTGCTAAGGACGCTATGTCATGGCGATGATTCGATCATTCTTGGGACATGGCTGCAGGAAACGAACCATCGCACCATTGAAGATCAGGTAGGGTTACATTGGACTGGCAATATATGGGACTGCATATTCGAATAAATGTGTTTGTGTGACCTTAATTAATCCCAGGGCGTAGGCTTAATATTTCCAAAAAATATCTTAATTAATTCAATTCTTAAGCCCTATGTGAAACACCCTTTCTCACTGTACATTCTCTACCCAATCTCTCTCTCTCCTCTTTTTCTGAATATAATTGTGCATTGATCCTAAGATGGAGCCGAATCGCAAAGTCGATGGCGAGCATGTAAGTGGAGTGCAAATGCAGTGGCTAAACGTGAAACGTTAAAATCTGCATGTCTATAATTTTATGAGGATTTCAATGTTACTATTTTCGTTCTGTTTGTATTTATTAATTTTTTATGCGCATGAATATAAGAAAAGTCTTATTATTATTATTTGGGTGCTGTTTGGGCAGTTTATCTTTAATTATTTTGTGTAGTTTTTATTATTTGTACCTGTTTAAAAATAAGGCAAATTAAAATAACTTTCTAACTCTTAACTCGTTTATCTTTTGTGTAGCTGCAACCGAACAGCGCCGCTGGATCTGGAGCATTGGAGCATGATCCCTGCTGCTTGTACCGTCCCAGTTGGTTTGCCCAGGGCAGTGGATCTACCACAGGTGGCACTTCGTCATCAGCGACAGCAGCATCTGGAGGAGGAAGCACCGGCAGTGGAACAACGAACAGCATTCAGTTGATTAGCAAGGTGCAACAGTGTCCTGGTCCCTTGCCTCTAGGCGTAGCTGTGATCGATATGGCTGTCACTCTCTACGGCACCATCTTCCCCAAAGTGGCCAATAAACACAGGCTACAAATGCTGGAACACTTTGCCGAGTGCATCCGGCAGGCGAAAAGCAGCAGGCAGGAAGCCATCCAAATGAACATATTTACGGCTTTGCTGTGTGCTCTGAAGAATCTGACGGATAGCAAGACGAGCTTGGGACAGGAAGATGTGCGGAAGAGTGCCACCGCATTGGTGGTGGCCTCGCTGACCAGCCCCAATTCCACCATTCGCTGTGCTGCTGGCGAAGCTCTAGGCAGATTGGCCCAAGTGGTGGGAGACTCACACTTCACCGCCGAGTTGGCCCAAAATAGCTTCGATAAGCTGAAGTCGGCGAGGGATGTGGTCACGAGGACGGGACATTCGCATGCCCTTGGCTGCCTGCATCGCTATGTGGGCGGCATGGGTTCATCCCAGCATCTGAGCACCAGTGTGTCCATCCTGCTCGCTTTGGGGCAGGACAGTGCATCGCCAGTGGTCCAGGCTTGGTCACTTTATGCATTGGCGCAGATTGCCGATTCCGGCGGCCCCATGTTCCGCGGCTATGTGGAGGCCACCCTGACGCTATGCCTGAAGCTGCTGCTTACTGTTCCCCATGCCCATGTGGATGTGCATCAGTGTGTGGGACGAGTGGTGAATGCTTTGATCACCACAGTAGGACCAGAGCTGCAGGGTTCAGGTGGAGGAGTTGCTAGCCTGAAGGGATCCTTCCTTTGCTCGGCAGCTCTTCTTCAAGCCCATTCGGACTCCCTTGTGCAAGCAGAGGCCATTGGTTGCCTGCAGCAGCTACATCTCTTCGCTTGTAAGTCCCTGCAGCTGGAGGAGTTGGTACCGACGCTGGTTGGAATGCTGTCCAGTAACTATTTCATCCTGCGCAAGGCCTCAGTGTCGTGTCTGCGCCAATTGGCGCATCGCGAAGCCAAAGAAGTGTGCGAATTGGCCTTAACCATAAACGCCGAGCAGCTTCCGGACTTGGTAATCACGGAGTACGGACTGCCAGGATTGCTTTTCTCCCTGTTGGACACCGAAACGGATGTAGAGATGCTGAGGAATATCCACGACACACTCACCTCCATGCTGCAAATGCTGGCTGCTGACAATCTCAGCTCGTGGTTGAGTCTCTGCAAGAATGTGCTAACTGTGGCTGTGGAAGGTGGTCTCAATGATGATCCCGCTGGCGGAGATCCGAACAAGGGCAAGGATGCGGGCGGAGCAGAGCAGGAGGAGGAGGACGAAGAGGAGGAGTATGCCGATGATGTCACCGAATACCGAGCGGAGGAAAATACTTCCACCCATCCCGCAGTGCAACCGAGGTGGCCAACTCGCGTCTTTGCCGCCCAGTGCGTGCGACGGATCATCTCTAGCTGCGAGGCAGCTAGCTCCGTGCACTTTGATCTTCTGCAGGCCAAGGAGCAGCAACTGATACGCTCTCGCGGAGATTACCTTATCCTGCATTTAGCGGAGCTCATTCGTATGTCCTTCATGGCCGCCACTTCCGACTCGGATCAGCTTCGATTGGAGGGTTTGCGCACGCTGCAGGAGATCATTGATCGATTTGCCAACGTTCCCGAGCCCGAATTTCCGGGTCATTTGCTGCTGGAGCAGTTCCAAGCTCAAGTCGGTGCCGCCTTGCGTCCTGCCTTTGCTCCCGATACTCCGTCCCACGTTACGGCCGCTGCTTGTGAAGTTTGCTCCGCTTGGATTGGCTCTGGAGTGGCTCGCGATATTGGAGATTTGAGGAGAGTCCACCAGCTGCTCGTCAGTTCACTGAGTAAGCTTTCCACGAAAACCAATAGCACGCAGTTGTACAATGAATCCATGGCCACGCTGGAGAAGTTGAGCATTCTGAAGGCCTGGGCAGAGGTGTACATTGTGGCCATGCAGGGAAATGGCAAGGCTCCCGCTTCGCTACTCAGCCTGCAATCCCAACAGTCGGGCGGAATTCAATCTATAACCAGCGGCGTGGACATCAGCGACCAGGATCTAGCACCAGAAAGTCGTGGAGAGAGTCTACTTGGCTTGGTCCAACCAGAGCTTCAGAATCTCTCCGCCCACTGGCTGAGTGCCATGAAGGATCACGCCTTGCTCTTGCTCCCAGCGGAATTCCAATCCCAATTGCCACACGACGGCGGCGCCTTCTACACCACGGACACCATCAACTCCTCGAAGCCTCACTACATGACCAGTTGGCCACCAATCCTCTATGCGTCTGCTCTGTGGCTACGGGATGAGGGTTTCGCACGTCACCAGGATACAAGGGAAACGACGGCAGAATCGAATAATAACCAGATAACTCATGGTTCACTCTCGGCTGATCGCTTCCACATGATTTTCGGCATCTGCATGGAGGCCCTGTGCAGCATGCGGAGCTCGGAAAGGCCCAGGAATATCGTGAGCTGCCTGCGATCGCTGCACAGCATCTTCGATTCGGATTGGGCCAGAAGGCAATTGGTCAAGGATCGTGCCTTAACCATTGAACTCTGCCATGTTTTACACCGACAAATCCTGACCAGGGATGAGCTGCTCGTGCAATTGCTCTGCATGGAGATCCTAAAGCAAACAATTCGTGCCGCCAAAGAGGATTTGGATAGGAAACGGGATGATAATGCCAATTCGGAGGAAGGGAACGGATCAGAACGAATTGGAGAAGATGATTCCATGCAGCCCGGAAGCTCCCATGTCTACGCCGTCTTGGAGGTGTGCCTCTGTCTCTTTGTCCGCCAAATACCCAGCATGAATCCTACGAGACAGGGAGCTGGTGGCTCTGGAGGTCTTCAGCTTGACTTTGCCTATGCTAAAATGGCCACCGGGTCGTCCTTTTTCTCCGTACTGGGGGACGATAACGGTTTACTAGTGGCCACCGGGCTGCAATGCGTAGAACAATTGTTGGATCTGTGTACTCCCAAGGGTGCCCTAGGCATCCTGCCCACCGTCCTCTACATGACCACCAGTATCGTTAAGGAGATAGCCAATAAGTCGGCCATAGATAGCACCATTTTGGCAAACACCAGCGCAGTGAAGGCTGCCCTCCAGTGTCTGCGCTCCGTTTGTGTCCACAAGTGGGCCAAGGTGGAGGAAACATCCGAGGAGTGGCAACAGCTGCTTCAAAGCTCCCTCGCCACAATTGTGGATCTTACGAAAACGGCCGGAGATAATGAGGAGAAGAGGGTCGATGAAGTCACCATGTTGCTGGCCATCGCTGTTTTCATCCTGCACACGCCGGCCTCTGTGGTGTCCACGCCATCATTGCAATATCCCTGCATCAATCACTTCAGGCAGTGCCTGCAGTCGGAGCACCTCTCCGTGAAGCTGCGATGCATCGAAACCACCCGATCGATTTTCGCCAAAGCGGATCTAAAGACGGCCACGCCTTATATCCACGCCCTGGCGCCACGAATCATTGAGTCGCTGTATGCCGAGTCTAGCAAGATGCCCGCCAGCGAGCTGGAGCTGCAGGTCACCATCGAGAGCATTGTCACTGTGGAGCAGCTGATCGATTTGGCAGAGCCTCAGCACCGTGAGTGTGGTATAATTATAATTAATATTTGCACAATATCTTGCTCTTGACCTCCTCTTGAGTTCGGGGTACTCCTGTGGCTTTCTTTAGAACTGATAGAAACTTTGGGAAAATGGGCTAAATGTCTTTAATGGTGATTTGCGCTCCGAGTCTCATATCCGACGTCCGAGAGGTCTTTCTTTATTTAATAGTTATTATAGGTCTTATTAAAAAATTACCTCATTTAAACAGGAGTACCCTGATTTTAGAACTTAGTTTTAAAGCGGAACGCGATTTCTCTTCAAGCTTTTCTAGTTAACACAACCCTCAACCCAAGACCCAACATTTTTTTATATAATAGTCTTTGCATTGGCCATTTGGCTTTTCTGTGTCATCTCATTATTGATCTTCAATCTCTGTGGTATCAGGAAAATAAAGTATTATATAAGTTAAACATTACATTACAGTAAGTGCTGCACACACTTTTGAGACCAAAAAACAATACATTATTATATATATTTGCTCTTTTCTCTGTCTTCCCCTTTAACCAACTCACAAAAATCATATACAAAAAAAAACACTTATATAATACCAAACAAAAATAAACTGTTAGGAAACATGAACTTGCTACAAGGTAAATAGATATATAGATCGATCCAACAATGCATATGTTTCATGTTGTCAACAGTACATTTCAAAGACAATATAAGACAGTTTATGATTTATTCTGATACCTTCTTTGAAGTGATTTATAATCTATTCTGATGTCTAAACTGTCTTGTATTTTTAAAACGTACCGTTTATTGCACTCTCAATGTT
The DNA here is from genome assembly GCA_035046345.1 of Drosophila birchii. Lineage (NCBI taxonomy): Eukaryota > Metazoa > Arthropoda > Insecta > Diptera > Drosophilidae > Drosophila > Drosophila birchii. Next base: position 6,896,949 of record JAWNOA010000064.1, read on the forward strand.
TTTAAATGCACCAGAAACACATAAAATATAGAATAGAGATCTAGATGCAGATCCAAAAATCACGCTTTAAATGTTGCATGTGTTCGTGATTGTAATATATACCTGGATTTAGCTAGCGGCGTCGTTTGTACAGAGATGTTCCAAGGCCTTCGGTCTAACAAGACTCAACTATTAATAATTATCTTCCACATCCCCTTTTCGCAGATATACAAATGCTGACGCTGCTGGTGCCAGTGCTTATTGGATTTTTAGCGGAGCCAAGCAAACTCCGAACGCTGCCCAAATACCAGAAACAACTGCACGACCAGGCGCTGCAGTGGCTATTGAAGATCGGCCCCAAACATCCGCAGGAATTTAAGGCACTGATGGGTCAAACACCAGAGCTGCGACAGAAACTGGAAGCGGCCATTCGCAGCCAACAGCAATCAATTAATATTGCCCAGAAAGCGACGGAGGCGCAGAGAAACCTCCTGGCAAAGCCACAAAAGCCCACGATCAAGTTGAAGACGGACTTTAGTAACTTCCAATAAGTGGAAAGCGAAGAGCAGCCGGAATCAGGCCCCTACACGTAGTCCACAATCCGCAAATGCTAACATTAAAATGCTTAACAATAAAGAATGTTCCCAATTTATACAATAGGATGGATGGACCGATTCCTTTGACAATGAATGTTGTTCGGAAGTGGAATTTAATCTTTAGACAATTTTCGGCAGTTTTGCAGCATCTAAATTTACAGGATATTTTTTTTTAATATTTGGTAAAGCATGACTTTTATTATTTATTAAATACAAAAACATTTAGAATGAAATGCATAATTGTTTACATTGTTATCTAAAGATTACGTTTGCTTGCATCAACAAACTCGAGCCAACTTATTGGTGAGGAACTCATGCTGTCCGGCGTATAATTATGCTAAATATATGTGAAACACAATGAAAGTACCTACAAGTTTATAAATTATTTGTTAGCTATTGTAATGAATTATTATACAACAATGCGATAATATACAGTCAGAAATAATAAACTTATAAAGCTTATTCCTATTTTTCTATGAAACCATGTACTCTGGCTCCACCTCCTCCTTGACGGCGGTGCTTATTATCACGTCCTCGCTGAGCTCCTCCGATTTTAGACACTTTTCCGACTCCTGCGTGACTTCGTTCATGTTTAAACTGCTTCCCAGTTCGATGTAATTTACAGCTAGACGTGGATGTTTCGTCAAGGCGGTAGGCAGATTTGAAAAGAGGTTCGACTCCAGTCGACTAAGCAGAGTCGTGCGGTAGAAAAGAGCCCGCAAGCGCTGACGGAAAAGCTGGATAGGTGGTGAGGATTCATCATAACCATCGAACGCCTGCGATTCCGGGTCCTTCTTGGGAGCCTCGCCAGAGAGAATGCAAAAGCTACGGAATCCCATCATTGTGGAGAAGTTGGGAGGCAGGAGAGGGCTCTTCGCATCATCATCTTTGTCATCCGCCAAATTCGTCATCATGGTGTTGTAGCTCTTGATCAATTCTTTCGGCATGCCGATACTTTGTAATGTTATAGGACGCTTCGGTGGCTTATAGGAAAGAGCCCTCGCCACATGGGCAAGGTTTTGGGAATCTCGCGGAAGCGAAAAGACAGCCGGCTGTGATATTGCCAGGTTGTAAGCGTATTTGATATAGTCGCGGAAGTCCACGTCAATCTTTGCCATTTTGCCATCGATCATTGAATCTGTTAACTTGACTTTGGACCTTTTAGCTTTTGGCCTTTGCAAGCGTGAGAATTTCCTCTGTTCATCAGCAGCTACTAAGGACTTCGGGTCATTTTGCCATTCCTCCAAACGTTGCGCCCAGTTATCAGCCGTGACCAACGATACCTTCTTTGACCTTCGACGAGGTAGATCCTCAACCGTTGCGGTGGGGTTCTGTTCGAGAAATCGCTTGATGACAGTGAAACGAGTACGACAGCTGGTACGCGAATGGTTGCCCAGAAATGTGGCGCAGTTTACCCACTGCGAGGGCCCATGCTCAGTGACAAAGTTCATAAGGCGGGTATCGTCCTCGACCGACCAGGAGTCGGTCTTGTTGCGCTGCGCCAGCACGTTGTGGTAGCGCGTTCGCAGTTGTGCCAAGGATCGGTTGGGAAATAGGGTACGCGGAAAACAGTGGAACTTGCCATTGTACTCTTCCACTGCGGCAAACAGCATCATGTCCTCTTTGGTGCTGAAGGGATCTACAAATAATATGATTAATGTACAGAAAAAGAAGTGGAAAAGAAAGACAATATTAAACGCACCATGACTGATGCTGGGATGCAGCACATAAAAGTAACGGCCTATCAGCGTGGATTTGGACCTGCCCGGAAAATACTCGGCCACATTCTGCCAATTAATGATGTTATTCGACGTATTTCGCTCGACCTGCATTCGGAGCCTCTCGTTTTCCTCTTCGGTCCAGCGAACGGTTCCCTTCGACTCAGCTTGATGACGCAGGGCGGTGTGGAAGCGGACGAAACACTGATAGTCAGAGCGCCGGTCCAGCGTGTCGGCTATAAGCGACCAGTTTTGCATTCGGTTCGCCGTGACCACCGATATCAGAGACTCATCCTCTTCCGGCGTCCAATCGTCGCGACTGAGATCCGGCCGTAGGTAGACACTCCACATGGCCTCGCAACTAGAGGGGGAATGCCGATACTCAACATCCAGGGTACTAACTTGATTCCAATCGATGCTGAAGCTGCTGTCGACTGTGGTCAAAAGATTGACCAGTGTTGTGACGTGTCGCTCGACAGGCTTCCGCTTCCGCTTCCGACTGCCGCTGGGCTGGTCAATTATACTGTTGTTGCTGTGATCCAATAACTGTGGGATGTAGAATATATAATTTTTGCACTATTTAAGAAGAAGCCGAAAGCCTTACCTGTTGCTTTATGCCCATGATCACGTTTTTCTTATCCTTTAATGTCCATACATGCCGGGACCGCATATCAAAGTCGCTGGGAAACATTTCCGTGTGGCACCGCGTCTCATAGTCATCGTTATTCGGACAGCTACGACCGTCAATGTCTCGGAAGTAGAGGTTCCCCTTGAACAGGAAAGTACCCTTACGCAGGATAGCCCCGCTAGTGTTCAGTGGCTCCGAGCCATAGTGGGAGCGCGACTTCAGGCGGCGCACCAAGATCTCCTCATTCCGGGCGTACCGAGCCTTTACAGTTTGAAGAAGTTCTAGGATCTTCATCCGGACTTGGTTCAGGCGACGCTGCATCTCCTGGTTTAGCAGCAGGGCGTTGCTGCCACCTGGTTCTGTGGTAGTGGCCAGTAGTTCTGAGACCTCGGCCAGCACCTGGTGGTGGTTGAGCCTGAAATCCACGTCCTCCTCATCACCCATCGTGCCGGAATCGGAGATTTATTTGTTTTGTTCGCCGGAATGCAATTTCACATTAGGGATGGGTCGAAATCGGCAACAGCTATCGATAGCTCGTTTGACAGAAAGAAAAATTAAATAGGAAATCACCTTGAATTACCCTGTAATTTTTAGGGAAATCTTTTCAGTTTATAATTCACCATAGACTGGATAACTGGCTAATAAATATAGTTAGGTAATAATATTTATAAACATTACAAAACCTTTAATAAGTGTGCGAAACCAGAATACCTTTACTTTCAAAATTTATTGACCTGAACTTAGCGAATCAGCAGCGAGCGATAACGGTCTATCGTCTATCGCTGCTGCTCGGGGAAACAACAAAAGAGAACAGAGAGAAAAACGCGTAGTAGCAGAGTTGGGCAACTTAATTAACAAAATTCGCGGTGAATGCGCTAGCGTAACATGGACGATGTCCCGGTCAAGATAGTGGAGCGCTATAAACCCCCACCAGCCGTCTATCAGCTGCCGCAGGCGACCCTGAACCGCCTTGCTCAGTTTCGAGAGGATTTCTACACGGATCACCCTGACTACCAGTACGATGGCCAGCTGGAGCGGGCGGTTGTGACTCAGGCGCATCGCTGGCGCCAGCTGCGTAGGCAGCAGCGTGAGGAGCGCACCAGGCGCCAGGAGCGACGCAAGGAGCAAAGCCAACGGGCGCTGGAGGCCAAGCAGAAGGAGATGCTTGGAGCAGTCGATTACCCAAGTACTGACGATTTGTCATCGGACGAGGAGGTGACAGAGGCGGAGGCAGAGCGGGTGGAGAAGACGGAGGAGGAGGTGGTGGAGCAGCAACCTCCGCTAACTGAGTCACGCGACTCGCACGAACCAAAGTCAATAAGCGTGTGCAACAATTTCCACAACATCTTGCAGCCCACCATCTTGAGCACTACCCCGGTGGCCAGTCCACAGACGCTGCACAAGCGGAACAGCTCCCTCAACTATGCGGATTTCGAGTACAACATGAACTCCACGCCCTTCGACAACATCGAGCTGAAGACTATCAACGATCTGGATATACTCGCCCAGGTGCTGCACCAGACCCAGATGGAGAAGCAAAGGGAACTGGGGCAGCAACAGGCGCAGAAGGAGTCGGAGCCGCCCAAACAGGAGATGCCAGCTCCTGTGGAACTAACGATGACGACGCTGGCGGAGACCAAAGCGACGCTCGACAGCGTCAATTTCCATGTTCACTGTGATGACGATGAGGGCCGAAGCGAGCCCAAAAGCATTCCACCCACGACGCCTCTTTACCCAACGCCCATGTACAGCGCTTCCCCACAGCAGCAACAGCCGGAGCACTTCCAGGTGGGCCATTACTGAGGGTCGTTTATTCCTAGCACGAAAAGTGACATGAACATGGCCCTGCCAGCTGTTTACTTTCTAATTTAAAATAACTGTTATTGTTTGCTTGAGTTTTAAGAAAACAGACGATTTCTAGCTAATATATTTTGGTATTTGTTGCGTCGCATTAATTTACGTTAATCCATTAAATAAACAAGAAAATAAAAGTGTGTGGCATAGAGTGGAGTTTTTATTAATTATTGTTTTTACCGATTGGTAACGAGACCATTTTCACTTTTAATTAATTAATTGTTAATTTAATTAATTTAATATAAAATTATTGTTTTTAATTGCAGGCTTACCAAATGCATAGTCGCCCAACTTTCTACTCTACGCAGCAGCCTCAACTCTACCACCAGCACCAGAACAACTACTATGTCAACGGTTTCGGCACACCACCACCCAATCACTTGATGTCACCTCCAGCGCCTTCCTCAGGCCTGGCATTGGGCCAAGCGGAGGACGAGGTAGCCACCAAGTCAAGGAGTGTGCCGGACATATTGCGCGAGCTGAAGACAGAACTGCAGCAGGCGGAAAAACGCCGCACCCGCCTGCACAGCCACAATGAGGAGGAGCAGCAGCACCCAAAGACAGATATTGTATCGGCAACGGCAGCAGCGGACAGAAACTCATTCAGGGAGCTGGCTGGACCGGCGCAAAAACTGGCCCATCGCATCAGCACCATGGGCTTCCCTCTGGAGCGGGTGGCCAAGGTTGTTGGCCTCTGTGGCATCGACGATAAGAAGGTGAGATTATTCATTCAATTAAATTGAATTGAAGTTTAAATTGAATACTCTTCCTGCCCACAGATCATCGAACACCTTATACCGCTCGGAGAGCTCATGGACCTGGGCTTTGACGAATCGAAAATCTCGGCGGCGCTACTCAAGTTCGACAATAATAAGGACAAGGCGCTAGACTATTTAATTAACTAGTTCAATTCCAAGGCAACCTTTTGATATGGCCATCCTTTACCCCAAGCAGTACTCCCGCTACCCCCGTTCATCCAGCTTTCATCAGTGATGGCTTCTCTAAATGTATTTTTAATTATAATTATAAGTTCTCGCGAGATATTCCTTGCTTATGTTGGGAGTTGAATGCTTCAGAATCCTCAGACGGCGCAGCAGCAGAATAAATATATAAGTCCGTATAGTAAGCACAGTTCAGTTGGTTAGCTAGTCCCGATCCCAGTCCAGGTCCAGGTCCCCTCTTCAGTTCATGCCCAGCATTAGCAAGTTGATGGCGTGCTCCACGTTGCCATCTGCCAAGGTCAGGTAGTTGACGTTCTGGGTGTGATTGATGAAGCCCATGGCGGCCATGGTGCGCAGTTGTTCGGTAAAGCGATGACGACGATAGCAGCGCGGCAATACATCGCTATCGTCGCCCCCATCACCATCTTCATCATCATCCACATCGTCGGATGGATTTGCTGCAGCAGCGGCTGCTCCTCCTCCGGACTCAACCTCCATATTTTCAACCGCTGGTGGCTGTTGCGAGAGCGATTGAAACGCCCGGGCCAACTCATTGCGAAACAGCTCCGAGGAGATGGAACTAGTGCCGCTGGCTCCGCCGCTGCTTCCGGCTCCGGCTCCAAGTCCAGACCCGCCTGCCACCATCGGCGCCGAAGAACTGGTCCTCGGTCTTTCGTCGCCATGCAGTGCCTCATCTGCATTTCGTTGGGCAATATTAGACAGAGAATTAAACGGGGTGACATTAGCCAAGGCATTCGCCAGCTGTTGGCGGCTAATCTGTCGGATGTTGGCCATTTCATCGCGTCGGTTGGCAGCCGCAGCTGCTGCCACAGCGGTACCGCTACTCCCGCCGCTGCTACTGCTTCCGGCACCAAGCGAGTTTTCCTCCTCCGATGAAGTTGTTGATTCCGAGGCAGCTTGTTCTTGGACTGGAAATCGGAAACAGAAATTATTATTTTAAGGATTTCATCCACAGTCAAATGTTACGTCCTTACACTGCGTGGCTGAGCTGTTCCTGGCCAATTCCTTGCGAATGGTATCCACAATATAGGGAGCCGCCTCACAGATAAGCGGATAGTCGCGGACCAGATTCTGGACCACCTCTGGCTCGTGCAGCATATTGAACAGCACCGAATCCCGGATCAAGGCCTGGGCGCCCAGATTGCGCCTGAATTCCGGATACTCTGCCAGTATCTTCTGCAGGATGTTGAAACGCGAAGTGACGCTTATCTGAAGGTGCGACGTCAGCGAGAATAGCTCCTGGATGTGCTTTGTGTTGATTTCGGAGGCCGCCGGTGGCACATACGGAGTATATCGTTTGGTCTTGCGAAAGCAGTGGATCACGGCATCGGGCTGTAGCGAACGGCTGAGGGTGTCCGCATCCTCCAACACCTTCCCGTGATGTATGATCTCTGCAAGTGCGCAGCAGATGACTTAGCATAATGGGAACAATGGGCGCCGTCGAATCGGGTCGCTTCCGTAGATTCACTCACCCAATTCGTTGGCGTCGAACTGCAATTGCAGCTCCTTGGTCACCAGAGCCTTCAAGTAGGCCACATCCCTATCCATATCGATGTTGTGCAGCGGATGCACATCGCTCAGCTTGTTCTTAAGCAGCGCGTACACGGTATGCATGGTGCGATCAAATTTGAATCTTTTGTTTTGTTTTCCACAAAATTATTGTTTTCCTTGCAGTATGACCAGACCCTGGCAAATTAAATAATGTCATCCTAAAATACGTCTCTAGGAAAACATTTCTAGACAGTTGGCCGCCATACAAAAATCAACATATTTTGAATGAATAAATATAGCTGTATATATCATGTCCACAGACCGCGGGACCCAGACAAAGAAAGGGAAGGTTGAAGTCTCCGTAGAGTCTGATGAAGAGGCCTCAAATAGGGATTCCGGCCTTGTAAGAGCGACGGCGACTTTGGAGTTAACCAGCGATGCACCTGTGTTTAGCTGCCTATTTGAGGTTTTTGGGATAGTGCAAGGTAGGTGGACCTATAATCATGCTTATTTACTTACTTATAATTTGATGCCCCTTGCAGGAGTTTCTTTCCGCATGGTAAGTGCATCCTTGACTCTTAATTATATATTTGCCACTTCCTTCTATGTACAGTACACCTTGCGAAGGGCCCAGAAGCTTGGTGTTCGTGGTTGGTGCCAAAACACAAAAACGAACACGGTAAAGGGCGAAATTGAGGCGCTTTTTAATGCCTTTGAAGAAATGTTAGTTGCTCCCCATGGCTATTCCCATAATGACTACATTTTCGTTACAGGCGCCTCTGGCTAAAATACACTGGAAGCCCAACCAGCAGAATCGACAAGGTCATCTTTAGCGATACCGTCGAACGGGAGCAGTTTACCTACGAAAACTTTACAATTCTGATGGAGTCATAGTTAAGCTTTTTAATTGAATTTTCTTTTATTTTGTATTGTATACTTATTAATTTTAATGTCAGGGTTTAACGAAATACAGAACTAAGCCTGAAGTAAAAGATGACATCGTTGGATTCCCAGAATACTACAGATTTTAAATTCCTAAATTATATTGGTATTTCTTTTATAATAATAATTCTTTTGAAATACATTTGTAAATTTTGTAACTTTGTTTTCCTTATCCCCTTTAACATGTCTCTTATTTTGTAGCCTCTCAAAATTACAGAATTGTTAAAGCTAAACACGCAGAGCTTTTGAATAAAATGAATAACTCGTAAAATATCGAATAATATGACCATTTCGTTGAATGGTTCAAGGGGCCGGTAATGTGAATTGGGTGGAGTTTATTTTATTCCCACTCTTATAGAAGAAGCAACAGGTTCTGTTGAAGTTGCTGTATTTAATCTGTGTTTTTGTCTATTTATAAAAAAAAAATTGTGAATTAAAATGGCTGGCAACAAGTTCTTAACTTTTAACAATGGCGAGAAGATGCCCGTGATTGGCATCGGCACATGGCAGGTAATTTAATACATATATTTTTCGGCAACTACATATAACTAAAATCGTGCAAGCACGATTCATGAAATTCTAAATTTAATTTTAATGATACCTGTATCATTGTTATTATAACTAATGAACGACCTCAGAACAAATCTGACACGTCATTTAAGAATCTTGAAGATTCCCGCTGCAGTTAAGAGAATCTGGTATTTCTTCGGACCACAGACCGGTTTTCAAAAATAAACAATGAACCTTTATGTATTCCTATCTTACATGGCTGGGTTAGTGGGTCTGACTTTCTCTGAGGAGAACATAAAAGTTGCAGGTGTTCAATCCATAGGCAGCAGCCACTTGACAAATCTTTAGATTATAGATAATAGAAACCACTAAAACCACATTATTTCTTCACATCACCGCAGGCATCCGATGAGGAAATTGAAACCGCCATTGACGCCGCCCTGGAGGCGGGATATCGCCATATAGACACGGCTCCAGTTTATGGCAACGAGCAAGCCATCGGACGCGTCCTCAAGAGATGGCTAGACGCAGGAAAGGTGAAACGCGAGGAATTGTTTATTGTGACCAAGGTGCCACCAGTTTGTGAGTATAACATATAACTTCTGGGTTAAATCAAATTTGATGAATAGATTTTAAAAACTATTTGTTAATTTCTGTTGATAAAATACATAAACAAATATATTTAACATAATTTATTCAGATTTCACAATAGACCACAATTTTAAGAATGTTCTAGAAGTAACATTTTGATAAGATTAGATTAAAGCCCATTATTTTTATAGAATTATTTTCTTCAACTTAGTATAATTTCATATTTTCCCACTGATTTCTTATCAATATGTTGCCCATGATGGATGTGAATAAATCTGATTATGTTACGCTATTTTTAAACACATTACTCAAACAGATTAAGATTATATTTTATTAGTGAAAATTACAAAATATAAAAAACTATATATGCTCAACCAGCATTTAGTTAATATCTGTATTTATCTGTAAACTCCAAATTCATAATTTACAAATCAACGTCTTATTAACAGATATAAATAAAAATAAAGTGATGTAGTGATTTTTATTTTGGTTCCACAAGAAGCAATTAAACAAGATTGTAAAAATATTAATCTTTATGGATTGATTGCCCACAGTGCCGTTTCAAGTGTTATTGTGGGTAATAAAAGAAAAGCTCATTAGGTTATAACTTATAAGTTCAGCGTTATAATAAAAATCAAAGTATTAATTATTTTGATAAACAATTAATTCTTAATTTTTCAGGGAATATAAACACATTTTCTAAAATACCTTAAACTTTTCTCTCTCTAGCCAATCGCCCCCATGAGGTGGAGCCCACCATCAGGAAATCCCTGGCCGATCTGCAGCTGGACTACGTGGATCTTTACTTGATCCATACACCCTTCACCATTAACATTAATGAGGATGGAAGCTTCAAGCTGGACAAGGATGGCCTCATGGAGGTAGATGTGACCACCAACCATGCCGCCATATGGGCAGTAATGGAATCACTGGTGGAGAAGGGTCTTACCAAGTCCATTGGCTTGTCGAACTTCAGTAAGGATCAAGTGGCACGTCTGCTGAAGAACTGCAAGATTAGGCCGGCCAATAACCAGATCGAGCACCATGTCTATTTGCAACAGCGTGATCTGGTGGACTTCTGCAAGTCCGAGAACGTGACCGTCACCGCCTACTCCCCGCTGGGCTCTAAGGGCATTGCCAAGTTTAATGCGGGTGCCGGTATTGTCCGGGATATTCCCGACCTGATGGACATACCAGAGGTCAAAGAAATTGCCGCCGCTCATAAGAAAACACCAGCCCAGGTGCTGCTCCGCTGGATCATCGACACCGGTGTGTCCGCCATTCCCAAAAGCACGAACCCCGCTCGTCTCAGGCAAAATCTGGATGTCTTTGATTTTGAACTGACCGCAGAGGAGGTGGCCAAGTTGTCCAGCCTGGATAAGAACATACGCGTGTGTGACTTCGCTTTCTTCCACGGGTAAGAAAAGTTTTTGTTTATTTTAAATTATTTATTTTAAATGTTTATTATTTCTTGCAGCGTGGAGAGGCATCCGGAGTTCACCTTTAAGAACCAATATACCAACTAAACAGACAAAAGAACATTCGACTATTTCGCAAATTATTACAAAAAGAATTTGGAAGAATATTTGTTCGAATGAGTATTTAATATACTTAAAAATATTGTTATTTTGCACTACACTACACATTTCTTTATACTCATTTTACCACTGTATAAAATTATAAAATTCCAAATATGGTATTCACTGGTTTTCTTTGGCATTCAATAGGTGAAAGGTTTTTGTTTTTGTTACAATTTTTAGCTCAACAGGTTTTCCCCCGGTCATCGACTTTTCGTAGTTCGCTTTTACAGGTTTTTCCTTAGCATCTGTGCTGTCGTTAATTCGTGTTTCGTTGACGGCGAGGCTGGAAAAAACTCACACATTAAGAAAAGATTTCAAGGCAGCAGCGTTCACAGTTAGTATTGAAATATATTTGCAACACAGTTTTTGTAATCTAAGCTTAAACAAATCACAAGGTTTACATTAAGCAATTAGTAGCGAGCGAGAAAGTCGGTACTTTACAGCTTCGAAGTGTTTTTGGCAACTGCCAACAATTCGAGGTACGTTTTGTATTTAAATATATATCATAAGATCGACAACTGAGATATTAACGAGACGGATTTTTGAATACTTAGTAAATTTAGTTTAGAAATTAATAAAAATACGAATTAAAAAGCCGGTAGAAATTATTAACTGCAAAGCGATCAACAGGAAAGTCAGACCATTCGCCATCCTAGAACTATAGTACAATTTTTGTGGCCAATCTCAATTTGATTGTCGGGTCTTTTGGCCGCACAGCTTTTGTTAGTTTCTTCGAGTATTAAAAAGGAAATTCGTAGTTGCTGTTCCATGCCAAAACTCACGTGGTCCGCGTCTCCTCATCGGTGCTGTTCCTGAAATGCAGGCAAGGGCATTTTAATTAATTGGCGTACAAGAAATTCGGGAAACTCAACTTGAAGGAAGCTAAAGAAATCGAATAAACACTCACTTCAATCCTTGAGCCGCACAAGACGGATAGAATTCATACTTTGCATGCAAATCAAACAAACTTTTTGGAAATAACGTTCTTAGGCCTAGGAGTTACCTGGTTTCTTGATGGCTGCGCATTGCCAAGGTGGCCACCTCGAAAAGACCAATGAAAAAGCAGAGCATCAGTGGCCCGAAAATGGCTCCCTGCCAGCCGATCCAGTACATGCCGCCAGCAATGGCTAGACCATTTAAGTAGGGATGACCACCACTAATGCAAAAATAAACAATTCAACAAATTATTTATCCTTTTCTCTACTAAACACTTACCCCTTGAGGTCCGCATATATGGCCGTCTCAAAAGATGAGGGTACAAAGAATTGCAGCAGGAATAGTATTAGTCCGGCATAGAAGCGATCCTGGGCTAACCAGAGCTCTAGGAAAGCAGGAACAGCGCACCAATAGCTTCCCAGGAAGGGAGCAGCTGCCAGCATGGCAGCCAAAGCGGACGGCAGAAAAACTATCCGTGCTCCAAAAACTGTGTGCACCAGCCAGGTAAACAAGCCGGTAAACGTCGAACACTTGAACATTGAGACTAGAACAACCGTAATGGAGTTCTCTAAGGCATCAGCGATCTTGATGCCCGAGCTAGAGTACCCCAAGTACTTCGTAATCTGCAGCGGAGCATACTTCTCCTGACTGCTCGAAAGCAGATAGAAAAGGGCCGTAAAGAAGACAATCTGAGAAAAGGATAAAAATAAAGATTTACTACATTTACTAATGCAAAAATTAATTTCTTACCATGTCCAAGATAAACTCAATGCACGCCTGCCCGCCGGAAAGCAAAAGTGACAGAATTTCGCCTGTCACGCCCATAATCATTGACAGATTAGTGCGTATGATGTGCCACAAGGATTCGGCGACTTCGAGGATCGTCTGTGTGTTGCTCTGGGCCCAGCCGATGATTCCCTGTTTCGCCACTAAAACTAGCTCTTTAAAATGTCCTTGGTTAAATAAATGGCCATTGGTTAGCAGATGCAACACAGAATGAGTTAGATCGTTGACGCAAACGAAGGTTACGGAATGGATGGATAAAGCGAGCACTAACTAAAGAAAGGCCCAAAACCCCTTGCAAACCCAAAAAAACAACTCAAAAGGTTAATAATAAATACGGGACAAATGAAAAGGGTAAAAAAGAAGCCAAAGATAGGTAAGATAAGGCAACATACCTGGATTGTCTACGATCTCGCCAAAGGTGCTCTTCAGTGCGTCCGTTGGAACCCTTGGGCCATAAGAGGTATCCGCCTTGCTGAAATCGATCCAGTACTGAATGAGCCTATCCCAGACATCGAGGATCTGCTCCTTCAGCTTGGTAGCGTGCACCTTGTCCGCGTCCGCCAGCCAGTCGTCAATATATGTCTCGATCTTACGGCGCCCATAATGGTGCGCATTATCTAGCGCATCATCGATGGACGCCTGCATGTTGGCGGGCAAGATATCAATTAGCTCAGGCCGATCTGTGATGGTCTTGTTAATTAGATCCTTGCCCAGATAGGCCACCTCGATTGTCTCCGAGTATATGTTCACGCAGAAGAACACGCTTAGAAACACTATGATGAGCAGCATGAGAATGATCATGAGAATGGAAGTGACCGACTCCACGGAGGACTTTAGTGAGTCTCGCACGATAGTATTGATCTTGTAGTTCAGCTCCAAGACACCTGGAAGGCACAGCGGTAGCACGGCGGAATGATGTTCGATCGCCCAAGCCTGCCACAAAAAGAGATATCCAAAAATACATTAGGAACTTTCGACAATAACAAGTACTCACCCTCAGCGCCTGGTATATTTCGTTGATCTTGCTGCAGGCAAACTGGGTGATCCCCGTATAAACGCCCACTGTGTAGATGAGGTGAAGAAAGATGGGAATGGCTGCCAGGATAAACATCCAAACGTTGCGATACAGGAATGTGCCTAGGCAGGCGTAGAACAATAGTTTAAAGAAGGTATCACTTTGGTGGCCCTCAATCTCGGCTCCGTGCTTCACATCAAAGGTGTCCGTGGAGTCGACAGTGTCACTAAGAGAGATGTCCTCCACCTCGGACTGTGGACTGAGTGGGGGCTCGCTACCTAGCTTCCCACAAATGCTAAAATTACTTAGGGAGCGTTCGAAATCGTTTCTATCGAACAATTTTTGAAGGCGGTCTAGGTAGGATCCAGATTCTTCCCTTGTTTGAAGATGGTATGCCGTAGATGCAGTGACATAGCCCATGACTAGGAGGAAAACGGGCACCTGGAGGGCGCCCAAAAAGCTGCTCAGATAGCCAGCTATGGCTATCCACATGGACTGGCCGGCGACAACAAAATGAGCACTGTTTTCCGGCTTCCAGAAGAAATGAACGCACGTTAGATAGACCAGAACCAGGGCGATGAGCTGTGGGATATTCATGGTTAATTTACAAGAAATTCAACTATTAAAGATGCGTCAGAAAACATACCACATAGACGTTGAGGAATCCAATTATCTGGACAAACAGTCCGTGCGAGAAGGTTATCCAATGCCACAAGGCCAGCAGGAAACCCTTCGGAGCGTACAGCACCAGCAACTTGATGCACCCAGCCACTCCGCATCCGGCCAGGAGAAGCTGCCAGTGTTCGCATAGCCATCCTATCAGCAGCCGGCCGCAGTGCTCCGTGGCTTCCAACGGCGAAAGGCAAATGGAGACCAAAACATTGCAGTCTCGCTCCTCCAGGCGCTGGAACCAGCTATTCACGCTCTCCGCCAGCCGCCGCTTAAATGGGAAGAGGACTGCGCCCATGAGGAAGGCCCAGAGAAGAGGACGCACGAAGGGTCCCAGAATGAAGCAGACGGCTACAAAGGCTCCCACGCCGGCGGCGATCAGAAAGTTGTACATGGCAGCACGGAAGCTCTCATGGTTCTGGGAACGCATACGCAGCAGCCGGTTGAGCACGCTGTCGAAGGAGCGATCTCGCCGAATGGGAATCGGTTCCGAGCGGTTCATTTTGGGGGCCCAGAAATACGAGGAACTGCCGGCGGAAGCGAACAACTGGATTAGTGCTTTTATGGCAACCAGCAGAGCAGCTCCATGTCCATATGGGGGCACGCCCATATGACGAAACTGCTCCGTTGAAACAAGACTCACTTTTGGTGATTTCGGCCGCGATTGTGAGATCAGCAACAGATGATTCACATCGGGGCGGGAGAAGGATATCGGGCTGGCGGCGGAGTAGTCAGTTTCCGGAGCTAGAAGTGGTCATCGGAGGCGCAGCAGTTTCCTTCAGACGAGGGGGCGGAGGGGCGGGCACGGGCACACATAAACAAAAATATATGTCGTTGCTCGCTAATTACGTCAGCCAATGTGGGTATTGTGCAACACTGCCACAGAGTCGATAAACAGTATACATCCACTAAAAGCAATTTTTTGTGCGTTCCCTTGGCAGTTGAATTGTTAAATGTCAATTGTCAATGTAGACATATTTCTATTTTGATGGTTCAGTTTTGAAAAAAATATGTTCCTATCTCAACGCGTCGATGTAAACGGGTATCCACTGTATTGTTTCAGTGCACTCCTTGTACAACACTATTTCAAAACAAAAAGCGACGCCATGGCAGGTAAGCGGCATAAATTGAATATTTATTTTATTTATTAAATTAATCAATTGTCATATTAGATTTAACACTTCAGCAAGTGCTCGAGCTGCGCGACATCCTGCAATCTTTTAACAACCACAAGGATATCTACATGGACCTCTATCGTAAAATCGTCAAAAAACACTACACAACAGAACTGAACAACTTGGTAGGTTTATCTGACCTACGTTAACAATTGAATGCGAAGCCAACTAAACATTTCTGCGTAGATCCAAAGCGAATTCAACATTCTAGATGCAGAGTTAAACGTTCCCAAAATACCGCCGCTCTCCGTTAAGCCGGAAGATTACACACCCATGATTCAGGTTCCTTTGGTTTATTAAGCATCAGCAGCGCTTTTCATTAATTAATACTTTGATCAACAGCTCAGCAAGTTGGAAGAAATCTACGAGGCCACCAAGGAAAACTTGTCTTGGTTGTAGGACTGCTCCGATCGATCCTTGGTACTATTCAGCCAGTAACCGTGTAGGACCCGATAGGTGTGCTGGAGGCACTCGAACGAGGGTGATTGGCTCTAAAAGATAATAATAAGAAATTAATTATAATAAACAAAATACACATATAAGAGAGGATAAAACTTACATTGAATATTGGTATTACCGGGCGCTTCTTGAAAAGACTTCCTTTTGTTCGTAATATCAACATGTACTTCACATCCAACTGTAAAGAAAGGCCGTGTTTTTCATGATTTAGAAATATAATTTGAAACTGTATATTATGCAGGAACAAGACTTAATATATTAACATATTTACTCACATCTTCAATTACTTCGTTCAGCATTATGTCATGGATATGCCCATGCTGGACGCAGAACACCGATTGCCTCCCGAACGATCGCACCGTCTCCGTCTGCAACGCCATGTCCCAGCTGTAGAAGATCCGCTCGATCTGAACCAGGTTCAGTGTGGACCGGAGCATTAGAATGGCTACCAAAGCCCAGGTAACCAGGGGATAGATGATGCGAGGCTGCCAGAGCCCAATGTTCCGGCTCCAGAAACCGCAAACCCCCACAAAGTAGGCGGTGGCCAGAAACACTAGTAGCAGCAGCCGGCGCAACTGTCGCCGCAGTTCGGTTCTATGCTGTCGGTTCACCAATTCGATGCGCACAACGTCTCCGCCACAGTGCTTAATGCACAGCTCCAGGTCCGCCTCCGCGTAACCGGCATATTTGGCTTTCCGGCTGTAGTATCTGTGGATTGTCATCTCCTTGTTGGCCATGTTATCGTAGGCTTCGTGCTATCAATGATACTACCAAAAAATGGTCAAGAATTAAGCATCAATGTCTTGATTTCGCTTTATTTGTTTCTATCCTTTGGCCACCAAGAAGCATAACAGATGTTTTCGGCTCCGTGTTTTCAATGAAGAAAAGCTAAGAAAATAGAAGGCAGAAGCATTTAGGGTTTTTTTCTAAAGCGGTCACTCAATTAACCCGTGATATTTACTTTTTCAATCGGTTGTATATATTTTACGCAAAAGACCCTTTTAAAAAATGTATATACAAATCAGCTGTTGTTCACAATGTTTAAAAACATCGATGCTTGCAACGCAGTGCTGCAGCCATCTGTATCGATAGCCAGTAAAAATTCCATGTATTATCGAGAGTGGTGAGAGGTGAGTTTTGCATTATAGTGGTCAGACACGCTCGAGCGTCGTCCGCGGAAAAAGTGTAAAAATCATAATTATCCGGGAGATTGATTGTTAATAGCGCGTGTCAATAATAAATATGCGCAAACGTAAATTGTGCATTAACTAAACGAATGCGAAGCGAATGCTAGCAGCAGCTCCAGAAACTAAACAAGGAATTGCAGCGTGAGTGTATAACTTTTCAGTCAGCATTGCCCCCGCGCTCTCTCTCGCACTCGCCCGCTCTCCCGCTGCTGCTCTACTGCTACTGCCGTCCTGCTCTCGCCCTCTGCGGCTTCTGTGTTGTCTGCGTGCGAGTGTTGGAGTGTGTGTGTGTGGTTCGTCTCACGTACTCCGGCCTTGTGAAATTGGATTATATCCAGCAGGATTGGGTCCTAGATCCGTGTCCGGATCATATCCGTATTCCGGTGGACTCCAGCCAGGTGGACACTCGGCATTTCGGCTTTTATCGCACTTTATGCAACAACGCAAACGGTCGAAAAGTCGAGTTGAGTTTCTCCGCTCTCTGCTGTGTGTAGTGTGTTGGGTTTCTGGCTGCGTGGTGAGTTTGTCGTCTGTTTTCCTTTCCCTGCGTTTTGTGTGCGTTTCAATTAAATGCAAAATCGGCTGCGAATATCGAGGAAATGTGGTATACATAAACATTAGTAGGCAAACATCAAAACAAATTCGGATTACAACAACAACAACAACAACACCGGCCCCGTCTTGTATGTTAGTGGGAGTGAGTGGGGATACGACGGCATTTTCTTTACCACACGCCTCGTTCCCGCAATACGATGCAATTTTTGCGATTCTGTTTTGTGCCTGCTATTCGCAATAATTTTATTGAATGGACTGCAAAAGAGACGGCCGAAAAAGCGATGTACTTGCTAGACTGTGGCTGTGTGAGTGTGTGTGACTGTGCCACTGTGAGCGTTGTGTGTGTATCGCGTATGAAAATACATCAACTGTTGAAAATCAAATGAACAAAAAAAGGAAATTTGCTGACATTGCAATTGCTTCGGCGGAGAGTGTTTATAATTGTGAAATTTGTCGAATTCTCCACTCGTCCCGTCACTCCCCAATGCCACCCCAAAACGGTGCATACATGCACACGCACACACGCCTGCGGAAGTTTGCGCGTGTATGTGTGTCTGTGTATGCGAGCGCGCGTATTCTGCACACATTGTCATGCATGCAAAAACAAGATACGAGGCGTTCGTAATCGTCAGACTCCTGCTACTCTCTTCGCCCCCCTTGCTCCTTTCTGACCCTTTAGTACCCATCGGGAGCGAAGAAAGAAGCCGAAAAGCAGAAGAAAAACGGAACAGGAGCAGGCACAGGCTCAGGTCCCAATTTCGACTGCTTTTCCCCCACCAAGTCTTGCATCCTTTTTTTTTACCCCACCACACGCCTTTTCGGTCGCTCCTTTTTTCCACGGCTTCATTGACACTTGCATCGTTCCTGTGGGGAAAAGGCAGCAGGACTTCAGCACTGACAGTTGGACACGAAATAAAATCTTTACTAGAAATATTGTTTGCAATCCAATTTAATTTAATTTTATCGTGCTTCAATCTTGGTTAGACTCCAAAATTAATTTAATTTGGGGTAAAACTGAGGGCACAAATTGCATTCTTCACACTAAATAATTTGTAATATCCAAAAGCTATGTTTCATACGTTTTTTTAATAAAATTTATATTTTACATATATTTGTTACAATGTAACTGGAGAGAAAATCATTTAATTGTTATTTGTTTTGCAAAAAAGAAAGAAAAAGTATTGACAAAGATTTTAAAAACGGATCAAACGTAATTTTATTTAGAGGTTGAAAATGATTAATTTAAAGTTTCGAGCGCAATGGTATTTGTTCTTTTAATAAAACCAAAAAAAACTCCTGGTTGCCGGGTGAAAAAGGTTACAGTTGAAGTTTTCAGCGTTTATGAATGACTTGACTCCAGGCAGAGTTTGACATTTCAATATTTCTTGTACTTTTTGGCAGCCATTCTGGGCCTGCCTGCGCTGCTATTATTAATAAACATTTTTAATAGCCGAAATCTTTAGCATTCGCGTGTTTTTCGCAGCTGATTGCGTAAACCGCTCTCGCCGTTTGTTTTGAATTGCTACTTTTGTTTTGGTATACGATTCTCGGGTCTACGAGTGTGAAATCTCCAACTCTCTCTCTCACTCTCTGCCCTTCTGGCCGCCTAGGTTCTCTAGTGGCGTTATCAGTGCGGGATTGGCCTATGGCGATTCACTGGAACTTGTATAGTATTTCGTTTCGATTCGTATCTGGGATCGCAATCGCTGTGCAAATAAATCCCATCGCACACATCTTTTCCACACTTGCAGCCTTGTTGGTGCGAGGAAATTGGGTGGTGGTGGGTGGGTGGGTGGTGGTGGTGCTGGCCTTTCGGTGTCGATCTGAGGTGACGTAAATATTTGCGGTGAATAGCAAACTTTGATGTTGATGTGGGCGCGCGCGCTCTCTTCAACGATGACGTATTTTATTCGTTTTCCTACGTTCTGTTTACTCGTGCTTTATTTCACACTTTTCCATTGACGACTGTCGCCGCGTCAGAATGGATATAGTGAAGCTTGGATAAGTTTAACCTTTTCTTAAACTATTTTTGGGACTTGGTTATGCTTAGCAACTTTCGCTTCAACTTTACAGTATTTTAAAGACTTTAACATTATCGTAAAGCCATCTATTGGTGGTTATCCGTATTAGCTTTGATTTTTGTATTTAAATAAAAATATATATTGTATAAAAGTTTTATATTAAGTCTCCATTAGTAGCATCAGTTA
The DNA here is from genome assembly GCA_035046345.1 of Drosophila birchii. Taxonomy (NCBI): domain Eukaryota; kingdom Metazoa; phylum Arthropoda; class Insecta; order Diptera; family Drosophilidae; genus Drosophila; species Drosophila birchii. Next base: position 6,916,789 of record JAWNOA010000064.1, read on the forward strand.
GTTCAATTTATGTTGGCTTGACTATATTTTCTGCTTCCCACTTTCCACCATCAATCGCCCGCTCCTCTCAGGTCTCCGGCACTCTCTCGCCTATTTGTTTTCTACGCGCGCGTGTTTGCACTCTTGGCTATGTAGCTGGCCGTGGGGCGAAAGCGGAGCGATAGTAGTTGCTCATGCAAGCACACACACACAATGGCAGGCTGTGGCAGGCCTAGATCTAATGGAAAACGTTTAATGTTTGTAAACAGACCGGCCAAAGCAAAGTATATTTTGGCATTTCGCATCTTGCTACGAATTTGTTATCTTCTCTCACCTTTTCTCTCTCTCTGCTGCTCTTTCTCTATGTATGTGCCTTTCACATCTTCATTCATTGCAAGCAAGCTCAGATGCAGTAAAAGATAGAGTATCTGTTGATCCATATATCCTTACAGATTATTCTAATTTTATGAAATCATCTTAATGTCATGAGATTATCATCAATGCCTCGAATTTCAGTAATATAAATATTGCTGTCTGTGTAAAATATCATTGAAGAGAAATTTGTCTTATAACCGTGTGAAAATATCAAAAATTTAATTAACAAAAACAATTTTCTTCCTTTTATAGTGCAGCCTTGTCGTGACCCTACCCGACGCTGGAGTAGAAGCCTAACATGGATGTCAAGCGAGCCAAGAATAGAGATTAGCCGAATCCTTTGAATTCTAAATTCAAGATCCTAATTTAAATTAGCCAAGTAGCATAGCCGTCTAGCTTATAGCACAAAAGCCTACAGGACCGGTTCCAAGCCGTAAATTCCAGTCCAGATCCCAAAACCAAACCAATCGAAAGGACAACAGCAAAACAGCATCAACAGCGGTACCCAAGGGCACACAAGCATCATGACGACCGACACCCGGCGTCGCGTCAAGTTGTACGCGTTGAATGCGGAGCGTCAGTGGGATGATCGTGGCACCGGCCACGTCTCCTCCACCTATGTGGATAGGTTAAAAGGTGAGTTAAAAATCGTGGCATTAATAAGTAGGGCTTTAAATCTAAAGTCTGTGTATCACCTTCAATTATTTTAAGGCATCTCCCTTCTGGTTCGCGCCGAATCCGATGGATCTCTGCTTTTGGAGAGCAAGATTCAACCGGACACCGCCTACCAGAAGCAACAGGATACATTGATCGTGTGGTCCGAGGGCGACAACTTCGATCTGGCCCTGAGTTTTCAGGAGAAGGCTGGTTGTGACGAGATATGGGAAAAGATATGCCAGGTATGTTTTTTTTCCCCCGTTTCTGTTGTATGTAATGGAAAGCATATTGAGATATGTTTTTGTCCATTAATAACCATAAACAGGTACAAGGCAAGGATCCATCGGTTGAGATCACACAGGATATTGTGGAAGAGTCTGAGGATGAGCGGTTTGAGGACATGTCGGATACAGCGCCACCGATAGAGCTGCCTCCCTGTGAGCTCTCCCGGCTGGAGGACATTTCGGAAACGATACAGAGTTGTCTCTCTACGCCGCTGCGCAAGGAGAAGCTATCAATGGCCCTGGAATCGGAAAGTTACATTAAGAAGCTGCTGAATTTGTTCCACGTCTGCGAGGACCTCGACAACACCGAAGGGTTGCACCATCTGTTTGAGATCTTCAAAAACATATTCTTACTGAACAAGAATGCCCTGTTCGAGATTATGTTCGCGGATGACACTATCTTTGACGTGGTTGGGTGCTTGGAATACGATCCCAGTGTGGCTCAGCCGAAAAAGCATCGGCAGTATCTAAAGCAGTTGGCCAAGTTCCGGGAGGCGGTACCGATCAAGAACCAGGACCTGCTGGCAAAGATTCACCAGACGTTCCGGGTGCAGTACATCCAGGACATTATTCTGCCCACGCCATCGGTTTTTGTCGAAGACACCATGCTAAACACGCTGTCCAGCTTCATCTTCTTCAATAAGGTCGAGATCGTTACAATGATCCAGGACGACGAGCGCTTTTTGCTTGATGTGTTCGCTGTGCTCACGGATGCGGCAACTGGAGATACGAAGCGCCGCGATACAGTTCTCTTCCTGAAGGAGTTCTGCAATTTTGCCCAGAATCTCCAACCGCAAGGCAAGGACTCGTTCTACAAGACTCTCACCTGTCTGGGCATCCTGCAGGCACTCGAACTCACGCTCGTAATGAATGACAAGAAGACTAAATCCGCCTCCATTGACATTCTGACGGCTATAGTCGAGTTCTCGCCGCTGGTGGTTCGCAACTATACGCTGAACCAGGCCAACAGGCCAGAGGGGGTAAGTGTAATATCAAAAATAAAGAGTTTATAAATTAATATTCTTATTTTAAATGTATCAGGATCGCATGTTGCTGAACATTGCCATCGAACAAATGCTAAATGACTCTGAGCCGGAGCTGGGCATTGCGGTACAGCTGATGGGCATTGTTAAGATTTTACTGGAGCCGGAAAACATGCTAACCGAGAAGGGGGACTTTCTTAATTTCTTCTACAAATACAGTGTTCAGACGTTAGTGGGTAAGTGACTGGGATTTTCGGATTTCGAATTTCCAAACTAATGATAACCGATGGTCATTTGCAGCTCCATTGATGCTTAATACAATGGGCGACCGTCCGCAGAATGAGGACTATCAGACGGCTCAGTTACTGGGCATCGTTCTGGATATTTTGTCGTTTTGCGTGGAGCATCATAGTTATCACATCAAGAACTTTTTGCTGCAAAAGGATCTCCTCAAGCGAATTTTGGTGCTAATGAAGAGCACACATACGTTCCTTGTACTCGGCGCTCTGCGACTGCTGCGCAAGATAATTGCACTGAAGGATGAGTTCTACAATAGGTGAGAAAGATATCTTTACTGGTCACTCAGGTGCGACATTCTTGCTAACCGGTAACTGTTTTTTCTTTTGCTCTGCAGACACATTGTTAAGTGCAATCTGTTTGCGCCAGTGGTGGATGCTTTTATTCGCAACAACGGTCGGTATAATCTGCTAGAGTCTGCCATTTTGGAGCTGTTTGAGTTTATAAAACTCGAGGATATTCGCACCCTGTGTGTCTACTTTGTGGAGAACTTCAGCAAGATATTTGATGAAATCGAATATGTGCAGACATTCAAATACTTGAAGAACCGTTACGACCAGTACCAGGATCGGCTTAAGGACCGCGACAAGATGGAGAACCGAACGGATGGGTAAGTGACACTTTATTTTCCGCCTTGTGCTACTCCAAACACAATGTGAAAATGCCTTGTGTATATGCTATTATTATTATTAAAGTGGCCTGCCCATCATCCGTAGCGGTGGCCGGTTTCGTCGGGACCAGCGGCAAATGGAGGAAGAGGAGGAGATGTGGTTCAACGAAGAGGACGATTTCACCGAGGAAATCGATACGTACAGCAATGTTATTAAATGTGAGTATATTTTTGCTCCCCACATCCTGTGAGAATTGGTTGCGATGCTAATATTGATATCTTATAGCCGTCAGCGAAAAGAATGGCCCGCAATCGCAAAATCAGCAGAAATCGTCTCCGCCGCACAGTACGTCACCGCACAGCGGCGGACTGCTGGGCAACCTGAACACCACCGCGACATCGACTGCCACATCATCCGCATCGTCAGGTGCCCCGGTGGCCAGCGGCAGCAGTAGCCCCGAGGCGGCCAGCATGGTCGATGAACAGACCCAGGCTGCGGTTCATTTGGCCGCCGCTGCCAACATCGCACTGCAACACCACCAGCAACAGCAACAACAACAACAGCACCCATTCCAGCAACAGACACAGCCCGAAATTGCAGAGCTGCAACAACAGCTGAATAGCAGCGTGGAGGCGCCGGAGAACCAGGAGTTGGAACTCTCGCAGACAGCGGCCGCTGTTAACAATACTTCACTCTCTTCGACAACTTCCTCGTTGGAGGCGTCCACGTCCTCATCGTCATCATCGGCGTCATCCTCCTCGTCCTCGTCATCGTCCTCACCACCAGGCAGCTCATCGGCTGGCGCATCTCTGTGCGATTCAGCGACGGTGGCCGCCGTGGCAGCCTCACAGTTTCTCACCACAATCGCCACAGCGATGGCGGCATCTGTGACGGCGGCGACTTCGTCGGCCACGACCAACAGCAGTTCACCCAACCTGTCGCCAGCTCCGGCTGTTGCCAGTCCGGATATTGAGAGTGGCGATGCCCAGTTGCCTCCCAGCGATGACCTCATTAGCTGCCCGGCCACCGGGGGTGAACAGGAGCAGGATGCGAGCAGCAGTTCAGAAAGCGCCAGTAGTGAAGCGGACAAGGCGACGGCTAAAAAGGTATGTGAATGAGTTTTTTAACTGAACTTTAACGTAATATTTTATTTATTATTCTTACTATTTACTTCGCTGCAATACAGGGACTGGTAGACTACGAAAGTGATTCGGGCGAGGATGACTACGAAGAGGACGAGGACTCTGAGGGGCCACAAGCACAAAAGCGCGCGCGTCTGGCATAGTTGACAGATGTTGTTGAGCACAGCAGCAGCAGCAGCGACGGCATCAATTATAAATTAGTACACACAACATAACAGAACACAACAACATACCCACATAAGACGGACAGCAGAAGATCCATACACAAACAAGCGTTAGGATTGCAACAGTAACAACATAGACATCGGCGAGAGGCAGGAGATGATAGCACAGCAGTCACAGCGGTACGATGTAAGATCGAACAAGAAAAACAAAAACATACAATTAAATTTTAGCATAAAAATTTATTTAAAAGAGGAGGCAAAAGCAAAAACAAAACACCTAAAGTAAACAAGAAATTATAAATCTTACTTTACTAAATTAAACAACTAAAACATAAATATATGTATACATATATATATATATATATATTCGAAAATATATATGCATATGAAAGAAACACAGAGATAACTACAACACTGATCGGCAGCATCCACGGGCAGAGATGCTGCTCGACAGAGTTGGCAAACAAACATTAACGAATCGAAACCAAAACAAAATGTATTTAGTTGTTAAGCCGAAAAACCCGTAAACCGCGGAAGAAGGTTGACTTGAGGAGGCCGTGGAGAACCCGTCAGGTGGTGTGTACTACATTTGAATACAGTCAAAAGCATCATTCAGTTAACAGGTCCTGTCAAGTCGGCTGCTGTGCTGGCCAAACAAATGTTGCGTGGAAGGGAAGAAGAGAACCACTTTAATTGTGCAATATTTAGTTGTAGGTATTTAAAGAACAATTGCAATATTTACCTTATATTAGTTTGTAATATCTAGTTATAAATCATCAACTACTTAATCTCTAAACCTTTGAAAACGATTCCCTGCCAAAATCGCACTATCACACACATTTACAGCGATGTCTTCAAGTTTTTACCTCTGAAAAGTACCACGAGGATAATGTTGCTTGTAAACAGCGCTGTAATATTTCGCAAACAACGTAAATAATTGTAATTAATAATTAATTTCGAAAATGGCAAACTATTTCCACTATTTCCTTTAAGGTTCTATGTACAACACAATCATGTTGCAATTGTTTTTTGAATACCGCATAGAGCACGAGGCCGCCGACTTGACAAATTCTGTTAATCCTTTTGAGTTAGTCGCGGATATCACAGAACCTTGTATATAATTTAGTCAGTCTTTATGCTAGCACCACCCCCTGGCGATTTTAAATTAAGAACACACATTTGGACAGCCAACAAAGTTAATTTAATGTCAAGGAGATATTGGATTAAATAACTGCGAGTTCCTTCGGGGGAATCTTTTAGGACAGAGCAACGCGTTGTCAGACTGTGTTTATAATTATAAACGATTGTTGGCGTTACCCTTGCATTATAAAACACACCACGCCACACAAACATCAATAAATAACTCTAAATATAATGATAACAAATAGAATATAATGTTAAACTAAAAGCAGCGGGGCAAACGAACATAAGCAAACGCAAATAACAAACAATAGAGTAAAGTAATGTAATAGTCTTCATACGGTTTTCCATTGTAAGTTCTTCTTTCACACACACACATAACACATAACTAATTATAATATATAATTTGAACTTAACGAACGAATGTAGTTGGGCTCACTAAGAACCACACACGCGCACACACCCACATAAGCTCGCTCAGCCACATAGACACAACGAGGAGAAATCTGCAACAACCACCACAAGTGACGGAGAGTAATAAAGTTATTTGTTAATAATCGTATTTTGCCATGTGCGTATGCGTATCGCTGTACTACATTTATTTATTTTAGTGTTTAAAAGAAATGCGCGAAATAAGCCAGGGCCAGGGCCAGCCTGCCTCCTGTCACTGCTAACGGTTTCCCCTAGATCCCTTCCTTACTCCCGGCCTCCTTCCTTGTCAAGACCACACGCCACATACAATTGAGATGGGGAAAATATACGATATCCTTCCAAGTTGTTGTTTTTGTTTGTTTGATTGAGCAACAATAACGCAGAGTGCATAAAAAAAAGAGAAAAAGAAAGGCATTAACGAAATAATAAGATGCGAACACCAGGGAAAATGGTAACTAAAGTAAAAGTAATGGCGACAACAACACAACACTATATAGTTTATACATAGTATTTATATGAATCGTGTATTGTATATGATAGTATGCTGTCTAATCCCCTAATCCTAACACACAAAAACACACAACATACCCATTACATCTATAATTTGAATATTTTATTTAGTTATTAAACATCCGTGCGTAAAAAGCGATCTATATATATATATAACTCTATATATTATGATTATGAGTAAATTAAATAATAGTTTTTAATAGTTTTTAAACAGAAACAGAATGGCTAAGCTCTCCAAAGTGTTTTTTATTTTCCGTATACCGTGTGTCTCGGGTCTCGGGTGGGTTTCAGTGTCATGGCAACGGCCGATTCAAGGACCAAACAAATGATTCCAGCTAAAAGTTTGCCCAGAGTTCCTAGTTAGTTAGTCACTCCCTTGACCAGCAACTGGACGAGAAAATGTCTGTGGAAGACTCTTGGGTGTTTGATTCGTTGGTGTGCTTCCTGCACGGACCCATTTGGAATGCTCCTCTCCAGACATTTATCGAGCAGAAATCCCTAGGTGAGCATGGCCACGTCATCCATCCCTGCACTGAGTTTAATGTCTGGACTTTGGTGCGCTTCTTCAGTCTTCGATCCCAACCAGCAGCTGGATGAGAACAATCCCGATATACTCCAGATCCATGAGGAGTACAAGAATCTAGTTGATTACATGCTGGGAAGCTTCATGGAGGAGATGCATATATCGCCGGAGCAATTCGAAATGGCCTGTCTCGAGGGCCGACAGCAGGGGGGTCAGGGGCAGGCCGAGAATCCCTTTCAGTTCCACCAGGTGCTGTTCCAGCAGGTGAGTGGGGGAGGATATAGCTTCCTGTGCACCGGAGTCCTTGAGATCCTCAAAATTGTTTGTAGATATGGGCTGCCAACGATTTGAAGATATTCATACGCATGATGACGCAACGCAATGTGGAGCTTCAGCTGCAGGCTCTCGATCTAATCGAGAAAAATCAATTGGCTCAAAGTGCCGGCGTCGGGGAAGGAGGCGATGATGACCATAGTGCAGAGGTGGCCTCTGATCAGGGGTGGGTTTCCTTTAATTACATAAATTTTGCCTTGCGCAAGTTTAGTTTTAGATTTTTTGTTTTCAGTATTCAAAACATTAAAATTATTACATAACCATCTCTTAAATTTGACAAAATCTTTTAATTTCAATAGAGATACCGCTTCGGAGGTGGAGCAGTTAATTGCCAAGACAGTCGCCGATGAACTCGAAAGTCCAGAGGCTGCCCTCACTCCAGAGCATGATCCCAGCCTGGATTCGGTCAACGACAAGTTCCAGCGCCTGAACTTGTTCTTCGAGCAGGAGGACCAAGTGGATCCCAGCGACATGGTATCGCGGCAGGAGTACCTGCGCCGCCAGCGTGACAAAATCGTGGAGATCAAGAAGCAAACGCGTGCCAAGCAGCTGCAGGAGACAATGGCCCGAGGTACGCCACATGCCCCCGAGGGTGCACGTCCCAGCTCCGCTTTGGTGGCCCAGCAGCTCTTGGAAAACGGCGGACGAACCACAGAGCTCTCGATGCCAGCTCCCCTGGAAAGCGAAGAGAACGCTGCCCTCCAATTGAGACGCAATCTAGCCAAGCGCCTGCGCAGCGAAGTTGTGGAACAGAAGTAGTGAGCTGTGGTCTTAAAACCTTTTATTACAGATTCTCAGCCAGATATATAAAGGGTGTGTCGCTGACTAGTTCAGTTGCTGGATAAGGTACGGGGTGTGTCTTATGCTCTAAGATAACATGCTCGTCGTTTTCACTCGTCCATGTCCACACTTAGCCGATCCCGAATTCCGGGATTGGCCAACTGTGGGCGTGATCGAGCGAAACACAACAGATTTCGGTGAGGCTTTCCGACAAAATAAACAAATATTGCTGCTAGTGAAAAGTGTTGCTTAAAAAAAGTGTAAAATGTAATTTGCTTTGGCTGCTGGTCCTCTACGTGGGTATGCGATCTCGCAAATATGACATGATGGCCTCGGTTCCCTTCATCAGTATTTGATGACGGGGCTGTCGGAACGGATTTCCCACCAGTTCCAAATGACTGAAATAAAGATATATGGAGACGTGCATTTTTAAATAAAATTAGCAAAAGGTATTAAGTTCAGAGTACAAAAATAACAGGAGAAACGCATGGATTTCATTGGTTAAGCTCGCAGACGATAGCTGTTATTTTCGATCTCTGATTTATATATTTATAAAAACTGAAGAGCTTACGTTATGTTGGTTAGATTCCCCAGTGTGGGCGGTATTGAATCAATGTCGTTATTGCGTAAATCCAGTGTGCTCAAGCGCGGCATGCTCTTCAATCCGGACACATTCAACGTCTTGATGTGATTCTCACTGGCAATGAGAATCTCCAGACCTTGCAGCTCGAACACACCATTGGGAATGAACGCAAATCTGAACCAGAAATATATTACATGCTGCGATCATAATCAGTGATCAATACTAACCGATTATTGGCAATGTTTAGTTCACGTAGAGTGTTTAGGACACCGAATTCCATGGGCAGGTCACTTAACAAATTGTTGGACAGATTCAGGAACGTAATGCGCGTGAACTGTGATATAAACTTGGGCACATATCCGATGAGATTGTGGGATAACACCAGTTCCGTGACCAAATCCTGCATGTGCTGCAACCTAGAAAGAATATATTCTCAGATCAATGTATCAATAGATATCCTTCCTTAATGATCCTACCCATTGGGCAAAGTGCTCAACTGATTGCGGGCAAAGTCAACCACATGGACACCCTCATTTCTGGCAATTTGGAAAACCTGTTCGGGGACTTCAGTTATCTCCTCCAAGTTGACAGCTAACGTACGTGTATGACGTAATTTGTACCTGAAGGATGAAAGATATTATGAGATTTAGTAATGAGAATGAGGGTAAAAGAAAATGAGCAAAAATATGGCTGTAAATCATGGAACTTGGTGATACACTACACCCAACGTGGATGCACAGCTTGTTCGTAGGTGAACTGCTGCTGGTACTGCTGCTGCTGGTACATCATCCCATTCGAATAGCAACACTCTTGACTCTGCTGATGTTGCATGTGAGGACCCCTGGCCATGATTGTTCGATAGCCCTTGTACTGGTGTCCCTGGGTTTGGTGATTGTACTCTTGGCAATGCCTTAGCGGCTCATATAGACACCTGTGGGGCACAACTCGTCCCTGATACTGCTGGTGGTATAGACATGGACACTGAAGCTGATGTTGAAACTGTTGTTGCTGCTGCTGCTGCTGATAGCTGCTGTTGCGGCGTTAGGTCTAGAATTGGCAGAAAGCTCAAAAAAGCTATATACATACATACCTATCGGGGTAGTTGCTGGGCAGATCACTATCGTCGGCTTGTCCACCACTCAGACGGGTAACACTGATGCCCGGTCCTGAATTGGATATCGAATTATCGGAGCCATCTTCCTTTGCCTTGGCCAGAGCCCGCTCGTGAAGCGTTTTTAAAATCCGTGTGGTTCCACACTGTATAATGTCGCGTCGGATCGTCTTTATGGGATTGCCATCGACCTGTAGGCTGATAAGGTGCGCCAGCGAGGACAAGGTGACGGGCAGCATGCTAATCGTGTTGTTGGACACATCCAATCGATTTAGGTTGCGCAGCAGGCAGAGCTCATCGGGCAGCTCGGTGATCTTGTTGTCCCGCAGATCGAGGATCTTCAAATGTGGCAAGTTGCTGCACATGGCCTTTGGTACTGTCTGAAAGAGGCGTTACCCTTCAGCAATAGTTTTAGGTACTAAATATTCTAATTTTAATCACCATTATAAAATTATTGCTGGCATGCAGCTCGCTCAAGGCCTCATTGCCCTCGAAAACTGGCAGCTCCAAAATGTCATTGTGCTGCAGATAGAGACACTCCAGCTTCCTCAGCAATCCCATATCCTCTGGTAAGCATGTCAAATCATTTTGCATTAAATCTAACTTTTGCAAAGCTAAAAAAAAAATAATAGTTTGAATTTGAATTAGAACGTTTTTATATGGGGGCTTAGCTAACACTTACATCGCATATTAACAAGATCGGGCGGCAGCTCCTTGATGTGGTTATAGGGCAACAGGAGTGCTGTTAGACGTACCAGAAACCCAATGCCGCCGGGCAGAGATTGGATATTGTTATGCCCGGCATCCTTTTATTGTTACATTTCGGTTAGCAAGCAGTATGGTTAAAAGAAATTAATATATATTTAAAGGCCACAACCAATTATAAATAGGTGATATTGATAGTTTATAGATACTAAATTGTGTCAAATATTTGCATAACTTACCAAAAACTCGAGCATGTGCAGGTCGCTAATGTCCGGATCGAGTTCGTTAAACTCGTTGTAGGAGATGTTGAGATGCCGCAACTCCGGCAAACTATAGGTCTCACGGGGCAGCTGCTTGAGCTTGTTGTGGCTCACATTCAGGCGCATGAGCTTCTCCAGCTTTCCGATCTCTGGCGGCAGCTCCACCAGAGCATTATCGTGCAACTAGGAGCGAGAAAATGTGTTTGATTTTAAATGTCTCATGATTTAAGTTCCTATTTATACTCACTGTAAGCACGGTCAGCGACTGTTGCAGATTCGCGATCTTTGGCGATAATTTCGTCAGAGTATTTGAGCTTAGATCCAAGTTGGTCAATGGCACTTGATTCCACCAAGCATCCTCCTCCTTGATGGTCAGCTGCTCCAGGTTTACGGCCTTGCTCTCCGCATCCGCCTCGTTGATCTCGTAAAGGCGTTCGGGCACTGCAACGAGAAAGGGCATGAGATCAATTAGAGAGCGCTTGGCTGCGGCATTCACTACACTACAGGCTTCCGTCTTGGGTTGTGCTTGCTCGGCATCATCCAGTTCCAGCTCCAGCTCTAGCTCATCGTCCGGATCCTCGCTCTCCAGCTCATCTGCAGAGGAGGCCATCTGGAATTCGCGGATCTGGTAGTAGCGTCTCCTCGGCGGATAGGGACCGCACATGCAGAACGAGGTAAGCTGCTTCCTGGAGGACGCAATCTTGACTGGTCGTGGCGATGCGACAGCGACCAGCTCAGGGGGCAGACTGAGCCGAACGATGACTGGGCCTGAGGACGCACCCCGTGGAGCGGCACCTTTATGGATCGTCTCGAAGCGCGGTTGCTGACCAATCAAGCGGCAAATATGTTTCATGCCTTTTTCGGACTGGCGCCAAGGTCAAGTTCGAGATCGCAATCGCAAGATCGTCGATATCGCCGATCGCCTCACATGAACTGGAACCACAAGGCGCTGCTGTCGACAAGGCCGAGGGGGTTCCATTGCTCACACTGACGCCTCTTTTGATGAGATACTTTCGGCTTGGCCATAGACTTCCAACGTTGCAGCTGCTCCTGGGTCACCACTGCTTGCGAGCAAGCATTGTAGCTACTATGAACCTATGAATTCCCCCTAAACTCACCTCTGGCCAATGCCTTGTTGGACAGATTCAGATTGCCCGTCTTTCGCGCGAGCTTCCACAGCTGCTGGGTGAGTACAGAGTCGTCCTCATCCGTGGTCCTTTCGTGGAACACCGGCCGAAAGGAGGAGTTGGGGCGGGGGGATCGAGCCATGGACGTCGGTGCTTGGCGTTGACGCTGGGACGGAGCACAGCGGGGAATCCTGCTTGCGGTGCCGCCGCTCTTGGCTGCTGCACGCACATTTCCGGGCAAATCGCTCATCGCGTTGGGACAACCGTAGTGAGGAAAACAGGGGTTAATATCGAAGTCGCCGCCGAATGCTGAGCCCTGGTCACATTTCTGGACACCAACGAACGTGCGAAAGTCGGTGTTCGCCGCTTGGCAGGAGCTTGCGGGGATGACAGATAAGCAGTGCGTTAGAAAAGTCACCGGAATCGCAGGTAAATTCGGGTTTTGTCAGTTTTTTGTGCGTCGTTATTTTTTCTGTTTTGTTGTCATCAATCAGCTGGTCGCTGGGCGTTACTCAACACTATGTATCTTCTCTAGTTTATTCGCAACGGTAATTATTTTAAAAACTTAACACAAATTGTTTGTTTTTATATATTGTATTTGTTAAGATCTGGGATACTTCTCTAATTTCTTTTCAATTTATCTTTTTAAATTATGAAATTAATACACAACATAAATAATACATTCCTAAAAGTATTTTTATTATTAGAATATTTAATTTTTTACAAGTCTATTTGTTTTTTTACGAAAACTAGTCTCTCCGCTTAAGAGCTTTCTAAATTAAATTTGGCAGAAAGATTTTTATCTTTTGAAATTATTGAAATTATTAAAAACTTTTTGGTGTGAAACATATTTCCATTATTAGAACTAGTTTTTAATTATGGAATTTGGCTACAAATTCCTTAAAATTAAATACTGAAAAATGTTCTTAAATTGGAATAAAAGCTTTCGAGTTTTATTGCTACCATTGCTGTTGCTCGAAGTTACCATTTTTCTTCCTATTTTGTACATTAATTTAAAAAAAGTGAGTTTATTTTGAATAAATTAATAGAATACATTAAATTAGAAAATATGAATTATAAATAAAATAAAGCCTAAAAAATGTTGCATTTTTTTATTACACTTTCAAGGTAAATTACATTTAAAATAATGATTACATAAACTAATTAATAAAAGCCTTTGCCTTTAAGCCATTCTATTTCTGTTAAATACCTATCCTTAAACCCACGATGTTGTGGAACAATAAATTGATTGCCATAGACCCATTTAACAAATGAATTAAGTACTTTAATTACAAATTTCCATCCACAGCTGCAAGTTGATGAAAATTAAAAAAGATTTATAGCCCTCAAATGCGGCAATGTTTGAATAAAATGCACCTGCTCCTGTCTTACATCATTTATGGAATCAATTTATATATGCTATATGCTACATTGGAATCTAATATTGCGGTAATTGATTTGATCGTGAACTTAAGTCTTAAGTCTGGGTGTTGAACACTGCGTAAGCCACTGAGAGCTTAAAGGCTTAAGTCGCTACTTACTTCATCATCTCGTGACCAGTTTTCCCTCCTTCTCCTTCGCCTTTGGGGCTTCTGCGGGAGGTACGGAATACATATACATATGTACATAAGTGTATTACTTTAGAGCAAGGTCAGCCGCAAAAGTCAGTCAGTGGGGTGTATTAGATTTCCCCTGCCTGACGGACTGCATCCACCAAGCTGAATGGCTGCTTCCCCACTTTACAAATTGTGTGGCTTGGTGGGTGGGTGACTGCGCTGGGTTGACGAAGCGGCAAAAATGCTGAGCCACTTGTCTTCGCGGTGCCCCTTGCAATGGGTCTCCAGTCTGGCAATGGGCTTGAAACAAGGGGCCGTCGTCTACCGGTGTAGCTACGTCGGCGATTGTCAATCAAAATTATGAATAACGCTGCCAATGTACTGCCTAGGGTCAGTTGCCTCCAATTGGCTACCGCCCCCCTCCCCCAAAGAACACCCCCATCCAAATCAGTGGCTCATGGGCCACCACCCTCCCATCTAGGCGACGCGGTGAGAACCCCTCGAAGCATTTGCCAGTTGTCATTTGGTTCCCATTGCAAGCGGACGGGCCACGTGGACTTGGATTTAGTTTGCTTGGCGGAGGAGCTCCCACTACTCACTATACTATAGTATTCTCGCAATGGCAGCTGGTGTCTTCAAGAGCTTTATGCGCGATTTCTTTGCGGTGTGTTGCAAGCGTGTTTATTGATTAATAACTAAAAAATTTTACAAAATTTGGCTAAAGCTTTCCAAAATAAAATACCCAATGCTCTGGCTGACAGGATTCGAAATGAAACGTTGAGGAAGCCGAGCTTGAAAAGTGCAGAAAAATGTGTAAAGTGGGGAAAATGTTTATTTGTTCTAAATTAAGAAGTCAACCTTTAAATATATATTTAATTTCCTCCAAAAGTGAATCAATTCTATGTTAAAGGTTGATTTTAAATTAATTTCTTGTGACACTACATTCAGAATATACTCTTCTGAAACTCGAGACCCATTGAGGTCCTTGAGCAAGCGGATTCCAGCTGATGAAATATTTGGAATGCGTTGAGGCATGCCAAACGACTGGATAATCCCTGCTAATCCAAACCAAAAATGCAGCCGACTTGGGCGGCCGTCCGCCCAATCGAGTCTACTTTGAACTACGTTGAACCTATTCCTCCCCTCTTATCCACCAGGTGAAATACGATGACCAGCAGAGTGATCCCCAATCGGAGCGTATAGATGGCAATGGCCGTCACTATCCCAATTGCTCCTCGGATGTTTGGCTGCGATCCTGCGAGCGTGAGATTGTCGATCCCATCGAGGGCCATGTCAGCGGGCATATACCGCATTGGATAACCGGCAGTCTTCTCCGGAATGGTCCCGGCAGCTGGAAGGTGGGCGACATGACCTTTGGCCACCTGTTCGACTGCTCGGCGCTGCTGCATCGATTTGCCATTAAGAACGGCCGTGTGACATACCAGAATCGCTTCGTGGACACGGAAACATTGCGCAAGAATCGCTCTGCTCAGAGGATCGTGGTGACAGAGTTTGGAACTGCAGCCGTTCCAGATCCCTGTCACTCCATCTTCGACAGATTTGCTGCTATCTTTCGGCCGGACAGCGGTACAGACAACTCGATGATTTCTATATATCCGTTTGGGGACCAGTATTACACGTTTACCGAGACGCCTTTCATGCATCGGTAGGTGGACTCATTACGCTTTTAGGGGAGTAAAAATATTCTTAAAATTTTGCTTTACTTAGAATAAATCCCTGCACCCTGGCCACCGAGGCTCGGATCTGCACCACTGACTTTGTGGGCGTGGTGAACCACACTTCGCATCCGCATGTCCTGCCCAGCGGCACTGTGTATAATCTGGGCACTACAATGACAAGATCTGGGCCAGCTTACACGATCCTGTGCTTTCCCCACGGACACCACATGTTCGAGGATGCTTATGTGGTAGCCACACTGCCCTGCCGCTGGAAACTCCATCCCGGTTACATGCACACCTTTGGACTGACGGATCACTACTTTGTGATCGCGGAGCAGCCGCTATCCGTATCCCTCACGGAGTATGTCAAGGCTCAGGTGCAAGGACAGAATCTTTCCGCCTGTCTCAAGTGGTTTGAGGACAGACCGACACTGTTCCATCTCATAGACAGGAGTTCGGGAAAACTGGTTGAGACCTACGAGTCGGAGGCCTTCTTTTACTTGCACATCATTAACTGCTTCGAACTGGATGGCCATGTGGTGGTGGACATTTGTAGCTACAGAAATCCTGAGATGATCAACTGCATGTACTTGGAGGCCATTTCCAATATGCAATCGAATCCCAATTATGCTTCTCTTTTCCGGGGACGTCCTTTGAGGTTTGTCCTGCCATTGGGCACAGTTCCACCGTCGAGTTCTGGAAAGCGGAAACTGGTAAGGTCCTTCTCGCTGGCAGGCCTGAGTCCTCCCCAGGTTAGCCGAACTATGAAACACTCGGCTTCTCAGTATGAGGACATCACCTACATGCCAACCAATGGCAGGCAGGAGACTCCTGCTGAAGAAAGCCCCAAAAGATACGAGAAAACAGAAGATAATCCGATAAATCTGGTAACCTTGGAGGGCAGCGAAGCTGAGGCCTACCGGACCACCAGTGGCATATTCCTGCGTCCGGAAATGCTCTGTAATTGGGGCTGCGAGACGCCGAGGATATACTATGAGCAGTATATGGGAAAGAACTATAGGTACTTTTACGCCATCAGCTCCGATGTAGATGCAGAAAATCCAGGAACTGTGAGTATCCCTCAGAATCCTCTTTAAATTTAATATGTAAAATTCCTTTCCTTTTTTTTAAAGCTCATCAAGGTGGATGTGTGGAACAAGACCTGCCTGACTTGGTGCGAGGAAAATGTCTATCCCAGCGAACCCATCTTTGTGGCAGCGCCAGAGCCTAAATCCGAGGACGATGGCGTCATACTTGCTTCCATGGTAGTTGGTGGCCTCAACGATCGCTACGTGGGCCTGATTGTGCTCTGTGCCAAAACTATGACCGAGCTGGGGCGTTGTGACTTCCACACCAATGGACCAGTGCCCAAGTGCCTGCATGGCTGGTTTGCCCCCAATGCAATTTAGGATTGTGCTCCGGCCCCAATTCACACCCAGTATTACTCAAAGACATTGCTTAGAGTAACCTTTTTATTAACTTAAAACTTTGGATTCAAAATATTTGCAATAAACTCCTGCCACTTGCGCTGGAACACCCTGTTGATCTTCCGCCGCTCGTCTGAGGTGAGAATGGAATACTTGATGGAGTTCAGGGCCAGCTGCTTGAGGAACCGCAGATCCGCTTCCGCCGGAGCTAGGGCCATGAAAGCGTAGTAAAAGTCATAGCTAAGCCCCTTGGCACCCCACACACCCGGATCATCGGACGATATCACAATGGGAAAGTTCTCGGCAATCAGAAAGCTGGCTGGATGATTCCTTAGATCCCAAACGAAGCCGAGAACCTGATTGGAGATGGGATTCACTTCAATGGCAATGTTACGCTTTTTGATGGTGGACCAAAGCTGTGGGTGTTTGGGCAGGGCGAAGGCGTGTCCGATGCGTTTTGTGTTCAGCAGGATAGCGTCCATCATGTTCCAGTCCGTACGCCCGTTCCAATCTGAGAGGGATTAGTCCAATAATAAATCAATGGCTTTGCCATCTTTGGGAGTCTTAGGAATCTTACTTGTCTCGCCGGCATGGAAGAAGTAGTTGGCTGTGCTGGGAAGATCGGACAGCTGGTTGACATACTTATTGATCGGATCGCCGGTGTCTTCCTGGCCAATCATATCGAATCCTATTACAAAGTTGGGCTTGGCGTGGCTGCAGAAAATATTTTAAAAGCAATTATTCTTTTTCTTATTTTTTAATTAAAAAAAAAATAATCTTACTGCAATTGCTTGAATGTAGTTATACGCCTCAACATATCCTCCTCGCTGGCCCGATTCCGCTTGGCATATATAACTTTCAAACCCACAAAGTCATGGTGTTTGGCCTTGAACTCCTCCACAATTCGCTCCAACTCGTTGGCCACTTCTAGGGTACTCAGAGTGCGATTGTTGTCGTCGTAGAGCTGCGGTTTAGATGAAATGGAAAGGATTAATAGTTTTATTAAGCTCTTATAGTTCCTATATTTCTAGGGGAAGACAACTTCACTGCAAAAATCTATTACTGACCGGTGAAAGGGAGGCTCTAATTTCCGCATAGATAATGTTATCCTCGCACAGCTCCTCCAGCAGTCGCTTGTGGTAGGCACAGTATGTGGGTCGATATTTGTAGAGCCGATCCACGGTGGTGAAGACGTTCTCAAAACGCTCCCATATCTTCTTCCGGTTTGGCAGCAGGGCTAAAAAAATATTAAGAGACAACGTTAGGCTAAAGTCAAGTCATAGACATTATTCATCACCTTCTGGCCTGGGTCCCAACATGTTAATGTGCTTCTCCAGCTGACGCTCGTACTTGCCGCGATCCTCGGCATTAATTCGCTCCGTGCACACATTCTGGACTTCGCTGTGGCAACCAGCCTGGTCGTAGGTAAATACCAGCAGCCCGTCCACGTTGCGGCAGGTGTACAGGTTGTTGGTGGTCGTCAGGTTGCCAATGATCCACCGCGAAGTGACCATACCCGTATTGTGGCCGTGCAGGAAGGCGCCCTTTGGCATCTTCTGGATCAGCCGGAAGACCTCGCTCTGGCGGACGTACTGCCTGCCCTGGAAGAAGTGCATGGCTGGAGCATATTTCTCCGGCGTCTTTAGACCTTCGGCTATTTCCGCCCGCTTGGCGTTCATTAGAATGCTATTGGCTTTCGCCTCATCGGACGTCAGCCAGATGTTGCCTCCCAGCGAGGCCAAACGCTCGGCTTCCATGATCTGTTCCCTTAGCGTTTCATAAGCTGCTGGAAAAAAATAAGATTTTAACTTAATTTGAAGAGTTTTACAAGATATTAAAGGCAACCAAAATCATGTTAAAATGTAATTTAATTTTTGAAATATTTTGTATTAAATTTATATTAAGATTGATAATAAAATTTTAAGCTTTTCGATTTCCTGAACATTCAAATAAGTATTTAAAAATCATATTGAACAAGGAAATGGCGGTAAACCCATTTCAGAATTGTTTCAGTGAGTTTGTATTTTTGGAATCAGTCCGGGGCTGTCCAGGATCCTGTCAAATTTGTTGAACAATTTTTACTTGCCTTTATAACACAAGTTTTTGAATAATTAGTTATAAGGGAAAGATCGCGTCAAAAAAATCGATTTATGTGTGTGTTTATTTAACAAATATTTAAATAAACTTTATGTATACAAAACAAGAAACGTTGATTATGTTTTTGAACTTTCTTTCTTCTAAACTCGTCGTTTTCTTTTTATGAATTCAGGACTACATGTTATTTGTTTTTAATAAAGTAGTAATGTACTTCATAGTTTTATAATGTTACTCATAACAAACAATATATTGGTCAAAAAAGTCACAAAAGATCACAAGTCACAATCTGAACAGATAACACAAAAAAGAAATGTTTTGAAACAAATGTGAGGCAATCTTCCGAGACATTAATTGCTGTTTTGGTTATAGTTGAGCAATGAGGATCCTTCGAAACTTACGTATGTCCGCTGCCTCAATGTTACTCGGCAGCAGGATCATAAATCCCAGCAGCAGCAGTTTGAAGAGTACCATGTCACCGTGTATTCCCAGTTCCGTTTTAGATTTCACGGCGTAATTATTCGATGCGCGTCTCTTGGCGATCGCCAGGCAACTGATAAAGCCCGCCGTATGTACAAAACTGACCCGTATACGGCTTGTTGAATTTCCACTCTGATCATGATCTTGGACGCTGTGGGAGCTGCGGCAGGCAGTGCTGGCTGCTGCTGCTGCTGCAGTTCAATGACGGAGATTAGCCCACTCCCGCATGGGGCGCGCGAAATGTTTGAATGCCCCCGGGGATTGGCACTTTCGTTGACACTGGCCCCTCGGGTAATTTGCAAATAAATTTCATGACGTCGCATGGTCAGTGCCAAAATGCCCTACTCTAAAACGATCCTATGTTTGCAAATGGATGGATTTCCAGAGGCAATGATAATCCCACTCGTACTTATAGGTCATCTATGGAACCAACTAGGCCGATGGACACTACTGCGCCTCTATCAGCATAGCTATATTTTTACACACATGTGAAAACATCGGGTTTGCTGTAAGTATATGTACATATATATATTTTTTTGCATATTGTTGACTAACCCAATTTGCTGTGTTTACCCGTCGAAATTATACTTGACATTGAACGTGAAATCGGGGTATCAGGGCATCGATTAGAAAAATAAACATCTTTTTTTTTGTTAAAAACATAAACAAACAGCTCAATTCATAAACATTAAATTATTAAAAATTAATGATATATTTTATTGTCTATAAACTGGAGAAGCATTCTTATTTTAAAATTCAGTTATCATTGACTTATCATTGTCATTGATACTTGACTGCTATCTGTTTTACTTTTTTTGGAACACCTTGATCTGGGAGCTATAAAAATGTTACAGGCTTTTATGATTATTACTAAGATTGCTGGGTGTAGTTTTACGATTTCTTGTTGTCAATCCGGTACAAATATATATTTGTTATATCCTTCTCAAGCCTAACATTCAAATGCAATATACAAAAGGCTCTTAAAGCTCCATAAAAATCAATAAATCTAATAAATAAATAACTCTACATTCATTGTGGAAAAATATCTAAAACTTAAATATATAAAACCATTTTTTTAATAATATATTTTGTACTTGTGTGCAATCATTATTATTATTTGCCTGAAATTAATATTTTTTCAAACGTATTTAATAACATTTTAAATATTTAATATATATTTCTTCATCGGTTTCATCTATATACTTTTTTATACCAACGTGAGCTGCATAAATATCTCATATTTTAGATACATCTGAATGAGATTCATAAAAAAAAACTAAAAATAAACAAAGAAGCAATAAACAAACATTACAAAACACTTACATGTCATTCGCCTAACAACAAATTAAGTGCTCATCTTTTGCTGGTTTGTAAGCGAGGATAATTGGCAGATCCGCAATTACCGTAAATGTCGGTGGCTTCCAGGCTACCTTTTGGGAATTGGGGGATCCGGAGAACTTGCGATGCCAAAGCCGTCCCCGGTCGGCCACTAGAAACCAGCAAGCGTGTCCGCGAACGTCAGTGAAAATTTGCCAAAATAGAAAAATACAAATAGTTAAAAATTAACAAGCGAAGGGGCGCGCGCGCGCGCCTTCGTCATTTTAAATCACTTAATATGCATGGGATGGCATTCAATCGTAGATACAAAAACATATAGCCAAACAATCCAATCCAGCCACTAGAATGAAATTATTTCGGGGGAGAGCGTTGTCAACCGTTAAGAGCCGCAGAGGGTGGCGGCTCCCAGCTCCCACCTCTCGTCTAATCTTTTAATGAGTTGGCTTCGCTGAATGATTGTGTCAAAAAAAAAAAATGATTGCTTCTACCTTTTTGTTTTTCTTGGGCTGCCAGAGCTGGGAGCGAACTGTCGGTTTTGGCAATGTGGTATCCACAGTTCTCGACGGGCTCTTCTGGCGAGCGGTCGCAAAAGAGAAAACACTTTCCTCACATTCCCCAACAATTCCCCAGTCAAATAATAACAAGTCAACGTGTCCGGCGTCGAGTCAATATTTGATTAGTGAGCTCATTAGCTGGCCAGGACTCAAACGACAGTTAAGGACCTTCCAAACACAATGAAACGATTTTTGTTTCTGCTACTTCACCTGATTTCACAGCCGCTGATTAACTCACAGACCGCGTTAAGTACGTTGAGGAAGAAAGGACTCAGAACCGTCCAGAGGAGTTTAATATATTTTTCAAAAATTCCCTAGGCTATGAGCAAGCACGGCAAGCAGTTCTTACAGCCGAGGAGGAGCTAATGACCGGTGGACACACTTACCTGAGCACTCAGGAGGCCAAAGTGGACGACATCTTTATGGAATATAAGCTTGGCGAGCTTTCCCAAGGATTCCGGAATGCCGAGCAAAATGCAGCTGCTTTGCACTTCTTCAAGGCCAAGCCACTGATCGACCGAAGTGGTGTCTTTCGTTTCCTGCAGAAGATGCCCAAGGGAGCGGTGCTGCATCTGCACAATACCGCCTCCGTAAGCTCCAAGTGGGTGGTCCAGGACATATCCTATATGCCCGGTATGTTGCGATGCACCACGGCCACGGGTCGCAGTGTCCTGACCTTCCGGCGGACGCCCAAGGAGCACCAGTGTCAGTCGCAGTATGTCCGCGTGGCCGACGAGCGACAAAATTCCGTTGACAGGCAGGTCTACGATCAGAATTTCGAGCGCTTGATCAATCTTTATACGCCAGTTCCGGAGTGTAAGTCTAATGAGGATCCTTCCTTATTAGTGTCCTTTATAATTTCCTCTGTTTATAGTGGAATATCCCACCATTAGCCATGTTTGGGATCGCTTTCAGGACATGTTTGATGTTCTCGGAGATGCCCTTAGCTACTTGCCTGCCTTTCGAGCTTACCACTGGCAGATGCTCGAAGAGCTTTACAACGACAATGTGATGTACGCGGAGATCCGCACCAGTTGCAAGAAGGTTAGCAGTGGCTCTTAATAGTTTTTTAAGATTTACATATTAATTAAATTCAATCAATCCAGCTTTATGATGCCAGCGGACGCACTTTTCCCCGGGAACGAACCATCCGTGAACTGCATGCCTTGAATGAGAAGTTCACCAAGTTACATCCGGATTTCATAGGCATGAAAATCATATTCGCCGTCTATCGGGGCTACGAAGTGGACCAGCTTAAGGAGACCATTGAGGAATTTAAACAAATCCAGTAAGTAAATATGGATTCCTTAAATTCAAGAAATACATCGATTTCAAATCTCCACAGCGAAATCTTCCCTCAATTTGTGGTTGGATTTGATTTGGTGGGTCAGGAGGACAAGGGCAAGCCCCTGTATACTTTGTTGCCAGCCTTGAGGGATTTGCCACCCACAGCTCGCCTATTTTTGCACGGCGGGGAGACAAGTTAGTTAAAGTATTCTCGTTATTTTAAACCAAAGCTATATATATGTATATTTCACCTTCAGATTGGTTTGGTGCCTCCACGGACATTAATCTCCTGGACGCTTTACTGCTCAACACCACACGCATTGGCCATGGATATGCTTTGGCCAAGCATCCCATTCTTATGAACGCCGTCAAGACCCGGCATATAGCCGTGGAGGTGAGTCCCATCTCAAATCAGGTTCTGCATCTGGTTTGGGACATGCGTAACCATCCCGGTGCCCAGTACTTGGCACTGGATGTCCCTGTGGTGATTTGCAACGATGATCCTGGTTTCTGGAACGCCAAGGGTCTCAGCTATGACTTTTACTACGCCATTATGAGTCTGGCTCCCAACAATGCTGGCCTGCGAATTCTCAAGACTCTGGTCTGGAACTCTGTGCGCTATTCCACGCTGACGGAGGAGGAGCAGAAGCGTGCTTTCAAAATACTGGAGCTAAGCTGGACGCGTTTTATAGAGAAGGTGCTGCAGGGCAGCGTCTTCTGAATGGAGTTCTTAATAAAAAGCTCTGGTGATTACAAATTTAGTAATTATTTATCTAGAAAAGGTTGTATTGATTTAATTCCCTTCATCAGTTGTTTGGTGTCTCAAGAATTTTTCGCAGCTCTCCAGGATTTGTAGATAGGCCGTATGGAAGCCTCCCATGCCTTGACTCTGTAAAATTGAAGTTACTTATAGTTTGTTTCTAATATAAAATTACTTTTTGCAATTACAAAGTATGGATCCTGGATAATTTCATCCTCTTTGCGACCTATGTAGCTGCCCAGCAGTTGAATTTTGCCCTTTGGCGGAGCCTCCAACCTTGAGGCCATTTGTTGAAGTTCCATCAAGTTGCTATTGTCCATGGCCAGGATGTAATCAAAGTCCATAAAGTCCTGCGTTGTTATCTAATGAAAAATACCAAAAGATGATAAGGTGTTTTTGCGATTTACAGGCATTTGTTACCAATCGACCCAAGTGCTTAGTTTTAAGACCATGCTGCTTCAATACGTCCTGGGTTCGTGGATTTGGCTCAACGCCCACATTCCAATCCCTGAGCCCAGCACTGTCCACCAACCAGTCCCGAAGATGTTGCTTCAAAACCAAGTGGCTTAGAATGGCCGCGGCCATGGGGGACCGGCAGGTGTTGCCTTTACAGAAATTTAAAGATATTTTAGCTTTTTAAATATTATTTATTATTGTTAAACAACTTACCAATGCACACAAAGAGAACCTTCATTTTTAGTGTTAGAAACTGCAAGTTCCGGCTACTGCTGATTCATTTAAGAACATAAAAACCAGTTCACTTTTTTATACTATACATTTATTAATTTAAACAACAAAGTATATTTCTCTGGAACATTCACTTTTGCAGCCGCTCTTTCATGAAGGCGGCACAGGCCACCACACACTGCTGATAGGCGGTCTCGAAGCCCTCCGCTCCGCGTTCCTGGAATGTCACAGAGAGGTCAAGTTCATATAGTTTACATTTCCCCTTAAAAAACAGCCTACTTACATAGTAGGGATCCTCTATGATGCGGTTCTTCTTGTCCAGACCAAAGTCGCCCAGCATAAGGAGCTCCGCTTTGGAGTCCTTCGGCGCCAGCCGTCGCAGCTCGCTCATGTTGTCCTCATCCATGCCGAAGATGTAGTCGAACTCGTTGAAGTCCTGCTTGCGGATCTGGCGCACTATGTGGGTGCACTTTAGGTCATGCTGCTTCAGCGTACTGATGGCCCGGGGATCCGCTCGGTTTCCCACATGCCAGGATCCAATAGCGGCGCTGTCTACCTCCACATCGGATACTTTTGCCTTGGCCAGCGTTTCCACCATTACCACCTCCGCAATGGGCGAGCGGCAGATGTTGCCTGGAAGATAAAGTGCGTTGTGGTCGGTCATTTAAGGTAGAAGGAGAAGGATTCCAGAGTATTTAATTACCCAAACAAATCATAAGTATTTTCTGCACCATCTTTCTAAACACAATTTACAAGTAATTTTGCCGGCTGATAAACGAGGGCTACCTACGCTCCAGCCCTGATTTGGTCGTCATCTGTCCGCCTTAACCCTTAGGCGGTCACGGCGGGTTTCGTTTAAAGAATCTGCTGTTGGCGCGCTTGCTCCAAGAAATTTTGGCAAGCTATGCGACACTTTTGATATATATTTTCGAACGCTGCCTCGCCCACACTCTGCAATATAAATAAACAAATAATCTAAATAATATATATACTTATAAAGTAGAGAATAAATACCCATTCAAATAAAAAGCAAAGTTTATCGACTGAATTTTTTAATTATTTTGTAATATCTAATATTGAATACTAAAGTTACATATATCTAAATTTTTATCATCATGGAAAAAATGGAAAACACATCTTAACATTATGCTATATTGGCAATATTTTATAAACAAATATATTACAATAATAATTATTATTTGCTGCACGCTTTTCGAAAAAGAAAACCAAAGTTTATATGCCCTTGCAGTTATTGTGACGGTAACTGAAACAAAAATTAACAAAAGCATTATTTAAATGGAACATTTTTCGGTAACCATTATTTGTTTGGTGACTTTTAAGGACCCTTTAAAGAAACTATATATTAATTATTTTTCATATTATATTTTTTTACAAAAAAATTCTTATCAGTTCAATGACAGTCATAAGCTATAGGGGTCCGTATCGGCATAATGAAGGCATTTTGCAACATTAAATTTTGATACAAGATACTATATGTATTTCTATACTATAGCTATTAAACTTAGAGACTAGTTGATGTAGACACATAAATAGACAAACGGAGAGACTGACATTGTTAGATCCACTCCACTGCAGTGCAGTGCACTGTTAATACTGTATCAAGAATATATAATAAGATAAGGTAAAATGTAGAATTACGGCACCAAGTTAGCTAGAAACTCACATAATAGGGATCTTCTATAATACGATCATCTGCTTTGAGTCCGAAATTACCCAGCAATAGCAATTTGGCTGTGGCATTATTCGGTGCAATGCGCTGCAACACGGCCAGATTACACCTATCCATGCCAAAGATATAGTCAAATTTCATGAAATCCTCAGGGGTCAGAACCCTTGCATAACCAATGTAGTTGATGTTGTGCTTGGCCAGGACCCTTAATGCCCGCTCATCCGGTATGTTTCCCGTGTGCCAGCCCTCGATCGCCGCGCTCTCCACGTGCCACTCCTTCTGTAGGCCCTCCCTGACGATGACCTCATCCATAACCGCTTCGGCAATGGGGGAGCGGCAGATATTACCTATGGGAGCGGCCAGGTAATTTGCATATTAATTAACGAAATTCATGCAGAGATTATCCTAAGTGTACACCCACCCACGCAGACCATAAGCACGCTGTTCTTTTGCAATCTCTTTCCCATGTCTGAGCTCAGAGGTAGGATATTTTGGGGTTGATTCTGGGATAGGACTTTAAAAATTTTGAAGATAATTATAGTATTTTACAAATATCTACAAAAAATATAATGTGAGAGAGATGCGATAATTTATATGGTAATAAGAACTAAGTTTACTAGATCTTCAAGGATTAAAAATACATATTTTGATTCTTTTATTTTTTAAAGGTTTGAAACATTAAACATGTTTAAAAACATTATCCCTAAAAATATCACAGCAAAAACTATGTTCAAACATTAAAATCCTATAAACAATCCCAAAATCACTCTTAGCCCAAATCATCACTTGAACAGACAACCTGGAGTTTGGCCGTTATACATAGTTTGTCAAGTGTTGCCTGCCTGGATAGATCACACCTCCGGCACTTCCGGCTGCTGCAGCACCACATCCTGTTTACCCACTATGCGTATTTACCCCCGAAACTGACTAAAAACTGCGCTCAAAGCAACTTCAACTATTAACATTTAATTAAAGTTCATTTGCCAGGGACAGACGAGGTCACTACCACCGCCGCCCAGCCTTGGGATAGGCCACCTGCTGCCTGAAAAAACTTTTCCCAAGTGGAATGAAGAGGTGATGAGCTCTGGTCTCGGTCTGGGTCGGTACTCCTAGTCTACTCCTACTTACTTTTAATTTTTGTTTCGGTTTGTATATGCAGGGATTGCATCTCCAGCAGATGCTCCACCTTTCCAAAGGACATGGCTGGGTGGAAACTAAGAGCAGGTGACCAGTTCTGGCAGAGAAATATAAAGTTGCTTTTAGAATAAATTCGGTTTGTTTTTGAGTTTTATGCAAATTGTATACAACCATCGGAGCAAACAAAAGCCAGACGTTGTATATGTGCATAAGCTCTGCCGGGTTGCTATAGTTGTTGGGGGCGGCTTTGATGGCATCAAAGTGAGCTTGTCGTTGTGCAGACAAATGTTACGTACTCTCGTCACACTCTTACATATGCAAATGTCCCCAGCCGGCGCTGCTGCTTCTGCTGCTGCTGCAGTGCGTCCTCCACAATTGACAATTGTTGAAAATGCAAATGGAAATGGAAATGGAAATGCCAAGACATGTGCCCAACAGCAACACCAGCAATCCAACAAACCGGCAATCCATGCATATGCCCCCGCAGGGGAGGGAAGAGCAGAGGTGAAGACAAATGCAAAGGCCTTGTCAGTGCTATCATCATCCGGCGACGACATCTCCTCAGATAAGATAAACGATGGCAGAGTCAACACTGCAACCACAGTGAACCAGGCAGGGGAGGGGACATAAACCCAGAGAAAATGCGTAAATCACAATTAACTAGCCTTAAATCAACTGTCAAAAGGATAACAGATGCCTCAAAATTCGTAACAGGTTTGAAATCAGGTGAAAAGAAGCCGAAAAGTATCTTTAAAATCGAAATACATATACATACAAGAAAGGTAACAATTACAGACGCCTTAAAATATTATTATTTTATAATGTATTCCAAGGATTCAGCTAATGGTTTCTGTCTGTCTAAGAAATTATTAATTTAAAATCATTTCCACCCTAAGAAATATGTATTTAAAAATTGCAACATAAAAACTTCTGGCAGTGTAAATGGGATAGGTCAGTGTAAATAAATGAATACCTCATTCGTAGCCGCACCGCAGGCCGAAATAAATGTTCAAGTGCAAATGAGGTAAGTGACAAAAGGGGTTCGTAACAATCATAACCTCTGTGGCACCTCCTCCTCCCTACCTAAGTCCTAGGTCCCTCCGCTGAGCAGTTGACAGTCGAGAGTAAACATGTCCAAGAAGAACATCCATTTTGCATTTGGCAAATGAAAAGCGGAAAAGCTGACGTACTACTACTAGCTGGCAGACAGCCTGTCTATGCAGTGAGCGCTATCTCTATCCATCTGTATCCGCCTGTACCTCTTTGTATCTTGTATCTGTATCTCTGCCTCTGTCTGCCTTTTGCAGCTTCATCAAATATTTAGCGCCAGGCAGGCGTCGTCTTCCTCTCGGGCGGAGTGGGAGCGGCTTGGTGGAGCGGCGGGTCGTACAAATAAGCGCATTCATTGTGCTCGTTCAGTGTAAATACGAAACGGACGTAGCACTGCTTGGAAAATAACAACTTTGAAAACTTTGGGGGCAAGTCTGGACTTAGAGATACTGTGAGCGGATGCTAAGTTTTTGCTGGAAGATATTATTTTCCTGTAGATATTATTTTCATTTAATATTGAAAATTACGGTTTCAAAAATATTCAAAAGTTTCAAATTGAAGTCAAAAACAGAGATAACACAAAACTTGAAATGGATTTTAAATTTATTAATAAAACGATCAATACAAGAAAAAATGGTAATATTTTTTTATTAATAGTTTTTTTTACCTTTAAATTATTACAGTGATATTATAAATATTTCCGTACAGTTTATTTAAATATTATTTATAAGTTATACAAACAAATTAAAGTTATTTCCT
Organism: Drosophila birchii; assembly: GCA_035046345.1. Taxonomy (NCBI): domain Eukaryota; kingdom Metazoa; phylum Arthropoda; class Insecta; order Diptera; family Drosophilidae; genus Drosophila; species Drosophila birchii. Next base: position 6,945,283 of record JAWNOA010000064.1, read on the forward strand.
GCTCCTCAAGCTTACTGAAACCTCACTGTATTTCCATTGATTTCTGCAATTGATTTTCTATATTATTATTATTTGCATAATAACTGTTTTATATCTGTAATAAATATGCATCATTTCTGAGCTTCGTGTCTGAAGCGTTCCAATTACCGTGCTAAAAACTAATAAATAAAACAAACTTTAATGGCATGGCATGGAGTTTGTTTCGTTTATTTGTTAATTCAACTGTCCTCCCACACACCCGATGCTAGGCGGAATATACCCCAGCAGAAGATGATATTAACAATATAGAGAGACGGGAAAACTACCCTGCAATATATTGGGGGTGGACTAAGAGTGCCAACGACCAGAGATAGCAACACCAACAACACCAAGAACAACAGCAACCGGCGCAGCCCAAAAGCCGGCAACAACAAACCGCCATCACACTGGCAACATGTGGCATGGGCAGCGTAAATGTTGCTAGCATGCAGTCGTGCTGGCAACATTTATTGCAGTTCGGAGCATATGTGTCTGTGGGAGTGAATGTGTATCGCTGCCACTTCCACACTTATGGACAAAAAAATAGGTGTGCTATTGTTTATACCATTGAAATAATACCCTTCAATCATAGTAATTATAGTAAGGAGCTTGCAACGCAGTGATGGAGTCATTTTCGATCATGTAAAATATTTATAAACATATGTATATATTTATCTATATATCAACTGCAGTTTCAGTCCCTCAGTTTTTAGGCCGGATATTTCGGTAATGACTTCCTTATACTCAATTATCAGAGTCTAGGATATAATAAGGTTGTTATTTACTTTAAAGAACTTAATTTATATATTATAAATTAAATTGTTCAAGGAATTAATAAAGATTTTATTGAAAAATAGCAAATTAAAAAACAAAGAACAGTGCACACCTATTTTGCTGCCCATAGGTGTGTATCTATACAATTATAATGTTGCCAGCAACATCGACGCGTTTTGAAAAACTTGTTTTCAACGTAGTTGGGTTTAGTTTATTTTGTGGCGGCAACGCAGGTGGACGTCGGGAGCGGGTAAAAGGCCAAAGAACGTGAATCGAAACGTAAGCGGACCGCGTTATAAAAATATACACCAAACAGCAACAACAGAGGTTCAGTGTTTGTCTTTAGTTTTATGGCGCGCGCTTCGCGTCAGGTAGTTTTCACAGCGATATATATATAAATATTTTTTGTATTTCGCCTCACGGGCGATTTTATGGCTGACAAAATCGTCGAGCGTGTAAAGGTTGTTAGCAGCACCGCCGCGCTGTGTACTGTATTCTGCGTGAAAAGTGCCAGTGCCAGAGATTCAGTGTTTACCCGCGCCGGGATTACTCATCGCATCATCATCCATCTCAATCGTGCGACGACCAGCGGCAGCAACTCCACTTTGGTGGTTTCTCCGCTGGCTTTACAGGCACAACTTTACAAAGTCCCGAAACCAGTATCTCAGCCAATGTATCTGTAAGATACGAGAGAGGCAGAGGCCAGGCCGCCACATATTGGAATTTACTTAACACGTATGCAACGCACCAATACCAAAACGCATCTTGGATCGTAGCCGTCGTCGTCTATTGGATTTTGGACACTACTCACGCACATCCCAGGGTAGGTAGTCTCGGTTAGATCTGTGTCCCTTCCCAGGAAAACCTCTCGCACACAGACACTTGTCCAGTCCAGCTGCATTTGCCTTTCCACCCTCGATATACGCTGGCTAATGAATCCGACCTGCCTCTCTCTGCTACCTGTCCCCTCTCGCACTGACCCCGGTCGGTCGGTCGGTTTTCCCATTAGCCGCTAGAAGATTTCACTGCACATATCGAAAGCTGTGGCTATTTATAAATGCCCTGCTCGGGGAGCCCGGTCCGACCCGGCTTACGCGCCGTGCGTTACGGGCTCCCTGGCTCAGGCCCAGGCTCAGAACCGGTTTCAGGGGTATCGAGCTACCTTTCCCCTCCGCCCGTCTGCCCATTTTCGATATATACCATGCCATATCCCATGTCCCATCCGATGTCTGGCGGGGCCCAACATCAATTCAATTTCTACTGGCTGAGTGAGTTTTTAACTGTCGACAAATGACACGTTAAAAAAATAATGAAGATCAATTGGATTCTATTTTAAAGATTGATTAAATATTTATTTTATTGATTATATTTAATGTTATTTGTTTAAGATATAGAACGGATGCCTAGCAAGATTCTCTCCAATATATAAAAAAAGCTCTTGGTTTAGTTTCAGTGTCATGTCTTTAAATCATCAATCAAGTTGTGTTTATTTTCTTTCTGTGCAGCAGAATCTCCAGGTCGAGCATCTTCGCTTCCACCTCTCTGGAGCTGGAGCTGGTTTCGAGATGTTTTCTTTTCCCTCGCTTTGTTTTCTTTTCTTGCGCTTCGTTTCGTTTTCGTTTTTTACTTTATTTGCCAATCGTGTTGATCATGATCATGATCACGTTGCTGCTGAATCTGATGCTGTGGCTTATTGCCGCCAAGATTTGTTGTATTTTTTGTCTTTATTTTGCTTTTTGTTTGAGCCACTAAAGAAGGTGCATGGCCTTATTTACCCAGTTTCCAAATCGCTCACCGATTTGTGCTTATTCTTCTCCTACATCTCCCCGTTCGAGGTATTTGCTGAATCACACACGGCTGTGGATCATTTGAATTTGTTAGCCAGCCAGGCAGGCAGGCAGTCACTGGAATTGGAATCGGAATTGGAATCGGGCTTTATGGAGTCACACCCAGCACGGCGGGCTGGGCAAGTATCCCGCTCCGGATTTGACTCACGGCCAAACAATGCGACATGCGGAGAGAGAGAGGGAATTGTTGCGGGTTTGCCGCTGGCACGACAACGAGAAAAATCAAAATGCAAAACTTGTTGCTAATAAACAACAATTACAACAACAAAAACAAGTTCAGCTAACCACAAAAATGCTGGCAGCCAGCTCCAGAGTGGAGTCGTTGCCCAGGAGCTCCTCCGCGCACCAAAACAAGTCGCAGTAGAAGCCGCAGTCGCTGCTGCTGCTGCTGTCACACTAGCCAGCAGCAACACCAAATGCAACAGCACCAATTTGTTGTTGATGCAGAGACAAAAAGTGTGTAGAAAACAGCGTGATATTTGTCTTATTAAATATTTAGTTGCTATAACTAAATCTTTACAAGGTATTTTTTAGTGATTTGATGCTCTAAAGCATGCCATTATTACGAAGAACTCTCTACAATTTATATTAAATTTTAAAGTCATCTATTTTCATTTTTCCATACTTATTTAACTGGTTAAAGTCTAAATTTGTAGTTTAACCAAGAGCAACGTTACATCTTCTAGACAAAATGAGGTTCTACTATCGAACATCAAAACTTTTCCCAGTGTATGTATAGTTTTTGTGTCCCCATGTTAAGACCATATAGAAAAAGCAGCCAAGCGGCCAGCTGCCTTGGCTATCTTCTGGTAGAAAGACCAAAGACCAAAGACTAGAGAAAACGCTGTAGCTTGTATCTGCTGCGACAGCCATAACTGTGTCAGTGTGCAACTAGAAGAAGTCCAAGCCTATTAAGCTCGCCGGCTTAAGATCGGCCGATGTTAGGAGGTGGTAATGCCTCCCAGGCGATTAAGTGTAATTAATGCCGACAGGTGTCACAGAATTGGCGCAAGCTCAAAGAGGCGACGCAGTCGTCGTTGCCCTAATTGGCTCCTCCAATTAGGAGAGGAGGCTCTGTGACTGCACTTGGGCCTCAAAAGGCGACATATAAATTAGGCGCTCATTTTATTCACGTGATTAGCATGTGGACCGCTTTCGATCGTTGGCACTGCTATCCCATATATCTAGAATCCTAGATCTCTTCTTGGCTGCGGCGAACGCAGCGTGTAACCTTGCGCTTGAACTCTTTGAAATCCTCGCGCCACTCCTTGGCCGCGTCCACATTGGCAGCAGACTCATCGTTGGGATCGGTCAGCATCGAGATCACCGAAAGTAGGATCGTCTCAACGGTATGAACCGGCAGCCAGCGCTCCTCGGCCTTCTCGTAACCCCACTTATCGTCGCCGGGCTCGTGGAGGATCGAGATGCAGACGTCGCCGGACTTGTCAATATTCGGATGCCAGATCTCCGTAATGAACTTCATTCGCGGCGGACGTAACGGATACTCCTTGGGGAAGATGAGGTGGGCCTTGAAGCATCCGCCCTCGTAGAGGGTATCGGGCGGACCTATGATCACCACCTCCCACTTGAAGATGTCCGTGTCGCTGACCAGGCCGGCGGAGAAGCCCTCGACCGGATTAAGCTGCAGCTCGGCGAGCTGTCTATTGAGCAGTAGCGATGCTTGCAGTTCGGACATGTCACTGGGCTGCAGTCAGATGAATGAAGATGCTGGCGTGGAGATTGATTTGGAGATGGGGTTCTACTTACTGGAATTTTGTTCACAAATTTTCGAGTCTCTTTCTGGTTTCCTATTACAGCTGCTGAACTACGCCGAATGCTACCTACTACTGCCAACAGGTAGACAGTGAAATCTCAGGCACTGGATTTCTGATATCAGCTCAGAGCCCGATCAAGGGGCTCTGGGATGGGGCTTGAAATATCAGTATTTCTATGAAATTACTACAAATTACTATTAAAAGTTACTTATTCAACTTAAAGCGCACAGAAATGCTCCCCCATTGAAAAGGAATGCCTAAAGGCCTGAAAAGATCAATCCGCAAAGACCAGATACTGGAATGCAATCTCTTTACAGTAGTTCAGCATCCCTTTGAATGGCTTTGTATAGAAACTATTCCATAGAAATCCTCTTAAAAGCGACTTGAAAGTTCCCATTATGAGCGCTTTTGCTCTTGCTCCGGAATGGGTCCAAGGAAAGTCAGTTGTCCTCTTGCCTTTCCCTCCATTACGTGCAATTACTTGGCCGTTGCTAATGCCACTGTTACTTCTTTTCCTTTTTCCTATATTTTTTTGTAGCTTTTGCCAATCTGGCTGAATGGAAATTATGATGGCCGCCACATTGTTGCCGTTGGTTTTGGCTTTCGTAATTGCGCACAAATGTTGGCACAGAGTTTTCTGGCCTGCAACTTCGACCACGACATGTGGCTGTGGTGCCCCTGCTCTTGCATCTATCGGGGTTTCCCTTGCCTCCCAAAACCCCTCAAAAAACTCTGGCAATTGCATTTTGCTGGCATTTGGAAATCCCGCCAGCTCCATAACCCCTTCGACTCTCAATGGGGAGATCGGACTATCGCTAACTGAAATTATGTTGCCGCAAATGTGTGAATTGTTAATGTCTCGTTGCCAGCTTGCTTGGGGAATAGTGCATATATTGTGCCTTCTATAGTTGACTGACTTTTGATGCACATACAAAAATTATTAAATATATTACATTTCATTAGGATTTTTAATATTTTGGAATGGATTTCCTAATGAATCCTTAGGAAAGGAATATTAACTAAAGCATGACAAAATGCTCAGGAAAATGTAGCTGGAAACATCCTGACTCAGGATTCCGAAGCATTTACCTATTAGCTTCGACAGAGATTCCTATCTTATAAGGTTTAATTTGTATCTTATAGATTGCAGGAATAAAAATTAACTTCTTAGTTCGTGCAGTGTAGTAACGCGCATTTCGGCATTGCCGGTTTTTCAAGTTTTCCATGCAACGCGTTTTCATAAAAAATTCCAAACAGCGTTCGCTACGTTTATTTTTTTATGCATTAGTTGTTGTAATAATATTTACCTAGCATTGCAACAGCAAGAGCGGGGAACATGTGCGGGGTTCTTCTAACAGAACCAAGTCGGATTCAAAAATTTTGCTAAATTATCCAGCACATGCCAGGCCACCGCCGCCGCGGAGGGAAAACATGTTTGGCCACTGCTAGCAGCACATAAGACAGACAGCTGCTGCTCGGCCGGTTCTCTGGTTCTTCCATATCTCCAACTCCATTGCCATCGCCATCTCTTGGCCTCCGTTGCCCACTCCTCCGCCCTGCCCATTTAAGTGCCACATGTCGGAGACGTTCCGCCAGATCCCGCAGGGAAAGCGATATGACAGCGGCAGCCGGGAACTCACACGTGCCACAGCGCGACTCCGAGTTAGAAGCGATTTTACACTGACTTAACAATTGAGGATTGTTCGGAATCACAGCAAGATGAGTGTATAATTATTTAAATGATAATGAAGAAGTGAGTGTAAATTTTATGATGATAGGTTTAATACTCTCAAGAAAAAGTTGATTACAATTTTTAAAAAATATATAATGAGCATAAAGAGGAAGCAAAATAAAATATCATTCAATTATATTTGACAAGTAGTATTTATCTTGAAAGTAATAAATAAATTATGCATGTATTTAAAACATAATAAAGGCCACGTAAATCTCAATAAAGAATTTAAGATTCAATTAATTAATTCAAACACAGCATTGTTTAAATAATTTATTGACTGTTTATGGACAAATATATTTCTGCTTTAATTAAGACTATAAAAACGAGATCGAATCAATGCCACATTCATTTCTTATTTATTGTTTAATTATTATTATTAGTTGTTATACTTGAAATTGTCCATAAATTCCATAAAACTATTGAGTTTTCTTAATGATTAAGAGATAATATTAACTTTAGTTGCTTAATTAAACTCATCTTAAATTTGTCTTATTTTTTCTGTGTGTGGAAAACTGTCGCGCTTGTGATAAAGTGCCGGCATTTCAACTCATTTCGGCTCACTTTGTGGAATTGATTTTCAATATTCATTAAGACGCCCCCACACACAGCCAAACAACACACATCACACATCGGCCGCGGGTTCGTTGCCTTGGCAGTGGTGCGCCGATTAATACAGGGGTGGGTGGCTGTGGCTGGAGTTCATCTGTTTGTGCCGGGTTTCCCTCAGTTTTCGGGTGGGCGTGGCACGGTTGCATGCGACAATTGCACTTCCGGCAACACACGCTCTCCACTCCTTAATACTACTCCCTGGCATGGCTCTGCCATTTTCTCTCTTCGCTCAAACGATTCTCGGTTTGGAAAAATTCTCGTTTCTTTTTTAGTTTTTTTTTCTGGATTTCTGAATTTGGGTTTGGCCTTTGCTTTCAACTGGAGCAGGTGCTCTTCCCGGCTGCGTGCCTCAAATTGCTGGCTCATGTTGCGTCCATCAAACAGCTGACGGCGTCGATCAATTGAAATTGCTTTTTTCGCCCGCCCTTCGATGTTGCATCGCTGCTGCCGTGTTGCTGCGGTTGGTTCTTGTCGCTCTGTGATGACTTCCTGGAACTAATGACTGATGGATCGTCTTGGGAGTCGTCTATAAAATAGAAAAATTAATAGTTTTTATTGTGGTCTTAGATTCTTTGAAATCTAAGCTGTGATAAAACATTACATTGAGCTTAGTTTTTACTGCAACCTATGACAGGACAAGCATTTAAAATCTACATTTCCCTTTCAAAAACAAAAATAAAAAATTAAACAAATCATTTGAAGTAGCTAGTGGGTAAACAGCTTCTCTGTCTTCTCATAAATTCAACTTAAGTGAGTGACCAACTGGATTTTAGTGCTTTATTGGCCCTCTGAGTTATGCCTTGTTCCCTCCAGGAGCACAATTTCCAATTGCATGCAGAAATATGAGCCGGAATTGCTCTGTGCTCGGAGCTGTGGCCATTATTTCGTTCCGCATAGAGGGAACAAAACAATGCCAAAGAGAGAACTCAATAAATTGCAGAAAAGCGAAAAGTGGAAAGAACTGAAAAATAAACAAGAACGAAACTGCAGTTCTAGTAACAAAACCAAAAAAAAGTGAAGAAAAACAAGCTTTCCACTTGCAATTTTAATGTGTTTTGTGCGTTGCCCCTCGCTTTATAATTGAGTTGGCAGTTGCAGCCAAAGTTGGAGCTGCAGCAGCAATGCACTCTGCCTCCCGCCTCCCACCAGCCAGCCCCATTTTCCGGCCACAGCCCGCTTTTCCCGGGGGAGTGGGAGTTGTGCACTCGTGTGCACTGAATGCGAAAAAGTTCCGCACACTTTTCGACTGAAACGCGATATTATTATACGTATATTTCCCATATTTTTTATTATTATTCTCCATAACATCCAGCCCCGCCCAGTGCGGACTTACCTTTGTGCGGCGTCCTGAAATGGAAGCGCAAGCACAAACGCTCGGGGATCTGGTGCACGGTGGCTGCCAGTCAGACAAAAACCACCATCCTTGGTGGGTTCCGTAATGAGCGTTTCCGTCGAAACCCTTATTCCGTTTTTTTTTTTAACATGCTCAAAAAGTAGTTGGAAAAATATTTGTTTTACATTTTGAAAATTTGTGAGAAAATAAGACTTGAAAATGGATTTAGTTTCGTGAAAATCAAGCAGAAAATAAGTTATAGAATCTGTTGCTAGAATGTTTTTATTAAATAATTTAAAGCAATGAAATATGTACTTATTTATATTTAAATATAAATAAATAAACTCATTAATTTTTCTCTTTTCTGCTTTCAGATTTTTCTGGATATTCCTGTAAGTTATCTAAACTTCATTTAAATGAACCCTTTTTTACCTTCTAGAAATATAGCAAAAGTTTTGGGTTTATAAAAAAACTTTTCAATAAATTCCAATAGCTTCTATACACCCTTTTTTCCCGAGTGCTCTGGCACTTGTTCCAACTTGGCCGCATTTAAAAGCATATTTTCTTTCTATCACCGCACAGCGGGCTTTAAGCCGGATCGACGCTCCATAATCGCTACATTTTTTGCTTCATTACGAGCCTTTCCCTGCAATTGGTCTGTAAATTGTCCAAAGCCGATGAAAGATCACCCAGGAAGCCGAGAAAGGGCAGCTCTTAATTTGCTCTGGCCATAAACGGCACCACTTTCCAACGTATATGTATTTTCCGGCCCAGCAAAGTGTGAAGTGTGGGGCATTATGCGTACAAGTGTATTTCATAACTCACTCTTATGGCCGGCAAACAAATGAGCAAAAGTGTGCTAGTCTAGTCGAGACTACAAGCTGGAGCCGGAGCCCGAGCCCCGTCTGCCAGATGAGCCGTTAGACAGCGCTGATGGCGCCCCCAGAGTTCATTTACTCCGCTTGGCCACCAAGAAAATTCTATGGAAAGAAAAGGCTACAAAAAATGCCCAACAACATTATTTGTAGTTTTTATTTCTTTTCTTTTTCTTGACTCATATTTTGCTAGAACATTTCGGTTTTTTTGCTGTTTTTTTTTTTTTTTTTAAATGCTTGGCTGGGCGATGAGCGGGGGTCAGGCGGACGACGCGGGGCTTGAAAAAATCCAAGCTTGGCCTGAAAAAAGTGCTTATTAAATTTAATGACAGCACGCTGGCTTGCGAAAAGCGATTCGACTTTTTTACTTCAAGCTTTTTTCCAGCCTTTGGTTATATACCTTTTTTAAGTAGTTTTTTGTTATTTTTTGTTATTATTTTTTTTGTTTTATTTTCCGTTTATTGGGGGCTGGGGCTCATTGGGAGCACTGAGGCCATAACAGCACAGTCTTTAAGTTTAATTATGTGGCAGGGCTTCTTGCCCCGGCTCTGACTCCATAAAATGGATCGTAATGGACATAATAGCTATACAGTTTCAATTGAAAAGGTAACAAATTTTATTGTTCGTGAGCCCAAGTGGTGGGGGAAAACGAAAGTTTACATTTGATTAATTTCACATTTCCTTTTTTTTGTAATTGGGAGAAGTTGTTTTTCTAGCATTAAAGTTGCAGAGAAGCTACATGAAAATGTAGAGTTTATTGTTATTAAGGAGTTAAGGGAATGGGATTAAACCCAACTTAAATCGCGGAGCTACCTCGATATGAAACCTTCTTTTATATAAAGTGAGCCCTGATTGATGCCGCTTAACAACACCAGCAATCAATGTCCACTACCTGGTAGTTTGCCAACTTAAAATGCAGTTTCCCTTTTTATTTTCCTCGACCTGTCACTGCCTTATCCCCCTTTTATCCTTTAGCGATTTCCACCTTGGCCAACTGTCGCTGCCTGTCCATGGGATTTCTCACAATTATGAACGACAAACTGGCATAAATTTATGACTAGCGTGGACTCTGGTGGAGTTTTGGCATTTGCTGGCAGCCAGCAGGCGGTGAAAGTATTTTAATTAAATGGGGGGACGGCGCGCTTTAGACCTGCAGGTTATGAGGCGGTAATTTGCAATTTCCCCGCACAAAGACGTGGCTCACTCGGTTGGATTATTATTCAACTGGTTTCTTGGTATGTTCCCCTCAAGTATCAAGGGGGAGCCCGCTCGTTGAACTTCAAATTGTGCGCGAAAAAAGTGAAATTCGCCTTTGGCGGCTCACTGCTACTCTGTTGCCAAGTTAATGAACTGCGGCGCGGGGCAAATCTGGGAGCAGGGCCAAAACAGGAAGCAACTTTGTAACATTAGCACAGTTCCCTCTTAGGCAAGACACAAAAACTATGCTAATTTCTTTCTCAGCAAGGGATTTGTGAAATTAATTCATTTTCGTTTTTTTTTTTAAAGAAACACCCAAAGACGCGGAAGGCCAGGCAGGGACTGGGTTGCGTGTCAAGGCGTTGGCCACAACTGTTGACTTTTATTCACACAATTACAGGCGGCGAATTTGCATTCACTTCCTCCACCGCTCACCTGCTCCGTTCACCTGTTCGACTGCTCGCTTGTCAAGCTCGAGTGACTCCTCGGGGGAGACGCTTCACTTGTTAACAATTAAAGACGAACCCTTGACTTTGACCAAAGAAATATGTACGTTCATGTCTCAATGGAGTATGAAACTTGACTTGATTTCGGTTAGATATATCTTTATAATAAATACAAGAAATTGGGAAAATATTTATGTGATAATCTACAAAGATCGCCCACTTGCTCAAGCCATCTAATTAGTTTTCTTTTGACATAGCCATGGCTTTGTTTTGGGCTTTGAATTAGCATTTTCGGAGCAAACAAAGTGGACATGGAAATGCTCAAAGACTCCTATAAATAATTCAAAACTGACCCCGAGCGGCTTTCATTTCATTTCAGACGGTTTCGTTTTGTTTTCCTTCGTTTTGCGGGGAAACGATTGTTTTTCATGTGACGCAGCAACAGTTGTCTTTGGTCTCTGGTCTTAAGGTCTGTGGGAACATCTCGAAGAAGTCATAAAACTAACAGTTGAGCGGAAATTAACACAGATACTCTACAGGCCAGGCCTGGCTAGACCGGGACCGGTCCGGGATGGGTCCGAAGAGCCCTTCAGCTTGGTTCGGGCCAAACAACAATCGGGCCTCTATGTTATGTTATGGCATTACCTTCCGATTGAGATGTAGATGTAGATGGTCTAAATAGCCATCAGATGACGATGCACAATGCGGGTACTACGAGAATTCATGTATGTGGCTATCATTAGTCGACAGTTAGTCTTTTAGATCGAAGAAGTGGGTCTACGGAATGTTCGTCGTCAGTTAAGTTGAGGATTGGGCACACATTGGGTTCATTGTCAAGGCATTCTTGAGTACTTTCTAGGCTTGGAAGAAAGAGGGAGATCTTTCAGAGGAAGGGCGATAAAGACCCTCTCAATAACAAATTGATACGCTTGAGGCGACTTCCTCCATAGATCTAGGTTGCCCCAACTGCACTGGCACCAATTAATACAAGATAAATCCCTAGATCTTATCACAGTAACCTGCATTTCCTGTCCCACACTGAGGGAAAACAAGAGAGAGAGAGAGGTAACTTATAGGTGGAGAAATGTTACTAAACAACAAAAGTATTTCTGTATTTGTATCTAAATTCTATTATATTAAATTTCAAAATCAAATATATTTAGGCTTTTTAGAGAATATATATTTTATTCCTATAATTTCTAAACATTTTTCTGAGTGTGCAGCTGCCTCCTTGGCTGCTTGGCATTGTTGGATGCAGTGCGTTCCATTTCGCTTCTCTGAACTTGTTGAAAGCGAGTAAAATGTGCCAATTTTCTATATATATATATATAGTATATACCATATCTTGATGTGCTTGTAATGCAAGAATCGGAGAGCGAGAGCCACAGGCTCTACCATACATGGCCACTTCATCACGCAGCGTTGGCCAAGCGTGCTGTTGCCGCAGTTGTTGCCTGCAAAATGCATCTGAGCGTCGCGTCGCGTCGCCATCCTCTCCCAGCTGCACCTATTGTTCTGGCCGCGCTCGTGCTTGTGCTAGATTTATGCACTGGCTCACCTTTCCTTTCCCTCCAGCCGAGAGTCGCCAGCCCCCCAGGACAGTTTCGATTTCAATTTAAAGCGGATGCTCGCTTTAATTGCAGACCGGGGCTAGCTATAATTCATAAGTGCATTTGCGGCTCGACGTTTCGGGTTGCAATTCCAGTCTCTGAGGTGGCAATGAACTTGCAGATCGAGTCCAGAAATTGGATATATGAGGAGGCAATAAATAGGCAATTGTTATGAATGAGATTAGCTTGGGTTTTCCCTTCTTATCTTATCTTATTTCAGGGGTAGAACTTTGTTTTTAATTAAGAATTTCATTAAAATAAATATCCTTATCAGCCTTATCATCTCCTTGATCCTGGTTGCTTTTGAGAAGACCAAGTCAAGGGGAAATAGCCAAGATGCCACTGCCAGTCTCACTTTCCGCTGCGGTTCAGTGGCCTTTGTCCATTTGTCGTTGCACTTGACACAGCTCCCGGCTGCCACAGCCACTGTCAATGCAACTGAAATGGCAATTGCATTGCCAACTATTGCCAGCCATTGGCAATGCAATGCAATTGATTGTGCCAGCCAATTGAAGGGGATGAATGGCTTCGGCGACTCACTCACTTTCACTGATCGAAAGCGTGAAGCCAAAGTTTAATTGAATCTGCAGCTGCTGCTGCTGTTACTGCTGCCGCTGCTTCTATTGCTACTCCGCTGGCATCGGCAATGATTGGTAACATTCAATGGTTTTCAGCTCTTACCAACTTTCAAACTTGGCCATTTGAAAGTTATTGGCCACAAGTGCGCGCACACACGTTGCTCCCATTGCAACACACACCCGCAGATACTACGTCAAAGAAACTCGAAGCAAACTTAACGTGTCAGCAAGTCGAGCCGCAGAAAAACTTTTCGGCCTGCCTTTCGGAGTTAAGTTGCGACAAAATAAATAGGAAAACTTTGCCACCGAGGGCAGGACGGGGCGGGGCGGAGAGACTGCGTTACTTCGAAATGGGGGGCGTGGCCCCAGTGCAGCAATTTGTTATATTCAGGCGGTGTCGCTCCAAAATTGGGTCACCGAAAATGTTCAATTATTCGAGTGAAATGCAGCTCGCAGCCCAATGAAGCAAGTCAGTTGCTGGGGAGCTAGGGGGGTGGTGTGTGTGTGTGGGGGGAGGAGCCCTGATTTTGGGCTCACAAAAAACTCGTTTTTCCAAGTTGATGTAAGCCAGATTTTGTCTGACTGCTGCTGCTGATGCTGATGCTGCTGGCTCGTTTAATACGCTTTATGGGAAAAGTTGATTCCAGAGATTTTTGTCACTAACTCAAGGGGGAAGTCGAACCATAGAAATGTCTATAGAACTTGTTATCTTGCAGTAATGCAAACGAGCCTAAACAGCTCCCTGTGGTGTGCTAAGGACTCATAAATCACTCTACGCCCTGTTACCAATTATTGAAAGATTTACTCCAGTGTCACAACCTCATAAGTATTTAAGACTTGAATTATTTAAAATATCTCCCCAATATATATATAGCTATTATATCTCTCAACAGTTTATATAATATTTTGCATTCAACCAAAGAAAGCCCCTCGATGATCAAAGTGCATTTGGTGTTCGTTGGCATGGCTAATAAATTTTCTTTCAGTTTTTCCCCTCTTTCTCCCTTTTTCCCTTTATATTTTATGAGTTGTACAACAAGTTTATAAGCCCAAAAACCCTTGGACACACATGGGAATGCCATATTCTCTGTGTGTGTGCGTGCGTGTGTTGATGCTGCGACTTTCCATTTGCAGAGATTTCCACATTTCACATTTTCGGATTTGAGAGATTTCAATATGTAAACGCCGTTTATACCAAATGCGCCATGAATAAAATTCGTCTCGTTTCGATGGTCGTTTGGTCAGGAGAGAAAAGTCCAAATGGGATTTTATTTATGAAAGGGGACGCACGGCTGCTGATGCAGATGTTTAGCTGGGGTCAGGAGTGAGTTGAGTTGTGTGTTGAGTCAAATTGAGTTGAGGGCAAACCCCTTTCTCCTCTAAAATTGCCACCTGAAATGCCAGCCTTTGGCCAATGCGTTAGACAAACATTGCACAAATCAAAGCACTGGCACGAATGCAGCTCAGAAGTTTGATCGATTTAGCACCCGCTGGGTTAAAGTGCACTGGGAAAAATACTAAGTATTTTAGCTGATTATCTTTAGAATTTTAAAGGCATTTTTATAGCCTAGCCTACAGGATCTCTTAGGCATAATTAAATTTGAAAATGGATTATGATGGAAAATTGAATCTAATTTAAGCTAGGATCCAAGATATTGTTTAATAAAGCAACCTATAAACTCTTAAGTTTGAATTTAAATGATTTTCTAAGGTCTTCATTAAATGCTTTTAATGTTGTATGGCTTTTTAAAAAATAAATATGATTATTTTTATAGAGGTATAACCACACCTCTCCCAGCGGCAATAATAGGGGAATCCATAGAGGCGGGTCACTGGCGCTTTAAGCAAACTATATAACTGTTGTGGTTGTTGGCCTCGGGAATGACCAGCCACATACGAGTTTATACATATATTGCATATGGCGTGGCAAAGGGCGCGTCCACTAAATGTTCGGAACACTCTGTGGTTGCTGGCTGTCGTCGTTGTCGTTGTCGTTGTCGTTTGGGGCAGGGACAGGGCAGCGGCTCATTATTAAGTTGTTTGGCCGACATCATTCGGTTGATTTATTTAGTTAAATGGATTCTATTTACTGGCCTATTTGAAATTTATATATATTTTTGGTTCGCTTATCGCGCTTGGCCCACATTTCCCCCATCATTTTGGTTCAACTGCCCCCACTGATAAGCGCATCGCACTGTGTTGCACTCTGAAAATGTTGACACAAATGTGTTGTTCAACCACTAAGCTGACACGGCCGCAGATGTTGCCGTTGCTGCTGTTGCATTCAGCCCCGGCAATTCGACGTCAAATTGTCGCAAATTCCTTACAAGCGCCGCTCATTAAAATTACCCAAATGCCAGCGCCAATTGTCGGAGCAGCGCAAGATGGAAGACGAAGCAAGAAATGGCATCGCATGACAAATGGCGGCGACGAGAGCTCCAGACAAGTGCCACCTAGGGATGCACTGGTAGAAATTTGGTCTCAAAAGTAGAAGGGTCATTCCAGTATCTGTCTTTCTCTGTTTTTCTTCTGTTGCTCAACAAATTTGTCGCTGACATTTTGCAACGTGATTTTGGTGACTTGGGGCAGCCTGATAAGCTTGGCTGCTATTTGGCCGCTGATTTCCGACTGACTGAAGAGCTCTTTGCGGCTCAGATACGAGGGCGAAAAGTGCTGATTGCTGGGCTCTGTAATACAAAGCGCAAACAAAAGTGCTGATCGAGCGGCAAATTGCCAGATGGAGCGTGGCATATAGAAGTAACGGAACTGAATCGCCGACATTAGCCAGGTGAGCGCTGAGCTTGGCTGAAACCGAAGATCGAACCTGATGGTCGTCTGCTGAAACGGCAAAAAATTTTGCCCAGCACAAAAAAAAAACAAATAGAAGAAAAAAAGATCGGGGCACGATCACCTCGATTCGATCGATACACCATTGCAGGTGCCTAGCCAGTCAGTTGCGCAAGAAGTAAGCCAGCAAGCCACTCGAGGCTTTTGTTCAGATCGCGGCCAGACTGTCAACAGATTGGTCTGGTCCAGTTCTCCTCTGGCCTCGCAACGAGTCCCATTCAGCTCATTGAAATGGAAAGCTGGAAAATTAACATTGCAAGCGGACAGCAACGAACACAAAAAAAAAAAAAAAATACAACAAAATTCTAAATACAAAACAACAAAACCCAAATTGCAAATGGAAAAACACTGAAGCATGAAGGTGGCCTGTAATGTTTGGAAGAGTGAAGTACTGCTTTTATTTGATAGATATTTGTGTTAATATATTTGGAAATTATATCTGAAGAACTTCTCTCTTAATTGAGTATCTTTGAGCAAAAACAAAAAAATGCATCTTCATTCCATTTAAGGTAAAGTGTGGAGGAGTTATGTACTTTTACCCAAAAAAGTCTTAAAGATTTATAAATATATTCATTGGCAATTTTAAGAAGTATAAATAGATCAATCCCCGAGATATGTTTGACTGCCACGTTTTTAAAAGAAGACCGATTTTCTTTATCTCTTGTTATATATTTTTAATTATCTAGACATCTTCAGGTGTTTCGAATTTTAAACCCGACAAATAGAAGCCTCCTAACTAGATTAATTTTATGTTGTAAAACTAGTATTTGTATCCATAGATATCTTTGTATTTAACTTTACAAACGCAATACACCTTTAAATACCCCTCAAATAAATGATGTATGCATTCAGATCTGTACTAAACGGCTGCTCATTTGGCATTCTACTTGCAACTTGCCAGCAAGTTGCCGGCATTTGGCGAGTGTTACGCGACTTTGAGCGCTCTAATTGTGCGATTGTTGTTCGGCCAACACACAGCTGAAGTGCGCACACACCACACAAAAACGGCTGAAATACACACTAAAAGTAGCAATAAAAATAAAAATAAAATACAACCAGAAAATACACGGCGACATGCAACGGTGCACAGACATATAACATTTGGCTGCGCTGAAAAGCCAAACAAAATGTAAAAAAAAATAAAGAAACAAACGAGAAAGGAAAACAATCCAAAATGTACTCAAAACACAGACAAAGCACGCGACTGCCACTGCAGATACTTAATTTGTTATTAAGTGGAGTGGAAATGCGTAGGAAAATATGATATAATCTGGGGGAGAATGGGCGGGCTTGCCATGCATGGCCAGGCATATGGAACCGTTTTGTTTCAAGATCAAGTTCAAGTTTGGAGCGATTATTATGCCTTGTTGAAGTGCACAGATTTTCCGGTAGTCAGTCGCAGTCGTCTTTGCCGTTGATGGGAAACTCGCAATTGGCATTTTCACAAAAAACCAAACACTCCGCGAAACCGCAAAAGGCCCTGCGGGCAATTTGCCAAACGGCACAAAAAGTGTCTAAGCGCAGCGAAATCACCTTTTGACCCACTTTAAAGATGTCTGTGGCTGTTGCTGTTGCGCTGCATAATGATGCAAATGATGTTGCAGCCTCTGATTGATGGGCACAGGCGAATCACAGCCGTGGCAGCAACTAGATGGAAATCAATCCGTAAGCTCTGTGTAATGAGGATGCAGTGAGGGCAGTGAGAGAGGGAGAAACTCTTGAACTCTTTGGGTTTATGCATAAAATGAGGTTTTAATTATTAATTAATTACTATAGATACAGATACAATAAATATTGATACAAAAGAAGTTTTCTTAATCATAAAAGATGAAGTTATACCTGACTTTACCTTAGAATTTTTGCCAATTTCCTTCGCATTTAATTCTAGAAATATTCTCACCGTGTAGTTAGTATCTGTTAGATACATACTACAGCGGTAGATACGCCTAGCGGCTGTCTTGGTTGAAAACCAACGGACTGAACGGAAGTCGGCAGCAATTTGTGAACGCAAATCAAACCATTTACCGCCGTTGGGCCTGCCTGATGTTGTTATGTCGTTACGTACTGTATGTACATAGTTAGCTGCCGATGAATAGGTAAAATCGTAAAATGTCAAATGCGAAAAGCAGATGCTAGCGGTCTTTGTTTTTTGTTTAGTTTTTAGTTTTTTTTTTTTGCATAAACGTGACTCTTGCATTTACGGTCTTTAAATTAACTGCAGCTACGGCTGCGACTTAAAGCTGGCAGCCTTTTTTAAGTGTGTCAGTCATTGCACGGAAAAGCCGCCAGCAGCAGCAGCAGCAGCAGCAGCAGCAGCAACAACTGCAACAAGGTGCAGCATTCCACGCACACTTGCACCGCTCTCTCAGGCTCACTTAATTATGCATTAGGCAGTGCCATTGACAGGCACACTTTGCCAGGAAAGGGAGGCAGTTCAACGAACTCGCAGGCTACGAGGAGTAAAGGGTTCCTTCGGGTTAAATGCGATTATGACAGCTGTGAAAGGGGAAAGAGAGAGAAAAAGGGAGATCCTCTTAAATAATTAGAAGGCCTAAAAGGTTTCGTGTGCCAAAGGAATTTTTCTGTGGTTTGCTAAAACTAAAAAGTAAAAATTTATACCTAAAGATACAGATAAATACTTAAACTAGCGACAAATTGCTTCAACTAATAAGTAGTTTAAACATTATTAAATGAAGTTTGCACATATTAAGACCTCAATAAACTTTTTTACAGCATAAAAGCATTCCTTAAATACAATTATCGACTGGCAGATTGTTATAATTTACTGAATGCCTGCAACAAACTGCACACCAGAGGATACCCAAGCATTTTGCCCTAAACCGAACCATTGTCAGGACCCCCCTTAAGTGCAATAATTTAAATCAGCTTACCGCCTGTCCGAGCAAGGCTCTCCATTAAATCAGACCCCATTGTTTACGACAATCAATTGCCACCTTAAGATCCCCATGCTCCCTGGCAGCCGCTTGTGCTGTGCCTGGTTTTAGGCCAACTCTGTCAAAGGTGGTTAGCTGTAATTGGCGAAATACTCGCACGGCGACGCTGCGGCCATTCAATGGACCGTGGAGCAGAGGTAGTACCACTGCCGCATGGCCACACTCCAGTGCATCCGAATTGGGGTGAGATTCGAGAGAATCGGGGGAGGGCAACGGGGGGCTACATCCATTGACGGCTTAACCCACGCATGTGGCCGTTGTGTAGATTCCAATTGAATCTGCAGGCAGGCAGAGGCGCGACCAAATCGATGTTACTGGTTTGCTGGTTGCCTCCATGTTGCCCTTGTCCCTGGTTGTTCCTGCTGCCGCTTTGCTGGCCACTGACTAATGGCTTAATGTGTGTGCGTGTGCGTTGCGAGTGTTTTGTGGGAGATGCATGGCAGCTGTGCGCAAATTTATATTGCCTACTTTTTGGGGGCGACTGTGCAGGACGAGAGGAAGAGATAGAGAGAGTGTCCTGCCGCCAGTGCAATTGATTTTGTTTTGCTTTTAAGCTGCCCGCACATGACCAACATTGTCTCCAACTCTGGACAGTAACAGCTTTAATACACTTTAAAATTAGGGATAATGTTTTATTTTTCAAAGTAAAGCTACAATTACTGAGTCTTTATTTTTCGTAGGGAGTTGTGTAGGCTCAGAGGACTGTGATTAACTGATTTGATCCTAAAGGAAATGCGAGTTGTACATTGTCTTCAAGGTCCTTCAGGGGTAATGGTGCAGCATTCCGTGTGGTGAAGCTTAAGTTAAAGCACCACCAACTTGCTCTTAAGACAAGGATCTTAATTATAATTTCAGCAGGGTCTTAAGGTTTGCCAATTTTTTCTAAAAATATATTAAAAATACAAATGTCAATTTATAATTTAAAAAAAAAATGAAACAAAATTTAAGGTTCTCCTTGGTCATCTTTATATAATTTTGCTTTGTGTACGAAATCCTCACGGCTCGTTGGCCAGGCAATGCGAGTTAGGGAGTAAGGGTAGCAAGGCGGAAGGCACAGTGTGTCCTGGACCGCACGAGCGCCTTGTTTATTGAATTTGGGCGCTTTTGTGTAAGAGTGACAACGACGGAGGTCTGCTCCTGCAATTGAGGATGTAATTTTTGCATGTCTCCGGCATTAAATTCAGCACCACCCCCTCCTTCTTCACTCACTCACTCACCCTGCTTAGCTACTGCTTCTGGGACTGTGCGAGCTTGTGTGCTCCTGGGCAATTAGGGCTATGACATTCCGCTCTAAATCTCCTGCACACTTTGCTAATTGTTTCCAATTCCACAAACACTCGTCGCCGGCAGACAGACAGACAGACATGCACCCACAGCTGGCCAAGTAATTGCAGCCGAATGTCTGACCCCCTGGGCAAATTGGCTATGAAAGTTCAAAGGGAATATACCTCGATTATAATTGTTAAATGGCATGTCATGCCGGCCAACCGCTTTGATTTCTGCCATTTAATAATTTTGCCTTTGACCTAATTTACTGAACAAAATGCCAATTCAATTGGCCATTTCACTTTCCCACCCGCAATTGATTTACATACTCGTTTTATGTGACTAAAGACCACATTGTTAGCTAAATTCTGGCCATTCAGTTTGATTATTCAGTGCAGTGTCCGAGGCAAACTTCTAAAAAGGTAAATGCATTTTTATAGCCATCGACTCTGGCTCAATTTTCGTTCAGCACTTTACCGGCCAAACCAATTTGAATATCTACACTAAACAGAAATATATCTGGCAGAAATTTAATTAAATTTCAGTTGAGTTTCAGTCTCAATCAAACAGGGAAAACATGTATAGATTTTGGTAATTTCTTAACTTCCGAATATTCATAATTCATTCAAATTGAGATCCAGTTTTTTTTTGGGTGTAAGTAATACAAATCGAACTGAACTCCGCTCGTTCCCAAGTGCGGCACAACTGGGTAGCGCGTGTTTTGTCGTTTTCCCAGCACGTGACCTGTGTAAGCAAAAGCGCCTTTGCCCGGCGGGATTAGACCCTGCCACCGCCGCCCACTTTTCACCCACTCGTTGCCGCCTTGCCGCTTTCCCCTTTCCGCACTCTCCTCACGCATCGCTTCGGATCGCTTTGCATTTGCGTGCAGCGATTTTTGTGTGTTAGTGGGAATCGAACCTGACTTCTGGTGCCTCAGACCCTTTTGTTATAGGCTTTTAATTGACATACGCGTTTTTTTACACGATTTCTCAGTTGTCTGCTGCCGGTACTCCCCTTCGAGCCATATTCCGACTGCATACTAATGACTCTCTCCTGTTTTCGAATTCTCTTTGCAGTTCCTCATGATGATGTCGGTGGCCGCCGGTACACGGAGAAGCGCCTAAATTTATTGGCCAACACACTCGTCTAACCCCAGAAAGGTGAGTTATTAGCCAACATGGAAAGAAAAAACTAGGAAGTATGTTGTAGTTCAAGCACAGGCATTGAAGTTGTTGATTTAATCAGGACTTTGCTATGTATTTTGGGAACCCTTTTTTGGTTCTAGAATTAGTGAAAGAATGCAAGGAATCTAATCTGGTAATTGGGGGTCAAGCTGATTCTTTTTATACATATTTTTCTTAGCTAATTGTTTAATTTGAAATCGTTTTTAAATTCTCAAAGAAGTTTGCCGCAAAAGTGTATCTTAAATTTGAAATCCACAAAGGCGTAAATGTCGTCAAAGAGTTTACAAGAATCCAAGGATATATTTAGTCTTTGGCACCTGTGGTGAATGGACCTAGGACCGTCTTAGATGAAACCTTCTGGTCGCTGCTTTTCTTGGCATATAATTCTCTTAACTCAAGAAATCATTATGGCCTTGGATTTGTGTTGCTTTGCCTGCAACTCCCTCTTCTTAATCAATACCTTGGGCAGCTCAAGAGAATCATTCTCCTGCGCTAACAGATCCTCTGGTGTCTCAAACCAATGCCTCCATGGGTTGTCCGGGGCCTCAGACATCTATTTTAAGGACACATGTTCACAAGAAAGCCAGCTCAGAGGTTACTTTTGACTAACGAGATCCTGCAGCTGACTTGCATACTTATGCTGGAAGGCGGCTCACTGGAACCCAAGCGTTGCGAATTCAAACAGTGAAGTCGGAAGTCCAGGAGCTTGAAGCGGAATGTCCTGGAAGGCGACTTCAATTAAAATGTTATTCTTTATTCAAATATATATTGTAGCACTCTTATTTTCTCCGAGTGCCGTGTTAGACTAGGTTCAGTTAATTGGCCTCGCATGCGCTTCGATGATAATTAAAGTCGACAGCCCCCAGACGGGCAGACAAACGAGCACGACGAGTGTGGCTTGGATTATTGGTATTAACACCGATTTTATGACCTCGCACGCGTTCTCTGACTGAAAAATTGCCCCGTGACTCGCATCTACAGATTCATCAGCAGCTTCAATGGCTTTAACGGAGTGTGAATACTTTGTATCTGTGTTCATAACTCATTTTTATGCTGCCGGAGTTTCTTTTCCGCATTTTTGACTATAGCTCCTTTGGATAAATTAGAAATAAAAGCTTTACCTTTCCCTTAGCCGAGGCTTTTTGAATAAAAACAAGTAATCCAAGGGGGTTCGGGAATGGGTGGGTGGGTGTAGTGTGAGTTCGTTGAGCTTTCACTCAAAGTGATATGATGGGGTTTTTTATTTTTAATACAAAAAGAAAGTCCGAAATTACATATTTTTCTGTATTAATTTATTTAAATTTTAAAAACCAAGGCTATAAATATTCCTGAAAGCTAAATATTAGATTGATCCTATAGTTTTTTAGCTTCTTAGTTTAAAGACAACTCTTGAAGCCACCCTCGAAGCTTTTGATTTAGCTTTCCCGAGCCATAGCTTTCACTCGCACCTCCTCTCGTCAGCTGTGTGTCCTTTTTGCCGAACGCAAAGCCGAGCCGAGGAAATCCTGTGCTTTTCAGGCGCTTCGTGGCTCGCATGTCTCAATTCAGTCTCCCGAAGAGCCTTTCCAGGCACAGAACGCGGACGGTGCGCGCTCCCCATCCAAGTTGGCAACGCAAAAACGACAAGCGCGTCGGGAGCGGGCAGGTGGCAGGGGAGGAGTCGGAGTCGGAGGAGGCGTCGGTGGGAGTGCCACGCGCAATCCTAAAAGTAAAATGAATTAGAAAATGTGCGCGCCGTTGTGTTACATAAACGAAGCAATATTTTCGCCCACACACAAACACAGACACACACGGCAAGTCGCCACCGAAAATCGCGTCCTGTGAGAGTGAAATTATCCTGGCCAAGTCGCTGGCTGTTGTTGTTCCTCCGAGTGGTTCGCTGTGGTCGTGCTGATGGTGCTCACGTATATTATGTAAATGATTATGTGCCAGAACCGGAGCGCTGCGGCTCACGAAGACCAGGCCATGTCGTCGTCGTCGTTGCCGTCACTGTGAATGTTTTAGCCGAGATGTGGAGCCGAGCCCGCAACTGTTAATAGTCCGTAGACCTGAGTTCTGAGTCCTGTTTCTGGACTGCTTACTCCATTGTGGGTGGAATATTTGGGGCTGGCCGTGCGTCCACCTCAGCGTTCTTATTTCCGAAACACGTCGTCCACTGGACACCAAAGTTCACCAAGTGAAAGCCTCTGTTTTCATAAGGATTTAGGAGTCTTTTTTGCTATCTGAAACTTTAGCGTTTAAGCCTCTTATTTGGCCTAGAAAATATTCCCCTATTCGAAATAAAAAACCAAGAAAAACTTGAATAAATCTCTAGTAGAAAGCAGAAATCTATTAAAACTTTTAAAGTTCATAAAGAAATACATAAAAAATTGGCACCTACTTATTATTTTAAGGTCCTTTCCGCTGCCTTAAAACCTTTATAATACTCTTGAAATCCTCTTAACAACATACTTCCTTTACAATAATTATATTATAAAATCTTATTTGCCTCAGTGTACGCCCCCCTTTGATTGTATCTGACTGCCTGCCTGCCTTTGGTAAATCCTTTTTTCGGAGACACATGAGTGGGACTGTTTTCGTGTAGGCGCTTGTCGGAAATACAAAGAGGGCCTTGGCACCTGCAGAATGTGGCAACATGGAGGACAAAAGGCAACTAAATTGTTGCCAAGTTGTGCTATCTTTGGCAGCTCGCTTGGCGGCTCCTTTTTAAAGCAATTTATTTCGCCCGACAGCGATATACACACACACATGCCCCATCGCTCCACTCGGCGCATATCTAATGAATAAGTTATTCAAAAAAAATGTATCTACATGTTCGCCAGGACATGGAGCAACAACAGAGTGGCGCAAGGACATGGTTCGTTCACATGTGAGCTGTGTGGCCTGATGGGCAACCGACCGGCTGCTGGTGGTCGAGCGCTTAATACAAATCAAATTTCAGCATTAATTCGACTAATTGGTGCTCGTAAAAGTTGCCATCGAAGGGGGGCTTCGATGGTAAATTGAATGAAAAGCCCGGCCCGCAATTTTCCAGGGTTTATTCAATTAAACTACGACCCCGTTTCGAGCCCCGTCCACTGAGTGCTCCTCGAGCATATATGTGTGACTCCGAATATGGGTACCCTCCATTTAAATCGGATTAACCCATCGATGTGGCTGGGTTTTTTGAGTTCTTGCTTTGGGGGAAACATTTCAGTGTCCACCTGAGTGGACAAAAAAAGTTGCCATCTTGGCCTTTACCGAAGTCAAAAACACGCAAGTCAAATGCTTCCCCAATTACCATAATAGTTAAAGTCAAATGTTCATGTACATTGTTATCGTGCTTTCAGGCAAGAAATTACAATAAAAGGCACACTTTTTGTGGCCTTTAAATATTTATATTAACAACTTACTTAAGAAACGAGGTTTACTAAAGATTTCCTAAGAAATACTCTTTAATTTTCTGAAAAGTAATGCAAATTTTAATGTAATTGGTAATGAAATTCTAGCTAAAAGTGCTTAAAATTTAAATAACATTCAGGGTTCAGGGTTACAAGCTTCCGTTCTGTGCAACTTTTGCGGAAAAGCGAAAGTTCTCTGCGGTTTGCAATCATCAAAGAATGTTCTACTTTCAGTGTGAGTCGGGTGTTTTCCGGGAAATCATTTCCCGGTAATTCCCAGAAAATTTAATAATATATGAGAGAGAGAGAAAGAGAGAGTGACAGTTTCTGGGAAAAATGAAAAGTTAGACTCTCGCCAGTTAAAGAGTTTTGTAGTGTCTGTGTGCGTCGCTTTTTCGCTTGGCTGCATGCCTCATTTAGTGGCATTTCAATTTTCGTAATTTCATAATTCTCATAATTTCGTAATGGCTTTTACCCAATTTCCCTGCTGCATTTGTCAGTCAGAATTATGCGAAATTGCAATCAGTATAGTAGGAGTAGTCTCCGCCACATCCCTCTTAAAACCAAATTAAGTTGCTGCGTGTTTTGCGGATTGCTGTTGATTTCGAATTTTGCATGCATCAGCAATTAAAACTTGGACAGCCGATTCAGCAGGCAGGTAAATCTTTCGGAGGGGAGGTGAGGGTAGTAATTACAGAAGTCATTATGTTCCTGCGTCACCGGATCCCTTTGCCACTTGTCCGGAGTGCGGGAAAAACTTCTGCTTTTGCTGTTTGGGGCCAAATGTCAGTGGCAAAAAGTTTTCGCTAAACTGTTTGAGTTGTGCAGCCGCAAGCAAACTGTTTGCCAGAAACTCTGCATGCCCAGGCCCTTGCTCTTGGCATCCCTACACTGGGAAATCAATAAATCGGAGGGTATTGAAGCCTTAAAGGTTATATAATCCGAACTGAGGCTTAAATGGTTGGATATTTGTTCAATTGTTAGCTTTTATCAAGATAAAATCGTTGGATTTTGATCTGAAACATTTTTAATTTCGAAAACATCTTCTAATTTTGTATTTAACATATTTATTTTCAGTATAAAATACTTTAATTTTGTAACCTTTATTCCCTGTGTATTATTTTTACAAAAAAACAGGCTGAACTTTCTGCTACGACCTTTTCGTCTAAGGGAAAAGTCAAGCAGTCAAAGTGCATTTCGAAATGAATTTATGGTCGGCCAACGGGGCGTATGGGTTATATTTCAGTTTACTGCCTAAGCTGGCGTGCAAATGAAAATAGTTTTTCTTGCCCTCACTATTTTCGTTTTTATTGAATTCGTTTTGAAATAAATAATCCCTCCCCTGGCAGCAAACAAAGGTTCTACTTGTGGGTCAAAAACTGCAAACTGTTCGAATTTATTATGGGTCTGGGAATGTATGCGCCATGTGGACATCTCTTCCTGCTGCTGCTCGTGACAGAGTGTTCTTCGTATGTCCCTCATAGTTTTATGTGGAGCATAATCAATAACAATTTGCATTTATATGCAATGGTCTGAATGGACGTCGTTTGGTCGGGGCCATCGAAGGAGACCCCTTCAGACACCAAAATACCCACACTTGAGCGGAGACCCAAATATATGTATATGTGAACAACAACTGAATCGCACAAAAAGGAAAACAAGGAGCATCGAAAGCCAAATGGAGGAGAATAAATAAGGAAAAGGAAAGGCAGGCAGCCAGGCAGCCAGGCAGCGAGGCGGTAATAAAAACAAAATTCCAGAGTGCAGCGAAGGATATTTTGCGCGAACTTTTGGGTGGGTTGAAAAATTAAGGATTCTTTCAGAAAATTCTTTGAAGTAGTTAAAACGGGAATATAGGACTTTTCAAGCTTCTTATTATATTTTACCAAATATTACAAATAGGATGCAAAAACATTCTTAAAGTAAAGTTTATTAAGGCCCAGGACTCCTTAAGCTTAACGCTTTTCCGCCGACAAAAAACCCAAATACAATGACAAAAGTCCCGATTTAGCTTTTATATAGTATTTTCGATATGTGTCTTTGTCCCTATTTTCGGTCAACTTGTATTCTACTCTTCTTTGTATCCTTTTTATTTTCCCTTTTTTCCCCCGACAAGCTGCGCAAGAAAATGCCAAACAAATACACAATAAACAAAGGCGCTCGAACCCAAACACACAGTACTATACACCCACGAGTATAAAGCAAACTTTTGCGACAACTAAAAACGGCAAAATATTTTCGCTTGTCTTTGTTTCCAGCAAAGGATATAGGATATAGGAGAGATGGCTATGGATAGAGAAGGGGAGAGGCAGAGACAGAGACAGGGACTTGCCATAAACATGGCATACATCCTGGAGGCAGAGGGGGCTCGAGTGGCTTTTGTACTGCTGCCGGGAGGCGGAAATGGGTAACAGCACCGCATGTGTGTTTGTGCGGCGTATCCCTGTCCCCACCCCAGTCTCTCTCTCTCTCTCTCCCTCGTTTTTCACAACTCCTCCTGTGCGTGCCACGTATTTAAATTAGCATGCAACATGAATGACAGCAGCCATTGGCATCGCTCATGTTCCCCCCGATAAACTGGGCGCCTGTGGGTGCGGGTGTGTGAGCGATATGTCCTTGCCTTGATTTGAATTTTCAACTTGTGCAAGGCGCAAATGAAAGCGAGCATTAGCGAAATGCCAGCGCCGCCTGCACGCCCGCTGATGGGTGATGAAATTTTCGCTCAATGACTTATTCAGAGCTTCCCGCGCTGAACTTTGGCTTCGCTTTCAAGGCAGAGACGCAGCCCGAGTCAGGATCAGTGTCTAGGCATCCGGCTGTGATAATCACCCTCGGCGCTGCAGAGACTGCTTAATAGTCAGGCCCCATAGC
The DNA here is from genome assembly GCA_035046345.1 of Drosophila birchii. Classification (NCBI taxonomy): domain Eukaryota; kingdom Metazoa; phylum Arthropoda; class Insecta; order Diptera; family Drosophilidae; genus Drosophila; species Drosophila birchii. Next base: position 6,972,582 of record JAWNOA010000064.1, read on the forward strand.
TATGCATAGCTTGTTGCCTAGTTGCCATCTTGCCATTTTGCTGCCATGGCTGCATCGGCACCTTGGCTCCTCACCTGCTCCAGCCCAAGGACGTGAGTGGGGATTCTGATGATAAAAAAAGTTGTACTGCACCCACTAGGAGAACAACGTCAATGACGATGATGATGCACGTCTATTCTGTTGCTTTTGCTCCATTGCTGCCTGTGCCAATCAAGTCAGGAGGCTGTAAGGACAACAAACATGTCCTAGACAACAATGCCGCCCTCTCTGCGACAACGACAAAAGTGAAAGCAACAAAATCTTCATCATCAAGTGTCATTCTGGGCAGAAGTTGACGCATATATAGGCGCACTCAGGAAAACTGCATTTAAGGAACTATGGGGAAAGTGATTCAGAGGATTAAATAATTTATCAACATGTTTTGTATATACAATTTTATTTAACATTAATCACTGAATTAAACTAAGCTCATCTATACTTTAATCATCTCTTTGAAACATCTAATTTTTCTCAGTGTGCATACAAGCTCTATTGGGGCATCTGTCCATGTGCATCTCCATCTATCTCGATGTTGGCCCTCTCGTTCGCTCTTTTTGCACAACTATTGCCATGAATATTTATGCTTTGTTGCAAGGACCTGCCTCCTCAGGCCTGGAATGTTTTCGGGCTTGCCGAGGTGGCGGCTTGGCACAGCTGTTGTTCTTCAAGAGGACACACTCGCACACACACTCTGTCTGGCAAATCAAGTGTGCAAGTTTGAATTGCTGCTGCTGCTGCTGCGGCTGCGGCTGCTGTTGCTCTCGGGCATAAATGTTGTTTAAACAAAACTTTGGCTTCCTCATAGTTTACCAAGTACGAACTTGGAACTTTGAGCCCGGAATCCAATTTCCGTAAGGCAGGTAAATCCAAATAGAGGCGGCTCTTTCACCCCAATCCCTTGGGCATTGGTTCCAGCATCAATTAATAATCCGCATCGATGGCTATGGCAATCCTGATTTATGTTATGCCAGAGCTAGCCAGCGGCGGCAACAGGATCGTAACGATTGCAGCTTAATGCATGGCCCGCAAAAACAGATTGCCGTCGAATGCCATTAAGCATTATCCGCCGCTCATACGCACACACCACAAGCTACACACACACTCTACACACTCGTGCTCTCAATTTAATGATTGATTTGAGTTTAATTGCTTTCAATTGTTTTGCGGAATGCAAATTTCACAAACGGTTGACTGCCCAGCATCCAGGGAGATCAATAAGCAATAAGCAAACAGCATTTTTCGTCTTCCCCTCCACGCACAATGACGTGTGAAGCGGGGCGATTTGTTAAATTACCGGCCATTCCGGCCTCGGGCAAATATTATGCAACACTTTTGGCCCAATTTCCCATACTCCTCAGAATACATACCATATATGTATAGTACGTATCTGCCACCACCCCATTGACAAGTCATCAAAGGCGACTGACTGACTGGCAAGGTCATGATGTGCCGAATGCCCAGGGGGCTTTCAAGAAAATGGGGAAAAATAAAACTAAAAGAAAGTTGAAAAGTAGTAGTGTGTGCAGAGAGCAAAAAAAAGTCAAGAACTAAATAAAAGCAGAAACCGATTCGTTAAACCAAGCTCAACTTAGCTAAAAAAAAAATGCTCCGAATAGGTTTTTTCTTTCCGTGTCTCAATACATCAGTGTGTGTGTGTGTGGGCCACTTTCCTCGGCTGCTCCCAAGTTTGTCACACTTTCAGCCTTCTGGAGCGCCTTCAAATATTTGCCGTCCTCCTCTGTATCTCTACTTTTCGCTTTTCTTGTTTATTGATTTTCCCCAAGCCAAGTTTGGTGTACTTTTCTCGCATTATTTATTGTTCCACATTTTTTTTTATTTTGTTTGTTATCAGTCTCTGTAACTACTTGGAAATCTTTGCTTGATGGTTATTTATAATTGCACTTAGCGTATTACAAGAGTCCGTGGCAGGGCAAGGGATGGATGGTGGGTGGTTGGTTGGCCATGGCAGCTACGGTCTCAATACTAATTAAGTTGGCCAGTTCGTGGGTCGCTTTGCCAACGATGGCCAATTGAAACTGAACTGCCCGTGTCGAGTGGCCTGGGCTGGGTTTTAGTAGTCATCTGTCTACCCTTGCACAGGGAAAAAATAGTTTAATTAAAAGTAATTGATAAATGAATACGGTTTAAGGTTTACATTTTTAATAATTTTTTTTTTAATTTTGGTTAAAACGTTCTAAATCTTAAACTTGATATGAAAATATCAAAGAATATTTCTTATTCTGCAAGCTGATATGATACCTTTTCAGTGTGTAATTTAAATACTCATTAATTAGTTTCTGGATCAACTTTATTTTTTAGTTTCTTCGTTGTGTTTACCTTTGCCTCTCTTTGTGCTCTCTATTGGCCTGAGTGGCACTTATCGTTGCTGGTAATGACGTAATTGCGGACAGTTTGCGGAGAGTTGGCCAGAGCAGGTGTGTCTCCTGCTTTCTACCATCCCTCAAAGGTGTGTGTGCTTGCGGGCGACAGGCTGTTGCATATGTCAAAGTCATTAACAGCCAGGAGCCAGGCTAAAAATACACTTAGCCATTGGGCCCAAAAATGTAGGCAATGGTTTTCTTTATTGCTGTCTGACCCGCATCAAAAATATTTTCTGACAGCGCCTGGGTTATGTGGGAGAGAGTGGCGGGGTTATTGGCCTGAAATTATAATTATACATATTCCAGGCATATCAGCGATAATTGAATTCCAAAGCACAAACCACGGGGCGTATACGCGATTTTATTGAAATCGAAAAGAAACTCGCTCTGCATGCCAATCACATGCCAATCAAGCAAATCGATACTGATAATCGACAGCGGCATAGCTGCTGTGTCATTATAGTTTTCAAATATTTCAAATACCCGGAAAAATTCCATTACTTTAAGGGAGCTCTGGTTAGTTGTGGTTGTGAATGTGTAAACACACACATGGCCCGATGACCTCTAATCTGCTCTATTTGCAATTTGTTATATAAATAAGCATAATTTGCCCTGTACCATCACATTGTCCTCGTCAGCGTCATCATTTTGGGGCTGGCTTGATGCCAAATTTATATTATCTTTCACCATATATACTATATAGGTATACAGTTCGTATGTGGGCCATTTATATATATATATATTTTGGCACATTCTTATGGCTCCCCACTGTGCCCTGCCCCCATCCATCAACTCGTTGTGTGCATAAAATATTTTTGTGGTAATTTTTCATGCTCACATTAGTGGGGTCTGTCAACCGAAAAACGGCAAAACGATAGCTGCGAGCGGTTTCGGAAAATGTTGCAGCATCAAGGAGCTAGCTGCAAGCTATTTCGCTCCGCCATTTTCTTTCCTGTTTTTTTCCTCCACTCGCTCTTCCTTGCGCCACCCGCATAAATAAATAAAAGCAGAACTCAAAAGGGCCCCCACAGAGGCAGAGAGAGAGTCCTGTCTGCTTGTCGTTTAATCGGTATTGATTTTGTATTGTTGTTCCGATGCCAATATTTTATAGTACGCCTTACTGGGCTCCTCCTCCTTTCAGCCATTGCGCTTTTCTGGCCAGCGGTCGGACGGGCGTTGCGTTAATTGAAAGCCATACAAATTGCTGGCCGGCCTGGCAGGCAATTATAAAATTGTTTGGCCAAAGTTGATTGTGGCGTAAAATGGCAGGGAATTAATGGCTCTAAAGAGGCTTCAGACAAGGCTATAGTCTGGCTCTCGAGAATGGCCGGTATCAGTTGCTTATTTATGGCACCACATTATCAACAGGATAGCGCTTTTCATGCAAAAGCCTCAAGTTTCGAGTCCAGTCTTATGCACACATGTTCGTTGGATAATGGGGAAAGAAAAAAGAACAATTGCAGTGCGAATTTATAAGACTTGCCACACAGGCTACGGATTTGTGTAGGAAACTGTCTAAATTGGCTCTAAAATAATTTATGATTTGCATTTTTCAAGCATTTCAAATTAATTTGCTCTCTTTGGTAAGTTTTTCAGAAAGATTCCATTTGTAGCTGTTAGGGATTTCGATAATCCCATACAGACAGGAGATGGAAAAGCAGAGAAGCCTCGCCTGAGATCAGGCATTCACATATTTTTCCATTTCCGGTGTAGTGTGTGCCAGGGAGCTTCTATAAGGGCAATCCATAATTCATTGAGTGAAATGCATACACAACTGACCACATGACAATGCCTCTTGCAACTCATATTTGGCCACAGTAAATTGCATTAAAATTGTCATTCGATAAGGCTTTTATTGAGTGTCCTCCAAGTCCTCTCACAAAATGTTTGCTGTTTGCGTCCTATCAGGAATTTCTGTTCACTTAAAACCGAATTCGTGTCCAATGTTAATGAAAATATTCATGGCGGAATTATTATTGTTTCCTTGGAGATGATTTTTTTTTGTGTATGTTGTTTTGAGGGGAAGTCCCCCTTGTTAAGTGTGTTAAATGAATTTATGATGTTTTTGATTCGCATTAAAAGAGCAGAACATAAACCAAATTCGAATTTAATTCGATTTCCTCTCCCCCCTGAAACCCTTACCCACCAAAAATCGATATAGAAAATAAGTTATCTGTTTGCACACTTTCCCTGGGACTTCTGTGGTCTTTCAGTTTTATTCTTTTCGCAATTTGCACTCTTGGCAATTGCCCCCAAAGCGAAACGGCGACATATAAATCTGCGGTGCTCCTCAATAAAAATAGACACATTCACAGTTTCAATTTCAATTTCAACTAGACGACGGCTGCAATTTCCTCTTGTTTTTTTTTCTGTTGGGATTTTTCTGGTTTTTTCGGCAAAGAGCAACGCAAAAAAGAGGCCTGCCACATTTCAATTTGGGGGCACAGCAGCAAAAGCAGCGGCGTCAGCTGAGTCGAAAAGTTTTAATTGAGTTTTTGCAACCAATCGAATAATCAAATCAAAACTCATTACAATAAAAGCGAAGCGAAAAGACCGGGCCGAATAAAGAAATTAGTGCAATCGAATTAAGGCTGAAATAAGGCCAATCAAGTTATTAATCGAATTAACGCCGCTCACGACGACAAAGAACAAGGTGAAAAAATGTTTGGCTGCATTTATCAGCTGTGGGACTGGTAAGTAGCGCAAATCTCGTAGATCCCCGCCATGCAGGGATGACCCACTCCCCCACATTCAACCCCCATTCCCAACCCCATTCTCGAAACCTGCAAGGTCAGCCCGCGTCTGTGGCCAGGGCGGGAACTGCAGTTAATCAATTACGGTCAATTACGTGCTAGGCCAGTTGCATTCGCCAGCCAGCGGGTTCTGTGCCTTCCGCAGCTCGCGGACATGAAAAGACCCCCAACTGGAGCTTAACCCTAGGTGTACGCTTGTGTCTTTTATAAAATATTTATTATTTTGTTGCCTAAAAGAAATTGTCAAGCTTTTATGGTTATATTTTTTATATATTTTATACTGAACAGCATAGGAAAGATTTATATTTTGTTTGATTTAATAAATAAAATAATTATAAAAATTCCAGGAAAATATAAATCTATTTTCTTAAATATATATCTTTTGTTTGTAATAAATAACTATTGGTTTCTCTATATAATTTGTTAACTGGAAATTGAATTAATTGCATAAAGACTACGTTTTTTCCCAAAAAAATATGCTTATTTGTTTATTATTTGATCTCAATCATTTTTTACGCGCCTTGTTTATGCAATCAATGCAAAAACTGTCACTTAAGGGGTTAATTTTTGTTGGCCACGCAATCAAATTAAGGCGGACGACCTCAGCTGATTGAATCATAATTCCGCCAGCCTTGCGAATTTCCACTGATCTTCCGACTTTCTTCCGTTTTGCAGGTTGGAGGCGCCACCCCTCTTCACCGCCGGCACCATGGACGCCAAGAAATTGCAGCAACTGCAGGAGGCGGCGATTCTCGCCCAGCAGCAGAAGAAGCTGCCGCTGGCCTACCAGACGAACCTCGTCGACTACCGGACGGCGGCTTATAGTCAGGCACTCTACCAGCAATCGCCTACGGCCACGAGCTCTAGTGGCGGTGGAGCGCTCTCGCCGATTGAACTGCAGCCGCAGTCCAAGCACCATGGCCTCATGAAGCATGGCCATGGAGGCACCTCGAGCAGTTCGCACAGCTCGCCGTATCACCAGTCGTATTCCAGCAGCGGTGGCGGGACAGCCGCTGGCCAGGATCAGCTGTACCAGTCGCCCACGGAGCGCACTTATCTGGCGGCGGCGGGCAGGTTGCAGGCCAGCAATGCCACCGCCGGCCATCATCCCATCTCCGCTTTGCAGGCGCAGTACCAGCAGCTGCAGGCGGCCAAAATGCAGGCTCAGATCGCCACCCAGAACGAGGCGGCCCAGGCGCAGCAGCGGACCTTTGCCATGCGACAGGCCATGAATCCGCCCACAAATCATTACCACATGAGCCAGTCCCCCAGCATGGTGTCCACTCTGACACAGCAGCAGCAGCAGCAACATCAGCAGGCTCAGCAGCAGCAGCAAAGGGCACCACCCTCGTCGCTCAATTTGCAGAATCAATATCAACCGGCTCAGGGTCCTCTGAAGCTCCAACAACAACAACAGCAGCTGCAGCTGCAGCAGCAGCCTGTGATGCCCAAACACTACCAAGAGCAGCTATATGCCCAACAGCAACAATTGCAGCAGCAACAATTACAGCAGCAGCAACAGCAGCATCGTCACAAGCAACCCGACCTGCAAACACCTGGCAGTGAGCACGGCACCGTGTACATCCAGCAAAACCATCCCGGACATGTGGTAAACCAGGCTTGCCAGACGCAGATATCAGCTGTAAAGCCTAAGGCCACGCCCAGTTCGGAGGAGTCCTCTACCAACTCGGCCAAGAGTCCTACGCACGCGCCTCTGGACAGAAAGAAGAGCGCGGGATCCATACAGGCTCTTAAGTCACCGATAACCAAGAGGCCACCATCCACGCCGGTGACCTTGTCGGGTTGGCTGCACAAGCAGGGTTCCGATGGCCTGAAAGTGTGGCGCAAGCGGTGGTTCGTCCTGGCGGAGTACTGTCTGTACTACTACAAGGGGCCCGAAGAGGAGAAGCTACTGGGATCCGTGCTGCTGCCCTCGTATCGCGTATCCGCCTGCTTGCCCGAGGACAAGATCTATCGCAAGTTTGCCTTCAAGTGCGAGCACCAGAACATGCGAACCTACTGGCTGGCGGCGGACAACTCCGAGGCCATGATGCAGTGGGTCAGAGCCCTGGCAGCGGCCAGCTTGATGCAGGCGCCTAGCAGTGGTGAGTCGGAGCCCAGTGTGAACTCCTCGTTGAATCACAGCGGTGAGAACTCCGATTCCGGGATCCATACACTGCAATCGCAGCCCAGCAAGGGACAGCCGACGCCCTCCTCGGATAATGCGGGAGGTGGAGGCAACGGAAGCAATGGAGGAGGAGGCGCGCAGCCGCTTTATGCCAATGCCCCGCCCAAGCCAAGACGCATCAATGATGGAGGCTACTCCTCGCCCTCACCCGAGCACCACGAGCAGCAGCAACAGCACTCTGGCCGGCGGCTACTGTCGCCTACCCAGCAACTCTACCAACAGCAGCAGCAGCAGCAGCAACAGCACCAACGATCTCAGCAGCAGCCGCAGCAGCACCATGCCATCTATGATACACGGACGGGACACGTATCCACCGCATTGCAGTTGCAGCAGGCCCAGCAGCAGTACTCGCTGGACCATCTGGAGGCGCAATTCCAGCAACAGCAATTGGATATGGAGGCGCAGATAGCCAGGCTGCAGCAGCAGAGAGCCGCCGAGGAGATCTACGGCGAGCGGGAGATGTACATGGCCAAGCTGATGCAGCAGCGTCAGGGAGCCGGCGGTGTTTATCCCACCCAACAACAGCTTCTGCAGGCCGAGCGACGAACTCCGGATGCCTATGGGCGTTCCAAGCAGCAGCGCATGTTTGCAGCAGCAGCCGCTGCAGCGGATTACGAGGATATCTACAACATGTCACAACTGGCTGGATCAGGAGCAGGTGGTGCCATGTCTGCCCAAGAGGCGCTGCTTCAGGAGGCCGCCAGCTATCGTCGGCCCCTTAGCCCGCCCAGCTACGATGGCAGCAAGCATGTGCCGGCGATGCCGCAACGCTACACTCCCAATCACATGGAGGTAAGTGTACAGGGACGGGAATATAGAATAAGAAGGAGGATGAGGGGTAGCCAAATCGGAATTATATATAAATATCTAGCCAGCTATCAAACAAATGAGTTCTCTTCAAGGAATAATTATAATAATAGCTTTTGTGAGAACTAAAATGCGAAAATAGGGGTCTTAAAGCTGTCATCGAAATCTTTGAAAATCCAATAGTTTGGCATTCCAGCTGATATTTGTGTTAGCCCCAACTCAAAGTGCACTTTACAAAGGCAATCAAAATGACCAACCGCTGCCCCCAGGCAACAAAGTGCTGCGATTCCAATTGCGATTGCTGATGACCTGCCACTTGACTCCCCACATCCCCACAGCTTTATGGGTGCTTGGAAGCTCGAAACTCAAAACTCAGAGCTCGGGGGCGTAGCACCGGCGAAGGTCAGCCCAGCAAATCATCTGCGATGCCACTTGATGTTGTCTGATTGCAGCAAACGGAGGAGCTGTGAGCTGTGAGCTCTCAAGAGCCCGGGAGAAAACTCTGGACGGCTGAGAGGTTGCGTTTGAGTTTTTATATTTCCGCACCTCTTCTCCTGACCTACATAGTTGGCAAAGTCCCCGTCTGGTGGGTTCCACCGCAGCACGTATCAGCTTTTCACTTTTATTTGCCCTTGCCGGGCGCCTGCTCCCGCTGATATAACTCCTTTCTCGTTCACAAAGGCAGCAACACAAAAGCCGCCTCAGGTGGAGGAGCAAAGGGTGTGTTGCCGGGCAGAGTGCACCCATTGATGGACGGATGGGTGGGTGGTTGCCAGTCTTTCTCGGAAACTTTCGGTTTCAAGCAGCTGCCTCGAGTCCGCAGCGCACTCTTTAATTGGACTTTAGTGTGTCAGTGGGTTGCTAAATTGCAGACGTTTCTTCAGCGAGAGCTCCTCACCCATTCGCCCATTCCTGGTCGCAGTGCAGCAATTTCCTTCGAATGCAACTTTATGAGCGCTTCGCCCGCAGGAGGGGGAGAGTGGGAGTGGCGTCCGGAGAGGGCGTCGGGAGCAGCTGCTTAGTGGGTCAGGTCAGGCACTGCAAGTTAGCCGGGAAATGAGTCGCGTGCATGATTTATGGCGAAAGGCCCAGGGCCCGAGACCAGCTGCGCTGGAGCTTGTTCTAGTAGAATGCCTGCCAAGTGTCGAACAAGTTTACAGGGCACGCCAATCTTCCACACTCAGCAAAGATATATTTTGTGTAATTTGAAATGTAAATCCTGAAATAAGTTGCTCGCAATGCATGGCAAACAAAGCGTGACAGAAGTGCTTACATTGCAGTGCAGACAGCGTCTAGTTCTCGAGGTCCTCCGGGTGCTCTGTGCGACTGGCTCTGATTGAAGCGAAAAATATTTAAAATCGTTATATTCACCGATTTCTGCAAGTGCAAATAATAGTTAAAAATGGAAAACTCTGCTCCCCTTGCGGCCATTAAATGTCCCTTACTCATTTCGCTCTTTTTTTCCAACCCAATTCCACAGGCCAGCGCCGCTGATCAACTAATCAATACCATGGACTTGCGTGCCCGCTCTGTGGCGGCCATAGTGCGTCCGCATTCGGCCGACTTTCTGGAGTACGAGGCTCGTGCCGAGGCTGCTGCTGCCGCTGCCGCTGCGGCAGTAGCCCAGAGCCAGCAGGAAAGTGGACGGGCCCCTAGGCCCAAGTCCAGCCTGGACATCAACCGAACGCCGGATAGCTTCTACTACTCGGAAGCCAGCTATGCGGACAAGATGCGCAAGAGCGCCTTGTATTTGCAGAGCGGCGGAGCTGGTGCAGCTCAGCCCCAGCAGGCGGGCAGCTATCGCACCGCTGCCGGGGACTTTGGCTCCGGGGTGAACACCATTGGATATGAGAATCCCTACGAGCGCGCCTACAAGCGGCAGGAGCTGCTTGCCGAGGCACAGGCTCAGGGTGGAGCTGCCAGTAGCATGCCGCGCATGAGCCGCTCCGCGAGCCAAGGACGCTCGGTCACCTCGCAGCTGCAGTCGCCGCAGCAGGAGGACCTGCCGCCCCTGAATGTGCATCCGGGCTCCATCTTTCCGCCATCAATGTCCACGCAAGAGATCATCAGCAAGAACGAGCAGTTTCTGCGTTCCGCCAGCGCCCGGCTGCCCAAGCGGTCGGGTGGCATGGACGACGATTACTCCGCAGGCAACTCGACTACCACTTCGCCCACTGGAGCGTCCAATTCGCCGCAGCACAACCAGGACGGCGAGCGGAAGCGGGAGGAGTCCATGAAGCGTCTGCTGGAGTGGAAGCAGCGCATGCTGCAGTCGCCGCTGACGCGAAAGGGCATCCAGCAGGGCGGCAGCAACATGTCTGCCATGTCCAAGCTGGGCAGCAATCCAAACATCCTGCTGTCGTCCACAGCTGTGGCCAGCGGAGCGCGTTATGGCCCCCAGGCGGGCAAAACAGGACTGGTGGGCAATGGCAATGGTAATGGCAGTGCCTCCGTAGCTGGCAATCCACCATCAGCCGCTGGCATTCAGCGTTCCCGATCGGAGAGCCAGGCCAATGTGGGACCTGGCGGAGTGGTGTACAACAGCTACTCGTCGGACGATGAGGGTGAGTGCTAATTAGCGATAACTTCCCCTTATACGTATTATCCATAATTTGCTTGGCTTCAACTCTGTCCCTACTTAGTACTTCTCTATCTGTATCTGTATCTGTATCTGTAACTCTCTATTTCGTATCCAAAGCCACGTTGATGCGCTACTTTATTTGCAAGAACTAATAATTGACACCTTATTATTAAAAAAAAAATTATTAAATGCTTAAGGAGCTTCTTTTTTAAATATTACAATTTTGTTTTTAAAGAATCTACGCTGCTGAATCGTAAATAATTTTAAATTTATGACAAAAGTATGTTCTTATATTAAGAAATAATTCAAGCTTATAATATTAAAAGTTATTAAATTATAAATACTATAATAAATACATTAAATCAAACTATTTTCATCGTGAATATGATTTAAGCATATTCTCATTTTTCTCGACAAATTTGATTCATATTTTGTAAATCTCTTTAATTGTTGTTTGCTAATTTAATTTTTAAATCAAATAATATTGACAAATAAGGCAAGCGCATGAACATGGCCTATATATGTATGTATCTCTATATCCATATATTTTATTTAGTATTCGTAGATGGATTTATCTGTAGCTCTGTAGCTGCCTTTTATTTGCTCTTTGGCCTTGCTTTTTCAGTTAGTTGCATGTTAGATAACAACAGCTGCCTGCTCTTTATTTTCCTGGCGGATTGCAAGCTGCTGCATAGAGCTGGAAGGAAAAAACCTCTTTAAACAAAAGCACTTTCAGTTGCAGAAGCTTCTGTTTTTAACTGCCATAATCCCCTCATTTAAGTCTTTCCCCTCCATTTCAATGCTAATTTATGAGACTAAACAATTAAAAGCTTCATGTAGTTTAATACTTGTATGTTTTTGCAATTTTTTATTGCTTTGTTGCGTTATTTTTATGGCTTATTAAATGCAGTTAAATAAATAATTGAAAAAATGAGAGAGATGGCCAATTTTTGCGAGAGGCAAAAGCTAGTTAAGCGAAATCGAAACCAAACAAGGAAACCTTCCTGCCGTGCGCACACCCAAAGACACACCATTCATCCACCCACCCACACGCACTCTCATACACACACACTCTCACAGCAAACAGAAGCAATTTAAAATTTCTAAAATTTGAATTTCAAAGATTCGAGTATTTTAGAGGCAATGCCGTAAAGTAGGCAGCTCCCAAAACTCAAATCCCGGCCGGGTTTGAGTCTAAAATAAAAATCAAACAGCCGGATTTGGATTTATATATAGCATACATCTGTATTCTTTGGTTTGGTTCTATTTGATCGAACAAGGAGTGGGGTAAACCGAAACCAAAAACAAATAAACATTTCCGTAGTCGATAAATCTCTTTATTTCACAAAACTCTCCCTCCCACTCCCTCTATCCTCTATCACTTTCATGGGTTTAGTAAACATTTTTTGGCGTAGTTACTCTCACACTCGTATACTACGATTTTTCCATCATGACAACCACCGGGTGCTTGGTATTTCCACTACTAAATGCCGCTGTAAACTTCGCACTAAAACCCAAAACAACCAAAAAAATATAAATAAAATAATAATAAAATACAAAACTCAAACTCAATCTGGGCCCATAGCGCAATCGACAACCCAATTGATTGAATTGAATTTAATTACATGCCAACCACCAGCAAGATATACAAATATGTTTTATATTTCTTCTTTTCCATACGTACTACTATATATAAAAAATAATTCGTTGTTGGTAACTTCTAAACCCTCAATGCCTCACAATTTGTAAATGCTGTAAATTTAACAATGAACAAAATCGATCAAAAAACAAACCAAAATCATAAACAAATTCGCTAAAACATAAACAAAACGCACGATAACGCAGCTGGCACTGTGGATGATGATGATGATGATAACTTGTATAAAGCGGCGGCAGGAAGGTCACCATCTAAGGCAGCAGCAACAACAGCAATAGGTACAACAATAGCAGCAACCGTAGCAATAGCAACAACAGCAGCAATAGAAACCCTTAGAAACGTAGAGAGTCCCAAGACCACACCACCAACCTCAGGGACAACAGGCTCAAGCACAGGCCCAGGCACAGGCCCAGGCACAGGCACTGCCAAATTCCAACTAAAACCCATTCTAAAAGTGCACGAAGCCAGCAAGACCCGCATTATTCAGGTGCAGCCCAAAGAGCCAGAGCAGGAGGCGGAGAAGGAACGGCCCAAGCTCAAATTACACCTGCCGCAGACAAATGAGGCGGCCAAAGGAGCTTCAGAAGAGCTGCAAAGGCAGCAGGCGGAGCTGGCAGAGCATCCCCTGCCCATTTTGCCAAAGAAGGCGGCCCCCAAGTCGCCGCAGAATGCCAATTACGTGCCCGTGTACAGCAATAAGCTGGTCAGCAACTACGAGAACATGGAGTTTGGCAAGCCAATCCCCGAAAGCAAGTCCCCCGAGAGCAGAGCACCGATTACGGATCCCGAGGAGACGCCCATGCTGATGCAGCTCAAGTTGTTCAAAGAGCAGCAGCGCCACCAGCTTGAAGAGAGTGCGGAGCAGCAGCAACTGGAGGACGACTTGACACCCACGGCAGAAAGTAAACCGATGCCTGGAGAGAATTTCGATGAAAGGCAGGAGCATGGCAGGGAGACTGACGGGGAAGTGGAGGACGAGGACGATAGCACAGCCTGTGAGGAGTACACAGATGATGACATAGACGAGGCACTGGCTCAGGATGATGATGATGATGGTGACGGAGCTACAAAAGCAAATGAAATGGAGCTGCGAGAGCAGGAGCAGAAGGAGGAAAAGGAACTGCAACAGATATATGTCAATGAGCCCATCACCCCCACCGAACAGCAATTCGACGAGAGTCACTATCTGCCCATGACGCCCAAGAAGGCGGAACTGGGTCAGCCAGGTGTCCTCACACTGGTGGCCACACACGAGAGCTACGAGGAGGAGGAGAATCACTATGTGGAGATGACAAAGGGAATTCAGGACGAAGATACTAAGGGCAACTATGAGATCATGTGCCTGGCTAGCACTAGCTCCAGTGCCTTCAAGTTTACCGCCAAAACGGAGCCGGTCTATATGGAGTTAGCTGGCGTCAAGGGCGCACCACCACCCCCAGCCAACGAAGAGGCTCACTGCTCCTCAGGTCGGTCCACACTCAAAAAGGGCAAGAAATCAGGAGCGGAGTCCCTGAAGAAAAAGACAAAAAAGCGCCAGGGCAAGGATATGCCGGATATTCTTAAGCCCGCCAAGAGTGCCCTGGCCTTGGCCAGCGATAGCTCTGATGCCGATGATGAGAGCAGCCGACAGCAATTGGAGGCAAAGAAACTGCGCTCCAGGTCGCGTTTTAGTCTGTCGGACACCTTCAGGCCTGCCTCATACTACTTGGGGGCTTCCACGCCCCTCAATAACTATGCAGAGAGCTCGGACAGCGAGATACTGCCACCACCGCCAATTCCAGACTCACCTCCACCCATGGAGGAGCTCAAAACAGAAGAGATCTTCTCCTCCGAGCACTATGATACGGTAAAGAGGAGAGATAGCCAAAGCAAGGTCACGTTGTCGTACGAGCAACTGCCCAAGATGCATGCCAGCAACACGTCCCTGAATCTGCCCAAGGCAGTGCCAAGTCCCACTCTGAAGAGCAGTCGCCTCTCGTTGCCCGATCACTTTACCAAGGTGAGAGCCACTCCTCCACAGAGATTGCAGGTGGTCCAAACGCCGTCGCAGCAGCACCATGCCCGCACCTTGTCGGATTCCAATTACAGCTGCCACTTGACAGACAACAGTGGCTCCCGCACTTCCTCCGATTTGGATTTGTACCGCCGTCGAGGACAGCAGCAGCGGTGCACCAGCAACAACTCCTTGCCACTTAGCAGCGAGAGCGAGTCCGTGGAGTTCCGGCAGAGATCCGATTCGGAATTGGATCGCCAGCGATCGAGGAGACCGCTGTCTCAGGAATCCATCAGTGAGATTGAGTCGCTGAGCGAGCAGTTTGAGGAAACGCTGAGCAGCCACGAGTTGGACACCTACCTAAGTCACCTGCACCTGCCCACCGGTCAGGCCACGCCCACCAGTCACCACCTGCTGAACGATGCCAATGCAGCGGCTGGAGCTGATATCCTGACCAATCTTATCAAGCCACCGAAGACGTTCCGCAATGCCGAAGATGAAGAGCAGCATTTCTATGGCAACATACATTTCCTCTCCTCCACGGACTCGATCCAGCAGCTGGGCGAGGGCGCTGCTGCCGCCTTGATGGTCATGCACAGTAGGAACAACAGCAACATCTCCACGCAATCGGCGCCGTACTATTACTCCGAGCTGCCGACAGCGGCAGCCACTTTGAATAATCAGCGGGAGATCCATGCCCATGGACTGAACATTGCCCATATTCACAATCCCATCAACAGGCAGCAGCAATTCGATATGGACGCGTTGGTGGACAAGGATCAGGCCATCGACAGCAAGAATCTGTACTGCGTCAAGGATAACAACGAGAAGTTAAGCAACAAACTGAACAACCTGAAACTGAAGCTGGATGCGGCGGAGCCACCGGAGAGTGGCGGTAGTGGTGCACTAAACCCATCACATTCATATCTCACTACTACTAAAAACACAAACCTCGCTCGTAAGACGATTGGTGGTAGCATCCCGTTGGATGGTGACAGTGGCGGAGCCCCTAACAACGATGGTGCTGGTGATGATGCTGGTGCCGAGGCCGGAGGCAAGACCCAGATCCCGTCGAATAATGCCAATCCCAACCTTTCAGTTCTAGGTGGCGAGCTGCTCTGGGAGGAGGATGCTCTCTGGCGGGAGAGCTTACGTAGGGTATCCCAGAGGCATGCGCGCTCCCTGGACGACCTGGACAGGATTGCCACGGGTCCGGTGTCCAGCTCTACGCCCAAGGTTAAGCTTACCAGGGAGGTGACCTATGTCAATGACAGCCTGAAGCCACGACAACAACAGCAGCAGCAGCAGCAGCAGCAGCTGCAGCCACAGCCACAACCTCAAATCAATGACGAGCACGACGTCTATGTGCAGCTGCTGGACAACTCCACCCTTGGACAGGACCAGACGGACTCGGATGTGTACGAGGTGCTGCGAGAGGAGACTGCCTCTAATTTGTCGCACAAATCCAATGAGCTGGATCGCGAGACCATTCGCCAGTGGGATGCCATGTCCAGTGGCCTAATGAAGAGTCACCACAGCAACACGGAGGGTGGGGGGCCACCCAGCTCAGGAGGAGCCGTTGCCCATCTGCCCCTCACCAGCAATGTGCGCTCCATTATCCAGCAGCTGAATAGCAGCGGCGACGACGCCAATGGCAATCCCATTAAAAAGTCGACTAGGAGCAGCAACAACAACCAATGAACCCCGTCCCACCCAAAAAAAATGCAATGCTTTGCATGGTTTTAGTTCAAATTTTCAGTTTTCCATTTTCCATTTCCCGTTTTTGTTTGCATTCTGGGAGTTATTTTATTTCATATTGGAGATAGTTCTCTCTCTCTATTTGTTTGCGTTGATTGATTTGTTACTGTTGCTGTTGTTGTTATCATCATTATTGTTGTGTTGTTTTGTTTAATTAATCAACTGGTAAGCAAACTTATATTTATTTATCAAATACCCACAACCATCCATCCATACATATATCTCATTAAGTCATTAAAGCGCTTGTACATACGCCACTCATTACCAACACGACCCCTCACACACGATGCACTCTCTCTCTCCCTCCCAGTCACGCCGTAGAGTTGAGAATCACTCAGATACATAGATAGATAGACTAGATAGATAGATGGATACATCTTTTGGGCAGCATCAAGAGATAATATGCAACGATTTCCGCTTAATTCCTCGCACCCGTAGCCATATCCATGTTTCTTTCCCTCCCAAAAAAAAAAAAAATAAATCAAATAAAATAAAGAGCCAGCGAAAATGAAAATTAATTTAAAAACTATTTCCGGCATTCGCTAACCGAAAACTGATTGCTTTTCTAAATATTTCGCGCACGCATTGAACTAATTCTAAGCCCGCCGCCACCCACGACCATCTGACTTACTCAAATCCGCCTAATCAAATATTTCCCAAATTTGTAGCCTCGATTTCGGTGCGCAATGTGAACAATCTGCCCATGGGCAATCTCACAGTAAAGCCGGATCCCTCGGATGCCATACACCAGGAGTCCGCCTTTGCCCCTTACTATGGAGGAGCGGCCGAGACGAAGTATGCCAAGAACACTGTGCTCACGGATCGCGGACTCTATGCCGGCAACGGCGTCCAACTGGCCACCTCAACGCCGCAGCATCAGCAGCAGCAGTTCCGGATGCGACGCACTGGCAGTCGGGCGGAGATTGATATGCTGGAGCGGGAGACGAGCAGTCAGATTAGGGTAAGTCTTTACCTTGAGAGGCTTAAAACCTTACAGGAAATTCAAGGGGTACGAGCTGTGCCTTAAGTTTAAGTTAAATTTCTTGAAACAAGCTTGGATAGAAGCTGTCCTAGTCCCTACTCACCGTTTCACACACAACCCACAGAACTTGGATGTGTCGGCCGGGGACTTGCTGAGCCGCACCCATGAGGAGCTGGTCCTGCTCCTGATCCAGCTGAGGCGCCAAAGCAGCCAGACTGCCAGGGCCATTGAGCAGTGCTGCAGTGACATACATGATGTGCAGGTGGATAAACAATTGATTAAATCCATGTTTATCGGTGGGGGCTAACCTGGTGCTGGTTATCTCAGTGACTAACTCTTTTAACTATCTGACTAACTAAACCACTTATTTGGCGGGCGTAACTAACTATTCTCATTTTGAATCCCATAGAACCGCTTGCGCAGTGCCGAGGGCTTGACCAGAGCCGAGAGCATCCAGAGATTGGACTACTTGAAGCAGCATCTGCTCGATCTGGAGCGGCATTATGAGAAGAGCAAGCCGCTGGTCAACCTGGTGGATAACATGGTCAAGCTGGGTTCGTTGTACCGCAACGACGCCAATGGCCGAGTCCAGCCTGTTACCATAGAGCGCTTGGAGTTCAATCAGCGCATGCAGGAGCGGCACATGCTGCAGGAGGAGCAGCAGCAGTGGGAGCGTTTGAGTCCCAATCAGGCGGAGCTGCAGGTGGGTTTAAGAAAATTACATATTTAATTGTAAACATTTTATATTGAGTAATTTATTTCCAAATATTAACTAACATTTGGTCTTCCTTTAGGCCAAGGTACGTGAGCTGTATCAACTGGATCAGTTGTTGCAGGAGGAGTCCGGCACTCTCCAGAGTCTCCAGCGCGACAAGGAGGATCTCGAGCGGGCTTTGGGCGGACTGAGGGCTCGCATCCATGATAGCAATGCCACACCTATGGCCCTGGAGGCGGCCAAGAAACAGCAGCACATCCTGGAGCGCGAACTGTCGCGGGTCCATCAGCTGCTGGCCGAGAACTCAAAGGTATCCAAGGTGCCTAGTAGAAGTTTTTTGCATTTTTTTGCCCACGCGTCCACGTGAGTCGTGTGTCAGCTGCGTGTTACTTGTCTGCTTGAGCTTCGCATGTCGCTTGTGTAACTAACAACTCATCTTTGAATCCCACAAAGCTCTCTTCTTGTTGATGAATTAATCTCCGACGAGTACATGTGTGTCTTTAAAAACAATTCAATTACTTTAATTAATACTTTTTTGTTATGAAAATAACATGATTAATGCAAAAGACTTCTCATATTTGTAGCCTCTGCTGCATGTGCCATAACCAAAGCCAGAGGATAGCCGAATCTAACTGAAATCTTACCTTGCAGAAACTGGAGCAGACAGTGGCGGGGAATGCTCACCTAGAGCAGGAGCTTTTGCTCCTTCGCCAGAAGGTGCAGGCCAGCCGTGGAGACACTGCCAACGGAATGGGTAGTGATGCCGCCCACATCAATGGAGACCAGACAGCCGCCGTCTTGCAGTCGGAATTGGAGAGAGTTCAGTCTCTGGTGGGTGACATGCAGAGGCAGCGTCACGAACTCAGCTCGGCGGTGCGCCAGCTCACGGAAAACTCGACTAGGTTGTATCAGGAGATTGGAAATAAGGAGATGAATGGTGGTGGCTCCACCAATGGCAGTCTGAAGAAGCGCAGCAACTCCACGAGCTGGACAGAGACGGATCTGGACGCCAACATGATGCGAAGCGGCAGCCGCCAGCAGCTGAATGACTCCTCCTTGAATCTATCCACACCCCTGTATGTGGACACAAACAATGGCTCGACCAAGCTGAGCGACTACAACCGATATAATGGAGGCGGCAGTAGCGATGCCCTAGAGATGAGCGGAGTGGATAGCGATGGCTTCCTGGAGAGTAATCCCTTCGCCACCGCCCTGGAGAAGCAGGAGATCAAAACGGTGAGGATTGTGAAGCGAGAGTCTGAGCGAAGGCATCGCGATCGCAGCGAAAGAGGTCTCAGTAGCTCCACACAGAACCTGGATCAGGTTTTGGAGGAGGAGCAGTATGCCCAGCAACAGCAGCTGCAGCAGCAGCGGGAGCAGCAGCAACTCTACGCCCAGAGCTTGGAGGAGCAGATGGGCAATGGCCACCACAGTCGCTCTAAATCTCTGCCCCGGAACTACAGTGAGCCTCCCAAGCCACGGCATAGTCGCCACATCAACGGCAAGCAGAACGGTCACCACTACAACGGTGGCTACGACTACGACCGGAACAGCAACTACGAGCACCAGCCGCCGCCGCCACCGGCTCCTCAGAGCAATGGCCACCATCACTCGCAGCGCGAGCAGAGGGAGCATCTCAATCCACTGGCCAATGCCTATTTTGCCAAGCAACTGCAGCAGCAGACGAATCCCTCGCGGGACAGTGCCCGTGTGGCCCTAAGGACTAAGACGGACTCCCTGCAGAGCCTCAACAAGAGTCTCACGGACATCAGCCCAGAGCCAGTGTTCCAGAGCGTGGCTGCCCGCCAGATTATCAACGAAATGTCCGCCGGCTCAGCATCGGAGGACACCGAGAAGGTGGTGGAGAAGGTACCGCCACCGCACAAGCATCGTCGAGCGGTGCCCCGCGAGAAGAGGCGGCACTACACGGCGCCCAACAATGTCAACCAAAAGGCCATGGAGAAGGTGCAGGCAGAGAACGATATGAATCGAAATGTGAGTGTAAAATAAATGGGATTTATCTTTATTTTTTCATTATTTAATAAATCGTATTTATTTAGAACACAAACTGGCGTGCTCGCGACGATCTGGACATGGAGGTTGCCCTGAGGCCACGAATGAATGCCCCTGATGTGATTCGCTCTGCCCTGGGGCAGGGTGAGAAGATCTCGGAGAATACCATTGACAACTTGCTGTTGGCACCAAATAAAATAGTTATTCCCGAGCGTTACATACCAGAAACAGTGAGTAAAGCTGATAGATAATAGTGTAAAATTGATTTTAAATAATTTAATAATTCAAAACAGACGCCTGAGCTATCGCCGGAGGAGAAGAAGCGTCGCCAGGAGAAGGTGGAATCCATCAAGAAAATGCTGTCCGAGGCGCCTCTTAGCAGCAATGTGAGTTTAAAATTAATTTGTTAATAAATTTAAGAAATTTAATAATAATTTGTATTTACAGGAAAATGAGACCCTGCCGCCGAGCAAAATCAATGCGGAGAAGAAGCAGCGCGAGCACCTGTTGCAGCTGAATCAAATCCTGGCCCAGCAGGTGATGCAGGTCAGCAAGATTGTGGCCGGTAAGTACAGAGAACCTAGTAGAATACACTACCACTAGAGAGTTAAGTTAAGTTCCTATTGAAGCAAACCCAAAACCCAAATCCTAAATATCAAACGTATTATGCAATGCCTTGCAAGTTGAGTTTCTGTTCCATGTTCTTCTGTTTTTACTAATATGCTCTTCAACCACCGAATCGAGCCCTTAAGATCTAAGTGTTATGTGTATATATACCAAAGATTTTATTCAGTGTAATCTAACCATGCCAGTGTGCCCCACCATGACCCCCCGCCTTTCATTTCAAACTATCAACTCTATGCTCTCTTCTAATCTCTATATATGTATCTTCTTTCAACTCTTTCTGATTTCTAGATGATTAATGATAATCCATATCATAAGCATACCATATAATCTAAGCGTTGCCTACCCCCGTTCGAATAAAGTTTCTCTCTAAGATCATCATTCCCCTTCACCTTCTCATTGCGAGCGGCGTCCCTGATGGCGATGATATTCCTTCATGACCCCTTCTCACACACCCACACCCACAACAGCACCCATTGTCACACTTCAGACACTGTCAACAGTCAATCGTACATCTCAAACCTGTGGCCCACACACTGCGCTCTCATACATTTTGCATTCGCACCTAGTCAGTTTATGTATAATTAATTGTAAATTAAGTAACCAGCGATCAGGGTTACATGAACTGCATATTCCGCGTATTGCGTATACGCAGCGTTGGCCAGGCCATGAAACATATCAGGCCGAAAAACATTTCTTAGTTATTTTTAAATTGGAAAAATAGGGAACATTCTTATTTATTTTAATCATTAATTAATTATAATTAATAACTACGCGTAGTACGAATATACAGCGTCAGGATTCCATGAACTGCACTTGAAACGTATTACGTATACGCAGCGTTGGCCAGACCTCGAAACATATCAAGCCGAAAATCATTTATAATTATTTTTAAATTGGGAAACTAGGATATATTTTATATTTATTTGAATTAAATTAAATGTATAATTATTCGTAAATTAAGTAACCAGCGATTAGGGTTCTATGTATGAACTACATACTCCGCGTATAGCGTATACGCAGCGTTGGCCAGGTCACGAAACATATGAAGCCGAAAAGCATTTCTTAATTATTATTGGAAAAATAGGGAATATTTTTATTTATTTGGATTGTATTACAAAGAGAGAGTTGTTTCCTAATGCAGGTTGTTATTACAATGTTATACCCAGTTCAGGCTTTACCCCCTGCGAACTCACATTAAATCAATTTCAGTTACATGTTCGCATAAATTATAATTAATACTAACCCCTTATTAATTAAATTTATATAATTTAATACTTGTTTTTGCATTTGCATTCTTCTGTATAATATATTTTATAAATGTTTATTTGTTTTGTTTATTTTGCATATTTTCTAGGCAATCCCACTAGTCACAACTAATCCGCAAGTAGCCAGTCGTGTTGTTTCTGTTCACATTTTGTGTTTTTATTTGCATTGATTTGATTTTCGTTAATGTTGTGTTTTTTGTTTACAAATCGATAAGTGAGAGAGGGTTACCCCGATTCGGGATCAATGAATTTGCTGTTCGAAATACGTACTTTCACATACCAAAAACATATGTGCATACATAGAACATATATAGAGCGTTACACCTAAGTTATAACAACAAGAACACACGCGAAGTTCAGATTTGCAGCATGCTAAAAACTCACTGAAACTCACTCAAACAAATTCACAAACAAAAATACTAAAAAACAATAAACAAACTAAAAATATGAAACAAAAAACAAAGACGACAACAATGTATAAACAGCAACGCAATAGCAACAAGAACAAGTACAACAACAACAACAAATAAGCACAAGAACAACAACAACCAGAACAAGAACAACAACAGAAATACGATACCGTAAGTCCAGGTTTGTACACATTTCGTTAATACGATAACCATAAATGAACCATAAACCAAAGTATTATAGCTTCCATGCCATGCCTATAATTATAATCACTCTGAAATCTCTGCTCTGCTTAGCCTAGAAACTATATTGGCCCAATTAATCAACCTGCACGCCCTTAAATATAACTATAAGTTTTAAAATATAAGTGAAAATTTGCACTCGAAACACTAATCCAACAAATCACACAAAAGCAAAGCACACAAAACTTATCAAACATTCTAGAGAACACTGAAAATAGCAACACTCCACACTGAGCACAGAATATATTTAATACAAGCACCAAAGTGCAATTATATTGGAAAATGCTATAGGGAAATGATTTAAATCAAGGATAATATTTTGCAAAAATACAGAAAGGTTTACCTTTATGAGATATATTAGTAACTAATTAAGAGCCAAGCTCAGTTTACCCTCAGTTGCATTCCGTGCAGTTAAGCTTAAGAAAGTTACTCAACTATGCGCCCTCTTGCCTTCTCTCGGGATAACTAATTAGCTGCCTAAAAACCTTGTCACCTGAGAGATTATAAACTCTTGCAAGAAATGTTTGAGAAAGTTTTGGAATTAAATTTCATGCAAATAGCTTAGTTTTCAAACAAAATTTCTGCACTGCCTAACCTGCGTGTAAAAGTTGTCAAATCGATCCAAAGAACCAGAACGAGTAAGTATAAGCTCAAAGCACCAACAACAACAGAAACAGCCAAGACAGGAGTAACAAAAACCCAAGGCAAACACATTCCCAAAAAGAAAAAAATACAATAAACTTGTACTTAATCCACACAAACAAAACCTACATACCATATACCATATATGTATATACTTCCGTACGGTTATCGGTGTATCTACCTTTTTATATTCCAAACTTTTTACAGCACGCTTGGGAAGGTTGTGGTCAGAGAAAAGATACTTTTTTGAAATTTTGCAACTAACTCGATTCTCTTTCTGTTAACCCACAGAAAAAGCCATGTCCAAGTCGGCGGAAAGAGCAAACCAGGATGACGAGCACCGATCGGAGTCACCAAGCGACCCACTGCCGATATTCCAGCAACGCGACAATTTTTACAGCTAAACGCGAACAACTAAACTGCAACTAAATAACTAACTCCGATTAGCGAAAACACTATTTTATTCAGGCACAATATCCGCTGCATTTATCTTGAGAATCAAACTAGGAAATTTGCTAACAATTTTAACCGAAAATCGAATCAATTCATAGATGTGACGACTGAGTTATATGAAAGTTATATATACGATATATCCGCGGAAAAGACTAGTGCTAATCGAAATCGAAATCGGAGAGGATGGGAGGGAATATTAACGAATTTTGTGCGAGAAAACGATTGTTATTGCGTTAATGATACTATGCATATTATATTATATATGATATATATACACAACATATACAATATGGAAATCAAAGATTCGACATATCAATGTAAGGGTGTTACAAGTCATTCAAACGATATCAATTAACACACAATTAGCGAGCGTTCTTGAACTGTAGTTGAAAGAAAGGATACAGCAATTAAATGTTCGATTTAATTCGGAGTTGAGGCGAATCAAATACGTTCCTGAGAGGTAGCAGATCGGTCAAAACTCATTCATGGCAACTAAAACAATAACTTTGAAGACTTTTGTAACCGACTTTTCGAGAGTAGCGCATTTTCTCTACAAAGAAAGTAACCAAACCAGCAGGCAGTTACAGCATTTGAACAATTTTTTGGAGCCAATATTAATGCATTTGATATGAACAAGTTTTTAAGATCAGTCAGTCAATCAGTCAGTCAGCAGAATATCAACAGCAGTGGCATCAAACGAATCTACAGCAGACCGCACAGCGCACTCAAAGCACTTCTCAGCCCTTTGCAATTTTCCCCAAAAATGTACCTATCGCAATTATGAATAATATAAATATATAATTAACTGAGAAAATATAATTAAATTGTATTTAAACGAGAGAACATATAAAAGGCAACGCTGAACTACAACATGCATATATAATAATTACAAATTATACATATTTAAACGAGCATACTGCTATATACACATATAATTATTATTTAAATGTAGGTCAATTAGCCGGGCAATTAAGGCGGAGGCATGAAGGAAATGATACCGATGATTAATGTTTTTAACAAAAACAAATACAAATTTAAATACAAGTCAATGCTATCGCTGGTTGAATTTAATGTCTACATAACTTTAAAAGTTATTGAAATCGCATAGATCTATTCACAACTATAAACATAAACAAATAATCGTACTAGCCCCCAAGAAACAACGAGACATTGTTAAATAGAGAGATAGAGAAAGCAGCATCTAGAGGAAAACGATCCATGCAAAATTGTACAAAAATATATTTTAAGTTGATAGTTTTAGTTGTTATTACGATTATTAAGTTACATCTATTTGCTACGTATGGTTTAAGGTTCTTTTTAAATATTATAAATATTATTATGATTATTATTGCTAAGTTCCCGATGATTCCACAAGTTGTTTGTACATTTCGCGGTGCTATATGGATGTGTATACATATGTAAATTATTTTTGCCCCCCGAGTATTCTTTTAAGTTCAAGCACACACACTGAAAATAATATATATATTATATATAGAGATATGTCGGCTTAAAATTGCAATTGCACCAAGCTTAGAAGCACGCATACTCTCTAGAGATCGAGAAATCAAGATGAAAAACATTAAAAACACAATATTTATTGCATATATATACAAACATATAAATATACATAAACATATACATACAAACTGTACGTCATAATATAATAAGAGTTGAAGACGATAAACTGCGAACGAGAAATGTTATCAATAAAGATTATAGTTGAAAATTCACATCTCATTCTGTTTTCATTGTAACTGCCCGAAGGTTTCACGGAACAGGAACTACTGCTCGTCTGGCGTCTGGTCACTTGCTGGACACCTTTATGACGAATCTCAGCCTCAATTGCCGGCTCAATTCAAGATCAATGTTAAGGGGACTTTGTCGTCATGAATCACAATGAGTCCCAGCGCTGACAGCTCAACATTAAATATTGTGGAATTAAATTTTTTGGAAGACGCTGCGAGCATGACAAGTAGACCCAGAAATCGACGGAGAAGTCCCCCGGTGTGGAATGTGTGGGCGTAAAGGGGCATATCGGGAGAAATGTGGAGCATTCTATAACTTTCTAAACAGACCAAGAGCGAAGCCAAGTCGTCTTATCAGAGCTTGATATCTCATTAACATAATCGTGACTCTTGAGCCTCAGTGGATCGCCTACATCGAAAGTAAATGCTAGTGAATGGGTTTGCATATTCATAATACACTCGGAAATATATTTATAAGAGTTGAATCCAAAAATTCTTTTCACTTTTCATTTGTTGAAAAAGACACTAAAAGAAACTAAACATTTAAAATCACTTTTCCCATCTTAGATCTTTGCTGCTCAATTTTCCCAAGTGTATTTCCTAACTCATTTTGAGACAAATACGTTAATCTGTAAGGTTTTCGCACTCTCGCACCACAACCACTGTCAATGGGCTTCAATTCGACGACCACAAAATTAACAACACTTTGTCACATTAACTGGCAATTACATTGCGTTTGTGGCTATTATTCCAGACCAACATCCACAGGCAGGGCCCAATGCAGCACTCCGGGCTAATTACAATACGCGCTTCGAAAGACAAACCAGCCGATTTATGGATGTAGTCGCGTATGTAGATGGGTTTGGGCCAGGGTATGGGTATGAAAAAACCTGAATTATCATTAACCAATCAGGTTTATGTGATGATGCGAATAAAAACAACTCAAGCCGCGAGTGAGTAAGGGAGCGGGAGATAAAAAAACCCCGACCCCGACTACCATTCCGACGACATGCGACATTGTCCAAGTATTAATTGTGCGGAATAAAGTGAGTCGTCGCCCCGCGAGCTTTAGTCGATCTTTCGCGGCTAAACAGTGAGGTTCCGAGACCGAGAGGCGTTCACCAAGAATAAACTGGTAAACAGGAACAAGTCCAGGGATTCAGAGCTGCAGCAGCAGTATGTTAGCCTCAGCTCCCGCCCGAGTAAGTCCAGCGGCTGGCAAGCCGTAAATTTCCAGTCCCCCAAACCCCATTTCAATCGCATATTTTACACAGCTGGCGCTGCTCGCCCTGATAAGCCTGCAGGCAGCTACCCAGCTCCTGGCTGCTCCGTTTCCTGGAATCGAGAATGCGTTAGTATCCGTGGTAGCTACACGTCCGTATATTCCACGCTTCACCTGGTTTTTTTTACGCTCTCATTTTAGAGCCATCACCAGCCAAGATTTATTGGCCGAGGAATCCTCGCCCGTTTCAAGTTTGAGCCAGGTCCACGCCCAGCACAATCGGCATCGTCGCCATCACGGTTATGGGGGGCATAGCCACCACAAGCGGCACTGGGATCACCAGTTTTCGGGTCCGGGTCCAAGTTGCCATCATCATGGCGGATTTGGATACGAGCATCCACACCATGGGCCACCACCCCACCATAGATTCGAGCCATTTCCACATGGCTTTGAGCCATTCCCAAACACCTTTGGACCGCCAGGACATGAGGAGCACCAGCGACCCTTTAAAGCTGAACTGGCGCCATTTAAAGGTAAGTTTTATCTTAAACTTGTTATTCAAAAACTGCATTGGGGAATTGAATGTGGACTTTAGGGGTTTAAATCAATATTTTCCTAGGGAAATTTATTATTTTTAAAGACTGAAAATTAGATACTATAAACAATTTTAATTTTCTTGATCATACATTACTCATTACCTCTGCTACACTGAGTTTAAAGCTTTGTTATCTTAATGATATCAAAGGGTAAATATTGTTAAATAACTATTTAGTTTAAGAGATAATAAACTTAGATATACAAATGTAAATAATGTGATTAAACAGAAGAACAATTAAGGGCATATGACTTAAAAATGATTTTAAATTTTGCAAAGATTTACCTATTAAATACAAACATTTGTCTTGGATTTTAAAAGCTTGAATAAGTCATAATTTATATAAATATATCTATTTATATATATATTGTCTACGATATCGAATCCTACCTTAGGCTTGGTTCTTAATTCCTCCTACAATTTCCTTCAGATGACAAAGAAAGATCTCCATTGACGCCCAGTTCAAGCAGCGTGGCTCCGCCGCCGAAGACTCCCCCCGCAACGGCGCCACCTGCAACCACAACCACCTCCTCATCCACTGCAGCACCCATTACCAGCAGCACCGAAGATGCCCCCTTGGCCATTGACATACGCATCGGCTTAAGTTAGACTATAGCCTCGGCTTTGTTTAAATGTGTAACAATAAAGTTGCTCCCTTTAACCACAAGTTATCTTTTTCATTACCATTTACCAGGGCTATCGAGGCCCGGCAAGGCCTGGATGCACACAGCGTAACATTATCCAGGCCATTTGCAGGAATCTGTCTGAAATATGGTAATTCTAGAGCATAAACAACACCGTGGGGGGGTTGACAGAGAGAGAGATAAAATGCGAATGCAAAACAATCGGAAAGAAAGTGGGCAAAACAACAAGCTAAACTGATCTGGAAATGAGCACACACTCGGAGCCAGTGCCAGACGAAACACAAAAGCCCGTTCTTCTCCACGCTGCCCCGCGACCCATCCCACTCCCACTGCCACTGGCACTGCCATTCCCGTGCGGAGAATCGCACACCTCTCACGCACTCTACGCAGGAACAAAGGCGCAATCCAAGAACCGGACTGCAAAAATAACTAAGCCGAGGCGACATTTCGCCACCGCCGCCCACTATAAAAGCCGAACTGATCGAGAGTTTGACTGTCATTTGACGCCAAACGCGCGTCGCACGCAGAACGTCGCAGATCCCTCGTACACACAGATATATTCACCGATTCTTCACCGATCGTCGTCTCTTCGAGGAGGAGCATTAAGAAATGGGTAAGCCTGGCCGTGCATACAAAGTGCAAGTCGGTGAACGAACTTGAGTGTGCAGCATTATGGACACTCAACCTTAGAGAACCATAAAGCGGCACTGGATTATATTCAATTCAATTATATATGCGTGTCGCGTGGATCTGGAAAACAAATCGTTACCGGGAACAGGGGAGGCATTTAAGATTACAAAACAAACCGGTGGATTCCCAGATAACATTTGAGAAAAAGAAACGGAATTTTAACAAGTCTTATTTTAATTACATCTCAAAACTATAAACTTTGAAAGCTAAATGTTATTAAAAATAATATTAAACTTTTCAGTGCACCGTTTGGCACTTGTGCTGCTGGGCGTGATCTGCTGTGCTCCAGCGGCAATTCTGGGCAGCGATAAACCCGCTCGAATCGTATGCTACTTCAGCAACTGGGCTGTGTATCGTCCTGGCCTCGGTCGCTATGGCCTGGAAGATGTGCCCGCCAATCTGTGCACTCATCTCATCTACTCCTTCATCGGTGTCAACGACAAAGGCTGGGATGTTCTGGTCATCGATCCGGAATTGGATGTTGACCAAGAAGGCTTCAGCAAGTTCACTCAACTGAAGAAAACCCATCCCGATCTGAAGCTGCAGGTGGCTGTTGGCGGTTGGGCCGAGGGTGGGTCAAAGTACTCCCAAATGGTGGCAGTTCGAGAGCGACGAACCAGTTTCATACGCAGTGTGGTACGCTTTATGAGGCAGTACAACTTCGATGGCTTCGATCTGGACTGGGAGTACCCGGGAGCCACGGATCGCGGTGGCACTTTCGGGGACAAGGATAAGTTCCTTTACTTTGTCCAGGAGCTGCGACGGGCCTTTGATCGCGAGGGCCGCGGTTGGGAAATCACAATGGCGGTGCCAGTGGCCAAGTTCCGTTTGCAGGAGGGTTACCACGTTCCGGAGTTGTGCGAGTAAGTTTAAATTTACAATTAACATTACTTTCTGACTTATGGAAAATCCTTGAAGATCACTGGACGCCATTCATGCCATGACCTATGATTTGCGCGGAAACTGGGCCGGATTCGCTGATGTCCACAGTCCACTTTATAAGCGAAAGCATGACCAGTACGCCTACGAGCGCCTCAATGTGGTTAGTAAAGATTTTTAAGGTATTAGGTTTAGATGCCAAACAAATTATCTTCCTGCTTCAAGAATGACGGCCTTGCCCTGTGGGAGGAAATGGGCTGTCCGGCCAACAAGCTAGTGGTGGGCGTTCCATTCTATGGCCGCACTTTCACGCTCAGCAAATCGAACAAGGACTACAGCATGGGCACCTACATCAACAAGGAGGCGGGTGGCGGTGCACCGGGTCCCTACACAAATGCCAGCGGCTTCCTGGCCTACTACGAGATCTGCACGGAGGTGATGGATAAGTCCGCAGGCTGGACTGTCGAGTGGGACGATGCTGGCATGGTGCCCTTCACCTACAAGGACACCCAGTGGGTGGGCTACGAGAACGAGGCCTCCGTTCAGATCAAGATGGACTTTATCAAGCAACGCGGCTATGCCGGCGCCATGACCTGGGCCGTGGACATGGACGATTTCCACGGTTTGTGCGGTCAGAAAAACGGTTTGATGCAGATTCTCTACGATAACATGCGAAGCTATCGGGTGCCGGAACCAACCAGAGAGACAACGCCAAGAGTAAGTAATTCCCGAACTGAAAATAAACGAAAACTAATAAATTATTCCTTAGCCCGAGTGGGCGAAACCACCTGCCACCCCACCAAATCCGGATGAGGGTCCTGTGCTGCAGACTGAGGCAACGCCTACCACCACGCGGAGGCCAAAGCCAAAGCCTCAGCCAACTGCCAGCTCAACATCCGCGCCATTGCCCACCAGCAGCACAAAAAAGCCAACCACAAAGGTAAGCGCTTTAAATGTTTTTAATGGAGAGGGAAAGCAGCAATACATTTTCACTTTTTCCAGAAACCCAAAAAGCCCAAGAAGACAACTACAACGACAACAACCACTCCAGCTCCAGAGAAGACCACTGAAGAGCCCGAGGAGGTTGTGGATCCGGAGCAGCCCAGTGACCCTCAGTTTGATCCCAGCGAAATCGATTGCACCAACCGCGATTTTGTGCCGCATCCAAACTGTCGAAAGGTAAGTGTAAAATGCAGACTTTAAATTTTTATTGAAGAAGAAATAATTTTATAAAAAACTCAAAGCAAAGTTTACCTTTTTAATTAAAAATTTATATAATTTTGTTTTATTTTTCCCACAGTACTTCCGTTGCGTCCATGGCAAGCCAGTGGAATTCGAGTGCAAGGAGGGCACGGCCTTCCATACAGTCCTGAATGTTTGCGATTGGATCGAGAACAGCGATCGCTACTATTGCACCCACAAGAAGGGGGGAAAGCTGGGAAAGAAAGCCCACTAAGTTTACCCAAATGCCCATTTAAATTATTTAAGCTAAGAACCCTAGATTAAGTTGGTAAAATTGTATTCTGCAGACAGGATTATACATTTAATTTAATAGCTTCTTAGGGGCATAAACCAGATCGAAGAGATTAAGCCCAGGCGAGACGAAAACAATAAAAATAAATATGATTTTGAAACCAATAAACCACAAGCTAAATGACCCATTCGATGGAGGTGTGAGCAATCGTTTCTATAATAAAGAAAATAAAAACCGATGTGATGAGGCAGAACATGCCTTACATAATACCACTGGGACTCTGACGGAATTCGCCATTTCTAATTGCGCTAATAAACGCAATGACTTGGGACACATTGGCACTTGTCTGCGGCGAAGTGAGGTGAGCTGAATTTGGGGTATTGAGGAGGGGCAAAGGCAGCCGCAGCCGCAGTCGCAGCCTTGGAACAACCAGCGAACAGCTGTTTGTGCAATCAACCATTGAAACGAGGGAAACAGCGATCCTTAACATTTGATTTTCATAATCTAAACTCATGTTCAGAGATCTCTCCCCAGAGAGAGGGTGACTGAGAGTGAGGAATTGGTGACATGAAACAAATCACCAAGAGCCCCAAAAAATGCGCTGGTCAAGCTCCCCTCCCCAAATCTCGAAAATTTTAAGCTCAACAAAAAGAATATAAAGAAGATGCTCTGAGTAATTTGGCGGAATGAGCACCGCATTATCTAAATTTAAACATTCCTCCAAATCCAAAACGAAAGTGCCCAGAGAGAGAGAAAGTGATCTACGATGGCTAAACGAGTTCCAATCCGTCAAACAATCTATCTTAAGTACATTATTTAAATAACTTACAGAGTACTTTCTTGGCTTTTTTTGTGTGTTAACGCCAAAGCCATTTATTATTGGCTCCTTGCCCCCAGACTTCCGCCCCGAAATCCGGGAAAATCCAAAATGAGAGCGCCACCCGGCGAGTGGAAATAGAAAGGAAAATATAAAACTTAGAAGAGCATTTAGCAAAATTTCCCACTCACTCTCTCAACGCCTGTGTGCTTTTGACAAAAAATTCGTGCTACGAAAATATCAAAATCGAATAATTTTCGCGGTCACAAGGTAAATTCATGGTATATGCATGTTGAGTTACGAATTGGTTTTGGACCGGGAGAGATCGTCTCGTATACTCGTGTACGCCGCAACAGCCAAGTTTTTCCTCCTTTCAGACCAACTAGATAGAAAATAGATGTGTGTTGGGACAAAAATTCGAGCTGCCTCTGGTTCAAAAAACGAAACGCACACGACGTGCACAGACGACCAAATCGAAGACGACCACGACGGCCAGAAATAAGCAAATTATTTAGCTAACAATCGTCGAAAGGGACACTAAGGATTACCCAGCCGACGATTGTTGGTTAAATTTTGCCAAAGGCAGCGCGAGAATTACTCGAAAATTACTTTAACTTCAACTTAAACTTAATCTCAATTATTAATAAATAATAATCCATAATCGATCTGCAAAGTGAAAGAAACAACGAACAAGTGCAAAATTGGAAAACCCATTAAAACTGTGACAAAATTTGTGCGAACCCAATTAAATACTTATCTAAACAGATAACTCTATATATTATAAACACCAGATTCCCAACACACCTATATCCTATACATCGTACATATACGCAAATTTGGAAGCTATATCTCTGGCCTTAAAATAATCGTTAATTTTCGAATTCTTCACCCTTTCATTTAGTGCATTTAAACGAGCGCATATATAGCGGATGCATATATATGCAGAATACGAGCAAAAGTGTTAATTCTAATTTTCCCTAATTATTTATAATTACGGAAAACTTGCAAAGGAGAATTTATGACGTGGCTAACGTGTTAACCACGCTGGGAACTCGAGGATAATTTCTTGTTTTGATTATTATGGGGCGGCTAACAATTTGGTTCCTACTGGGACTAACGTTACTCGCCGTCTCCAATCATGGTGAGTATATCCCTGAAAATGAATCCTTACCTTAATCGTGTTTTAAATATTATATAAATATATATCATGTTGTAGCAAAAGGGCCGCGATTTTTTCACTCAGCCTGGGCAGGCATTATGCAATTTTATAACAAAAAGCCAAGAAAAACAGAGGAAAATCGTCGGGAAAAAAGAAATATGTATTAATATACGTTTAAAAATATTTGCCTGAGTTTGTGCGTTCTGTATCTTTTTGGGTCGGTGTTGGTGTCTGCAAACGTCAGTGGACGAACATTAGTTCTTGGCCAACAACCACTAGTAGATACACCGATACAGATACAGATACAACCTCGCCTATGCCGATTTTTCTACTTTGAGAGAAATTAGATTTCTGCTGCTCCTCGCTTGGTTGCTCTTCGTTGTCATCGTTTGTAATATTTTTAAATTTAGAATTTTTAAGTTATTTTATTTGCGCTCAGCGAGCGCTTTCTATTCTATCTATTTTCCCATCCATCCATCGGTGGTGTGTGTGCGAAATGCGTCCATATACTATTTTGTTTGGTTTGCTCAAGTTTGCGAAACAGCAAAACAGCGAGAAAAAAATTTTGTTTTAGGAAAAATGAGAAATGGCGCAAATGCCGTGTACTATAATTCCTTTTTGCTGGGGATGGGCTCGATTGCAGGCAACATAAACACAATGTGCAGGCAGCAGGCCGCAGCCGGGCCTTCTGAAATCTTGTATAAATAATTCTATCAATGCGGATGGTTAGCAATGAAATGCAAAATAGCCCAAATAGCTTCCTGCCCACACACACACGCCCTGAAATAAATCAAATGAATTATCCGCTGACGGATAAACTGCACATTAAGTGTCCATAGTCGCACTCATTTATATTCTGGCTTAATTAGACCCGGCTTGTTCTTGTTGGCTGATATATGGTCTAATCTATAGCCGACCACACGCAGGCATTTGTCCTAATTGTGTGACAACAATAGTAATTAGCCAAGCGACCTCAACGCGAACAACCGTCACTCTGAAGACGACCTTCCATCACCGAAATGCTATATCTGAAGATGTAGAATATTCCATTGCAAATGGAAATGGAAAACGCCCCCGCATTTTCTTATTCGACGGGGGTAAAGGGGGGCAGCAGGACAGTAAGGTGGCCAAGAGAAACAAAAATATATAGAAGTAAAGCCAAAGTGGGCGAGCAGCCAACAAAATGGTACAGCAATTTACTCATCCACAAGCTGGCAAAATGTGTTTGAGTTTTCATCTTTTAAAAATAAAATTCATAAATCCGGCGCATATACATACTATATTCGAAGTGTGTATGTTTGTACAGTGCGAGTACCATAAATAATGTCAAGTTTGAACAGATAGAATGACCTCGTCGTTTGGCGCTGACATCAAACTGAGAAAGTGCGGCAATTGTTCTTTGGGTGACGACTCTGAAAATAGCATTTAGGGCCCATCCTATCCTCTAGGGCTTCCTTGCATTTCAAATGGATACACTCGGATTACAAATTGATCTGTCATTTTGTTGTTGTTGTTGATTTTCAGTTGGGTTTGTCAATGCCGATGTCGGACCGAGCGAATCAGAATGTCGACCCTACATTGAGAAGGCCATACATGAATTGAAAACTGGTAAGGCACCACTTAAAATATTAATATATCTAAAGTAAGGTTTAAGGAAGAGGGAATATAATTACTTCAACAATTAATTACAGATGGTGTCAAAGATGGCTCTGGAGAACTGCAATCCGATCAGCCGCGTGGGGACGACGACGATGATGATGGTGGGCTATTCGCGAATGATGAAAAAGAGACGATAGAAATTGAAACTGTCGAATTGGATTCCACAGAGGATGCGAAAAGTGCCAACGATTTGGATGGCGATGGCATTCCCGATGACGAGGACGATGATATAGATGGGGATGGCATACCAAACGACAAGGACGATGATATCGATGGAGATGGCATACCAAACGACGAGGATGACGACATTGACGGCGATGGCATCCCGAATGATGAGGACGACGATATCGATGGCGATGGTGTGCCAAACTCCAAGGACGAGGACATTGATGGCGATGGTGTACCCAACTCAAGGGATGAAGACATCGATGGCGATGGCAAAGCGAATCACGGTAGGAGTTATTGAAAGCTGTAATTAATTAAGAAAAATCGAACTAATTTGTTTTTATGCCAACAGAGGACGATGATCTAGACGGCGATGGCACTCCCAATCATGGTATTATGCTCTTATTTTTATTATTATTTTTAAATTTACATGCTTTCTAGGCTTTTCTATAAATTTATTTATTTTACTACTTCCTTTAATATATTTCTATATTTTTAATATTTAATTTAAAAGCTTCTTTAAATTTCAGATAGTTGCCGACTGAAATTAAGCTCTTATTTTTATGTTTTGTTTTGATTTTCAGCTAATTAATTGCTTATGGAAAATTTAGAATATGTTTAGTTTTTCTTAATAATTTTATGCCTTTGCAGAGGACGAAGATTTGGACGGTGATGGCGTGCCCAATGAGGAAGATGATGATCTGGATGGTGATGGCAAAGTCAATCATGGTAGGTTTAATACTTTAATTTTTAATGATTTTCAAGAATAGAATAATATTATTTAAAGTTTCTAATTAATCACTCTTTCTAGAAGATTTGTAAAACTATTACAAATATCTTTAAAAACTCAAATTTTAATTATATATTTTCCTTCACAGAGGATGAGGATCTCGATGGTGATGGAGTTAAGAATGATGAGGATGATGACCTCGACGGCGATGGCACTGTTAATCACGGTAATTAAAAAACCTTAAACATCAAATAAAAATGTTTCAAACTAATAATCCTTTACAGAGGACGAAGATATTGATGGAGATGGTGTCAAAAACGAAAAGGACGAAGATTTGGATGGTGATGGCACCAACAATTCTCGTAAGTTTATCAAAATTTAAACCTATACAGCTCTTTTATAATTGTTTCCCTATATATTCCTTTCAAATTCTTTTAGAGGATGAGGATCTCGATGGCGATGGAGTGCCAAACGAGAGGGACGATGATTTGGATGGAGATGGTATCCTGAACGAGCACGACGGGGATGTGGATGGCGATGGCGTTCCCAACGAACACGATGATGAGGACAGTGCTGAGGATGGAAAGGTCAAGAAGCGCAGCAAGCGTGAAGTGGACGCTGCTCCTGTTCCCGACAACGAGGCTCCTCCAAGTCCTGCCGAAGAGTTCCCCGTAGAGGAGGAAATCGTGAAGGAAGAATCTGCCGAAATCGAAGAAGAAAAGGAGCAGGAGGAAGAACAACAGGCTGAGCCCGAAGTTGAGCCAGAAGCTGAGCAGGTTCAGGAGCCGGAAGTAGAGGAAGTCGAACCAGAACCAGTCCAGCAGGAGGAAGAGAAGGCCGAGTCTGAGGAAGAAAAGGAGGAGGAGAAGCCAGCACCAGTTGAGGAGGCTGAGGAGGAACCTGTAGAGCAGGAAACTGCTCCCGAGGAGCCAGAAGCCGTCAAAGAAGATGCCGTTGAATCTGAGGAAGCTCATGATGAACCTCAGGCCGATGCTGCTGTCAAGGAATCCACTGATGATGATGATGATGACGACGATGAAGACGACACCAAGCCAGAGGATGAACTCCTTTGGGTAAGTTTAAATTCGTTTTTTATAATCAGAAAAAATAGTTTAATCTAATTGCCTTTGCAGGAGGGACAGATCCCCGAAAACCGTCGCAGTCGCCAGCACATTTCGGAGCTCCTGCAGCTGGATGAGGAGTTCAATGCACGCGAGAAGGCCACCGATAATGTGGCCGAGATTATTCTGCGGGACATTAAGCGCATCTACGAGAATGCCGTCAAGCCCCTGGAGACACTCTACAAGTATCGCGATCTGAGCAACCGCCACTTCAGCGATCCTGAGATCTTCTCCAAGCCCCTGATTTTGTTCATGGGACCCTGGTCGGGTGGCAAGTCATCCATCCTAAACTACCTCACTGACAACGAGTACACCCCCAACTCTCTGAGAACTGGTAAGCATTCAATAAATAATTTAAAGTGTCAGCTAATAATTACAATGATTCTAAACATTCCTTGAAAATATTTTCCTGATTCTCAACAGGTGCCGAACCCTCTCCGGCCTACTTCAACATTCTGATGTGGGGCAATGAGACGGAGGTTCTGGACGGCACCCAACTGGCGGCCGACTACACCTTCTCCGGACTGCAAAAGTTCGGCCAGGGATTGGAGGAGCGCCTGCGGGGCCTGAAGATGAAGAGCAAGATTCTTGAGAAGGTAAGCAGCCGGCAAATAGCTGCCAGGTCAGACCACATTAACTTGTCGCCCAGGGCAGCTGCCCGTCGATTGGGAAACCGCTCGACTGTTGCTGCTTCTGCTGCTGCTGCTGCTGGCCACCTGCCAAAGGGAATTTATAGCTTTTAGCGCACAGCCTGCATTAATTTCGTTATTAATAAATTGATGCAGGATGGCAGAGTGGCCGGCCAACAAGTGCAGGCAGTAAAGCAGACAAGGCAAGAGCCAAGAATTACTAAATTTAAGCATTTGCCGAATCCGAATGCATTTTTCAGGTCAACATCGTTGAGATACCCGGCATTCTAGAGGTGCGCAAGCAAGTGTCCCGCGTCTTTCCCTTCAATGACGCCTGCCAGTGGTTCATCGATCGGGCGGACATCATCTTTCTGGTCTACGACCCGGCCAAGTTGGACGTGGGCCCTGAAACGGAGGCTATTCTCGATCAGCTGAAGGGACGCGAGTACCAGACGCGCATCATCCTCAACAAGGCCGACACTGTCAAGCCGGAGGAGCTGTTGCGCGTCCAGGGCGCCCTCATCTGGAACATTTCGCCGCTGATGTCCTCGGCCCAGCCGCCGCTTATGTACACCACCTCGCTGTGGACCCACCCCTATCAGGATGGTGCCCCAGCCCGCCTGCTGCTCGCCCAGGAGCGTGCCTTCCTGCGCGACCTACGCACGGCCATCGATAAGCGCATCGAGCACAAGATCTCCAGCGCCCGACGCTTTGCGGTAAGTAATTTGTGTTTGTAATCCTAATCCGAATGGTTATGTGATAAATATTTATAAATATTTCTTACAGGTACGCGTGCGTAACCATGCCAAAATGGTGGACTGTTACCTGAACACGTACTACAACCACAAGACGCTGTTCGGCAACAAGAAGCGCATTGCGGACGACATCATTGACCATCCGCAGAATTACCACATCTACGAGGGCCTGTCCACATTGACCAACATCTCGCGCTACGATCTGCCCGATCCAGAGGTCTATCGGGACTTCTTCCGCCTGAATCCTTTGTACGAATTCAAGAAGCTGACGGACACCTGCACCTATTTCCGCGGCTGCCCGATCACCAAGCTGGATCTGGCCATTGCCTACGAGCTGCCCGAATTGGCCGGAAAGTACAAGAAGATGTCCGAGTCGGCCTTGGCCAGCATTGAGGCGCAGCAGGATGAGGCCCAGAACCAAGTCCCGGCCGATCCGAAAAAGACGAGTTGAGATGTTGGCTCCCAAAGAGGAGAAAACCTGCCATTTAGTTTGTTTTAATGAGAGATAGAGAGAATGTGACATCGGCACCGGCAACCGTCTATAGAGAATTAATATCGAGGGAGACTTGAAGAGGAACACGACAAACGGAGGGAGAGAGAGAGGGGTTGCACTTACAGGGCATAGGAGAAAGTTATTCTATTCTTCTTATTTTGTTAAAGTACCCCCAAATCGGTGGAGAACAACAGCGCAAGACCAAACAGAGCCTTTGTTTGTTTTTAAAAGGGAAGAGAGAGAGAGAGACCAGAGGGAGATAGAGAGCAATTCAATGTAGCAACGGTTGCTTTAGCGAAGTTTTTGATTTCAACCGCGTTGCAGGATATCTTTATTTTCATTTACCATAATACACGTAACCGAACTGAGAGCTTTATGAGAGGGAAACTAATGCAATAATGAGAGCAAAACACACACAGAATACACCTGTACTTTTTCCCCATTTAACCGAATAGAGAGAGGTAGCATTGAGTCGTTTCTAGGCGAGTAGAACAGCACTTAACCCATAACTGAGAGCAATAACTAATAGACGAACTATCGACGATTTCTAACCCATAATTCATAGCCCAACCATTCAGAGAACCCCTCATTGGCGAGCATCTTGTTATTATTCCCAAGTGACATTTATCCTTTCTTTCCTCCAGCAGTAGTAGCGAACAACAGAGGAGCGTTTTGATTCTAATTTTGATTTTGAGATCTGAGTTTTGAGATTTGAGTTTTGAGCAAATGAAATATAGCAAAGTTTTGATTTTTGTTTTTTGGTTTTCAGACCCTGACGATGCCGTAGTTGATAAGACTTTTTGATAAAAGCAAACAGTGAAGACGATAATAAAGAATTTAACTTATATAATCATGAATGACTTAGACGCATGTGAGATAAAATGAACTTGTTGACGAGAGCGAGAGCAGCTTATACGCATAAACTAAACATAATCAATTTTACACACTGAAAGCCTATGTAAAATGAACTGTGAGAGCGGGTGAAATACACAAATAAATAAAAACAACAGAAAACCCCAAAGCAATTTTGTGTTTTACTGATTCATATAGATTTTAAGAATTTGAATATTTTAGGTCTTCTGAGGTCATAGAATGCCCAAAAAAGTCGACGATTTCCATAAATCATATGAATTTCGAATTGTCATTAATTAATTAATCACAAAATATTGTAAAATAATTTAATAAAAATCTTAAAACAATTTAAAAATTTTTTAAATATTACCCCATTTAAAATATTTTAAATTGTTTTAAGATTTTTATTAAATTATTCAATCAAATTGTCCACAAATTTTTAAAATTGTAAGTGTTTAGCCGAATAAAAACTTTTCAAATTCAAGTGTTTTGTATTTATAAAAGTTTTTCCCAATTTTATTTATAAAATAGTTAATTAGCTTCTTTAACTGAATAAAAAACATTATCAATAAAGTTTTTTTTTATTAAACTTTAGTTTATTTTAACACAAAACTTCTTAATGAACGGTTCACAACAAATAATAAATGATAAACAAAAGACTTAGGCAACGAACTTGACTGCTGAACTAATAACAACGAAAACGCCATCATGCGGCCACAGTTTGAACTAAAGCTTGTGGGCAAGAAAAGAAAGAGATAGATCCATCGTGCACTTTCAAAATGCAGATTTATTTATATAAACTTTATATAAACTATATTTATATATATTTTTTCCGAATTAGCGAAATGTTATAAATAAAATAACGATATTTTCAAAAATTCAAATGTTGGAAGAATACCCTACACTAGTTTTCGAACAGCTGATTTCGGCCTGTTTTCGCTATCGAACTCATTACCTAACAGCATTTGACAACACACTTTTTGGACTGAAATCAGGCATTGGAAGTATTTATTTAAATATTTAAATATTTATTTAAATACCCGAGAGAGGAGCAGGTGAAAATGCATACGGATTTGTCCGCCCATCTGCACACACCCGCTTGCAACAAATTAATCGAGGAACTACAGGCCTGCCACGAAAACGTGAGTACCGAATCCGTTTTCCGGTTTGCAATTCTTTTAATGTAGGTATTCCCTTGCAGAACGCCTTTGCCAAGTTCGTGGGCGTGTGTAACTCCATCGACGACAAGGTGGTCAAGTGCCTGAAGGGTGAACGTGTCGCCCGATCCGCCGCAAACCGAGCCCGAGCCCGCGAGCGTCAGGCTCAGTATAAGGAAAAGTTGCTGCAAGGGGACGCTAATTAGACAAGATGACAGCTGCAACGGAGGATCCCCTAGAACCCTTCTATTTCGAGCACGAGGAGCAGATTATCTGTGGTCAGGCTGTTAGCCCAATAACCGATGGATTCGATGTGAAATACCCAAGCGTTGTGGACCGCTTCTTCACCAGATACTATTACTTTAAAGGAGATGTGCCCTACCAGGTGCTCTACCACTCCAATCGCATTTGCCTCATTTGCCTGGCTGCCGGTCATCCCGCTCTGGCCCAGGGCGTCGCTTCCGTCAGCTTTGATGTCGGAAATGTTGATCGTAGCCAAAATGTGGTCAAGGGCAAAGCCAAAAAGGGCGGAATGATTCTCCAGGCCGAGTCCACATTGGCGGTGATAAGCACAGAGAAAGGAGAAACCTTCAAGGTTCCCAGCTGCATTCGAGGCAAACTGGTCGAGGTGAACACAGCTATAGTTGAGGAACCAAAGCTTCTGGAACAACTGCCCGAAGGAGCCGCTTACTTTGCCATCCTCCT
Organism: Drosophila birchii; assembly: GCA_035046345.1. Lineage (NCBI taxonomy): Eukaryota > Metazoa > Arthropoda > Insecta > Diptera > Drosophilidae > Drosophila > Drosophila birchii. Next base: position 7,013,577 of record JAWNOA010000064.1, read on the forward strand.
GCCCAAAATTGAGAATTGCGATAACATCAAGGCAAGCCTACTGACCCAAGAGCAATACGAGCAGCGTTTAGAAGCAAAGAAATTGGACCTTAACACATGACTTTAACTAAAGAAACTGTATAATAAAGCCTCATTTGTTTAAATAATTGATAATACATAATCAATCCCGCGTTCATTTTTTTAGAGTTACTATTAACATTTTGAATTTCGGTTAACAGCTCTGTTAATTTTTACTTCAATCGGTAATTGAGAGTGGGCATGAAATCCCAATCGGGAAAAGAAAGGAGGGCAGGAATTCCCAATCGGTAATTTTTGTATGGGGAGAAAGGGACATGAATTGCCAATAGCGGATTTGTATAGGGAAAAAGGTGGGCATGAATTCCCAATCGGTAATTGAGAGATGCTGAAAACATCGAAGCAGCTAACATCGATATAAACAAAAACATCAAAAAACCGGAAAACATCGTTAAAAAAACATCGATGTTTTCAGCATCACTAGCCGCCCCGCATGTTTCATTTGTTAAAAACAAAAAGCATTTAAATAAAAATAATGTCGGCAAGCAAACAAAAGAAGCTGAATAAGATGGAGGTGGATCCAAACGAAGAGGACTCCAGTTCCAGTGAGGACGACGATGACGAGGCGCACCCGGACGCCTACAGAGGCAACGAGGTAAGTGAACTCCGTCCCACTAAGAAAATTACAATTTTAAAATACCCAATAACTTTTTAGGAGGTACAAATTGACTTCGAGGGCCGTGCCCCGGTGGATCCCGATGCCCAGGGCATTTCCCAGCTGCTGCAGCGTTTGTTCCTACGTGCCCACATCAATTGCAATCAAATGGCGGATCTTATCATTGGTGAATACTGAATACCAGCACGCTCATCTTGTTACTTCCATTTACATTAAAAATTTTCCCAGCTCAAAACTATGTTGGAAGCGTGATCTGCCAGTGCGATGACGATGAGCCCGAGAGCGAAACGGATGACGATAATATGGTTGAGGATGGCACTGTCTTTGGCATCACCTCTGTGCTGAACTTGACCGCCAAGAAAGATCAGCCAAGCATTGCGCAGTTAAGAACCTACCTACTCGACCGCGCTAAGGCGCACGCTCCGGGAGCCGTGCACGAGCAGTTGAAGGCGATTCTGGAGAACGACCAGAGCCACACAGGATTCCTGGTCAACGAGCGGTTCATCAACATACCCGCCCAGATCTCTGTGCCACTTCTGCAGAATCTGCAACAAGAAATAGACGCTGCCAAAGCCAAAAAGATGAAGTTTGACTTTGACACGCTGCTGCTTCTTGTTAAGTTCTACAGGAAGGAGGCAAAGAAGGGAAAGCCAGCCGAGGATAACTACACGAATGCTGAGGATGAGCTACTTTCGGAGCGGGCCAAGTTCTCCTTTGAGTACTCGGTGGCCTCCGAAACGGACTCGGGCATGTCCGGCGACTGGCTAGAAGGCGATGCTGTGATGACACCATACAGGAAACTTCTCGCTTTCGACGCCAAGCAGCTGCCAAAACTGACAAAGGACATTGAAAGCTTTATTAATGGCGAATAAATGTTTAAACGGATGTTGATTTTTTTTATTTTATTTTATGCTGCGGTTAAGTTAAAGAGTTTGAAACACAAAAGAGCTGTTTTTAAGTGCATAAGAAATGTAGTTTCAAAACTTACGTACCTTATATGCATGAGCACACCCCTGTATGTCCATTGACTGTATTTTAAAGGTAATATATTTAAGATTTCACTTACTACAGTCAGTAACTTGATGTTGAAGTCACGAATAATTACGGATAATTACTAGAAAATTAAGCAGTAACTAAATGTTCAATTATCCGAAGATTTCCTGCTAACTTACCGTAGATTTGTCTTAATGTTAAGTAATTACAAAAATTGCTATTAAGCTTTTAAACCTATATTTCAGTGCAGCTCCTGGATGCGGCCTCAGATATTCGAATACTGTTAGCAATAAGCTCGCTGCTAAGTGGTGAATCGAACCGCCCAGTGCCCCAAAGCTTTCGCTTCCGGCTCCACAGTTGCAAAGTAAAAGTCGTGATCCCACATCTTGGCTAAGGTCAGGCGCCTTTTTAATGCTAGCCAAAGTGAACGGATGCAATTACTCAACTGCTCTGACTCTGACTCTGGCTCTAGCTCTGGCTCTGGCCTTTGTTGTAGATTTATGCTTGGGCCCAAGTCAATCAGTGTTGTTGCCAAACGAGCGCACCAGGTGAACGCTCGCAGGTGGGAGCAAATGGCGGGCGGAGAACTAGAGAGCGAAAGCTTTAAGAGCGGTTTCTTACCTGCTTAACCTGCTGCTCACGTCTGGTGATAGATCGGGAGAGAGCGGAGCAGCAGCGCGGAGTCCGCGCAAGATACTCGTAAACAGGCGGCAGGCCAAACCCGACTCCATCAGTCTGCGAGGCCGCCCCGAGCGATCAACACCTGTGCGGAACTAAAAACCCCATCGAGCAACCCACCGCGCAAGCCCACCAATTAATCCACCAAAGGCTTCGTTTGTGCTACCACTTAGCGACCTCTCCCATGCAAATGAAGTGAGGGAAAAGCGGCTGAGAAAGTGAAAAGTCGGGCGGAATGCAACTGCAGAAGGCGACCCTACCATCTGGAGCCCAACCCACCATTCAAATTCAGTGCAGACCCATTGAGATTCCAAGCGCAGCACATACCCATGCCGCTGGAACTGTTTTAGCCAAGAGCGAGGAACAGAGGAGCGTGTAGCAGGTTCGAGAGATCAGTGGAAACCCAAACAAAACAAACCAACCAAAACAGCAAAGCGAATCCGAAAGCGGCAGCCAACATGAATCAAACGCAAGTGAATAATTTTCTCAAGTGCTTCCTGCAAATTGATGAGCCCGCCGGCCGTTGGATATCGCGTCATGACGACGAGGATCACGACCACGATCACGATCATGATCACGATCATGACGAGGAGGAGGACGATGGCAGCGGTGTGCTAGTGGCCAAGGTCACCGCCATGGTGGTTCTCTTCTGCGCCAGCACCATTTGCGGATCCATTCCCTTTCTGCTAAACCGCTGCTACCGCTGGACAGAGAACCAGACGAACGCCCGCTCAGCGATTGTGGTCAAGTGCCTGCTCTACTTTGGCGGCGGTGTCCTGCTTGCCACCACATTTTTGCATCTTCTGCCCGAGGTCCAGGAGGTCGTTGAAGAGCTACAGGAGTGTGGCATCATTGGAGAACTCACCTTCCCACTGGCAGAGCTGCTCATGTGCTGCGGCTTCTTCCTTATGTACTTCATAGAGGAGGCCATGCACACATATGTGCATCACCATCAAAAGGACGAGGCGGGAGCGGCCTTTGAACGTGGCCACAGCATCCGGAACAGTCACCTGCTGAAGCCCACGGAGGCTACAGCCCCACCAGCCAATCAAGTTACGGGTGCCGGCAATGCCACCTCGGAGTTGGGAACGTTATCCGTACAGAACCTCCTTCAAAACGACCTTGAGCAGCAAAAGTTCGCCTCTAAACCCCAGAGCCAGGCCAATGGTCATGCTAATGGTCACAGTCACGGTCACGGTCATGGACATGGACACGGACACGGACACGGTCACAGTCATCTTCCTGTGATAGCAGACGATGCCTCCGCCGGAGACATGCTGGCCTCATCGCTGCGAGGACTCTTCATCGTGTCTGCTTTGTCGCTTCACGAACTCTTCGAGGGCATGGCCATCGGCTTGGAGGGCTCCGCCAGCTCTGTGTGGTTCATGTTCGGCGCCGTCTCTGCCCACAAATTGGTTCTGGCCTTCTGCGTGGGCGTAGAACTGATCGTGGCCCGCACTAAGCTCACGCTGGCCGTGATCTATGTGCTGACCTTTGCCGTGGTCAGCCCCCTTGGCATCGGCATTGGCATCCTTATAAACCACGGCCAGGAGACCACTGGACCCAGCCTGGTCTCGGCCATCTTGCAGGGCTTTGCTTGCGGCACGCTCATCTATGTGGTCTTCTTCGAGATCCTCTCGAAGAACAGATCGGGTCTGCGCGCCTATCTGGCCCTCTTTGTGGGCTTCCTCGTCATGTTTGGTCTGCAGCAGCTAAGTGAGTATTCCTTCTTATTTAATATTAATTTTGGGAGAATTGGGAGAGAAAAAATTTCACTAGCTATAGCGAGATATCCATTAGTTTATTAGGGAGAGATTCGGGAAAATTAATATTTAAAACCTTTTTTATAATAATCTTTATCTCCTATATATTTCGTAAAACGTAGAAAATTTCTTTTCTAGGTCTCAAAAGCGATAAAATTATTTATTAATTATTTGCTTCCACTAATCACGTTGTTGTTTACTACTTTTCGTTAAATTTATGAGCCATTTTCTAATAACTAATGGTTTTTCCATAATTTACAGTTGATCTCCATGAAAAATGCATGTAAATTAAGCTGCTTAAGCTAAGGGCCCATAAAAATCCATTTATATAAAGATATAATGTAAGGAAATCTAACGAAAAGCGTAAACTGACTAAAATAAGAAAAGTGGGATTAAGTAACTCAACAATGGGTGTTTGCTTGCCAGATAAAGCAACTTTGCTTTCTGATTTAGGGGTAATTAGTACGACCGTCGCCGGGCTGTCAGATGAGATTCTTCAACCGGAATCGATTCGGGTGAATTGGGAACAGGTTCTACTTTAGGTGATCCGCTGGACACTGCGTGGTTGGCCTTGTAACAGACCTTGCTGCGGTTTATTTCGCAAGCGAGTCTGAGTTTGACTGTCTGTCTGACTGTGTACCTAGCAAACAGGTGGAGTAAAAATCCCGTCCCTGCCATGAAGTCATCTCTCGCCGAGATCGGGGTAGCCCCCAGTGCGAAAAAGCACCGCGAGATGAAGCACACGAAATTGTGGTTACACCACCCGCATACCGGGAATTATGAGTCGGATAAGTGAATATATAGGGGCTCGATAAGGCAGCAGAAAATGATCGTAAATCATCGCTTAGATTCGGGGTGATTGAAACCACTTCCTCGGCCACTCGGACCGAAGGGCTTGGCATGTTGAAATTGGGTCTATTGTAGATTACGATTGGCATACTTTTCAGCTTAGACTCGATTTATTCCTCAAGATTGTGACTAACTCTCGTGCCTTCTCTTCTCGTTTACAGCTTCCGGTGGGGGACACGGCCACAGTCACAGTCACAGCAGCTGCTCGGCCCATACGGACGACCACCATGAGACTGAGACCAGGTCTGGATCGGGACATGTCCACGATCACGAGCACGACCATGATCATGCCCACCCGCCACCACATCACAACCATGCCGAAGAGCTGGCCGCCGTCCATAACTACGAGCAGCAGCTGCAGCTCCTGCGGCAGGTGACCCAGAAACTTTTGGAAGCACATCCCAAAAAGGATGTCTAGATTTTAAACTGCAAAGCAGAATTTTGATCTAATTTATATTGTAACATATATGTATATGTATTTATATAGAAATAAAGCCTAAGATTAGTTAATATAACAATTTAGTTATTATCTTTTTAGGAATATTTGTTGGGTCCTTTAATATTGACAGGTCAACTTTTTCATTGATATTTTACTTTTGAAATTTTATTTTTGTATGTAGGGAAATAAGGCATTGAATACTTCACCTTGTCCTTAAGTTTAATTTGGTATAAATGCGGATTTTCTTTAGTCAGAGGTGATATATATGTAGATTATATAGCTGCGTAATTGGGGTTTCCCCATTCGGCACTCGTCTACTCTTTGTGTGGTTTCTTAACAACCTTTTGTACACAAAGACAAAGATTGCCCAACAATAAAATCGAATTTTCACGAAGGCAATATTCTTTAACGAAATTTAACTTTATTTTGATTTACTTTCCGGTAAGTCATGTCAAAACAATAAACCTATTGTGATAATGTACCATAGCTAAGTTATTTTTCTCATTAGCGTTTCATTATAGCTCTAAATATTTCGTGATTATTAACTAACAAATAATCAGAAAGACACAAGGTGTCAATATTTTTCTCGAGTCTTCTTTGTCCTAACAAATAAAATAAACAATTCTAAGTATTACCAATAATAAAAAACAATTATGATTAACGCTTTGAGAGCAAATCAACATAACTAACTAGGGCATGAAAATTATTTCGAGTACAAAGTGAATTTTATGCATTCTTTTGGATAGCAACTGGCACTAACAACAAGAATGTGGTTACTTTTTGTTGTTACGATAATGAGATCAGAATTTGTCATATATAAGAAGTAGGAACAATTTATAATTATGAAAAAGGCACTGACTTTGCTTTCTTTCAAAGTTGCTTAAGAACAATGAGGCAATTATTAATAAATAGTATTGATATGAAACGACAAATGAGAATATTTTCATCTTTGTTTGGAGTTCAACTAATAATTATAATTCAAATAAAATCAAGGAAACAGAACTCATATATAATTCTGTTTAACTTTGACAATCAATATAACAGAATTATATATGAATTCTGTTTCCTAATTTACTTCTTATTCTCCTTTCCTTAATTTTCTTATTTACTATTAAATTATAAATTTATCTTCAACAATTATTATGTCTTATACATAAATGAAGAAAGTAAAGGGCATATCCAACTTCGTTTAGTGCCGAAAAGTAATAATTGTTTTCACGATGTCAATGCTAGAAATGCCTGTTATAAAGCGAAATACGTGCCTGGGCATAAAGTTCCCCACATCAGATTATTGCAAGCCAGGCCCCGTTTGCGGAGCGGCGGCTATATTCTCGACATTGCGAAATTTCAGCACGATATCTCTCGTTGCCAGAGTGCGAATCGTAAAGTGGCTGACTGAAATAGATGGACGAAGAGGCCTTGTTGCCGAGGCCTGTTTAGTGTTCATCATGTGATCGGCTTGTTTTTGTCGTCCCAGCCCACAATAAATACAATTTCAAGCTGATAACTTTGTTGCTTGCGTAAATTTTTAACACGATATCTCCGCAAAATGCCCCTCAGACCGGTTTTGACACGGGCTGCTCTCGCTCTGCAGCTCTTGCTATCTCTCCGTGTTGTGATAACTGAGATAAGCGCATGTTCTCCGCCGGAGCCAAACTGGCAGCCAGCCATCTGCCCTGGTTCCCGATCCCCAATCCCGCCGGTCCCCCGACTGCACCGGAAATTAGCGCCTCAAGTGTCAAGTGTGAATTGGCAGGCGGCAACCATACCTGACAGCAGATCAAAACAGCTTCGTGGCTTAATTTGCGCACTCCGGTGATCTTATTGACATCTGCTAATGATGATGATGCTGAGTGACGACTCTGTTTCCAACGCATGCCGCACTCGGAACTTCCCTCTTATCGCTCGCACGCTCTCCCAGATGTTATCACGACTATCTCAGCGGAGGAGTGCACACACCTTAAAAGTATTGCAAAATGTGTTGCTCAACGAGCTTAGCGGCAAGCGGAACACTTAATCTCTAATATTCTTGCCTGATAGCCAATGCTATATTATCATTTGAACCCATGCTCTTGAACCAAATACAGCCAGAGAGAGTGTTTGCAATAAATCATAAAAACCCGATTGCTATGCCATAGTTAAGATCGGGGTAACAAAGAAATAATACTTTTATGTTCTAATTGGGTACTCTGATAACCGGTAGTTCGTATGCGTAATTTCCGAATTTGTATTTTTAACTTTCAAACCAAATTAAAACGGGTTGAACTTAGTTCTTAATGGTTCCTACCAGGGGTGTACTTGGATGTTAAAAAAGGGGGTATTTCATAAGGAAATGTGATGAAATCTTAAATTTATCTTTTAGTTATGGAACCTCTTTTTTCAAGATAAAAATTATAAACTTGAATGTAAAAAAGAATCAGCCTGAAAGTATGTGATATACTTATCAACGGATACCTTATTTCTAAATATAAAATAAATTCTCTCCTTAAGGATTATTCCCTCTAATACAAAATTTGAAAATAATGATATCATATGAAATATAAAAGGTGATAGATAATTCATTTTAAGCTGCCCTAACTCACTAGTTGATATATTACTCTATAAATCTTGTATCTGTAATTATCTATCAACTCGCACATTCCCTATAAAAAAAAACAAGTAATAAAACTAGAAAGCTTAATAAATCATGAAGTGATAAAAGTTTATTATTTGCAACTGTTTTTACGTTTTGTTTTTAATACATTTGAGTTTATATATTTATTTTCAGAGTTAATGAAATGACATTATTAACGTGGCCGATATACAATATTTTTGTTTATTACTCGTTTACAAGCGGTTTTGCTACCTAAACGTCTTTGGGAATTTGCGGCATGGGCGGGACTGGGGGGGTCTCTTAACAATTGTAACGTATCTAGTACGGCATAAATATGGTTTAGTTCTCTAATTATTTAATACACAGTTACAACAAATTGTTTTGTTCGCATAGCGTTTGTTCCTTTAGCAATGAGAATGGCCAATAAATACAATTTCTTCACTTGGATTCGCTACAATTAATCGAATTCTTTGCTAGATACTCAACTAATTTAACTTTTAACCAATTTCGCTAAATAATTTATTTAGTTTCTGTAGCATTCGGTACTGGCTGCTGCTGCTGGGTTTAGCTTATCAATTTATGTACAAATTAAACGTCCTACAAGCTAGTTAATTAATATGTGTGCGACTGTAATTATAATGTATAAATATTGCAAGCCAAATAAATGAACTTTCACACGCACACAGTTTGGTTTACAAAGAGTCTAAACGTAAGTAGATAATAGATTAAAACACAGTCTTATTTATGTATGAAGAAATCCAATGGGGGCCAAACCAAATATAGGAGCTGGAGCTGGTGCTGGAGCAGGCAAGCAAGGTACGCATAGGATATGTATGTGGAGTGTTCCCTTCCTCCGGTCTCATCTCTAGGCCACTGCTGCCGGGCTCACTGAGTGCGTGGGCAAGAATCTGGGCGACTGCTGCTGGTGGGGCTGCTGCTTCCATGGCCGCCGCTTTAGGTGTGACTGCTGGGAGCCCGTCAATCTGCAAGAGTTTGATTGAAGTTAGACACTCGGCTTGATGTTAACTTTTAGTAAGTCTTCGCTTACCTGTTGTACTTGGACAGCTTGCGTCGCTTCATCGGCGGCAGGCCGTCCATGTCAAGTCGTGACCCTACGAAGGCGTAGTTACCCACGGTTCCTGCAAGGGGAGCTGAAACGAAGGCAAGAGAATAGAAAACAGTTCAAGACATACATCAACTGGCAGGAAAGAAGAGTCTTACAGTGCTTGCGTTTGTTGTTGCGATGCACCTGATTGATGGCACTGGGCAGCTGCGGGGCACTGGTTCCGCTATCCAACTGGGCCTGGTGTCGCCGGATGCTGCAACTGCGGCCCCTACAGCCCTTGAGTTGTTCCAGGGCATCGTGCATGTGGGCTCTTTCTCCAGGCGTCAAGCCGGCAGCACGATTTGTGGTCTCAAAGCGATCTGAGGGGAAATATGTGTATAAGTTTTCATCATTTCTTCAGCCCTAAACCCTCTCTCTTACCTATGGTCAGGTTGTAAAAGGTGATCAGACCCGTGGTAAACTCGCAATAAAGATAGTTGTGGGTGGCGTTGATGGTCCTTAGGCAGGAATAGGTATTGTTGTTGGCATTCATGCAGAAACAGAAGGGACTGTCGTTCCACAGCGGGGCTGTGCGCCAGTGCTGGTTGTCGTGCGAGAAGCAGTTCATCTTCTCCGACAGGCACTCCTTCTCCAGGCGGGCCTTCTTAATGCGCTTGCGCTCTTTCTTGCGCTGCCGCTCTTCTTTCAGCTTTCTGCGCGCCTCGCGGGCCATTTCCTTGCTGTCCGCGTAGCTGAAACCAAGGAAAATAGGTCGGTTTAGATTTGAAAATAAATAAAAAAAAACAAATAAAAAACTCTCACCTCTCCCCCACATCAGGCTCGCAATAGCACTCGGCCCTCGGAGAAAAGCGAGGCGTCTGTGGCTCCAATGAGTCTAGCAGACCGGCGTTTCCATAGCCCCTGTAAATCTCCTTTTGGCCAACACCAACACTCGGCTTGGTCGTGCTGCTGCTGATCTCGGTGAAGTAGCTCATGTTGAACTCTGGGCCAGCTCCACCATCCACCACATTCTCCTCATTACGCCGGCGATTCTCCTGCCTTCGGCCAGATGATCCCGCCAGCTTGTTGTTCTCCCGCAACTGCTTTTTCATCTCCTTTAGCTTGCCGATCTTGTCCTTAAGCACTTTGATCAGCAAGTCGATCTGCATGCGGGAAGTACGCCACGTCTTCTCGTCGTCATAGATTACATTCGAGCAGTTTACCTTGCCCGAAGTCGCATCCACGAAACAACGATGACCTTCGGTTTTCGGGAATTTCTCGCCGCGACCGTTGGGATGGGAGCTGGAGTTGGCGAGGAGTCCGGGTCCATGCAGCTCGTGCTCATTGAACTTGTTCTCCAGGGCCTCCAGAGTAGTCTGTATCTGCTGGATGACTTGGGCAATCTTTTCGTTGCTGCTCCCAGACAATTCCCGCTTGCTGCGGTGCGAGTGCTCGGTGAGCATATCGATCGCCTGATGAAGATCCAGCAGTTCCTCCATTTCGTAGGGCATCTCTGTGTGGAACAACTCACGCTTGTTCCGCCGCCTGGCGTGGCCGCCGTGGTGGGTACGTTTGTTAACGCGATGTGAGCCAGCGGATGGCGCTCGAATTTTGGTGTACACCACACCGTCAGAGGTAAAGCAGGCGCAGTTACGTTGGTATTGCTTCCGGGGCATTGCAGCCAACTGATGCTCTAACTGGAGCTGAATTGGGTTGGCAATATTTAATTATTTAATAAATCTTCACAAAGTGTGATAATTTAACTTACATGGAACTTGCATTTGTGTTTGCGCCAACGTCCATCCTCATTGACACACTTCCACTTCTGCCCAGGCAGGCAGTTCTTCAGCAGGGCAGGATCCGAGCACTCAGAGTTCAGGCGCATCATCTTGGTTATGTAGGGAGCCAGGGGAAGATCGTTGTCCTGCGGCAGAGGGAACTCCTGATCATCCAGCTCCTCGTCGCCCTCCTCAATGGCGGCATCCTCGAGATCCTCCTCTTCCAGGGCAGCAGCAGAACTGTCCATGGCTGCGTCCGCGTCTTCCTCTTCGTTGTCTGTGTCCAAATCCTCATCGCCATCCTCAAACTGCTGTGTGGTGGAGCTTATCAGGGTGGCAGCAGTGCTGCTGCTGCTGCTGCTACTTCTGGTTGAGATGGTAGTTGTGCTCTCCATTCCTGCATCCAAGAAATCCTCCAGCAACGAACTATTGACCAACTTCATGTTGCGACGTTCGGCCTGTAACCGTGCCCTTGACTCGGCTATCTGCTCCGAAGTCTCCCTCCGGCCAGAACTCTCAATGAGGAAGCTATCGGGCCAGTTATCCCGCACAGCACGGTTCCTGCTCAACAGCAAGGGCATGATGCTTCGCCCGTCCATGTGTTGCGGCGTAGGAACTCCACCCATGTCCAGAAAAGTGGGAGCCAGGTCCACGTTCAGCACAATCTCATTGACCCTAAGGAGAAACATTTAATTTAATCAAGAGTTTGGGAAAGGCTTAAAGCCACTTACACCTTAGAGGCCTGAATGCCAGGACCTCGAATGAGGAACGGCACTCGCACATCGAACTCGAAGGGGAAACTCTTGCCCTTGATCAAACCGAACTGTCCCAGGTGGTAGCCGTGATCCGAGGTGTACACAATATACGTATTGTCCAGCTCCCCTAGATCCTTCAGCTCATTGTAGACCCGCTCCACGGCCACATCCACGCTCTGAAGCGTCTGCAGGCGCTTTGTCATCAGCAGATTGGTGAAGCGTTTGTGCACCGGTTGCATGGGTTCGGTGACCCGCAGGATCCACTGCTTGTCCGGGTTCGGGGCATGATCATACGATGGAGTGCTAAAAGTAAAGAAAAATCAGTAAAAATTGTCGCAAAGGATCCTAGCTGTACTCACTGATGGGTGGTCACATTGAAGAACAAATGACTATATTGCGGCGCCGAATCCTCTGGGCCGTGGGGGGCTGGGAAGCTCATGGTGAGCAGGACGGGCTTGCGCTGGTTCTGCTGCTTGGAGGAGCGCAGAAAGGCAATCGAATCGTTGGCAATGAGATCCGGATAGTAGTCCTTGGCATAGTCAAAGCCATGCTTGATCTTCTGCCCGTTAAGATTAATGCTGTAGTTGTAGTACTTGGAGTTCATGATCAGGCCGCCCCACTCCCGCCACCCAGGTGGGATGTAGGAGCCATTGTACTTGTTCAGGTACTTGCCAAAGTAGCCGGTGCGGTAGCCGGCATTAGACAAATACGTGGCATAGGAACGCGTCTCGTGCGTGGCCTGCCACTGGGGACTGGAGCAGTTGTCATTGTTGGTGAACACCTGGTGGTTGTGCACATACATTCCGGTGAGCAGGGAAGAGCGCGCCGGGCAGCACATGGGCGTGGTGGTGTAGGCATGCCGGAACTCAGCCCCACCGTCCCTGAGCAGGCGCAGGGTGCGCGGCATAAAGTTCAGCGAGCCCAGCTCCGCATCCTGGTCATCGGTGAGGATCAGGATAATGTTCGGTCGGCGCTCTCGAGCGGCGTTGGAGTCACGAGAAAAGCGCTTGGCCGCATGACTGCGCTGGTGATGCTGTCGATGGTGCTGTGCCCCAGTTCCCTGCTCCTTGCCAAGCACGTGCAGCACATATAGGAAGAGAATCAGGCTGCCAATAGCCAAACGCAGGCTGGGGGACTGCATCATCATCATAGCTTTGGGGGTAACTACTCAAGCAAGGATTTAGGTCCAGAGTCGCCCTCAAAAAGCCCTCGAATCGCTCAGAAATTGCATCTTGTTTTTTGTTGAACTGGAAAAAAAATAGTAAGTTAAAGCGTTAAAGGTGGCTCGTATTTATTTTTAAAGACTGTAAATGATTTCCCCTTAATTTCTGCCTTTTGCTTGGAGCCAACTCAAGCATCTTCTTGGACCTGATTTCGTCTGCAGCTGCCTGGTTTGCAGCTGCTGCTTTGCCTGCCACCAAATTTCATGCACCAGTTGACCTCGACGGTGCCTCGACTCAAGTGCCCTTGCCACCAAATATTTGCCAAGACAGCTTCGGCCAAAAGCTAAATCAGAGCGATGAACATTTTGTCCACTTATCAGCAAATTCCGGCCCGCCTCAGACCCAGTCCCGAGTCCCGCCCCCGTCAAGTATATTTGCGTCCTTGCTGAAATTTATGTGCCACTTGGCGTTAAGTGAAAACTGCACAAGCAGTGGTTTTCCCTTATCCTGCGGCATATCCACGTAAATTTCCTTTTGCAGCTTATAGTACCGCCGCCTGGCATTGAGCTGCCACCCACGCAACCTGCATTTCCTGCGCCGGGACACAGTAATAAAGGTGGCGGAAAAAGGAGGTTTACGGTTTACTGCGGCCCGTTTAAGTGTGATTTATGTGGTCGCAGTGCCGCTGCTGTTTGTTGCATTGTAATTGCCAGGTAACAGTCAGTTCTGGCCACTTCTTGGAGTAGTGTGTTCGAGAGTCGAACACCGTGGAAGCACCACTGGGTCGCGACCTTCTGCATATGGCAAGGCACTTGACGGTTCGACTTGGCCTTGGTGAAGTTGTGCTCAGCGATTCGGCACGCCGAGACGAATTATCGCGGCGCACTCGGTTCCACACACTAATGATTGCTCTTCGCATTAAGCTCACATTTCGAGGGTGAAACGCGGAGATCTCTATAAAGTAAAGCCGCTCTTTGAGCTTAAAACGAACTCTAATGGTAGCTCTCTGTACTTCTCAAAAAATGTAAAGTAATAATAAAAGATAACTTCTCTAAGCTCTTCTTGAAAATACCATCTAACTTTAATCTCTTCAAGTCATAGGGTCTTTGCTCTTAAATCCTCCCGAGACCTCTGCCCATTCTTCAATCACTCAGTTCAGCTGTTGCATAATCAGAAAAAGTACTTCCTGCCAAAAGTTTTTGGAGTGGAGTTCGAATTTGACATGCGCAGACGGAGGCCAAATTGTATTTAAATATGCAGCACAAATAATGCGAAAAAGAAAACGAGAGAAAAATAAAACGAACCACTGCAGGTTGCAACAGAAATATCTGATAGATGCTCTCCATGCCCAACATCCGGCGATGGGCCAAGATGAATTGGTCGGCATCCCACTAGATGGATTGGTTGGACGGATGGTAGCCAACTCAATGAGCCACTTGAGCTCGGCACAATAGAGAATGCCGCCCACCCATGGCAAATGCAATATTTTGCCAGGCATTTTATTTATTTATGCTCAATTATGTTGAATTTCTTTCCTTTTCCACTAAATAGCATAAGCAATCGAAATAGAAATGCCAACTTGAGCAGAGCCAAAGCCGGCTGAAGTGGCTGCTTCCATTGGCGGAGCAGCTGGAGGCCCTCAGCCACTTGACTGGCGAAACTTCCTTGTTTCCCCCACAAGGCTGTTTTTGGCCCGATTCGATAGATGGTCTAAAGCAGGGAAAGGCCCGGGAACTGGGAACGGGTTTGGGCCCAGCATGACCCAACCAGACGCTGGCGGCCCTAAAAGGAAAACATGTTTGTGGCCAAACAGACCAAACAAAGCCGGCAAAAAGGAGCCTGGATCCCGGGTGCCTCTTTTTTTGTGCGGCACCTTCCTGTCGCCTGCTGACAAACGTCACGCATGCGCAGACGGCAGAAGGAACAGGAAGAGGAGGAGGAAGGAGCAGGCGATGGCGACGGCGACGGCGACGGCGGCTATCCCGACCTGGACCACAGTGAACGTGTTCCCGACTTGGCAACATCAAGCAAACTTGTCTCACCAAAACTCAGCTGCGGCTGCAGCCGCACAGATTGGCGGCTTGGGGTGAGGATGAAAGCCAACACGATTTCCTGATTCATTCATGAATTTCATGACTTTTGTTTTGTGTCCTTCTCCCTCCTGCATTCCCCAATTCTCTCACCGATTCCCAGTGGCCGGATCCCAGGCAATTCCATCTTCTGGCGACCGAAAGTCGTGCCTGTTGCTAGGTGATCGTAAAATTTTATTACAGAAGTTTTCTTGAAGGAGAAGAAATGTTGTTTGAACGTTTTTTGGTTTTTGTGTGCGATGAAGTAATTTTATAAATTTTATAAATACAAAAATTACTAATTAAACTCAGGCTTGATTTGGAATTTAAAATTATTATATATTATAAATCAGTTGGCCATGAAAAGCACTTTAATTAAGTGACAGTTGTAAAAATATTACATTGCAAATCAGTTAGCTTTTTATTCAGGAGCAACTAACTCATAACCATTAATATAACAGCTGCAGGATACCCCTAGGCTAGTATAAATTCACCTCAACACATCAAAGCAATTCTTATTTACTTTTTCATTTAGGCGAGGACAACTTAAGATGAAAATAAAAAGTAATTTTATTGTTCGTAACTTTTTCGTTTTCCATCCCACTAAAAACGAGGAGGAATGCAAGATTTGCCGAAACTGTTTCAAGGGTTCCTACACAACAAATATGAAGAAGCATTTGCTGCAATGCCATGAGGCAGCTTATCTTAGCGAAATGGAAAAGAATCAGATTTATGAGCCCGCCGAAAAGAAGAGGAAATTTGAAATAACTATTTCACGCCGCGAAATGAAAGAAGTCTACAAGCAGATTTTCACTAAGGTGCCGTCCGATATTTTGGATTCGGCACCATTTAAGACTTTGAGTGAGCAAATCCTTGCCGGACTAGAAATGAAACCAGAAGAAGTCTTAAATATTCAAGAATCATAAATACTACCAGAAGGTTAAAGAATACTGGATACTGGAGCCTTTATTTAAAGGTATATTTTATATTTTTACTCTGGTATAAAATTATAAATTTACAAAAAAAATATATGATGAATGTAGTAAGCAGATTCTTAGTCTGCTTTATATATATGTATAATCAGACTGGGGCTGAATAGGGTTTATATTTATATAGCTTACAACGTGACAATCCGACTGCATATCAAATAAGACGATCTGTCTTATCCAGTGGACAAAGTGATTACACAGCAAAAGAGACACGGACACGAAGACAGAAGTCAGGCCAGGAGGGAAACCTGAAAGGGAAAGCTCTGGCCTGGCTCACCAGATAGGACAGATAGGGGCAGGCACTCAATTACATGCAAATACGTATTTCAATTAGTTGACTCGGCTACCGAGATTTATGAATATGCAAATAGAGCGATGTCGGCTAATCCGACAGTTGCCAGGCATCCAGATGATAAATTCCGCCTTATCAGTGCTGCTGCATCGCTGCATTGGCAGGAACTGCAGCGACTCATTAGCGGACATGTCGACGACTCCAAGTGGATTAGAGATGCAAAGAGTGGAGCTGCTGTTGCTGCAGATCGCAGCGGATCTGGAGCAGCGTCTGCGTAGGCTGCCAAGTCCAACTTTGCGCTTAATTATGCAATTAACAAGGCAGCCAGCCGGCTAGGGATTGGATCTGACATGTGACCAGTTGATGGCTTCGCCGAGTCAATTTAACGCTCAACTAACTATTTAAAATCCAAACCCATGGCGAATGCAACTCCCACTCCCAAGCCCACTCGCATGTAGAGTGCCACATCTTCGTTAGGCTGGCTCTCTGCTGCCTTTCCAGTTCGATTTATGCATATTTAATGGGGGACTCAAACAGTCCCAGTTTCAATCCCAAAACCGACACCGACACCGAAAACGAGACGCCTCCAGTATTTCCAAAGCGGGGCAAGCATGTGGCAAGTGTCAAGCGGGCGGACCGTGACAGGGGTCGACTTGTGGCAAGCCAATTTGCGTTCAACTCGCTCAACTCACAAAACCCCAAAACATGTTGTGACAGTTTGTAATGGACTTGAAATATTTAAGTTCACTTTGGAGCCTCAGCCCGACACTTGCCAAAGTTTACCAGGTTACCACCGGCTTATGAAAGATGAATCAACGTGGGGGGAATCGAGGTTTTATACTTTAACTTCAGTCACATTAAAGTGCTCCTTAAATCTATCTGACAAAGTCATAAGCCGACAATCATAAACACGCATCTGATACATTAAAATAACACCGGCTCGAGGGCGGGGAATGAACGATATTCGACAATGTGAACGACTTGGCGGCACGTTCACCGTTCCGAAATCACTCAGACGCGGCGACAAGTGCTGGACGAGGCCAAAGGAAGCCGCAGAAAATAAACAGAACTCTGGGTGGGCAGAGCGGGGAGTGGGTTCGGTGCGTTTTGTTAATGGAAATAAAACGCCAAATGTCGTGAGTGAATGAGTGTGGCGTAGCGGAACACATATTCAAAAGTCGCCCCAATAAATTTCAATGGCAACAAATTGTTCGTGAAATGGCTGCCAATAAATCTTGCGGTTTTTTGCGAGTCGCTTGCTGTTCTTTTTGTATTATTTTGTCAGAATTATAACACAGGGAGAGTGACCAGTGACCAGTGGCCAGTGATCAGTGGGATTCACGTTTAGCTCAATTTATGGCCGATTTGCCGGGGGCCAACGATCTGGGATTGGCCCGTGAGTGTTGGTTTAAAAGGCCCCGCGCCACATTGCCAAATGAATATTTATTCGTTTTTAATAAAGCCAAGTATGCCGAATTCGGTTATGACTGCAGTTATTTTGTAATCACGTCGATGGCAATTTGTTTTACACAGATTTCAGTAATTTATTTTGCAGCTGTTGTAGCTGTTGCTGCTGGCGAAAAAAAAACAAGAATGCAATTAACTCAATTACAAGTTGTGGTCCAAACAACTTACTATGTATATGGCGTTGTTAAAGGTTAAAAGTGAGGGTCTAGGCGGGTATCCTGCAATTGCACCATTAGGACTGTCACACAAACTGCGATATTATTTATGAAAAGCCAGGTCGCTCGGCAATAACTTCTACTTTTGCTGTTGTTGTGGCATAAACAATTCAAATCCAATTGTGACCCACTTAGCCAGCCGGCAAAAAGTGGAGGACACTTTATCCACACACTCGCAAAAAAAAAAACAAGGAAAGGAAAAGGACCCCTGAGTTGTTGCCTGGGATTTGCATATTACCTTTCCCTGACTATACACAAGTTCTGCTGTTTTACCATAATTTTTTCCTGGAAATCGATTCAAACCGCCTTGCTGGGTATTTCTGTGCCCAATTGAACTTTCTTATCGCTATATTTGTACACTCGAAAGCCACTTATCAGTTCATAGACCCATGTACAACTAATACCTCCCCCCAAAAAACTATTCTGCTTCTTTGCGATTTCGATTTGGACGAATTTAACAAAGAAATAAAATGTCTTAGGCTTCCCAGTTCCCAGTCAAGGTCCGAGCCACGACCAAAATAGAAATTCTAGCGAAAATGTTAAACATTCCCTTGACATATCAGAGGAATGTCATGTTGTCGCCCCCTGCTGCTGCTGCTGCTCGCGATTCTATCAGACGATCTACAAATCCCCCAAATAGTCGCCGCAATGAAATGCCTCCAGGCCAATGTGATGACACAGAAATGGTGAATAATTAAAACAATCCAAATAATAATAATAGCCAATGCAGAGAGTGAGAAAAAGCTGCTTGCCTTGGACCAAATGAGCGCAGAATTCGAGGCGATAAATCATAACCACTGGACTGGGACTGGGAATGGGACTGGGGCGGGGGACGTGGGCGTGGACTGGTTCGGAATCGTTTTCAAAGGAATTTCGGTCTGCCACACGATCGCCTTTCGAGAATGTGAATCATTGAGGAGACCGGCCAGGGGATTGGCTAGGGAAGGGGCATCATCATCATCATCGTCCTCAGACCGAGGCCTGACTCAGTGAAGTTCAACTGCAGCTCAGCTTTCAGCGCCGGGCGTCAAACGGAAGCCGCATTAGTTGGAAGTTGGAACTGGGAAGGTGCTCTAACCCACGATACCAGCGTTTATAATGGATCAGATCAGGTTGTCTGGCCTCCGGGGCAAGGCAACCGCTTTCAGGGACACGAGGCAGCGGGGTAGAGGATTTCGATTTCATCAGAATTCATCAGGTTGCAGAGGAAGGGCTCAGTTTGAATGGAGAAATCAAGTTCTGTATATTCTTCTTTGAATTAAAACGATCGTTTATAGTTCATAAAAATAAATTTAGTTATAAATAAACAAAGAACATTTATGATATAAAATAAACTTAAACCTAATTAGTGTGAGAATATGAAGAATAGCTTTATTAAGTTCTCAAATTCGCAATAAAGTTAGTTTAAAGTCATTAACTTGTCAGGTTAGTTCCACGCTACTTTTATGTAGTAAAACATTTATTACCTTCCCACATTTTTCATTTTTAGCTTAGCTAAAGTTCATAGATTCAAAAATGCATTCTGAAAGTTTGCCAAATATGAAATGCAAACTTTATGTAACCTTGCCATATGTCAGACGCGGCTCGTTGCCAGGCTTTACAGTATAGTTTTTATTTATTATTCCACCATCGTAAAAATTCATAATTTGTAATTAACAAAAATTATTACAAACAATATGGTCAAAATTTATTTAATTTTTGTTTTACTTTTTCCTTATGGCACTTTCAAAGTGTGCAATTTCCGTCAGTCAAAACGTGCGGCTGCCAAGAAGGCGTTTTTGTGAAATTGATGTGGACCTATTAAGACACGCAAATGTCAACACACATTTTTGAAGCTGTCAGGAATTGTGAAAGGAAAAAAGTCCAAGCCAAAATGTTTCTATTAATAGTATTTTGTATTTTTAAAAATATAGAACACAATTGAACTTTGTGGTGAACTTATAAGCGGGTAAGTTTATATATAGACCCACAAAACGTAATCTATAATTCGCCGCAAGGAAATCCGAAGCCGAAATAGCTCAGTTGGGAGAGCGTTAGACTGAAGATCTAAAGGTCCCCGGTTCAATCCCGGGTTTCGGCATTTAATTTTTTAGTGAAGCTCTAAATTATTTTGTATTAATTAAATGTGATTAAAACTACCAGATAGATTTGTCTATATATTTAATATCTTTTTCCCCCTTTTGAAATTTTAAAGACTTAAAACAATCTTCGGAAGATCTTAAGATCCCCGGTTCGATTCCGGGTTTTTGGCAAATATTTATTTTGTTTTTTGATAAAAAATAATTATGTTTTAATAAATTTTGCAAGCAGACTTTGTTTAGGAAATTTCGTTTGATGTGTTTGAAGAACGAAATACTGAAAGCATATAATTTTCATATAATTTGTGTTTGGTTTTTGAAGAAATCTGAAAGGTCTTCTTTATCAGTAGCTTATTGCATTTTTTTTAGAATTTTTTAATTAATAATATTTTAATAAATTCAACAGCCGAAATAGCTCAGTTGGGAGAGCGTTAGACTGAAGATCTAAAGGTCCCCGGTTCAATCCCGGGTTTCGGCATTACATTTTTTAGTGAAGCTCTATTTTATTTTGTATTAATTAAATTTGATTCAATAGATATGTTTGTTGGCTTTTAGTTTATATCTCTTTCCCCCTTTTGAAATTCTGAAAATATAAAAAAGCAATCCTCGGAAGATCCCGGGCTTTGGCAATTTTTCATATTCTTTTTTGGTAAAGAATAAATTATGTTTTAATAAATTTTGTAAGCAGACTTAGTTTATAAAATTTCGTTTGATTTGTTTGAAGAAAGAATTAATGAAAGCATATAATTTATATGAAAATTTTGCTTGGCTTTAAAGAAACCTGAAAGGTCTTCTTTATCAGTAGCTTATTGCATTTTTTGTAGAATTTTTTAATTAATAATAGTTTAATAAATTCAACAGCCGAAATAGCTCAGTTGGGAGAGCGTTAGACTGAAGATCTAAAGGTCCCCGGTTCAATCCCGGGTTTCGGCATTTAATATTTTAGTGAAGCTCTTAATTATTTTGTATTAATTAAAAACTATCAGATAGATTTGTCTGTTTCCCTTATATTTAATATTCTTTTCCCGCTTTTGAAATTCTGAAGATGTAAAGCAATCCGCGAAAAGGGGAATAATTAAAAGAAATATTTAAAATATGTTAAATAACAAATAACTCTAAATTTGTTTTTTTTTTTAGTAGATTTATTGTCACCTCCGAATCTAGTGTCACTTTTTCATTCCCTCAACTTCCCAAATATTCTAGTATTTACCATATATTTCATCTACCCAAAAAGAAAACAACACCAGTGACAGCAGCAAAGATGCCCACTTCCCGATCCTGGCCGCGGACCCGACTCAACTGGAAGCGGACGGTGCTGCTCTCCCTGAAATGCGTCTACCTCCTGATGTTGATGTCATTAATCAGAAAGAGCGAGGAGAACATCAACATGGTCCGTAAGCACCGAAGGAGTGTCCTGATGGGGGCTTTAGCTGTAGCACTCAGTTGATTCCTGTATGTCACATTTGGCGGAAATAAACGACAGTTGGGGAATGTCTGCTCGAGCTGTCTTAATATGCTTTTATTGGCCAAGAGATTCGCGACGGCTGTCGGCCAGAGTAATTAGACTCCATTAGTGGCCTGGCAGACGTTGCCGTGCTTCTCCCGAAGGCAGCATCTTCGCAGAAATCCATGCAAAGTGCCCATGTGCCATGTGCCATTTGTGCCATGTGCCCGTCTCCAGATCTATCTCAATCTACAGCCATGCCCATATCCATGGCCACATGTTGGCGCTCATAATTTTTATGCCATTAGACAACTTTGTGCATAAACTCATTAAAATGTACTCGAGTCTCCCGAAACGAAATGAAAATGGCACTGATGCTGATGCGGCTGGATCTGGAGCTGTAGCTGGAGCTGGAGTCGCTTGGCTAATTTGTCGAGCGGCGTCAAATGACAAGGAACAGGCAACACATAGCACTCTCCATCCTCCATCCTCCCCAGAACCCATAGACATGTGGCGCGCAATTTGACAGTTTGAGGCGCAACAAGATAGATTGGCTTGCAAAGATGCTGGGCCTTTGGATCGGTTGGATGAAGTCGAGTAGAGCAGCAGTGGAGTGGAGTGGATGGAAATGGCAGTGTCAGTACAGACATTACGCAATTTCAGACAACTCAAGCAAACACTCGAGTGTGGCCCGCCGCCGCCGGGATGATTATGATTGCAAGCCCGATGAGTTTGTGGCTGCTGATGCCATACATAATGCAGACGCTAGACAGGCGCTCTGGAGACGTCACACACCACTTGGCTCCATCAAGAAATGAAGGCTAGCCTTATTTATTTCCCATTCCCACTTAACCTTTGGCCCACAGACAGTTGGAATCTATAAGCAGGGCTATTTAAAACACTTTCTTTTTGAAACAAAGTGGTCTTAGCTAACCAACAAGCGTGCCACACATTTAAATTATAATTAAATTTAAAGATTGATTAAAGATAGGAAAAGAATAACTCTATTTATAGTCTGCCCCGCCCGATTGGTCACCCGAAAAAGTCCCCAATATGACTGATTGTGATTCACATCCAAGGCCAAGCGGCCAATTGACTCGAATCTATGGGAATCGCGAAGACACTTGTATCTATAAACTGATTATAGTGTCATTACTTATCAGCTAGATATCGGTATCGCTAAGTTCAGACCACATTTTTCCGATTTCCAATTTAAATGCGATTGCTGGCCATGGCTGGGCCCCAGTAGCGAACGAACAAACGAACGAAACCCTTGGATTTTCTAAAAATGAGCGGATTTCAAGGCACAAACATGAGTGCAGGTCCCCTTCCGGTAAAGGAGACCATCTACATAAGCACAGCACCACCGCCGGAGCCTGCAAGACCACCACCGCCACCAGTTACCGTGACCGTAAACAATACAGGCTACTGGGCCAAAACCAACAAGGAGTCAGCCTCCTCTACTGCGGGTGAGAAAATTTAAGAAATCCTAAGAGATAGCTGCTCGTGACTCGACTAATCGTTGTATATATTCTATATATTCTCTGCCCTGCAGTTTTCTTTTTCTTTGTCTATGGAGGCATGGATTTTGCGGCCAGCTTGGGCTGGGATCCCACCTTTAGTGTCCTCTTGACCACTGAGTTCTCCTATTGCTGGTTTATAGGCGTCATAATTGGCACACTGGCCGCCATGGCCACTGTGACATTTATGCCCAAGCAGGTCTACTATGTAAGTGCTATAAAGTTATCCTATTTTATATACAGATTAATGATTTAATCTCCTTGTTGAACCCCAGGTCTTTGGAGGTCTAATGCAGCTTATTGGTTCCATTATATTCACGGCTGCGCCCGATGACTATTCGTGCTGCCTGGCCGCCCGCTATGTGGCTGGTGTGGGCATTGGCCTGATCACCGTTCCGTTCATCATCCACAACGCCGAGGTGTCGGCAAAGAATCGTCGCGGCGTTAACTTGGGAATGGAGCAATGTGGCCTGGCCATTGGTGTAGCCGCCCAGGTGGTGTATACCACGGAGTGGCTCAGCTATGATAATAGCAGCTCGAACTTGGTGCACGGCATAATCGGAATTGTGTTCTCCTTGTTAGGCCTTGGAATGAGTGGTTTAGCCATCGAGTCACCAGTCTTCTTCCTGCAGCGCAATCAGGAGCAGAAGGCTCGCAGCTGCCAAATGCAGCTGGTGGGCAATAATAGCAGCCTCGCCAACAAGTACTTCGAGGAGGCCCGAATCTATGTGGTGGAGAGCAGCAGCCGGAGCCTTGGCGAGGAGCTGGTCGCTTCCGCGATGCCCTTCGTCAAGCTGTTGTTATTCCGCTGCTGCGTCGCGTTCTCCTTTTCCCTGCCGCTGACCAGCTCCATTATATACAGCAGCCAACTTGTTGAGGGCTTCGCCCTCTCCTGGCAGCTGTACGTGTGGAGTTGCCTCCGCCTGATTGGCACACTGGTGGCCCTTTGCTTTGTGGATACCATCGGCCGCAAGGCTGTGTCGCTCGTTGGTCTGCTCTGCATGGCCGGACTGATGCTCGGCATAGCGGGTCTGTACAATGAAACGCTGAGCTTTTACTCCATGGCCCAGATATGCAACATTGGGATGGCCTTCCAGGCCTTTGCCGGACTCTTCATCTGCAGCTCCCCGATCTACCTGGGCGAGGCTTTTCCATTGCGGCTGAAGCCCTACCTCATTGGAGTTATTGTGATTGTGGAGCAGTTGATCCATGTCATCGTGATTGCATGCATTGGATCTGGAGTAGGAGTCAACTTCTTTGCTTACTTCCTGTCCGTGGGCATTATTATGCTCCTGTGCGTAATCTTCTTCGCTGTCTCCATGCCGGAAACGAAAAGAATGACACTGAGGGAGGCTGGCCACCGGTTCCAAAAGTGGTACGATGTGACGATATATTAGACTTGAGAATCTGAATTAAACCAACTCACCCAACTTGTTCAAATTTATTTGTGCTTTTTGAAAAATATAAAACTAGAAATTTAATTGGATTTTTTAAGATTGTTTTGAATTAATTTTTTGGAGAATTATTTCAAAAAGAATTAAAGTGGATAACCGGAAATATGTGAATCAAAGTAGTTGTGAAAGGGTTCTTTAATTTATTCGTGAAACTTTAATTTAAACCCTACGAAACCTTATTAAGATTATATTAAGTAGCTATATATTTTATTTTATGAATTCCATTTATACATTTTATTAAAAAAAAACTGCTAAAAACCAGCTACAATCAGAAACAACGTTGTGTTATTGTGAAAATCTTCTTTATTTCTTTCTTTAATTTATACATGAAACTTTAACTTATCATAAAACCTACAGAAATTTATTTAAATTATATTAATTAGCTATATATTTTGTTCAATAAATGTTTGTTATACATTTTATAATGAAAAACTGCTGAAACCCAGCTAAAATCAGAAACAAAGTTAAATGTTATTACATTCTTAATATGTCAATGGTATCGAACTTGAAGATGACTAAACTACCATAAATAAAAACTTTATTTTTATCGGGCCCCATTGAGGCTTACTTTCACTGGCGGAAAGCAAACTTTATCAAAAGGCTTATTACATACTGCACAAATCCCCCAATAGGTTTATATTACTTATTACCTCAATTGGTTCTTATGGCTCGTACAGTTGTTCTTTGGCCATTAAAAAGAACGGATCGAAAAAAGTTATTTGCACCCAAAAAAACAAAAAATGACAATCACTTATGTAACCCGCGGTCCGGAGGACAATCAACAAAATAACTTTAACATCAAGAATTCCGAAGAGGGATATATACCCAAAGCTCAGCCAACAATGCAAAATGCGAATGTAACCATGAGCAATCCGGGTTCAGTGCGTCAATTCAACAAGCAACTTAATGTGGCCTCTGCAGGTGGGTAAAGAAGAATTACCTAGTTTCAGGAGAAGATTCTCTATCTTAACAATTGTTCCTGCAGTGTTCTTTCTCTTTGTATATGGAGGCATGGACCTGGCCCACAGTGCGGGCTGGAATCAAACCCTGAACACGACGGCCTCCCAGCAGTTCAAGTGCAGTTGGTTCATAGGAGTCCTTGGCGGATCTGTGCTCTCATCCCTGCTCATGACTTTTCTGCCCAAGTTGCCCTTTTATGTGAGTCATTCATTTATTATATTAATTTATTTTCCACATATTCTTTAATACTTCTTCAGATCCTTGGAGGATTAATGCAGCTTACAGGCGCCATTATTTTCACCTGTGCTCCCTTCGATTATGGACTGCTTTTGGCTGCTCGATACGTGTCAGGCGCTGGAATCGGCCTGATTACTGTTCCATTCCTCATCCACAGCGCCGAGGTGGCGGCGGATAACTATCGTGGGGTTAGTGGAGCCATGGAGCAGTGTGGCCTGGCCCTGGGCATTGCCATTCAGGTGATCTACGATACCCAGTGGGTGGATGACAAGGAGGCATCCGTCAATGAGGTCCATGGAATCATAGGCATTGTGTTATCCCTGCTGGGTCTGGGCATGACAGCCCTCTCGATCGAGTCCCCCATTTTCCATCTGCGCCGCAACCAGGAGGTGAAAGCTCGCGAGTGCCATAAGAAACTCTTGGGAAGCTTCCATCCCTTTGTAGACCAAGCCTTCGAGGAGGCCACTCTGTATGTGGCGGAGAGCCGAGAGAGGACTTTCCTGCAGGACCTACAAGCCTCCGTGCTGCCCTTCATCAAAATGCTTTTCTACCGCGGCTTTGTGGCCTTTTCATTTTCGTTGCCACTTTCCGCTTCTCTGATTTCGAGCGCCAAGCTAACCGAAGGAAGAATTTCCTGCTGGCCAGTCACCGTTTGGGGACTGGTGCGCCTTCTTGGCGCACTCGTCGCTCAGGGATTCCTGGACAAGGTGGGACGGAAGCTGTTCTCGCTGGTGGGACTGCTCTGCATGGCCATCCTGATGCTGTGCATGGCTGTCTCCTACGACGATCCGGCCAACATTCTGGTCTCATTCTACATGTATCAGGTGTGGAGGCTGGGCGTGGCTTTTCAGGCCTTTGCCGGGGTCTTTGTCTGCAGCTCCTCGGTCTATCTGGGCGAGGCCTTCCCCCTGCGCGTAAAGCCTTTCCTTGTGGGATATATTGTGGGCTTTGAGCAGACAATACACATCCTCAATATAGTGGGGTATAACAAGGGATCGGTGGACTTTTTCTATCGATACTACCTGACTGTGGGAATTATCCTGATGCTGGGTGTGATATTCTTTGCAATTGTAATGCCAGAAACAAAGAAACTCACCCTGCGGGAGGCTGGCAGACGGTTTCGGCGGCTATTAAATATACGATTTTTCTAAGTTAATGACCATTTTTGGCGAAATAAATAAATTAACAAATTAATTATTAATTAAGGTAATTATGACTCTAGTTCCCCTTCACAGATAACGATTATCTCTGACCCCCGAATTGTTTATCTGTGACATTTGTTAATCGAATTAATTAGTTGAAATTGATAAGTGAGTTCCAGTAACTGGCAGCACGTCATAGGATGGTAGAGAGGCTTTCCCTCAGTCACTGGGGGTACACCCCAATTTAGTTGGCAAGCGATGGTTCACACTGAACTTTGTACTCCCAAATACGATCGATTGCACTTAGGACACCTCCTGAGGAGCGAGTGAGTAACCCGGTTGCCCCCATGGCCCTCAAATGTTTCTGCTAGTTTATCGCCGACTTATCACGGCTTACTCGGAATGAATCACGGCGACAGGCAGCAGGGCGTCGGGCCTACCGTAAAGCGGAGAACGCTAGTATCTACCAGCTGATAAAACCTCTGTGTATATCAATTATCTGCTGGCTAGATATCAATTATGTTGATAGCTACCACTTACGCAGCCACATTTTATAAAAGCCCGCCCAGTCCGCCCGTAGCTACCAAAACAAACGAATCGAATTGCACGCGCTCCTTGAAAGTGGAAACGAATTTAGCTCGCCTTCAAGTTATATAAGACGGAGGACACCAACGACCATGACGACAACATATGTCACCACGGGCCAGGTGCCCGTACAGCAGACCACTTTTATTACAACGGGTCCCCAGCAGATCCAAACCACGTACATCACCACGGGTAGACCACAGCCACCACCACCACCGGCCGCCACAGTGGTGGTTACAGCTGCCCCAACCACTGGACGCTGGGCGACTGGCGCTCAAACGCAATCCGGAACAGCTGGTGAGATTAGAGGAACCTTCCAGTAGATAGATAGATAGATTTTCTAAGTTAAAATCAATTAAAATAGTTTGTTTAATAATGATTTACAATTAAATACATATATACATATATATTATGATATATATATATATGAAGAAAATTCTACAAAACGTTCACAAGCCATTTTCTTGTGAATTCCTTAACACCTGATAAGAATAATATCATATTATTTAAAAGCCTTTGTGTCCAACTATCTATGACAATTGCGATAATATATAAAAGCAGAAATACTACAGAGGTATTTAAAGAATAAATAAATATAAATGGGTTTAAAAAAATAGAGGTTTTGTTGAAGAATATCAGAAAATATCATTTTAAACAAGTATAAACCTTCCATCAACTTTATATAAATTCTGTAAACTTTTACTTTACAAATTCCCTTATTGCCTCGAAAGTATGAATAACCATTTCATATTCAACACCTTAAAGCCCAAAACCTTTACTCCTCCTGCAATTCTTACTCCAACTTTTATTTTTCCCTTAGCCTGCTTCCTCTTTGTTTACGCTGGCATGGACATGGCCCAGAGTCTGGGCTGGAGCTCTCTGTTCAGCGCCACAACTTTAGAGTTCCAGTATAGCTGGTTCATTGGCGTCATCATTGGAGCTGTAGTCTCCGCCGTAACCTCATCTTTTCTACCCAAAATGGTTTTCTATGTAAGTAAACCCATCATTAAAATCCCGCCCAAATTCACTGAAAGTAACTAACATTTCCCTGTCCCCTTAGGGTCTGGGTGGTGTGATGAACCTGATCGATGCCATTATTTTTGTGAGTGCTCCCTACGAGTATGAATCTATACTGGCTGCCCGCTACGTAGGCGGAGTGGGCATTGGCCTTATCACCGTGCCCTTCCTTATACACAGCGCCGAGATTGCATCGAGCAGCAATCGTGGCTCCTGCTGCGCCATGGAGCAGTATGGTCTCGCCTTGGGCGTTGCCATCCAGGTCATCTATGACTCACAGTGGACACAGAGCTTGGACATGACCATCAATCGAGTGCACGGCATCTTTGGCATTGTCTTTACGGCTATAGCTTTGGGCAGCGTTGCGGTCTCTACGGAGTCGCCGATCTTTTACATCCGCCAGAACCAGGAACAGAAGGCGCGGGCCAGTCTGAAGCGGCTGATGGGCGGCTACTGGACACAGGAGAACGGCGAGCGGGCCTATAACGAGGCGAAACTGTATGTGGTGGAGGGCAGCAGCCAGGGTGTGGGCGAACAGCTGGGCGAATCCCTGATGCCTTTCCTCAAGCTGCTGCTCTTCCGCTGCTTTGTTGCCTTCTCCTTTTCGCTGCCGCTCTCCTTGTCAATGCTGAGCAGTACCTACGAGGTGGAGAATACCACCATTGCCTGGCCACCAGTCATTTTCGGCATCCTTCGCCTCATCGGAGCCCTAATCACCATTGGCTTGCTGGACCCGGTGGGCAGGAAGTTTGTCTCGCTGCTGGGACTCATGTGCATGGCCGGACTGATGCTGGGCATGGCTGGAGTTTATGCAGACTACTCGAACATCGTGGACCCCTACTTTATGTGGCAAGTGTGTCGCCTGGGCATGGCCTTCCAGTTCTTTGCCGGTCTCTTCATCTGCAGCAGTTCGGTTTATTTGGGAGAAGCCTTTCCCATGCGCGTTAAACCCTTCCTAATTGGCCTGATCGTGTGTCTGGAGCAGGTTATTCATATTATTGTCATCGTAACATTCAATTTGGGTGCCAACTATTTCTACAAATACTTTGTGGCCGTGGGCATTATCCTGGTGGTGGGTCTGGTGGCCTTTGCTGTGGTCATGCCAGAAACACGCGGCATGACGTTGCGCCAGGCGGGCGAACGTTTCCGAAGGGTTCATGATGTGATGGCTTATTAAATGGGTTTCATTTACAATATTTATTTGATGGAAATTGTACTTGTTTAATAAACTAATTGCCCTTAAATAACCAACTTTGTTTTTGTATTTAATTAAAATATATTCCATTTCTATTTTCCGAATTAATTAATTCTGAAATTTACAGAGAAAGTCGAAAAAACAATTCTGAATTTCTAAATTTAAAGGCAAACTGCGTATTGATTTACGATTCTTATTTTTAAATTCAGCTGAGAAATTCTTGAGAATCAACTGCCTACATTTGCAATTTATTCTCTGGATCAGTTTTATTTCACACGAAAAAGTAAGAAATAAATTCTGTACACAAAGTAGGTAAATGTGGCAAGTGTTCGGTGCATTACTCATTCGCCCTGTTGACTTCCGCGTGGCCAAAAAAGCCGCCAGGCTGCCAGCTGCCTTTACTCGTACGCATATATTTATGTCTTCTCAAATATTTAATGCGGCTAATTCACCCCCTCTCTCTCTGTGTCTCTTGGCGAGCCACTGGAGACTATTTTTATAGAGCTGCGGGCTCTGCCCGGTTTATTTTGAACTTTATTACGGACTAATTTATGTCTCCGGAGCTAATCTCACATGTGGATGCAGTGGATAGCTCCATTTTTGACACTTTGATGGCGCTTTTGTGGTGTTCGCATGTTTGTTTAGCTTTCCGCCGACGGTTTATGCGTTTTTAATGCACTTTTATGGATCAAATCATTTCCACGCCCAATTAAACAAAAAACCGACAGCTGCTATCTTCAAAGCGTAGAGTTTGTAAAGTTAAAAAAAACTATCTTCCAGCCAAGTTATTCAATAATTTAATTAACAAACTGATGCCAAATGGGGCGCCTTGCTAAAATCACTGAATCAGTATAGATATATATATTCCCATTTTTCTCCTCACTGAAGTGAGGCAACGTGGCATTCTCCAGATGCGAGGCCCAGCCAACAACAA
Source organism: Drosophila birchii (assembly GCA_035046345.1). NCBI lineage: Eukaryota > Metazoa > Arthropoda > Insecta > Diptera > Drosophilidae > Drosophila > Drosophila birchii. The sequence continues at coordinate 7,043,922 of JAWNOA010000064.1, forward strand.
AGCCCCATTGAGGCAACAATAAGGCGAATTATATGAATTACAATTGAAATTATCTTACAAGTGACACATCGACAACAGGGATGCGGGGCCGGTCCATTACAGCGCACAAAAATGCGCATAAAAATTGCATTAAAATGCCATCCCAGACGCGGGGCCTAATGAAGGAATGGCAATAAAGGACAATTGCCAGCAGCAGCATCTACAGACGATGGACGATGGGTTGGAAGCTGGCAGGCAGGCAGCGGCAATGCCCTTAAATAGAAATAGAGACGAAGAAGCCAGGCCAAGATATGGGAACCGCCAAATGCGTGCAGAATTGTTTGCCACATCCCTCGAGTGGCTTTCCCGCGACTCGGCAATTTCCCAGGCCCCAAAAGTGAATTAAATGCAGACGCGTGATTTTGCACACTGATTGCGGGCACCTTCCACCAGGTTTTCTTGGTCCACAGAGGTTGAGAGTTCAAGCTTCAGGGCAGTGCATTTAATTGCCTTTCCACGAGCAAGCAGGGAACCGACTGCATCCACCGAAACCAAAGTGCGAAAATGGGATTTTATGGACCAAAGCTTGGGCTAATTAAATGCTCAAAGGAAGCACAAATTCAGGTGAGTCGTTAAATGGGAATTAAGGTTGCTTTATTGCAGAATGGCATTGTGTTAATATAACGAAATCGTAACTCACCTTTAATTAGAATATAAATATTAGACTTCCGCCTTGGTTCCAATTAATCTGCAATTTAAGAAAGCAGAAAAAAAATCAATGATTAACATCTGCAAGTAGGGAGGAAAAATAAAGAAAGTCACATAAGATAGACAGGTGGAAATCCTTAATCAAGCAGCAATATCATTAATTTATCTCAATTAAAACAGTCCAAGCTGCCTTCTCAAGACGGTGACACTTTTCCATGAACTTTCTGCTCATTTACAACTGACACATTTGCACCTGACTCACAGCGGAAGGAGCGCGCTGAATGATTGATAGTTTTGGGGGAAGAGACGGGGGGAGTGAGCCAGCGAGTCCGTCCGTGACCCGGTCTGCACTCCGGAGTTTCCTTAGCCGGGGCAAATTTCCATCTGTCAGCTGTCAGTTTTGAATGTTGGCAGGCGCTGAACTTGGCATTTTAATTGAGTGCAAAAAAAAAAAAGAAAATTCGAGGGAAATGACTGCAGTGCGAATGTGAATGCGAATTAATAGGATTTGCCGACTGCCACTTGTGCTGGAGCTGAAGTGGCGCTCTCCCTCGGCACCTGTCAGCTAGGGTATTCCGACTTCGTTCTGTTTGCCAAGTTAAGGCCCGGCTTGTTTGGCTTTTATTGAACAAACAGCTGCCGCTTAACTGCCTTCGTCGAGTAGAGTGAGACATTGCTTTCACGTTTTTATGGCTCTGCTGCAACGCTGCGTATGCGCAATGTGGAAAGTAGCCTTTTAACCCAGTTTGGCCAGTAAGTTTGTTACCCTTCTGCTTCTGTATTCCTTATCATCATCGCCATCACCTCACGGGAAGTGTTCACTTGACATGCGAACGCCAGAAATGGGAGCCCACCTGCCGCCCCCCTCCGGCAACCTTGAACGATTCAGCAAACCAAATTCGAATCGAAACTGCACCCATTGCGTATACGCAGCGTGAGCAAATAGGAAGGCAAACAAGAAGTGAATGGCTGTCGTTGCCCCTCACTCTCCACACGGCTTGTTTGTTCGCCGATTGTACGGGTGTTGGGTTGTATTTACATACAAGGTGGAGGTAAAGGCTGAGGTAGAGGCTGAGGGAGAGGCTGAGGCAGAGGCTGACGCTGACGCTGAGGCAGGCAAACAGAATGAAAAGGAAAAACATAAACTGTTTTGATTGCAGGTAAACAAAGCTACGGACGGACTGACTAACTGACTGGCCGCGAAGGCAGCCGACAACTCTACGTTATTGATTGCTGTCCATTTATCATGCCGCTTGTTTATCAACAGGCCAGAACTTTTGATAAGCCCCTTAGAACCGGATTCCCGCTCCAAAACTCCCTTTTGTGGAGTCAATGATCTTGGAACCTGGCACTCACCATGGTTCTTGGTTACTTGTGCCGGACTATTGCGCATTTGCCTATAAAATAGGAAGACACTCTGAGAAATCTATCTCAATTGTATTCAAATATTATTTATTGTTAATAAAGTAAAGCTTAGATAATCAAATTTATTGAAAATCTAAGGGAAATTAGAAAGGGATCAAAGTAAAAATATTTTTTTATATACAATTTTGTTATATAATAATTTACAATAATAAATACGAAATTCTATTTAAATAAAATAGTTTTAACCTGCATTTGCTAATAATATTGTTTATCTATCACTGTAGTAAAGTATTACTTCTAAACCTTACAAATTTGAATAAATATATTAATTTATTTTGACAAATTCTCAACTGATTTGTAGTTTTAACGCTAATTTTTCCAGGTGCAGATACAAAATCTAAAGGAAACAGGTAGTTGATGCATGGCGATGATTTCGTGGAACAAAGGCAAACAATTCGAATGGCAATAATGCTTTTGCTAAATGCTTCATTGATCACCCAGGGGGAAATGTTACGCACCAATTACCGCCAGTTGGGAGAGAAGAGTGTGAGAAGCCAATCCACCTGAACTGAATACTATTAGTTCAGTATAAATCTCATATAAATAGTTATAATCCGCTGTAATTAGGGGGATTTACATGCTGCCTCAAATGGCTAGGCCATAAATCTATCACAAATCGAATATAAAAATCATATTTATGGCACAAAATAACTCAAATCGGGCAATAATCAATGCCGCCAGACATACCAACTACTGACAGGCATTCATTCAACTGACATCAAAACCAAGAGAGAGACACACACGCAGGCAGCAAATGTAATAAACGCCCTCGGCCAGAGTTGAGGTTTTGATTGAGTTGGAAAATGGCGCATGCAAATCACAATTAGAAATGTTATTTTATATTTATAGCTGTAATAGCCAGGCTTGGCAATCGTAAAACGCTTGTTAATTGATTGCGAACGCGGCAGGGCATTGGTTGCCGAATTAATTATTCAGCAATTGAACAATTGATTGAGCGCTCTGGGCACAGCGATTATTTATGGACATTGTCGCAGGCAGGTCTTGCGAGTGAATTGTTTCGGTTTCCGGTAGACTCCTTTGTCCTTTTGTCCTGCGTCTGTCAGTTATGGTTAATACATTCAATACAATCAAGGTGTAAGTCGGGGCAAGGGCTCATTTCTTACCTTTTGAGCCTGCCGCTGACTTTGACAAAATGAAGGCCATATTTACTCAACATTCTTCAGAAACAAGACGCATTCAGAGGGTGTATGAGATATTTGTGTCGATTTGTCAGTTAGGGAATTTGGTTCAAGAATTCGGCCGACTTTGAACGGAAATGCCACAATGGACCAAATGAATCCACGGAATACCTTGTATCATCGAAACAATTGGTTCAACAGAAATCACTTGCAGCGACTTCTTCTTCGAAGCAGCCCGAAAGCCAGTTTGTTTTTGTTTTGTAAAAAATTAATAACCGTAGCTGCTCTTATGAATGCTCAGAAAACTACCTGATAAATCGCACTCGCATCTGTTGACAGCCAAACAAATGAGTTTGGCAAGCACAAACACACAAACTTGGGATTCTGGGAAAGATTTTCAATTAGCACTGGCAAGCATTATGGGGAATTATTAAGCAGCACGCGCTCTCTGAACTCTGCCGTTCAATATGCCAAAGATATTCATAAACGAACATCAATATATACATGTGTACATATATCTGTATATAGAATGCATCATTAATCACCTGGCTCTGGCCTTTTCAAGATCATTTAGCACCACAAGTTTTATTGTTTTTCGACACCCAACACTGGCGCTAAATTTGCCCATTTTTCATTAAATTTTGTTTCTCTTTTTAATATCATAATTTAAAATGAATTTACAAATGTATACAATTTGTCTTACGTTTCATTTTCGTCTATAAAATTGAGGGAATTTTCGGTTCATGTTTGGTTTTTGGAGGGAAAAAGAACCACACGAGGTTTTCCTTCATTAATTTGTTTTTGCTCATAAACAATCACGAACTTTTATTGATGTTATGAATGTGATTCTGATTGCCCCCTTGTTTGTTTATCTATTGCAGACCGCGAACCAGGAAAATGTGCAACGTGGCATAGATTTAATGCTTATTTAGCCTTGGAATCAGGTTTCCCAAAATATTTTCCACAGTTTGTTATTGAATAGTTGAAGCGTTTTTAGAATCACATGATCGCATGATGTTATTTATTTATTGAAAGTATTTTTATGATATAAATATATGCTGCTTTAGTCTTATAGAACTTATAAATTATACCAGAAATAACTTTGTTTGCACTTGGTGAAGATTTTGAAAATATTTTATTATAACTCATTCATATTTCGAAATCCCTTGGGAACAAAGAGCATTCTGGGAGGTGATGGGTTCCACATAAACCCTTACATGTTTATATGTATATATATTTAATGAAATTTTATTAATTTATTATACTATCACTAATTAGTGGATTAGCTTGCACGAAACTCGCATTATCCTTAGCTGCACTTTGTGAGAATCTTTTGTTATTAGTCGAGAAATAGTGTTAAAAATAGTGTTTAACCAAAGATTAAATTGGGTTCAATAATTGATTTTATTACCAGGAATTTAAATAACAATTAATGACAATAAAAAACCTTGTCTGGGGTAATAATAATCATAATATAATATTATTAATAATATTAATATTTATGTCCTTAAATATGGTATTCCAGAGACTCAAACTTCAAACTTCAGCTTTCCATTTAATTTCAAATAATGCCTAAATATGTAAAATTATTTATCGCAAAATCCTTATAATTCTCAAGTATTTATTGATTTCATAATCAGTTAATTAAAATATTTAATTAATTATTTACCCCAAGGAATTAAGGACTTTGAAAAGCAATGTCTGACTATTTTCTCATTTTGCATCCATTCTTTTGTTTGTTTTTAGATTTTTTTCTTCTAGCCGCACTCGCTTTTCATTTCCCGGCCTGAAACTATGTCTGGCAGTGAGACTGGGACTGAGTCTGAGAATGGGACTGGGAATGGGTAGGTTTGCTCTCATTTTGCCTTTTTTTCACGCTTATTATGTGTGGTTTGTTGTAGTTGCCGCTGATGTTGGTTTGTTGTGCACATATTTACTATAGGTCTGTATATATACATATATATATATATGTATATATTTTGGTTTAAATGTTGTCAGACAGGATTTTCCACTTTAATGCAGTCGACGTCGCTGCTTTTTGGCGCGTTTTCTGCCGCCGCACAGCTCATCATGGATCAGAACAGAGCCAGCTCCCGGGGCGCCTCACCCTGCTCCTTCTTCGGCATCTCCTTCACCCCTTGCTAAAGTTGAGCCTGCCTGCGTGTCCGCAATCCTTTCGAAGCCTGGCTGCAGCTGCGGCAGCATTCAGGTTAATGCAGCCTTTATTCATACTATTTTTCTAAGCGCATTATGCCGGCAGCTCCGTTCAAAATATTAGCAAAAATTATGTTAATCCCCTTTGGGGCGGTAATCCTTCAGCCAGCATGCGGCGGCGAGTTGAATTAATTTAATAGCCGCTTACAATTACCAGGACCAACCACCCTTGAATCATTGGGGTAATGTTTTTAATGTCTTCAATGTTTTTGACGCGATTTAAAATGCGCCTTGCGGCCAAACCAGGCCGGACATTAAAATAGGACTGCCAACGGTGTGAGGATGCATGCTGGATAGGCTAGCTAGCTAGCTGCTCGTGCAGGAGAGCAGAGAGCTAAAAATAAATCCATTCGAAGACAAAGTCTGAGGTATAGATATAAGGCAAAAGTGCACTGAACAAATTAAAGAAAAGAAAATTTTCATTTAGGATAGAGGGTATTCATTAAAGACAAGATAGCTTACAAATATTATTTTATTAATTAATTAATTATAAAACTGTTCTTGTTTCTTTCACAAAACCATAAAAGATCTTGCTCTGACCTTGCTAATCTTTGTTTTGTTTAAACAACTAAACAGTAAACAGAATTATTTACGATATTTACGATCTTTTACGATCCGGGGAATTAATTAAAGACATAATAGCTTACAAATAATATTTTAATTGTAATTAATTATAAAAGTCTTCTTGAAAAGATCTTGCTTTGACCTTGCTTGCTGACAAAGACAACAATCGTTGTTTGTTTAAACAACTAGTAAACAGTAAACAGAACTATTAGGGCTTTATTTCATACTCATTTCAATTTATAAATTATAAAAAACCAAACAAAAATACTATATTTGTTAATAGATTTTCAAGCTAGCCTACACATAACTCAATCTACTTTGAAATCAGAATTACTCAGACGGAATGCTATAAACTATAGTCACACAAGCACTGATCGGGTGGCGACTCTATCTGGAATGTATGTACATATACATATATATAATAGTTTCCTAAACATTTCAATTAAAATTCATTCAATTCTCAATTAACCCCAGATAGTGAGAGGGCGCGGTCCATTGTCCTTATCAACATCCAGCTTCGAACAGAGGCGAAGGCGGAGGCAAAAGCGGATTGAATTTGATGCCCGGGTACATGTGTTAATTTACACTTGCCTCTAAATGATATGCACATACCATATAGGCAGGCAGCTGCCCCTCCATTCGATCCATTTCTAGATCGGACCCTCTCTCCCCCCATGCAAATTGAGGCAGAAATCGCATGCCGCAATTAAACGGCGCCCCGAAACGCGTGCTTGGGATATAGAGCCCGCCTCCCGGGCGATTTTATGACTGTATTTTATGCCTGCCATGTCTGGCGTGGCATCAACCCATATATTATCATATATATATATATGTATACATAGTTTGCGGCTAATGACTCCGCCTGGAGAGCGGGGAGCGGATGCAAATGGAAGTCGGAGACGCCTTGTCCACTCATTAAGTGGTGTTAGTCAACCAGTTCCGAGGACAGCATGATGGATTGCCGGCCAGCTGAATAACTTGGCTACCAATCGCTCATTCAGTTGGCCATTCATTCATTCATTCATTCATCGGGCTCTTTTTGGGGGGCTTCGAGCGGATCGAAACCTGATTACGGTTAAAACGGCCGAAAACGGACTGTTCTTGTTGCCTCCGGGGCCAGGCGTTAGTCATCGTCATTGTCGCCAGCTGCTCCTCCGCCTCCTGCTTCGCCTCTCCTCCACCAGAGCCTTAACCTGCGGCTGACCGAATTATAGCTCTCGGATTGCGTGGAGCGGGCAAACCAGTTTCGGCCAGCTTCAGCTTTAGCTCCAGCTCCAAACAGACTGCAACTCCTGGCCAGGCCGAAAAAGGCCAGGAGAAATTACCGCGCAGTCGAAACAATTAGACAGCCCGACCAGGCCAGCGGCTACAACTTGTTGCCGCCGCGGACAAAAGACGCAGAGTCTTTTGGGCTGGGAAAAGTAAAAAGTGTCTAATTAAATGCTTGGCCGCAACCGGCCGCGGGAAATTCGAAAAAGAAAGCAACTGAACGAAGCTAATGTACTCTCTAAACCATTTAAATTATTTAAAATGAGAATAGAAATATTAATAAACCTTAAATAAAGCTTAAATATATACTCGATTCCCTTGATTTTTCCTTTTAATTGAAATAACTTTGAGTCATAACTTTAAGCTTAAGAATTGTGACTAACATTTGACTTTGAAATAAATACGAAATGAAATTGCACTTGTAAGAAATATCTAAAATCCTTGGACTTTCCCTAAACCTGCTAATTGATTCAGCTCAAATTGTAATATTTTTTAAAAAACTTTGCTTCTATCAAATAAAACTAATACCAAACAATTAGTTTTACAAAGTTTTATTTACTAGCGAGATATTTGTGGTGTGCAAGGTAAGTAAGTTTAGATAAAAGTCATTGGAAAATTCCCATTCGCAATCCATTTTTTATTCAGAAATACTAAAGGTGATTTTATTCAATTTCTATGTTTACTTTCCCAACCAACTTAGCTCATGTACCCGGTTCGATGAGGAAAGTGTACATCAGGCAAACAACAATTAACATAAATTGCTTGCGCGATGCGGACAAGGGGTTAAGGGGTCACAGTTGCCGTCCGTCAATCATTCGCTCAAACGAACTACGACTAGGCGGCAAGGGTTTTCAATTTCCACGCTTGCCTATTGCCGATTTTCCAGCCCCAGAGAAAACTACAGAGCCCACCTGTCGCACAAAGCCAGCTTGTGCGATAAGCATCTCATCACAACAAAAGATTAACACGCCGAGGAGGGACAAAGATCGGAGATGAATGGGCAGAAGGACAGACCTCCGGCAGAAGGTCTCAAAACATGCAGAGAGAAAAATAATCAAGGATAAAAAAGTAATAGAAATTACCAAGGAAATGTATAGTTTTTCTTTTATTTTCAAACGATGCTCTCGTTTACTAGTTTTCCTCTGGCAAAATACGATAAGATAAGATGGGAAAATAAATATTAGACATTTTCGAGTTTACAAAACTGAATAACAGTGTAGCCACAGATCAACCGGAACCGCCAGAGAGAGCAGACAGAGACGAGAGGCCTTGAAGTCCACCAGGTAGGCAGGTATTTGTATGCATTCTTTAGGTAGTAGTTGCCACAAGGGGCAACACCTTTGGGTTGACAGATCGAATTACCAAAGAAGCGGCACCCTAGGAAGCTGCCAAGTGTCGGGCCTCAAAGCCAATGCGATCCAATGTGGGTCACATTACCAAGCGATCCGCGTTGCTTTCCCTGAAGATTTGAGGCGGAAGTGCTAATGAATCCGTAGAACATCGATTCAACAGGACGGGAATATGTAGTTAATGAGCGTCATAAAAAACACACACCGATATCGCATGTTTTGGATTGGATCAGCCTCAGGCTAATTATAAGTTATGATCAATAAAAAAAACCTTTTAGTTTGAGAACAAGAACAATGACTCCCAAGTCGAGATTCGCTGAGACTGCGTTCTATGCTGTTAATTTTAACGATCGCAGCAATTCCATGAGCATGCAAAAACATCAATAAAATGAAAATAAATGCTGTACACTCACACTCACCTCTTGTTAAATATTTTTGTTCCAAGTAATTGTAACTTCAACACATTGAGTATTCGCCTCCCCCCTTTGGGCTTGAATTTCGACACTTCACCTCCTATTTATAGTTTGTGTCGTGCCAAGTGCCACTCGAATTAGATGATAAACCCGGTAATTGGTTGTACAATCGCGATTACGAGATGGAGGAGGAGCTGACTAACCGCGGATAGCCCCCGGTCGATCCGTAGAAGTTCGATGGCACTGGGCGGGGGGACGGAGGGTAGCCGCCGCCGCTGATAAGCCGATGGACACCAACGCAACGCTGTTAATTAACTTTGGGCCGGCAAACAACTCGTCTGGATCTCACGACTCTTGAGGAGGCCGTATACACCGCACCGCACCTCACTAACAAAAGACCAACTGCCCACGGAGCTTTGTCAATGGCACTATTCCGAATTATTTATTATTTACGGACACACTCCCGACGTGGGCATACACTTTGTTTCTGCACAGCGATCTCTCCAGCCCAGCAAAGTTTGCCCAAGCTTTTTGGCGCACTTTTCGCCCGCACAGGCGAGTTGCTGTTGGAGCGCGGAAGTCGCCGGCCGGCCGCCGATGGGAAAATTCACGTTATGCACGAGCACAACCGCCTCCGTTGAAGTTTTGTTTTCAAATGAATTTATTTGAACTTGCGCGCCCGAGTTTTAATATGCCCACAAAGTCCACAACATCCACAATGTCCACTAAATCCACTAAGTCCACAAAGTCCACAAAATCCACAAAGTCCATAGAGTCCACAAAATCCACAAGTCGCTAGTAGTTCCGACTGATTCCAACTAGTTCCAAGCAGTGCAAAACATTAGCCGGCGGCTGCTCGATTTTGTTGACAAAATATTATTAACCGATTTAGCGGATTTTCAAGCTCCTGATTTAACTTTAGAGCACCTGGTAAAGGTTCTGAAGACTCTCCAACCGCTGCAGCGATATAGCTGCTGCTTGGAGGCCCAAAAACGATGGCGACGTGGACAAGGTAGGTGCTGGTTTGCACAGATTTATGATCCTTCTTATGACATGAACTCCTTTTCGAAATAAAGGCTTCCTGAAGATGCTAAAGGGAAACCTAAGCCTGGAGGAGGTTGTCGCCCTCTATTCTGCATTTGTGGTTTTGTATTTTCTGGCGGATAACAGCCAGGATTCCACATGTTCTTGTTGCTAGCAATACGAGAAAGATGATCCTCTCGGCCTCCTTCGCTGTATAATAGTCGTCTTGTCCGGGTCACCAATAATCCTATCCTGCCCATCTATCGCAGCATTAGTATAATTGTATCAGTCAAGCATCTGTTAATCTTTACTTCTTTTACAGCTGTGGGAGGCTTGGCAGGTGGTGCCACAAATTAGCCAGAACTTGATACTGCTGAAGTCCTGCTTAAGGCTTACTCGTTGCTTATGGCAATCTGGAACTTAAACAGGCTGGTTACAGGGGCTTTGAACTGCCCAAATGCACAACGCAGATCTCAGACCGGCTCGGGGAGAAGCACACTCTTTAGTGCTTTCAGCTGGTGCGCTTCGTGGACCCCAACATCCTTGAGTACCTCACTGAAACCAGGAACGAGTCGCCCTGCAAAGCAGGAAACGTGGCGACTTTGAAGGCGGCTTCTATGTACGGTGGTAACCGAGCCCGAGTAGTAGCTGTTGGAGATGCGCTTCAGGAAGTAAAGGTCCACCAGAGAAAAGAGGATACTGGTGGAAAAATAGAACTTAAGGCCTCAGTCACAAAGACAATACCTTTTAGTTTATCATCCAACATCTTGAATCACCGCAGTCTCATTTCAATAATGCCAACACATTTAACACATATTAAAACCACAACCCGTCTTCCTAAAAACACAAAAATAAAATAGAAACTCTCATATTTGATCGGTGTATATATATAGGTATATATTTATTGTAAAGTTGGATTATATTTCAAAAATATTTAAGACTATAGGTTTATCGATCGATAAACAATAAGAACTTGTCATTTAATATCGATTCTCAGATCTAAAATCGCTTCTTTTCATGGTGGTAATAAATTAAATAGATCGTTTGTTGGATAAAAGATAGATCATGCAAATAATGATGGGTATGGATAATAGTTTGGGCTTGCGGTTTAATGTTTCTCTAGTCAAAACATGGAAAACCAAAACACACACGACGAATTCGTCACATTTCGGAGGCAACAACACCAATGGAGACGAAAGAGTTGGGTAAAAGAGTATACGGCCGGGTTCCCAATTCCATTTCTCGCCTTTTTTGGAATCGGAATTAACAAATTCTTTAAATTTCTTAATTATAATCTTCGGATTCTTGTTTAAACCATTCAGATTCCATGTTTTTGGCTTTGATTTGGAAGTGGGAACCGGAATGAGATATATAAATTATACAACTTATAAACGCAAATTAAAAGTAAGTTAAAATAGATGTGGCAATCGAACATACCGCTAAGAGACGAGACAGAGGGAGACCGGACCACACGGGACCAGGGATCACTATCCACTATCCAGCGTTGGGCGCAAGGCAACGTTGGATGATGCACAGCAAATCCGTGAAATAATAACGACTGGGGCGCGAAGGCCTCGAAAATCGCGATTCCCTGAAGTGTGCGATTGCAAGTGTTGGGGGGGGTGTGCGATCCAAAGATCCAAAGGCGACAACAAGGCGCGTGGGCCTGTTCCAAGTGAATCCTAATCCCGAGACCGTTAGGCAGATGCCGAAGAAAATGCGAGGCTCGAAGAAATGGCGGCCGAATCCGAAACTGTTCGCTCTAGTCCTGTCCATGGGCAACTCGACATGGCTTTAATATCGTCCTCCTCCTCCTCCTCATCCTCCACACATCCGTTGCCCATTACATGACCAAAGGACACAGAAAATCCATGACTGAGCCGAAAAATGCGAAAATCCTGTCTCCTCCGAGGTGCGAGCAAGCTGTGGGGACTCTGCATCCCACGTTGTCCTAGCGAAGGGCTCAGAAAAATCCTAAATCCAAATCCAAATCCATTCCTGATCACAATCTCATAAATATACACATATTTATCCAGATCTACCGATAGACAGGTCCTGCCTCCACACTAAATTAAATCCAAATTTATCCACTTATCCATTCCATAACATCCAAAAAATATCCTCATCATCCTTATCCTTATCCTCCTCATCCTCATCCTCATCCTCCTCCTCCTCCATTTATCCTCATCCTCTCCAAACATAAACGCGCAAAAGGGGAAGAGAAGAAAATAAAAATATAAGTATTAATAGTTTGCTGAACAAAGTGGTTGACATTGCGATTTGTGTTCGAGTATCTTGTTTCATCTCTTTCATTAAAAACATATTTATTCTGTATCGATGTTTGTTTGCTTGTTTCTTGCTTTCGTTAAGATAAAAGCTAATAAATTATGCTGCCAAGAGTGAGGTTTCTGTTATAATTTGTTGTGTGTGCAGAGCAAAGGCTCAAAATACAACAAAGGCAAGACAGGAAAGGCTCTAGCTAGCGTCCAATTTCCTGGATTACATTTGTCGTTTTCGAACGGTTTTTTGTCAAAATAAAAAATTATGATTCATGATTCCCGGATTCTAGTGGAAAGGGAACTCTTCTCTGCCTCTCTGAACTTTTGGCTCAGCTGGAAAAGCAAGTCTTGGGTTTTGAATTTAGTTTTGCTTCGATGAGAGGTTGAAAGTTGACTGATCAGACTTGAGTGCTTGGCTGATGTCTTGGTTGGTTAGTCAATTTACAATGTGGCTTGAACAAATATTGAATGTGGTTTCTTAATTTAACTTGCTTTCCCTAAAAAATTCTGCTCGTAAGAAATATTATATATTAATGGATAATGCTTGGTAGTGTTTAGTAATTAGAGCGAGAGCGAGACCTGGAATAGGATTGACGTCGCACTGGCGAGTAGGTGGGTGTTCCTCGACGGCGCGGTCTAGACGAGAAGGAGCGCGAACGCGACCTGTCGAGAGGGAAAATAAATAATAAGAAATATGATATAAAACCGAGCTTAAAGATGCTTAATGCTTACCTATCGCGGTAATCACGGCCACCACCACCACCGCCACCGCCACCTCCACCGCCGCCACCGCCTCCTCCGCCGCCGCCACTGCGCTCACCATCACCGCTATCCTCGCGCACCCGTATATACGCAACCTCGCCCTGGAGAGTAAACATAGAAGCGATAAGTTAGATTAAAGATTCAAAACGATGCATAAATCAGGCTATATATAGATGCACGTCATGCTATAAATATATTCTGCAGCGGTATGCATCAAGGGAACTCGTTGGGCTCAGCCCTAGCATTAATTATAGGCAATTATTCAAAATGAATAATGCATAGGCTCATACAATTAATTAAACATTCTAAGGGCAGCAATTGCTTAACCACAAATCGACCTTTCGGAATTGGATATCAATAATTTGCATACCTCATGCGAACGGAAACGCGAGTCATCCAGCTTCTTGATGGCGTACTTCATGTCCTCGTGACGCAGGAACTCCACCACGCCGGAGCCGTCTTTGTATGTGTCTGCGAAGCACACGTCGCCAGCCTCGCGCATGTGATCCTTGAGATCCTGCCAGGAGCCAGAGGCTGGCAGCCCGGTGACCATGACTCGATATTGTGAGCGCTTCGCTGGAGGTCCGCGTCCGCCCATGCGCCCGCCGTCACGGCTGCGTCCGCCGTCGCGGTTGCCCCGATAGCTGCCGGGGCCGCCGCCCCGCGGGAATTCCACACGCAGGCGGTAACCGTCGTAGTCGTAGCCATCGCGCGCCTTAACCGCATCGTCAGCATCGCTGTTTACGCAGCAGCAGTGCGAAGGGGGACAAGGTCACAGGGTGAGAGAAACAAATAAACTCGGATTAGTTGGGGGTGTCTTCGCCCGGCGGATAGCCTGATGTGCGTGTGTGTATTCCCATTACTCACCGCGCATCTTCGAACTCGACAAAAGCAAATGGCGGCCCACGCCGATTCTTTAGGTCGACGAACGTCACTTTGCCGAACTTGTGGAACAAATCCTGGATGTCCTTGGTGCGGATATCTGGCGGCAAGTTGCCCACGTAGATACGGCACTCGTTGCGTGAACCCATTTTATCAAATTAATTAGGCGTACAATTGTGTTGCGAACTGAAAATCGTTTGATTTTTTTCCTGTCAAAAGACAAATGGCCGACTATAGTGATGGTAAAAAAAATCGATGCATCGAGCATCGATGTTTTTTACCAATGTTTTCCGTGGTTTTTCGATGTTTTTGTTGATATCGATGTTCGATGCATCGATGTTTTCAGCATCACTAGGCAATTATTACTCTTAATTACTGATTGGGAATTCATGCACACCTTTCATTTCCCGATTTGGAATGAATTCCCATTCAATTACCGATGGGATTATTTTTTGATCGAAAATAATCATCAGAATTGAATGAAAATTATATAAATTACAAATAAAAATCATGTTTGATTAAAAAACATAAAGCAGCGGTCAACGACCTCAAATGAGCAAACAGCTGATCGACTGTTTTTGTTTTTCAACAACTTCAAAACAAAAATAGTCGAACAGCTGTTCGCGCTCTCTCTCTCTCTTTTGCTCCAGCAGCGGCCAACGACCTTGTATGAGCGCACAGCTGATCAACTGTTTTGTTTTGCACTGACCCAAAAATAAACAACTTTCCTTCAAAACAAAAACAGTCGATCAGCTGTTCGCTCTCTCTCTCTCTCTCACTCTCTCGCTCTCTCTTTTGCTGCAGCAGCAGTCTACGACCTTGGATGAGCAAACAGCTGATCAACTGTTTTTGTTTTGATGCGAAGTTGTTGATGTTGGTCAGAGCAAAACAAAAAAAGGTAGATCAGCTGTTCGCTCATCCGAGATCGTTGATCGCTGCTGCAGGAAAAGAGAAGCTGCACCTGCACATTTTATCTGTGCCAACAAAAACTAAATAATAAATTTAGAAATTATTAGCAATTAATGAAAATAAACTAATTATTTTAGATGACTGAATATTATTTTTAGTTTTGGTTTTTTTTAGAAAGCTATTAGTTTTAAAGTCAAGAGTAAATTCAAATTATTTATTCCAATTAGATAGAGATCCCGCGAAAATTGTATACCCTTAACATTTTACATTAATTGCAAATAAATTCCCCCAATATTCCCCACGGCACCTGGTCACACTTATTGTGAACAATTGACAATTTTCCGCACGAAAGTTTGCATTTGCCAAGGAAATTAAGGTAAAAATAGGATTTGACATCGATTTTAAATACTCTCTCGAGATGGAACAAACTCCTTGCTGGGATTACTATCAATATCAGCTCCGGGGTACTCCAGGAATCACGGCAACAACAAATCGTATTACATAACCTTTTTAAGGTTACATATGAGGCAGCCGAAAACCGCAATTCTAATTGTTTTCATCTAATTTCCAGATGCTGTCGCAATCCCTCCTGAGTGGCATGCGTGTCCTGCGCACCGAGGCCCGTCGTAACATTGCCCTCATGGCCCCCGCCATGAACAAGGCCTCCGATCCCATCCAGCAGCTGTTCCTGGACAAAGTGCGCGAGTACAAGCAGAAGAGCGCGTGAGTTGCCGCCACCAAACCATGATTGGCTCCGTCTAGTAACCAGTATCTCCTCTTTCACAGCGGTGGCAAGCTGGTCGACTCCAATCCCGAGATCGAGCGCGAGATGAAGAACGAGCTGGATCGTGTGGCCAAGCAGTTCGGCAGCGATGGCAAGACCGACATGCTGAAGTTCCCCGAATTCTCGTTCCCCGACGTCAAGGTCGATCCCATCACGCAGGCCGCCTCTTAAAGATCTTGCGTTTGACATAGTTTAATTGCTTTAAGTTCTGCTGCTAATGTCCTCTCCGAATGCCCACGAAAATGACGGGATAAAGACGTCTAAAATTCAACCAATAAAATCGGAAAACAAGCATTACGTTTGTGAAACAATGCAAAAGTGTGTGCGTGCAGAATCATAATCAAACCTCCTCCATTCATCGCGAAATCAACATTTTAACGCTTAGCATATATATTTAGATAAAACCTACAAACTACAAAGTTAACAAGGATAACTCGATATCTAGTTCTACCGCGGCGTGTTCAGTGCCTGTTGAACTGTCTGCTGGAGCAGCTGCATCTTGTGATTGGTGGCCACCTTGCTGAATGTACTCAGCAGGGTCTGGATGTCTTTGCCGCTGATAAGGGGCACAAAATTGCCGGCACAAGTGCAAAACTCGGCGAGATTTTCGCGTTTAATTTCGCTGCAGCGAGCGCAGCGTAAATCCTGCAAAACGTAGGACATCATCTTGCGCTGCAGGGCGTCCAGCATTCGCATCTCGATCTCTTCGTTGTCATAGGCCACATAGCACTGGGCACAAAGCCAAACGGGTCTGAAATTAAAGGGATTCAAAATATAAATATTTATTTTAAAGTAACTTTTGTCATTGTAATTTTGCTACTCACACTCCATCCTTCATGGCTCGATGCTTGTCCTTGCACAGATCTAGATCCCTGCAATGATTGCAGGCCTTGCAGATCACCTCGTTAATGATGTGGCTGTCACAGGGATCCGTCCACTCGGCCATGTCCGAGAACTCGCCGATACCGACCAGCCTCAGCATATTCCGGCGCAACTCGTTGATCTGCTCCGCCAGGGTCTTGTCCACACTGAGCACCTTGATTAGCGTGCGGATAAGCTCTAGGCCTGGACTGGGCTTGCCCTTGCCATAGTTCTTGTGCAGCTTCAGGATAAAGTCAAAGGCGCAGTGGGATAGGTCGCGAATGGACTGCTCGGTGGTCTTTCTCTCGGCCAGAGATTGCATGAAGAGTGTTATAAGGGACTCGAACTTCTCGCGGCACTCGTTTTCATCGGGCAAGTGTTCGCCAATGGTCCAGTTGAGCTCCAGGGAGAGTTCCTCCTCCTGATCCTGCTCGGTTTCAATGATCTCCACCGGATCCCTGTTTTCCTCATCTTCATCATCATCATCCTCTTCATTGTCCCCGTTGCGTTCCGCATTGGGCCGCAAGGTGGTGGAAACAATTGAAGAAACTGTCTCATCGATTCCTTTGGGCAGCTTTCCTCTGATACCCGAGAAATTGGCCTGATCCATCCAGAGCATAAAGTTCCAGCACTGTTCGAAGCTTAGCTGGATGGAGTGGAACATCTCCTTGTTCCTCAGGCTCTGCACAATGTAGTCCACATAGCCGAGGGCATCGGAGACAGACTTCTTCCCAGAACTGAGGATGATCCTGTTGAAGTCCGCATAAACAATGGTGGCACCCAGTCTCTTGAACTCAGCGATGATGCGCAAGAACATTTTCCTCATAAGATTGTTGAGGGACCTCCTCAGGGCCGGATCGTATAGCAGGGCGTTGCTGGAGCGTACCCAGCGATAGAAGTGAACGATCTGAAAGTCGGAGAAGATGTTCCTATTGATGGACACCTCTCTCAGCCAGCCATTCACCATGGAGCGCATCACACGAAAGGCAGCCGAACAGAGGGCCGTTTCATCGTAACTCGGAAGTGTGGCAGCCGGAACTGTGCCGATCATCTCCTCCAGCGAGACCTGCGGCATCACATCAAAGGTAATCGCCGAGGAGGCGCCCTCCATTTCCTGAATCCTGTTCGACTGAAGGAGTGCACTCACAGCCAGACTGTCCAGGGCCAACTCTACGCACACATCCGGATAAAATCCAGCCTTGTTCTGCACCACACTAATGCTCTCCTCGAATTCCGCCAGCAGTCGGCTGTCATCCGCCTCCCGGCCACCCAGATCCGGCCTGGTACTCGCCGACCACCACAGCACAAAGTTATGACGCTGCAGCAAGCGGGCGAAGAAGAGATCCGCTCCGAACAGCACCGTGTCCGGCGGCATGTTCCCAATCGGCACGTGGAAATAGCGACACTGATCCAGCATCAAGTCCAGCACATTATTCAGATTGAGGAAGTGACGGATCACCGCTCTCGATCCTTGGCGCTGCCAATCCAGGCCGGACAGCAAGCTGGCATCATCGGAGATGTGGATCTGGGCCTGGGGGAACTCCAGCAGGATGGGCATGGCTAGGCTCAGTTTGCGCGCCTCCAGCGCCGTTTGCAGGCACAGCATCGTGGGTCCCTGGTGCTCCTGTTTGTAGGTGGTCAGAGCCCTCTGGATGTGCCGGTAAATCTGCTTCACATCCACTTCTATCAACACCTCAAAGGTGTAATCCTCCACGGGAATCTTGTCCTGCTCAGCGGTGTCCGTGAGATTCTTGAGCAAGGCCAAACGCTCCGCTGTGTACATCTGCTTCATGTTGGGCATCTGATTGGCTCGCACCGTGTCCAAGGCGAAGATGTAACCCTTCTTGCTGGGCATCAGGATTAGGGACCAGATCTCCTTCTTGGCCGTGGGTGTGTTGTGCTGATACAGGTAGATCTTGCGCATCCTGTGGTTGGCACTCGCCAGATACTTGACTTGTGTCTGCGGACGCTGCTCCAACTGCTCGATGCTAAAGGTCTCCAGATCCTTGGTGGCCAGCTGGGCCAGTCGTCGTGCCTCCTCGCGTTGCACCCCACAAATGCAGCCCATGTCCATGAGGGCACGGAATTCCAGCGTCATCTGTGTCTCGTAGATGCCCTCGATATCGGGCGTGGCCAGATCCGCCAGCATTCCCAGCGAGTTATCCCGGAAGAGCTGCTCGGGTACACTATACCGGTAGAGATTGAAAACAGGCCGGGATCGGGGTAGAACCCTGTTGACCTTGCGCCACAATTGACCCTCTTCGGGAGGCGCTGCACTCCGCTGATTCACATAGAAAATCCTGGGCACCGTCAACTTAATCCTGTGCAGCTCTTCGCCAATTAAAGCCCACACGGTAAAGTGGCCAAGATCATCGATGGGCACAAGTTGCAGAATCTGCCAGGGTTGATCGAGTAGCGTCCGCTGAGCTCGTCTCAAAAATCCTCCCAAGGTAGCTGTAGACCCTGTTGGGCGCACTATGGGAGCATCTTCGCCGCGAGATCGCTTGGCGCTGGCCTGGCGACTCCTCTGGCGCTGGTCGTATTGCCACTTCCATTTCTTTTTCTGGAAGCGCACCCACTCCACAATTGTTTTTCGCGTTTCTCCGATCGGCGGTGGTGCTCCCAATGCTTGCCGCCAAGTTGTGGGCTGCGCTTGCTCTTGTTCCTCATCATCTCCATCCTCCTGGTGAACGCGCTTCCGCTTGGTGACCATGGGACGGCCTGAAGCATCCTCACCTCCATCTCTGCCAGCCAAATCCTCCATATCCGCCAGCTTGTCTTCGTCAGTGACCAGGGGCTTCGGCTTGGGCCTGCTGGTGAACATCTCGTTGATGCGGCGCTGCTTGAGGACATCGTTCTTCTCCAGCATCTTCTTGTGCAACCAATCCGGATGCTGTACCCTGGGCACAGGATTGGCCAGCCCCTGCAGCGCTGCCGGTATGGTGATAATCTTTTGAATGGTTCCACCCAATCTCTCGATGTAATAGTTCCAATCCAGCACATCACGAATGTCCGCATCGCCCATGGTGTTGTCCTTGAGCCAGCGCCGCAAGTGATGTCGTCTCACGCTCGGCTCGGATTGGAAAATAGCCAAGGGAATGGCTCTTTCGGTGACGGGCGCGCCTTCCGGTTTCTTGGATATAATGTACTTGCAAGCCAGACCCGCATCCTTGACCATCTGCTCGCCCAGGAACTCGGCCAGTCGCTTAGCCGTGGATATAGATGTACTCTTTTGTGCTCCATATTCCTCCAGCTTCTTGGACATGCTCTTGTTCTCCGCAATCAGTTCGAAGAGCTCCGAGTCGGGCAGATTGGAACCTCTGCTGTAGAGCACATCTAGCCAATAGTCTGCCACTTTGGCCACGGATGCATAGCACTCTTCGAGGGTGCTTCCAGCCAGGAAGGCCTCGAATACAGAACTCTGGAAATTCTTGATCAGCTGCAGCTCGCCGCGTCGCTTCACCTCAAATCCTTTCAATTCAGCCAAGGAACCATCAAAGTTGAAGACGGCGTATCGTTTCTTAAGCTTCTTGCCCTCCTCCTTGGCAGCTGGCAAGACCATGGCCAGGTAAGGTCCATCCACCTCGAAGAAAATGGAGTTCTCCTCGCGTATATCATACTTGGGTTGATTATCCTCCGTGTCCTTTCTCAACTCGTGGTACTGATCGTTTGTAAAGTGATCCTTGACCATTGTGTTGAGCACGGCGTTGGGATAAGATATGTTAATCTTTTTCTTCTTCTCATGACTCGTGTGGATGGTAAACTCCTGGGGAAAGGAGCCGGGTAATATACACCATATACCATCAGTGTCCAACTCCAGAGGGCGACCCACTCGCTCGATGATTTCCCTTGCTTTGGTGATGATATTCGAGCCAGTGAGACACACGATGCCCGCCATGGGCATGGAGTGCCAGCGGGCGCCTCTTCGCATCACATAGCCGTAGAAGGAGTTGAGGATGCACTTATGGGCCAGCTGTAGGGAATCGTATAGCACCTCCCTGCCTTTGGCGGCTTTGATCTCTGCCGCATCTCCGGATGCCACAGCCGCATTCACCGATGCCTTGGCCACTTTGGTGAGTCCCTTGTACTCGTAGCGTCGATCACGGAAAGCTCGAACTGTGTCCACATAGAAACTGTTCTCCTTTTGGCAGATGGTCGAGTTGCGAGTCTCCAGTTTGGTCAGCTTGGTTTTCTTGTACGCCTTGCGGCAGTAATCGGACAGACGCTTCTTCTCATACGCCGCCTGATCCTCCTTGGAGAGCTCGTGGAAGGCGCGCTGCGGTCCACCCGGAAACAGTGGCGGAAACTTCTCAGTCTCCAGCTGTTGCTGGATACGCTGAAACTCGTTCCTCGAGGCGGGCAGCATCTCTCCGCGCCACAGCCAGTCCATGGAGCGCTTGCAGCGAACTCCCGGCTTATTGAAATCACAAGCGGCGCAGTCCAAGTCACTGACCATGGCCGAGGGCTGCAGGCGATTGGTCAGAATGATGTTCGGGTACATGGCACCCACATCCAAGTGATAGATGACAGGCTGCTCCAGTCGATTGGGTATGTCGTGCAAGCCCTGCAGTCCCTGTACTATCTCCTGTCGCACCTCATCCAGATTTAAGACTTTTTCCAATGGAATTCCCTCCTCCACTTCGATGGCGTGCCTCAGGACGGCATCCACCTGCTCCTGCAGTTTCTTAATCATGGCGGGATCCAACCTGAAGCGGCAGGGTATATCAGCACGAAAAACACCCGATTCCAAAGCCTCCACATGACCACCGACGTAAGTCTCCGAGTCCAGGACATGACCCTCATTCGACAGTTTGTTCAGCTCGCTCTGATGCTTGTTGGGATATACAATCTGGGCGTGATAGGCCTCCACCATCAGCAGAGTCTCGCAGAGAGTGCCGGAACCCTTTCGCAGGATCTCGTCCGGTTCCATGGGAATAATCGTATTCAAGGCGAAGATAAACGGATGCACATACTTCATGTACAGATAGTAAGTGGCCACGGCATCCGAGACGGAATAATTGGCCAGCACTTGGGGCTGCTCCACAGCCATGCGGCACATATCCTCCGGATCAAGCTCCACCGGATCGTAGCGCAACTTCGCCTTGGCCACTGCCTTCAGGCCTTGTGACCCGACGGGCAGATAGGAGTCACGCTTCACCCAGCACAGACAATCCATGTGAATGGAGGGGCGACTCAGATAATTCCCATCCCTCACTTTGGAGAAACCAATCTCCTGCTTCATGTCTAGGTCATAGACAGCGGCTCGCGTCTCCACGAAGGGCCAATCGAAGAAGTCGCCGTTGTAGGTGACCACAATGTGCGGCCGCACCTCCATGATGTGGTCGAAAAACCGCTGCAGCAGCTGCATCTCGTTCTCCTCGTTGAATACCACAAAGTTTCCCTCAAACTCTGGCTTTGGGGTGTACTCAAAGTCGTCCACATTGGAGGAGATGATCTCCCTGTTGGTTATTAGGTAGCCCTGACCATCAATCATGTACGAAATCATCATAATCTGATCCGTCTGGGCATCGGGGAATTTAAGTGGCAACTTTGTTGTCTCAATATCAAAGGCCAGCACCACGGGCTCGGGTCTGTCCAGGATGTCCGGCCGGCAGGTGATCGTAGGCAGTTCCACGCCGCTCCTGCAACGAATATTGTACCACTGGCCGCAGAAGATACGCAGATCGATGGAGACGCGAACGTGATAGGGCACATCGTGTTCCCGGATGTCGACGATGCAATCCATGTAATCCTGCTGCCGCTTGGCCAGCGCAGCATCCTCGGAGCCAGCCGAGGACTGGGCCAGCGAGGTGGCCAGCATCTGCATGTAGTAAGTGTTGGACTTCTGTCGCTCCTGATTCCTTCGCACAGCGGACATCAGTTCCCTGCGCACCTTGGTCATGGCGGTCTGGTTGAGGAAGGACAGCTTGATGTACTGTTGCTGCAGGCCGGACAGGTGATTGGGCAAATCTAGATCCTCCTTGCTTATGTGTTCCAGACTGGAGATCTGGCCGGAGTACTTGCGGCCCAGAAAACGGGCCACCTCGAGATGCATGTTGTCTTCCGGACGCACGAGCAGGTACGGCTGATACGCCACCGTGCATTTGAACCGCGAACCGTCCATTTGGATGAAGAACAGATCCAGGGCGGCGACGAGTCGCCTGTCCTCATCAAGAACTTCATTCTACGGAGGAAACTTACGATTAACCAGGTGTTTGTTGGATTTAAATGGCCATTCGACTCACCGAATGCATGTTGATGAGGTATCCTGTCCGCTCCTGACTGTCCTTGACCCGATCGAAGCCATATTTCGAGTCGATCTTGTCATTTTCTCGAGATTGGCGGTAGCCCGCCTCGTTGAAAAAGTCGTCCCTAAAAGATCAGGAAAATCTACTGTGACGCTGGCATTTTCAGTAATCTGATGGCTTACCCCTCAGTTCGGCTCTCGCTCACGAATTTCCCTGTGTTTTGGAGCACTTTGGCTTTGCCAAAATCAGCCATTTCGTTGTTTGCGAAAATAAATAAAAATAATGGTAAATAACAATTTGCCGCCAAAAATTAAGTGTGAACAGATCGAACATGCAACAAGTTGGAAATAATAACACTGTGGCAGGCAGTTGCGCAACACTAAAACATCGATAACTGGCGGGCTATTTAAATAAAAATTTTGTGTACACATTCTTTTTCTTTTGTATTTTTATTGTAAATATTAATACATTTTTAAATTTTAAATATATATATTAATAACGTATAATAATGTATCATTATAAATATAATGTAATTATTCTAGGGGAATAAAGTAATTGCGACTTTGCATAAAATGTCTTACGAAAATATAATGAATCAGGAACTTAAAATATATTTCTTATATGATGTTATTTTAAATTATCGTCTTTAGAAATTCAAAAAAGATTGCTTAAATACCTTATTTTTTATATAAATTAGAAGAACAAAAACTGTTATATAATTTTGCAATATTATTATATTATATATTATATAATGTTATATTATTCTGAGATACAAAACTGCAACCTTATTTCACTTAGGCTTAGCGAGGTTACCTTCCATTTTTTAAGAAACAATATAACAAATTTTTAAAACTTTTTCCTTTTTATAGTAATGGAATTTTGTATACCAGAAAATAAAACTATAATTCTCTTATTTCTCTCGGAACATTTAAAAATAATTGAAAAAACAATAAATTTCTTTCTAATTCTTTTTAATATTTTTTCCAATTGTTTTTATGACAGATGTAGGATAAAGAGTGGCCCGATCCGTGCTCTTCTAACTCCAGTATTTCCACATGTGGCTTGACCACTTGAACTTAGTTTTGCCTGGGCAACATGTGTGTGCCGTGCAGCGCTTTTCCAAATGCTCATTTTCCACTATTTCTCACTCTCCCTCTCTCTCTCTTTCGTTCCATCATTCGCACACCAGCGCATTCATTCATAAAATCCGGCTCACCTACACGAGTTGTAAAAATGCAGTGGAATATTCAATGGAGCTGCGCGCATGCGCTCTCTTCGAGCTGACTACCCCTTTGCTCTCTAAGCACTTGTCGCCCCCTTATTTTATTCTACCTTTGTGGCAGCAATTAAATTGACAATCAGCAGCCATATTTGTTGCACGTGTATCGCTGTGTTTCGTTATGCAAGGCTGCCTCTGGCCAGGAAAATCGGGAATCGCGGTGGTATCCCGAATCTTATTGCCTTTTCGGTTTTTTTCTGGGTGCAGCTGGTTGGTGCTGCACTTATGCTTATGCTTATGTTATGCCTGTGTGTAATTTATGCGAAATGCGTTGCAAGAATATAAAAACACCATCACTCTCTCCTCTCTCTCTCTTTTCCGCTCGGCACACATAAACCTGTTTTTGTTTTTGGTTTGCAGCAGGGAGAGTCTTTCGAATGCACCGTGGTTGTCATGGTAATCATGGCCAATTTTGCATCTAAATTAAGAATTCGAATGTATAATCTGGAATCTTCAAAATCATAGTACTGAATTTCCCTACTATTTTTTGACTTAATTTATTTCCAACACATTTTTGTCGTTTTTTGACACTGTGCAAATGCTTGCTAAAAAAGATCGCCCGCACTCACACCCACACAGCAGCTCATGCACGCACACTATCCCACCAGCACACACAGTTCTGAGACAGCAGATTTTTTTTTAATTTGTTGCTATTTTTTGTCGCAGCCAACACTTTGTTTTTGCTGCTCAAAATATGTAATTCTGATTTTCTTTTTTATCTTTTTTTTGCTCATGATGCACGCTGTAGTGGGTGGGTGTGTGTGTGTGGTGTGTGGAGTGGAAAATCGGTGCCCACGCTCATAGCTCCCTCAACTGGATCGCCAGTGACAAAATAAAATGTACATAATAATTATATAGCGCGAAAAACTCTCGATTTTAATTATTTGGGTGTGTGTGTGTGGTGTGTGGAGTGGAAAATCGGTGCCCACGCTCATAGCTCCCTCAACTGGATCGCCAGTGACAAAATAAAATGTACATAATAATTATATAGCGCGAAAAACTCTCGATTTTAATTATTTGCTATATTTTGCGTTTGTTATCAGTTGAATTCTCTGCCGCTGCTTCTTCTTTCACTCTCTGCCCCTCTCTTTGCAACGTTCTTCGCTCTCTCTTGCTCTCTGGGCCGCTCACAGGCCAGCTTGCGTCGGCCAGTGTGGTCAGTGATGATCGCCCATAAAAGATAGATTCTAAGCAAAATATAAAAAAAATTATTATAAATATATTTAAAAAAATAAAAATTAAAAAAAAAACAAATTACACTCAACCAGATATATTAATA
Organism: Drosophila birchii; assembly: GCA_035046345.1. Classification (NCBI taxonomy): domain Eukaryota; kingdom Metazoa; phylum Arthropoda; class Insecta; order Diptera; family Drosophilidae; genus Drosophila; species Drosophila birchii. The sequence continues at coordinate 7,069,288 of JAWNOA010000064.1, forward strand.
TTTGCATAAAAGATTTTAATAAAAATAAATGTGTTATTAATTCTTTGATTTATTACTACTTTTTACTTTCTGAACTTTCTGAAATTTGTTGAAGCTTAAACTTAAAATAAGAAACCATTAATTTAAGGCTTTAACTTGGTGAACATTCGATAATTTGCTATATTTTTAAACCTTAGATAACAAACCATAAATTTATGGCTTGAAATTGATTTCTTTTCCATCCAAAACTTCCAACACTGGCGGCGGCGGCGGCGTTGGCGTTGGCGCTGCGTCGGCGTCGCTGCCGCCTGTTGCCGCTTGTGTTTTCGTCATTCGTTCGTCGACTCTCTTTCGCATCGGCTAATGTTAGTGTTAATGTTGAATATTATTTCATTCAATATTCAGTCAAATAAAAATTCTAAATACGAGAAAACAAAATATAAAAACATATGAAATAATTGTGCCAGTGCTGTGTATGTGTGAATACAATAGATCGCTTTGTGTGAGTGTAATTGCAAATCGAAAAAGAATCCAAATTGCTTGTGCAAAATTCACATAGAATCCGGTTGAAAACCGCCCAAAAACCGAGAGATACTTGGCCAGATATAATTTTGAAAATGCCTAAAAACCCAAACCCTTGAAATCTATATCCAAAATCCATCATAAAACCACAAAAATCTCCTCAAATATCGCGTGTGTCGGTACGTCTGTGTTGGTGTCTGTGATCCGGCGGCCTTTTTTCGGTCTCTTTCGTTTCGCGTCTTATAAGCCGAGCGGCTAAACCGACCATCCCCGTCCCGTTCTGTCGGACGGAGTTTTGCTCCTTTCGTTGCTGCTTTCGTCTTTGTCTCCGGCACGTAATCTCTCCCTCTCTTGCCCTAATCAACCTGCTGATCCCACCGGAGGGTTAAGCGCACACACACACACACACACGGAGAGTGCGAGGGAGATAGCCATCGCGCCGCGGACTCCTGGCTCGATCGAGATTGTGCGCCTAATTTGAAGCTGTAATTAATTTGGATACCCTAATAAAAAAACCCAACAGAAAACCAAAATCAAGACTAAGAACATCAAGAATCCCCCGCACCTTCAGTTTCATTCGAGGGGCGCTACTTTATTGCCCCGCACCGGTGAGTAAACCCGGCTGAAGTGTTGAAAACAGTAGTTCAAGTATCTTTTTGTTGTTGTTAGTTTCCCCCATGTAAACCCTTTTCTCGCGCAAGTGTGTGTGTTGCCTGTTTTCTTGAATGAATCTAGGAAAAAAAACTGGTTTGGCTACCGAGCGATCCGGCGATCTCGCCTCGATTCAGGATTGCGCTGGCTCTATAAACTCGTTGTTGGCCAACTCAGAATTTGAATTGGTTTTCTACCTCTCTGCGCAGGCCAAGTTAACTAGCTTTCAGTGTATGTGAGTGTGTCTTTGTGGACTTCCACAACCCTTGTGGGAACGCAATGGAAATTACTACTGTTCCTTTTACAGCTTCCGGTGCTGCCGCCACAAATGGGCCTGAATGGGGAATCCGATGGGAGAATGCGTAGATTTTCTTACCAATTCTGTAATCGAGAATGTGTGAACACAGGCCTTTGGGTTAAGAAATGGAATAGAATGTGGACCAACGAACGCATTAGATAATTAAGTATCAATAAAAATGATACGAAAGTGCCACTCTTTTTCGGAGGGGATCAATAGGAAGCACCAAAGCCACATAATTGGGTTTTTCCTGCCTAAATCTTTGGTTACCTGAGAATATCAAATTAAATTGGACCCTTAATAGTTATATTAAATAATCTTTTGTACGATATTCTTATTTTTAGAACTTGAAAGGAAATTGAAGACTAAAGTTCTTAAAGATTCTGGGAAAAATGAAATAGAAGAGCACAGTAATAGTTTAAAGTTAGTCTTAATGGATCTTCCCCCTTATATACCAATGTTTAATTACATAAATTACATTTTCTGAGCTTTATTATTAGTTCAATAGTTAGTTTAGATCACTTCAGAACAAAATTGCCATCATAACTTTTCTAAATCGATAATTTGCCGTGTAACGATCATTGAATTATGATTAAACTCAAGACTTACTGGTTTTCTTGGCTATCCAAAGACGTTTAAAATCCTTATGTCCACAACAATCAATTTCAAGCCATAAAAGATACACAAGGGAATGATAAGAAATTATTGCCATAATCGATAATTTGATCTGCGACGATCGTTGGATCATAATTGAGCCGCGTTCAGCCTCCCTCGGTTCCCTTTCTCTCTCTCCTTCTGCCTCCCTTGAAAGCAAAGACCAGTTCAAGATCCTTTTCCATAAATAAACACAGACAATTACAGTACAGTGAATCTTTGGGCTGGTTCGTTGCCCCATGCCACGTTAAACTCGGATTCTGCGCCGCCGCCGCGTCCGATGCTAAAAGTATCAACCTGCTGCAGACAGGCCGAGATCGAGATCAAGATCGATCCCATGACAAGACCAGATACACAGGCTACTCACACAGATACATACAGCTGCAGATAGAACACATGTGCGCACAGGCAGGCCGAGAGGATCATCGTCGTCGGGATCGAAAAAGAAGGTCCCTTTCTACAATCTTCTCTTCCAGAAAGGGCGACTCTAAATGTGTGTATTCTACCGTTACGTACACACCGAAAAATTGCACCCCTATTCGGTGTGGTGTCTTGTCTGGCCGAGAGGAGTGTGCACCATATCGAAAGATGATCATATTCGTTTACAATCTGTTCCTCGAGCATCTGCTGTGCCCAGACTCCTCCGACTGAGACCCTCACGGAGGTGCGCTACTCTTGCTTGGTCCACTTACTCCGCCCTCCCAAAAATTGCTCTTTTCCAGGGAAAACATATGCTCCGCTTTTCGATTCGTGTGGTTTTTTTTGTTGTCGCCTGAATTTTTCGTGTTTTTTTTTTCGTTTTGGTTATCTACGTGTGTCTGGGCGATAAGGAGGTTCGTTCGATTTGGCGATTGCGACTCTTTTTGGCTAACGACCGAATGGTTTTTTGGTGCTCTGCCAGCTCTGACAAAAAAATGGCAATTCGAAAGAAGCTTTCTTCGAATGGCTTTTGATCCCCCTTAATAATTTTCTTCTTGTCCCTTTTTAAGTGACTTTGGTACCAAACACAACTAAACTTTCCTCCCCATCGATCAGTCAAGGGGGAATTCGCCCAACGATAACAATGGTTTGTTTTTAAAATTCACAATAAATCGTGGAATTTGCCTTTTAGTGATAAGAGCAAACGTGGAGTATATAAACATATATTGATATAAAAAGTAAATAAATCAACACTTAATCATTGTACATAGTGGGGGGAAACAAAAAAAAGGTAATTCCCCTGGTTCCAATTTATTCTTAGAGTGTTGATACACAGAATATATTTTTTGGGGCTCGCTTAAGTGCTTTTTTATTAAATATATGGTTTTTAAATGGTTAGTTTTATTTCTAAGCCTTCTTCAATGAATAAACCTACCTGTATACCTTTTCATATGCCATTTTTGTTTCCCATTTCAGTCTGGTGAACCGAATTTCTGTTCCTAGGATGCCATAAACATTTCAAAGACAAATTATGAATAGGCAAAACTTTGGCTTCCCTCAGCCACCTAAGAAATCAATTAGACTTGCCAAAAGTTGCCAATTATCTTGGCCACTTTTATGCGTCAATAAATTATTTTCGTGTGAAAAGTGCATTTAGTATTTTTACCATATTTAAAATTATATGCAGCTCCGCGATCTATATATAATCGCCAACCAAAACTACATACAAATGTAAATATATATAGTGTGCAGATTTAGTAATGTTTTTTTTTTCTTTTGCGGTGGCTGTTATTGCTGTTCTACATTGAATTGATTGCACTGGGCGGCGAACGGTGGCAGGAAAACTAAAAGTAGTGAAATAAATCAACTTTTTGTGGAATTTGTGGAGCATTTGGTGGCTGCAGTTGCTGATTTTATTATCCATTTAAATGTTGATTAACTTAAATTCGTTTTTAGTGCACTCACTTGATCCGCACAGACTTTTATCTGTATGCATATATCATATATATGTGAATATATATCGGTTAGCGAGCGTGAATATATAACTGTGCTGCTTGGACTGGGGCGTTTCAGTTGGTCAGCAATGAACGAACGACCACGGACAAAAAAGAAAATCAGCAAATCAAATCGAAATTGATTTCGCAACAGAAAAAGCTTAAATTTATGCAACGCTTTTTCATTGCTTTATTACCCTGTCAAAAGGGGTATAATATTTTGTATCCCTTTTAGAAAAATCTCATTAAATTTTCAGATTGATTTTTAAATGAAACTACTAGTTTTTGGAACATGTTTTTCTTTTTCTACTCTGTTTAATTTAAGAAAAAGATCAGAGTATCTTTTAAGAGCATTCAAATCTTCGTTTAGTTCTCTCTTTTTGAGTTTATTTTGATTCAGTTAGATCAGCGGGAATATGGCGGAATTTCTTTAACCCATACTCATTCGTATGTATATATATAGAGTGGATTTACATATGTGTCTGTACAAGACTGATAAGGCGGCTAGATAACTGTTGGCCACACACTCGCCATGTGCCCAGAGAGCGAGCGAGACAGTAGGGAATCGAGCAGAATCGTCACCGATGCGACGACAGTATCCACACATTTGCATAACGTATCTAATTAGGCGGCCAGTGCTTAAAGATACTCCTCAGATTTCCCCTCAGATATAGCTACATGTGTATGTATACCAGCGTGGGGCGATAAAGGTCGAGATGCGGGGGCGTTTACCGCAAGGAATATATGTATATTGATGATAACCTACGACTTGAATCGAGAATTGCCAATAATATATTTGAGTTTAACCTTGTAGAATGATAAGGCAGGTAGAAATAATGAATCATAAAGGTAACTCACATACCTTAATGAAGGTTTATAATATTATATTTATATTTATATATTTATATATATACAAAAATATATAATTTATAGAAATTAACATCCAAATAACTTAGTCAAATATTAGAAAAATGTAAAGAACATTTCAAGACAACTTCTTAAGTCTAGAACTCGGACTTCTTAATAGTTATTTACTTTTTTATCAGAATGTCTTTTATCGCTGAAACTGAATTTAAGTAATTATATTATTTAATGCGTAATTTCTGGATTTTATCGCAGGGCTGTGGTATTTATAGTGGCATCGGGGCAGCTTCAGTAACAGCTACTGAACCCTCATGTGGAGGTCTTTGGGATTTCTTAAGCTGGTCTTATTTTTCTCTCTTCACTTCTCTGGAAAGCCTTATCTTGGCCACTTCCGTTGATAAAATTCCCAAAGATTTATTGTTGTAATTGTTATGGATTTTGAGGTTGCTGCTGGCATTAAAGAGCTTTGAACAAATTGAAATTTAATTGTATGCCAAATCGAGTGCAAGTGTACTGGGAAAATGTATCTTTAATATAAACTTTGAATGAAGAATGAAGGTTTTGAGCTTGCTTATATACGTCTTGTATATTTTAGGATTAATGGTAACTTGTTGATCTGAAATTTTCCTAGTTTTGTTAAAGGACCAAATCTGTTTATTAATTAACCCCAAAGGGCATTTCGAAAGATACATTTCCTTCCCAGCTAAGTCACTAATTTGAAAATCTGGGATGCAGCCCAAACAAAATCCGTGTGATCTTCACATCCGATCTCTTTGTGGCGACACTTCAAAGTAACTTTTCATGTTTCCTTCGAGACTCACATCACATGGCATCCCATCGCTCCACGAATGATCAACCGCTGCTTGGCCAGGGCAAATATTTGAGAGAGCTCGAAAAGAACGAAACCCATTAGAAATATATTTAGAAAATTGAAACCCTTTGACTCGGCTCTATCCTCCGCATATGATGATGGAATGGATGCTGAGTAAACAAAATAAAAGCGTGCTCGTGTATGCAAACCGCCTTGTCGGCTCCTTTTGTTGTGGCTGGCTTTAAAGGTGGTGGCGGGATACGTTTGATGTTGCACTGATGGGGAAAAGTGTCATAATTCCCCCACCCCCCCAGTCAACAAAGCCGGATTGGGCCAAGAAAGAGGTGCGAAATGTGTGCCGGTAAAGGAACTGGTACTGGAGGTGCCAACGAGGTCCAATAAACCTGGCCGGAGGTAACAAGCCAATAATTGAGCGATAATTAAAACAACTCACACACTTCTGCCCAGTAATAATTGCATTGATTTGTTTATTGAGCAGCCCGCTAATTGTTTCTTTATCTTTTCCACATTTCAGATGCCTGCGCAATATGGAATTGGCGATTTGTAAGACGGATCTGTCTGCCACGAAATTTATGCTGCCTCCTGCCCTGCCCGTAGCTGCCGCCATTGGAACCTCATCGGCGGATACCTCAACTGTTGCACAATTTGATTCCTTTTTGAACGCCATCAACGGGCATTTGTTTAAAGCCCCGCCCAGCCATCACAATCTACATCATCACCATCACAATTTGGCCAGCAATTCCTCGATCCTGAGCCACCACCATCACAGCAATAGTAATAACAACAGTAATAGCGTTAACAACGCGGGCCAAGTTAGCAACATGAGGATGAAAAAGAACCGCAAAGTCACATTTCTATCCAGCCTAGTTGAGGTAAATAAAGGAATTTTTAATAATTTAAATCGGTTAAACCCAATTTCCATTTAAATTTAAAATATAAAGAAAAAGTATTTTAAATTTCTAAGAAACTAGTTTTAAGACTGCGAATCTGACAGCTTTTTATGATTTATTACATTTGATTTCTAGCTAGAACTTGTTTAAAAAAAAAACTAAATATTTCCTTAGATTAAACAATTATATATATTTCCAAGAAATTCAGAAATAATCTCAAGTTAGCTAAGCTTAAATATAAATTTTTACCCTTTAATCGTAATGATCTACTGTAGAGTATCTAAAATTTAAATAAACCCCCTTCCTACACTTCAAAACTAGGTAGCGAAGACTGCACGTCGCTGATCGACGGCTGCATAAATCTATAATTTCTATATATAACTACAAATAAGTGAATTTGCTGATCAAGTGATCGATAGCCTGTCCATCGGTATCTATGCCAGTTTGACAGCCACTGCAGAGTTGGATTATTGGTGCCTCAATGACAGCCCGATTGATCCCTCTTGCTTGCGAATGCAGGGCACGTAAATCGAATTCTAAATTTGGTAGACGAAACAAAACGCAATTATTATGTATTATGCTCTGTGGCCATACAACTTATTCGCCATTTCCAACACCCTACAGCACTACAGAGGATGGAGGAACTATATAAGTTGAATTTATAAAATATTTACAACTATCAGACGTCGCGCTGTCACTCGCAATCTTAGAAATTGCTTTTGAAAGTGAGGGTGTAGCCCATTCGTTTGCATTCCATGGGAATCTTTTGTATAAACAATCTATTGTTTATATGCTATAAAAGCCATAAGCGTGCCACTTGGCTTATGACGCATCTCTGGTTAGTAGACAAAAGGCATGATCAAAATTTGGAATATATGTCGTTACGCCTTGGGAAATGGGGATGCAGCGTAATACAGCCAAAAAAAGACAGGCAGTCAGGCAACAATGGAGGAACCCAATGATCGTAAGGCTTCACCCAAGGCAGTTGCCTTCCTGGCTTTTTCTTTTCATGCTTTTTTTTAATATCCTTTCATAGGGTAGGAATCTTTTTGAAAAGCCCCAAATGAGGATTGAAAACAAATATAATATGTTTGTTAAATTTAAATTAATTAAGCAATAATAAACCCCATAAAAAGTATTTTAAGGCGTCCTCCCTCACACCATTATCTTTGAAATCTTTAAAATACTTTGCAAGTTCTTTGTAATATATATTATAAAAAAATTTCCAAACTAAGAGTATTCAATTTTCGTCTTAAAAATCTATCCTTCCTTAATTCCTTCACTCTCTCTGAATTTTTTTTTTGCGTTCCACCTGAACTTGACCAGATCGGCTGTCAGCGGTCCCGAGTGATGGCATTTGACACATCGCCTGCGGTAAGCATATCCGCTGGCCCGCCAAGCCGTTGACCACTTTCATCCGGTTGGTCATGGGGCCAACGGCCAACAGGCTGATCCTTTTCCCCGCAAAATCCCCAAAAAGGACATGCGCATGCTCAGTCGCTTGGAAAATGCAGCCAAGGTAATCCGATCCCCAGTGTCTGGCCAGGTCAGAGCCAGGTCTTGGGTTTCCACTCCCGGCCACGTAACTGAAGCTGAACAAGAGTCGCTCAAGCTGGGAGAGAGCAACTTTGAGGTGCCCAAATTGGGTTCCAATTCGACTCGAGTTGAGTTGAATCTTGTGGCTGGGGATTCGCTCAAGAATTGATTACGATATTTACGGAGCATTTCGTTTGACAACGCTGACCTCCATTATCATTAAGCGACACACAGCCAGCCAGCCTCCTCTGCTCTGTGCAAGTCAAACGTACAATTCAATTTATTAGATCGCCTCCAGCACGATGGGACATCGCCACCACCACATCGCATTGGGGCAGTCCACTGTCAATTGCCGGCAATCTATGCCACGACTCTCTGCTGGCTGTGGGCACTGATTATGCCCCGAGTCTCAGTTTTACGTTACACTTTCCCGACGAGAGGGAGGGGCACACACATGTGCATATTCGTATTTTTGTAATTGGGTAAAAGTGCCTTGTTTATAAATATGTACAAAGCACAATCATGAATGCCTTGTTGACTGCCGATCATTATAGTGAAAATGGGGAATAGAATCATCCAGAAAAGGGGGAATAACAAATGATTTATATTGAGACTACTAGGTGGAATATAATTAAATGGAAAATAAACATGAATTTAAGATAAAATACATATATTTTTATATATCAAATGTATATTTTTAAAAGCTTAATTAATTTTCTGGTAAATACAACTTCATTTTAATAGGTTTCAGCTTGCAGATCACCACTTCTTACCCAAGTGCCACTTTTTATAATTAATAAATTTGTTAAATCAATGAATGAAAACATGACAGAGTAGTTTAATTGTTAACACACATTTATTCTGATTTTATTATCAAGATTGAGTAATAAAATTGAAAAATATATATAAATACAATGCAGTCTTATCTTTTAGTTTACATTTTACTATTTTTCAATTGTATAATTAAGTAAATACAAATAAATAATAGCTGTACATTTACATTAAAGGCTAAGATAATATTAATCAAAACTAATTTCCCTTACAACTTGATACCCTTACAGTCCAAAAATATCTTCATCAAGGATGAGCCCATCAGTGGCTGCAAGGATCTGCCCATCTGCAGTATATCGGATATTTCAGATCATGAGGCGTCATTGGGTGAGTGTACAATAAAGAGCCTATCATAATCATGACAATACATTGTGCGGATTGTTTACTTTGGCCAAGTGCTTAACCCATTTGCTATATCGGTTTCGTATTCTTGTATACGATTTTTTTTCTTCTCTTTACTTTTTTTGTGTTGGTTATAAATGGCATTTCGAGGTCTGGCGAGGCTTTTGATAAGGGATTTCCTAGAAATGGAAATAATTGAAGAGCAAAATGTTGTTTAAAGAGCAAATGTTTTCACCATTATAAAGTTGTGGCTATATCTTGACTCTTGTACATACGTGGCTATATATCTATGCACAATACTAGGAAAGATTACTTTTGTTTATATATAAACATCCATCACCAATAAAGCCTGATCCCCTGTTGGGTAGATTAAAAGTTGGCTAAGTTTATGGATACTTACTTGGTTTTAATTAAAGTTGAGAGGGATTGAGATTGGAAAATAAGATAGCATTTGAAGTTTCTAAGAATTGTATCTGTGAGATACTCTCTCGAATTCCAGAAATTGCAGAAATATATTGGTATATTATATATAAAAATAATAATTTATGCTCTTTGAATCCTTGAACTGTTAAAAAAATATTGTTAAATGTGTTCAGAAGGACATATCTCTGTCGCCTTAACTGAACATAATTTGGCTAGTTGTTTTTTTGTTTTGCCTTTTGAACTGGGCGATAAAAAGGCAAAAAATAGTCAGAAGCAGGGGGCTGGAGCCAACCAAATAATTTGGCGATAAGATAAGCCACACAAAAAGCGTGTTGCTGAAAAAGAGAATCAAATATAACGCAAAAAAAAAAAGGGAAACAATGCCAAAGAAAGATATTTTTGCCAGGTTCCCCCAGAATGGGTGTGTGTTTATAGCAGCATATCGTGTGCATTTATTATAATGTAGTCGTTGGAATATACATAATTGCCTCGCATAGTTGGATTCATATTTCAGGGAAAAGTCACGTCGTTTGCTTCCGGTGGGCCCAGCCCCCGACAATCCGGGGGCTATAGTCTCCTCCTCGGCAAAGGCAAAGTGCCAAGCGAACTTACACAGATTCATTCACTCACTCAGCCACTCGTTCAGTCATTCATTCATTCATTGGCTCCTTTGGATTCTTCTCTAAAAAAAAAAGAAAAAGAAAAGACCGAACGAGATCTTGCTGCTGAATACATTTGCATGGGAAATACACGAAATAAATATATGAAAATGTGCAGTGCTACCTAAAACGCCGCCCCCTTTCTCAGCTGCTACTGTTGCTGTTGCTGTCAATCAGGCAATACGTCAGTCACTCACTCAGTCACTCTGTCAACTGTTCGTATACGTAATGTGACAAACATAGCTGCCATTCTTGTTGCTTTTCCCTAGCATATTTCTAGTACACTTTAGCTATTATTACACACACACTCTGAAAACGGCTTCATTTGTACGTTTGTTTTTGTATCGGACAACGTTTTATGGTTATTTGTTATGCATCTTTTGCTCTGTTGTTCACGAACCGAGAACAATGTATGAAAAATGTGTTAATAATGGGAAACTCTCGTTGTTTTTTTGTGGGTAGCACTTAGGATTTGGGTATGCAGATATCATAAGTCGGGGCTTGATGTCAAAATTAAAGCAATAATATGATTCACAGAGGAATGATAAGTACTGCGTTGGGCTTGTTTATTTAATTTTTAGATATTAAAGTGCAACAAAATTTATACAAATAAATGAAATTTTGTAAAAATAAAAAATGATACCATTAAAAGAAGTAGGGAAACATTTGGTCCTGACGCTACGTAAATATATCTTTGCTTCTCTCTGAATTTGTATCTGTATCCGTGGCACAAATCGAACCCAATGCACTGCCCCAGCTGTCCAAGTCACTGGCAGCGAAACGATCTTAAAGCTGTTTAATGTTTATAAAAACAAATAATACAAATCTTGCTGGGGATTCAGTCTTTTTTTTGCTGCCATCGCAGCCGAATGAAAAGGAACCCGAAAAAAACGTAAAAAGTATTTATGTATTTATGTCTTATCGCTGCGTAGAGATCAACAAAGCGAAAACAATTTCAATGTCAACGCAAACCCAAGACTAAAGTCAGTGCCCAACTAAATATACAAATGGTTAGTGTACACTGGGGTGGACCTGAATGGTTTTACGTATAAAATAGAATTTTAAAGATGCTTCTTAAGATAATCACTCATACGTCGTGTTGTCTTTGATTTTTGTTTTTAAATTGTACATAGTACAAACATATTATATATTCTTAATTGTGTAAGCCCGTGAATAGTATTTAATAAAAGTATTTAAATCAAATATACATATATTTTTATTGCGTCACAATATTATTAATATTTATTACTCATACGCAGCGTTGCCTGAGCTTTTGATTACTTGTAATATTTTTGTGTTAAATTTGTTTTTTAATAATCGGAAAAAACTTATAAGCACACTGTATTTAAGTGCTTAACTTGATTGTTTTGCATTTTCTAAGATTTAAAATCATATTTGTCCTAAAAAGAACCTCTTAGTTTGCAATAGGTCCACCTTACTAAGCCTATATAAAGATATGTACAATCCTACATGCGGTGGTATGTACATACATATATATGTATGTACGTTCATACATCCATACATACATATGTGGGACCCGAGAGTCCCTTACTGAAAACTAAAAACGGCTGGCAGCATGAACTTTTCGCTCGTCGCTAGAAGATCGCGGCCATAAAAATGGCAACAAAAATATAAAAAAAAGGGAAAAATAAAATAAAATCACGAGAATAAAAACAAAAAGCAGAGAAAACATGCAAAAACGGCGACAACTGCGCAGATGCTGAATGGAAAATGGGGATACAAATAAAAACAGCAACAAAAAATTAAAAAAAGGGGGGAACATCCATCTCGTCAGCGAAAGATCGGGGGGCAACACGTAAATTTAGTTTACATTATGTAGCGAGATACACGCAGGCTGCCCTTATTTTAATTATATGCGCACACAGATACCCGTACAGTGAGCACTCTAAAGAGGGGATCTTGTGTTTTATTAAGGAAGGGAATGGTTGCAAAGATTCGGTTCGTAAGAAATAATACCAAAAATAATAAAAATTTAATAAGGAATATAGTAAGGATCAAAAGTTCTTGCTACATTTGCATTTTCTTTATTGTTAATTGCTTAATCCAGGTAGCAATAAGGTCGTAGAGGTTGATTTTCTTATGAATTAGGAATATTCTTCAGTTTCTTGGCGAAATATTCACATATCATATCTAATATCCATAAAATCACCCACAATATCTAAGATCTTATTCATTTGCGATACAATCTAACAAATATTCCCTTTTAGGAGTGCTTTCTGTATGCACGCACACTTGCAGCGCTGTTAATCATCTCTCATTAATCATAAACTTTGGAAATAACAAGAAATAAAACGAAATGAGCGAAACGAAATAATAAATAAAGCAAATTAAATTTTTGCTTATTTAATATGCGCTATGATTTGTACAAAAAAAAAAATATTAATAAATTCTCAGAGGGAGAGAATGGGCTCCACCAGGCGGAGAGAAAAAGTGAACAAAAGAGAGCTCCTGAGAGTGTGGGGCGTCGGCGTTAGCGTCAGCAGCGACGTCAGCGTCGTTGAGCCCCACAACTTTCATTCATTTTGGCGCTCATTTCATTCATCCTCGCGCAGTCGACGCCGCAGCCGACGTCGCTGCTCCCCAGAGCTCCCTCTCTGCCACGCTCAGTGGCTCTCTTGGCGCTCTCTCTCCCCCCCCAAAGAAACACGTTCGTTTTCATTCATACATCGGCCAGGCAACAAAAAAAAAATATTACTAGCTGGTTCTGAAAAAGCAAAGCAGCTATGGAAATACAAAAAAAAAAAAAAGAAAATAAAAACTGTGGCGGCTTTGAAATGCAGTTGATGAATGGGGGGAATATGCGGATTGGGAATGAGAATGAGAATGGGAATATAAGGCAGCGACGAGTGGATCTTGTTTGTTGGGGTCTTCTCTGCCTTTTTTTGTTTTTGTTTTTAATTCGATAGCTGTCTACCCATCTCGCTCTGCCACTCGGTTTCTGCTGATGCTTCCTCTGTCATTTGGGGCTTGACGTTTGTTTCCTTCCTTTTTTGCGTGTGCGCCGTGCTGCTGCGCCCCTCTTTCTTCCGATCTGCTCCGCTCCTTGTCTCTCCTTGTCGTCGTCCTAGGCTGGTTCCTGCAAACCGGCTTCGATTTTGTCTTCCTTTTCTTCTTTGGCTTTGTCTTTTGGGGTCCCCCCTTTAATCGCAGCTCCAACTTCTTTTTCTGATACTTTTTTTCACTGTCTTGCTGCCGCTGTCCGTGGGCGCGTCTGTGAGTTTGGCTTGAATTTGAACTGCAGTTCTTCGTATCTTATAAATACCCTTTTCATTTACCAACGTATCTTGATTCTTAATTCAGGAGTTTTCTAATAGTTTTGACTAAATTAAGTACGTAGATCCTTTATTTTTATTTTATTTTATAGTTTAATAAATAAAAGATAAGAGTAAAGAACAAACTGCAAGAGTATAGTAAACTTCGTTTTCCCCTCTCCATTTGCTTTTATAGCTTGTTGTGTTTTTATTTTGATTTTTAGCTGTTCGCTTTGGGACCAACTTCTTATTTATTCATAATTTGAACTCCCCCTTTTAGGCCGCTCCCCCCTTCGTGCAGATCCCCTCATCTGCAGCCGCCCCTGACTCCACGCACAATTTTGTGGGCAGCTGCTGTTGCTGCTGCTGCAAATGGAAAAGTGGAAGTATGGAAATATGTATGGAAAACTGGAAAACGAGTTGCCAGCAAACAACAAACAAACAAACACACACACACACAGTTTCTCGGTGTTTTCTGATTCCAAGTTTTTTGTTTTAATTTCAGTTTTTGTTACCTTTCAAATTTCTTGTTCACAGATCTTTTTTCCTCTTTTGCGGTTGTCGTTGGTTTTAGGTTTTTTATTGTTTTGGTTCGTGGAACTGCTGCGTTAACAACTTTTTTTGGTTGGTGATATTGTTGTTTTTGTTTTGCTGCTTCTACAAATTTTCATTCATTCATGCAGACGCACACTCGAATGTAGGTTTGTGTGTGCGTTTGTGGAATATATCGCCTGTTTTATATTTCATATGCACGCCACTTTGTACTCACTTCACTTACTATTTGTGATTTTTCGTTTCGTTGTGCTTGCTTTTTTATTTCTCGCCTTGCCTTTTTCGCGGCTTTTCGCTGCGAGTGTGACTGTGTGACTGTGTGTGTGTGTGTGTGCGTATCTGTGTTTCGCCTGATTCTGCTTTATTCATTCATAAATTTTTACAGCCCCAACGTTGATTTCTGTTGTTGTTTCGCTCGAAATTAATTGCTTGCAAAGTTTTTGATTGAATTTGCATTTGCGGTTTTTATGAGGGATAATTCGGTGCATTATTGAATTTATTTTTGGATATAGCAAAAATTATGACTAGGCCTTATCTGTTTTGTAAGCCCAAATATTTGATTATTTATTTAAAAAATGTTTTTGTTTATTAAAAATTCTAAATCTTTCAATTTAATAATTATAAGCGATTTATTATCATATAACCAGACTCTTTATTAAAGAAATAATAATTAAGAAAAGTTTTTAATGACTGATTAAATATTTTAATTAATATTAATAGCTTTCTACCACTCGGTTTTCCTTTTTCTCTGTGTAGATATTCAAATTCAAATGTAAATCGCTTACAAAACTCAAATAGACTTTATCTAATCACGTTCTGTTTCCATTTTCATTTCCATTTCCATTCATTCATACCCCAAAAATAAGAAACAAAAACAATGTTATCAAAAATGTTACCCAAAAAAGCAAACCGCTTTTCCAACGGATGTGTCTAAATTGAGTGCATCCCCATGGACAAATTAGCAGCGTTTATTGTAACAGTTTCTGTTGTTTCTCCGGATCTTCCAATCATCCAGTTGGACAGAGCCCGGCGCATGGCTAATCAGCACGCTCCGCATGCTGTAATGGGGAGTTACAAGATCCGAAATATATATAAAACGTATTGCCAAGATAAAGCCATCAATGTAAATAACTGACTCTGCAGTAAAGTCAGGGTGAAATGCTTACAAGATCGCCGACAAACTGTTGGGACGACCCTCGTGCGCGTGCGACCTTCACTAATTTTTGAACTTTAACAAATCGAAGAACACTCGCCCCGAAAATCGAAAAACTTGGGTGTTGAGTTAACAAAGAGAGAAGAGCGTACACAAATATTTGTGGCTGATAAGAGCGTTCCTTATCGCTGGGTTGGTACTCGGGGAACCTGGAGGAGGGAACTATCCGGAGCACTCCAAAAATTATAATGCACTTAGCCTACACCTTGAAATATTGGACCACTGTGTGGCATGAAGACGGTTTCTCAGCTGTTGCCAAGGTTGAAAACGAAAACATACTTTTGGTTTTTCTGTAAAATATTCCTAAAGCAATTTGTAATTAGGTTGAGTTACTTTTCTAATTGTTACAAGCTTTGTTCTTTTTTGTATTTTCTTGTCTATTTTATTATTAGCTTTTAATATTAATTATTTAATTAATTAATTGTTTTCTGAAAGCTTTTTGTTGAATTACGATTTGTATTGCTTATCAATTACGCAAACTAATTTGAATTGATTCATTAATTTTATTTTATTTGCTTTTGAATTGAATTTTAAAATATTTTATATATAAAATATAAAATATATTAAAATTATAAAAAATATAGATAATATTTTTGTATAAAATTTGGTTCTAATTTAATCATTATTTTTAAAGGTTTACATTTTCTTATCACTGTTTTTAGTTTTTATATTATTTTGGTATTTTTAAGTGTTTATAATTTATTTTTTCACATTTTTTACATGTAAAATTAGCGACATCTACTGGCAAACCGTTAGTTAGTGGTATATACAAAATATTGCCTACATAAGGGGGCAGTTGAGCAACAGAAGAATTCAAAAACTGTTGCATACCCCGAGGCTAATAGCAAGAGTTAATGAAAAATTTCTTCTAAATATAAATTGATATTTAATTATTAAATTATAAAAATAAGCAGCAAAATTTATATCCAGCTGTAACTTTATAAAAACCTTAAATTAATTAAGCAACTTAAAAAGACCTTTTGCTAATCTCTTGTAGATCATACATTTATTTTTGACTCCGGACATTATTTAACCTTCAAAACTCATAAAATATATAAAATACGCCTCGAATTTACTGACCAAAAAAGTCAATTTATATATATTTTTTATTTTTTGCCAAGCCTTAAAAGTAAAACGTATTAAAAAGAAACTTCAGCGCGTGCCACAAACTAATTATTTGATAATTTGGCCAAATGAATAAAAACCGAATTTCTGAGTGCCACTTATGGCCATTTCGGGAAAAATTCAATTAATCATAAATGCCAAATATGGATCGAAAAAACATATATTTGCGGAGAAAAGGAAACCGAAATGCCATTAGGAAATGCTGCAAGACAAGACGAACAAATATGAATCAATTAATGCAACAAAAGGCAACCTGTCCAAGAAAAAAATAGAGTTAATAAAAAGAAAAACAGAAAAATTAGATCTCCGTGTGTTAGTGTATGTGTGTGTGTGGTGGATGTTGTGGGGCAACAAATTGCGGCAGTGGAAACCCGTTCTTGGGACAGCTTCAATTGCATTTTATGATTTACCAACCCGCAGCTAGCGGCCAGCAGTCGGCCAATTGATAATGCAATCGATGAAAAATTGAATCGCACAGGATCTCTCTCTCTCTCGATCCGATCCGAACCGATCCATATAAATATCTTTTCGGGGAGTGGGAATATGAGAAGAACACCTGCCATGTCATAATGATTGTGTCTGCACAATTTTCCAGTTGCCTGCCTCTAGTCCCGAAGTCTCAACCCAAAGTGAGTCCAGGAGTCCTCCTCGGCCGGGTTCTATCGATCTTCGATCGACAGTCCAAGCGTGTCCACCTGGTCTGGTTCTATTTCGCTCTCTTGGCCAATTTAACGCTGCCGCCACTGCCACTGCCAGTACCCCTTGGCCAATTGATAATTTAACGCTTCAATTGGCCCAAAATGTTGTCTAAAACAAAGGCGGACGGAAGGGCGGGCGAGCCTATATGGATGGCTCTCTGGGCCATTGCCTTTCGGCTCTTTATTATTATTATATTTTCTGCCTTGTCATAATTTGTTCAGCATTTTAAATTAAACTTTTTTCCGTCTTCGGCTCGTGTAATGCCTAATGGCTTTTGTGTGTCTTAATGTCTTTTCTGCAATTGTCATTTGAATTAAGAGCCTATTCGTTGCGCTACTTTTGGTATTAATGGTGGAAGTTTTAACTAAGTCGATCGGCGGATCTTATACCATTAAGTGTGTATATAGTAAAGTATATCAATTGGAACGGTTTTAAATTGGGTTTTTTTTTGTTTTAGAGGGGAAAGTGATCATGTTAAGTGTGTCATGTTGGAGTTTATTAAGTGACTCAAATTCAATTTAATTTCTTTCGTATCCCTAACAATCTCTGGCTGTTTTTTAATTTATTAACTTTAAATCAAGTTCATTTGCTTAAATTACTTGCAGCCAAATTTATGTAAATGCTTTTTATGGCCAGCCAAATGTTTCTGTTTTTTATTTATTACATGAGCCATTAATCAAGTGAAACAATTTATTTCCCTGTGAATCAAGTAAATCGCTTGGCATAACTTAAGTTGAATTATTTGTAAAATGAATTTATGAACAGATTTATTTCGAATATCGTTCAATAACTTTTGCAGAAGGAGAAGATCTCCGCAAGCTAATTAAAGTCTGGTCATAAGTAACATCTTGAAGATCATGGGAGATGATCCTCAACTCAAGAGGGATCTCTCTCTCTATATATACCATATATATTCCGTGTCGGCACTGGCGCTTTTGTGTCTATTCGAACCAAAAATTCTCTAAACAAAAACAATCGATAAATTTCCATAGAAGATTGCTGCAAGTGGCCGAGGATAGCGCCATTCGCACAGTGGGTTACCTTTGATGCCGGGCGCAATTTATCAACGCATTTTATTGAGTGTTTTCGTAGCTCGCCTGCATTTGAAATCCTCGCCGCCTGATGCTGACCATAACACCCACAATTGAATTCGATTTGGATCGATGAGTGGGGGAGGGGATCTATTAAGGTAGAGGGGGGCTGTGTGACTCTCAAAAAATCGGCTTGTATATACAAGGGAAAATATATTTATATAAGTATATCGTTTTACAGTGCAGATTGTGATTATAGGGAAGGCATTCTAAAAGAAAACTAACTATAAAACTTAGGAAAATTAGATTATTTTATAAGGAAGACTTAATAATTCTTAATTTTTATATAAATTATATAATATTTGTTGCAGAATTATGAAAAACTGACCACAAAAGTTGAGATAAATATATTATTTAAGGTATTTATTATCCTTTATTTGTGGTACAAGTTGGGCTGTGTGTTTTTAAAGAAAGTTTTTATTATTTTTTATGATTTTGAATATATAAATAAAAAGAATTAATTCTTCATTTATTTTATTAAATTTTTTGTTTCGTTGAAGTTTTATAAATCCCTGAAATAAGCCTTAAATTCTTTTCACTTTGCATTTAATAAGTTTTCTGAAATACTTTCTGCTTTCGAATAAAATAAATATTATATTAAATAAAGTAATAGGCTTTAGTAGCCTTTATTTCACTTATTATTTTTATTAATATTTTAAAATTATTTATAAATCCATTAATACATTTAACATGACCTAAACATATATTTTAATTGATATTATATAAATAAATGTAATAAATGTAAATAAATATATGTTATTTTTGTTTCTTTAACATTTTGTGCATATTTAAAGACACCTACAATCTTGTTACGCACTGTACTGAAATTTGTGTGTTTGGTGTGCCTAAGATGGGAAGTTAATTTATGCTAGGGTTAAGCATTTAGTTTTGTTTATTTGAAACCCGCAAGATTTGTGGTTCTCCACATAAATTTGTTTGTCAATGCACCTTTCTCTTCTTAGGCCGCCAACTCCCCCTCCAAATCATTCCTTTTTTTGTATTTTTTTTTTGTTCTTTCCCCTGGCTGTTGAAATCCATTTAGTTTTATTTTTTAATTGCGTTCCGTACATTTGTTTAGGTAGCCGCAGCATCGCACCGAGGAGTGTGAAAATTCAGAGCCTGCAGAGACTGCAGCACATTTTTATATATCGGAGTCGAGGGGGAAAATATCAGCCTGTACTTGGACCGCTTTTCTTAGCCATGGCTAATGCCAACAAACACTCGCCTCGATAGCAGCGCACGCAAGCTGCATTTGCGAGCAGGTGAAACTTTTGTCCAGGCAGAGAGGTGATGCCTAGCCAAGGAGGGAGGGGTGATGGAGGGGTGAGTGGGCTTTTGGGGGAGTGGACCAGGCGGTGGTTGGGTTGGTAGCAGTTTGAACAGCTGACCAAACCACTTTTGTGGCATAAAAACTGGTTGACTATGGGTCTGATGGGTCCTGCAGTTGCAGTTGGGGTCCATTCCCTTCCCCTCCCCTCTATTCACTCGTATCTCTCTATTAAAAATAGTCTAATGATCAATGCCACAGACCTTAGCAATGCACTGAAACTAAAGGCTTATAAAGTTCTGAAGAAGAAAGGATATAAATTTGATTTTTTTTTAAAGAAATTTAGAAAGCAGTATTGTCATTAGCTGGAATAAGAAGCCAGAAAGCCACAGGATATCATTTAATATAAGAGAAGTCTACGTTCCACATATCTTAAATATTATGCATAAAAAATATGCTAAAATAAATTGAAAACAATTTATAAATCTGTTTTTATAACCAAAAAACTTGCATTTTACAGTTTGTTTTAGGTAAATAAATAATATTTCTTGTTAAAAATTTTAGCTAAAAGAGTAAAAATCTTAAAAATAAAGAATGTAAATATAAAATACTTGTAAATACTTTAAAAGTCCCCTCCCAGTGTAAATATGCAAATCTAGAAAAGAGTCTAGGGTCCAGTTGTGCATCCTCGCGATGAGCATTTGTGGTTCTAGGGCCACCAGAGGCCAGGTGCTAAAACAGGCCACGCGAAAGGAGGTTGAATCCGCTGGGGGAATATGCAGAGCGGGAAGTCAATCCAGTTGTTTCCATCGGCGTGGGCTTATTACCAAGCAACCAGGCACCATCAACCTGTGCAACCCAGCTACGGCCAGGCATCTTCATTTCAAGCTGCAATCAGAAAAAAAGAAGTTATCACCATGACCCCTGCCAGTGGCTCCTCTTTCCCTTCCCCCTTTTTAGGACCAATTATATGTCGAAAAATTAAGTTAATGCCGTGTGGGTTTAGCTAGTGGCGCCAGTCTTGATATCTTATTTAAAAAACAATTAATATTTTGCCTCTTTTGGGTCTTTTAAATCGGTTTTTTTATCATCCGCCACTCAGCGGGATGGCTAAAAGTGCCTTCCGTCACACATATTCGAAATTCGGTTATCAATTAATGGCCAAATATATTTGTTCAAATAAAAAAAGCAACCATCAGACGAAACCGAAAACGTCTCAGCCATAAATAAAGCGAGACAAAATGTTTTTACAGCTTCAGATACATTTAATTTCAATTCTCTTAATTTATTCAAAGCCGTTACCAAATTAATACTTAAGGCCACCGCATCATTGAGATAATGTCTAAAGTCGCACGGGAGTGCTTCTTGGGGAGAGTTTAAGTCTGAGGTTTTAGGCAATTATTATTCCCTGGCCCCTGGAGTGTGTGAAAGCTATTAAAAACTGAAGCTGAAGCTAAGGTTAATGGAGAGTTTTATTTAATTGGAAGTTACATAAACATAAACAAATATATATTTGGGATTTTAGTTGGGTATTAAATTCTTATCTTGCAAGTATTTAGAAGAGATTTTTAAGAAAAAAGTATCTAAAAGATACTCTTTATCGCCACATGCTGCCCAGCTCTAGCTTAAGCCTTTTTTATTATTCCATCCGCGCTCCGTAATGAATAATTATTGCTAATTGATGCTGATAAAAAAATGAATTTATGAATGTGTTTCTGTCGCCGTCACTGCGGTCACTCTTCTATCAATTAAATTGGTTCGCCTCGGACCTGTTCCTCCATCCAGTTATCAGCCACGAATGGTTAGAAATGACTAACAAATCAAATAGGTGGATATGATGGATACACATGGCCATGGGAATTTGTTTGTTGCGTTGCCAACGGGCAAGAAGTTGGCCATTTTTATCTAAAAGCTAAGCTCCTCTCTGCTATATTTTCTTTTTTAATATACGATATTTGTGTACCGAGATGCGTCACTGAACTGCCAGTATCCAGTACCGAGACCAAGTCGCCGACCGAGCCCGATAAAGAGCGAAAACAAATTTCATTCATGATTCCAGATAGGCCGGCGAAGGCTTCGCATTTGCGAGTTGTTGTGCTGTTGTTGTGCGACTCATATAAACTATAATCTATCTGCATGGCAGCGCGGGCATGGGCACACAAACAAAAGATACACTCGCACACACATCGAGCATATTTAATTTGAGGCAAACTAGCAATGATTAGGAACATCCGGTTTACTAACCGAAAAACCAACCGAATGGGCGACCAAACGAATCAACGGAGCCAACGAATCCCAGCCCGGGGACCAGTCCAGGCATCCCATTACCCATTGAACAGTAGCCAACACTGAGGGAAAATGTTGATTTCTTTACATTAAAATATCATAAAGATATCAGAGGTCCTGGAGTTGAGGCAGGGGAATATCTTTAAATCCAATTATTTATGTAAGTAAGGAACGTTTATTTAATTTGTTTGAATTTAGGTAGCATCTTTGAACTTTTCTTGATTAAAGGGACTTTCTTCCGTTATGAAGGTGTAGATTAAAAATATTTATTTAAAATTATTGGTATAATCTTATACTCTTATGATTTAAAAGAAATAAATTATAAAGGCTCTGTATTTGAGCCTATCTATTACATAGATTTCCCTTTTTTATTTCGATATTACTGGAATATTCATAATTCTGACATAAAGATAAGGTGGTTCGTTTCAAAATAAGTAAATAAAATTGAAACTAAATAATGTTGAGTCAATATTAAAACAAGAAAACTATCTTAAGATTTCTAATGAAAACTAAGAGTTAGTTAAATTTTAGAAACAATCTTCATTATTCACTTTTAAAAACTCAGGAAAATTGTAATTTTGAGCTATACATTTTCCGAATCGTTTGATATTTTCGCCTTTGAATTCTTTTCATTAAAATTCAAAGCAATTCATTTATAAATTTCTACAAAATGTTGCAAAAAATGTCATGAATTTCCCCGTAAATTAAATTCTTAATTAATATCTAAAGGTGTTTAGTTTATAAGTTGTAAGTATTTTTCCCCCAGTGCCCTGCGACAACAGCAAACGACACTCGTCGTCCCATTCAACTTGATTCGTTCTTACGAGTTTGTGTCTACGACATGGTCATCATGAACAAAGGCGAAATCATCTTCATCATCGTCTTTTCCAACCGTTGAGGCTGAGATGTTGAGCGCTGGATCTTAAATCTTGGATCTTGCAGCTTGTGTTGTGTGTGTGTGTGTGTGTGCTGAGTGTGGGGTGCCGCTGCTGGACACTGGAAGCGCCATCCGTCGAGGTCCAACCTCTTCAGCCTCTCAGTTCTGGACATAAAGCGGATAATAATGTTGTTCTCGTTGCCTGCCTTGCTCTTCGGAGGCTGTGAAATCTTCTGTTTGGAGTTTGAATTGTGTGTAATTTGTTTGCTGGCTACTGCGCGCGGCTACTGTATTTTCCATCCACCAAGCCACCAAGAGCAGCTCCACAGCACGGCCTGAACATCTCCACACGATCACACGGGGGCAGGGTGGGGGAAGAGGGGCTCTTTGTTTGTTGTAAGCCGCGACAATCGACGTCTTCTCTTCGGTCCTCTGTGCTCTTTTGGAGGCCCCAACTGATCCGATCGGCATCCGATCGTTCGTGTTTATCTAGCGCTTTAAAATGTGAAGTCTTCTCTTGATTTTTCTCCTTCTACTCCACTGGTTGCCCAACCGACTTCCTTTCGGTGCATCATTAAGAGCTTTGAGGGGGGAGATTTTTCCTCTTTGGCTGCGCTCAATTATTGATATTCATATTGGTAAATTAAATTAAATTAAATTGGAGCTGAACGATTTAAGACTGGTTTAAGGTGCAGGAGATCCTTGGATGTTCTCTTGAAAGAGGCAAAGAATAAGTAGTTAGGTTCGATCTAAAGCTTATTGAAATTAGTTTAATAATATAATTAATTTATTTTTAGATTAGTGCTTATCTTTTTCATATGAAAAATGTTTTTCTTAGTCCTGTACTTTTGAAGAAAGCTTAAGATAGTTTTAAAAATCATCTTTTTGCTGTAAATTATTTATACAATAATTGTCCCCTTAAAAAGCTATACCTTTACCTTTAAATCTATTGAAATTTCTTCATTTTTTCCATCAAAAAAACCTCTTTCTTGCGGTTTGTAAGATATAAGATCATTTCCCATTCCAAATCTTACTTCCGTTTGCCCTAAATTACAATCAGAACTATGATTATATATTCCCGTTACGATTTCTAACTCTAGTTTCATTCATAACTCAAACAAGTTCCGTTTATTTTTGGCAAATTTATACAAAACTTTGCTCATTAGAATTTACAACTTGCCAATCAATATGTATTTCCGATCATCTACTGTATTTTTTTTACTACCTAATTAACTCGGATCAGGTTAGTGACCTGACCCACCCCGATCGTATTGAAAGTGCCGCTGCTTCCCATTGATATCTCCATATCTAATTTATGCGTAAACTGCTGATTTGATGAGGAGGAACTTGTGAAAATATTAAACCGAACTTCCCATAGCAATTAAAAGGTAATTAAGACGATATATATACATATCATTCATCGTATCAATACATATAGAATGAACTAGTTTGGGCTGAACAGCTTTTTTTACACATTCATTGATTAAAACAAATTGATAATTAATAACTTGGATGGGTGCAGACAGGTATAAGAAGAAACACGACAAAAAAAGAAAAAAAAAACAAAACTAAGATGGCGAAACTTGTTTGGCCCGGAAACATATCCTGTGTCCATTAACTGTTTTACGTGCTTGACAAACTTCCGCAGTGGGAAAAAGATTTTGCTTTAGTTTTCCCAACCCGCTTGGCTTCCTTTGCTGCTGCTGCGACTGCTGCTGCTGCTGCTGCTGCTGCTGCCTTGCAGTGGCTGCTGCGGATGCTGCAAATAGGTTGGACCTGGGCCTGGCCTGTCCCGGCCCCACTTGACCAGCGGACCACTCGATGCTTGCAGTTTTCTAAGCTGATTTGAATGCCAGATACTAGTCGATGTGAGGCAGCAACTTTCGCATTTCATTTGCCACGGAGTTGGGGAGTTGGAGTTGGAGTTGTAGCTCCCCACCACATCATTCACTTGGCTTGGCTTTGCTCTGCAAAATATCTGGTCAGTTGATCAGTTTCCCCAGCTTTTGGCTCCTACTAGCTCCCAGCTTCACTCCAGCCCCAACTGTGCGAGTGCAGCTCCAAAAAGCCGAAAAGAAAAAGTTGCATGCGTTTTTGCAGTGAATATTTAAGCAAAGGATGCTTTGTAGTCCTGGAATACTCTAAAAAAGGACATTTTTAGTTACTCTTCTAGGGAATAAATATATTTAAACTAAAATATATCAAATTATAAACATAAAACATATATGATATATAGAAATTAGAGTTCGTTCAAAAGATTTCTAAGCTTTATTAATCCCAATTAAACCCTCAACGGGGAAAGGGTACCCCTCATTCGTTTCCTTTTCTCTTAGTATAAAAATTTGCCGAGTTTGTTTTTAGTTACTTCTCACATTGACCGGATGAGCAGCTGCTGGGGATCAGGTGAGGATGAATATAATAACATAAACCCCAATATCAACAACGGCAGCGACGGCCGATCGATCGGCAGGCAGGCAGGCAGGCGAGCGAATGGACCAAAACTGACGAAACCAGTTCCCATTGAGAAAACGGCAAAGCGCCCAAGGGGGCGGGAGGATGGAGCAGCTGGGAGCTTGGGAGCTGGCAGGGATCTGGGGGGGGAGGGGACTACATCACTGGCCACTACATGAATTAATCACTTCGTTTGTAGTGGACCCGTGTGTTGGGGAGATCCGAGAGCAGGCGGCGGGTGGACTGCTCGACTGGCATTAACCCAGCATGTGCGGATGTCGATGTGGATGTTCGAGTTTTCCAGATCAACGGATCTGCCCCTCTCTGTGTGTGTGTGTGTGTGTGAATGGAGGCACCGGGTGGCTGTTACTGTGTGGATACTAGTGTGAGCGTGCCAAGATTTTATGAATGAAATGATCGACAGCTGAATTGCAAAATCGTTAAACAACGAAAAATCTTCCAATCTTGACGGCAGCGGCGGCTATTTGTTGATGCTCTGGGTTGCCATTGATCCAACAGGTCGTCCATCGTCTCATCGTGTATTGATCATCAAGACTTTGGTGATCGAGAGCTCCCAATGACGATCATCATTGTAATCATCATAATCATCAATCGGAGTCCGACGTCAACGATGTAGCGCCGATGGAAATCTAATTTCTCTTAATTATATTGCCAGCGATCTTTGTAGACTTAATGAGTGTTGATTAAAAATTTGTTGTTGTTGCCCAATGATCTGGCCTGGAGATTTATGGCTAAGCATATAAAGATTTATATATATTGCCACTGGATATGCACAGATTTATTTGTGATTTCCTTTCGCTGTCAATTGATAGTTTTGGCCGTTGTTTAGTTTTGGCTACGATTCGATGGGAGTTCGTTATGGAAAGATCCGATCAGTTGGTCAGTCAATTAATCAATCAATCGATCAATGGGGCTTACACATTACACCTGTTTGATAGACGTTGGACATGTGTGTGGGAATTATTAGGGGTAATTTATAGGAAAATGAATTTAATGTAATATATAAATTAAGTATAAGTATAAGTAAAATACCCAAGGGAAGAGTACAAATCTACATCTTATGAAATTAATTATTTTCAGGCTTTAATTCTATATTTAAGGCGGATTTCTTTTTAATTTTCCCTTAAAATATTTCGTAAATTCCCAACCTTTAACATTTCTAAACCCATTTAAGTTTTAAAAACTATTGTAAACCCTAAAGTTTATTAACAAACAACTTTTATATCGCATTGCCCCAATAAATTATAGTTTTTAATAATATTTAGAGGAAGTTCCAACTATTTCTACGTCATAGTGCCTGCCTACCCTTTCCTGAAACATAATTACCCGCTCAGATCTGCAATCACTTGCTTAAACATTTCCTTTCATAAAACACTGACATATGAGTTCTCTCCGATATGTAGTATATATGAATATATATATAGAATTTCGATCGTGAACAAGCTGATATTGCACTTCAAACAGTTGCCAAAGTGTCTGTTTGATATCAGACATTCGGCGTTGCCTTCCGCTGCAGTCAGTGGCACGTTCCTCCTCCGTCCTCCTCCTCCCCCACTTATTTCACACCTTTGGGGCATTATCCCACACCCTCCCTCACCCTCCCCTCCAAAGACCAACCACAACAGCCGAGTGCAATGGCAACAAACATGAGCAGGAGGGCGCAAGTTCTTTGATCTATCGAAGAGCTAGGAACACCCCACCAACTCATAATTACTGGAAGAGCGCGCAGGAAGAACAATCGAAGGTATATATATATATAGATATAGATATATAGTGTATAACCCCAGCAGATCGTTGGTCAGATCATAAACATTGATTTTTGTGGGATATTTTTTCAAAATTTCATTAGGGTTTTTTTGCTCCTTCTTTCTTTTGTCGTTTGATGTTTTTCCACCAAAAACGGAAAATAAACAATGTTTGCAATGGGAATTTATTGTGCCAAAAAAAAAGAACTACAAATACATATAAATCGGTTTAGATATGGCCAAGCTTCCAGTATATATATTTTTGGGGGATTATGTTTTGTTTGTTTGTAAACATTGACAAGTTCCGCTGAAGTTGCGATTGCAGTTGAAATTGAAAATGGGAAAAATCGAAAATGGAAATTCGTAATTGGAAATTAGAAAATGCCGCGCTGTCTGCTTGGCATGTAGCTGTATCTGCAAATGTATCTCTATCTGCTGTTTGTGTTCTTTAATGTCTCAACTTGTTGTTTTTCTTGTTGAAACAAAATATCCATAAAAATTTGAAAAACACCAATGCAATGTTTTTTTGTTGTGTGTGTGTTTTGTTTTCCTTCAACTTTCTGTTTTGACTGCCTTGAATTTCGGGCTTCCTTGGGAGCATATTAAAAATGAATTTATTTGCTTTTAGCCAGAAGTTTCGGTGGAGGTGAACCACCAATTTTTGGTTATTTGGGACAGACACGATTGATCTCAGTTCCGTTTGGCACTACGTACATATATATACATATATCGCCCCCTGTGAGAGTTTTCGTTTGATCATCAATTTTATGGCTCGCAATTGTTTTTGGGGATTTCCACCACCGATTGACTTTGGCCTGTCCATATAAATTTCATGTTCTCCTGTTGATCGTTTGCTAAATAAACATTTTTACTTGCACAATGTTATTGTTGTTTTTGTTGCTGTTGTTGATAGAAACAGCAACAACAAAAAAAAATAGCTGGAAAACGTTTCTCACTTTCGAGTCAAATAATTGCGGCGATAAAAGTTATGTCTGAAATTTTCACGTTCCTGGAAATGCATTTCATTGCTATGTATTGAGATTTCTTAGAATATTGTGTAAAATATAATCAGCATAATTCTTTAACTTACTGTGTAAGATTTAACTCGATCGAAATCTAAAAAAATAAAGCAAAGAAAACTCACAAAAGCTGCTCGAGTCGCTCAATTTAGTTGGAACGCAGTGAACTATGAATGCTGATTTATCATTATGAATAAATGCAATTAGACAAAGTGTCTGTCCGTGTCCGCCCACCATCAATTTAGATAGAGAGACAAGCCGGGAACAATTAAGCAAAAGATCTCGCAGAGCAGCCTCTGGTGAATTGGTTTTTTGTATGTGAGATTTCCATGGGCTAATTGAATGGAATTAAAATTGAAAGAACCAAATTAAGGCAGAGGCAGCAGCACTTGGCGACAGAAGACACGACCCTTTCTCCGTTTAAGGAGGGTAGCCAAAGGTTCCTAGAATCAGGTTTTATCTGCTGTGAGTCAGCCGAGTTATGTTTGCCGAACCAAAACATATTTAAAGCTATAGCCAACGCTACTAAGTGTATATCTATTGATCGGTCAAGCTGTCTGGGGTCTTCGAAGGCCGCCAGACAGCGGGTTGCCTTTGTTATCAGCCAGCCGGAGTTCACTACCTGTCGGTGACTCAGTCCTGACCAAAATCCGAAAACCCCAGTCCCCAGTCCCCAGTCACAGTCCCAATCATAGTCCCCTTTTTGAAAGTAAAATCAGCGCTGGAAATATTATTAAAAGGGGGAGACAAGATCTCGACGCGGCTTGGGAAATATTTTTGCAAAAAAAAAGTACAAAATAAAATAAAATTTTAAAAAGAGAAACCGAACAGAAGGAGTTCGAGGAGGAGAGATTTTTGGAATGATTTTTCCCACGCCACAGACGCCAAGCGAGTGGAGGAGTCCTTGATCCGCGAACCTTGGGGGGGGAGAGAAGCCGCCAAAGGAGTCCCCAAGTCGGACATGGCTCCAGCAGAGAGGGTATGCAGTCCTTTTCGAGGATCATTAGCAGGTAAAAGCTGCAGGACGCAGACAACTTATTGTGTGCTGTTAATCCTTCAAGAGCCAGTCATATATGTCTGTGTAATTTGAGTCTTTTGAACAACCCATTTAATACTCGTTTATAATATATATTTATAAAGATATATATCTATAGATATATATATGTATAAAGCAAACCTGTATTGGAATCTGTCAAAATAAAACAGCGAACAATTCAAGTTCAAGTGCGTGGGAACTTTATTTTCTGCGAATTTCACAAGCTGCTGAAAAAGGGTAAGATAAAAATGAATTGGATATTAATTAAAGAGAATATAAAAAGCTTCATTTATATTAAAGAAAGATGATTTAATTAAATAAATTTGAGATCAAAAATTAAAATTAAAATCTTAATTTATATTATAGATAAAATTAAATCAATTTGAGAAATGTATTTAAATATTTCTTAATAACTTTAAAGAAGGAAAAGAATCTCTTTTTTAAGGCACTCTCTTGTCCATTTCAAGGACTCTAATTTGTTCGCTTAATCCCCTTCAAAATACCATAAATATAATCCCCTTGATATCCATTGATCCTCTCTCTCGTGCAGTTGGCTAAATAAATATTCCCATAATTATGGAACACACCTGAGGTGCAACACTTTTCATGTCCATTGATTGTCGAATGTCGGATGGGGAGGGGGGGAGGCTACCTACGTCCAAAATTGGGCAATTAATTTACTTTCGGCCTGGCCCCTGCCTCCTGGAATTGGGTTCGATCGCTTTGCACCCTGTTTTGCAGCAAGTGGCTGCTACGTGCAGCGTGCAACGCATCTCGTGGTGCTGCAACCACGAATCTCAGCTGCAGCATGCAACGCACACAACTCACATCACACACACACACACACACATATACGAGCGCGGCATTTAAGTGTTGAGTGTGTAATTTTATATTTCCGGTGTAGTAAGTTTCGTACGACACAAACTCCTCGGTTCTTTTTTTGTTGTTGTGTCCTCTTATGGATGGAGTATTTTGATTTTGTTATGAGGTTGGTGATGGAGTTAAGAATGAATTTTTAGAGGTTTTAATTTAAAACCTTTAAATTTGTTCATTATAAATTAAGTTAGCTAAGAGTAATCCTTGGTTAAATTTAATGATTTTATTTTTGAGGGTAAGCAAAAAGTTATGCTTGATACGTTGATTTTGTCAGTTTTATAAATATCTTAAAAATAATATTTATAATAAATTCGTGTGTAATTGGGTTTGAAATAAATTTAATTTAAATAAAGGCAGCAAATTTAAACATTTTTGAAATTAAATATTTTTAAATTGTCACCATTACAAAAAAATAATAAAAATATAAAAATTTACTGGCTGGGAAACCCTATTTAAAAAATTTATAAACAATATAAGAGTATATAAATTTCGGCTTTCAAGTTTTAACTTCCTTTACTGAATATATTTTTTTTATTTCTTCTTTTTTATAGACGCTGTCAGGGTCGCATCCCCCCTTTTTTTCTTTAGATTCTTCTTGTTAGCCAGCGCACTTCTCTTTTACATTTGCTTTGGGCCCCCTCCTCACTCTTTCTACTTTTGCTGTTTCAGCTGCAAATGTGCAACAAGAAGAAGTGATCGTTTTTTTTTCATACCATTTTCCTTTGCTGTTTTTTTCTGCTTCTGTCTTTTCTTTTTTTTTTAACGACGTCAACAGCACACAACTCACACAATTCCTGCAATTATTTTTATATCGAAAACTCCCCACAAACACATACACCACCTCCCCCCTTTTTATACGCCCATGTTTGGACCCCAACTCCCGCTTAGCCCCCTGTCATGCATACATATTTATTTATACTCGAATGTGTATTTTGTCGTAATTTGGCTGCACATTATTTGATTTATTTGCTTCCAATATAATTTTCAGTTTCAGCCT
This sequence comes from Drosophila birchii, assembly GCA_035046345.1. Classification (NCBI taxonomy): domain Eukaryota; kingdom Metazoa; phylum Arthropoda; class Insecta; order Diptera; family Drosophilidae; genus Drosophila; species Drosophila birchii. Next base: position 7,100,209 of record JAWNOA010000064.1, read on the forward strand.
GTCCGTCTTCCATTCTCTTTTTTATTTTTTATCGGGAATTTCAGATTGGTTTCCTGGGTTGTTGTTTTCTTTTTTCACGATATTAAGGAAACCTAAAGTGCATATATGGATTTCGGGGAAATGTTGTGACGTTAAAGAACAGAGATATCAAAAGATTCATGTTGATTTTATACTGAAAATGATTTAATTTTAAAATCTCTGGGGAATCTCAAATGGGTGACCATATATTTTTGGGAAATTTTTGAAGAGTTTTTAGGGGTTTCAATTTAAAATAAATAGAGTTAATGCTGATAATTCTGGAAAGGAAAAATTTACAATGCCGCAAACAAATTTTCATAACATTTGTATATAGGGTATTTTGTGGTCTAATACACCCCCACTGTGATTTTCCTTATGTTGCCAGCAGTGTTTTCCAGGAACTTGTCACATTTTGCCTCTGTTTGGATATGTATTTATTTAATTCCTCTTACGACGCCCCTTTTATTGACTTTATTTACGATTCAAGCACTAAATGAGCGGCGTTTATCGAGTCGAAGTATATAACTTTATATGCACATACATATAGACAGATGTCTGGTCGTCCAACTAGAGTTGGAACTTCAATCAAATTAGCTGCCTTGTCTGGCCCGAGGCGCGAATCGTTTATAGACCAATGCCCAATGTCAAAGAACTTTGCAAAGGCCACAACTTGGAAATGAGAAAAAAACAAAAGGAGTCTGCAAAGATCTACTTAGAGAAACGTTTTCATTATATGTTTAGGTATAGGTACCGGTATCGGTTGCACCATGTATTTAGACATAATTACCCCAACATCATCGGATCTGCCTTCCTCCCATCTGGATTCTCGATTGCATATTATATCTTTTCTTGTTCCCAACTCCCAGCTCCCAGCTCCAGCCCATCCAGAGACCGCCCAGGCAAGGCAGAATATTATACAATTTAATAGAATTGTTGGTGCTGGCCCCCCCAACCACCAGCAACTCAAAGTTGAAGCCGAAGTTGGTAATGAAATATCTAACGACCGGAAGTCAATGGCAAATACTTAATAATGTTGTTCGCTGTCTTTGTGGTTGCCAGTTTGCTGGCAGAATTTCAGTATTTGCCTTTTGGCTTAAAATACACGCGGGAAAAAACTGAGACTAACACCTAAGAAAATTACTTTTTAAATTCACTGCAATATAAAGCTAATTAAAGAAGAAGATACTTGGAATTATTATTGACTTTACAAATATTTGAATAATTATTTACTCACTGTTAGTCCTATAATTACTTTTCCAATATTATGACCTGATATTTATGTACACATCCCCATCTTATTTTAAATTATTAAAGTGAGTTATTATAAATTATCTAGCTTAGTTTTGCATTTTCCTCGGTGCAATTTCTCTCCCTTGGAAATTGCGTGCAGCTAGCTTGTTGCGCTTCCAGGTGAACACCGAAAGGGGGAGGGATGGTGGGATAGGTGGGAAGTGAAATTGCGCTTCAATTGCCTTTGATTCGATTCGACAATCAGACACTCCGACACTTAGACACTCCATTCAAATGGCAATTTCTCCGGTTATCGCTTGATAACGATCTGAGTACAACAGGAAACGGAAATAGAATTTCATTGTTGTTCACGCTTACGCCGATCCACTCCGTATTTCTACATATTTATGAATGAATATGGGTTCACCTCACCACCATCCAACGTTCAATGTTCACCTATCGGGAGGCAGGTCTCTCTCACCTGATAAGACGTAATTAACTCAAAAATAACCTGCACTAATAAATTTCTGCGAGAGTTTGCATTGCTCGCCTGATTTCTTGGAACTGCGATAAGATTCTGCCAGTGCGTCTGATAGCCAATGTACTAATTACGACAATTACTCACTGAACGCAATTGGCACAAGTCAAGTTTTACTTTGAGACCTTTTCCCACCCGCACAGCCTACGTAGTAACGTCCATGAAGCAAAACTTATTGACGCAGATTCGATAAAACCCAAGCGGAGCTTAGTGCCCAGATTGTGGCGTCTCGCTTCCTTCCCGGCATTGTTGTGGTCTACGTGACCCCTCGGGAATATGCAGTTCCATCTGAGTCCAGATCGGAAATGTTTCTTTTTCGCTTCAAAGGTCGTTTCAAACCGGCATAACTTTGGCTGCCGAATCCCCAAGGATACATATTCGGTTAATTGGAAATTTACTTTTAATAGGGGTTTTTATATTTAACAAATATTTATTTTTAGCCATTGAAATAATATTTGCCAAGTTCCGGTTTTTAATTGGTTTTGATTAGGAATGCTTTTTATTGAACTCTTTTTATGAACTGAACCGAAGCGAATCGAAGTTCAAATGAGTTTGGTTACTTTTATAATATTTTAAATAAGTAAACTGATATAAATATATACAACTGATATTAAAATCAGTTAATTTTTGATTTAATAAATGCAAATTAAAATTTCAAACAGTAATTTCTGCATATGCAATGGATTCATCTTCGTAACGCCAAGATAATCTTTAATTAAATGCCACCCACTCTGTTGGAATAATAGAAATAACAACTAAAAATGCATTAATCATAACTTGAATAAATTAAGAAGCCCTCCCAGGAGTCCCAGCCAGCATGACTTGGATCTGGCTTAGAATCCATTTCATAACCAAACCATCTCGTGAGCCAAGAAGATAGACAGTAGTGGTGGTGATTGACCCATTTCCAAGTTGAGCTAAAAAAAAGCAGAGTGACTAGTGACTAGGAGCGAACAATGAACACCTCATATGATTACCAACCGCATCGGAACGCTTATGGGAGGATCGGCTACTAACCAATGTGTGTGGCCCAGCAGGTCCACCAAGGTGCTCCCTAGTCCCCTGCCCGATCGCATAATGAATTTCGAACACGCACAGACGTTTTGTAATTTCGAGTTGTAAGTGCTGCGCTTTGAAGTGCTTTGCGTCGACTTCTTCTACGACTACAAGTCATAATAATTGTTATAATATGTACATATGTATGCAATGCCAAATATGTATGTACAGGGCTCATACAGGCATATATAGTCATAGTCAGAGTCATATAGTCCCAAAGCCATGGCTATGAGAAGTAATTTCTTTAACACGCAGCCCACCTTGGGACCAGTAGCTACACTGTAAGAACATTTTAGAAAGAATCTTTGATTTGATATGTTAAGGATTAATTTATTTAGATATTTATACATATAGCATTGTTTATTAAAAATTATACATTTTATTTACTTCTGTAAACATGAATTCATTTTCTTAAAATTATACATTTTATTTATTTATCTAAACTTGAAAGTTTATTGAACCTAAAAATGATTTCAATTTCCAATTATATCGATTGCTATGATAACAAGAAAAATGCGTTGAGTTTATTGTAGCAAATATTAATATTCCTAGAATTTATTTATGATTACTTTTATTACTCTTAATGTCAGGGACATTTTATCGGAATGTTAACAAAATCTAGGGTTCCTGAAGTACTTAGGGCAGAGAGTATCATATTTATTTTAACTCAGGAGACAGATGCGTATTATGATTTTAATATTTATAAGCTTAGGTTGAGCTATAAAACTACATTCTATAAAGCATTCTCAGTATTAATTTAAACAGATTTATAATATATTTTATAAATTTATAGATTATTACCAAAAGAATTTCCGGTTTATATAATATATTTTATAAATTTATAGATTTTTACCAAAACAATTTCCGGTTTATTAACAAATATAAAAAAAGGGAGCTACACTTTTACTCCTTTGAGTTTAAAAGGCACAATCTAGTATAATCTCAACTATGGCGATACCAACGTAATTATAGTTATTATTAGTTAATAAATTCAGGCACTTTAGTTCATCTATATCAAAAATGTGAATTAAATTCTTCCGGTTATTTTTTCCGGTGCCCTGGTGCTCAGGTAGAAGAGGCACCCAAAGTGTTTCGTTGCCTGGCCGAGAGTGAGATAAAGGTGAAGCCCAAAGGGTTTCCCCTGCATTTGTCGCCAATTATGCGGTTTTGTGATAATGACCAAATGATCTCTCTGCCGGCGTCGCTGTCTCAGCCGTTGCACGTAATTCCAATTCATTCATAGTTTTGCTCACCATTTCGTTGCGTTGCGTTACATTGCGTTTCGTTTCCATTCATAAATTTACCTGGTCGCGTAGTCATCATAATAATAGCTTTATCTTATCCTCTCCTGCTTCCTCTTATTCTTGTTTCGCTTCTTCTCTCTATTTTTTACCTTGGGCCATAACTTCTTTCATTTACTATCTCTCCCCATCTCCCTTTCTCCTTATCGCTTGCACTCCGCTGTTCGATACATCGAACGGAAGCAGCGGAAGCAGCCGCTGCCGCTGCCGACGTCGACGTCGCATCGTCTTCGCGCTGATCATTGTTGTTGTCGTGTTGCCTTGAGGGGTATTGTTGTGTTCTCCCTTACTACAAAAATATCGGTGTCTTCTTCTTTATCGCTCTCGGTGCCGCTGCTTTTGTTGTTGTTTGTCAATTTGTCTGGAGTTTCTTTTCAGGCGAATGCGCGTGTGAGGCAACACAAGAAATTCATTCATAAATTGCTTGTCTGCCTGTTTTCTTCTTATTTTTTCCTTGAGTGCCTGTGTGTGCGAGAGGGTGTGTGTGTGTGTGGAGGAAGAAACTTGAGTAGATTTGCCATATGTGCACAACAACAATCTGGCTAAAAAATTATAAAAAAAAATCAAGAAGTCCAGGAAAAAATTGAAAAGGAGACAAAAAAATAAAGAAAAATTTTAATCACTTTTGAACATTTTTGGGATTATGTGAGAGAAATAAATGAATTTTATAATATTAAATGTTAATATCTACCCGAAAAACCTTTCAAATCTCTTTTTATTTATTAATATTTTATTTGTTTTTTTTTTTTTTGCACCTGTTGCACCCTGTATATGTGACTGCATTTGGTCACCTGTTGCCAATGTCCCCAAAAAAAAAAAAAAAAAAATGTTTGCTCTTATTTGTGTTTGCTCTTTTTTTGCTTTAATTTTTTCGTGTGTCGTGTGTTTGCTTGCGTGTGTGCTTTTGTTTTTTTTCCTCTGCCTTTTGCCTTCTCTCGGCTAAACAAACAACCTGGCTGCTTCGTTGTTGTTTTACTAGCTGTAGGCTTTGTTGTTGTTGCTGCCGCCGCTCTGATGATGGCCGTTTCCGTTCCAAACACACAGATACACAGAGAGAGAGAGGAAAATCACACACACACACGCACAATTTGGTCACGCTCGCGTTTCGTTTTATGAATGAATTCCAGTTTGTTCCGCCTGCCTGCCAAAGATTTACGAGTTCCATTCCCACTTGTTGCGCTCTCCGGCACTCCATCTCTCTCTCTGTCGCTCTCTCTGCTTAGGATATATGCAGCGATCTTGGCTGCGCGGCTGCGGATACGATCGTTTCGTTTCGTTTCAGTTTGGCTTCACAAATCCAGCAATCCGATAGATACACAGAACGAACGACGAACGAATTTCGTAAATATACTTTCCGTTCCGCGAACGTTTTGTGTGTTTTGAAACAGAAAAAAATAAAATTAAATTTTAATTTTAAGCCCAAGAAGTTCAAAAACCAGTTCAGAAACGCTAAAGTGGCCAAGTGGCGCTGTGATATGTGTAATTAACAATTAATTACCACAATTAAGGAGCGACAATTGCACCCATTTGTTGGTGTTGTTATTGTTGTTATTGTTATTGTTGTATCTCGCGACTTTCGCTGACACTTTGGGTCAAGATTGTGCCGCACCAATCAATTAGAATCAATTGATCCCACCCCTTGTGTGTGTGTTTTGTGTTGTGAACAACGACCTTTTGAACCCCCTGAACGAGTTCGCTGGGAAAACCCCTCAATTATGACCAATGAATGGATCGATTGGAGCGACAGCCGCATGCTGCCGCCGCTGCGATCGGCCAACTACAACCACCAGAATTATCTGCACAACAGCAACTATCAGTGCTTCACCAGCAAGTTCCATCTGAAGGCCCAGAAGCTACAGCAGCTGTCCACCAATCACAGCAAGCTCAAAGGTGCACCGATTTGGGTCATTTTATAATTAACCAATCCGCACAAGAATTTTGTTTAACTTTTATAAGTTTTATATTAATATCATGATATTTAATATATGTTTTCTGCCTTTCAGATGTACCCACCGCCTTGCCACCCCTCACGCCTGGCACTAATCGCAAGGTCAACGAGGTGCTCAAGGCCTCGTTTGCCTCCTGGGAAAAGGAGGTGCAGAAGTACAACATAACCAAAGGTATTTACTAGGGAAAGTCTAATGAAATCTGGCATTTATCGTTCTTAAAAATACTTCCACTTACTTCGAAGATTATCTTCCACAAATTTCACTAATTTTAAACAATAAATTCTCTTTGATTTCTAATCATTATGCCATGCCGGCTTATTATCCAGAATTTAAAATAACTTTCGGCAGAATAATGACCTTTGAACTTTTTATTTTCTAATTTTCAAAGCTTTCTTTCCTTCTAACAATATTATCATGATAATAAATATCCTAACTAACCGTGAACTATCAATTGGAGTTCCGGCCAGAAGAGACCAATAATGAATATTAATAGTTTCCCACAGCAATAACAAGGCGCACTCGAACGCTCCCACGCCTAATTAAGTCGCTGGAAAGCCGAGAGGCATTAGAAAACGATTAATTTCCATCTCTATTTATATATTTATATTTATTTTTGTATTTCAATCGTCACTTGTAATTAACACACACACACCCTCTAAAAACTGATTCCCATGCAGATCCCCGTGAATGGACGGAGGAGCACGTCATCTACTGGTTCAATTGGGCCAAAAACGAGTTCTCACTGGTCTCCATGAACCTGGATCCCTTCTACAAGATGAAGGGACGTGCCATGGTGGACCTGGGCAAGGAGAAGTTCCTGGCCATTACGCCGCCCTTTACCGGCGACATTCTGTGGGAGCACCTGGACATCCTGCAGAAAGGTGAGTACGTGAGCTGCATATAATGGCAGAGATGGAGAGGGAGAGTGGCGCCGGTAACCAAATTTACCTGTCCCAAAGCAAACCCAAAACGGAAGCCTGTCTAACAAAGTCAGGTGGGGGAGCAAGGGAGTCTTAGAAAAGGCGCTGTTTTTTTAATATATATTTTTTGGGGGAAATTGGGGTGGCATTGAAAACAGGTTTTCTGACCTGTTGAGCTTTGCCTTGGCTCCTTTTTTTAGTCCTGTCTGGCCAAGGGTTAAATTTGATTTGCTGTCGAGGTGGAAAGTGGTAGCTACACTTGAAAAAGAAAGGAAAAATTGGAAATAAAAAACTAATCTATATAAACTATATAAAATAATAATCTTTTGCAAAGTCCGACGGCTTTTTAGGTACACAAAAGTTACACTTTCTTTTTTGATAAAACTTGAATAATATTAACTTTACTTCTATATAAAAGTATCTTCCTTTTCTTTCTTTGAAATATTATCAAGTAAATAAATTAATCTCTGTGTAACGGAAAATGTGTGGAAGGAAAACAGCCAATAAAAATAAATACATTTGCAATAAATACATTTGAGCTTGGCTAACTCAATAAATTATAAGGAATATTTTTTTTAGACAAACTAAATAAATTATAAAGAAAATGCGAAAAAATAAACTCAATAAAATTATAAAGAAATTGTATAAAAAACTTATTCTTTATAATTTATTCAATTTGCCAAGCTCTTAGTTTGCATGATTAGTATTTTCAGGCAACGAATTTCATTATTTACATTTCCCCAACCTCAAATTTTATTTATTTTTTTTTTTAGAATGCGAAAAACCAAATGAGGATATTGTGCATGGCCATTCGTTTGAGTCGGCCACCACCGCCTCGGTCTGTGGATCGGACCACCAGGTGGGCACCTCTTTCCCGCCCGAGTCATCCGCCCAAGCAGCGCCGCCGCTTTCCAGCAGCAACAACAGCAGCGTAAATAGCCGCCTGTCCATGGACTATGTGACGTCCTCGGCGAGCAGTGATAAGAGCCACTTCCACCCAACCACGCACAATGGTAAGCGAAAGATTGATGATTTAAATTTTGTCTTTTTGCATATTTATTGAATTATTTTTGGTATTGTAAAGGTCAAATCCTTTGACTCAAAGGGTTACTGATTGAAAGGGGCTTATTTTTTGAACCCTTTTTTTTATTGGATTTTATATTTAAAATGGGAATATTGACCTTATGTTTATTTAATGCAATTTATTGTGTATAAAATGAAATTTAATGCTTTAGTCCTAAAGCCTGTCTTGGAAATTTAATAATCTTATTACGAATTTTCAACCTTTCAGCTTTAGTTAATGTAAAGAAAGGGCTTCATTAAAGTTTATTTAGTTTATTGTTTAAGTTCTACTCTCAAGTTCTTACTTATCAGCTTAAACAAAGTTTATTTTCAAAGTCCTCTGAATGGGCACAATGACTAAACAATCATTAATTCTTTTAAATTCTCAGAAACCATTTACTATACTTTGTATAAACTGCAAATCTTATCTTAAAAGCATAGTTCTTCAGCGAAAAATAACGTTTTCCAAACTGATAAGTCAAATCTCAAAGTGATAAAGGGTAATAAAGCCTCTAATAAACTATAAGAAAAAAAAGACTTTAATTTCACTCGTTTTGCGGCATAAAAGCCTCAATGAATGAACAGCATTCCACCAGAAAATCCAACCAAAAATTACACCTCGATAATGGAGGGTGATAAATGGCAATCGATCTTCGATAGATATGGGGATATTGGGGCTCATTAGGCGATCAGTTTTATTTACGGCCGCATCCTCTGCACTTGATGAACAGTTATTTGGCATGTGTTGTATATAGTGCATCCGGTTGGAAGAAGCTAAATCAAGAGCAGATCGTAGATCGTAGATCGCAGATCGCAGATAGCGAAGCCATAACCAAATTCAAATCCAATTTAAACAATTCATTTGCACACAGATACAGATACAAATACATTCCATTGGCATGCATCCCCCTTCCCCATTCCATCCATGGAGAGCGATCTTATCTGAGTTATATTTTGTGATTTTAATTTATTTATGTGAAATTGAAACGGAAATTAAAATTTAAAACAAATAGCAAGACAGCTCGTGAGCGCTCGTCTGCTGCGTGAGCCTGGCGCCAGCGTAGGCAGCATATCTAAATAGTATCTATTTAAATTGTTTACATATTAGGCATAAGGGGGGAAGGGGGACAGGGGAATGCGTGTGGGGCACAGCTTGAGATTGAGATACATTTGTTTAATGCGTCGCCATACAAATTGGAACACAGCAGCCAGCCAGATCCCAGGCTCTTCGCCGGAGCTGCAGTGTCAAGATGATGCAGTGAGCGCTATGCATTTATATGATTAATCAAAACTGACCCCCAGCACGGTGCCGTCTGCACTTGCCGGCGACCAAAGCCCACTCCTGTCATTATAATAAATTAATTGAATTTATGGTCTTTGACACATTATGACCATAAAATGTTTAAACATTTACTGGGGATATGTAAATGCTGTAGACGTGTGCGCGGCTAATGAAACAATCAATTTGCTGGCCAAGTCGAAAGATAAATGTTTATTTTGACTTATTTTTGGGGGAGTTATAAATACTCTTTCTTTTTGGGGAACTGTAGAAATGGAATATTTATATTATTGTAGAATATTTTATGTTAATATTGTATCTACTTTTGGAAAAATTGATCTTCAATTTATCAAAACTGCTCGTATTAATCAATATATATATTTTCTATTTTATATTTAAACTGCAGAGTTTTTCTTAGCAGTATTTATTGGTGATTTTCATAAAGCAAGGATATCCTTTAGAGCCTTGTGTTGATAATTAATTCTTCACCTATTCTCACATATATTCCCAATAGTTAAGAACCCTCTTTAAAAACATCTCCAAAGTCCCCAGAAAAACCCAAATCCCCATTCAATGTCAGAGTGTGGCTGGACACATGTATAGCAGCTCATAACGATGACTTCGGTGGCTAGGTTCTGGTCATCAATTTGATTCAATCATTTGTGTTGTTTGCTGCAGAGGCAGCAGCCAGCCCCTGTTGTCAACGTTTTTGTTATTATTATTCCAATCTTGTGGATAAAGCCACCGACTGGGGGCCCCCTCCAGCAGAGAGTCTCGTCTCGTCTCGTCTCGTTTCTGGACAAGGCCCGCATCTACGCAAATTATGTGACTCGGATCGGATCTGTTTTGTGGATCGTTTGTATTGCGGTTCCCCCTGGATTGTGGGTTGGTTTTCTTAATTCGTTTCGATTGTCTTTTTGTCAGTCATTAATTTGCTGCATTTGCATATTATTGATGATTTTCCCCTGGCCGATCCATGGTACTATGTATTTGCATACGAAGTAACGGACGACTGTGTGAAAAATGGATTGACCCGGCGGGAAGCCACTATATGAGTATATATCGAGATCTGGGAATGGGGGATTGAGGATTGAAGGTTGCCGAGTGCGTGACTTGTTGACACTTTTAACCCAAGTCCCTGCCACTCAACTCCTTTCGATGCTCCTTGGATGACAATTATGCAGATGAGTGCCTTCAGTTTATGGCATCCAGGTGTGCCAGCGATTAAAAACCTTCATGGACAGGCCTTAAAAGTCACTCATTAAAACTAAAAAAACAAATTATGATTAATTACACACATTAAGAATCGAGTTCATGCCTTTGGCAAACGAGTTTCCAAATCTTCAAACAGCCAAATAATAATGAAAACAGTGTCATGAACACGCTTCACTTTTGCTATGGCCAACGAACTGCGTCTTTTCTCATTTTCCCCCCTCTATATTCTTCATTTAATTTGACCCTCCCACTAGCCTAGGCACCCTCGGCTACCCCCCGCCTGCCACTGTGCAACACCTACAAGCGAAATCAGCGAAGCGCAAAAAAGCTGAAAATGCTTCAAAGTTTCATCATAGCAGCCAAGATGCGCCTTCCGAGAGAGGGTTGGGGCTTTACTACAGTAGTAGTTGAATGATTTACGGTGCTGCACTTTAACACAGCTGGAATTTATGCACAAGTCCGGGTGTTGTTGTTGTTGTTCCCGCATTCATACCGAAATTGTGTACTATATTTCGATCGGCTTTCGGTACGCGCATCTAACGCTTAGTCAGCGGTCGAAACTGAATCACAGATACAATAGCCGCAGTTACAGATACATCTGCTGATATAGATACAACAACTACATACATATGTGAGCTAGTGCATGATTGTTCGACGGACTATAGACTACAGACCCCATCATGACCAGGGTCTTTCAATGTTTTGGTTGAGAGCGTATCTAGGCTAGTGTATCTTAGATATTTGCACGCAAAATTGCCGCTGCCTTTTTTGGTTGTTTTTGTGTTTTTAGCTGCTTCTTCAGTCATTGTTCTGCTCTCTCGCCATACATATATCTCTTTTCAAAATTTGATTTGTTTTTTGTTTTATACTCGCATGATGTCATTATGCCGACCGACCGACCAACCGACCCTTAATGAAACCCAAGTCAAAGAAGCGAATGAGAGAGAAATCAAGTTTATTTACCTCCAAAGCTGCGGTGAAAATCATTTCCAGTCCCTCGCCATTGTTCACTAAAATTTAGATTTGCGAAAATCGCCATAAAACCCTGTAGCCTGTTCCTATTCTATGATTTGCCATTTGCTATTTTGCCCCATTCATGAAGTTTTTGGTATTCGCATTTGCCTTTATTCCTCTCTGACGGCTGCTGATGTTGTGTTTTATTTTTTATTTCTACATAATAAAGTGCCTGATGCGTGAAATGTTTGTCCAAGCTTGAAGAGTTGCCATTGTTGCCCCTTGCCGGCTGTTGATTCATCATCATCATCGTAATCGTCATCATCGCAGCAAGCTGAGGCAAGGCTCCAGGCAACCGACCGATCAACCGACCATAGAACTCCAAGCTCCCAACTCTGGCTCCAATCCCCCGATCTGCTTAGTTGGTTGCCTCGCAGAATGACACATTTAATGCACATTTGACTTGTAGATCCATCCGACTGAGCACCTCCAATCCCTATAGCCTCAACCCGTGTGCCCCAACCCGATCTCCCACTTCAGTCACATGTCTTTGGAGGTTCTCCTCGCATGTGACAGTTTCTAAATTCTTGGGTGCTTTAGCCACTTCTCCTCTACCTCACTTGTTACAGCTAGCTACAGTTTGTTGGTTTTGAAAATGACAATGGAATGACAATCTTGCCGTTCTCGCCAAGACAGACATGTGGCAGACAGGCGTAAAGAGTCATCGTGAATGGTGGAAAAGTGTGCTTAGCATTTTCACTTTCATTTGTCAGGGCATTGATTGAATTTGCTTGGATAAACTTAAGATTCTTGAAGAAGAATTTGTATATTTTTTAATATTTATGAGGTTTTATAATGTCTCTAAATTAATAAGATACTTTAAGAGGAAGGTAGAATAAAGAATATTCTTTTTTAAATGGTTTTCTTAAGAGTTTTGCAAGTCTTCATCTCGCATTAATTCAGTTGGTAAAACATTTTATTTATATTCCTCTTTAAACAATATATTACTTCTTACCCATTTGAAACCATTTATGCATATATTTTTCAACACTTATACTTTGTATTATCATTTTTCCAAAACCCATAATTTCCTCTCCAATTATTTTCCGCATAAATATGAAATAAACAAAAAATTAGACCACAAAACGAGGCAATTTTACAGTTCCTTGGAATTCAAAGAGCACATAATTATACATTGGCACAAAAATATGAATAAAACGTGTGTAATAATCCCAGCGGAATTATCGGGAATCCAGTTCGTATGAAATTAAATACCTACCAAGAAAAAGAATCCACCCAAACCCTGTACACCATTACCATACAATGTGAGGCCGAAATGGGTAACATGATCACTTCGGACGATGGCTTCTACTTCATTTACTGCCTCTAAGTATTAATTACGCTAAATTCAGCCATTAACGCAAGATAGTTTTCACCTCCCACAAATTGTTAAGGCCGCCGAGCAGAACAACTAAAAAGAAAAACCAAAAAAAATCCATAGAAGTTAGCCTCTTTTTTTTAGTTTTAAAGTAGAGAAAAGAAATCTTTTTCGATACGCAACATAAAGCTTAAAGAGTCATAACATGGAAAATTATGTTGATTGCAAATTTGTTAAGGTCATAAAGTGGAATTTCATTTTTAATTTCAACGCCATTGTTTTGCGAATGCAGAAGAAGAATCGTAGAAGAATCGTCAAAGAACCAGAAAACGCAAAAGAACCAAACCAGTTGGAAAAAAAAGAAGCATATTATTATGGCATTTAGCGGAATTTAAGGCAACCCACTTCAGGCTGAAGTCCGCTTTCAGTGCCAGCAAATTAATCATTCGCCCTGCTGGCTGCCCAGAAGCGAATGGAGGGAGAGTCGTGGTGGTGGCGGAGGTGGAGGCGTGCCCGAGGGCGGGGGCGCAGCAGCGCCTTCAGGGCCAGAAATCACATTGTCACTAATTAACATAGTCGACGCCGTTGGGAGTTTTCGGACTACGCGCCTGCGCGCTTCGCTGATCAGAGCAACTGCTACCGAAGCTCTACTTTGGCCGAGCCTTCCTTCATGGCTTTAGTATACCTCAAGCATTATAAGTTGTAGTATTACAGCTCAGATCTGTGGGTCTTTTATGGGGTGTGGTGTGTGCTAAGGGGGAGAGGAGAAGGAGGAGGAGCATGAGGATGATGAGGAGGCAGCGGTGGAGGATGAGGCTTTTTGTGGCTTAGGAGGGGTGGGTGCCAGAGCGCAGAGAGCTGTGAAAAGTCAAGTCAACGTTTTCGGTTTTCTGCTATTTTTCACAAGCGAAGGCCTTTGCTTCAGTTTTTGGTTTTTATAGGGGTTTAAATATTAGGTATATTGGTTAAAGCTATATAATTTAATACCTTGTTTAAATGGGAAATATTTAAAGGAATAATCCTGAAAATGTTTTTTTAGGAATAACTTAAACTTAAGGTTTGACAGGGAGATACTTTTGCCTGGCAAAAGTTTATTCAAACCAAGATTTTAAATACTTTTAAAATACTTTAGTCTTTGAATTCGAAATCTTACTGTTTAAACATATATTTTCTATACAATTTTTAAGCTAATAATGAATTAAAAATAGGCATCTCCTCAGTCGTAACCCATTTCTCTCTGCAATCTGCATTCCTTGGCATTGTTTCCACTCCACCAGTGTGAGTTGGCTGCATTCTGCGGTTGCTCTGCCGAGTGGCTTGCATAACAGCATAACGCGGATTTCGCTTAATTTATTACCATATTCAGTTGAATCCGACGCGCAGCCAACCGACATTGGTTCTAATACTACGACGACGACCTGGCTGGGGTTCCCCTTAACCCCCCGAATGGGATTCGGACAACCTGGAGATTGGAACTGAGTGGAACTGATGTTGCTGCCGGCACATCAACAGCCACACTATTGTTATTGTTATAGTTGCTGCTGCCTGTCGACGGCGGCATCTCGTCGTCTCCTCGAACTTTAATTTTTTACGTTTTATTTTTTACCTATGTTGTTTTTGTTTTTCGTTTTTTTTTTTTTGTTGTATTTTTTCGTTTTATTTCGTTACGTATGTAGATGTAAATTTACGCCATAGAAAAGCGTTACGGTCGAGTTCATCTAAAACAAAGAACGTTAAAAAGAACAACAAACATGTAAGGGGGGGAGAGAAAAAAAATTAAACATTAAATTTGTATAATGCAAAAGCCGCTAATAGTGGAGGAGGTTGAAGGGAGAGAGTGTGTGTACGATTGGAGGCCCGAAAAGGCAATGAACGAAACGTGAAACTGAAAGAGACGAATTGCATTTGATTTCAGATGCAAATGCAGGCCATATAAAGTGATATATGCCTTTATATACATATATATGCAGAGTTAGGGTAGGGTATACTACCTTGAACTGGAATTCATGGGATAGAAGTAAACCATTAAGCAGGAGTAGAGGAAAAGATTATCCATTCTTAGGTCTTAAGTAAAAGAATTTCAAAAAGTGGATTTTAATTTAATGAATCTAAAAAAAATCATGTTTATAACTTAACTAAACTTTGTCAAAATATAATATACTTTATTCAGCCTTTTAAAGCTCTAAAAACAAATCACAGAAATACTAATTAAAAGGTAATAATATCTAAGAGAATAAACTTAGGCCAGAGGCTGTGGCGGGTGTGTTGGCAATTAATTTGCAATCAACTTTCAAAACTCCACTTCGAAGGCGAAGCACTTTATGCATCATTAAGAATTAGGCAAACAAAAAAAAAAGCCAAGCGACAAAATGGAGAAATACAACTTGGCACAACCACAGATACAGATACATTTACAGATACATATGTCGAGATACAAATGTATCTCGTTGCCCAACGAGCGAACGCCAATTTATAATTATTAACTCGCAACAAACGGCAGACAAACGAAATAGATAAATAGACAAATAAAATCGATTCGAATATCACAGATCTCAGGAAAAAAGAACCGAATCCGACATCCGTTTTGGCCAAGAGCCGATGAATGGGGGAGCTCTATATGTGTCTATAAGGCTATATAGTAGCTGCATAGATCTAAAAAAAAAGCTGAGGCCAAAGCCGGTTGGCGATCGACTCGACTCGACGAACCGAATGAATGGCCGAGTGAATCAATGAATGAGTGTGTGCCCAGGCTGGGAATGAATGAACTGTAACTCGTTTTGGATTTGCAGACAAATCCGCCAAGACTGGGCTCCCTCATAGCCCGTCGCCCGCCCCCTTGGGCTGTAATTTGGTTTACCTCTTTTTCCGTTTTTTATTTTGTCTTTTTTTCTCCTTATTTATTTTGTTGCCTTTTGAAAAGAGTTCACATGAGAGAGAGACGGCGAGCGGCGACAAAATGTTGACCGGATGTGAGGCTGCGTTTTTTTTTTACGCTCTATCTGGCTGTCTTTTCGCTCCTCCAATACTCCTGTCTCCCTCTGGCAGACATTAATTATATTATTAAAGCAAATTTCAACGCTAAAATTAATAACACTGATGAAATTATGTCTGGGGTCTGCGGTTACTGCTCTGGTTTTTTCATCTTTTAGTTACCTTTTTTTTTTTTGTTTTTTTTTTGGAATTTTTCAGAGAAGTTTTTCAGACTTTATTTTGGGGACATTTTGCGGCCGCAATTTCCGCTGCATTTGCGTCAAAATATCCGCTGACTAACCTTCGACCCCAGGAGTCTTTCGAGATACTATGTATTGCCATCCATTGATTTCTTAGATTCCTTAGACGTTATAGCCGCCGCCACTCGATTAATTCGCTGTCAGCGCCTTGGCAATTTCCTTGCATATTTCCGCTTTAAGGCGTTTTCCATCAGCTTTTCTTTCTCGTATTTTCCTCTTCTCCAAATGCATTTCGTGTTTATTTACGTTCCATGTCGAGAGTGAGGCTGTGTGAGAGAGGGAGAGAGAGGGGTCACTTTGCAATTTTCATTAACAATTTTGGTTTTTGATTTTTGCGGCTGCGCTAATTGAATTGTGTTGAAAATTTGTTTTCTCTTCGTGAATCGTTTGGCGTTTTTGGGGGATTCACGCGAGATTGATGGGAAAAAGTCAAGGGGATTGATTGAGTTGTGAAATTATTAAGGCAAAAAAAATTGAAAGAAATACATGAAGATAATCACTCTCAAATCAGTTTAAATTTTAAATAGGGGAATAAGTTTTAATTCCTCTTAAATCATATATTTATGAGAACTATAGTTTTCAGCCCCTAAAATCAAATATTAATACCCAAACCTACCACTTCTTTCAACTTCCGGTTATATGTATCTCCCTCTCCCCACTTGAAAAACCTCAACACAACACACGAAATTACGATGCTAAAATCAACAAACAAACACTTAAAAACCAAGATAAATCCGATGCAGGAAAACCACCCTCTCTCGCTTTGGTCGAGTATAGCAGCTCTACTGACCCAAAACCTTGGGAACTTGTCAACCTAAAATAAAGAAATGTACAAAAATAATAGCAACAACATTTAAAACATAGGTGTAACACCACTTGTCTCTCTGCAGGCAAATATCAAAATTATATAGAAATGCAATTGGGGAATATGGGAAATGCAACAAATGTGGGCATAGTAGGGGTGCTTTTACACAGGGAAAATATATATAGGGATCGGTTTTTAGATACACTTTAATTATAAGAAAGATCTCAAAAAGGTATACAAGTTTTGGGGATAATTTTGTAAAATTTATTAATTAAGTATTAAAAGATATTTAAATTCCATTTAAAATAAATTCAAGTTCAAATTTGAAGGAACTTCTTTAAGGAACTTCTTAAGGAATTTAATCCTTAAGTTAATTATATTTTCCTGCATTGTTCTCTGTGTAAAAGTGACAAGTTGCAGGTTGCAAGAGAGGGTTGATGAGGGCGAAATTCCGCCAGAGCAGCAGCAGCAAAGGTTGCAGGTTAAAGGCTCAGATGATTTAGGGGCTGCAAGTGGTGCTATGCTGGTGGTGGTGGTGGTGCGTTGCGTTGTGATGGCTATCGTGGATGCAACCACCGTGCAAAAGGACCTCTGTGTGTGTGTGTTTGCAGGTCCTTTGGCTATGCAGCTCCTTCTGCTGGTCGGCGTCCGTTTGTGGCGATAATTTGTCCAACTCAAACACCTGAGCGAACGGAGTTGGAACGTGGGAAAATTCTCATTTCCCTTGCCGGGAACCAGGGCCTAATGCAATTTGGCCTGGCTCAGAGCCGAGAGCACAGAGACAGAGACGACGACTCGTAAATTCTGTGCAAAACTTGAACAGTTCTTCTCAGTCCCGGGGCCCCGTTAATGTTTCTTTCGACTCTTTGGACTCTGCTGGGTTGCTATTGCTATTTTCTGATCTTTATCAGTTTGAGACCTGCCTGCCCTGCTTAGTGGCTCCACCATCTCCTTGGGTACCTCTCTCTCCCTTTTTTTTTTATTCATTTTCATTTAATTTTCACATCGTTATAGCCATTGTTTTTGTTGCTGCCTTCTGTTTTGTGTCATTTATTTGTCTACATTTTGGCCGTATTCTCTCTTTTCGTTATTTTATGTTTTTCCCCCCACCGAAGTTGTTGTGGTTTTTTTTCTTTAATTTTTTTTGTTGTCCAACGCTCTCTTTGTTTTAAATGCGTCAAAGTGTAAATAAATTTGAATTTTCAGCTTGCTTTAGCTTTAATTTTTGTTTTTGTTATGGGCCCCACCTCCACTGGCAGTTTTTTAAAAGTGTCGAGCCGCCGCCTCTAGCCTTAAAATTTGTATTTTTTGAGCTGTCGGCCTTTCGTCGTTTGATCTGTGCGCTTGCGCAGCTGATTTGTTGATATTTTCCCTGTTTTCTTGTGTTGTTTCTGCTGATGTTGTTGTCTCCGCCAAGTATTGTTTCATTCGCTGCTATTTGCCATCTTTGTCGACCTGGCTATATAGCTCTATATGTTTGCTTGAGAGGTTTTTACGCTGTTTACTTAGTCGCCAGTAAGTATCTGACAATGCAAAGTATCTCTAGTCAATTCTCGTAGATAAGAGATGGAAAGTAACACTTTTGGCTTATATTTTCAAAAGCAACAAAATATTTAAAGTATTTTTGGATTCCTTTAAACATGTTTTGAAAAGAAATTATAATTTAAAGAACTTGAACTTGCCCTTGGAAATAGTTTTCCATGAAAAAGTTATTTTTAAAAAAATAAACCAAGTTAATTACAAAACATTTAACTTTATCTGGACAATCGCTTAAATACTCAATTATTTTATCTAAAATTTGTCTGCTGTTTAAAAAGTTATGTCCCATAAAAAGTAAATATCGCTCCCACGCTCCACCCTCGCTCGCAACTCTGTTCGTGTCCTTTAACGAGACATTACCGCGCAATGAGCTGGAACGCGGGTCCTGCGAGTAACTCCCTCTTTCTCCCTCGACATTTGTTGAGTAATTTATCAAAAAAGGGAGAAAAAAAACAGTACAAATTATAAAACTATAAAGAAGTTAGTGAGTTTTTTGCTCAAGACCACCCCTGCAAGGGGCGTGGGAAAGCCTCAACTATCGAGAATTGGCCAATAGTTGATGGCAATTACAAACGCATTGCATATGAGGTGAGTAATTAAAGTGATGCCAGGATAGCCAGGGTGGTAGACCTGCTCGAAAGGTGTATCCCAGGGATTTGGCAAAATGTTTTATTGGCTTGCATTCAGCTTGTTTTTGTTTGAATCGGTTTCGGTTTCAAGCGAAAAGTGAGCAGCCAGCAGGCAAGGTCGTTCGACAAAGGCGAAGGAGCCGCAGGACATTTCAATGAATCAAAGCAAAGGAATACGAAATGAATGGTCTGAGTGTGGGCAAAGGCGAAAAAAAGAACAACAGGCGAATGAGTAGACAACATCCGGTAATTTACTTCCTTTAGTTCCGTACCGATGCACCTTGAGAATCCCTAAGAGCAGCAGCCGAAGCAGCAGCAGTTCAATGCCTCGCCAGGGTAGAGATTTCAGTTTTCAGTTTAGTTTTTTTTTGTGAATGAATGAGGCACAACAATGATCCTGGGGCACAAGTAAATTAGGCAAGCCCAAAGTGGCCCGGCAGGTAGATTCCTTGAGATCCTCCATAGATCCTTCTCATTCTAATATCCCAATATCGCTTGACTGCATCTTGTTCGCCCGGGGTAAACACAAGGAGAGCATGAGGAACCAGGAAAAAGGAATGAGAAATGAGGAAGGAGGAAGTTGGAAGGAGCACTGGCTGCCTGCAGTTTCTCACACTCGGTTATTGTGTGGGCGATGTGAGTGTGCTGTTGGTGTGTGTATCTGTGATCAGACAATCTGACCCTGACAGAAAATGCACTGGCAGAAAGTTACTTATAAGAAAATATTATCAGGGCTTTTGAGAATTTATAAAAGATATTTTATTATAGAAAAAATGCAAATTTTCCTTTAATTATATAAATTCAGTTTAGGAATTATGTTTACTTTTATTAATTTATCTGTAAACTTTTAAAGATACAATATTTAATACTACATTTAATTTTATAGTTAGCAAACTCTTAGGAATCTTATCTCTCCTTGGCTTGTATATAATTTTGTATCTGCATCGAAACCCCATAAAATACAAAATAAAAAAAAGAACCATCAGTGCACAACAGTTGTTGTCCCTCTATCCCCGTTTTTGGCCCTGACCTCCTCCTCTGTATCTGCCCCTGCAGTTCTGTTCTTTTTTTTGTTTTTAATCGAGTTTAGTAGCAACACATGTTGTCGCTGTCCGAAATTCTGTCGACGCACGCAGTTTTTTTTCTATATACGATATATACCGAACATTTCTCTCCCTCGCTGCTGCTGCTGTTGCTGCTGTTATTCTTGTTGTTGGCATGGTGATAGTCGGACAGGTGCGCAGGTGAATTCACTGACATTTAGTCAGCCGCTTGAGTTGCTTTTGCCTCCCACCCCTCGGTGCCTGTTTGCCGCGCTAAGGTTCTGGATTCGGGTTTTTGGGTTTTAGGTTTTCGAGTTTAGTTTCAGGTTCATTCGATTCTGCTTTTTGCGGTACTCTTGCCGAGGTGACCGCATGCCACATTGCCGCTCAGTGGGAAACGGCCATAAATGAGCCATTTAGCGAGTCACTCTCTTTATCTCTCTCTCCTTGTCTTTTAGCCAACTGTTTCCTTAAGGAGTACATCTGACCAGGTTCCTGGCCAACACACACACACACACACTGAAAAGGTAGTAGAAGATCCTGACTGCAAGGAGTTGTGATTGAAGATCATACGATCATGATCATTTCCGGTTTGTCAGAAAATGTTTGCTGAGGGTTAGGTATTCCTAATTAATGAGGAGATTTCACAGGCTGACATGATCTATGGGTTAAACATAAGCAGTTGGTGTTAGAAACCCAAAAAATAAGAAAAATTAAGAACCTATGATTTATATTTATAATCCAATGAGTTCCTATTCATTCAAGATATATATATATTCAAATATATAAATCATCTGAAAACTTTAAAAAATATATTAATTTTCCCACCAAGTTCATTGCCATTAGCTAATTCTTATCCCAAAAACAGAAAACTCCAAAAGATGCCTAGAGTTTGTTTAGCAAAATCTCTTTTGCCAAATCTCTTTTGGCAACATGGATCAGCCAATTTAGAAAACTCGATTCATAATCAAGATCCACCTGTCCAAGAGCTCCGATTTCCTCAATCATTTCCCAGGCAGCATCAGTTAGTGTCTCATTTCTCGCACAAAAGTCAACGGGAGTGAAGAGAAGTTCTCAGCTTTCAGGCTGATAGATAGATAGATAGGTAGATAGATGTGTGCCTCAAGATCAGATCAATGACATCTCCGGCATTTAGCAACTGCAGGATCATATCCTACTTCAGCAATCTGCATCGGATCAAGAGCACTTGGCAGCGTTTTGCTTAATCAAGATTGATAAGTGCAATGGCAAATACATGTGTATCATCTGCAGGTCCACAGATCTTCAGAGATCTTCAGTTCCCAGTTGCCAGTTGCCAGTTTCCCAGCTCCAGTTCCACACATGCGTTGCTATCAAAGTATCTGGTTTCATTTCCGCTCCTCGCAAGGAGCTGTGAAACGCATGCAGAGCGCTACTATTATGATTATTCGTTGTTTGTATTTAGTATGTGTGTGTGTATCTTGTTTACAGCTCCCAACAATCAAGGCAGCTCTTCAGCGGTGGCTGATGTTGCATCTGTTTATTTTGTTGTCAAAACGCAGGTATTTCCACGGCAAAAACAGTGCAGTTTACATAGGAAATTGATATTATTCTTGGCCCCTGCACGGAAGCAGCAGCTTCAGGCCACAGAACAGGTGGGCCGGGGCGCAGTGGGCCAAAGACTTCGATTTGAGATTCCGGGTAGGTAAAAAATGCTGGAAAGCTGGAAAAAGCTGAAAAGCTAGACCGTAATTATGATAGTATGCGTGTGCAACTACCACACACTTAGTTACGTACTGCATGCTGGCCTGTGTTTACGATTTCCTTCCGTTTTGCTGCTGCTGCTGCTGCAGCCTAACAGTTTATTTATTTATGTTATGTTTTGTGGCAATAGCTATCCAACAGGTTCTCCCTGGGGCTAGTCAGCCGTCTCTTTCCCGCCTCTAATTGATATGCCTCACGCGCAATCCATTGACATCCGATTTACATTAGCGGGAAAGGGACGGGGAGAAGATGATGGGGCCGGAAGTGCTAGCTGCAGCAGCAGCAGCAGCAGCAGCGGCAGCGGAGTGCAACGAGTGCAATTTGCACACGTGCAGCAGCAGGGGATAAGAAACAGGGATTTCGGGGACTATATTCGAGGATTACATTCCCCTTGGATCTGGATTCCTTTAATTTGATATCAATTGTGAATGGCCGATCTCGAGTGTCAGCCGACAGCTGTTGGCAGCTCGTCGGTAGGAGGAATCCAGGACTATTTCATCGCCTTATATCCTTTGTTCGCACCGTAGGCGCTTCCTGCAACTCCTCCTCCGCTCTCTCCCTACCTCCTCCGGCTCGTCCTTATTGCATTAAGCGTGTAATCCCTTTGTGTGCGCGAGAAACGAGTTTTAATTGAAATTCAACTGAAAGTACTCTCTCCCTCTTCAGCTTTTGCTCCTTTTTCGGTTTCGGTTCCTTTTTTTGGCACACACCATCATCTTCATCATCATGGCATCATCTCATTTGGTATTCATTCGAGGCAATGATAATTGTTGTGTTAACCCTTGGCGGCGAACGTGTGCGTTTTGGGCAAGTAGGATCTACATTTACTCCTCGTCGGATTTTGTGTGTACATATATTCTTATTTTCTTTTATTTTGTTTTTGGGTGGAAGTGTCGCCGGTTTTATGAGATTGTGATTGGTTTTCCGCTTTGGTGGTGGCTTTTCGGCGGGTTAAGCAGAAGGAGGAGGAGGAGCTGAGCTGCGCTCCTCTTCGAAAAGTGCGCACGTGCTTCAACCGGAAATGGTCGTAAGCGAGGCGCATCAGCTGTCTCTTTCTCCAGTTCCCTATCTCTTTCTCTCAGGTAGCTCCTCTTCTTTCACAGAGTTTTTTTTTATTTTTTAGTTTTTTGTATTTCCGCTTGTTTTTTCTATTGTTCTCCGCCACTTTACGCAGCAAATCAAAGGCGAAAACAAACCAACTCAACGAAGCTCACGAAAGACATCATATTTTCAATATTTATTTTATATTATTTGATTATTCCTTCACTGGCGTGTGCTGCCAAGAATTCTTAAGTGCCCCAAAATAAACCTTAAGACAAAAACAAAAAAAAACAGTTCTTAAGAAGCCCAACTAAGCGATCCTTTTGTGGCCAGAACCGTATAAGGTCAACAGATGTTTGGTTTTGGGGCTTCCTTATACGAATTTATTATGTATGCCGTTAAATTGGCCACGCGGTTTGGGGTAAATCCCCTTTATAAACTGAAAAAAATATATTCACAAAATGTAAAAGAAATTACATCGAAAAAGGTTAAAAATCAATAGAAAAATTTGTTTTTCGAACGATTTTGGATTTTAAACTTAATTCATATTAAGTATGAAAATTAAAATAAATAAAAAATGTATCCTGAAAGCTAATCTAATAAATATTTTTCCCTTTAATAAATCATTCAAATTTCAATGCTTAAAATTCAGCAAATAATGTGATAATTTCAGCATAAAATCTAAGCTAAAATATTAAGCAAATTTTTTACACTGCATCGCTATTGTGCTTTATCAGCTAGAGGTACACCCAAGTTTTCCTGGAAACGCCAGCCACCTGAGGCCATTGCAGTTGGGAAGCTCTTTGCACGGCGGCTATCAGTGGGGCGATAAGGAAGTTCTTAGTGGGTTGCCCTTCTGTTTTGATAAGGCAAATATTCGCCATGACAGGGGAACCCGTTGCAGTTTATCCACTTAGCCGTGGATCTATCTTTTGGCAGGGGGAACGTGCCATTTCGGATTTCACGTTTGGCGTTCGTTTTAGCCCGAAAAATCCACAGTAAATTGTCATTGGCTGGCGGATGGTGAGAAAAAATGCCCCAAAACACGTTCCCCAAAGCTGCGGGCCACCATTTTTTTTTTTTTGCATTTATTTATTTGTTTTAGTTTCTTTTATAAAAAACCAAACTGAAAGTTATATAATACATCTACATATGTGTAGCTGTGGCGAAGACACGTACGCCTACAGTTTCAAATGGTTAACTAATTTTTAATTACGTTTTTTTTTATGCTTTTCTTGCTCTCGATTTTGTTTTTGTTTTTATATTATTTTTTGGCATGATCTCATGATTGCTTTTCTGTGTGTGAGTGACGGCAACCAATCCCACTTTGCCTCAATACGCAAGTATCTGTGAGATACATAGCGGTCTCCGATGATGATGTGCCGCTGCCTGCTGCTGCCCACTCGATCATCATGGTAATGATGATCGCCAAGAGCCAGCAATCTCAGCCAACTGGCCAGTGGGCCGAGCAGATACTTTTGTATCTTTTTGTCCCACTCCCCACCGCTATTGTCTTGTATCTTGTATCTGTTAATGTCTTTCCTCTCTGTCTTTTTCGTTGGCTAGGGGCCATTTTGATGGGTCCCGTGTGAGTCGGTTGTTAATGATCTGAAAAGCCAATTTCCAGCCAGAAACTGTACGGTTGCAAAGGGGGAAATTAACAATCGGACTATATAGCTCTGCGGTCTGAAGATATTTGAAAATATGTTAAATAAAATGTATCAAGGCTCTTGGATTAAGAGTGTTTTTTATCTTCGGGGCTTAAATTTAAGGTTTTTGAATCAAATAATTTACAGATGAGTTCAAAAACCATGAAATACAAGTAAATTGAGGTTTTCAGATCTGTAATTTTATTTCTTATTTATATTTGAAAAGTTCTTCTAAATGTTTAAATACAATTTACACATTTAAATCGCAGTTTTCTTGTGGCATAATTATAATTATTTGAAATCAACAAGTTAGGAGGCTTGCAAGCGTTATATCTCGATCTCTTTAAACAAACACAACTTTGCCTTAAATGCGCAGCGGCCGGGGGGCATTTAATTTGTGTTGCTTTTTTTGTAGACGCTGCCACTAACTAACACCGACTGACTAACTTAGCTAAAGAGAGCAGTCGATGTCCGATTGAGCGAGAGCGAAACCCTCATGAGTGCGAGTGTGAGAAACACCCTGTGAAAGTATTCCCGATGATGATTATTATTATTTGCCATTGGCACTCGTCGTCGTATCTCGGAATGCGCAACGAAGTTGAGCCGAAGGCAACCCGAGCAATGTATCTCCCACACACACACGACCCGAACGCAAGCGAGATAGAGCTAAGCGGCGCGCCGAGGCAGCCAACAATCCGTGTGCAACTTCAGAGCAACTTCATTTCTTCAACGAATGCCGAAGGTGGCGGAGCTAACGTCGCTCGCTCGCTCACAGTAAACTGAAAGATCTTGCTGTATATATATATAGTACGTGCCACAGCAGTAGTGCATATCGCTCATACGCCGCCTGGTCCAGAGCGTCGTCTTTCGTCCGTGTTATCGCCTCAAGGAAAAGACGCGAAATAAAAATTACGATAAAAAGCCAGTGGGATCGCAGAACAACATTTAAAACTTAGTGATTGTCGCTTGGAATGAAAACAATGCCAGCATCCACACTACGATATGCGCATTAATTTATCGCCAGTGTCGCCGCGAGTGTACCCACAATTAATTGCCATTAATTCGCAAAAGTGCTAAGAATTTGCGACGGTTTGGCAGAGAATATTTGCTGGCGAACAACAAAGTGTGAATCGTGTGAGCTGTGAATTCCCGCAAAAATAAACCACAATTAACGATCGAGACTTATGTGTAGCTCTAAAGTGGAATATAGTACTTGATATTACGCCCCCATAAGTCCCCTCCGGATAGCTCTCACTTGGCAAACGAGAACTTATCAATCGTCCAATTGATTAGGGGCCCGCATAAGCCACAAAAACAGCCGAAAATCTGTGGCTGACAGTGCAAAAATTAAAATATATTTATAAATACGTTTGCTCTCCCCCCAAGCTGAAAGTGAAGTGAAATCAATTTTAATACAACTGCAAGTACCACCAGCATAATCTGATCCCTGATCCCTGTCGAGAGTTGACACAAAACATAAACCCACACAGAGGCCGATCCCGCAGATTCCATTGAGCAGCGTCAATGACGCGACCTTTGACCAGCGAGGTGGAGTTTCCGTTTTTGAGAACCGATCAACTTGAAGCAAAGAAATGCCGCCCTCTGCGTTTTTAGTGAATGCCACCATAATCAGTGCCGCCAACGCCTTGGACAGCGACAAGGAGCAACTGCAGGAGCAGCATCAGCAACTGCAGCAGCAACACTTTAACAGCACCAGCAGCAATTACAATTACAAACAGGGCAACATGGTCCTGCAAAGCTATGAGAACTATCCCAGCTATCACCTGGCGCAACACCATCACCACCATTCGCATCATCACCTGCATCCGCACCAGCAACTGGGTCAGCATCAGCAGCCACTGCAGCATCACCACCAACTGCAGCAGCAGCAGCCGCAACAACAGCAGCAGCAGCAGACGCCACAGCAGCAGCCACATCTGCCGCACCAGCAGCCACTGCATCACCAGCAACAGGCGCACTATGGTTCCGCGGATCATCATCGACTGTCCGGCGGCAGTACGGGCAGCACCACCACCACCTCCTCCGGCTCCAGTTCGAGTGGCTCAACGTCCAGCGCCTCATCGCAGGGATTCGCAGCGGGGAGCAGCACCAGCAATCTGGTTGGAGCCTTGAGCAGCTCCACAGCTGCATCCCTGGGCCTGGGCTACTTCAATGACATGGCACCCTTCGGGGGCGACGGCAGTGCCTACTACACGGACTCGGATGTCAACTTCTTTAGCACAGGTCAGCAAATATTTACCGACATCAAATGGAGGACATTTTAATTACGCCAGACTCTGCTGGGGTGTGAAGAGCAGTAAACCAGAAGAAGCGCTAAGCATAATTAAATTCGTTCGTAATTCGTTTTTAAGTGTTTGACAGCGACAGCGGCAGCAAACACGCAACAAGTGGGGCAGAAAAGGGGGTTGGGAATTGGGAATGGGAATGGGCTACGGGCTAGGGCATGGGCATGGATTTGAGCTGGGGTTTGGGTTGGCAGATTGACCTGGTAGTGATAAGTGCCTGGCAATTAAGTGGCTTGTTTGCGCTTTGGGGTTGCGGGGCATCCAAAAGATGCTTCGGCTGCAGATACAAATACAGCATTGTATCTGTATCTGAGGATTATCTTTCTCTTTCTCTATCCCTCTCTTTCTGGAGGCGGCACCTAAAGAGGCGCTGCCAACTCTTTGGCCAGCCAGTTTAGCTGTAAATGTATCTGTAGCTGTATCTGGATCTGTATCTGTAGCTCTGTATCTGCGCAGTACAGGCGAATGGGAAGCGTAACGAAAGCTTAGCATTTCTTTGCTGTGCCAGAGCAAGATAGCCACATGGGGGAGCTGACTGTGTGTGTTTGTGAGCGCCAACAGGTTTTCGTTGTTCGCCTTGTTTTTTTTTTTTGTATCCCACAGATACTCGTTCGAAATGTGTTAAATTTCGCTGTGTTCGCAATTAATGTGCACTCACACACAGAGCATTAGATGGTGGCCATGTGTGTGCGTGCGTATCTGTGTGCTGGCTGTGTGATTGTGTGCGCCGTGATTTTGATTGGTTTCCGAACTCTCTCCCTCGTACGCTCGATTGAGGGCCGCCCCATTTTCATTTCAATTGCTAAATAATCCGTAATCAATGTGTGTTTGCCGTGTGAAATATCGAATCATCAGGCATATATTTTTATTTTTAAATTGCCAGTCAATTTTCCCACCATTAATTTTTTGCTATTGGTTGTCATTTGTAGCTTGCAAATGCAAGTAATTGTTTAATATTCGCAAATTAAATGACATATTTTATGGATTATTTGGTAATATGTTTGGTTTAATAATTACTTATTTATTTTAGACTTAATCAAAGAATATAAATGAATTTAAATTGTATTTTTTGGGTTTATTATGGGTAAAATATAAGTGGCTCTAAGACTTCTTGGGCTTTTAAACAAATCGTTTTATAAAATCATTAAAAGATGATCCTAAATAAATTATGGAAATAGCATTAAGCACTTAAAGCTCTTATGTATATATATTTATCAATAAATCACAAAATTCCCTAACCTTTTTTAAAGAGTGAATAAGCATTAATTTAACTGAATAAATAAACTAAAAATAAATCATTAAAATTTGT
The DNA here is from genome assembly GCA_035046345.1 of Drosophila birchii. NCBI lineage: Eukaryota > Metazoa > Arthropoda > Insecta > Diptera > Drosophilidae > Drosophila > Drosophila birchii. The sequence continues at coordinate 7,128,403 of JAWNOA010000064.1, forward strand.
TAGAAAACTAAAGTCTAGTTAGCTACTTTTTAGTAAAATTTTATTATTTGAGATAGTTTCTTTACCGTTTAGAATTTCCAAGAAAAACTTAAAGATTTTACTGGATTAATTAAATAATTTATTAAATATTTGGGTGTTAGTTACGCTCTAAATAAATTAAAATTAACAAGCCACTATGAGTACCTCTTATAATTCCCCTTTTAAAATATCTACCTACTTAAACTAATTTACAAAAGGCCACCACAATCTTTCGTCCCTTATTGAATTGTAAAATTTTACTCAAGAATATACACAGATTTCCCTTCTATAACCTCTATATCCATTACACCCCTCGCTTTGTATGAATATCAAATCTAATCGAAATGTTCTCCTTTATTTCAGGCTACAGCAGCAATGCCCATGATCGCAGAAACAACAGCCCGCCTCCGCAGCAAACGCAACAGCAGCAGCAGGAACCCACTGTCAATGGCAGTGGCGGTGGGGGCAGCAGCAGTAATAATAATAACTCCATGCTGCCGCCTGCTGTCCAGCAAAGCAATAACAATGAAAGCAACGCCAGCACCAACAATGCCAATGCGGGCAACAACAATAATAATAACAATAATAACAATAACAACAATAACAATATTGACTACATGGCCGCAATGGCAGCCATCTACCAGCAACACCAGCTCAAAGAGGAGCCGGGCACCCAGAGCAGCAGCAATGGTGGTAACGGGAGCAGTGGCTACGGCGGCAGCAATAGCCAAAATGATCCCACGGATCTCAGCAGCTACGGTCTGCCCGCTCACCTGGCTTATAGTAGTGGCAGCAGACCGGCCGGTGGCGGCAGCTCGGGCGGTGGCGGTGATGATAGTGATTACCATAGCACACAGGAGCATCATAGCCAGGCTTCCAGCGGAGCAAATGGCAGTGGGGCCGGCAGCGGAGGCAGTGGCAATGGAAGCACGGGCAACAGTAACGGCTACATGGACAGCGGCTCTGAGTTCTACGCCTATGGCCGAGGACGATTCCACGACGGCTATGGGTCGGAGTTCCAGCCCTACGATGCTCAGTCCTTCCAGGCGATGAGCGCACAGTCATCGGCCATGGATCAGTGGGGAGCAGCGCATGCCCACCAGCATCCGGCGGCGTACATGTCCACCCTGGGCCTGGATAAGAGCCTGCTGGGTGGCTACACGACGCAGGGCGGAGTGCCATGCTTCACAGGCTCCGGACCCATTCAGCTGTGGCAGTTCCTGTTGGAACTGCTGCTGGACAAGACGTGCCAGAGTTTTATCTCGTGGACGGGCGATGGCTGGGAGTTTAAGCTCACCGATCCAGATGAGGTGGGTTTAATATTCTGATTTTTTTATGCTAACTCTTTGACTTACTTTTTATTCTTCTCTCTCTCTCTCTCTCTCTCTCTATAGGTGGCTCGTCGCTGGGGCATTCGCAAGAATAAGCCGAAAATGAACTACGAGAAGCTGAGCCGAGGTCTGCGCTATTATTACGACAAGAACATCATCCACAAGACGGCTGGCAAGCGCTATGTCTACCGCTTTGTCTGTGATCTCCAGAATCTAGTTGGGTAAGTTGAGAGCTTTGGTGTCCAACGCTTGCAAAATGCTAATCAAAGTATTTAATCCGTTTTGCAGACACACCCCCGAAGAACTGGTGGCCAAGTACGATCTTAAGATTGAGAAAAAGGATGTGGACTAGCGCCGGGGCAGCGAGGAAGCTGCCTGAGAGCCAGGAGCCGTTCCAGGAGACCTCTGCCAGCAACGGATTGTACTCAACCAACCGCAAAATACTTTCGAGCGTTATTGTTTACCAAGCGTGATGTTAGCCTTTAAGCAGCAGCCCCGATCTGCGATCTTGCTACGAGATTAAAGTGTTCCCATATCCAACTCCAACCACCAGCCTAGCCCCCGCAATCCCACCCATATGTCAGCACACCAATTTGCTTGTAATTAATGTGTAAAAATTAGACTTTTTAAATTAATTTGAAATTAATTTAAAATACTTGAACGTTAGTCCTAAGCATTGATCTAGCATTGTAAGTCGTGAATCAAATAGGAGCACAGCAAGAGAACCAGTTGAAAATGTAAGGAAGCGAAGATGATAATAATTAAATTTGGAATTCTGTGTGCAATGTGATGATTTCCTCGTTCTCACATAGAAGAGAGATGTCTGTTCTGCTGCAAGAATCGAACGTTGATAGAGGCCATAAAGCATTGTGTCCCCAAAGTGATATTAGAGCGCAACATTTTTTGTTAATCATTTTACCCGCACGCGGGGCACCAGAGAAACATAACATTTCAATATCATGCGTGTATATAGCGTTGACTATAATGTCTGTGGCGTATCAGTAGGTCTCTAGTATTTATAAACATACAAAATAACCTGTAATCTGTGCTACAACTAAGTTTTCCACTTCCACAAGCCACTCCCCCTCCCGAACACACCTATCCACATCTTGTGCGCTTCCGTGCGATCCCAAAAGTTTTAAACGTAAAACGGTGCACAGCAGTCGAACCATATCGATATAGACGACCGTGTGCCGCCAATGAACTCTTGTTAGTCTATGTGTACTTGTAGGTTATGTTACCTTACCCCTAGCCCTAGCCCTAGCCCTAGCCGTAGTCTTCTAGTGCGTCAAGAGCGCTAAGTTATTCGACAGTTCAAGAAGTGTTGATTATACTGTATGATGTCTGATGTCTGATAGATGATGTATGATGTATGCTGTGTATGTGTATAGCTATTAAATATTTAAGTCTAGCTCTTAGATGCTTAGCCACGTATTTTACACGCATAAACGAAAAGTTATATTAATATAAATAGAAACGCATACTTACGTTGTAGAGCAATTCTAAAATATTGTATTTATACAGGCGTAAATTGTAATATTAAAGCTACCATTAACATTGCTAATGATAAAAACAATAAAATGAAAAACCAATATGAAAATATAACAAAAATCTTTTTGTTTTTGTGTTCTTCCAACTGTTTTATTTGTCATTTAATCAAAAAAAAAAATTTTTAATAAAAATACTTGCTACCCGCATTATTGCTGCGATATACCTGAGCTTTCTATGGCTTCAAAGACCTTGTAAGACGAATAAACGTAGGCGGCACGACGAAGGTCGTTGCAAAGCTGAAACTTGTTGGCCATATGCTTGATCCCAATGGCCGCCGACTCCATGACCGTTTGGAGGGCCGAGTCCACAATGTCCGCCTCTGTGGTGCACTCGCGTATCCTCTTCAGCTTCTTGTTGGCCTCTATTGGTGGCTGCAATGAAGAGAAGCCAAAGTTATAAATACATTTTTTAAGATTCGAGGGATCTACTTACAATTTTATGGTCCGAACACATCTGAAGGGACTCGTTAATGGAATTGATCAACTCGTGAATCAACTCTGAAGTCTTCTTGGAGTTCATCTTTCCATAGGAAACGTGGTTAATGTTTTTCAGATACTCAAAATAGGAAACAGTTACTCCGCCCGCATTGCAATAGAGATCGGGCACTAAGAGTACGCCCTTGTCCAGCAGGATCTGCTCACCAGCGGGAGTAGTGGGTCCATTCGCCCCCTCCAGAATCAGTTTGGCTTTGATATCACCAGCGTTCTCGTTGGTGATCACCTTCTGGGTGGCGCAGGGCATAAGGATATCACAATCGGCCGTTAGTAACTCTTCCGAGGTCTCTTCGGCTTTGGGATATCCATTAATAGACTTCTTCTCAGCCACGTACTCGAAGAGATCCTAAAAATCCAATTCGTCACCGTCAGAGATTCAAATTTAACCGCTTAACTCACGTTTATATCAATTCCCTCCTGGTTAACAAGCGACACATTGAACTCCTTGATTCCGATTACCTTTGCACCAGCTTCGTGCACGAACTTGGAGGCAAAGGAGCCAACGTTTCCGAAGCCCTGAACAATGACTCTCTTGTCCTCCCATCCCGTCTTGAACTTGATCAGATCCATCCATTCCTTGTCCTTTAAAAATAGATCGCCCGCCTTCCACACGCCCCTGCCTGTGGCCGAATTTCGACCGTTGATGCCGCCAATGTGTACGGGTTTGCCGGTGGTAATGGCCGCCGCATTAATGTCCTTATAGCCGAATGTCTTTTGGTATTGGTCCACGATCCAGGCCATCTCCCGCGGACCAGTATTCACATCGGGTGCCGGCACATCTACTCCAGGTCCAATCATATTTCGCTTAAGGAGCTCCATAGTATAACGTCGCGTAATCGTCTGCAGCTCGTCCACCGTATAGTTCTTAGGATCAATGCGAACCCCGCCCTTGGATCCGCCATAGGGCAGGTTGACGCAGGCGCACTTGAATGTCATAATCGAGGCAAGAGCCTTTACCTCATTCTCGTCCACATCCATGGCGAAGCGGATGCCTAAGAGAAAATGTCAGAGCTTAACTCGAAGGATCCTCATTCTGCATCCCAACGCAGAGGCTGGAAAATTGGTGGATACTTACCACCCTTGAGGGGCAATTTGTGGCGCACATGGTGTGAGCGAAAGCCGGTGATGATCTCATAGTTGCCGTTCTTGCGCACGATGGGAAAGTTAACCTCCACCGAGGTGGAGACGCTTCCGATCAAATTGAGGATCGCACTGACGCGCGACTGACGCTCCTCCATCGACATATGCGGGTATTTTTCCATTTCCTTAATAAGCTCCGGCTCTAGGGTCTGCGCCGCCTTGTGATAATAATAAAGCACCATGGCCGAGAACTCGGGATCCTTGTCGGATTCGACCTTCTGCAGGTGCTCAGGCATTTGATGTTCGAAGCGTGGGCACAAGCACATGGTTAGCCCGCTTCTACGCCCGCGCAAGAGCCCCTTCAGAGAGCGAAACATAATTCAAGACAAAAAAATATATCACAGTGAATAAAAGAAACTTATAAATTGAATAGATATTTGTTACATTGGTGCAGGTTACAGTTGGTTGGATTTTAAGTAGATTACTAGATTTATTTTATATTGTTTATTATGTTTATTATTAGGTTTCCTTGGAGCATCTTGAAAACCGTTTCTCCGATTCTCATGTGCCTTGGATTTAAAATCACATCACAAAGCTTCTGAAATTCATTCAATACAGAAAGCGGACACATTACTCGTTCCGTTCCTTAGAAAAACCATCCACAAATATCTTGTTTTGTTTCACAAATTTAACATCGATTAAAGACAATCGCCATGGAGGAAATCACGCCTTTCGACAAGGCTGGCTTCCTGGAAAGCTATCTGCTGAAGCACAAGGAGCTGGGCAAGCGCCAGCGTGAGTACAAGAAGATCCTTTCCAGCAAGCTTAAGACGCGCAAGGAGACCATCATCGAGGCCAGCTACGAGACGGCCAACGATCAGCTGGCGGAGGAGAAGAATGACCTGAGGGCCCAGATCTGGGTGGCCAGCGGCACCACCCACAAGAAGAACAACGAACGCTGCCTAGAGCTGATCCGTTGCCATGTCGAGTGCCAGGAGAATCTCTCGCAGGACATCAACTCACTGAAAACCTCAATTTTGAACATGGAGCGCGAGACGAGCCGAATGGCCAAGCAAATCTACAACCTGAACCGGCTGACAATTCCCGACCAGCAGCACCAGGCCTATGTGATGAAGGCCCGCAAGCGATTGAACATCTTGGAGAACTCGCTGGAGGTGGGCGTGCGACAGGAGTGCGGCTTCACTGCGGCCAATGCCGAGTTGCGGGAGCAGCTCATCCGCATCCTCAACCACCGCACCTTCTTCAACGAATCGTACACCAAAATGGTGCAGAAGCTCAACAGCGACAAGAAATATCTTTTGGATCTCATTGAGTACGCCGTTAACACCTTCGATGGCTGCATTGAGGTCTACGAGAAGATCGACATGCTGGTCAAGCGGGAGGCCAAGGAGCGGGAACTGAGGCGTGTGGAGATGCAGGGCATCATGCGTAAGGTGGCCGCCGACGGAGATAACAGCGCCTTCCTGCAGTGCAAGTCCAGGGCCAGGGAGCTGGCCGATCTACAGCCCAAGGAGTACAAGCGACGGGATGAGTTCCGACGCCTCCACAACAAGAAAATCAATCTATACAACTCGGTGCTGCAGAAGATCCTCGCTTACACCAACTCCAACAACGTTGACGAAGTCATCGATAAGTTCCAGCAGCAGGAGAGCCTCTACTACTCCTTCTTTAATTACGCCAACGAGATGAGCTACCACATCACGCTGCTGAACAACTCGGTGAACCGTCTCTTTGAGGACATTGTCGCCTTGAAGAAGGAAAACTCGAATACGCTGCAGGACCAGCTGGATGAAATCGCCAGCCTGGAGGCCAAGGTGCGTGACAAGGAGGAGTCAAACATGGAACTGCACAAGGCCAGGGAAAGCAACGATGCCCGGCTCGAGAACCTCCTACAGGGCGTGGAGACCGTCTGTGAAATGTGCTCCATCGATGCCACCCCGCTGACCAAATTGCTGGGCGATCACACCCACGTCAACTTGGTCAACGTGAGCCGCTTCCTAAAGATTCTCGAGGTGAGGGTCCAGGAGCTGACGGCCAGCGTGTATGTGACGCAGCGCCAGGACGCGGGCCGCTTCGATTACGTGGTCAAGCAGATCGAGAAGGTCTGCGAGCTGCCCACGGATCTCAACGACATCGTGCTCACCCAGCAGTGTCCCGAGTGCGCCGAGGGTGAGGCCTTCAATATGGACGAAGGTGGCGATGGTGTTTTGGTCCACACCGTCACCGAGGCTAAGAGGAAGTTGTATGAGAAGGTCACACAGCCGGAGATGCAGTACCGCCTGCACAGCATCAGTCAGTGCCGACTGCCACGTTCCCGTCTCCTGGCCGCCAAGCGTAATATGTAGATCCTGGCAACTGGCTATAGCTTCTTGAGAACCTTTTAATTTGGCACAAGGCAAGATCATCACTCGTTTCGGTTTCTATTTTAACCAAATGTGATCCCTTTTATGTCCTGGTGTCCATTACAAATGCACCACCTGATGCTTAAAATTCGAAACATTCTCAGTTGTAAATTTAAAACTTATTCTGGATAAAATCAAATTATAAAACTTTAGAAAACATTAATTTAAAAGAAGACAACACTGCGTATGAGTGATTTTTTATGGCTGAAACATGGAATACTTAAATTTCTTTGTTTTTGGTGGGCTTTGAAGTATCCCCAATTGTAAATCAATTAACTCATTAAATATATATTCAATTCATGCTAATGTTTTTATTGATTAAATCTAAACATATTAACTAAAGATTCATATACTGTTGCTAAATGTTTGTTATGTGGAATGCATTAAATATTTTCGGGGCGATGATGATCGTACATTGCTAGTAGATTCTGTGGCCAAGTCATTTTTGTCTAGGAACTGGTCTTCTCCTCCTCTTCACCCAAGCCCAAGCCGCTAATCAGGCCGCCGAGGAAGCTGTCCACAATGGGATTGCCACTGCCAGCAGCAGCACCAGCACCAGGAGCGGCTCCAGGAACAGGAACCGGAGCGGGAACAGCATTAGCAGTGCCGCAATCGTACATGCGGTTAAGTTTCTGGATATCGGATTCCGAGAAGCCGTTTCTCTGGCCCATCTTCTCGGCGCCGTTGGCTTGCTGCAGGGGAATTTAGAATAATAAATTAAATTAAAAAGGAATTATAAATAAAGCACTCACCATGGCCACAATGGTGGGCTGTCCGTTGATGGAGAAGGCATTCTTGGAATAGTGCATCACGCTGCCATAATCGTAGGGCACTCCAAAGGCCTCGGTGCGCGCGGCCTTCTCGAAGTTGTTCATCGCCGAGGACTGAACGTTGTTGTACTGGATGGCCACATAGCCGTCGCGTTCCATGCGATTCTGCTCATGCAGGAAGCCCAGGGCGTGCATCAGCTCGTGCATGGCGGTACCGGGACGACTCAGGCAGCCGGGGGACTGCAGATTCACATCCTGCTTGCCACCCACACGGCCCACGGAGGACCAGCAGCCGGAGTTGTCGCTCCGAATGGAGATGTAATCGCGCTCCGAGCTGCGACGCACAAAACGGATGCAGGTGCGTCGATGGTACTCGGCAATGGCATTCTCAATGGTGGCCATGTCGCGGGCATTGAAGCTGCCACGGATCTCGTAAGGGACGATGCCATTGGGCCAACGGGAGGACTGGGTGGGCAGGCCATTCTTCATGATCAGATCCGTTTGGGGCACCAGCATATCGCCCTCCAGATAGCTGCCCAGCTCCTCCGGATTCATCTCATCCGTGTCGGCACTGAAGTTGCCCACCAGCGCGGCTGTCATCTTCTCATCCGGCTTGCCAAAGAGAGCCGTTCCCAGCGGCGTGAGATCAATTATGTCCTGGCCCAGTGTTGGAGGCGTCTCCTCAACTCCTGGTAACTCAATTACCTCCGTGTCGTCCGCGTCGTCGTAGGACACAAAAGGAAGCGCCTGGCAGGTGGCTATAGCCAGGGCTAGGACTAGGAATACTTTTGGATTCATTGTAGGACTTGGAATTGGTTGTTGGTTAATTTCGCCTCTTGACTGAATAGCTGGAGTTGGACTGTGCTGGGTTCTGGTCTGGCTGGGATTTATATATTCCCCAGCATAATCTCGCCGACGTCTTTATCGCCCTTCTGCCAACGCCGGTGGCGGTGGCTTTCATATGCATAAACAAGTTTTCCACGCGGAAACCTTCGCCGGATCTGCAGTCGTCATCGCTGCCGGCTTCTTGGATTGTGGATTGTCACACGCTTTATGGCCAGGAGTAAATATTTGGCCAGCGCTTATTCATGGAGCTGTAGGTGGGTGGCTCTGCTCTGTTATTGCCATAAAGTGTATCAGTAGTTTGTTTGCATATCCAAAGTTTAACGACACTTAATTCGTAATTTTTCGCCCCCAAAGCGATAACCGATAAGCACTATCGCGCCGGCGACCTCTTCGCTTTATGGATTTATACCACTCACTGGGCCGAGATATTCTGGAATAATTTGCCGGGTATTTGGAGTGGAAACAGCACACGCGGAACATTTAAATAATTCATGTGGAAGTGTCTTATTTGGAGGCATGCGAAACGAATTTGGCATTGAAAAAGTTCAGTCACAATTTTTGGGATTACGTGCTTTAATTTAAGGAAGCAAACTGGGTTTATGTTCCTCGTTTACCTATTTCAAAAACAACTTCAATTCCTTGCACACACTTCAATTACAGCTAATGACAGAATGATTACAACTAACAGAGTGATGGAGAGAGCTTGGCTAGGACCCTCACGAAATATGATTGAAATGAGACTTTTGCGCATTCTTAAATACTAAATATTATTCACATGGCGGCGGCAACTTCAATGGATGCTTGGGGAAAAACAAAGAGCCGAGAAAAATCCCAAAAGCCTCCGCTCATTAGCCCGAACAGAAAAGATCACATCTGTGTTTGCTCTGGCCACGAATTAGGTTCAAGTGCACATGGCACATGTTTGCCCGGCTAACGAACGGAGCTAGCATTGATGATAGATAGCTATGTTAGTTATTCCTAGGTATCGAAGCTCATTTCCACGACCATATTGGAATCTGAGGCAGCGTTCTCCTCCTCCTCGTCGAACTTTAGCTGCAGCTTCAGCTTGTCCGAGTTGATGACGCGACGACTGTTGGCCGAAATATTTTTGGCCACATCCCGCAGTGCGGCACTGCAGATCTCATCGATGGTTGTGGCGTCGTCCATAAGGTCCTCTATGCAGCTCTTAAGGATCGTTGAGGTCACAATGCAGTCTCTGTTTAGGGCTAAGCTTTTATGGAACGACTCAATGGCACTGTCCAAGTTACCCAGCAGGGCATGAATGAATCCAATGGAGGTGTAGGTCGTGGCATTCTGTGGCTTCAGCAGAAGGGCCTGCAAAAGGTTATAAAATTATGCGTTACAAACTATTTACACATATATGAACTTCTTCATTTCGTACATTTTGAAAGTTATACAGGGCCTCCTCGTACTTGTGCACCTTGCGCAGCGAGTGACCCAAGTTGATGAACAGTGGCTCCCAGCGAGCCGAGATCTCTTCGTTATTGGTCTTAGCTCTCTGCTTTACGATGTCAACGGTGCACTGGAAAATGGTGGCGGCGCCGTCAAAGAACTCGTACTCATACTTGATCACACCGAGCTCATGCAGCACGTAAACGTCCAGGGGAGCAATGTTCATTGCCTGCAGGAAGAACTTCTCCGCTAGCTCCAAATTCTTGGTCAGTCCGCACTCCACGCCGATGTAGAGCAGCGGCAGGTGGCAGCCGCGCATCAGTTGGGTGGCCTTAAAGTATGCCGCCATCGCCTGCTCGTGTTCGTTTTCATTGGCAAAGCTATGACCGTAGGCTAGCCAAGCGGGGCCGTACAATCGATCTAAAGCAGTGGCTTTGGATAGGTAACGGCGAGCGGGATCGCTTTTCCCAATCATGTCGTAGTAGCAGCCGACGGCATACCAAGAGATGGCTTTGTCGGGATAGCGATCCACCAGCTTGTGGGCCACGTAAAAGAGACGATTGAAGTCGCCGTTCTCCACCAAGCAGGCGATCTGAATGGTCAAAGCATTGTTATGAAATGGATCCACCTTAAGTAGCCTGTAAGGACACTCAGTTTACATCAAAATTACTTGATATCCTGGATCATTTTACTCACTCATTCAGTATTTTCAGGCACATTTTGTAGTCGCAGTCATAGAAACACTTTTCCGCCTCGGCAGCCATCAGATCCGTGCTGCGTTGCACGCGATTCAGGCAATCTCCGAGGGGAATCAGGGTATCCGCATCGTGATCCCGGGAGCGCCTGCGACTCGACGAATCGAACATGGACCGATGAGAGGCGTCAATAAGGGAGGAGGCCCGCGACAGGCTCGTTTGCAGTGAGAATGTGGGGGCCTTAAGATCCTCTAGAACTCTTAAATAGAAGAAATTACTGAGTTAGTGGAACTACAAAGGACTCCTCTACAGGACTTACTTCTGGGCGGGCGACATAAACTGGCTGGGAGTGAGCGGCACCTTAAGGGCGCTCACTTTGGGCATTTGGGACTCCGAGGAGCAGGTCTGCTGCACTCGCGCCGTAAACTCCTTGATGAACTTCAGCACATCGGGATTGACAATGGGTGAGATTTCTTCAGCATTGCGTTCAGCATTCCGAGCGGATATCAGCTCGTAGTACTTTTTCAAACGAGATTCGTAGAGCTTCAGGATGAACTTGGCGTCCGTTTCACTGGATTGCTGGGCAAGCGGCAGATGGTGCATCAGTTCAAATTCTGTAGAGGATTCGCTTATTATTTAGAACTAAATAATGAGAAGCTCTCTAATTACCCTCCCAGGCCATCAGCATCTCGTGCTGCACCAGCGCCTCCAGAGCCTCGAAACAGTAGATGGACTTGTGCAGGGCCTGTACATAAAAGTCCATGGCTGTGCCGCGATTGTCAAGAGCCTCGTACACCTTGCCCTTCATCAGGTAAATGGAGGCCAGCAACTCGTTCCGATTGTTCTCCTCGCCGCCAAAGACACTGTTGCTCTCCAGGTAGCAGCCACTGCCCGCATCCACGGGCTGGTTAATCAGGGAAGTGGTCATCATCTCCACCTCCACGTTCTGAATGATATTAGCCGCCTCCGCGAACTCCTTCGCCGCGTAGAGGCTCTCGAGCAGCAGATTAAAGCACGGCAGCGAGCTCTTCTCCAGCTTGTTGTGCTGAATGGTGTAGGCAGCTCGGTGGAACTCGCCCAGCAGGAACATGCACTGTGCCTGGTAGTAGATATCCCTGGGCTCATGGCCACTCAGCACCGCCACCTTCTCTGCCCAGAACAGAGCCGTGGAATAGCGACGCTAAAATTGCAATTTGAAAATTAATAATCATTGCCGGCTTTTTGGTTTCACTACTACTTGCCATGTCTATAAACTGCTTGACCAGTTTCCGGTACATGCAGAGGTCGATGTGGTCATTGGAGGTGTCGGTGCTGGTGTTTTCCGCGTCCCCCGGCATTTTTATTCAATATTAATTTTGTTTTTCAGTATTTAACAATTTTATTACAATTCGCAGCCGCTGGGCAATTTGATTGATCTGGCAACATCGAAAAATCAGCTGTAATCCGAAATCGGCTTCCTCATAGATACGATTTTTCGGCTGGTTTTAGCTATTTTTTATAAAGGGCTTTTTTACGAACCGGAAAGAAGGCTCTGTTCGGCAGCCCTCGGCAAAGTTCGGTCCGCAAAGGAACCTATAAATACAAGTGCAACTGGCCCATTCGCAAAATTTAAACAGTAATTTTAAAAACAGTTGCGGGTGTAGGTATTTTTATTTTCAAAAATAAAAAAAATAAACAAATAAACTGTGTGTACTGAGCATTCGCCGGTAGCAATAAAACGGAAAATCTTTAGTTTTAATCAATCATTTTTTGTTCTTGCCACACCAGATTTCCCGCTTCGAAGTAATTTCCGACAACAAATATCACGGAATTTAGTTTCTTCTACAAAATTATTATTATTAAACATTGCTCCAAGAAAACGAAATTAAAAAAATTAGCTCAAGAAAATGGACGATTCAGAAAAATAGTTTATTAACAAAAAAAAAAAAATGCAATGAATCCGTGAGACGGAGTTTTGACGAAGAAGCAGGGGAACCAGAAGGAGCAACTGAAGAACGGCGAAAGGCGTGCAAGGCAGAAGTAACAGTTCCTGGCACGGCGGAGTGTTCGAGTGTGTGTGTGCGAGAAGAAGCAATAGTAAAAATGTGCTTGGCGGACGACACAAGGAACGGGATGCGATTGCGGATGCAGAATTAAAATTAAATTCACACGAATTTATGCGCCAGGCGCGTGGTTTCGGCAGAGTCCTGGGTATGTATTGGGGCCATGGGTGTGTGCTGTCTCTGTGTGTATGTGTGCGTGTATTGGGGAGCCGGCACAACAATTTGTTGACTGAAAATCGGCGTAGAAGTGGGGCCGCGGCTCATTATCATTCCATCTCGTTCTCACAGTGCGTATTTTACAACCTGCACTACGTTCTATGTAGTACTAGAACTTGCCGTTGGTCCTCCTCACACGCTTTTTTTTTTGGTTTTCGGCTCACGTCATCTCTGTGGTAGGAACAACGACAATGTCGACGACGGCAACGACAACAACAACAACAACAAGAACAACCAATCGCCGCCTCAACTACACGCTTATTCTTACTACCCATTATTATACGCACAGAGAGGGAAGGACAGAGTAGTGCGAGCGAGCGCGAGAGAGAGATGGAGCACGAGACAGGGCTTGGCATCCATCTCGGAAAGCTGCGATGGAGCCATTTTCCAACTCCAACTCATTTCACGCTGATTTATGGCTCTAATAATAGGTTCGCTCAACACACAGCTTCCGCAATCCGAAGGGCGAAAGGATTACCAACCCGGAGGATAATGCATAGTTGGAGCCGCAAATCGACGGCTCGCAAAGTAAACGCCAATGGATTACAGTTAATTACAATTGGCGAGAGTGAGAGAGGGCTACGCCTTGATCGATTTACGGCACTTAACGCTCAAATGCGTACGCGTGTGTTTTCTGCCGAGCTCCTTGCGCTCGCTCCACTGATTTGGATCAAAAAAAGGGAGGACAGATTTCGGGGGGAAGGGTAGAAACTACAAAGGGCCGGCGAGGCGTACTATCATCCATTATCCATTATTTATTCGAGCTTATGCTAATTGTATATGTCTGCCTTTCAGGTCTTTGGAAATTTGCATCGTTGACGAGGCGGAATAATGAATCGATGACTATTTACTGCTGATACGGCCACATCTGCCAGCTGTCTTTGGGCCTCACCCCTCACACACCCACTCCTCGCTCACTCCGCATATCCTGTGGAGCCCAAAAAAAGTCAACCAAAAATTCCCCCAACAACTATAACGGCAACGGGGCCCCAGGCTTAATACACGGAGTCCAACTCGAACTCAAACCGCAACGAACTCAAACCTGCGCAGGATATAAACGAAGAGAGAGCGAGTGGGAGCTTGCGAGAGAGCCAAGTGCGCGCAAGGACTCTCTGCGGGCAGAGGGAGTGGGCCGGCACGACGCGGAAGTGGTGACATCTGTTTTTTGGCGCTTTGTCAGTTGCGGATGCTGCCGAACAGCCGGCACGAAGGCGGACGAGCAAACGAACCGAGCACCAACACCAACACCAACGAGCAGGAGCGCAACGTGAACAAGTGTGGAAATTGGAATTTTTATTCAAAACAATGCCCCTGCTGCAACAGGTATGTAAATAATAATAAAACCCATTCGCACTCCAGAGCGGTAATTGAAACGCTCACGTACGAGTTCGACTGAAGTCGCACACAACGAGACGAAGCAGCAGGCAGCGCGCCAGAGAGGGCTTACATGGATTACGGAGAGAGCGCATCAGCTGTCCCGGCCTTTGGGGCTTACACCTACCCAATTTGGGGAGTCGCTGCTCGCGAGTGGCTGGCGGGCGGGCTGGCTAGGATATGATCCTAATAGGATTAGTGCCCAACTTTACGCCTCACTTCTGAGAGTTTTGCCACCTTGTGCTCCTCGTCCTGTCGTCTGCTGCACATTATGAGTAGTTAAATTCGATTAAACTTGCGGCGTTTTGTCCGCCAGACACACTGCAGCGCCTCCTCTCCGTGGTCCTTGTCGGCAGTCCTTTGTGGCGCGCGGGGCGGGTAATTTCCTGGGCGTAGCTGTGTAATTGTACTCTTTGTTGCGCAAAATAGTTGCGTGATTTAATTTCGCTCGCCTTTTATATGTTTTTAATTCACTTAAATAAAATGATTCGATTAGGACTCGCTGAGCGAGTAGCAAAATAAATTGAGAAAATGCTGGGAAAGTGGTTATTACACTGCCAAAATCATTTTGTACTGGCGGAGGTAGGGATCTAGATTAAAATAAATCTTTTTTCTCTCCTTTTTATTAGTCGAATTTTCCATTTCAGGTTTATAGAATTAAACAAAATCTTAAATTTACTTAATTATATTCTCATTGTCCCAAAAAATATCCTTAAACAATTAGGCTTATAAATGTAATTTGAATTGATTAACCCTCAGATTAAATAAACTAATATTTGACATCTTACAAGTTTTTGTTCCCCTTATACTCAATGATTACTTGTCGCATCCTGCCTGACATCCTCTTTATCCCCTTTAAAATTAATTGTTCTGCCTGACAATCTCCTGAATGGATATCAATATACATCAAAATAATGTCAAATGTGGCAATTGCCCTTCGGTTCACATATATGAATATTACAATGATTACAATGATACGCACATGCTAACCAAGAAGCCATCGCAACTAAGCCCATGTCCCGACCCCTCGACTAGATTTAAACGGTCCTGAAGCGACTGTCAATATGTGTGACAGGTTTTTTAAGATGCTTCGCCTTTGGGAGCACTTGGTCCCCATTGTTGGCTGCGTCTTTGCCTCCCGTTTATATCTTTGCCACGTCTTCCTACTTCTGAAAAAGTTGCTCATTGTCGACTGTGACAGGAGACCCGGGCCCCGTCGTCTATTGCTCATCATTCAGGCATTTGACGGCAGACGACGACGCACACGGGGGTTGAGGAAAAGCTGCCTTGACTACGTCAATGGATTGGGGGTAGAAGGAGAGAACCTCGAGGAGGCTGAGGGAGGCTGCATCCATGGCCCGAGTTGGCTGACAATGGAGCTGCGCATTTGTTACAATGTTTACACAAATATTTAAGGATAATCCGACGATTTCAAAGGGGTTATTATGCAATTTTTCTTCTCATTTTATTGTGGCTGCAGCAAAATGGGGTAAAAAAAGGATCAAAATAGACCCAACTGAATAACTAAATGCAAAATGTCAATTTCGTCGTGTAAGCAGAGTCCATCCCCTCATCCTTTGGCCGGAAGGAGGCAGGGGATCTATGGCTCTGTATATTCATATTTATTTGCTGGTAATGTCTAAAATGCGTCTACTTCATGGCAACGTGGCGTGTACTTAATGTCCTTCTCCCATCGCCATCTCTCTTGTTCTTTCTACAATATATATATATATTTGTTGTATTTATATTTTTGCATTCATTTCCATTGCGCCATTGCCCGCTGTTTAAACTGCCTATAAATAATGTGGGGTTGGGTCGGGGGGTTTCTACAAACGGAAAATTTGTCGGTCATAAGAAATGCTGAACATTTTATGTGCCATTTTAAGCCGTGGGATGTTGTGTTTGATATGTGTTTCTGCGCTGTAGCGTCCTGCTCTGCATCCAAGCATATTCATATCCTGCTGTGGCATCGTTTTCTTTTATTGTTGGAAAGTCCAAGTGGAGTTCAGAGTCTGTTTGGTGCTTCAATTGAGTATTTGAGATGTAGAAAAAGTCTACAAAAGTTTAATTAATTTTGAATTTCTTAGAAAACTAAAAGGGGGAAAATAAGAACTATTTTTGAATCCATTAAACAAAGATTGTAATACTTATGCGAGACATTCACTTCAAGCTTCTCAATTATAGTATTGCAGGAATCAAGAACCCATTAAATACAGTTTCTTTACCCTGCCTAAACGGCCACAAAGTGCCTGCATGCAATTGCCAGTTATTAGCCGCTTCAAGTTTGATTTTGAGATGGAAAATCATTGGGATTTATATTCAAACCCAAACTCGAGGGAAAATACTAGGGGAGAGGCTGTAAAGTAGAGGAAAGTAGAATCATTTCAAGCAAATCATTGGGCTGGGCGGCATTAACAGTTGGTTATGTATACTTAAGTATATGCCGCAGGCTGTCTACGCCAACTAGGGATGTCCACCTCGGCCTCTCAGTCCCCAGTCCCCAGTGCCAGTCCCGGATTCAGTTCTCCAATCCCAGTCCTACCACTGCTCCTGCCCAGACTATTGGAATGTCTCGACATTTCGCGCAAATGCCAAAAGTACAAGGCGACCAAGGCGTCTTCCAACAATGCGGTGGCAGCCGGCAGCCCCAAGGCACATCATTAAAATGTCGATACCAAGCAAATCACACGCCCGCCGCCAGCGAGAAGGATAACAACTGCAGGAGCAGCAGCAGCAGCAACAACAGCAATGGGAAAATATCAACCAAGGAGGGTGCGTTTGTTGCACTGCTGTGGGTGGAGTTGGCGGTGGCATATTAGGGCGTAGCCCAGTGCAATATGAGCCTCTGGCATTTAACAAAAATGAGAGAAAAAAATATATAAAAAAAGGGAAAGGGGGGGAAAGCAGCAGCAGCAAATGGGAGAAAAAAGAAAATAACTAAAAAACAGAAAACGAGTGCAAAATTCAATTGAATTTACTCCGCCAGACGTCGCACAATACTCGGCTCAACTAGCATTTAATGCATTGGCAGTGTGGCATGCGTTGTGGTGGTGCAACCGCCACAGCTCCACCTCCATCACTCCTGACCCGCTGCTGAACTGGCCGCCTCATTCTCATCCTCATGCTCTCCTCGGCAACTTTGTGGTTGAGCGGATGACGAAAGGTGGCCGAGGGTATCTGGCTTTCGGTGGGGGAGCAGTGGCGGTGCGGCGGCATATAGACAATGCTGTTGCGTTATCATTAAAAGCGAACAAAAATGCGGCAAAAGAAAATAGAAGCAAACAGCAATGAGCAGAGGCAGCAGCAGCAACATCAACAACGTCGCCCACAACAAAAACAGCAACAACAAGAACAACAAAAAGGCAACCACAAAAGGCCAGCACCCAGCTGGAGTCGCCTCTTGTTTTCCATACTCTCGCATAGATTCCTGCAACTCTGTTGTGACTTTTAGAACGCCCACAAGGAGGCACAACAGTGTTTTCATTACAACTTGTCATAAAATGGACTTTGTTTGCCCCAAGAAGCAATAATTCTAAGCTTCTTTTTTATTTATAAATTCCAAGGAATAAGTATGAAGTCGGGATTATAAGTGTGGGTTTCAAATTTAAAGCTATGCTTATAATGGTTACACTCAAAGGGATGTAATTTGTATTTATAACCTGAGAGTGTATTTACCACTTCGACTCGTTTAAATTGACTTAAATTATTTGTTACATATTTTATATAAAATCCAGAGCATCATGCTACCTTTACTGAGAATATATAAAGTAATGCAGAGACTATCAGGCATAGATCAGTCTGCGTTTTAAATTAAGAAACAAACTATAAAACTTGTGGTGCCAGCAACTCGTCACTGCTATCAACTATAGCATACTTTTTTGGGAAAAGTCGTACAAACAGCACACCCATGTTCGTTATTTAGTTTTTACCCTTTTATGAATTTCCCAAGTCTGCCATTAATTTCGATTTATTTTCATTAAGAAGTATATAATATTTCATATTCGAGCCGCTCTTTTTAGGTTTTTAAAACTTGGCTGGATTTCTGTTTTCAACCAGGCCTGGCAAAATGTAAAAATGGTGCCTTTTCTCTTCGTGGGCTGCCTAAAAAATGCACAGCATGCATCCTGTGGTGGCTGCTCCTGCCACCCGAAAGTAGGAGCGGTCCTCAGGAGCAGCAGCAGCATTGGTGGGGCAGGATAGGCATAAAAAAAAGATCCGCAGATCCAGCAGCAGCAGCAGCAGATAATACAGTGCGGAAAAAGCGCGTGTTTTATTTCCACTTAGCACTCACACACACACGTAGTAAAACGTGCTTGTATTGAATGCCTGTTGACGGCTGCTTGGCCCCTCCCTCCCACTTTTGGATGCCACCATACCACCCTTCCCCCATGAGAGAAACAATAACAACGGCAACAAAGCGCCGAGAATCGGAAATGTTGCCGTTGAAACTGAAATGTCGCTACGCTTCTCCCATTTGTTTGTAGTTGTAAAGAGGAGCAGCAGGCTAGGAAAGGGGGGGATGGCTACGCCCATGTAAAGGCTGCTGCTGCTGCTGCTGTCAGAGACTTGGCTGAATTACGATATTGTTATTATTAAATGGATGGGCTGCATGCGAAAGGAAGCTGCAACTGCGACTGACTCCGCTATAAGGAGAACAAGAAGGAAACTGACACGGGGAGAAAAGAGGGATCACACTGAAGACGCAAAAGGATGCAACCTTTGGCAAGTCGAAGATGATGTACCCTCGCCGTCTGGTGTTCCCTTAATTGTTTTATGTTTTATGATTTGCATAAATGTTGAAACAATATTTTATCGCAGCATTGTAAAAGGTTTTCCGATTAGGAAGGGCAGAGCAAATCCATAATTAAATAAGGTTTTCTAAAGTTTATTTTCCAATGTCTTAAGCGTTGGGTATCTGACAGAATCAGACCCCTTAGCTATATCATTCTATTCTAGTTGCTTTCTACAGGGACATGGCCTCTGAAGTCGTCTGCTTGCTCTTTGATAGTTGAGTTTTGATCCAGAAAGGCATTTAATGTCTTGTTTTCATATTGCACTCAACACAAATACACAAATAGAAAACAACAACGCAATTGGAACGCCCGGGAGCATGCTGCAGTTATGTAAATATGAATGCAACACATCGCGTCAAAGCTGAAATCGACTTTTGAGCCTGATGAAATGGTTGTCGACATGCACAGACTCAATTTAATTTGCCCAGACATTGGCATTTAATGAAATGCACGGCAGCAGCTGCTGGCAAAAGGAGCAGCAAAGGCAGAAACTGGAGGCAGCAGGCAGCAGACACAGCAGACAGCAGACAGAGGATGCACAACAGCAGGAGAGCTGTGACCCAACTGTCGTTGCATTCTCGTAGGCGCAGCAATTACGTGCCACTGCATTAGGAGCCAGCAAAGCCCCTGCCAAGGTGGGCAGGCGGCTGCTGTCCTGCAGGCATTTGCATCTTATCGAATCCTTTGGCCTGCGGACAAAGTTCTGCCCAAGGTGACTAGCTTCCGGTGAATGGTTTTTAATTTGCAAACATTAAACGCCTCCCGTCTTTGCCTTGGAAAATCCACTTAGTTCAGCTACGTGTTAAACTTATTTTTTCCAGGAATTTCAATACCAAATCTTAAGACAGGATTAAGTTCCGAAATTCAATTGAAAATCCTTAACCTTACGGCAATAGATTCTTGAAAGCTTTACATACTAGCTCAATTTAAGATGCATTTTTTAGGTTTCCCTCCTCTCTGGCACATAAAATCCCCCAATTTGTAGATCAAAGTTCCATAAATTGTCCATGCTGAATCTACTCAGCGGATGGATGAACATGAGTTGCCTTCGAGGGGACTTAAACACTCGCCACGTAATATGCAAACACTCTATTACCGCTGGCAAATTCAAATGCATTCGGCCATAACTCTTATCCTTTATGGACTTGCCAGCCCCGCCATTTCGTTTGCCCCCTTTATGATTCCCGTTTTTCGCCCACAAGTTGGCAACATGTAATCGGCCATAAAAAATTACAACTGTGCATTAACCTCTGGCTGCGGTCATCGGAAGGGTAAGGGAAGGGAGTGGGACAGGGGCAGAGGGAAATCGAAACGAAACGAATCGAATGAAGTGGCCCCGGGGGTAGGGAGAGGATGCCGGGAGCTTGGAGTGGCGGCGACGACAAGGACAACATCGTTATTGAACGCTTATCACTACATGCCATCAAATTTTAATGCCGAAAACCCTTTGGGCCAGAGAAGCAACAGAAGCATTGGATCCTTTTCCAATGGATGTGGATCCGGATGCGGAACATGGAGAGCAGAATCAGGAGTAATACTAGGGGGAGCAGCAAAACATCTAATAAGTGTTGTAAGCGATGCAAACATAATAATTTGTATGACTTCTGAAAGCAGAAACTTGTAATTTTGCAGAGGCCCTGGCCCCGGATACGATCTCCTCGCTCCTCACTCCCAATCCAATCCCCTCGTGCATCCCCCATGTGTGAGTGTGTTTGCCGTTAAAATGCAGGCCAGACCCAGGACGAAATCCCAGAGCCAGTGGCCCAGGCAAATCGCTTGCCAAAAATAAAATTCAAGAAAAGCCGAAGAAAATGGCCAAGCAACCAGCTGGGTAGGAGAGAAGGAGAATGTACAAAAGCCAAGTCAAATGGACATTGGATAAATAACTACTGAGTTATGGGTGGCCAGGCTCTTTAGCCCCTTGGCTGACATCGTCTTTGGAATGGGACGCAAAGAGATGCCGAATATCTCCATGTGGCAATCGGCTGACAGTGCGGACGAAGGGGGCAACTTTCGGTCACAGCAGCAGCAACGCCATTGAATCAAATTTTGCAAATCCTCGACGACAAAAGGCAAGCAGCAGTAGCAGCAGGAGCAGCAGGAGAGAAAGCTGCTGAAACAGAGGCATCGATAGAGTGGATGATGGCCTGCAGAAGGAGCTTGGCCTGGGGTGTCGGGAATGGAGCCGTCAATAGGCCAGAGTGTTATCTATGCGTCAATGGGGTGGTTAAGATTTTTTGTCGTATTCAATTTCGTTTTTTATGGGCTCTTTTTTTCGAGAAAAATATGTAGCCGAATAGTGGTGCTTGATTGAGCTATTATTATTCCTAATGTATACAAATTATATCATAGTTTATCTGAAAATTTGAGTATTTTATTGATTAGAACATTTTCAGATTCGAAAAAGAGATTTCAAGGTGGAATCATTGTGTCCGAAAGAGCATTTTCAATTCGTTTTCATGGCAATGGCCTTTCGGCCTCGTTAGTATCTTTGACGCCTTTTCCATTTCCGACAGCGAAAGCTTTTAGCGTCTTACTGGCATTTTGGACGGCGAATCCTGAGAAGGATGCGCGGATACGGCTGCGGCCTCGGCATTACAAAATAGCTTGAAGACTATTTGTAATTTGCATTCATTGACGCCGCCTGCTTTTTTTTTATCGCCTGCCACAAGTTGTAACTGTGTGTGGGTGGTGTGACGTATGAGAGCTAAAAACAAAGTCTGAAATCCCCCACAGAAGCTCACAGACACACAAAACCCCCGTCCGTCCGTCCGTTGGTTGTGTGTCAACAGGCCACAATGCCGCCGCCTCTTCAGTTGAGCAGAGAGTTGTCCGGTAGGGTAGCCTACACACAGGCTGGTCGGATCCCCCACATCTCACCCACTTCCTGAGTCAGCCGAGTGGGCGGGCGGATGATTGCCGTGCGTGTGTGGATGCTCGTGCCATTTCCGACTTTGCACGTACCTTCATCAAGTTGTCATTCAATTTTTAAATCCATAGCAAGTTTTGTACTTAACATAGTTGTGACAAGTTGACAAAGACCAAGGAAGCCGTCGACTGTCGCTCCATTGCCGGCATTCAAAACTTGCCGGCACCACCAAGTGGAAGTTCTTTTCATTCCCGTCTACTTGTCAGTTCCCTTATGTGGCGGTAGATCTTTAACTTTTGTACCCAAACCGTTTACACCAGATCTCTTTGTGGGGGATGGGCCCGGAAAATCGCATCATTTCCAATCACTGCATTCTCGCTAAATGAATGTTTCGAAAAGTTAATTAAAGTTAAGCATGAAAGCTATTAACAAGAAAAGATCAAATGATAATCGATTGTCACTGTTGATCTGCTTTAACATTGCTGGAAGCATTTTAATTTAAATATTAATAACAATCATATGCAGTTTTTGGACTTAAAAAGTGCTAAAATATCGTAGTACCTAGAAAAGGATTTAAAAATGTATTACTTTCTCCTAAAACCAACCAATTTCTGCATTATAAATGAAGATACAAATTTAGATAAACATTATCAAGCTGTGGTTATAAACAATTTTACAATTTGTGGCTAAAAATTAACTCAATAATATTGCTTTTCCCTTTTAGTAACCCAGTGATTCACATAGACAATCAAGGAGCGCAAACCTTCTGGGTAACTGGAGCAACTCCTTCGCTCACGCCCACTTATCATCATCTGACCATTGACGACCGTCGACGTCGCCCACCGACAATGACTTGTTGCCTTGGCTTTGGCACATTTAGCTTTGCCTCATCCCCGTCGTCATTCATCCAAGGCACCAGGCTGCTTCTCTCTCTCTCTTCCTCTCTTCTGCTGTCGTTCTGCTTACCAAATCGTTGGCTTTCGTTATGTTCCTTTCCATTTCGCGGGCCGCATTAATCCGGCGTAATGAGTTGTACGCCATTTTGCTCTAAATTGTTTGGTGAGTGCCTGATAACAATATTTGCACTAATTTGGCATTTTTAAGTGTGCTCCACTGACACTTGATGCGCTTTTAATTGCGCCCAGGCGCTCGAGAGTGCTTCAGAGGAGTGCGAGGTGAAGGAAGAGGTGTGGACGAGGATGGAGGATGGCGGATGTGCGGGTGGTAGTGCCAGTGCGAGTGCGACAAGGGTGCCGGAAAATGGGGAAAAAAGCCTGGTGTGGTGATGCTGTCTCCTTGTGGCTGTCCTCGTGCGGTTGCATCCGCATCCTCGTCCCCTTTGGCGCCGCCTGGCATGTGGCAAGAAATGTGAAAGATAAACGATTCATTAGTTGCTGCCTGGGGAAGAAGTGGTGGTGGTGGGAAAACTCCTTTCCTTCGGCCACCTGACACACCAAAAAAAAGGGGGAAACTGAGGGACAATAAAAGTTTCACCAACTGCCGCCTGCTTTTATTGCAACTTGAGTGCAAATCTCTTGCTTGATGTCATCGTTCTACGTTCTCTCTCTTTATTTATATTTTATGGCACCTTCAGTGCAAATCTGCAGCTTGATGTCATCATTCAACGTTTTCATTTTAATTTCCAGTACGACACCCCCGATTGCGCCGGAACTGGCGGCAACATGCGAGCCCTAAGCGGTGGATCCACCACGACGGAGCTGCTACAGAAGCACACGATCAGTTCCTTTCTCGACCACCACCAGCAGCAACCACAGCAACTGCAACAACCGCAGCACCACGATCTACTGGGAAGATATAACGACGATGGACTGATATCCTTTATCAACGGTGAGTGCAGCAGTGTTGTGCTATGAGAAGTCCTTTGCAGTTTTCTATAAGCTTGATTGAAAACCAAATAGGGGATTAGATTTAAGAAGCCTAATGAATTATTGGAATAGATAACTCAATAACTTTCCCAAGATCTTTCATCCTTTATGGAATTTATGAAACTTTAGGTAATTGTTAATTGAAAACCATAAATATTACTTTTACTTTGCTGCCAAAGCATCGTTTTGACTCAGTTACACACAAAAATCATTTCAATACTTTTTTACTTTTAGAAGTCGGCACACATACATACACAATTCGTAGTCTAATTTCACATTGTTATTAAGTTTCATTAGACACGTTGTTTTAAGCTGGCCTCGAGGACCCGCAGACTCGAGTGGTGGGCTTTAAAAAATTTCCCTTAACGTTTGGTCTTTAAATTGTCACCACAAGTACCGCAATAACGAAGATAGAATCAAATTTTTACGTACCACTCAAATTTTAAATTTAAGCTCGAAATTCTTTCTGTCCATCATAATAACCACTGAGGGAAAACAGAAATGTGTACCAGCTCGAAGAAACAAAACGCTGAAGCCGAAGCGTTCCATTGCGCCACTAGCCTACGATCCGCTGTAGCACCTATGCTGGGCCTTGAGACGGTCTATAAGGGTAAACAGATGCCGCAGAAATCTTTTGAATTCGAGACCAACGGCGAAAGCAGTGACGATGGGAGCAGCACCGCCAGCAGTTGCAAAAACACTGACAAGGACCTTGGCAGCAGGCTTGGCTTGGCGGCTGCTGGCTACGGAGGTCAGAACATGACCCAAGACAACAGTGCTTGCTATGGCAGCAGCAATGGCAATGGGGAAAGTATCAGCAACAGCAGCAACAGCAACCCGAGCAGCATGGACAACACAAACAGCAACTGCAGTACGCCTAATTTATTAGCAGTTTTTTCGAATATTTGCAAAGTGCTTGAGGGGCAATAGTTTTGATTTATCGAGGGCTGGGGCAAACTTTACGATAATTGTTGACATTGCACTCACCCCATGTTCTCTTCTCTCCCCATCAACCCAGATCCAATCACACTGAACGATCTGCTCGGCCTCTGTGGCAGTGGTGGCAATGGGGTCGTCGGAAGTGGCCAAAATCCCACCTCGACATCTTCGATGGGAGGAGGAGGAGTTGCAGCAGCAGCGGCGGCGGCAGCAGTAGCTAGTGGAGGAGCCGCTACAGTCGGCACAGCATCAGGAACTGGAACAGGACTAGGATCGGGCCAGGGAGGAGCTGTCTGCCCTGCGAGCCAAACTTCCGGCAGCTTCGGTGGTAACGGCAGCAGCAGCGGCGTCAATAATCTGATGCTCGCCAGCGCGGCTGCTGCTGTCGCTGTTGCCGCATCTGCCAGTGATGGCGTCCAGCTTTCCGCCAACGCGGCGGTCTACGCTCCACTCACGCCCAGTTCCACACAGTCCTCGGCGTCGCCGGGCACCAAATCATCCAGTTTCGACTACTTCCAGGTAAGGCTAGGCGATTGTGTTAACGCCTCCGGCAGTTCGCCGTCGTTTTGATGCCTGCCCTCTCTGGCTGGGACTCTTCTCTCTAACTGCACTCAATTTGCACTTAATTCTCCAAACTTTTTGCTTGTACTTGTTAATCCGTATCTATCCCCGCCCGTGTGTCTCACTCGTGGGCTATATAACCGTCTTATGATTTCGAACTCTCTATCCTTCTGTCTGTCTCTTGTCTCTCTGTGTGTTGTGAGTGGGTCAAATAAATATGAAATTTCATATATATTTCGTATATCTAAAAATAGTTAATTTTAAAAAACCGTTTAGCTTTTAATATAAATAAAATTAAAATTAATTAGTTTAATTATATATTTTGTCATAGAATAATAATAAAATCAATGAAATCATAACTGTCAATTTGAAAAACTATTAAATAATGTTCTTTTGTAGACCCACTCGGTGTTTTTTCCTTTTCAAATAAAACCTTGCAGTTAATCCCAAAACTCGAATATGTATTCCGATTGTAGCATGTGCGAATTTTTTAAACTAAAAGTTATGAAAAGATACAGTCGGAATTAAAAATTAAATAGTGATAATTGCAAGAGTATGTGCAACTTCGTTATGGCGAAGTTATTGTTACCACTGTTGTTGTTTCCTTTCCTCATTTTAATTTATTTGTTGTTGTTTCCATTCTTTCTTTCTTTTTTGGGTGAATTGGCGAACTTAGTTTGAAAATGTTGCACAAAGTAACCCACTTAAGGCTTTCCAAAGAACAAACATCAGCTTCGATTGCTCTGCACCTTTATCGCCAAGTACGCCTACATCTATTTACAATCGCTCCTTTCACAGTTCACCTTTAGTCAGGTAATAACCAATGTGATATGCGGCACCCGCTCCCCGCCCCCCCAATTGTCCACGTTGACTAAACAAGCTTGTTGCCTTAACCCTTCTAGTGACAGCAGCAACTCCTCGAGCGGCAATGGCCTCTCCATGGACTCCATCAATTTGCTTTATCACCATCAGCAGCAGCAGCAACCGCAACATCAGCAGCAGCAACATCAGGGATACACTAGCTTGGGCCACTCCACGAGCAGTGGCCTGGGACTGAGCCTGGCGAACGCCTCTACGCGCTCCAACTCGCCGGAGAGCCAGAACAGCAGCCAGTCGATTAGCGAGCCCAACCTACTGGACATGATTGTAAGTCGCTTTTATAAGTATATATATTTATTCTTCTTCATTCACAAATTTTATGATCATTTCATGTCATTGAGACAAGACACTTAAGATTTTTCATTCAAACATAACAAAATTTTTTGGCTACAAATATTATTCGTCCAAAACAAAAAAAAAACAAAAAGAAACATCCAAAATTTAGGTTTTAAATTTTAACATAAAGACAACAATGGCTAATATTTTAACTTTGGTAAGATAAACAGATTTGCACATCTTTTGAATGCGAGATGTCCGATTTTAAATGCAGAAAACCAGATAGTTATAAATCATATTGTTGCTCTGATTCCTAGGTGGTTCTTTTACCTTCAGCAGCCCTATGCCTTGTCCCATATCCCACACATTTTGTAGATCTTTTACATACCTCTTTAGGCTCCCAAACTATTAACTATTAATTATACTAAATTGTTTTTCAGAATTTACTGTCTGTTAATAGTAACAAATTAGCCTCAATGCAGCAGCAACAGCACCATCACCATCAGCAGCAGCAGCAGCAGCAGCAACAACACCACCAGCTGCAGCAATATGCTAACATGAGCAGGAGCTACGAGCAGCAGATGGCCAACAATGGAGGTCAGCAGCAGCACGGTTTCGAGCTCAATGGCATTGGCACTGTCGGCGGTGGCAACGAGAACTGCCTCGGTCAGTGCAGCCTGGACAACTTTGCCAGCGTGGATATGGAATTAGCCAAGTTGCAGAACTTGCAACGTATCAACACGCTGAAGCTGCTGCAGGCTCAGACACAGCAGATGCCACTGCTTAATCAACTGCTACAGAGCTATGCTGGCAGCACCATGGGCAGCGTAACGGGAAGTAGCCTTAATAGTTTTATAGGCATGAGCGGGCCGACCAGCGGAATAAGCATGTCGGATATCACTAGCACTGGCAGCGGATCCGTCAACGATGGTCATCTGGATCGCGTGGCGAAGTTCCACAGGACCTCAGCTGCTCTATGTGACGCCACATGTACCTGGAGCGGACAGCTACCGCCGCGCTCACACCGCATGCTCAACTATTCGACAAAGGTCTTCCTCGGTGGCATTCCCTG
Organism: Drosophila birchii; assembly: GCA_035046345.1. Lineage (NCBI taxonomy): Eukaryota > Metazoa > Arthropoda > Insecta > Diptera > Drosophilidae > Drosophila > Drosophila birchii. The sequence continues at coordinate 7,155,931 of JAWNOA010000064.1, forward strand.
GGACATCAGTGAGCAGTCGCTAATACAGATATTTAAGCCCTTCGGCTCAATCAAGTGAGAGAGCGCACTATTGATTTCTATCCGATTTTCTAACTAATTTCCATATCCGATTTCGGTAGAGTGGAGTGGCCCGGGAAGGAACAGCAAGCTGCACAGCCCAAGGGCTATGTGTACATAATCTTCGAGTCCGACAAGCAGGTTAAGGCTTTACTCTCCGCCTGTGTGATCCAGGTTGATGATTCGCACAGCGGCACCAACTACTTCTTCAAGATCTCCTCGCGTCGCATCAAATCGAAGGACGTAAGTATATTTAGTCTAAAATAAAAAATACAAATAAGACATTTGTTGCCCGTTAAACAGGTTGAAGTCATTCCATGGATCATTGCCGACTCCAACTTTGTGCGCTCAAGTTCCCAGAAATTAGATCCTACGAAGACCGTATTTGTTGGTGCCTTGCATGGCAAGTTAACGGCCGAGGGGCTGGGTAAGATCATGGACGATCTATTCGATGGTGTGCTGTATGCTGGCATCGACACGGACAAGTACAAGTACCCGATTGGATCGGGACGCGTGACCTTTAGTAACTTTCGCTCCTACATGAAAGCCGTCTCGGCCGCCTTCATTGAGATTCGAACCACAAAGTTCACCAAAAAGGTTCAAGTGGATCCTTATTTGGAGGACGCCCTGTGTTCAATATGCGGAGTTCAGCACGGTCCCTATTATTGTCGAGAGTTGTCTTGTTTCCGGTGAGTAAAACGAAATATATATAAATATTGAAATCTAATTGAGTTTTTTTTTGTTCTATTTAGATACTTCTGCCGCAGTTGCTGGCAATGGCAGCATAGCTGTGACATCGTCAAGAACCATAAGCCCTTGACGCGGAATTCGAAGTCACAGAATCTGGTTGGCATCGGTCCATCCTCGTCGACCGTGTCGCTATCCTCTTCCACCCACAGTAATACCGGAGAAAACAAAGCGTCGCATCACCAGCAACCACATCAGATCCAGCAGCAGCAGCAACTGAAACATCATCATCTGCAGCAGCAATCGCAACAGTCTCACAATCTCAACATGATGACCAATCCTGTATCCGGCAACGCTGCAACATTGTACAACTTCCAGCAGCACCAACAGCGGCAAAAGCAGCACAATCATTCGGCGATCTAAGCAGCTTAAGCTTTTATCCGCACCGTTTTACGGATTTTTCCGAGTATGCGATTAATGCGGAATTTCGGACTTTTAGTGGCAGAGTTTTTCCAGAAGCCGATGGAGACCCGGGCTCGTCATCAACTTCATCATCATAATCATTGTGAACACAGTTTTATTGATGTGTGTATATTAGATCGGTAGGATATGATGAAGCTTACACTTTGAATTTCCTTTAAGGCAATTAGTGTTGGTCGATGACCCCCCCTAAAAAGGACCCCCCCCCACACACACACACAAATTCATACTATTTTTTTGATAATCATGCTTACATATCAGCATTTGGAGCAGGCATTCGAATGCTAAACGAATGGATACGTGAAATGGTCGCCCAGACACCATACTTGTTAGTTTCTTGGCTAAGAAAGCTGTTTATATTTTCTTATTTGTACAATGTCTAATTTTAAGAGAACGAAGCGGAGCAAGTGCCGGCGTTGAGAAACTGGAAGAGACTCGACCCAAAAACTTCCCGATTAGATAGATGAGAGGTTATATCTATTTTTTTTGTTATGTTTTGCGCTATTATTGAGGAATTTTATATGGTTTCTTTTTACATAGCTAAGCCCCCAAGCCACCGAGTTGAAATGATTATATTTGAATTGTCCGTTAAGCGTTTATCAGGGAATTTCAATTTTTAAAAAGATATTTTAAAAATTGTAAATTCATTTAACTCACCACCCAACCAGTCCCTCTTTATATTTTTTTTGTCACTCGCATTGAATTTTGTTACGAACCTGAGTTATTATATATATATTTTGTATAGTTTTTGTTTTGGATTAGCTATAAGCTTATTATCAATCATCACCGCGATGGTTGCCTGATTGATTGATTGTTGATTAATTTGTTTTAAGGCTTTATCATTCTTTGGCTTTTTTGGCTTTTTGGCTGTTCCACACCAGTTTTAGAGCTCCGCTCGGCACTAGTTCATAATTTATGTCCAACACTCTTTTTCCATGTATTTTGAGAACGGATCTCAAGCGCCTATATATATATTTAATTATATTTAAACTACTCACACATGTATGTAGCCACATAGTATTACATATTGAACTTTACGCAAGGCCTTAACTTTATTTAAACGTTACTCATTTTGTACACCTAACACGCATAGTGAAAATAACCGTAAAGAACTCTATACTTAAACCAAAACCGAACGAACGCGAACTCTAAATTCATTCATAAAACCAAACACACGTATTCTCGAAACAAAACCACAAATATATATAACAAATCGCTTTTGACTTCGCCTTTGGTTTCATTTCGGCCACTCTTAATAGAAGCTTAACACCTAACACTAACCTTGCGCTTCCCATGCTGATTGTTACTTACTAAGCAAGCTAACCAAGTTAAGAAACTAGAACTAGTCTAATATCATCATTTAAATTCAAACGAATTTAAGCATAAAAACAATCAAATTACTTTACCAAAACAACTGAATACTCAGAAAGACCGAAAGCAACCAATAATGTAATCGAGTAATTCAGACTCAACGAGAGAGACGACGGGTGTTATGTGTGTCATTTTAACGCATATGGCCCTCCTAGGCATTAATTGTTTTAGCATCATCTCGTACATCACACATTTACACACGCATTACGATGAACCTACAGGGATTTTAAGGTAGTCTTCAAAAGAAACAAACAAAAGAGAAACCATTGTAATTATAATAATAACAATAACGAACGAGAGACGACGGCTAGGAGGGAGCGGTATATAGTTGAATTTGTTTAGTTTTTAATACATAGATTTGCTGCGAGGATAAGCAATTTTTAAAGTACTCGAGGGATTGCGGGTCTAGGCAAATCAAGGATGCCTCTTAGTGTAACGGTTTCTGTTGTAGCGCCTACACCTAGCTTAGTTTCCTTTAGCCAGGACCAGTTCGTACTGGCCTGGCCGGTGTATGATTAGCAATAAACATAAGCCCAGGCCCACAAGTGCAGTGCATTGTTACTAACCATTTACCATATACATATATGTACGTTACCTATCTATAAACGCAGACACACACCCAGACATAAGTAATGCCTTCGATTAGGAGAGGGGAGAACCTAACCCAAGAAAAACTCACCCCCTTAAATCGCTTTAATGCCAACCACAAATCAAAAAGCTTATTGACTACTTTTAATGCAATCGAGAAGTATGTATTGTAAAGTATGCCTACCCAGTGGAATCGGCGTGGCATTTGGTACTAGATCATAGAAAGTAAATGGATATCAGGGGTGCAGAGAATATGGAATGCCCATGTGTGGCCGCTACATATATTACCCTCGAGTGGCGAATAGTCTTCCTCAAAATGAGAGGAATATTACGAAAATAACATATATATTTTAAAGCCAAAGTTTATTCCAGTTAAGTCGTGGATAGATGGAGAAGGGAGAATACCTAAACCTAAGCTAGACAAACCTGTAAATATATACGGATAAAATGGTGCTTTAGCTAAATTATTAGAAATCGTAAGACTTACCTTGATAGGAAAACATTAATGCTCCAAAACTGAAAAAGCAAAAGACCTTATTTCACTTACCCCTCAATAGTGTTGAGGGGCGTATCTTTTTAAATTTATTTTTTAGCCTTTATAACTAATCAGGTGGCTGAGACGATGGCAGTAACCATTCTTTTTATTGAGGAAATCAGATAAATATTTCAAATCTATTGGATACATCAACGTGTTTTTAGCTCGCAGAACATCAAGCTCACATTTCGGATAACTAAATACATTAATATACCCACACACTAGCACACAAATATACACAAACAATCGCAAACTTGCAAAACATATTCGTAAACAATTTTAAATAACTCTAAAATTTACCATATTTTTACTAACCAAAATAACGAAAGCAGAAGAAGGCCAAGCGGGGTTACACTTTTAAATGGAACTTTTTAAGGCTATATATTTCGGCAAGATAAAATTGGCGACTCAATCTCGATCGTATATTACACAGTTTTACTTTAACGTTTTTAAGGCTTTTACAAGCTTAAGAACATACAGAACGTGAATTTTAAATTAACATCTAACACATACAAATATGTACTATGTGAAGCAAACAGTTTTAAACTTTTCCACACGGCTTTTCAACTTAATTAACATGAAGTTTTTATTTTCAATCGAAATTAACATAAAGAAAATGCGAGTTTAGAAGGAGAGATTAACAAATGTATCAAAAAATATATAATGTTTAAACGAAATGTAAAGGAACCAAAATCGAACGCTTCCCACGCAAAAACCGATAATATTAAATTTTAGCAAAGTTAAGCAGAAAATATTAAGAGAAAATATGCAAGGCGTAATTATTAGGCAACAATTCAAGATAAATAACAATCCAAAGTACATACATATGTATATTTCAAATAAATACACACACATATTTTACTGACAACACAACCTAAGTCATCTGATTTATCTTACGTCTCTACTTTTAAGCCAAGTCTACACACTATACAAAGTAAATTATTTTTAAACGCATACAAAAAGGGGGAGCCCTGCCCCATGGATGGGATATCTCTCTACCTATGCCGATATCTCCAACACACTCATTAACTAACCTCTCTCTATACTGTACTCTAAACTAACTGCATACTAAATACTCGTATTCGAAACCCTATAACAGATATTTTTACTATCGTATTACTGATTGTACTGTCAACTGTATTCAAAGACACACAAGTGAACATGTGAGACACATTTTGGGGGAACATTAGCAAGAACTTTGCAAATTGAATTTTAAACAAACAATATTTGCTCGGCAAATGTGTTACCAGTTAGGCCTAAGCGTAGCGATAAGGGATAAGAGAATGCAATAAGAACGGTTTTTAAAAAGACTATTATACAACCTATATATATATATACACCAAGGAATATGTAATAACGATAATTCAGAAAGGAATACTAAGCTTTTAATGCAATAATCAAACAAATACCACATATACTATATACATACATACATGCATATATATATATATATATATATTTTAATAATTACTTGCGGGGCAACACCAATGGCGATTAAGTTGAGAGCTGCCCCGCCCAAAATTCGTATACCGTTATTATAGCCAAGGAGCGGAAGGATATTTAGAAGAATATTTAGTAGTGGGCGCCAGACCCTTGACCGGAGATGGCGGCCCAACTAATTGATTTTCCCACCTTATATAGGAATATAAACAAAACAAAATTACTGCAGTGCCATTTTAAATAGCTTCCGATAAGTAAAAATATATATACAAATACATAAATATTTATAAAATACGAATCATACATTAGTACGTACATAAATACTTAGAACAATGTTGTTCCTAGTTCTTAGAGGCCTCCGAAGAAGTCCTGAAATGTTTTCTTGATTCTTCAAGAATGGCAATAAAAAGCACTAACTGAAGAGTCCTGCGAAGATCGTTTCTTGTGGAAAGAAAAAAGATTAGGATTGAATACTTGGTAGGCCTCTGCTAATTTCGAACACGACGGTGTACACGCAATATAAATTCAAATACAAATAAAGATATATACCTATTTATGTACTAATAATTATTATATATTGTTATGAGCAAGAGTTCAAATTGCATTATGGTTATAACACACTTACACAACAACTACAAAAGCAAATGGAACAATGTTGAACATATTTTGAGTGCGTGGAAATTTTTTGGGAACTTTTTGAAGCTTTTTTTGTAAATGGAGCGATGATCCTCAATCGAATCGAGTGCAAGCGGTAGAGGAAATATTAAATGTAATAATAATAATAATTAAAGCAAAATACAACTCCTGTAGCTAGGTATATTATCGAAAATTAACAAATCCCAAAAACTATATCTCTATATCAAAATAACGAGAATTTTAATAAACGCCGCACCTAATATAGACAGCAGATATAATAGGGCTATACAATAATAAATGGATAACAACTTCATTCATACTTCGTACATCTAAAGAGCTTACCAAAGGAAGCGGCAGTCGGGCAGAGCGAATAACTAGTAACTGTTAATATTTACTCGCTTGCGGCTGACACAGGCAAAGAAATTGTGTAAAAAGAAAAATATAGTATATATTTACTAACGAATGTTATTTTTAACCATTACCACTGGTCAGAGAGCCTGGGAATCCCCCCGGCTTCTGAACAGGTCCCTCATGTAATCTATAAATCCAATTATTTAGCCTGGAATAATGCATAACAAGTATAATATCAGACATATGAGTATTTTAAAAATGCCTAAAGACGAAACATTGTATACAATGACTGCTAAACCGACAAATCGTATGAACGAGCGGAGAGATAATAATAGAAACTCTGGTAATGAACCCTCACCAGGGGGCTGACAATATATAGGAGAAGCCTGTACATTCTGCTGGCAAAACCAAAGCATATACTGAACCACATGTATCGGAATCTAACAGAATACAATAAAAGAAGTAACAGATAATAAAGGACACACAGACCAAACATTCCTCAACTTTGTTCTTTTCTTTCTTTTACAATTAGCGTGTATTTTGTGCTTCTTTAAAGTGTACAAATCTTACTGGCTAAACACTTGCGAGTGCCGTACAAAAAACTAGATCATTACCACAATCAAAACATTTTTACCGACTAGCTTAAAACTCTGATCAACAATTACGAGTATACAGATTGCAAACACGAACGAAAAGATGACGCCATAACTCGACTACTTGTTCAGTCTTCTCTTGGCAAAGATCTGGTAGATGCCGAGGCCAGCCGACAGGGTACCGATCGCTCCCACCTGAAATGTGGATAGCTTGCCGCCCCAAAGGTAGCCCTTGGGCAGTGTGCTGACGGCGTGAACGAAGTCGAGGGATATGCGAACGATGGACACCATTTCCAGCCGGTGCTTCGCCAGGGATTTGGTATCCAAGCTGTGGATTCAGAAGAGTTAGGAGGAGTTTGTGGATACGTTTGTCGTTGTTACTCACTCGTTAATGTTGGCGGTACGGTTCAGTTTGTCCTGATTTAGTGAAAAATTCCGCATTGTTCTGGAATGATTTTTAATATTTTAACTTCTTTTCTTCTTTTGACTAATTCAAACATTCATCTTCGATTTTATACTAACCTCATGAGGTTCAGATACACGGACAGTACCCAGAATATGGAGTTGACGTTGTCCCAGCTGTCGGCATGCTTTACATCCACAATCTTGTGCTCGGCCAGCCAGCACACCTTCTCGATGGGATAGTAGAGCAGATCGACAATGTTGGCAGTCACGCCGAGAACAGCCATGATGCGATCAGGCTCATTCTCTCCTAGTCCATACTCCAGGGCGTATTGGATCATGGGTATGTCGTCGATCAGACGCAGGGTGGCCCTTGCTCCCGAGATCTTTGAGCTGGCGGTGGCATATCGCTTGGCCAGATCAGGATTCCGCCGGGCATGATATCCTGCCACCAGTTTGGCACTGTAGCACAGCGCCTTCATCACCTGCAAAAATGAGAGAAGTTCTGTGCTTAATATCATATATACTATATTATATTTTGCTATATTTGTATCATATTCTTTCACCATCACTGTTTACCTTCACTTGACCTGGATTGCCCGCCTCAGCCCTGCAATTTGTGGAATTGCTTGGATGTCACAAAAAGATAAAACGCAATCAGCGATAAAAAGAATACAGCGAATGCCACGAGCATCTCGTTTGCCGACTGCCAGTGGAGTGCACCACCTGGGGTCTCCTACTGCCGACAGGATGGGTAATGGGTTGTGGCCACTATTTACCCATCAATACTACAGTTTATTTGCCCAGCCATAAATGAATTATGTATATAGTTGCTCAATGCGAAAGGTTCATTTGAAACGAAGGTTTTTGAGTACCCTTTGAAAATTGAAAATATTGATTATTTGTATTATTTTGTTGTTGTTCTTTTTTGTGGCTATTAATAAAGATTTTAAATCAGTAGAAAATGTGACTAAAGCTTGGTATCCACTAAATGCATTAACTTATTGATGCACTCACAAATTACAAAAATTCTACGAAAATGATGAAACCCATTGAAAGGGTAAAACAAGCCTTGTTTTTGGTTGTGGGTGTTTCACGAGGGATCGCGTGTTCCTTGCCTAATGGGTGGGTTAGTGGGCTAAACAAACCTTTCGCTCGTAGCGTATTATCCGCTTTATTTGGCAGCGGGTTAACGGTTTGCCGGCTATAGTATTCAACATTATCTCGACGCGAACACCGCCAAATAGCGATTGATAAGCCAGAAGCCAAGCAACTCATTGCGAATGCTCTCAAAGAAGTGAGGCAAGGTCCAATCTGCCGCTACTTCCTCGTCCAAGACCCCGGCCCAATGCCAGCAGCAGCTCCACTGCAAAAACCTGTTGGTTGGGTGCGACTTAACTTCGAACGAGCCCCTCGCGATGGACCAGTCCGAAAACAACCCGTCAATATGCCACGATGCATTTTTTAAATTGAGCATTTTTTTGGGAAACTCTCATGTGGAAAACGTAAACAAACAGGTGTGCGGCAGTTTGATGGGAAATTGATTTTGCAGTGTGGGGTGTGTTTATGTTACCTTATCGCGCCCTCCATAGGAATCGATTATATCACAGAATTCGTTAACAAACTTTGTTGTGCTGGTCATAATTGCTTTTGTTAAGGCCAGGTACTGTTTTATAGCAGCCAAAAACTCCAACTGAAACACAACAGCGAAAAACGGAAGAAATTGTCGTACGCGGGCGGGGAAACAACAACAATCAGCTGAGGTGCGCCAGTGATGCCAGCCTAGCTGCACCTTTCACAATGGCAAAGGCTAGAAAATAGCAAAACTAATAATCACCCGGTTTGTTTCAAGAAAACAATGATTAATAATCAAATATTTCAATCAATTGGTCAGAGTTACTTTAACGTTGAATGTTTATTTTATTAAATATTGATTATTCGATTTTTAAATGAGTACCTTAGCATTGGGATCTTACTTATCCTTAAATATAGCTATTTCCTCAACACTAACCACAACAAATGCTGCCGAACAGCTGTTCCTGTTCCGATAGCCGCCGCACTGTTATCGTTATCGTGGACGCACGCAGGACGGGATCAGGATACGGAGTCGGATTTGGCGAGGATAACACACAACCATGAGCTTGCCCAGCGCCAGCAGCAGTAGCCACGCCCATGCCCATGCAGCGTCGCCCGTTTACAGCAATAGCAACAGCAACAATACCAACAAGTCGAGTGCGGGCAACAAGAAAACCTCCTCGAAAAACGATTTGCTGCGCTGCGCCGTAGGCCTTCTACTGAAACAGAAAAATTACGTGGTAAGTAATGGATCTCCTCGCCACACTATTTTATTCAGCAATCTAACGATGTGCACGGTTTCCTTTATCCAGGGCAACGAACGCTTCCGCCGCTCGGACTTTCTACTGCTGCAGAACAAGCAGCAGTTCGCGGTAAACAAAATGCTGGACACAGATCTGCACGGAGGCAACAGCTTCACCTACTCGAATGTGCAGGTGATCACCAACAATCAGCACACTGTGGATCAGCAGTTTGGACGCTTCTCGCAGTTCGTGGAGGCTCAGGCGGAGCCCTTGAGATTGGAGATGAAGCGGTTTTACGGACCGATGCTGTGCCACTTCTATTTGGATCTGCTAAAGGCGCGCGAGCCCAGAGGCGCTGTGGAATTGCTGCGCAAATACGCGCATTTGGTGGCTCCGGTGGACCTCTATGACGCCCCACCGCCCACCAAGATCAACGGCTGTTCCACCTCTGCCTCCGATTCCACCTTCCACATACGATTCGCTAGGGAAGCACAGGACACTGGGGACACGGAACTCGACTACTTCATGCGTCTCGTGCAAATTCTTAGTGGCTGCACACGGCTGGAAGCGGCCGAGTCGGACGAGACGGTGGCCCACTTTCGATCGTCTAAGTACGAGCTGCACACCTCGGCCCAGGTGGTGGAGAGGATTTGTGCCTATCTGCAAAGGCGGGGCCATGTCTTGATCATGAACCTGCTGTATACTTGGATCCAAATACATATCGTGGAGAATGAGCAACGGGCTTTCACTGAGGATCACCTCTTAGGCCTGACGGATGACCTGGACGTTGAGGAGGCTGAGGAGGAAGTGGCATCCAAACCAACAGTATCCATTCCTCCTCGCGGAGATCACAAGCCGGCAAAGTCTTTGCTCGAAAAGTCTACTAAAAAACGGCCCGCAGATGAGCCGAACATAAAACTGGAGACTGACATAAAGCGGGAGATCGAAGCGGAAGAATCAGCGGAAGCTTGCAAGTCCCAGCTCAACGTAGACGCCTGTCTGGACAGCCTCAAATCAGCCACCGAACAGATACTCAAGGCCCAAGTAGAGCTACCGCGCATTCTCAGAATCAGCGAGCGCTCTCGGGGCCTCACTTCTGCCCACCTGGATTCCAGCGAGTGTCATATGCTCGCCGGTTTCGACAACTCCGCGGTGCAGCTGTGGCAGCTCAATCAGCACAGCTGCCGCGGCAAGAGCTTCTATAGACGCTATCCGCAATCGCAGTGTCCTTGGGAGCTGAACAACTGCGTAGACCAGATGGAAATGGAACAGGATGCGGAAGATGACGACGACAATGAGGACAATGTTCGGTGTTCTGAGGATGAGCGAAGGGAACGCAACAGGGCACGGCACAGCAAGTACAGTGACAATTCCTAGTAAGTTAATTCACTGTATTCCATTCCCCTCCCGTTGAAGCCTCTTAACTTTCTTTACTTCCTCTACAGCAACGAATTCGGCGGCCTGCAGCTTCGGGGTCACACGAGAGGCGTCACTGATGTGCGCTTCTCAGCCCATTATCCCCTCATGTACAGTGTGTCCAAGGATGCCACCATGCGGTGCTGGCGGGCTCATAATTTACACTGCGCCGCCATATACAGAAGTCACAACTATCCAATTTGGTGTTTGGACGAGAGTCCAGTTGGCCAGTACGTCGTCACGGGCTCAAAGGATCTCACTGCTCGCTTGTGGTCGCTGGAGAAGGAGCATGCCCTCATCATTTACGCCGGTCACACGCAAGACGTTGAGGTGAGTAACAAACCGGGGATAGGCAACAATTGTTTATCGAATTTTTTCCTCAGTGCGTTGCTTTCCATCCGAATGGCAACTATATAGCCACCGGCTCGGCGGATCACTCAGTGCGTCTTTGGTGCGCAACCAGCGGGAAGCTAATGCGGGTCTTTGCCGACTGCCGCCAGGCCGTTACCCAGTTGGCCTTTAGTCCGGATGGAAAGATGTTGGCCGCAGCTGGCGAAGAGACCAAGGTTCGCATTTTTGATCTGGCGGCCGGAGCGCAGCTGGCTGAGCTCAAGGATCACGCGGCGAGCATCAGTTCCCTTTCCTGGAGTTTGCACAATCAGCACCTGGCCACAGCCTGCACCGATGGCACCCTGCGTTTGTGGGACATCAAAAAACTTTCGCCCATGGGGTATGTTAGACCTTATAGCATCTTCGTTGGTGCCTTTATTAATCTACATTTTTCCGATCCCATAGAGACAGCAGTGGCGCTGGAAGCTCCTCGTCAGCATCGACTTCATACTCATCAGCTACAACGAATCGTGTGCTAACTCTCAATAGTTCCTGCCAGCGTCTGGTCGACGTTTTTTACGCGCCCAGCAAGACGTTGTATTGCATTGGCACCTGAATCGAATCCACTAGATGAAACACTGCAGACCGAATGGATTTCCAGTCTCTGATGGTTAATGTTTCAAAATAATAATTTATTTGTAATAAGTCTGTATAATATTACTGTTACTATTGTGTGAAACAACTCGTTTGCTTGTCTTTACCTTTCAATATATATATAATATTTGCCCGCTTTTTAACAATTAACAGAGGAGTCTGCTCTTTAATGGCTCCGAGTTCTTTTTTTTTTTGTTTCCGTTAGCTTACTAGTGGAATAAACGACTATGATTACAGTGTAAAGCCTTTAAATGCTTCGCTTACTGGCCATCTTTTTCAGGTGTTCTTTTTAGCAAAACGATCTAAAAAATATATGAAGACACATTGCAGTTACAGACGAATTTCCTTTGGCTAATGGTTCACACGGAAGGTATTATAGGAAACAGAAATCCGATAAAATAAAAAAATATATATTGTTTTAAATCGAAAAAACTACCTTGTTTAATATGATCGCTATGTGTGAAGAGGAAAATATCGAAATAAAATGATTTAATTTAGTTTGATCGACTTTATTCGTCAATATTTATTTTAACTTCCAGGACATATTCGTTCAGACTAGATGAGCGATGCATCTAAAGGCAATAAACACAGTAATTTAATAATTTAGGAAGTTCGATATCTGATTTAGGTATATACGTAAGAGTTTGCGTTAATTACACGCTTCTATATATACATACACTATATTGGATTTTGGACACTCGCACAGCCCTCTAGCACAAATGAACATTGAACGTAAGTTTAAAAGTAAAGGTGGAACAGCTCGCTGCTGTTTCCCACTTGCAAATACAGATACAAGATCAAATAAACAAGCATTAACCTGAAAATAATCTAATTCCGTTGAAAAACTACGCATGATGGTACGAAAACGTAATCATATTCAACTTACAATCGGTTTCCGTCTCAGAGTAAACTTAATTTTTGTAAAAATGTATAATTAATGTGAGACAGAGACATGAATAAATAATAAATAGCATGCGCGGTATGCTTTGGAGACAGTCGCACTGGGTAAGTCGATAGTCTAATACAATCTCGCTTTACTGAACACCCAGACTCTCTGCCAAATCTGGTTGGCCCATCCTTTTTGTTGTCGATGAACAAATTGAGTATAAAGATTGCAACTATAACGAATAAACGCATCTCAACATGCTGGCTCGCCTTCTATCTATCGTCTATCGCTTGTGTCGTCCGCGCATGAATTGCAAGGTCTTGGCCATCAGCGGTGCCTTCTTGTTCCGCGGGGCGGCAGCTGTAAATTGAAAGAAAATTCATTCATAAAAATTGTCATACCAGGAGCTAAGCTACTGAATGTTTAGAATTCATTTTCGGATAATAATTGATTGTCCTTAAATGGATTGATTGTCTTTGAATGAATCAACTCACCCACTTGGGCCGTGTCGCGGGTGGCGGCCAAGACACGCAGACGAGCATCGCCCACTTTGGCGGCGTTGGGCGTTACGCTGGACAAAGCGGCCACTCGGGCAGCTGGAGTGGCAATGAGTTTGGCTTTGGTGCCATATTGTTCCTGCTTGCGCATCACACTGCGCGGCGGCTTCACCATTGAGTCCACAAAGGCGAGCTGTGTTTTGCGTACGGGTGCCTCGCTGATCTTCTGCGAGGCCTTAATACTCTCGGCCAGGCTACTGAGCTTGCGATCCTTTTCCTCCTGGCAGCGCTGCAAGGATAATAAATGGGATATTTTGACTTAGAAACGTAGCTTGGGAGAAGGCGAAAACACAACCTACCAGGAACATTTCACGCCACGTTTCCATCTCTTCACGGCGCTGACTGCGACAGTGGCGCTGGACATGCTGCTGCCACAGAATATCACTGTCGTCCATCAGATAAGGGTTGTACTCCTCGATGTTCAGCAGCTGCTGGGGCGTGGCGCGTTCCAGAACGGTGCGTAGGATCTCAAAGGGCACGCCGCCGGTGTATTCGAGTGCTGAAACAAGACAAATACGGAGTTTGCTTAATTGAGTAGTTGAATAATTTCTAGTATCTACAGAACAGACATTGAATATCTTTGTTCAGGTTTGTGGATCTGTTTTAAGGTATGACTCAGTTGCCAGTTGTTAGCTATTAGCAAGCTCTTACCATCAAGGTTCTTTTGGAGAATGCGCGTGCACAAATCGAAAAGCGATGGCACCTGTAGCAGTTGGCCAGTTCGTACGCCAGAGTAGATCTTGGTGCTACAGAAGAATAAATTATTGAATAGCTAAGTTTTTAGTTGAATTAAAGAAACTCTTTAACATACCGCATGGTTTTCGAAGAAATGCCCTGAGCTAATGCCTCCGACTCATTGAATCGGGATGCCTGGGACCTCTGGGTGCCGCCCTGATTGAAAACCACGTCCATCACGGTCTGATTGAGGGGCAAGGGTTTGTAGTTGTTGGAAATGGTTGGCAGCTCCAAGGCAATGCTCGGATCCAAAGGTTCCAACTTGGCCGACGGTGCTAGTAACTCTGGTTTCTGTTGGGAGTTTATTATTTGGATTTAATTGAGTTCAAAGATTTATGGTTTCTTTTCAATTACTTTTGTGGATGACGGTCGACTGCTCAAAAAGGGTTCTCTGGAAGGTGGGGCCGAAGCGACTGGAGTTGACGACGATGAGGATGAGGCTGCCGTCTTAGCCACAGTCTTGCTCTTGCCGCTGGTGCTTCTCTTGCTGCTCATGGGCATGTTAAGCATGCCGAGAACGTCGTCAAAGTTGGCGCCCATGCTCGAGTCAAAGCCATCGGGGGAGTCCCCCTCGGATTTTCCTTTCGTTTTTGGTATCTTTGCCTTGCTCGACTCCTCATCGGCACGTTGTGGGCTGTGCGACCGCTTAGAAGACTTTGAAGACGACTTGTGGTGTTTGCTTGACTTGTCCTTGTCCTTGTGCAGCTTTTCCTGTTAGTATAAGACATATGTGGGTATTGGGCAACAGCAACGCTTATTTTCAGGGTACTTACCTTTTCATGCTTGGATTTGCTGTGCTCGCTGCTTTTGTGTCCATCTGATTTGCTGCTCTTATTACTGTTTGACTGACTGGAATCCTTGGACTTGTGCTCGCCATTTGATTTCTTTTCCTTGTGGCCCTCCTTGTCTTTGTCCCTTTCCTTGGATTTGTCGTGGCGACTGCTCTTGTGCTTTCTATTCGAATCCGAAGAGCTCTTGGAGTGACTTTTACTGCTCCCGCTCCGCTCCTGTTTGGAGCTCTTGTCACTTCGTTCTTCTTGCCGCGATCTTTGCTCGCTAGTATGTCGCTCTTCGCCACTGGACGAGTTACTGCCCTTGTTCTCCTGGTCAAGATCCTCGTCGCTGGACCTGCGGCCGTTTGACTTTCCGGAGTCCTCTTCCTGACTACTGGCCGCCGCTAGCGGGACATCTGTGGAGGAGCCCTCTTCGGCGGTCACCATGGCTTTCCATTTCGTGATGAGCGTTTTGGCGGACTGGCCCACTTCGCCGTTGAATTTGCGCAGGGCATTCACGGTCTTGCCAATGCCGGTCTCCTGCAGGTGCTCGAATTTGATGGGCAGGTTGAAAAGCTTGTTCATGCAATGCACCAGCTGTGTGGAGGTGGCAAAAGAGAGGGCTTCGGTTAGAAATTGGCAAATGGGAGACAGAACGTGAGATTGTGAGGTCAATGGAAAGCAGACTATGTTTCATATGTGACCTTGCTGACAGTACTTAATTTTTATTTTTTGCTAATGTGTTAATTTCGCAATATTTTGCAAGGGAACAAAAAATCACCTTTAATAGTAATTAAAAGTAAGGAGTAAGTATTATTATTAAGTATATGAAAATTAAATATTCCCACGAAATGTCCAATGTTAATCTTGGAGTAAAACAACTTTGTTGTTTTATTAATTTTGCTTAGATTTGAGCTTAGATTACACCGAATCCCCGTCGATTTCATCATAATTATCAACAAATTGTATTACTTTTCCCTGAATTAACATAATTGTTGACAAAAACATAAACATTAGGCTCACATTTAAGATAATTTGCTTAAAAATGTGTTTTTATCTAGCTGAAATGTGTTAAGAATTAATTTAAATCTTGGATGGGCACAAAGAGTGGCTCCATTACCTCCCAGAGTTCAATCGGTTGTTGTTTTTGAAATTAAAATATAAATTATACACAACGCCTTCCCCACATATGCATTTTGTGTCTGGCTCTGGACTTAAGGGCGGTTTTTTGTTGTCGACCTTGAAATTCATTGCCTTATTTCGTTTAGTATGCAATTCCCTATTTAATTTGTTTTTAATATATAAATAAATCATAAGTAGCTAGTAGGGAGATAAAATAGACCAACAGGAGGAATAGAAAAGGCAGAAGAAAGAGTTAAAGACAGGGGAGAGATGTCGAAAGGATGAGGAAACATAAGAGCGGAGGCAGGAAGAAGCTGGCGTCGCATCTCACCCGCTTTTCGTTGTCGCTGTGCTTCTCAATGCTGCGCTGGTAGTGCCGCACCACGTCCGCCAGATTGCTAGTGGAGTTCATGGCTTCGCCCTGCGACCAGCAGTCACTCGCTTTCCAACCGCGATGAAGAAAGAAAAATGGCACGCAGGCAGCTGAGACAGCTCCGTCGACCTTTCTTACTTTTTTTTTTCTTTAGTTTACTTTTCACCAGGTAGCCATACACATTCACATGCACTTCTTTGCTCACACACGCACGGCGGTGCCCAGGCACACACACGTAGAGGCAGGAGTAGGCTCCTGTCGTGTGGAGGAGACTGTGTTTTGGCAAATTACAACGGCTTGTAACAAATAATTAGCATTTTCCTCCTGACAGCGACGAAAGATGAGAAATTACTTTTAACTGCGTGGCGGCTGACAACACTAGCCAAACAGCTGTCAGCCAGAGTTGATAAGCGCGGCAACTTTATCGAATAAAACAATAAGTTTTCAAATGTTTTAAACAGAGTTTTGTAGAAATTACATTTGACTTTCTTTTGGCTTGTGAATTAAAAAGGATCGATTTTGTTTAGTTCCGTTCTAGGGATTAATTTTGGCCTGACAATAAATGCTATCGCTTATCGATATTCGCTGCCCCAGCTGATTCTGGTCCCTGCATCTATTTTGTTGTCACTTGGCGCGAGAATTTTTAGTTCTTAAGTTTTTACGTTAAACAAATCCAATATTTTAGCTGCAAAATAATATGTCCGACGATGACTGTGATATATTTAGTGCCGCTTGCAGGCGAGCTCCAAGGAATGGTGGGTTTCAATCAAAATATGTTAGTGTCCAACGATTTTCATTTTCTTCCATTGCAGCTTTGGCCATCAAAGAGCAGATTGCTTCTTATGACAATTCTTGCAACGACTCCTTCTCCAAGGAGATGGACTACGACTTCCTGGAGACCAGCACCAAGAAAACTAGCAGGGCTAACAAAACCAAGGTGGTGAAGGAGCCTCAAATGAAAGAACAGAAAAGTAAAAAGAAAGGAGAGACCCAAAAGGATGATATTCTGCCTCTGGAACCGGCTAAGGAGCAGCTGGACTCTCCACGAGCCCTTTCCCCCGTCTCCCAATTGATTCTGGAAATGGATCAGAAGCAGACAAAGGCCGATGACCCTCCGTTTATTGCGGAAGACACCACACCTGTGGCCCGACGTACGCGCTCCTCGCTGGGCAAGCAGGAAATACATCCAGATCCGGCGGAGATAATCGTTCCAGTCGTGCAACCCAAAAAGCGGAATACTCGGGCCAAGAAGACCCCGGATCCGGTGGAGATAGTCGTTCCAGTCGTGCAACCCAAAAAGCGTAATACTCGCGCCAAGAAAACCCCGGTGGCTGCTGCAGGAGGCAGTGTGGAAGCTGTTGTTTCCCCCGTAAACAGCATTGTGGCTGTAAGTTGGTCAAGGCCACAAATTCCAGGAATTCCACAAGTTCTCACATTACTTTTATATTGCAGAGCTTTAACCATGCCACAAGGCGCAATCAAATAGCTGAAATAGCAGCCCGATCTCAGGTGTTGGACAGCATTGATTTAGTATCCGCGGTGGCTCCACGCGTAGAGGGATATGTAAGTCCTAGCCCTGCAACTCCTCCCTCCTTCTCTCCCGAATTGGAATAATATTTGTGTCTTCTAGGTTAACCTCGACTCCGATGACGAAGGCCAGGCCGCCGTAGCCGTTGAAGAGGCCAGTGTCTTTGATGCCGACAATCCCACAATAGAAGTAGCCCTGTCCTGGTAAGGCTTAATCAAAACAATCTCCTAGAAGTGTTAATTTTCAGTTGTTAAAATCCAGGCTTGGCGAGATTCAGGTTTACAAGATGCGCCAGCATCAGAAGTTCAAGCACATGTTCAAAGAGGTAGCCGAGCGCAATGGAGTGGACGAGGATCATATTTCCGTGGACATGTACTATAAGTTTATTGGTCCCGACGACACGCCTCACAGCATTGGTCTCAAAAGCTTCCACACTTTAAGTAGGTGCTCTTTAGAATCATTATTAAAAGTTATGAGTTTATAATGCTTTGCTGTTTCAGGTGGGCATGCCACAAAGTCGGGCAATAAAATCAGTTCCAAAGGTGACAACCACCAAGAGGACTTATCGAAGAAGCCTAGAAAATTCCAACTTAAAGTGCAAGCGGCCAAATGGAAGCAGCCCCTGGTGGTGGCCTTAAAAAAGAAAGATCCCTTCAAGATATTATACATCAAGTGTGCCGAGGAGCTAAACGTTGAGGCTCGTCTCATTAAGTTATTGTGAGTAACACTATCAGATAATTATTTAAAAAAGGTGTAACTTATGAAATTTCTGCACAGTTTTGATGGCGATCTGCTGGACCCTGAGGATACCCCCAAAAACCAAGAAATGGAGGGAAATGAAATGATTGATCTGGAAATGAAGACCTAAATGTAACTATCTTTTAACATCAAACATTTATAATTATTTTTGCAATGTATTTTATATCTAAGAGACTATTATTATTATTATTATTCCCAATGAATTCATTGAAAATTGTTAGTTAATAAAATTCTTCAAAATATACATATGACATAGGAATTGTTAAAAGCAGAAGTGTATTGGCAGGTCGCTTGGAAACGCGGATAACTTACCATCTAGAGCACGAAGTAGAGCGACGGAAGCAACTTCCAAAAAACCCTTAAGCATTCATTATACACCCCTAATATTTTGTTTATCTAGCATATAGCGCACTCACAGAGTTGGAAACAGATCCCAAATGGTTGTTTATATTGACAGGACGAGAGCGGATGCTGCTGTGGAGTTTTTCGCGTTTGCGGGGGGGTGGCTTAGGGTGGAATAGTTGCCCTCTGCCACCGGCTTTGGTCTGCGCTCTTCCACAGGAGATTCTCTCGCTGTTCTCTCCCCTATCCTTGAGAAGTTTCCCTTGGAATTTCACTGCACAAATTCTGACACAGCAGGAGAGTCGCAAACGAGAGAGAGAAAAGCTGCGAAGGAAAAGCTTTCCTCGTCATTTGGTCAGCTGAAAGGACTTTTCTCGACAATCGCTTACTTTTCAATCAGAAAGAGTTTATCCTTCGTGCTTGATGGACGCATTTTGTTCGCGCTTGCTCTGTACACCGAAGAAAACCCAAAAGTCCCATTCAATCGCATGAAACGCATTGTTATTGAACTCTGTTTGTTTTCCAATTTGTTTTCCCCCGTATCCGAATCCGAGTTCGCCGCTTCTTGTGTGTGTGTGTGTTGTGACGAGTGAAAAGCCAAGTGAAACGGAAACGGAAATCATACCATATTTCTAGTATAGAAGTGCTTGTCTATTTGGCGCCTAAACAGACCGAAGGATACACCCGGCTGGATGCATCTGCTCTAGGTAAAACACATTCCGACTCCTGTTGTTTGCACTGCAGCAAATGTAGACACATCCTGAAGCCCTCGGAGCTATTTGTTAATACCCCCAGCACCCATCTCATCCTCCATTCCGTCAAACCAACCAACCAACCAGCCATCCGTTGGCATTGACAGTGACGCTGACGCTGACTCTGACAAATGTGTTTGTCATGTTTACCTTGTGGCTTAAACAAGTTAATTGCCGTGCGCCAGACACAAAAACCAGCAGCAAACACACATAGCTCCTGGCTCCTGACTCCTTCCGGCTGTACATGTGTCTCCCCATCAATTATTCAGTCTGATTGTGGGCATTAAATATTGAAGTCCTGGCCTCGGGATATGTCCTGCTTATGAGCTGGAAGATCGCATAGAACTAGCCAGAACCTGCTGGTGCTATAAATAAAACGTGACACCTGCAAAGAGGTTGCTCTCTGTGCGTACCTGACCACCGGCCTTCGTCTAATGGCCTTGGGCCAGGGATTGCTGCGAATGGGACTCGGAGGGCCGCCCTCGATTCAGCTCTGATTGCTTCAGCCAGCAATCGACTGGCACCCAAATGACCTTCAATTGCCTTGCATATGCCCGTGCCAAATTAATAACGCATCGTGATATTCTCCCAAAAGCTTTTCACAAAAGCTGCACAAATGCATCTGCATTCAAGGGCTGCTGGCTCCTGGGGGGTGGGTGGTTGTTGGAATGGAGGAAAGGGTAGCATCAAGCATAAATCCGCTTGGCCATTTGCCATTTTTATTTATATTTAGCGGCCCGTGCGACAGACCGGAAGTAACGTAAAACGTAACAAACGACACATTGGGGCACAATTTGCACACGTGTCGCATACGCAATACAGACACATGGCCGGCTATTTTTGGCTGCATTGTCCTCTCGGCCAGGATACATATGTACACATGCATGGCATGTCCGAGTGCCCTGTCCCTGGCCGCTCCTTTTCGGCTACTTTGTATGCAGCGGGCGCAACAAGCAAAAAAAAAAAGAAATCACAAAACAAACTGACGCCATTTTGCCATTAATCCCGACCACTTTTATGGCCAAGCCAACAAGCAAACTTGCCCCTTTCCGGTATACCCTTTAATTTGTGGATATTTTGATCCATTTCGGACATTTAATCGTTTCAAAATATATCTTACTAATGAAGCCTAAGAAATCTCCTTCAACTAAACCTTATTTTCATAAAATTAATTCAGAAAATGATTATTAAATCAATAGTACATATGCTATATTGTTAAATGTAAAGGACTAATAATAAAACTAATTATTTATAAACTCCTTGTATTGATTATTTCTGAATGAGTGCTTTAATTATTCAAAGGACCTTTCCGCACATCATTATCCATAATGTGTTAATTATGGCAATTTAAAATGCCATTATATTAATATCTAATGTTCTAAAAGTGCTTACACAAATAACCTTTACGAGATAACCTCTCCATTAGCCAAGAGGGTCAACCAGAGGGTTAATAATATGTCTCATACGCAAAAGAAACAAAATAATTAAGGTCCTTCCAGTATTCCCAAGTAAATATCAGCCTGTTTTTGTATTCAACTTCCGGGAGACTTAATGAACCATATAATCAACTATTCGGTTAACTTTAGCGGAAGCAAAACAAAATCGTATAATGCTAATAGCTAAAGTTTTTGTATCACAAGAAACCTTGGCTTGTCCTCTGTAATCTCGGTATTCGCAGGTTTTCTTTTGATGTGACATAATTCAGGGTATCACAAAATCGCCATATTACTTAGCTCGGGTTTACATATGTATTTCTCTGTTTGCTCTATTCATTTTGGCTTTTTTGCCTTTTGTTTTTCGTCCTTTGTGCTTTACTTTGTTGCGCCATGTTTATTTTTGAGTTGGCCCCAGCCCCTCGCAGCGGAGGTTTGCTAATGGTGGCGCGTTTTGTGGGCAGTGATGGGAAGTGGGAAGTGCTTGAAATGGCTGAAAGGTTTATGGCCCGTCCAGCTACCGGTTACCAGTTCCCAGATCCCAGTTCGCATTTCGCCTTTCCCATAGTTCTTTATTACGCTGTGTGTTTTACCAACAGCAAACACAATTGCCCTGGCCCGCCTCGACTTTTGTTTCAAGTGCCGCCGCCCCATCAAATGGAGTGGCCATAGCTCGACTCCGGATCCGCATTCGCATCCGCGTTTTCCCTGCTCGATTTAACTGGGTCTAGTGCTGGTTCCTAATCCTCATCCTTCTGTTATGAAAGCTACACAGAAGAAAAAGCAGAGACAGGTTGAAATTAAGAATAAAATGTGTCTTTAGTTACTTTGTTTTTCATTTAAAATTATTTTCAAACTTAATATAATATTTAATAAATAATTATGCATTATTATTTTTCATTCTCTTGGAAATTTTCAGTGGAATTTATTGCCAGTGTACACGAGCATTGAACTGCTTTGCCGCACCTCTTCGATACTTCGCCTTCTGGGAGGCGGAGACCGATAAAGAGTCCCTGACCAGGAGATGGCTCCTTCGGTTGCTTTGAGCTTTGTGCTTTGTGCTCTGGTGGATGCCTCTTGCAATTACTGTCGACTGAGCTCCCAGAGGACACGGACACGGACACGGTTCCCATTCCATCTCTGGGGCCACCTCACACATTTGATGTGCATTTGCATTTGTGGCCCTAAGGCTATTGAATGCTTTTTAGCCCACGACACTGTCATTGTTGCAGGTCCTTGCTTCTCTTCTTATGCTACTCCTTCTTTTGGCCCACAAAAAGCCCGCTGGAGTGCAAGAGGAATGGAGTCCGAGGGCTTTTATTAAAGTTTCGTTTTTGTTTGCCGGCAACAATGTCTCTGGCAGCGACAACCGACGCCCACAAGTGGCGACATCAGTGGCAGGCTCCATTCCTGCTACAACTCCTCCCACTCCTCCGACACACAGGAAGTTGCAGTCTAACAATAACCAGAAGAATGCTGAAACCTGGCAACATTTCAATATAATATATATATGTTTCCCATTTCTTATTAATTTTGTGCAGTGACACCGAAGGAATGGAATCCCCTGGGCAAGATTGTTATTACTTCTTTGTACTTTGTATTATTTATAGAGTTTGATCATATTGCAAGCTTGACATACTTCTTCGCAGATTGTTTTTCTTTTATAGTTATTTTTAAAATATCTTAAAAGCCTTTTCTAATTTTGTTTCCAGGAAAACCACACCAGAAACTGGACCAATTTATAAAACAATATCGAAAGCAAACACAACAATCAACTCTACTCACCGACCTTTCTAGTCTTCTAGAGCAATAATCGAAACGATAAACCTTTTGTAACAACCCAGTTTTTTTGGGACAAACATATCTCTAGACAGAGCTCGGAGAAAACTCAGGTGGATTAGCCCCCCGATTTCCCTAATCCCAAAGGAATACCCGGAGAGTGCCCCGCGGCAAGGAATCCAAGACGGCGCCCCTTAAACCACAAGCCTATAAAATTGGACGAATGTTATGTTGTGGCTTCTGCTGTGGCAATATGTCGAAGCGCGATTACAAAGTGGCCACCACCGATGGCATCGAGCTGGAGCCGTTGGGCGGCGAAAAGAGCGACAAGGATAAGGACAAAGACAAGGAGAAGCAAACGAATGGCGTTACCTTTGGTAAGTCTTGGACAATTCTCTGGACTGGGCTGCATTGCAATTTGAAAAGATATTCTTAATTAACGCTCTTGAATCAAGTTGCCATAAATGATCAAAGGACATGGGGGGGAAAGTGCATAATTGCACTTGAGCATAATCCGCGCAATTTAAACTCCTTCATGCTCCTGGCCAATTTTCGGGCGCCCCTCTGGGATTTATGCATCAAGTTGTTTTCTTAATTAAGCCGAATGCAAAACAAAAGCATTAAAAATGCCACGTCTTGCAGTCGTACCTCATACGCCCCGTTGGCCAGGCCGCCAGCAAAAGCAAAGTAAATGAATGTCAGCATCCACTTCCACTTCCACTTTGTTGCTCTCCCCCCACTCCCCTATAGCCCATTCACGCTGGGCACAATTTTCGAGATGCTGTCGCATTCCCCGTGCCTGCCTGCAGCCAAGTTGGCGGAATTTTCCGCTTTGACAGATGTCCACCGGATCCGGCACCGTGCTTCGGCTGGCAAAGAGGCCACCGCCAGATAGACAGGCCGGCGGGGGATCGGAGGCGGCTATGGCACAAATATTCCCAAGTGCTCTTTAAGCTGCCACCGATTTTCAGAAAATTTTACGCTTCTCCGGAGTTTGGCGGCGGATGAAAATGGTCCCCGGGGGCCATCGATTGCCGTAATGTGTCTCCGCCAATGAAGGGTTTGTCTGGAAAATCAATTGTGATGTCTTGCGGAGCGGAGGGAAGTTATGAAAATACACTAAATCCTGCAATCTACACTATAGAAAATGGCTTGTTGTCTTGTTAAATAATGGATACATGGAATTCTAAGTTTTATTTAACTTTTTTTATAACACAATTCTTAAAGTTTCCTAATTTCAATTGCTTTAAAATTGAAAATTGACTTTGTAACCGCGTTTCAACCTCTATTCTACATCCCACCCATATCCTTTGGGAGGATGTCATCGATATCAAGCGATGAGCTAAATACAAACATATGCAAATCATGTTGACTTTATCAAGGCGACAAATCGTGGCCACTTGGGCATGCCGTGGGGTGAAAAGTGGGCCACAAGATAAAGCCAGTTGCCTTCGCCTTCGGAAAGGACCCCATCTGCTTCCCTATCCTCATTTCTTTGCGTCACTCCTTTGGTTGGTTAAATCAGTGTCACGGGAACAGGACGTGGACGTGTGTGTGCTCGTGTCCCAACCGCCAGGCAAGCAATTAAGGATGCATAAAGTGGAGTAACCACTTGACTCACCCACAGCAGGTGTTTACCTTTCGTGTAAGCCAGCTTAACCGTCATGTGGTGACTGTAAAAAGAAATTTGAGTTTTTTGGGTGATAAGTAATAGTATAAAAAGTAATAATTATTTCTTAAAAATGTAATAGTAACAAGATCAATTAAGTTCTTTTAAAATCTTTACTTTATAAATTCTTAAAGAGTAGCCTTCATTGGGGGTGCCCTCCGAGACAGACAGCCACAAAAGGGTTAACATAGGAGCCTCGATGGCAACGTTGGCGGCTGATGTTGATAATTGCAGGATGCGTTGGGTTGATTGCAGGCTGAATGGGCTCACACACATACAACGCACACAGCGCACACATATAGGCCTAGGCGAGCACTCGAGGCGGGGCTTGACTCAAATAAAGAAATCCTGCCTATCCCGGACTGCATCAGCGAGATAAAATGGGTCCACAAGAAACAATTGAAGCGGCAAGAGCCTTGCGCTGCATGCCAAAGTGTGGCCCCTTCTAGAATCCTGTTTTTTTTTTTGTTGCTTTTGCTGGATGAGTGAAAGTAAAGGGATACATAGAAATGAAATGTGTTTTTGGGTCAGGCAACTTGAAAACTCAGCCAGGGAGCTGGATGGGAACAGGAACAGACCCCACCGGACGGATGGCGGAAGACGGAGCGGATGAGGACTCCGGAGCAGTGCGGCGACTGGCAAATGGGAAAATGGGAAACTGACAAGCGAGCGAGCCAAGTCAACCCGTCAACCCGTCAGAGCGTCGTCGGCCAGGCAACAATTTATTGTTGCGAAATGGCGCTGGCGAAACACAATTAAATGCAACTACAAAGGACACAAGGATCCCTCAAGCTTTTTCCCCCCACTTTCCTCCACTCGCTCGCACACACAGCCTCCCACTGGGCGCGTAATTAAATGGAAATGGAAAATATTGCCCACGGGCCCCTTAAAACACAACACTCGTACTTGTTGAGGCACTTGAAGCCTTGCCAAGCCGCCGCATGCATCTGGTTTTTATTTCAACTGTGCCATGTCGCTGAGGGTGCTCTATATATATCCTAGTAATGCCAGGATATTGCTGGAACTGCAGTAGGTCTTGAAGAGAATAGAATCGTAGGCAAAGAAGACTCAGTTCTGACATTAGCTGAAAGTAACTTTTTCAAAAGGTTAATTTAAGAATTAAAAAAAAAATATTTATGTATTATCTTCAGTGATAAATTCTTAGCTCCCCTAAGATTTTGATTATATTTGGAGGAATTTTTTAATTAAAAGTTAATCTACTGAAATAAGGACATCCAAAGTTCGTGGTGCCTCCCCCCCCCTAGGAAAAATGCTAACTGCTTGGCTCAGCTTAACTCGATTTCTGCACAATTAGTTCGCCACCGTGTTTGATCCGCTTCAGTTGATCCCAATGCCATTCACATCCACATCGATTGCAGGACCACTCCAACGTCCTGTTAGTCCCAAGACTCCTCTCCTTGCCCGGCACTTGAGTTGAACCCATTCGATTTGCATTATTTGTTCCAGCTATAGGCCTGCAAGTGGCCCTCGAACACGGTCTGCCAATTAATTAAATTATGGCGAATGGCTCAAATTGAGTATGCAAACAAGGGGACTGGACTTTTGCTCTACCAAAGAATTTTGAAATCATAGAAAAGCTTGTTTGTGGTGGACTTCACTTAATTAATTAATTAATGTGTGTGAACCTCTGATGATAACGCAACTAAAAATTCTAAAAGACATTTGTTTTTGCCAAAATAAGCACTTCTTATCGGTAACTTTTGTTTATTTTAATATAAACACAGACAACTCATCAATCTACAAATAGAAAACCAAAAAAAAAATATATACCCCAATGAACAAGCAACAAAAATATTTATGTTAAACATTTATTTACATAATTTTATGAATCCAGCTTTATATAGTTCAATTACCAAACATCACACTTGACGTACGGATTAAGAACAGTGGGCAGGGGACAGTTGAAGGCCTGTCCAAAGTATGGCAGATTGGCCACCGACTGGTGCAGACGCACCTTGTCACTTTCCTGATTACCAAAGGTTATGAAGTTCTCATCGCCGATCAGGTTCTGGGCCATGTTAAGGAAGAACAGCTGCTGCAGGGGGATCTGTGTGAAGCTGGGCTGCACCTTGCTATACTTGGAACCCACACCAAAGTAGGTCTCGTAGATTAGCTTTAGGGCCGTCACATCGGCCGCTCTCTGCTCCACGTAGTCCGTGGCATTGCTCTTGAGGCAACTCAGGGCCTGCACGTAATTCTGGTTTTCTTCCAAGTCCATGAGCTTATCGGTGGGATTTCCCTCGTTGTCGTAGAGCAGAGACGTCAGCTGGATGGAGTCAATCAGCTGCTGGGCCAGCACCCATCCGACAAGGCTCACTTTGAACACATCGTGGCTCTCGAGATCGTAGAATGGCTTTTGCAGGATGTCGTAAGGCAGGATAACGGTGTTTTCTCTCGGCAAGAATGTGGCCTCCGAATGGATCTCTGGGATGCTGTCCTCCTGGAAGTAGTAAGCGTTCCCCTTGGCCGCCGGTCTATCCAATAGCTCCAGAATTCGGCGTGTGCGCACCTCCAGGACCTTGAGCTGGGCAGCGGCATAGTCCTCTCCAACGGGAAGCTGTAGATCCCTGTAGTAGTTGCTCACTAAGCTGCGGTGATCCTGGTTCTTGGGCATGTTGCCCACGTTGAGTTTTGTGGCCTGCAGCTTGTGCTTCAGCTGGTTGCGCTGCCGCAGGCTTAGCTTCAGGCGATTGGCATCGATCTTGGCCAGAAGCTGGGTTCGCAGGGCATTGAACATTTGCTGGATCTCGCTGTCGATCTGAGTCAGTTGCTCTGGGGCAAAGTACCGGCTCTCGTACAGGAAATTGGTGCCGAGATTCATGTGAAGACGCACATCTTTGATGCACTCCATGGCATCGTTCTCCTCATCGCTCGCGCTGGTGGACTCCATGAACTTGGCGAACCGAGCCATCATGTAGGTGGCAACTATCTCGGAATCGTAACGACGCAGCACCTTCTGCAGCTCCACAAAGTAGTTCACATTCATGATCTGCACTTCGTAGGTGGACGGGAAGGTACGACCGAAGACAATCTGCAGGTACTGCCGCCAGGGGAATCCGTTTTGGCTCTCCAGCTCGCGCAGGGTAAGATCATCGTTGGGCTCGTCGTCGACCTCGGCGAGTTGCCTGACATCCGATTCCAGCTTCCGGATATTCCTGGCTAAGGACATGGCTCGTGAACGGGAAACGCCCAACGAGATCAGCTGCCTCTTGGTGGCCACCAAGCTCTTTAGCCTTTCCGAAGAGTCCTCGAATGTGGGCCTACCAATTGTCACCATGTACTTGCTGCTGTCGACAAAGTCCAGCTTGACATTCACCTTGACCAGCAGGTTATCAAAGCCATAGCGACGCAGGCGGGCGAGGGTCGTCATCCACTGGAATTTGGTCTTGGGCCATGAGCTGCGGCCGCGGCTTCGGCTGCTGGCAAACTGCGGCCAGGTGAGATCCTCATCGGGGGTCACCAGTTCCAGGTAGTGTTTCTCCAAGCGAGACTCGGGCGTAGCCGAGCGACAGGTCTGGTAGAAGCGGAGCACCTGGGCCTCCACACCGTTTTGGTCCATGAGAACGCTGTCGTTGAGCCTCTGGAAGATGGACAGGAAACGGTCGTGGACCCTCTGTTCGACCTCACCCATAATTTCGCTGTACATGTCCGCCGAATGTTGATCCTCGTACTTGCCGCCGACATACTTGTGGAAATCCTGACAGGGATCCACTCGGTTGTCCATGTAGCTTAGCAGAGTGTCGAGGATCTCCTTGTTGGCATTGGATGTTGGATAGGGGGCAGGAACCACCCATTGTGCAGCCACTCCTGTAAGGAGCAGGAGCCCCACGCAAAAAATCCACTGTATTAATTTTGAACGCGCCATCTTCAGCGGTCAACTGAAGATCCGCCAGCAGGTGAAGCCTTATTTAGAGGCATCCAAAAGCCCACTGATAGCCAGGGATCAGTTAGCTTTAGGTGCTGATCCCACTTATCGCGAGCTTTTAGCGATAAGCTATAAGATGCTCAATACTTATACATTTCTCAAAATGTCTAGTTCAAGGTTTTCATCTAATTTTGAGATACGTCATTATGTGTGCCACATTTTAATAATAGAAACAAATTAAATAATATTTATTGTTTGTATTTTCAATCAAGAATTGCATAAATTTAGAGTCGAAATAAAATAGTTCCTTGCCATTTTTGATCTGAAATCAATAACAAATCATATTTGAGTCATAAGAAACGTAAAAACCATTTAATTTTTCCGATATTCCCCTTTTGGAAAGCCACTGCATTAGCAACGAACAAGCCCTTAATGGCACAATTACAGGCCTCGATTACATCCCTTCCATCCAGTGGCACCCTCTTCCAGCTCTTGGCCAAGTGTTTGCTCCGTAGGAACGGCGGCAGTAACAGCTTAAATTTATTGATTGTTTCATAAACAGCGATTATTTAACCGCCGCCATTCGATCAGCCCAGCAGTGTTGCAGCCAAGTCTGGCAAACACTTGTGGCCATCTTCTGGGCATGTTCCACCAGTTGAGGGCCCCTCAGCCCCCCCTCCCAGACGCACACATATGGGATCAATATGGACGAGGCTGTGGATGGGCGAGCTGGGTGGTGATTGTGTGGCGCACATGACAAGTCACAAGTGCGGCCAGTAAATTTGCATGCGACAGCAAATACTCAATGGCTGGACGGGGACAATGGTGCGGGGGGGAAAATGGTGTTGAGTAACTCAGTTAGCAGGGGTTGTGCGGTGGTCTTACCCATCCCATCCTCCACTTTGGTGCGTTTTGGGGGTCACAGTTGAAAAGGGAAGCTCGGAGAATTGAACTGAACATTCGGGGCACACAGCAGTTCTGCCTTACATGCACTATTTTCAGTTACACTTTTTTTTAAGGGTATCTACAAAGATCCTAAAGGTTCGAATTCTTTAAACTGAAATTTAAAATTTAAATATATATTATAACACAATTTAAATTATTAAATTTCCTACAAAAATACTACCAATACTCTCTCTATATTCAGGGCATTACATTTTCGTCTTAAAAAATTGCAATTTTCCAGCATTTATTCAGGGCTTTGCCACAGCCCCAAGGAGGCGGTGGGTTTTTTGGCGAGGCGTGGCTCTGCCTAACGAACACCGATTCAGTCGCGGAAGGGAAAACTTTACACTAACGTGACGGCGAATTTATTGAGCTGAGCTGGTGGCAAGGGCTGTGGGAAATTGGGAAAACGTGAAAATGCAGAAAGGGGGAGGGCAACGGCAAGGAGCATCCCCATTTTATTTTCGAGCAAGTCACCGCGAACCGGTGGTGTGTTTCCTCTTCTATGCCACAAGAGTATATGTATCCCCAAATAACACAAAAAAAAAAGAAAAACTTTCGTCGCATTGCCAGAACAAAGGCGACGGCAGGAAAAATGAGATTTCATTTGCCGGCAAAACTTGGCAAGAAGCGAATTACCATTCATGGCTGAGCTTTTTGCGGCTCCATTTGTTGATTGTTTCGCTTGGTTTCTGTGGCAACACCGGAAAGTAGGCAACCCAAATCAGCATCACAGCGTGGTAAATCCCAAAAGGACTAAACATCCAGGATGATGTACGAGGAGAACAGCGGTAGTTTTTATCATAAAAATCGCATCCCCTAAACGAAGCACTGCAATTATAATGGAAGAATTTTCGTGATAAATTCTCTCACATGTCAGGCCGAATAATTACGAGAAATACGAAATGGGCTCTGCACAAGATATACAAAAAACAAAACGGGAAACAGGAGTAAATCAAATGTTAAAGCAGGAGGCTTCCACCATCCCTTAAATGGGAAACTTCTAATGATGAGTCGCAGCCAGATTGAACTATTTGGCCAACACATGATAAACAACACAACATCAACAACAACAACAAGCGATTGCATGTGGGTGAAATTAGGGGGTGGAGCCGGGTGGCATTGGCGTTAAGGGTTGCTTCGTTATCCGCCCGCTTTCGTTCGCCTGGCAACACTTCACTATACGCTTTTCCTTTTTATGTACCAGGTACTCAATGAGTTCAAGGGTATGATCGATTCGAATAAAGTGTATTATATTAAATATACTTATAAATACAGTAATTAAAATCATACTTTAAAGATCAGGAGTTGAAATGAAATGTTTGCCTGTTAAATATCATTAGAACTTGTATCTAAAAATCTGAGAATGAAAGTAATTACAAAAGGTTTCACTCCCCAAAGGAAATAAATTTGAACCTAATATTTGAATAATATTTAATAATAAGTTTAGGATTTCGAAATTATAATCATTTCTGAAGCATTCATTATTAATTTTATTTATTTGAAACATCTTATGAAAAGATTACAAATTAATAATGATAATTTAATTAATTACAATAAGAATAAGAATAATAATTACAATAAAGAATAAGAACATTTGAAAGAATGAAAATCAAAATTTCTCTTTTATAAATACGTCTTTCAAGAGAGATAAAACTTAAATTGAAATATTGATTTTATAAAGTCAGGTTCTCTTTAATATTTCCCATTTAAAGGATATTAAGCACGACTATAGCTTCTCAGCAGATTGCCACGATTCTGGCGGCTTCAAAACAAAAATCCTGTCAGCGGCATGAGATGGGGAAGCAGAGGGCAGAGGAAATCAAACACAAGGGCTCTCTATAGAAATTTCAATTTCACTTTTGCAGGTGAGCGAATTTTACTCTCTCCGAGAGAAAGGAGAAAGCGGCGGTCATGCGCCGGGAGAGCTTAGGGGTTGCCACCGCATCTGCTCGGGGTTGCTGCACGGCATTTCGCTGCGGCAGCATCCAGTTGGAGTCCAGTTGGAAAATGTACGCGCACTCAAACGCAACAAAAAGCGCGTGACAATAGGCGGCGAGACGCAGGAAAGCACACTACAAATTCGGTTTTTGACAAAGACTTAACTCATACTCGCACACACACACACAAACACATTCACACATACACATACGAATGCGTCGCGTGCTGTCCCCACAAAGCCCCACCTCCCCCCTCCGCTGTGCGTGTCTGTGAAAGAAAGCGAAAAAAGTGGCCAAATTGCCAAAAAAAAAAAAATTAAAAAATAAAAATAAAAGAAAATATAAAAAGCAGGCAAAAAGTGCGAAAAAGCTAATCAATTTGCTGCAATTAAATTAGCAAATTAAAGTGTTTGCAATTAAAACCGAAAGCAATAAGTAATTAATGTGTACATAGCCTACAATGCACTTTCGTGTATTGATTTGGCGAAATTGACCTTTTGGGCCAGAACCCCCTTGGAAAACTTCACCCCCCCTAAAAAGAGGAAAAGATATAGCAACAAGCTCATCATTTCCTTTTTGATAATTAGCAAAGTGGAATGGAATAATCAACCTTTATGCTCTGTCGCCAAGTGAAATGCAACTGCAGCTGAGAACCGCTATTCAGTCAAGTGGCAACAAAAAAGCTGGCGAAAAAGGGAGCAGCTGAAGGCAAACAAAAAAAAAATGCGAAAAAAAGGCGAAGGGCGAAAAGAGAGTAGCGGGGAGTAGGAAGGGGGGTACTGGAAAGCGCACTATTGACATATATACGCGCAGTCACAAAGCGAGTGCCGCGATTGGAGCGAAAGAGAAGCGAAGGAAACGCCGCATAAGACAAAACAGGAAATTCACTTATACACGCGCACACTCCTTGCCACACTCACCCACACACACACACACTCGCACGTATCTGACGCATTCGAAAGGAAAGGAAATTCGCGCTGTTGAGCTTTGCATTCTGACATTTCATTTTCAAAACACAGATTCCAGTGAGAGTACGTCGCTCTTTCTCCCACACACACTCGCTTCCAAGCCTCTCTCTCTCACTGCGCTCTCCCTTTCTCCGGCTCTCCAGCTCTCAACTTTCCAAGCTTGATTCCTTTACGTTTTCTTTTTTTATTTGTATTTTCCCCGAGCAAATGAGAATGTAAACAAATGCCAAAGGCGGCCGCATTAACCAGAAATGAAACGGAATTGTGATACCCATATGCATTAACACGCTCCTTGCGTGCCCAGGAATGCGAAAGTTAAGTTGAACGAGCTGGGGGGCGGTGGGAGGGGTAGCAGGTGCCGGTGCGGTGCAGTCACGAAGACAAACAAAGGGCCCGCCACACAATTGGCACCACAACAAATGCCCTCGTTCCACTTGGACTCCAATTGGGATTAGGGCTCACTTGTTCTGACATTGACATTAATTGGGGGAGCCAACAACAGCGGGGCGAGGGGAATCCTCATTAAAGAGTGATTTAGGCAACAAGAACTCTGCCAATTGGGAACCGAATAGTTGTTGACACCCGTAAACAATTTCATGATTCAGGATTTTTGGCACGAAAAAACCGTGTTCAAAGCCTGACATTACTTTTTACTGCCTATTTTACGACCATAATTCCAATTACAAGTATTATGCATGCGAAATGTTTATGTAGTTGCGAGAGCATTAAAAGATACTGCCAACCGTGCGTATACGTAATTTTTAGCATTGTAAAAATCTATAGCATACATCAGGGGGAAATAAATGCAAGAGCGAATTTTAAAATATATTATTATTTGCAGGTATTGTTTATTTATATAAATAAAGTTTAGTACAAAAATTCTAATCTTTTTTTTATTAAAATTTGGTATTTATTTATATCTGGGTTTAAATAAGTTAACTATAAAGCTAAATAAATAATTTAATACCAAATTTATTTTTAAAAGATATTTTATTAAATAATTTTAGTTAATCTTTCTTCGCCAATTTTATGGAAAGATAATTTACATATAAATTAATTTTTTTTTGTTTTTTGAGAGAGAAACCTAAACATATTTTCTTGTGCAAATTGAGATTCCACCCACTTCTACTATTATTAAATTTTAAAATAAATTTTTTTAGAGATTTTCAATCAGGGAAACCTTCAGAAGTGCCTCTTGTGGCCGGCCCCTTTTGGCCACCGGCTTATCGAAGCCAACTGATAGGGTCGCTGAAATCAGTTCAGCCGAATAGATAATACCCCTGATTCATAGCCACCTTTAAGGTGGGTTCATTATGGGCCTCTCACCAATTGGCCATGCCTTTAAGTTTAAAAATTCATGTTGCTGGGCAAGAGGCAGACCTTAACCACGAATTATGCCTGAATGATGCTACAGGCAAACCAACTTCAGTTTCAAGAGCTCCTCAAAGGCAGACACAGCTGCGGACATTATACATTAGACATACAAATTCCGTACAAAAGCCGGCAACCCAAAGAGAAAGACAGATATACAAATGTATTTCAGGATAGAGAGAGAAAGGAAAACACATTTTGGGGGGTTGATTTTTGGGCGTTGAAAGCGCTTTTCACTAATTCAATGCGACATTGAAAACAGTGAGCTTGAATGCGGAAAGTGCAGACTTTCGGGGGCCAACGGACAGAGTGGCGGACGCAGGACAGCCGAAGTCTGACTAGACGGAACCGGAAGGGCGTCAGCGTCTGGCGCTCAGCCAACCCAGAAAATCCAATGAGGGGTGGCACAATGTACATACATACATACATACATACATAGTTGCAAAGCCGGCAAAAGGAAAACCACAGGAAAGTGCCATCCTTGGCGGGTAGCAAGCAACGGGCGTCATGTCTGCATAAATTATGTATGTATATTTTTGGCCACCCGATAATCAACTCGTCAAAGGCTCCTCATTTTTTGGCAGTCGATTTATTGGTTGGTTAAAGGGTGCCAACGAAAAAAAAAGAATCCATGAGCGCAGAAATATCCATTCCCAGTCATTGGCCATGAATAAAGTATGAAGAGCACGTGGCTGGACAGGTACCAGAATCCAAGGAAGAGCAGAAAACAGGGGGTTCTGGCAAAAAGGGTTCGACCTGTATTGGCCATAAAGTGATTGTGATTTCCCCCGTTCCAGAGCCAAATAGGCCGGCAATTATTTGCGGTGTTTGTGCGTGATTGCGGGCTGCGGTTCAACGGGTCCGCTTCGATTTCGGTTGCGATTCGGATTTCGATCCAACTTTCGTTTACGGCCACGGGTTAGCAAGCGTACGTATTGGCCGGAAGACACAGGGACACCGGCCCCGTTAAGATTTCGGTCGTCGGCGGTGGTCAGAGAGGCTCGAAGATTTGGCGTCGCGAGCGCATCGAGATGACAAATGATCCTGACCTCGATGACTGTGCCTTTCTCTCCGGTGAGTTTGATTTTAAGGGAAATTTTTTTTTTGGTTAATGGGGGTAAAAAAATTTACTGCTTTAAATTAATAAATATCTAGCTAAGCAACAATATAAAATATAATATATCAAAGAAAAAACAAGAAAGGAAGCTAACTTCGGCTCACCGAAGTTTATATACCCTTGCAGAACTTTAACAAAAAATTAAAACCGAAAATCTGGAAGATTTATTAGTTATTTTCCTGATTAAAACCAAAATTCTGAAATAATATAAGATGGCTAAATATCAAGTTTGGTGAAAACATCTTGAAAACTGACAAAGTTATGGTTTTTTCTTTTATTTTCCTGATTGTTCCTATGGAAGCTATAGGATATAGTTGGCCGATTTTCATGAAATTAAAACCGAAATTTAGGAATAATATAAAACGGCTAAATCTCAACTTTGATGAAAATATCTTAAAAACTGACAAAGTTAGAATTTTTTTCTAAAAATTTTCCGATTGTTCCTATGGCAGCTATATGATATAGTCGTCCGATCCGGCTCGTTCCGACATATGTACGAGTGAGAGTATATAGGAGACTAACTACAAAGTTTCATTCGGATAGCTTTAAAACTGAGGGACTAGTTTGCGTAGAACCGGACAGACGGACCGACGGACAGACGGACAGACGGACATGGCTAGATCGACTCGGCTGTTAATGCTGATCAAGAATATATATACTTTATAGGGTCGGAGAGGTCTCCTTCACTGCGTTGCAAACTTCTGACTGAAATTATAATACCCTGCAAGGGTATAACAAGACATTAAAGCGAATGAGTGATGTTGTTACAGAGATTGTTAAGTTAATATTAATAATTATTTGAATTAATGTAATACTTCATAGAAAATACTATGGAAATATATTTAGCTATAAATAAAATTATAAATTATTATTGTTATAGGACTTCTTCTTAAGGAGGTATTGTAATCACATTAAAGACACTTGTTAACTAATATATAATTACAGTATATAAATATATATTCCCAATCCAAGAACCCTGTATTATCCAAAAACAAAAAAAAAAAACTATTAAGCTATATTTCTCCACATTTTGTATTTTCTTTTTACCTTCGGGAAGCCTTTGCACCCATTTCGGGGGCAGTGGCAATGCAATTGCCGCCCGGGCAGATGAAATATTTACACAGCCAGCCATGACTTTTATTCGGAGTTTAATTACATTTGCCTCCTCCTCTGCGTTTCTTCGACAGGTGGCGAATCGAGCGGCGGCCGACAGACGCGCACCGGAGTGGCCGTATGCTCCCAGCGCCGGGCTCTACTTGTGGCCGGGATCGTGCTCGGCTCGCTGCTGCTGACGGCCATCATCATCGCCTACGCCGGACCGCAGAACGGTAGGTTTGCCCCGTGCCCGTGTCCCGTGACCCTCTCTCACGCCGTTTATTTCCATTATTTTTTCGAGTATTTTTTTCGAATTCTTTCAAGCATACTCCCCCTCCCTCTCTCTCTCTCTCTCCACGTTCGTTTTTTGATTTTCACCCACAACAAAACCAGCCACGGCGTTGGGGGGTAGCCCCCTCTGCTGTTGTTACTTGATTACGCTTTTATTGGGTGGTGCCGGGATATAGTATGTAGTCGAGTGGATGAGAGCCTGTTTCCTTTGTGGCCTCACAAAGGGTCCACCAAATTTGACAGCTTTAAGGGGAAGCCGTCATAAAATAAAAGGGGATTCTGTTTGGTAACACAATGGCCATAAATGTAATTTCAAAAGCCTTTCGAGTTAAATTATGTAATTATATAAATTGTGTGCTATTAATTAAAGTAAAAAGGTTTACAGAATAATCACAGAAATCAATGAAGATACATTTACTAAAGAATATTGAATCTAGAGTGATAAATAATGCAACCCAACCCCATTGGCAAGTATAATATTGATGTCTGAAGGTTCGCAGTTGGAGCCCCATAAATCCGTATAAATGGTAATTGAATTCCTTGACCGACAGCGGCCAAAGCAGGCCATAAACCATCGGGCCAGCCAATCCAATTCACTCCACCAACCCCTAGCTAACAGCTCTGGCTAATATCTATGCTTTTAACCGTATTGAGTGGGGCCAGCGGCGGCATCCATTTCAGTTCGCTTATTCAATAGATGCAGCTCGGCATTACCTGGCTGACATCACCTGTCCTGTCGCCACCGCACTGTGTGGACCCCTTAGGCCTCGGCCTCGGCCTGGGCCATATTCAATTGCAAAATAGCGGAATTATGCAAAGTGCAAACACTCGCTCGCTGCAAGTCTCTCTTGCATACTTAATAGGGCTAAATGCATTGGGGGATAATTGCATTAACCCAAGGGAAGAGCAAACAAACCACACACACACACATGTTTGATGGAAAATTAATTTCCTCCCCTGCGAGCTCAATTACAAGTCAACCTTTGCCGGCATGTAGCTTTAACTTTTGCCTCCTGCTATTAAAACCAGAGAGCTCTGAGTTAAGAATCGAAGTATAGCCACTGCTTTCTACATACGGTATATATATATATCCATAAACCATATATCTCTTTGAGTTCCTCACCCGATTTTGTTACCCATTCTGACGTTTCCTTTTGCGTTCCCCCCTTTCTCGTACACAAAATGTTTATATTATATAAATATGAATCTTTGAAAAAAATATGAAATATTTCTCTTAAATGCTTGTTTGATTGATTGGTTGAAATGTGAGTAACAATTATGCCAAAACCCGAATACTTCTAAACTGGTAAATAGCCGTGACATTCTATATAATCCTTTGGCATGTTGATGTCATTTATACTTTTCCCTTGTCTCTCTTGTTTATTTTCTATTTCTAGATGTTAGATCTTGGTTTTTCTATACTTTTTTGGTTAGTGGGAGGAGCTCAGCTTTTTTCTAGTTTTAAGATTGTAAATAATTAAATACAGTTTTGAGCGATCATTACTTCTTGATCATAAGATAAATCATCGACAGGCGAGATATCAATTTTCATATAGACGATTGTTACACACGATTTAGAAAAGGAAATTGCACTTGAACCGAACCTATTAGGGGAACTCGCAGAATCAAACTAGAACAGATCTATTTAATTATTATATCAAATTATTGATTAATATTGATTTATTACCTACAAAATCTACAGTCTTTACCTAATAAATTGTAGTAATGTGGTAGCTGCTATAAGAAATATAATAAAATATATTCATTAGTTCTATCATCCATTGGACAATAACGAATCTTTATTTGTGATCTCCCCCCATTTGAGTTCATCCCAATAGATTTGCTAATGACTTGAACCGAATCCAATTATTAAACCGATTTACTGCTAGCTTTTCTTTATACTAAACCCCCCCACAACCCCGTCTTAGATGATTTCCCCCCCTTAACTCCCTCTCTTAATCTCTCTGTTGATTGTGTATAATGCAATTTGCTTTAACGAACTTAGCTGCGAATACCCCCCGAAGGAGAAAAGTCCGAGAAAAGAGGAGTGAATTATCCTGAAATACAACCGGCACTGATTATGCACCTTGACTATCCTTGCAGACTGCTCCTGCGGATCGAAAACGGTGTCTGGTTATGATACGGATGAAGAGAACAACACCCAGCCCTTCAATCCGATTGCCACCAATGGGGAGCCCTTTCCCTGGCTGGAGAAGATGCTGCCCACAAGTGCGAGACCCCTGCGCTATATGGTTACCATTCATCCCAATCTGACAACGCTGGATGTGAAAGGTGAGGTCTTTAGTAGTGAAATTCCTGCTTTTATCCATTAAAATGCGGCTTTAAAGAAGAAACTTAAAGAAATAAAATTAATGAAAATACAAACTTAAATTTGATTAAAGAAAATATTCATATTTTTATAAAACTTCTTTTAATGAACACATTAAAGCTTTATATTTAATGGAAATTGTCTGCATTGGTGCTTGGTGCAAATATTCACCTTTTGAATGCGCCCCAAGCTCAATCACTGATGGAATTATAATTCGATTGTCTGACTCTCGTAACTTCTGCCTTCCCTTTTTCATATTTCCGCTCGGCCAGGCCAAGTCACCATCGATTTGCATGTGGAGCGGGAGACCAACTTCATTGTGCTGCACATCCAGGACCTCAACGTCACCGAGAAGGTAAGCAGAGCCAAGCACCCTCGATCCGGGAGCCGGCAAATTAAGCCAATTAGCGTCTGACTCGAGTGCGTCCATTGATTGCATCGCCGTTTCGGTTGCAGGCCATCGTGACCCCGGGGCCCAAGGGATATGCCCTCAAGATTGTAAAGGTGCTGGAGTTTCCGCCGCGCCAGCAGCTCTACATCGAGGTGAAGGAGAAGCTGAAGAAGAAGTCCAATTATACCCTCAACCTGCGCTGGTACTCCAAGCTCAATCCGGAGCCCGAGGGCTTCTATGTCGACCAGTATGAGAGCTCCAACGGTGTGGAAAGGTAAGGGCTATTCCACCTGCTTTTGAGTGGATAAATATACATATATATATCCGTTAATCTTACTCTTTCCCAGATTATTGGCAGCCACTGTTTTCCGACCGAATGGGGCGAGGCGAGCCTTTCCCTGCTTCGATGAGCCTCACGTTCGTGCGCCCTTCCGCATCTCTGTGTTCCGCGATCGTTTCCACATCGGCCTGTCCAACTCGATAGTGCACACCACCGAGGATGTGGGTTTCTACATGGGCACGGGATTGGTGAGAATAAAACAACAACAAAAATAATATAAAATATATTAAAAATAATTTGTAATTCCCCGCAGCTTCGCGATGACTTTATAGAGACGCCTCCACTGCCCGCCGATGCAGTGGCCTGGGTGGTTAGCGATTTCCAGCGCGAGTCTCTGCAGCCGTCGGCCGCCTACATTCCCACCACAGCAGCGCCACCGGGCTCCGGAGCTGGTGGCAAGAAGTCCGCCCAGTTGAACAACTACACTCAGTTGAAGGGCAAGAATCCTCCGGTACGGAACATCACTGCCCTGACACATTCACTGAATGTGAATCTAACGCCCCGCCAGAACCTGACCACTGTCCAAACGACAACGACGACGGCTTGGCCAGTGTATATCAATGGGAATGGGAAGCCATCGAATCTCACCTCTCTGTCGCAGTCCACGGGCTCTTCGATCAAGAGGGCACCCTCGTACACGTTCTATGCTCCGCGTGATCTGCTAATTCGCTCCTCGTTTATCCTGCACACATCGCGAGATGTGCTGGAGTATCTGCAGACGTGGCTGGATATTAGTTATCCCCTGACAAAGGTGGACTTTGTGGCTTTGCCTTCGCTGGACCGCAACATGATTTCATCTCTGGGCTTGGTGACCCTGAAGACGTCGTTCCTAACGGATCCCAATTCGATTACCTCGGAGCAGTACCAGTTCAGTGCCCTTCGGATTGCAGAGGCAATGGTGCGGCAGTTCTTTGGTGGTATCACCTCCCGCAAGGTGCTCAAAGATGTGTGGCTGTGGGAGGGATTGATCCAGTACTTGGGCATCCATACCCTGGCTCCCCTGCAGGAGAGCTGGCCCCTGCGGGAGATGTACCTGCTGAAGATGGCCACGGCAGCGCTGGATATTGACGCTATTCAAGGATGGGATAGCATCATGAATGGCACCAGTCACGATGGCAACAACGAGGAGTTCTTTGTCCAAAAAACGGCGGCCATCTTCTCCATGCTGCACACAGCCATCGGCGAGGATCGGTTTAGGGGCTGCCTGGGCTCGTTCCTCAAGGTGAATCGATTTAGGACCGCAGAACCGACTGATCTGTGGACAATTTGCACCAAGAAGGCCAACGGTTCAAAGAATATCAAGGACATGATGACTCTGTGGACCCATCAGCCCGGCTTTCCGCTTCTCACCGTCACCAAAATGGGCAACAGTATCTCCATCTCGCAAAGACCCTTCCGGCCCGCCGACTTTCTGGCCATTCATGATGATTCCTACGATGGGAATAACTACAACAAGACGGCGCTCAACGCCACGGATATGCCCATTACGGTGCCGCCCACAACGCAGGGAAGCAAGCACAAAGCAGCGCCGCACATGAAGTGGATCTTTCCGGTGACCTATGTGACGGATATCAACAACGTCAGCGAGACCCTTTGGATGCAGAATGTGGATGGTAATATAAGAATTCCTTTTAAATTCTTTAATTTTATAATAAATCCCATGGGTATTCCTTTACCAGTAACCTTCAATGTGCCGGAGAACGTGAAATGGATCAAAGTGAATGCCATCCAGAACGGTTACTATCGGGTGGTGTACAACGACGACAACTGGGCGAGTCTCATTGAGGAGCTGGCCACAAATCCCAAACGTTTCACCAGCGAGGTAAGCTTTATTTTAATTTAATAAAAAAAAGAAAGAATAATAAAAACAATTTCCAATCAGGATCGATTGGGCATGCTCTCGGATGCCTTTACGCTTTGCCATGCCAATCTGCTGCCCTGCGAGATCACCATGAACATGATCCAGTATCTGCCCAGCGAGACGAACTACGGACCCATGGCCCTGGCCCTGAGGCATCTGGAAAAGTGGCGACGCATCCTCAAGTACTCCGAGTGCTTCCTGATGCTCAGCGAGTTCATAAAGATGAAGATATCCACGGTGATGGAGAAGGTGGGCTGGTCAGATGACGGGGATGTGGCCACCAGGTGAGAAGGATTCATTAAATTAAAGATCTTTTTTAAACTTATTTAATTTTCAACATAAGGTTAATGCGTCCCGAAGTGCTTTTGGCCTCGGTTCTGTGGGAGGACGTTGATAGCATCTCCAAGGCTAAGGGCATGCTAAATCAGTATCTTTACTACAATGGTTCAGCCATTCCACCCAATCTCAGAGAGGTAAAGATTGTTATTACAAAATTTAAATAGATTTTGAATTTAATAACTCTTTTTTGTATCTTTATACAGGTGGTTTACACCGGCTCAATCCTGTCCGGCGAGTACATCTACTGGCAGCACTGCTGGGAGCGCTTCGTTACCCTCCAGCGGACATCGGAAACCTTTGTGGAGCGCATGCAGTTGCTAAGGGCTCTGGGCAGGACTAAGGATGCCTGGCTGCAGAATCGCCTGCTGTCGCACGTAACCATGCTGCCCACCGAGGAGGTGGTGCAGGTGCTCAAGGCCATCGCAGGTACGCCGACAGGCGGAGCCA
The DNA here is from genome assembly GCA_035046345.1 of Drosophila birchii. Taxonomy (NCBI): domain Eukaryota; kingdom Metazoa; phylum Arthropoda; class Insecta; order Diptera; family Drosophilidae; genus Drosophila; species Drosophila birchii. The sequence continues at coordinate 7,197,817 of JAWNOA010000064.1, forward strand.
TGGCCTGCCGCTTCCTGCAGGCAAAGTGGTTTGAGCTAGAGAAACGCCTGGGGCCGGGCACGATCAGCTTTGCCAAGGTCATATCGGCCATTACCCAGTATGGAGCCACCAAGTTTGACTATGATGAGGTAAGGTGATGCTTCATCTTTCAGATCTCTTGTAGTAAACTGCTTTCCCTTTTTTCCCTTAGCTCAAATCGTTGGTGCATCGCTTTGGCCGGGGTCACGGCATGTCCGTGCTGAACATGACCCTGAGCAGCGTGGCCTCCAATGTGGAGTGGGTGGCCCGATCGCAGACGTCGCTGTACAAGTGGGTGGAGGGCAATCTGCCCTCGCACCGATAGAGGAGGCGGGACTCGGAGGTCCGCGCACAGTTCTCTCTTCAGACTCATTTGTAATTATGTTCCTCTCTCAGACACGGCTCTCACGTGGACCCTGATTTCGCCGAGTTAACTAACACACTATGGATCTGTACTCTTTACCATATCATTGCCAGTTCGATCGATCTCCTTGGTTCTCTCAGTAGCTCTCCTATAATTTTAGTCCTCAACGAGTGGCCTCACTCAACTGTAAATTACGATTGCTAGGATCAAGCAGCGCTCCAGCACGGAGTCTTTGTGTATATCTATTCCCAGTGGCGGAAACCATTTCTAGCACATATGTATGTGGATATCTACAACTGAACATAAGGATCTATCTATATATGTATATTGTATATGTATGTATATTTTACAAACCGAAAACCAAAAACAAAAAAAAAGAAACCAAACATACTTAGAGCAATGATTAAACGTAGTTTGTAAGCGAAGAAGAACAAAGAACAAACATATTTTTTCATAAAAACAAAACAAAAAAAGGAAATAAAACAAAGCAAAGCGACATTTGAGGCCACTGAATCGAGATTAACTAAATCGCTAATGAATGCATTCTAGTCACTGTATAGCATATATTTATATTAGAATTAGTGAGCGGCCTGCTCGTGTGTGTATCCGTGTATGTGCGCATCGAAATATCACAGAACTCTTCCCTTTTGTCCAAAAATAATTTACTTATCCAACATAATCGCCTAGCTAAGGAGTCCTGCCTGACAAGGGCTAGAAATTCGAAATTAAGAACATATTTTATGACCAGTATTAGCTTCCAGAATCTGCTTTTTGTCCGCCAGGCCAAAAAGTTCTGAATTGTAAAGCCAAAAAGCTGATAACCTTTAAGGTCAGGCTTAAAAATAGCCAGTATCTGTTTGGAAAACCAGTTTTAATCACAAAAACTTGTTCAGAATTAAGAACACAAATATTTTTAAACCAAAGAACTTTAAAATCATTAACCAATTTAGCTAAACTTGATTGAAATCTATGTTAAATGGCTGCCATAACTGCCTGATTTATTGAAAGAGGAGCATAGGATTTTATTAAAATTTATATAACACTGTCATAACCCCCATCCATTAAGTCCAAGAATATCAATCCTTCTAAATGGTCTGAGGTCAGGCAGGCAGATAAGTTAGGAGCTTGCGATACGATACGAAATACCATATAAACATATGTACATACATGGCATACGCGCTGTAGTTGGCTAGAACCCCAGCCCCGAAAGTAACAACTAATTTAACACTGTTTATTTACGCACTCGCATAAGACATCAAAGACAAAACAAACAACAACAAAAAAACTGATTAACAGATTACAACGTTCCGAAACTACGATTTACCAAGTGTTTTACGATTTAACCATATTTCTGGTTATCATTTGATTAGTGCTGAGGCGTCTGCGCTGCCCTATAGATAACCAGGTCTTCGGATTCCAGGTGTTTGTGTAAACTGAGGGAAGCCGCCGACTTCTGCACACCTAAACCAGGGGGCTTTAAGGCACGCCGGTTTGTCATTATAGCCACATAAATGTGTATCAGTTGGTGTGCCATTGGCAGAGCCCCGATAAGAGAGCGACCGCGCGACGAGATTAGCTTGGGATGGGTCAGGTGTGTAGTCTTGGGGGGTTTTCTGGGGGCTAAAGCACTGTGTGAAATAAGGAAAAATGAGGAAATGGCGTTTTGAATAAGAAATCTAGTGAGGTAAACCCCAAGAGGTAACAATACCCTACGCCTCTGCGATATCGACGCTTACTTCTCTTTCATCTGTTAAGCAAATTCAAAGTTTAAACCTTCAACCATTTTTGACTATGCTAATTTCCAGCGAAGCAGTCGAAATCTTTGATTTAATTTTAGGTGAGAAAGAAAGAGCGGTTTTCTAATGATTATTTTAATGAAATGGGAACTATTTTCATGGCTAAAACACTAAACCAGACAAGCCCAAAGATACTCTTCATAATTGCAACAAAGTCAATCGCTCAGAAATCTAAAAAATCTATTTGTATTTATTTATAGAAATACAGAGAGACAGAGAGAAAACACAACCGAAAACAACTTTATTAGCAACAAAGATAGATCACAAAAACAACAAAAACAAGTTTTTGGAGCGATTTTACGGATTTTCGACAAATGTATAAACCAAACAAGAAGCTAAACTAAAGATGAAAAACGAAAATAAACCCAAAATAGAAATAATACAAAATGAAGAACACACAGCATAAGAAAGATACTCAAAACCCAGACGCAAAGCCAAAATGGGGATGAGAAGATAATGAGGAGACTTAGAAAGTTTTTTACAGACCAACTAACCCATAGAAACTCTTCTTTTTATTTTGTTTTTGTTTTTTTATACAGCATTTGAGTTTATTGTTCGCGCCCATTTCATCGTCTAATTGTATTGTACAATGCATATCCGTCCACAGCTTTGATTGACTTTACACATTTGGGTTCCATTTAGTTAATCATCAGTCACACACACACCTCACACCCAACCCAACACCCGCCTATCCTGCCCCCAGAGCCCGCTTAATCCTCGAGCTGAAAAATGGCCTTTTTCTTATTTCAATGATCGAGGATACGAATTCTAGTTAATTTTATTAGACGAAATTTTTTTGCAATTGGCATCAGTATATTAGAAATGATTAATTTATTATTAAATTATAATCAAGTTTTATAAAGGAAAATTCGTGTAGGGAAAATACAAACAAAGTGTATCTAGGAATGCAATGGAAAGCAGGCAGAGCAACTCTAAAGACGTAAATCTAATTGTATGCTAATGATATATACACATCTATATATAAATATATATATATATATTTACATAATGTAATTTAAGTCAAATGGGAATATTAATAAATGCGATAACTAATCTGTAACACGGTTTTGTTATTATTTTCCAAGTTCCAAGTGAACTCTAACATATGTGGGATATCCTTTTGGTGTCCTGCTGCATATCAAAGGCCAGGCATAAAGGGTAATGCCTGTGATAATAAATCATGTGTTCGCTCTGATAAAATCGCTTTGTATTCGAAATAAAACAATTTATGATGGAAATTGCTTTGCACTCACAAAGCTATTGTTCTACTCGTCTAATTTGCTGTCTCTATTTGGTATTTAGACCCAAAAAAAAAAAAAAAACACCCGGAAATGCCTGATGATTTGGTAATCACTGAATATTGATTTGGGAATTGATATCAATGGGTTACTTAGAAACTTAGGCGAATCATCATAGCTGTGTTGTAAAGGTTCAATGTTAAAGCAAATGTTTTTAAATATCATTGAAATAAGGTATTCAATTTAATGAGAATATTTTGTAAAATAATATAAAATTAAACTCAAATGATAGGTAAGTTTTATAAGTCTATTATCTTATCATTCATCAGCAACAGCTAAATATTTCCTAATCTGTTGGTTTTTGATATTTGAAAAATGTTGCTTAAGGTACAAAGTATATTTAGAAGTATCTTAAACTTCAGTTACATTTTTGATTATCTTCATGCTATATCAAGTTCTACAATTTCTTATTACAGAAAAACTATTAATTGGTGCTTCATATTCAAATCTGGTCACCCTACAGTGCCTCAAACACTTAATTGGCCACACTAATAACACTGATAACTGATCAATAACCAAGTTTAAACATAGCAAAGCCGAGATAAAGGCGGTGATTCAGGGCCGCACCAAAGTAAGCGGAAGATCTCGTCTATGTTTAACTATTGAACTGCGTCTGAATAGCACAGGTGTATTGAGCAGCGACTCCATAAAGAAGCTGTCGCACGCGCTGAGCAAAACAACAACAAAAGTCGGGGGGCCAGAGCGGTCAGCGCAGGCAGCGGCGGCGGCGGAGCACTTGTCTTGCCCTGGCGCTATCTGCTCGCTTTTATCAGCGCCAAGCTCGGCGATTGGGGCCTCGGCTACGCGGCTATCCCGCACTCGGCTCCGGTTCCCTAGCCGCCCCTCCACCTCCACTGTGACCGCCGCAAACAGCTGAAGCGCCGAGCGGGCCATCGGCTTTTCAGTGTTTTTTGAACAGCCGTTCAGTGAATTACAAATCGACACAGCAACTCGCTCGCTCGCTCGCTTTCCCCGTGTCTCTCTTATTTCTTGTGCATCCGCCAGCTGATGGTATGTGCTCTTAAGTGGAAAAGAACACGTCGTATACGTAATATCTGTGACCAACTGTGCTCTCTTTTTGGCAACAATCACAACAAGTGTTTCGAGTGTGGCGCGCTTTTCAAGCAACAAGCAACAGCAAACAGCGACAGCAAAACAACAACCACAGGCTATAAAGCTATAAACTTAGCAGCATTATAAAAAACCCAAAACCCGAGGTAAAAATACAACTTAAAAAAAATAAAGTAGAGTTTTAAATGATATGAAAGAAAAACAAAGTAAAGGCAAAATAATTACACCTAATTCCGGGCACCCAACAATTGCGTCGTTAAACTTATAGTCCCATACCTCCAACCCAACCCAAACCCAACCACCACCCCCCTGCGAAATTGACTTCCTGGGTGTCTGTGCGCGTGTGTTTAATGTGTGTGTGGTGTGTGTTTTTGTATTCTAGGCATTTGCCCTAATCATCAAGTTCAATTCAATAGTGAATTTGGACAGGCCAGAGCTCTCCACACTCTCTCTCGCTGTCTGTGTGTATTTCACATTTTTTGCAAATAGTATTCTATTCTATTTATTATATCCAATTCGTTGGAAATTTTGTGCACAAACAAAACTGTTGTATATTTCGCATAAATTTACCGGCATGTGGTCATCATCATCAGTGGCTGGGTGGCTCGCTCTTAGTGGCTCTCTTTTGGACGCTCTTTTCTACGAACAAAATAATAACAAATTGTGTGTGTTATAAATAAATATTTACATTAATTGCATGACCTAAACTGTGTGTATATATTCGCTAATGATAATGATAATGATAATGAAAGTTCCACTAGGCGCACAGCAATTAAATAATATTGGAAACAATCAAATGTAAAAGTTACGCTCCATGAACTCCCTCTGAGTGACAAAATACAAATCTACCAGAAATATATATGTGACTTAAGTTGATGTGTTATTATAAGCCCTTTATTTGGCCGGCCTCCCCCTCAATCTATTATTAAAGACTTTGTCACGACATTTACCTGGTTGTTATTATTCTTATTATTATTGAGTCCCCTCCCAGCCTCACGCGAATTGAAAAATCAAACTGCATGACGATCCCTAGACACGGACGGAGTGGAGTGCCGTTTCTCACTATTTTCTCCCCCATTTCTCCTACCACTCACCCCTTACCCTTCACTCACCTGTTGATGGGACGTTGACAGGTAATTGCTAAAATCAATATGTACTGTACGAATTCTCGATATCTGACAGCCAGCCAGGGCTTGTGAATTGAACTTTGCTTATTTGTTTTCAACTTATATCCCGCATATTTTCTCGTATTTTTTCCACGAGTTTTTTTTTATTATTTTTTAATTATGCCCAGCGTTGGTTGATTCAAATTATAAACTGCGTCAAGCATCAAACGACAGCCTCACACGGCAGCGAATAATAACAACAACAAGTGGGTATTTATTAAAAAACAAGTCTGACAAATTGGCTTACATGTCGAAGCCAACAATACTCTAGCTTTGTTGGGAATCCCATTGGAATGCTGGGAAATAGACTTACATAATTTAATTAAAATAATTCAAAAGTTTAAATATAAATAAAAATATTTTTGCTGAGGCTTCAGTTTGTTGATAAACATTGAAGCCCTTTAAGTCAATTTGTTTATTAAAATTTAAGCACTTAAAGTCATACATTTTACAAGGATTAATATTAAAAATGTAGTTTAAATTAAACATTTATTTACTATAAAACTAACATTTTATTCCTCCATTGAAATTACAGTAGAAATTCTTAGATTTCTGCTAGTCTCATTTAAAGATTATTTAATTTATTATTATAAACTTGTCCCCATCTAATTGCCTTTGAATTTTAATTTAAATTCTAAAAAATTAAATACTATTTCCCCCTAAATTTACAAACCTTTTAAACCAATTTTCTTTAATTTAAGCCAAGCTAAAGGTAAAAGCGCATCTTCCCATTACCAGAGTATTCCCGCCATAAAAAAAACCTTAAGAAACTGGTTTTGTTTTTTATTTTTTTCTCGAGTCGAACAGATTTGCAATGTTGACTTGGTTTCGAGGAAAAAACCGTTCGATATTAACCAAGTTTGCACTGTGATTTCACTGTTTTATAAATGTGAATGCCTGGGACCAGGATGATTTGCATAAATGGAAGCTGCTTTAGGTAGCAAGAATATATCTCACGAGACTTTGGCTAAACTCTAGAGTGTGGAGTGTTGTGATAGATATAACGATACATATAATAAGCCAATTGCAATTTAGTGCTATTGATTGGTTATTATTAAGCCGGCCATGTTATGTCATACTTGACAGACAACTCAATTAGCTTGTTACTATGAAGCATTTAAATTCTAATCCTGGAACTATCATTAATTGTTGTGTAACTTGTTGCAAAATTTTACTACAATTAAAAAATGATTAGTCAACAGATATTAACATCTTAAATGAACTTTGGATACTGCCACTTGCATTACCAGTTTCAGATTTAAGCCAGATTTGTCTTCCCTTTTTTAAATAAAGTCTGTTCTCAGCGAACAAACCTTGACTTCCCTTTGTACTTGGCATTAATATTTTTTCGCACATTCAGATGAGTCATGGTCAACAAACCAAAGATCTCAGTACGTTTCCGAACTGTTAACTTTGGCCATTATAGAAGGCGGCTCTGAGGGAATTCCCAGAAAACCTTAAGCTTGTTATTATCCTATTCAAGCTATTATTATTATTTAACCTTCTATTAATAAGCTGCGGCCTGAAAATTGTTGGGAATGAGTGCTATTTGATGGGTTCTCATCTTCTGGGGGGTCTTAATTAAACAGAGAGATAGTTGAGTACCTCATAAATATATTTATTTAGCTACAAGTGTGTGGAAAAGTTTATTTTTGTTATTAAATAACACTTTGGCATTTTCCGGGTGTTCGTTTTATCAACTATCTGAAGTATACTTCATATATATATGGAAAATCAGATAGTTAAGTGTCAAATTGAATCACAAATAATATTTATTTAGTAAATATAAAAGATAAACTATTGCCTGATAGGATTTCCCTACCTACACATAAATATCTATCAATAATTCCCTTATCAAAGGTCACAAAAATCTCCCTAACAGATGTTCCCCTTATCGATTGCTAAACTTGGAGTCATGACAGGTTCCCATAATTCAGAAATAAAACCATTCATTTCTCCTCATGATTCACTTGTGTAGACACAATCTAATCGGAAAAACTTGAGACCAAACATTGGCTGATGTAATTTGCATGCCTTAAAGCCGGGGCTCACTGTACAGCGATAATTCCACCCACGGAAAATGTTTTATGATACTGATATTAAATACTTAGTACCCGTACCCGTACCCGTATCAATTGATAGATAGTGAGTGCTGTTTCCAATGGGTTATCAGTACACCACTGAGTTGTTGTAGTAGAGCATTCACTGTACTTATCTATGTCCGATTCCATGCGAATGTGTGTAATCTCTTCCATAAATGGCAGGCGCAATCAAGAAATAAACAAACCATTTAAGAGTGCTATATCTGTAGTCCGCCAATCGAAAATTTCTTATCAGTATTTATAGCCTGGTTACAGTGAAAGTCCGATTAGAAAGCTGGATTTTGTGGCAACTTCTTTAAAAGAAATAACTACATGAATTTGAAAGCAAAAGTAATTTTTGAATACTTTTAAAATCAAACTTTTAACTCCTAAAATATATGTTCTTAAACATAATTAGTTGACCAAAAGTATAGCCTATTTATTTGTCATTAAATTTTTAACTTTAATTACATTTTATGGAGATATAACTTAGGATATGCATACTTTTCCCATTATTCCGAATTTAATATTCAAAAACTCTGAACAATTAATTACTTCTCATAGAGGCCATTGAAATCGACCCATCCTTATCCTTATCTAAATGTGTGTGGCGCTCGTTCTCATTTCAGTTGACTTATTGACTCATCACCATTTGTGCCAGCTGAAGAGTAATCATGATCGACCTAGAGGACCTGCCCCGGTTGCAATCCCTGTCCCCCGCCAAGGACATCGAGGATACCTACCACCAGACCCAACTTTTGCTACCGGCCAATCCCAAGAAGAAAGTCACCGTCCGCGTGCCCATTGGACCACCCTCGAAGTTGCCCAAGTTGATCAAGCCCACGGTGGCCTCCACGCCTGCCGTTCTGAATACTCCTTCGCCACCGGTCACCTCGCTGGACACGCCGCCAACACCAACGCCAACGCCAGGTAACAAGACTCCCATCTGGCGAGGCGGGTTCCACTTCACCACCCTGGTAAGTCTTTCAAAGGGAAGGAAGGGAGTAGTTAATCCAATTTGCCAGCACAAAGTGATCCCTTTCAGAACGTTCTATATCTCAAAATTACCGCCATCAATCTTAATTAGTTTCTAGGGGTCAGTTCTTTTTTGTAAATAAAAGGTATTATTCAGTTAACTGTGTGGTGATTCAACCGGTTTGATGGACATTTTATTGCCTAGATTTATAAGTAATTACACAAAATCGATAGGAATAAATTATTGTATGATGTATGATTAACCTTATAACAATTCTTACTTATAAACTTAATTTTACTTGTGAAATAAAAATAGTTAAAGTGCGATATACTATATATTTATATTTATTATTAATATTATCTTTATTCTTTTAATTTTACATTTATTAAGGTAGTAATTAAAATATGTTTAAGATATTTAAAATGCATTTTAATAATCACATTTTATGCAAATTTTCAAATTATATGGACACGTGTACAAAGCTCTGCCAATTATTTTACATCTTCAGGTGATTACATTTTCTGATTAATTTCTCTACAAAAACACCTTCTTCCCAGAACCCATGAACAGAAAACCCTAAAATAGCTGCTCACAAAGAAACATTTTTAAATTAACTCCAAAAACAGGTGAAAACCATCATAATTAAAAGGTAAATGGGGTTAAATTTAAATATTTTACGCCGAACGATACTTCTGCAAGCAGCCCTGCGAAAAAGCTTTCCGCAAGGCGGCGCCAGCTCGATACTACTCGATAGTGTTCGATAGATGGCAATTGTTGTTGCCAAGCAAAGCTTTTTAAGCTGAACATTCGTTTTTAGCGGTTGGGCATTCATACCCACCTTTCTCCCCATACAAAATTTGCTCTCAAATACCGATTGGAGCACGAACTATCGATAGCCGACAATTTGGAAATCGTTAGCTTTTTGTGATGAACATTCGTTGTTGTTTTGCCGTGCCGACAATTTGGAAATCGTAGGTCCACAAAAGAAATTGCCAAAAGTTGACAAACAAACACGTTTTCGGCGGATCGCAATGCAACGCACCTCCACGTAGGTTCAGCGGCAGACGGAAGAGAGTTCCAAAGCGGACGCGGCGATAATTTCGCAAAATAACAGTGAAAGAGACGCGTAAAAGTGCGAAGTACAGGCGGCGGTGTGCTTGGCTGTGTGTGTGTTTGCGAACTGCTAGGGCTGTGTGAGTGCTTGTGCCGGAACAACAATTTGAAAAGTTACGAATTTGTTTGCCTTTGAGGGCTTATTGCCAATTGCACATAATGTTGCATGCCCCATAAAATAACTGCAACTCATGCTGCTGTGGTGGGTGAAACAGCGACCAACAGGCTAGCAACAACAGTTATTCAGCAACCGCGCGCAGTCTCTCTCTCTCACTCCCAGTGTCTCTCCCATTCCCCACGCTCAGCTGACAGACTGCAATCAGAGACAGCGAATAAAAAAATAAGCAAAGAAAAAACGAAGCTCGCGATTTGATAAATAATTTGTTGATGCAAAGTGTAGACCGAAGGTTGAAATGCTGCTGCCTGCTGCCAATTACTAACAATAAGTTGTTCTCGGCTCGTTCTCGAAGTTTCCGAATCGCGCATTTCCACATTTGTTTTGCTCTCTTGCCCGCGTGCCTACGTGTGTCTGTGTGGTGTGCTTCTCCATAAAATTAAATCATTTTGCATTTAATTAAGTGCATTCATTAATTGTTGCTACAAAGCTGAATCCGCAAGAAAAAACAGCAGTTCTGTGCTTCTAAGCATTTCTGTGCCAGTGTGTGTATGTGTGTGATGTGCGTGTGTTTGGCTGTGTATTTTTCGTGTGTGAGTCAGACGAAATGAGAAGAAACGGGCGATAAAAGCAAACAAAGAAATAAATCGCGATGTGCAGGCGCAATACACGAAAAATATTAGGCAGCACACAAAAACAACAAGCTTAGTGAAAATATTTTTGTTATTAACAAATGACGATTTCACCACGCACTCACACACACACACACACACTGGGGCAAAAGTGCGTAGCAGACGAAGCGGAAGAAAAAGAAGCAGCAGTAGCAGCGGCTGTCAGCTTGACAACACAATTTAAATGCAAATTGTTGTTATTAATAAATTGCAATTAAATTCTACTGGGTGTTATTTTTGAGGGGAAAGGCACAGGCCATAAATGTGTGAATAATAAAATAAATGAAATGCGTGTTTTGCAGCCATTTAAAGAAAAAGAAAGAAAGTGAAATATAAACAAATAAAGCACTGCAGAAAGTGAATTCCTGCGTGTGTCGGTGTGTTGGTATAAACAATAAAACATCATTCACCATTGTGAAGAAGAAGCAGCATCAGCAGAAGCGGCAACAACACTTTCAGCATTTACTGCGCCGCAGCTTTTTTACCGTTGTAGTCGGCAGCAGCAGCAACAGCAGCAGCGGCGGCGGCTCTTCAACATCCAAAAAAAAACAAGGTGAGTGCACTGCAATACATCCACACAATGCACACACACATACACACCCAAGAACCCTACCTCCGTCACGCTCTCTCACATTTGCACATTTAACCATTTCGTTTCATTGACAAATGCTCAATAGGCTTTTCGTTGTGTTCGTGTTTGTGAGCTAATCAAACTTTATTTTTTACCATTTTGCTTTTTGACTGATTCCATTTCCAATTGCCTAAAAACAAAGAAAGTTTATATCGGGCCTCTAACAACACATTTTGAAGCATTTTCTGCTTGGCCGTCCTTGAATTGGGTTTTTCACATCGCCACAAAATGTGCGCACATTTCGAGCGAGAGCGTGAAGAGACCTTGAACAAGTTCAAGTTCACGGCGTTTAGTCTGGGTCATTCCTTCCTCAATGCCCCTTCCTTTCTTTCGTGTGGGCGGTTGTCTGTTAACCCCTCGCGGCTGGGTCAGGATGGGCATATTAAATGCGTCGTAGACAACGTCAAACTCTTGTTTGCGGCCCAAATCAGGAGGAATAAACAAGTCCCTCGGTTGGTTAATTGACCGTAAAAAAAACAAGCACAACTGAAGGTCAGTTTCCAGGAATTTGCAGTACAAAAAACCATTAATAAATACTATTGAAGTTGTTAACCTGGTTTATTTTGTTAATATTTATATTTAATGGAAACTGCTTGCAAGGAAATCTTTACTTTTGACCTAAGAAATTGTAATTTTTGGTTGTAATTTATTTATAAATTGGATACTAGAATTTTTTGAACATTTATTCCTTTTATTGATTTTATGTTACAAAAAAAAAACACTTTTTAAAACACTTTTAGAACAATTTTTAATGTCAAAGTGTTTTCTTTTCACAAGAATTAAAGTCAGAATTAGCAGTTTAGCTTACCATAAATAGTTCGGGTTTTTAATGGTAAATATTCTACCCATAATCAAGTTTCCTTCCTTGAGAATTTATAAAAATAAAGGGAGTTAACACAAATCAGATAAAATAGGATGCTATTTGTTAAGAATATTGGGTTTACTAGGTCAAACTTCCTTCCTCTTCATAATACAAACTAGTTTTACTGGCAAAATACTTTCAAAAAACCCAATAAGTGGTATCTTTATCAGTTTGTGTAAATATGCTTCTTCGCTAAGCACAAAAATCGATGTATATTTACTTCAAAATCTATTGGCACAGCGGAAATAAGACAACTTTCTTTTAAGCACTTCCTCATTGACAAAGCTTAACAACACATCGAATGGCAAACAAAACACAACAAAGGCCGAACCGCTCGAAACAAAAGCATTTTGCATTTAGCATTCAAACTGCATTTGGCCATGCAACCTCCTTATACATATATTAAAACAGATATATACTTTTAATATATTATAATCATTACTAATTCCATTCTATTTGTTGACACATCTTGATCTGCTTACAGAACGAGCCCGAGGACAGCCATCAATTAAGAGGAGCATTGGTAGATCGGGGGAACCGACGGACGGACGGAGCAGCTGCGGACTTTCGGTTTTTGCGCAGATTTCGGAACGGCAGCGCGGAGGCGGAAGGCGGGACAAGGCGACGTCATTGAACGCAGCAGTGATCCCGGACAACGCAGCCGTTGAGCTGTTGTCCGGGACGGAGAGGAGGTGGGGCGGAGGACGGACCACGGACAACACCCACGCATCCCCATTCAACGAAGACTGCAAGTTTTAGGCGACGCAACACAATGATCTCAAACAAAAAATCGTATGCGATGAAAATGCTGCAGCTGGCTCTGGCCTTAAGCCTGCTCCATTACAATCCCGACTATCTGCTCCATCGCTGGGACTCGCAGCTGGAACTGAGCTCCCACGGCGATGGCTGGGAGCTGGAGATGCTGCGCTCGGTTCACCGACTGGACATGGACCAGAATCCGTATGGAAATCGGAAGGGATTGAGTCCGCGCATCGAGGATTTCCTAAATTTCGATATTCCCTCGTTGGGCGGCGTGGGAAACGGTGTGGGCGAGTACAAGCTGCCCCAGCACTTCAATGGCAGCACCTTTGTAATGAATCTGCACAACACCACTGGCAACAGCAGTGTCCAGACGGCAGCTCTGCAGGATGTGCAGAGTAGCAGTGCTGCCGGCACGCCCAGTTCAGTGGTGGTGGGAGGTGCCAGTGCCCCAACCTCGGGAAGTGCCAGCAGTGGCTCTGCTCTTGGAGAAATCAACATAGACACCTCTTCGCTGGCCGCTGGCAATGCCACCAACTCGTTGCTGCATCCTGCTCCGGAGCTGGACATCTTCTTGTCGCCCCATTTGCTGCAGGATCAGCGCTCCATCTGGGAACAGAATCTGGCCGATCTGCAGGACTACAACGATCTGCCGCTGCAGGCCAGTCCGTATGCGAATCTACCACTCAAGGATGGTCAACAGCAGCCTCCGAATAGCTCTCATCTGGATCTCAGCCTGGCGGCGCTCATCCATGGCTTTACAGGCGCTAGCATGGCCTCTCCCTTGAGCACTGCCGCACTCAACGACAGCACTCCGCATCCCAGAAATCTGGGCAGTGTCACCGTGGAGCATCTTGAAGCAAATAATTCGGCAGCAAGGAACGAAGACTATGCGGAGGAGAGCTTGTATTTGGGTCGTCTGTTTGGAGAGGAGGACGAGGACGAGGATGAGAGCGAAATGGCCAGCGGAGCGGCCAATGCCTGTGAGGTGGAGGGACTGACCACCGATGAACCCTTCGGCAGCGCCACCTTTGCCAACGAGGTGATAATCGGAGATGAAGAGGAGGTAACAACAATATGAAATCACATTTTTAACCGAATTTTGTTCTCTATCTCTATCGTAAATATTAATTCATTCCCATTTCTGCTTATTTACTTAAACTAGAGTTTTGATCTTGAGTCTGAGTACAAATTTAACTAAGAACATACTTTATATTGTGGGGAAAACATATCTAAATATTTGTTTAATGCTATTTCAAAGTCTCCAGGGACAAAGTCAACTTGCGTCATTGCTTTTCTTACACATTTATTAAAACTTGAGGGTATTTGCTCATTTAAAATGCTTTGTTAATATAAAATTTAATTTTTCACGGGCTTCCCCTTTAAATATTTTTGATTTAAAAGTATGATATAGGTCAGGGTCCTATTCCTATTTTTTCCAAGTGTAGTTGTAAACGAGGATGACTTTGATTTGACTGATTAAAGGCGTTCGAATGGCACCACCTGCAGAGCGTGTGTGTCTGTGTTTTGTTGTGCTCATTATCAAACAGTGTTGCTGGACAGCTTTTTGCATTGCTAATGAAGAGTCGCTGCTAACCCATCGCTTGACCCATTCTAGTCTGTCGCTTGATTTATACACCTCTTCAGAGTTCTCCCCCTGATTTCCTCTCCATTTCTTTTGGCTAATGTTTGCTGAGCTTTCTTTATAATTATAGTTTATAAACTTTATATATTTAGTAGGTTTCACCAAAGCAGCACCAATCGATATTCAAATGCTGCTTTCATTTTGTGTGTGTGGTTACCCTTTCCGCCGAGTATGACAATTTTTTAGCTTATCAGCTTAGATAAGGGGCAGTAACTTTGTTTATATGTACATCAGCATGACTATTGCCATGGCTATCCACTGATACCTCCAATCTCAAAATGAGTGTACGCTATCTCTTCACCAGGTTTATAGGAAGCCTAATTCCCCTAATTGGGGGTTGTGATGGAAATCAATAGATTGGTTTTTTACTAGCAAAATTCTTTGTTTAAATCCTACTATTTTAAGTAATTACTAAATACTTGTTTGTACACTTTTCTTTTGTTTGTTTTTATACAATTTATGATCCATACGCAACAACTTTCACCATCTTTTCGGTCACATAGTTCACATATACTATATATTATATGCAAAAAGCACAAATAACCGGCAATTAGGTCATTAAACGTTTTGACTGCGCAAAAAAACACATTTAAAATGCCGAGAAGAAAATATAAAAAACGAGACAAATAAGCAGACAAAATAAGTTCATTAAATATGGAAAGGGGTTTTATGTCAAAAATTAAAATTCAATTTAAAATTTAATATTAATTGTTTAGTAAGGGGTAAGAATTAAATTATCTTCATTGACAGTGCAGGTCAGGCTACAAAGATGCTTAAAAAATATTCTGAAATACTCATTGATCTGAAAATACATTTCTTTAAACGCTTTTTAATAGCTTACAAGCACTTGCAATTTATAGATATATATTTCTTGGAGTTGATTTCTCATTCGTTGTTTTTTTGTGAATTATTTTTAAAAATCGAATTGAATGTCGGCGACAACTGTGCCGCAATTTTGTTATTTGCCTGAGTTTTTGTATGTTTGTTTTTTATACTTGTTTCTGTGCGTATTGCGAATTGCAATTTAAATATGCATAAATATTTATACTTGGCCTGGCCAGGAGAGAAAGATGACTAACTCGGGGTTATTTTCGAATTGTTTTGTTGTTTTCTGTATTGCCTGCAATTCGTTGTTATTGTCGTTCTCCAACATGTCACGAATGTTTTCCATTTTGGCCGATGACGGTTTAAATTTTTTGTTCTGTTTCATGTTTTTTTCTCTATATATTTTTTTGTGACTGCGGCCTTTGAGCGAGCACATAAAAGATGCTTGCACATATGTTCTTTTGATAGAAATCTAATTAAATGCATTTAGCAATGGAGCATTGCATAATCTTTAAAGTGATTTGGGGAATTAATGGCTTATTCATTGGTTGCCTTTGTTCTATAATTTTGATGCCAGGCCTGGCGATTGATGGCTGAATGGCTTCCGTCATTATATATGTAGCTTATTACTAAAAACAGGTAATAATAAATAGTAAGGATGTATTTCTGTATTAAAACTGAAAGAATTTATGTTATTAACAGCTTTGTGTAGTAATTTAGGCTTCTTTTTAAGATCATCATAATTTTTTATTAGAATTAAAGGGGGCAAAACCTATTTGTAATTTGTAATTTTTATAAACAAACTATTGGTGAATCCATTTTAAATAACTATTTCAACAGATATTAACAAATTTGATAAACAAGATTGAGATTGTGGAAGCAATACCCTTGAGTTGTACAATTTGGTAGTAAATAAATTTGGTAATAAATTGTTATGTTTTTTTTAGAAAACATTTACTAGAAATGATTAAGATTTAACATTTTCTCTAAAGAAATATTCAGATTAACAAGGTTAATATTAAATTATTGCTATTTTAAGTATGCTTTTAATTGAAATTATAAAGATTTTAAATTGTATCTTCAAAGAAACTCTTTTAAGTTCGATTTTAAAAGTTGGAATATTTCTTAAAATTGGAAAAAGGTGTAATACCTGTAATGCAATTTATTCCTTAAACTATTTCAATCCAAACCCCAATTTATAAGATACTCCTTAATAACAACGAAGCCTAAATGAATGCCTAAATTCTAGTCCCCAAAAACAAATGTCTAGCCAAGACTGCGTTTGCTAATATTTTATTTTATATCTTTAAGATTTTTAAATGAAAGGTTTTTTTAAATGATTCCCTGGGTATTTTATGGTCGTAAGCCTTTGTTCTTTTGTAATTGCAATTGCTGTCACAGCTGGTCATCATTAGTCCATACTCGAACTCATATGCAAATTGATAATAAGAATGGCGAGCAAACTAGTTATTACCACAAAGAACACTAAATGGACAGGTGAATGTGTCACCTTCGCCACTGTATATACATAAATTCGCTCTCTTTTAAAGCCAGGTGAGTGAGGTCGCTGGAAATAAATGCCTGCACATATTGTTTATGTGTTTGTGTGACCTCATCTCAACACTCCAATGGTGTATCTCACGAATTGAGCTCAAAAAACTCAAAAAAAAAAACTCTAGTTTGTTGAATGTCGTCCACCTCGCGGACTGGCTGACTCCCCGCCTTCCCCGCTGCGCGGCGCTGCTGTCTTCCACTTAATTGCAAATCTAAAAAGCTTTGCTTTTTGCGCGCTTCGTTAACTCATTCGTTGCTTATACGTTTAAAAACACAAAAATACACGCGGTCAGCGCTTTCTGCTTATGTTGTTGTTGCTGTTTATGTCTTATGGGTGTTATTTTTGGGGTCTCGGTCTCTCGTTTTGATTCAGCTTCGGAAGAATAAATATAAAACCTGCCCGCAAAGCGAGCAAAAAAGTTTCGTTGAACTTCGCTTGCGATACGTTGTTTTGTGTTTGTCTTTTTCAATGCTCTTGAGTCATGAAATCAGATCTCTTTCTTTTGGTATTATTAATCTCTTAAAGGGGTTAATATATAATTTCTAGATATATTTCTATATTTTTGGAGCCAGCCATAAGCCTTGAAGGCATTATATTAATATGAGAAATTTATAATTCTTAGATTTAGACTTTGTAATCAAGAAAATTAGATTTCCTCTTAAAGATTTTATAATAATTATTAAAGAAAGTTGTTTAAAAGTTCTTATTTTGATATATAAATATTATAAATGGAATTTTTGTATATATTACTTTCCTTTTTTTGATAAAAAATCCTCTTTTTAACAGTTTTCCCTTTCCAAATTTATAATATTTTCAAAATAGATATTGTGGCTTTCTTAAAAAGTGTTATTTAGATATTTTTAATTTAATTTAACGTATATTTTCTCATTTGAATTAATTATCTTATTTATTAATAGTCAAATACAAAAATTTTAATATTACGAAAAATTAATTAACAACAAAAAATTAATAATTAATAATTAATACACAAATACGAAAAATTTGTAATATTTCAAAAATACGCCAAATGTTGAAAATTATCTTTATACCCCGTAATAATTTAATCATCCGATTTGTTAGCTCATTTTGCAATCGCTTAGTTTATCGCTTATTCACTCTGATGCTGCATCTCCCAGCCTCGAGTGTCTGTGTGTGTGAAAGTGGGCGGGAGGAGGTGTGTGGAAAACTTGAAAACAAAACCAATGAGGGAAAAACAGCTGATTTGCCGGCATTTCGTACACACCACACTTTATGCACACACATTCACATTATTCAGCACGCGCTCTCTTCACCACAGTCAGCAAATTACAGCCAACAACATTTGAGGCAAGCAACATTTGTTGCCAACGAAATACACCTCTAAATTCAATTTACTCTGGACAACAACCGTCTGCTGGCCGGGTTTTCCACCCAACAAGCTTGTGCAACCGATAACGATAACTTAAGATTTATACGTTTCGAAATTTTCAAATTTAAATTTCTGATAAGGGAAATAATCTATTTTTAAGGTTGTACTTGTTGTCTGCTGCTTGCTTGGGTGGTTGCCTAGGGCTTATCAGGTCTCCCTGTTTTGCCTCTCAACAGGTTCGAAATTTTGTGCAAAACAAACTTTATCAATTGAATTTAATCAAGAAATTTGTTGTTTTTTTCCCCAACTTTATGAGCAGCCCCTCGAAACTGCTAATCGCAGGCAGAACCAGAGCCAGACATTCTCGGACGCAACCAAAACGAAAGTTTCAGTCTGCGTTATGCCGATTTCCAGTGAATACGTTTTCCCCAATCGTGTGAATCGCCATTTTAGTAAAAAACAATCCAAACCCATCGAACGGAAGTTGATTTTCAGCCCTTGAATCTTGAGTCCGAATCGAAACAAGATGTGTCTCAACGAGGAGTACAAATATATGCATATTTACTTAGCGGTCTGTTGTCACTGACTTCCTATATATCTATCCCGCTATTTACTGCAATATAAACTTTCTATTCACATGGCCAAAGTGCACAAAGTGTTAGCGAAAAAAAAGAAGGAAAAGCATAAAAAAGTGTGTTTAGATTTATATGTAAAGCCCGGCAAATTGAAAAATAATTTGCCTGTAAATTACGTTGCATTTTCCCCCAACTTAATTACCTTTGGCTGAGCCACAAGAAGAAGCCATGAAGAGGCAGGCATTCACTTGGACACATGGATTTTACTTTGTATTTACAACAAGTTTCGTTTCCCACCATATAATTTCCATAATTAAATACCGTTAATTACGGTTCACGAACTTTTGCCTTACAGGGTTATAAATTTATAAAATTATATTTAAAAAAGCTATAAAACTAATGAAATGAAGAGTTAAGTTGATAGTTAATGATTTTAAAATATTATTATATGAAATATTTCTCATTTGATTATTTCTAAATAGAAAAAATACTTGCAAATTTCTCTCTGTGCCTTTTGTAGGCAATAAAGTTCAGATGTCAAATTGATTATAAGGTGTAACAGTTGCAGGGCGAGGAAACTAAGCTACGAGTTTGAATTTGAAATTGATAATTGCAGGGAAAACCGTTTGGATGACACAAATGAACTGTTATTAAGGCCTAAAAGTTGGTCGGCACATCATGGGGTGCTGAAGAAAAACCGCAAACAGGACACTTGAGGCTTGTGCAATCCGTCAGATACAAGTGTGCACACCGCACACACTCTCTCACACACACGAACACCAATGAAAGCGGCTTTGTTGGTGGCAAACTCTTCTGAGGGCTTGACGAGCGCATGATTAATATATGCGCCACACTTGCTCGCCGCCGCTCTCCGGGCTGCAGATCTTGTGTATCCCACAGATACAGATACAGATACAGATACCGATGCTGATGCTGATGCTTAAGTGATCTCCGCGCTGGTTGTGCCGTTCGTGCCGCGCTGTCAGCTCAGGTGTCATCAGAAATATCTTTTGCCGAGGCTTTATTAATGACTCTTGCCAAAAGGCCGGAGCCTGTTCGTTCCCTTTCCCTTTGCTTCCTTTTTGGAGGCCCTGCATCTCCCGGTTCTTAATGCTCGCCGCTTACTTTCTTTTGCTTTCACTCGACTTTCATGATTTGCCGCCCCTGCAGGATCAGAAACTCATTTATCTTGCTTGCCGGGAACCTATCATTTTGTAGCCACTTTGTACTTTGTACCAGATTCTGTGCTGTGGTCAAGTAAATCCATGGAATCGGTTCAGTTAAGCGGCCTATAATTGGTTACAAGTGTCAATATTTTGATGCATCTTGGGGGGCTGCTATAGCTTTGATTAATTACCATGCCTGTTGCTGCCTTCCCTAAAAGCGCAAATAGGATTTACAACAAGTAACCACAGGTGTACGTTTGTACTATAACTGTGTGTGTAAAACATTCCCCGGCTGCCACTCTTATCTGCCACTTATCAATGCCCCCCGATTTCGTCAGTCTGATTCTCATTCAAAACTGACTCTGTCTCGAGAGCGGCCCACGTGTCGCTGGCGGAATTGAAAAGTTCAGTGAGAACTACAAGGTCACGGAGAGAGTTTCCCAGGCCCTAGCGATAAGAATTGGCCCATAAATATGGCCATAAATGTGGAGCAAGGCAATGAACCAGTTATGGGTGCATCTTTTAGAGTTCATTGAACTCAGGGATCAGGTTGCCAGCTTCTCATTGAGAATCTTGGACATTTTCCATTTAATTTTCTTGATGAAATTTAGACTTGAAATATTTTCTTTATGCTTTTTTTGGGCCTGTTAAATTGTCACGTATTGCTCGAAATTCTATAAGTACAAGATAAGGTCGTATTTTCGACCCTAACCGATAAGAACTGTAATATGACTACACTGTAAAAAGTCGTTGAAATTGAAAAATATTTTGATCAACAATTGAATTTTAAATTTTGAATTTATTACATTTTTTAGATTACAAAACTAATCTAACCCAATGTAATAAAAAAGATTATAATTGTTTAGCTTTCCTCACTTATTTTAGTCTCCAAAAATTAATAAAAATTGTTTTTAAAATCACTGACTTTCTTAAACCATAAAAAGGAAAATTTCTTTCATCTCCCCCTTTTTGAAGTTTAATTAAAAATGTAGTTTCCAATCAACAGCCATAAATAGCTACGTATATGGCATCCTCTATATGCATGTAGCTGATGAACACAACCCCCCCTAAAATGTAGGAAAAATAATAATAACGAAATGCCAGCAGGGGAGGATTCGGTTTTTGGGCTTAGGTTTCGGATCGGGAACCTTCTTCTTGCCTCTCCTCAATTTAATTGCTTATTTTTACCGAACATGCGCAAGGCACAGGGCAGCAGCAGCAAACATTTCAAATACAGTCGTGACTCGAATAAGGCGAACTTTGAATCACTTTAAGCTGAATTTTAAGGTTGAAAATTAAGTATCTTTCTTAGCTGCTTAGAAATTGGGTTTTTAAAGGAAACTTTTCTTTGTTTTGTGTTTTTTAAGTCTTTTTATTATTTTTTTTTTAATTATAGTTGTGGAAATTTTCAAAAAAATAATATTTTAAAATTGTTTTGACCTTAAAAATTATTTTTAAAAATTCTCCAAAAATCTTAAAATACTTTAGATAAACTATCTTTATATAATTGTAATATTTGCTAATATTTTTAATGTTGGTAATTTTTTAATGAATAGGAATGTTAGCTAAATAATAATGCAAGTAAAAATTTGAAAAACCTTTTTTTTTAAAGGAAAACGCAAGCCTAAAGCAACTTTAAAGTTGCATTCCTGGCTTAGTGATCAGAAAAAACAGCTAATGATTGAGAATTTCTTCAATTTAAAACACTTTTCACTGTATTTAAAGTACAAATTTATATAATTTCCAATTTCAAACCTTCATAAACTAAACCCTTTCTTGGGCGGAAGTCTCACTGTATGTACCAGCACAACATGTTCCCTGGGGAATTGACTCTGCTGCCACTCTGCCAGCTGCTCTGCCGCGGTGGCGCGGCTGCAATTGATTGGGCTCACACGCACACACACTCACACACAGTGGCCCTTAATTTCACTGCCCTTCTGGCCTTTTCCCCGGGATGGATCTGGGGAAGTGTGAGAGGGAGATGGCAGCAGAGACCAATGATGCCGCCGCCATATTCTGCTGAGTAATCCAGGAGATAGGCGTGGCCCGAACACACCACACACACAGTCACAGGCGCACAATGATTGATTACTTTTTGTTGCCACTGTTGGAAAACTTCAAGAAAGCCTCACAAACTAGAAGAGAAAAAAAAAACGTTGCAAAGAAAATGCATGGTGCCAGAAAATGTCACACGAAACACGAAAAACCCAAGAGAAAAGAAAATAGGGAACAGAAAAAGAAACATTTTCCAAAGACTGTGGAGGGGAGAAGAAAACATTTTAATTAAAACATCAAAAAGTCCTTTGTCGCTAATGTTGGCCATTATCCTGTGATTATCCCTCTTTTCGACCAAAGAAATCGTATTCCCTAACCGAAGTGCAAGAATGCTACCTGTGCATACGGTTTTGCCCCGGCTCAAGAGTGGGCGAAAACGCCCCTTGACTTGGCCAAAAAAAAAGGAGAAGAGGAAAAGGATTAAAGTGGTCTCGGCCAGCGGCGTTAATAATGCATCATTAACGCTATAATTTGAGCTCAAATTCCTCTTTCTTAGTCACTCTCTTGCCTCGGTGAATCGGCAGAATTCGACCAGAAGAACATCTTCATAAAGCGATCTGACAACTGTTGCTTCGATTTCGATTTGCCATTTCGATTCTCTTCCCCCAACTGAGTTTCGGCAAGTGTAGCCATGCTCTTTGCCTGAAATTTATAGCCGCGAAATATTGTTTACAGTGTGAGTGCGGCGGCAGGAGATAAGAGATCCGGTCTACGGCGTAAACAAGTCCCGTTCCCTCCCTACCGCCCGTTCCCATTGGCGCAGTATTCACGCCATAAGAGAGTGCTCCTCCGTCCCCCCCTGAAGACCCGTGAGTTGCCCTCGCTTAAATCAGCATTATAAATACTATATTGCCGCCTGGCACTGGAGCTGCAAAAAACACTCTTCGTCCGCCCGCTGGCTGTTAGCTGTGTGGTTTCCATTGATAAGATTCGCCATTATCGATCATGTCTGTCCAAAAGAGCAGCAGCGGGCGCGCTCTTCGAGAGGTTTCTACGGGTTAAGGGAACGCTGCTCGTTGGGTTATGAGTTATAGTTCTGGGTCCTGATAAGAATGGTGAAATAAGAGAATCTATATGTACGGATCGTTATGTAGCACCTCCTTTATAGAGCACCTGATCAGGACAGGGGTTTATGTTTAATATCCAACCTTACAGTATCTAAACTTGAAATATTTTGTTATCCTTAAGACGGTATTATTTATTTGTTGGTAAAATAATTTTAAGAGAGCTGTGGGGAAATGGCAAAGATTACTGATTATTAAGATTTTTAACCATAGAAAGTAAAGTTTATCACTATTATTAAGCGTTTTTCTATATTTTTAGATAGATTTATAATTTTAGGTACATAGTAATTTATGTAGCTACCCTAAAACCTTAAGGGTTAAGTATGATATATTATTTTAAATATAAAATGTATATCATTTATAAGATGCTCTTTAGAAATACCATTAGTTTAAAATATAATACGGACTATAAAGTATAGATATCATATCGTTCATGTAGAGTATCTGCAATTCTTCGCTATCTTTTTCGCAGTGACGCACTTTTATCTATAGCCCACACGACTTATCAGCTGAAAAGCGTAATGTAAATCGACATTATCATATTAAAGTAAAGCGAAGCAATGTGAGGAAGAGCAAAGAAGAGCAAATGAGGTCCCCCCATATGGACTATGAGTCGTCCGACTCTTGGAGCCCTCAGTCTCTCTTCGGAAACTAGCAAACGCGGATGACGTCGCGAGCAATTGAGATCGGAAACCAAATAAAAATAAACAAAATCCGCACGGGAGTAGTGAAACTTTAAGGGAAATTTAATTATTTTAAACGATTATCCTGAAAAGGAAGCAGTGAAGATGAGGGTGTTCATCCATAGTGATATACTGGTTAGAGATTTGTGCTGGCAGTGGATAAAACTCTATAAAAAACTCTCACTTAACTTGATCATCTTACTTATTTTGTTATTCTTCCTTGCAGGAGAGTGAAATCGCTGAGGTGCTGTACAAGCAGGATGTGGATCTGGGCTTTAGTCTCGATCAGGAGAAGATCATCAATGCCTCCAATGCCAGCGGCAATACCGGCGCCAGCTCGGCCAAGTCAAAGCTTGGGGATGAGGCCAAATCCTCGGATCCCTCCATGTCGGACTCGGCCATCAAGGAGACCAATGTCAATGCCGAAAAGGAGCCCAGTGAGGCCTCTGTGGACGATATTGAGAAGCTAAAAGCTCTGGAGGAGCTTCAGCAAGATAAGGTAAAGTGATTTACATATGGAATTTCACAATATTTACATAGCCCATGGAGGGAGGGAGGAGGTAAAGAGAGAGATAATGCCAAAGTCGGTTTTTGATGGTTATCTCCGACTATCAAATGTCGCTGTTTAGTTTTATGATTGCTTCAACCAATAAGCATTATACTCATGCTTTGATTTATTTTTCCAACAGTCGGACAAGGACAATGAGAACGATCTGGAGGATATTACCAATGAATGGAACGGAATTCCCTTTACCATCGATAATGAAACTGGTGAGTTTCAGCTTAATCAACTAACTAGTTACTAACACTATGTACTTGTATATGATCTTGTTCTGGTTACATGTGGGCAGATCAACATCTCTTCACTCTGCCCGTGGTATCTTATCTAGGATAATATAATTTCACTTTCAAAAATAACCAGAGATAAGCTCTACAGAAGCAGGAGACCTTCTAGTAGGAAGACACGTTCCGTAGGAGATAAAACACCATTAGTTAATTTCTGGGATTAAGGATTTATGTGTCTGGTTGCAGATTTACATTTCCCAATTGGCTTTTAGATCAGGAAATAGATGTAAGATTTGAGGATAAAATTAAATATTCAATTACAAAGATATATAGTTTATATTTTGATAGTAATTCTAGAGTTTCTTCTCATTATAGAAAAGTTGTTATAACATTTATCAAAGCATCGTCTTTATTTAGTCCCCAAAAAGGACAAAAAAAAATCCCAAGTTTAATAACAAAAGAAAAACCAAACAAGTCGAGGGAAAATGGCCTGCCAAAAAGATGGCGGCTGCTCTAATATAAACGAAAATGGATTATCCTGGATTCGCTGGGGGGGTTTAGTTATAGGAGGAGAGGGAGGTTGGTTTCCCATTATGTGTATATGTGTGCGTGTGTTTTCGAGACGTTTATAAATGAATGTAGGCATTCTGAGTTGACAGGCACGAAAATTAAAAGAAAAATGAGCTTTTTTTCGTTTCATTTGTGTGTGAAACAGCCCAAGCGACCCACTCTACTCCACCAGAAAAACCCACCACCCACCCACCGACATCTCACAACCCAGTAAAATGCCACAAAGGCCAAAGCCGATGGCTGCTGCTGCTGCTAATCTGGCCTGCCCGAAACCGCGCCCCGTTTCCCATCCAAGCGGGCTGCCTTTCAAACAAACTTTGACACGCACACGAACTTTTATTATTATTAACCAAGGAGGAGGAGGTGGAGGAGAAGTCATGAGTTTAAGGGGGAGACCGGCCCCCCGTTCGGGGTCTCTCTTGGCAAGCTCGTCTGGGTCCGAGACTGGCACTGGCACTGGGACTGGGTCGTGCCGCCGCTTCTGGACGGAATGAGTCCACGACAGAGGCAGATACGAGACCGAATCCAAATCCGAAGCGGTGGCGGTGGCAGTGGCAGTAAAAGTAGCTGCCACCGCGCGTCGCATAGCCTCGCATGCAACATTTTTCTTTTGAAAAATGAACGAAACATGATTCGCCAAAATAGCCCAGGAGCAGCATTACACACTCACACTCAAAAATATATATACAAAAAAAAAATATATATATAAAGAAAGAAGTGCTATATACCATATGCCATGTACACGTATTCCGGGTGGCTTAACTGGGGGATGGGAGGTGAATGTGCAAGGCCTCAACTTTGGCCTATAAGCTGTACTCAGTCCGATTGAAGACCCTTTTTTTATTTTGTGCTAAGAAAAAAAACAGGGACGTGGAGAGTAGATTACAAAAAGGGGTTGGAATTTTGTTAGTTTTTGGATTTAAGAAGTTATAATGTTTAGTAGGAATATTTTACAAGGATATATTACAAGAAGAGTTTGAAAATAAAAACAAATAATAGGTTTGTTCAACACGTTAGGTTTCTTTTTCAAGCTCAATATTTTTATTGAGAAATATAAACAAATGTGTGATATCTTTTTTGATACTTTATCTTGTAACTCTTCGCAGTATCGATAGCTTTTATCTGTCAACTGAGTCCTGTCATTGAAGGGAAGACTATTGATAATAAATTCCAATAACAAAATTCTGCCAAATCATTGCTAGTTATAAATTCAGGAATCATTAAAAATTAAGTGAAAACTAAAACCTATTTCTGAATGTTGAAACATTTTTAAAAGAAATTATGGGCCAGACAATATATGTATTCCTTAATTCTAATTTCCCTCCTGTGGATCTGATTTTTGCTAACCAGATTGGTATGAACATATTTCATTAAAATTATATCTACATATATTCCCTGTTTGGATAAGTCCCTCCTGAATTTCTGGCCTCAGCCTAAGCTGGCTCATTGAACTGGCAAATCGAGCAGGAGGAGTAGGACGAAAGTAGCTTCTGTTGGGGCTTCCTTCCCTTCCACCGCACACACAAAAAGGTGGCAAATCGCTGGCCACCATTTTGTGCTTCATGAAATAAGGGAAGATTAGAAGCAGTGCTGTGCTGGTAGGGGGAAAAACAGCAGCCACCACCACCATGTTGGATATATATTTCCTATTCACAAGCATCTATGCTGCTGCTGCTGCTGCTGCTGCTGCTCATAATGATTGCTTCGTTTGGGCCATTTATTAAAAATCCATTGATGCGCGCCCAACTCCTCCAACTCGGATAGATAGATTCATATCGCATTCGAGGCACGCATTCACACGCACACGCATTGCCAGTGCCCTTTGTCTGCGGACTTCGATCTCGGATTTTGTGCGTATCCAAATTCCCCATGGATCGAACCCAACAACGAATCTCCGTAAAGTCTGTAGCCTTTGGCGGCATTATCATCTCCATTGTTTGGTCTTTGACTAAAATGAAAGTCATTTTTCGGTTGCTATTTCAATGTTTGGTATTCCTTAACTGATACTTTTGAAGGGATTTTCTTTTATTTTATTTTTTATTATTAAAGAATTTCATAAATTTCATCTTCCGCACGTTCAGGTGAGTTTAGTTCGTTGTTCTTTCCGCTTTTCACACAAGTTTTCCCTCATTAATTTTCCACTCCCAATAAAGTTGTAACTATTTTTGGGACATTTTCCTGCCCATTGTCCTGTCAAGGTTGCCTTGTCATGGGGACATGTGTACCTCCCATTCCAGTTCTAGGATGTGACACGGTGGTAATTAAGTCGCAAGAAGTACTCGTATCTCTCGGATACGGTTTCGCTTCGCTTTTTATCGCCTGTCCTCCAATCAGCTCGCATTTGTCTCTGATTTTCTATATCTATCCCCGCCATGCTTATATGTATATCTTTCAGTGAATCACAAATCTGATTACATTCGTTGGCTTTCAATTCGATTTGGTTTGTTCTTTTTTAGCTCCGTTCTCTGTTGTTGTTTTCAGCTTCTCAGATCGTTGACAACTTTTGGAGCAATGACTTGGCCAGAAGTTCTCGCATGGCATCACTGAAAAATGCTCTTATTCTCAATTATGTTATAGATATTTTGGTTTTGGTTTTGGTTTTGGTTTCTTTTTCGGTGGCTTAAATTCCATTATGCAATCAGTTAGGCCGCTTGCCGGCTGCCAAGCTACGCAAGTTTATTGACCACAAAACTGAATTTTGTGGGAGCAGCAGAAGAAGGGTTTATTGGTGGGAACTGAAAGTTCAATTCTTGTTTTTTTTCGAGAGTTTTTAATGCCTTTGAAAGAATGGAAAGACACGTTTCAAGAATTTCTCCAAGTTATAGCTGTAATATTAAAGTACAGACATTATTTCTTTTCCATTTTATAATTAGTTTTATTTTACTTTGTGTGAGTTCATAATTAATATCAAACTGTGGAGTTATCATTTAATTTCCTGCCCATCGATGGGTTCTTCGTTCTCCGCTAACTTCAAAGAAAACACGACCACGACGAGGGTTACTTTATTACAAAACATCTGGTGCAGTGGTGCCCGGATCCAGCGGGGCACCTATTGAGGATCTCTGCTCCTCTCGCTCGCTCCGGTGCCACCATAGGTGCTTCTCCTGTCTGGTCTGTCTGGTGGCCTTCCTTGACTCGCCCCCGCTGCTGTCTGGCAGTGCGAGGGAACAGACCTCACGAAGAAATTGTTCAAATTCTACGTGGTCAGCATTACGCTACAAATTTACAAAAAAAGAAAAAGAAAAGGGAAAATTTACATGCTGACAAAATAACAAACAGACAGGGAAGGGAGACGGGGGGTGGGCATAGGTGAGCGCTGGTGCAGTCCTGACCGGCTTTATTTTTGGTCTAGTCTGGAACTGGACTGGACTGGCCAGGTCAGCGCGGCGGCGGCGATTTTATGCTGCATAATCGTATCACTTTCAAGTGTTTTCGTCTTGCGCAACCTCCCTGCCTCTTGCCATTGCCAAAAACTAGCCAAGAATTGCACAATTCTCCGAATTTTGTACAGTTTAATTAGCCGCCGAGTGGTCCGAGCACTTGACCCATTGAGTACTCATGTATGGCTTAAGGATTATGAAAGTTTTTCATCTCCATTTTATGTTTCAATGTTGTGGGTATTCAAATGAGCGATTGAACTCATTCATAAGGTTCATTCAAGCTTCTTTTGGATTCGGATTCGGATTCCAATTCCGATTTTGTGGCAACTCATTAACAACAAAAAGCGTGGCTGACTTCTGCTCTCGAGTCTATGGTCATATCTATACACATGTCTGGTTAACAATGCTGCCTCCTTCCGACTTGGCCTGGGCCTCTGCTTTTTAGCAATTTCATTGTTGACACTGTTCGGAGTCGAAGTCGAATCTCTCATGGATCTGTCCTGTCATAATTGTGGCTCACTGGGTTTTCGGTTTGCTCTGATTTCGCGTCTTTGGTTTTGAGTTTAAAGCCAAGGCTTCATACTAATGTCTTTCAATAATATGTTGGTCTTTCACCGGATACAAAATCTCCATCTCCGCATAACCACTGCCACTCTCAATCAGCATTCGGCTTCTTCTTTATTATTATTTTTTGTTTTCTTTTTTGCGTCGGCAACAATTTAAACTAATTAAGTTGTAATAAAGCACTCAAGAAAACGCTCGAGAAGAAAAAAGAAGAAAAACATTCGAGGGGGGCGAGAGATATGATTAACCAGGCGAGTTTGGCTTGTTCAATATATCTCTGTGCTCTTTTCCTACTGTTTTCTAGCGGCGATGAAAAAAAAATTATACAAGCATCCAATCGAAATGTGCCCCCGCCTCACCTCGTCGATGATGCTGCTAATTTTTTCAGAGCGAACCGCCGCCGAACCCCAGCGATCCGATCCGATCCCCTCGATCCACCTCGCCGCCTGACCAAATTCATTTTTATATATTTTTTATGCCCCCCGAATTATTTGAAGTTCACCAAAAAAGCGTTCGTCTTTTTAGCCTGGTCTATTAGTTCAGTGGCCCATTAATGTGCATATTGCCAGCTCTTTTAGCTCTCTTTTCGGTGATTTTACGATTGCGGTAATTGTGTTAATTTTTTTGGGTAAATAAGTTGGTATTTTGATTGGCCTTTTTAGAGGCAATAGTTGGGGGAAGCCGCTATATTGGGGTCACTGGAAAATTGCAGCTAAATTGTGCCAAATTATAAGGCAAATTAAGGTTGTAATTAGACTGTAAAAATAGGTATTTAAAAAGAGATTCTTAAATCTTTCTTTCTGATTAGAATAAATCTAATAACTTCAAATATTTCTTCTATCTTAAATATTCTCTAAGAATCTTCTTCTAGCTTAAAAATTGTATAGTTTCCTTATAAATAAACAGCTCCATTTCCATATTTAAAGAAACCTTTTTTATCTTTTCTCTAAACAAAGTATCTTTGTGAAACAATTCCCTTACTGACTTCCTTCAAAACTCTACTACTTTGTATATTATCGTAAAACCCCTCAGCGCTAGCAACAAACACCAGAAAAATATTCTTTATTTATATTTTATTAAAACCTCGTTTATATATATTCCTTAAGTAAAATGTGCGACTCGGACTCGGGTGAAAGTACCTCCTCGGCATCATCGCTCAGCTCGCTGCGCTCATCCTCGTCCTCGGGCCTGAGTGAGTTTGTTGATGCCAGAATAGAGCTGCAGGATATATACCATGATTTGGATAGATTTATCTCTTCGCTTATGACCACCGTCGAGGGGAGTAATCTGTTGGTTTCCGCGGAGGAGCAGCAGAAAATGGAGCAGCTTCGTTGCTTCTCCAGTAAAGTGCAGGCCATAGAAAAGGTCTTGGCCAGGGATCGAATGAAGGTGGCTTTTTTCGGGAGAACTTCGAATGGCAAGAGCGCGGTGATCAATGCCCTGCTGCATGAGAGAATCTTGCCCAGCGCCATGGGTCACACAACTAGCTGCTTTTGTTTGGTGCAGGCCACCGCTGGCGAAGAGGATCCGGAGCATCTTCGGGTCGAGCAAGAGGATCAACAGCTGGAGCTGGGTGCCCTGAAGGAACTGGCCAGTGCCCACTCCCCCAGAGCCATGAAACCTAGCACTCTTTTGCATGTGAATATGCCCCGAAGTCGCTGTCGCCTGCTGGACTATGATGTGGTTCTGTTGGACACCCCAGGCGTGGATGTAACAGCCCAGTTGGATGACTGCCTGGATCGCTATTGCATGGATGCCGATGTTTTCATTCTGGTCCTCAATGCAGAGTCCACAGTTTCACGCGTGGAGCGGCAGTTTTTCAAGGAGGTGGCTTCAAAGCTCTCGCGACCAAATCTCTTCATTCTAAACAATCGCTGGGATGTGGCCAGCAGCCAGGAGCCGGAAATGGAGCTGCAGGTGAGGGATCAGCACATTGAACGCTGCCTGGAGCTGCTCATCGAAGACTTGGGCGTGTACTCAAGTGAGGAGCAGGCACGGCAGAGGATATACCATGTCTCGGCTCTGGAGGCCCTGCAATTAAGGAACGGATGCAAGCAAAATCCCACGAAACGAACTCAAGAGCGATATTTGGAATTTCAGCGCTTTGAAACTGATTTCTCCAACTGTCTGGCGCAGTCTGCTCTGAAAACTAAATTCGAGCAGCATATGCTAAGTGCCAAGGATATCCTGAACCAAATAGAGCTCGATTTGATAGAATCTCTTACCTCCAAACTGGGCCAACTTATGAAGCAAGCTAGTGAGGAAGTAAATAAGCTTTATGCGGAGGTAAACAGTCAGGAACTCAAAATGATGCAGCGAGGCGAAGAGCTCAAGGATCAAGTTGAGGAGCTGTGCGAGGAGGCCCAGGCAATGGGACAGCAGGTGCTGAGGGATCAGATCACCAGAGTCCTTCCCTCAGTCGTGAAATCCTTCTCGCAGCCGTTTCATCCCCAGATGGCAAGACAACTTAACCACTACCAGCGCTCCCTGGGTGCCCACTTGGAGGTCTTACTCACAGATGAGATTCTGGAACGCCTTTCGATACCGCTGCAGGTAAAACTGAGCCAGCTGGAGCAGGAAGTGCAAGGTCAACCCACGGAGGAAACCCTAACTTGGCAACTCCTCTACCGACTGGATTGCCAATCCCTAATGGGTGACTTTCAGCCGGATCTGAGATTTCGTTTCTCCTGGAGCCTGGCTGCCCTTTGCAAGCGTTTCCATGGAAAGATCTCGCTGCCCGCCAGTTCAGTGCAAGAGCGAAAGCTACTCAATGGCCATAAGGAGGTACCACCTGCTGCTCCTCTGATCAATCCTAGTCAGTTGGAGATAATTGCTTCCATACTCAAATCGGATGGCTCTCTTGGAGCCTTGGTGCTTAGTGGAATCGCAGTTCGTTCGGTGGGATGGCGGATAATGCTTATCGTCGGTAGCCTCTTGGGTTCCATGTACCTCTATGAGCTGCTCAGTTGGACACCCGCCGCACAGGAACGGAGCTTCAAGTCCCAGTACGCGGAGCACTTGCAGCGGCAACTGCGGGCGAGAGTGCATCAGACAGCAACCGGATTCGAGCTGCAATTCAAGCAGCAGCTGGGAAAGGTACAAAAATTCTGGATGGACGAGGTTGGCCAAATAAACACGAACCTGAATTCAAAGATTTCAAAACTGGGGGAGCGACTGAAGGCGATGCAGGAACTGCAGCTGAAATTGAAGGAGTTTCGTTCCAAGGGATATATGCTGGCGATTCGATTGCGGGAGTTTCAAGAGCTCTACTTGTCTAGCAGGGTTTGAATTATGAGGGTTTAAATTTGAGTTTCAGTTTTGTTTAGTTTCATTTTTGTTTTGGATTTTTCATTAAATTTTATATAGTTCAATTTAAAGGTTCGATTGTTGGGTTTATATCTTTTAGAGATGAGTTTCTTTGAGGCAATAGTATTCTAAGAAATATATATATGTTTTTGGGTTGCAATTTTCAAAGAATTTTAGATTTCGATAAAGAAAACTTAATACTTCAAACATTTCTATGTTTTTGAATTTATTTTTCAGTAGACAAATTATTATTTTGATCAAATAATCCTACTAATTGGTTATTTTATTAATTTTAAAGCTGCAAATATTAAAACAAAGATAAGTAACATTTTCAAACGTTGTTTATCTAGCAAATTCCCCTGTTTTGACTATTTCTCTGCCATTTTAAAGCCTTATTTAATTTCCAAAAATCCCTTTCAATGCAAATTTAAGCGCTTTTTGTTGCTATTGATTGTTTAAATTACTTGATTAGATTGTTTTTTCTTCCTCTTGACGGCTTGTACTCACACACACTCTCAAGCTGAGGAACATGCACATGCTGGGAATAAGAACAAGAGAACCAGTTTTGGCTTTTTTTCTAGACTTCAACAAAGCGTCCATGTTGAAGCGGCCAAAAGCAAAAGTACACCTAAATGCACACACACTCACTCATTTTAGAGCCAAGCCGAGCTCATGGCTCCGCCTCTCACACACACACACACACACACACACACATTGGCACTGCGCATGAACAAAGGCAGCTCAAAACCGGGGAGGAAGTCCATCCAGTTGTCCCGCTCGAACGTATGGCTTGGCAGCGCCATTTCTCTTGCGCCGCAGCCAGCGTCGAGGGCGATGGCGGAGCAGCGGCCGCAACAGCGACAGAGGCAGAGTTGTTGCCAGTGGCAGCATTTTAGAATCGTATTTGAATTTTTATAAACGCTCGAGAAACGTTCGACGCTTGACGCGCGCGCAGAGAAGCGAATATAGAGGCGACTGGCCGACCAAGGGTTAAATACAGTGAAAAACGTGGGCGTGGACAAGGAAAAAGGACTCTGTTTCGTTACCAAACTGGCGAGCTCCGCAGAGTGACGCGGCATTCCGAATCAACCGCTCAAATCGCCTCGTTCTGGCCCAAGTCAAGTGTGGCTCGTTTTTTTCTGCCAATTAGATGATTTGGGAAATTCTCAATAATATTTAAAAAAATACAGAAAAACCAAACCAAAACTATCCAAAAACTGTGTCAAACATTAACAAATTACCAAACTATTACGCGTCTGCATTTGTGCAAAAAAAAGATACAAAAGTGAAAGTTACCAAATCAAAAATACATGTCAGGCTCCACACTCAAGTGACCATTGTGCGATTCTAAAAAAAAGCCCCTACAATAACCGAAGGCATTGCCAAATAACTTAAACCCATTTTCCACACACACGTACACACACGAGACCAACAATCGAATTGTGCAAAGGAAAAATAAAATACAAAAAAAAGTATAATAAAGCCAAGACAATAAAGGCCTGTCTGCAGCGGAAACGGCAATATCGCAGTTGCGATTGGATTGCTATTGCTATTGCCATTGCTGTCGGTGTGTTGTTGCCATTGTTGATTCTGCAACATTTTGGCTGTCAAAACGTTACATAATTGTCAAAGTGTTTGGCCAAAAATATCAGCAACAATCAGCGCTTTATTGCAACAATTTGTGTTCAATCTGCTTACAAAAGACAACAACAACAACCACAAATCAAAAACAATCGACAAAGTAGAAAAAAAAACCAAGTCAAGCCACATTTGACTTTGTGGGACTCCTCAGGCATTTGTGTTTCTTGGATTATAAACACGAATATTTCACAGATATCAACATTGTCATCATTGCAGCATCCCTTGAACTAAAAAAAAGGTTCGTAAAGATCCCATTGTTTGGCACGAAGATGTGACCGAATTTCAAGCTTCATCGTATGGGTTCAAAATTACACAAAACTGAAGTTTAAAGTGGAGACAATATTTGGTTAGAAATTTATCGAGATTATTCTTAAGGAAACTTTGAAGTTAAAAATCAATAAACCGGATTTTTATTTAACTCTTTTTAAGAGGTTTTAAGGGAGGTTTGAATCTTAAAAACTCTGACTTCTTCATTGAAGATGATAAGCTCCTACTGTACCTTTGGTTATTCAATTTCCAATTATTGCTAATACTTCCTCATTAACTGTTTTGTTAGAGAACATACACACAAACTTTCCAGTACAAGTTCTCGAATGAGTTAATCCCCCTTCCATCTTTCGATTAGCCCTGCAATCTAAGCAAACAATTCTTATAAGTGCCAAGCTTAAATGCCACCCCAAAACTCCTCCCTTTTTTCACCCCTCTAAAAATATCAAGTAGCCGTCGGTATTTAGTGCTCAATCAACCCCATTAGCGGCTCCATTACGCGACTCTCCCACCGATTTCCTGGCCTTCTTTCATTGCGTCCGAGCAAACTTCCTGAAAGGTAACCAAAAATTTGACCAACAATTGTGTTTGGCCCCATCAACGCCTCTCTAAAGCCTTGTCGCCTAATTGCTAGTGACAGTTGACAGTTGCTCCTGGTCAGCCCCGGCCAGCCCCGGTTAGAAAACAATGCCACAGCGCACACCAAAACCCAAAATCGAATAATATTTTCGTTGTCGTTTTGGCCACAAAGCCGAGCAACCAAAACATAAAGAAACCCACAAAAAGGGAGACCCAACGACCAAAAACGATAAGTAAACAATTCCAAGCCAACCCACACACGCATTCCGAAATTAACGGACCACGAACTGTTACCAAAAAAATAAGAATTAAATAAGGTTGGGAGAACCCTAAAATAACAGGCTACGAGAAAGAAAAAAAAACATGGCCAGAACAGAGGAGAGAACAACAGAACCGAATCGGGCCCAAAATGGTTGCGATGGAAATTGGGAAATGGGCAGGGGAATTCGTTTTGTAACCAATCGTAAGAATAACAAAGCATTTGGTGGAAATTGTGTTGGCCGGGTCCAGAAGAGAGCCCAACTGTTCCATCGGCTGTGTTTATTCTAATTTTTGAACCCGACTCAAGTGCCCCAGCAAAGGTCGTAGTCGTCACACCACTTGAATTCGTTTCTATCTCTCTCTCTCTGCGACCTGGACTTTCCTACTCTTTCGACCAGGTTGCGCCCTCTTTTTGGCCCTAAATTTTTTTTCGGGGTTTTCGTTTTGGCTTTATCTAGATGTTTGCCCACGTTTGGGTCGGGGTTTCTCTCTTCGTGGAACTCGATTCGATGTTAAGTAGTAATTTTCTGATAATATCCAGAGACTACTCCCCCCACCCCAAAACCCGGCTCTTGACTTGGATTTCCCGAGAATTCCCAATGCAAATATTTGGCCGCCATCAATATTTGAGCAGGAATCAATTGTATGTGAGTCAATTCAATTGTAAGCGATACACTTGAGGGAAGCTTTATATTATTTTGCCTCGGCTTTAGTCAGTGTTTAGTTTGGATATCACGGAGCTGTCATAACTGATCATCAATTAAGTGAAGCCGGGGGAAATCGTTGATTTGTTGCAATACTTTTCAGCTGCTGCTTCCGTCAGGCGTCTTGAGTGGATGCGATCTCTCAGAGATCACGTTTTTATGATTATGATTAATGATCCAGGCCCAGCTTGACTGACTCTAGTTACTGTCCAGTCTCTGATCTCTCCGCGCTGATCTCTCGAACTCGGTCTCCCACAGGAAGGAAAGTGCTACTGTTTGGCCAGATCCTTGTTTACCTTCTTTCTTTTCTTTGGCCTCGGGGGATTTTTGAGGAGCAACCTTTTGGAAGAAAATTGATCACACTCTGGGGAGTATAGGGAAAGGAGTCAGAGTGGGAGAGGATAAATAGAGAGTTTGGGTTCCTATTCAAATAATCAAAATATTTTCGTATATTTTCCTCGCTGTGATAGGAAGACAAAGATCATTACTCTGGGGGCGAGCTGTAATCCAAGGGGAATGCAATTTATTTGTTGTGAGTAATCAAAAGATAGAATAATGGTTTGGAAAATGATAATGATGTAGAAATCCCTATAGATCAAAACATAAACATTTTCAAATCATTCTATAGATGTTTTACTTTTAACAAAGCAAAGACATTTTTATTCATTTCTTTAGTAGCTGATTTAGGAAAAATACCCAAGGTAAAGAGTACAAAGTTTAATCAGAACTAAGATCTATTTACGACTAAAAGAAATATCTTTTAAATGGCTCAAAATTAATTAAATATTAATTCTTTCTCTCCCTTTTTTTTAGGTGAATACATTCGCTTGCCCCTGGATGAGTTGTTGAACGACGTACTCAAGCTCTCTGAATTTCCGCTCGAAGACGAGGTAAGTCCAGTGGCCTCATTTAGCCCGGTGAAAATACCTCATGGAAGCCCGTTCTCTTCTCCATTCCACAGTTAACCAACGATCCTGTGGCCTCCACTTCGCAGGCAGCCGCTGCCTTGAACGAGAATCAAGCTCAACGGATTGTTTCGGAGACCGGTGAGGATTTCCTCAGTGGCGAAAGAGTTCCGAGCAAGCAGCGCCGCATCGACGCCGAGGACAAGGACAACGATCAGGACAAGGCCGACGGTGATAGCTTCTCGGTGAGCGACTTCGAGGACCTTCAGAATTCCGTGGGCTCGCCCCTGTTCGACTTAGATGAGGACGCCAAGAAGGAGCTAGACGAGATGTTGCAATCCACGGCTCCGCCCTACCACCATCCTCATCCCCACCACGGCCATCCCCACGCGCATCCGCATCCCCATAGCCACCACCATGCTACGATGCACCATGCCCATGCCCACCATGCTGCTGCTGCAGCCGCCGCCCACCAGCGAGCGGTGCAGCAGGCAAACTATGGCGGCGGCGTTGGTGTTGGAGTCGGTGTGGGCGTGGGCAGCGGCACGGGCAGCGCCTTCCAGAGGCAGCCAGCTGCCGGCGGATTCCATCATGGCCATCACCAGGTATGTGTGTGCATTGATCGTAATCCTCCCCACAGAAAGGTGTATATTTATTTATAATTTGATGCGGATGCTCGGTTCAAGTGCTGCCATCCGTCGAGCGCTCCACATACTTACTTACACATGTACTACCTGGCCAACGACGGGTGTGCGAGTGTTGTGTGTGTGTGTACACAGCTGCGGTCAAAATAATAGCATTTCAAATGAAAGACAAACAATATTAATCTGTTATTGTAATTTATTTTACCTTGGAAGTAATATAAGACACATTTATCTGAAGGAATTTCTGTAAAGAAAATCTAGAAATATTTATAAATAATTCTACAAAATAATTACCTTTTATGAGCCTCTTAAAAAAGAATTAAAAACAGTTTTGGATTTATTATAAATTCTAATTTAGGGATTTTATATTTAGTAAATGAAATTCCATTATCAAAGCTATTATTTTGACCTGGCTTGTTGTTATGTGCCCTGTGTCTATATACATATGTAATCATTCAAGGATCGTTTGCGCCTCGCTTTCGTTATTCTTCTGGTGCTTCTTCTCTGGGTTTTTGGAGTGCCTCTTTTCAGTGTTCCTTCTTCTCTGCATGCCTTCCATTTCTTTTGGGTCTTCACGTGGCCCGGGTGCCTTCCCCCGCATCCATCGCCACCCCTTTGGGGTTCTTTTGAGCACTTGATCTTGGGCCTGCTCTCCTCAAGAGGCGAGATGTTGTTGCTCTTGTTGTCGTGTTTGTTGTTTGTACAAAGCTTCAAATCTGGTTGTACACGCTCCTCGCCCTGCCTGCCCCCACATTACCAGGGGCATCCGCTGTTATTCCGCTTCCAGCCAGCCACAAGTTCGTCAATCACAGTCTTTGCTCTTCACTCGCTTTTTGGCCGTTTCTCGTCGAATGATTCTTATTCTTTTTATAATTTTTTATTTTTTTAGCCTTTTGTTGTAACTGCTCATCAGAAATGTATGGGGAAAAGCAACAAAATTATGATTGTGAGTGTTAAAATAATATATATGTATGGATACACACACAGATGGCTTCGGTTTTCGTGATCTCCCATCTTGGTTTCATACTCCGGTGAGCTGGAATTCAGTGTTTGTGAAGTTATCTAAAGGCTTTTCTCAATCCGTTTCTCCCTCAGTCGTTGTCTGTTTACTTAGCACGTTGTTTTCGTTATTTCTCAGCCAAGTTCTTGATTTTTGAGTGAGTCAGAGTTAGTGAAAAATACAAAAATTACTTTATTCTAAAGAGAAATTCCAATGTTTAATATGGATTCCAAATAATCCATTTTTATTTTGATATTTCTGTACTTTAAATCATAAATACAAGATGTCATTAAAGGTAAAAAGGGTAATCTTTAGGTCAATATACTTAGCATTCGGATTTGGACAGTACTTTCTACATGTTTTTATTATTTTGTTTTTGTGCAAATAACCAAATCCCGATTCCGATTCAGTCTACGTGGGCAATAAAATTAAGCCACCACAAGTCTGAGCCGAACAAGTGCTTCCTGAATGAAACCCAGGCTGAACTTCAACCTCTCACCTCTCACCTGCCTGCCTGCTCATCCGAGAAAAAAGAGACACAGGCACAGGTGACAAAAGAGTGAGAACTACAGCATTCTGAGGGTGAAACAGTCACGAAGTCAGCAGCAATTACCGTAAAGTCTTTTCGCCGGTAGCCCAAAAGAAAGCAAAGACAGAGAAAAACCACAGCAGCGGTCAAACCGAGTTGCTGGATTAGGCTTAGGCCGCGTTTGATGTGGTTCGTCCTCCTTCTGTATTTCAGTTTCCAGGGTCTTGTGTACCAGCGGGTTGCCGGCTCTCGGCACTTGCCAAAGCCATTTAATGAGCCAGATGATCGGTTATTCGCCGGGATTCTTGAGAACTACTGTCGGCTAAGTCCTTTGCCGACTCTCTGGGGGGATTTTCCAGCCGTCTAACTGTTAACGTTTAAACGGAAAGTGTCATTAGGCGGCTTTAAGCTTTGTTTTTCCAGCAGCCAGCATCTCTTTCACTTTGATCCTAGTGCGAATAATCATTATGCAACTTCCTGATCACATTTAATATGCCATTTGCATTCATTGATGATGGACCCTTTGGCTGGCTTGGGCTACCTGTACTCTCAGGTTTCACTTTGACTTTACACGGAAAGAAAACTTAAGGAGAGGTGTTTAAAGTACTTGATTTAAGTCAAAATTTAGTAGTAAAATACATTGAAAATAATATATATGTTTTTATGTGTATCTTTCGCTAATTGCAATCACTGAGCTGAGCTCTCCTAGGAGAGAGTGGAAAAGGGTGGTGAAGAGGGTTAGCCAGTGGAAGGGAGGCGCCTGTGTTCATTACGGACACTTTGTTGTTGAGTTTTTTTTTTATACTTTTTGTATTTTTTGCTTGCGGCTTTTGTTTTGTGTTGTGTTTTTTTTTGTCTGTCGCTTGCAATGCGCCACTTGACTTTTCCGCATGGGGCCGAAGTGTTTATTGAATTCGGTGGCACTTTGCCCCCCTTCCACCTAACCCACCTCTGTCCCCAGCGAGTTGATTGCATCTTTTGAACTGCTCGGCGCTCAGCGGTAGCCCCTGCAATTAAATCCCCATTTAGCGCGCGCGAATTACAAAAAAAAAAAAACTTATCTCTTAATGTCCGTACCCCGATCCCCGCCGCCTGCCTGCAGCTCCTAATCGTCGCCCTGCATGGCTTTAATTATGTGAATTTTAAATATTT
Source organism: Drosophila birchii (assembly GCA_035046345.1). Lineage (NCBI taxonomy): Eukaryota > Metazoa > Arthropoda > Insecta > Diptera > Drosophilidae > Drosophila > Drosophila birchii. Next base: position 7,237,942 of record JAWNOA010000064.1, read on the forward strand.
GCAAAAAGCTTAACGCTGAAAAATCAGCGCAGCAGAGAGAGAAAAAAAACTTTATTAATTATTTTACAGCATCTCTGTGTTTTGCCTTGCTTGCCTCCCCGCTTCGTTGTTTTTCTTGACTGTAGTTTTTTCCCCGATTTTTTCGCTATACGATTTTTTAATTCAATTTATGTAAACAGTTTGATGGCTGAGCTGCGGAGGCTTAAGTTGAGACTCGAGCTGGAGACTGCTGCTGTCATGGGACTCGATTTGTGCACACACATAAATCAAGTTAATGACAAAAAAAAGGCACAACTATATATTCAGCGCTCAGGTGGTTGGCAACAGGAGGGAGGAGGCACTAAGCCAAATAATAGACCAAGATCTCTGACGTCTTCGGCTAATATCGGTGATTCCCGAATCGCCATTGATGGATTGATTGAGGATTTCGTGGAAATATGTTTAACAAATGTCCAAAATAATGTGCTTGTGCAGCAGCTTAAAATACGTGTTTGGCAAGCATTAAATTGAGCAAATCAAAATAAATATTTTTAATTAAAGGCAGTTTTTGCTGTTAATGATATGCATAATAATTAGAGTTGAACATTAAATGAGTTTTACTGTAGCCGAATTATTATGACTGTCATCTTTAGCTTAGATCTTTCTTAAATGATTTTGAAATTCATTTAAATTTTAGGCTCTTAACTATATTTTAGTGTGGAGCTATGATACCAATAAAATATTTTATAGCAATTTAATAAGCATCACAAATTAAATACTTAAAAGAATCAATAGAATCGGAAACCCCTTAGAACTCCAATGAAAATCCAGCGGAACACGCTTGACAAGCCCTAATGGGATCGGCAGAGTATAAAAGCATTATCAAATGATAGTAATTCCCCCGATAAAAAGTGCAATCTAACGCATCTTTCCTGCCTACCCATCTCTCCGCCCCTTTTTGTAACGGTTGAAGCTGAATTAAATATTCCGGAGAATAGATTCCAGATTCTGCACTCACTCACTGTGCGCTCGAAGTGATCGAAGGAGATCGGCTACCGTGTCTAAGTTGGCGGTTGGATTTGTTTGCGTGTGAAGCGTAGCAAACAATGGCCAACACCAGAAGTTAATGACAAGACAGTGACAATTCAAATTACACATGCGCGGTGCGCACTCACAGATACATGAAGCCCAACTCACAGATACTCGAATACACATACAGAGATGCCGGGACCAGGGCGATTGCAACTGGCTAAAGTGAACGCCCAATGCTTGTATGCGGCTCCTACCTGCTGCCTACCTGTTTGCGCTCAGGAGCGTGTTGAGGCATTCATTAGATACACACATCCACACACACATTCTCGGATACAGGTTGTGTGCATCCCCGGCTACTGTCATTCCGTCATTCAGTCAGTCAAGTCAGCCAAGGCAGCCAGTTGGTGCTGGTGGTCAAACGACAACTCAACGTCAACGCGCAAAGGAGTTCGATCGCAGTCCAGAATCGAGATATTCGTTTTGTCGGAATTTCGTTTCTTTTATATTTCTGTGGCTCCAACGATCCGTATCTGCAATGTCAGTGTCAAAGTGCATCAGCGTCAACGTCAGGCCCGATATATCAGATCTCTGAAAGATCTTAATTGCACGCAGCACCACCGGCATTTAGCATTAAAAACAAATCTGTTTGCCGCCTTCGAAAAAAAAGGGATTGAGAAAGGATCGATCGAAGATCTGAGAAGATCTCGGGGGATTCCAGATCGACAGTCCAAGAATATTATTCGAGAGTAAGTGAGTGCCGCCTGCCTGCATTTGAAGTGGGGGGAAAATAACTTTGCAATTCGCCCACGCCGAGGCTCTGGAATTAGTTGAGTAAATAAATAAAGCCACCGATAATTAACAATAACAAAAGGCGGCCTAATGAAGTCGTAGTCTCACGATCCGGCCATCCGGCTGATCAGAGTCAGAGTCAGCTTCAAGACAACTTTACAGAAGGCAGCCACGGAGCTAGCTGGGTCCGTCTTAGGAAAACAAAGTGCGGCCAAGACCGCTGGCTGGGCTTAAAGATTCCAGCTCTGTGAGCTCCGATCTCCGAACACTCCAACTCCCAGCACTTGTCAATTTGAAAGATATGAATTTCATTTCGATTCCAACACGTTGATCGATCTGGCAGTCAAATCGCCAGACTGATACATTGTGCACGTTTTTTGGCTTACAGAGAGTCTGCGGCTCGGCGGCTCTGACAGCCGGGGAGATTGTTACTTGTAGCGCAATTTGAATTCAGTTTATTGTCTGTCTGTCTGGCAGTGTTTTTTTTTAGGACCGCCACGTTTCTAGAGAATTCCCTGGCTGCGATGATTGATCGCTTATTGAGTTATAAGTTTCGTAATTCCAGCGACTATCGAGCCCTCGAACCCTTCTCACCTTGTTAATACATCAACACAGCTAAGCGACGAGCGCCGAATTAATCAATGTCTTCCTTCTCTCTTATTCCAGGGCCGCATGCCGCGCCTGAACCGCAGCGTTTCCATGGAGCGTCTTCAGGACTTTGCCACCTACTTCAGTCCCATTCCCAGCATGGTGGGTGGAGTGTCGGACATGTCGCCGTACCCGCACCACTATCCGGGCTACTCTTACCAGGCGAGTCCCTCCAACGGTGGTAATCCGTCGGCTCCCGGCCAGCATGGTCAGTACGGTGGAGGAGCAGCTGCCCCCCTGCAGCCGCCACCACCACCGCCGCCGCATCACGCGGCCATGCTGCATCATCCGAACGCCGCCCTGGGCGATATTTGCCCCACGGGCCAGCCCCATTATGGTCACAACTTGGGATCGGCTGTGACCTCCAGCATGCATCTGACCAACTCGAGTCATGAGGCCGATGGCGCTGCCGCAGCTGCCGCTGCCTATAAGGTGGAGCACGATCTGATGTACTACGGGGTGAGTGTGCTAAGAGAATATCTTAGGATGCAGTTTTTTAACTAATATCTCCATTTTTTGTTTCCAGAACACCTCCTCGGATATGAACCAGGCAGATGGCTTCATGAACTCCATTTTCACCGATGAGGATCTGCATTTGATGGATATGAATGAGAGTGAGTAATCCAGGCAATTATTTATAATAAATATTATCTAAAAATTATTAAAAAAAAAGATTTAAGACATGGCTAAGTTCAAACAAGAGAAACCAACTTCTTTTTTAATCTCTTGTTAATTTATTAAATTTTTTTTTTTTGAAATTTCGATCCATATTTAAGGATCTATAGTTCTTATATTTAAAAAAAACCTCCCAAAAAAGCTTTTGGCTTGTCAAAAACTTTATTTATTTGAGCAGAAAGCTTTGCTCCATTAAGCAGACGGCGCAGCGTCAGAGAGTGCTCCTCCACCCACTTCCACTTAGTCACTCAGTGCTCATGGCAAGCTTTAACTCAAACCCGACTCGACTCAGAACAGGGCAAGCTTTTTGTACTGTTGCTTTATCGTTTTGGCCGCGACTCTTGACGTTCTTTCGTGATTAGCATACAAATTTCGTACAATTAGTTCACCGCCCGCTGGGCGAGCGCGGTGTGGCATAGAGGGGGGGGTTCAGCGGCGGGCGCTAAGCGCTCAGGTTTCGCTGCTTGCCGCTCACCGCAAAAAAGTAACTCACTCAGCCGAGAGCCAAAGGCATTAAGCAAAGCAAAGCGAAAAGAACGGAGCGCGAGTCGAGGGCAAATCAGTCGAACACGAACAATCGAATACGATAGTAAAGTAAATATTAGAACCGACGCGACTCGAAACGTACATATATTGAGATGAGAAGTACATATGTGCATGTGAAAATAGCCAAATAATAATCCAACCGATCCGATCGATGGCGTAGCGGAACAACGTGTCGTATACTTGATGCAATTAGCATAAACGCCTTAATAAAACAATGACGCATTTGGCATAAGTGTGGAACACACAACCCTCTCCTTCTCTCTCTCTCCCTATTTGTATCTCTGTGCGTGAATTTAGAATTTAGAGAGATATTTACATATATTTATAAAGCATCCCAAAAAAAGGTGTATCCGCGCATCGAAATCGGAATTCAACAGGTGAGAGTGAGCATAAAACTGGATCACCTAGAAGGGGGGGTGGTTTTATTTTCGGTTTCCAACCCCCACAAAATTAATGCTAAAGTAGAGAGAAAAAGCGAAAGAAAGCCCTGTAGAATTGTCCGACCGCGTAACAATTTTTTCATTAGTCATGCCGCACGGCGATCTTTGTTGTTGCTGCTGCTGCTGCTGCTGATATCAGCAGCAACGTTCTGCTCTCTCGAGTGATTCTCTCTGTCGCACTACCCGCCCTCTGCCCCTCTATCACTACCTAATGCCCGCTCAGCAAGTTTTTTTTTTTTTCATTTTATTCATTTTTGCCCGCCTGTTTGCTGTTTACTATTTTTAAACTGCTGAGTCATCCTTTTCGAAACAATAACGTTAAGCGAAAAAGAGAAAAAAATATAAAAAAAAAGCTCTAAGAGCATAGATAGCATAACGAACGTAAAGTTTGCCAATTCTAAAATTCCAAAAAGGGTTGAGGTTGATTCCAACAGATTCATAACTCAGTTTAACGTAACGTATTTGGGTTACGTGTTTACGTGTTGTTCAGAGACAAAGACGTTCTCAATTTGAAATCTTTTCATCTTTTAATTTTTTGTACTTTTTCTTTTTTTGGCTCATCATGAAACGTGTCGTATTGGCCTTAACTGTTATCTTTATGGTTTCCGTTATGTCTTGCGCTCAATGTGCCACTGATAACTCTCGCATATACGCGATACCTACTGTACAGTATACAAAGTATCGCATTTTGTCAAGTCATCAATGTTTACGGTTTAAGCTTTGACCTTGTCGCCAGCGATCGAGAGTATAAATACACCAGCTTACTTACTTACTTATTGCCTGCCTGCTTGAATTGATTTGACTAATTAACTGCAGGAGAGCATTAATATTAATAATAATGTCAGATTGCGCATTTCTGGACACTCATCCTTGTCGTTGTTGCTGCTCTGAGATAAGACAAACCCCTGTGGGTGGGTCTATATCGTAAGATGTGGAAATGTGACCAGCTATTTGCGAAATAGCAATTAAACAGCGCGAGAGACGCACACGAGCTACATATCAACGCGCTGCCTCCTTATCGCCCGATAAGATAAGTCCCCGCTGAAATATGGAAAATGACTGCACACTTTTTTCGCCTGAATTTGTCGGCAAAGGCAGTCCAGTCATAAATTTGTGCTGAATAATCGAAGCTGCAAAGCGAGTGATTCAAGACCACGATAAGAGCAACAAAATCTCTAATAAATTCTGTCTACATGAACTGGGTCACAGGTCCTTAAAATAATAGAGAAAAAGTAGTTGTGGATTCAGTTCAGATAAAAGGGAATTATTATGTAACTAAAAAGTTATCTGGATGACCAGGGAAGATTTCATTACATTTTGAATAAAGAAGTCTTTACTAATTAAATAGTTTAAATATTAAATGTAGTATAATATGGAAAATATAATAATAATCTAATAAAACAGAAATTATTCTTTCACAATCACGCTTTTAAGCAATTTAGAAGCATTTGTTAGATTACTCCAAATTAATATTTAATATACTTTCTTGGAATCACTAAACTCTAACGATTAAAACACGGCCAATAAAATCATCCTTATGTTAGGCATTTAATTTTTGAGTGGGTAGATTAAACTGGCACTATATAATATATCAATATTGTAATTATATAGATTAAAAAACCTGAAAATTAAAAACTATAGTCCTTTTTTGTGGCATATTCACTGAGTGCCACAAATGCATCTTCTCCACTGTGGCAAACAACAGTGACAAAGCAAAGAGTTATTTAAATAATGTGAAAATATCGATACATAATGGATTTTCCAATTTGAATATATCGATTTGGAGCTTTAACACCTGATCTTGCCGATATACATTAGATATTAAATATTCGCTTGATTTAAAATGAGAGAAGTCATACTGAATCATACAATTTCTTTTGCAGGCTTCTGTCGTATGGTGGACAACAGCACCAGCAACAACTCCTCGGTTTTGGGTCTGCCCAGCAGCGGACATGTCAGCAACGGTTCTGGCAGCTCTGCTCAACTGGCGGCGGGAAATCCTCACGGCAACCAGGCCAACGGAGCGGCCGGCGGCGTGGGCCCAATGAACGGCTCAGTGGGCACCGGAGCAGCGGGCATGACCACCGATCTACTGGCTAGCGGCGGTACAGGTGCTCAGGGCGGCGCAGATCGCTTGGACGCCTCCAGTGACAGTGCTGTCAGTTCGATGGGTTCGGAGCGCGTGCCGTCCCTCTCCGACGGCGAGTGGGGCGAGGGCAGTGACTCGGCCCAGGACTATCACCAGGCCAAATACGGCGGCCCCTATGACTTTAGCTACAACAACAACTCGCGGCTGACCACCGCCACACGCCAGCCACCGGTGGCGCAAAAGAAGCACCAGTTGTACGGCAAGCGGGATCCACATAAGCAAACGCCGTCCGCTCTGCCGCCATCAGCTCCTCCGGCAACTTCGACAGCGGCCCAATCGCAGAGCATCAAGTATGAGTACGATGCCGGCTATGCCTCCTCGGGAATGGCCAGCGGCGGTATCAGTGAGCCAGGAGCCATGGGACCGGCTCTGTCCAAGGATTACAATCATCACCAGGCCTACGGCATGGGAGCCAGCGGTAGTGGCTTCTCCGGAGATTACACGATGCGACCATCGCCGAGAACTTCGCAAGATCTAGTGCAACTGAACCACACCTATTCACTGCCCCAGGGCAGTGGCTCCCTGCCCAGACCCCAGGCGCGCGACAAGAAGACGGTGGTGGCCACTAAGACCGCAACGAAGGGAGCGAATGCTAGCAGCTCCAGCAGCAGTGCTGGTGGCAGCAGCAGCACTATGGAGGACGAGCACCTGACACGCGACGAGAAGCGCGCCCGATCCCTGAACATACCAATTCCAGTGCAGGATATCATCAACCTGCCCATGGACGAGTTCAACGAGCGGCTGTCCAAGTACGACCTCAGCGAGAACCAATTGTCGCTGATCCGTGACATTCGCCGGCGCGGAAAGAACAAGGTTGCCGCTCAGAACTGTCGCAAACGCAAGCTGGACCAGATTCTGACCCTTGAGGACGAGGTGAACGCTGTGGTTAAGCGCAAGACGCAGTTAAATGCAGACCGCGATCATTTAGAAAGCGAGCGCAAGCGTATTTCGAACAAGTTTGCATTGTTGCATCGTCATGTGTTCCAGGTGGGTAAAGCTCTACGAAATTAAGAGCTTAAAAAACTCGTGAGAATCAAAACTAATTTTTCTCTTTTTTTCTTTACAGTATCTGCGCGATCCCGAGGGAAATCCCTGTTCGCCCTCTGACTATAGTCTGCAGCAGGCTGCTGATGGATCTGTCTACCTGTTGCCCCGGGACAAGACCGAGGGCAATAGCACAGGCACGGCTGCCTCGAACGCAGTGTCATCGGCCAGCGGCGGTAGCTTGAATGGCCACGGGCCGGCCCAGCCGCCCATGCATGGCCACCATGGCCAGCACGGAATGCAGGCGCAACACGTGGGCGGTGGCCTGCCCCAGCAGCAGCAGCAGTCGCGGCTGCCTCCACACCTTCAGCAGCAGCAACAGCACCATTTGCAGTCGCAGCAGCCGGGAGGACAGCAACAGCAGCAGCATCGCAAGGAATGAAAGTATCTGTTGCGAATCGCCGCAACAAAGAGTTGGTTCACTAGTTTCCAGCGCGAGCAGCATCATCGATCCGAGCAAGAGCAGCAGCAGTTCGATTACCGCTACGACTTGTTCAACAACAGTTACCTGTACTATTGAGCGGCGACTTGGATATTCTTCTTAACTCGCTGCTGCAACATGTTGCTGGCAACATTCGTTGCACCTGCTGCTGCTTTCGGCCGTTTGGAGCTGCCTTCATTCGTCGAATCATCCCAAGCCCCCATCAATGATTTACTTATTTAGTCAGCTTGATTGTTATTTATTTTTTAATTAATTAATTAGTTGGACTCGTCCAGAGTCTGGCATGCGAGTCGCATACAGCCCCTTACTTAATTTCAATTTACTAAAAACATTACTTGTGATAAATCCGCTCTTCAACTAAGAACTCTTTAAAAGCCTACATACAAAATGCAAGCAGACAAACGAAAGAAGCAAACAGAACAGAGGAACGAATGTAATCAAAAATGTTTGAAATGAATTTGTAAATCGGTAAAGAACTCACACCCACTCCACACTCCATTCACAATCAAAGCTCGCCCATTTCTTATCAATGCGTCGTCCAACAATATTTGATGGCGAAGCCGTTTACAAACCAATAATATTAGCCTGTAAAATATGAAATCACGGAGATATTTGTAAAAAATAGATAATAGGACAGATGTAAACATACAAATCAATTGTAAAGGTTGCAGAATATTGCTGGACAGTTCATGAAATTCGCCCGTAAGAGACCTAGCAGTAAGCCTAGCCTAGTACGCTATCATCTAGTGAGAGATCTACCTAGGCATTTATCAAAATCACATAAACAAAGCAAACATAACACAAACTAGCGTAGCACGTAGCATCTGTAAATACATAAATTAAAGTTAGATAATCACTAACCCCAAGCTCTAGGCTAGACAGCAACTAAGAGAGTGCTAACACACCTCAAGGAAACTAAAGAAAACACACAAAAAAAATAACATAAAATACAAATAAAACCTAAAAAAAATGGAAGAAACGGAAACAAAACTAAAAAAACAAATACGGAAACAATTGCCCAAGCTAGGGCGGCCCCTTCACTGTCCTGGTAACGGGTTAGTCGATAAGCTATTAAGAGATATTAATATTTAATATTCTTAAACATGTCCTACAGCATAAAGAGTTTAACAATAGGCTAAGCTACAGCTATGCGAAATGATTATACAAATACGATATATACGATATCAACTTAAACAGATCCGCTACGAAAACGAAATTAAAATCTATTGTTAATATAGGCATCTGTATTTTAATTGTTGTAATGAATTTCAAGCCCTTTGAGAGTCGATTTGTCGTCACATTCGAAGCTCTCACGCATCGGAAACGAAAGATATGAAATTCAATAAAAGCGAAATTATTTGTTGTAAATGGAAAATTTAAACTAATTACCTATTGTACTATTGTATTGTACTACTACGCCCTTGGACCTAAAAATACATTAAAAAATTCCCTTCGCGTAAATCCACGTAACATAAACTATGTGAGAGGGTGCTCGTAGTCCTTGAATTACTATTACTACTACTAGCTTGCAAGGATCACCGAGCACTTGTCGACCAATCCCCTTTACTTGTATGTTGCTATATATATTTGTGTATGTTTCATATGAGAAATTTGTATGCTTTAAACGATGATAAACCTTTCCTCAGCTAAACAAAAAAAAAGCGTCCAAATTAAAGAAAAACCACTAAAAAATAACTAACTTGGATTGTTTATTTCTGGGTATTTAATGGGGACATATTTCCATCAAATTTAATATATAGCCATATTTTATTATGCATGAATTTCGGTTTAAATCGGTTTAAAAGTCAATCGACTATATCCTATAGTTTCCATAGGAACAATCAGGAAAATAAAAAAGAAATCAAAACATAACTTTTATAAAAATCCTGCTTTATTTCGTATGTCAAGATCTTCGATTGGCGAAAATGAATACCTTATTATTACAACAACAATGATACAATAAATTGGCCAAACTTAATTTGCTAAAAATTTAAATTGAGTATGAAGATTACCGAAATTTAGTTTTTTTTTTTGGCACAGTTATGGTTTTTTAAACGTTGATTTCCCCACAGAAATTAAAGCGATATCGAGAAAGGAAGCTAAATTCGGATTGCCGAAGTTGATATGTCCTTGTAGATTGCAATTGAACTAATTATTTGTCTACGGCAACAGTTTTTATGAGAACGAACGTGGAAAGAGAGGGAAGAGCGCGATTAATTTCCTTGTTCTACGCTTTTTACCGCTCCTTCCCCTCGCCCACAAGCTGTAGTTCAAGCTACGGCCGCTTGATGGCGTTTCGTTCTAACGACCCTATTACTCCAGATTCGGGGTAACAGGCAAACAGAAGGCAGTAGAAAGCGACTGAAAATTGATATAAACTGTTATAAAACCCTTTTAGCTTCCTTTCTCGTTATCCCTTTCATTTTTGTGGGGAAATTAAAGTTTAAAAAACCCTAGCTTTGCAAAAAAAGATTCAATTTTGATTCGGATTTCGGTTTTCATTAGGCTGTTAAATTTGCATACTCAATTAAAGTTTTTAGAAAACTAAAATTTTGACCAATTTTTTAAAATTTTAATTTTTTTGCCAAAACTGAGACATTTTTTTCGTCTCAGAAATTGGCTTGATCGACGCGGTTTTTTATGCTGATCAAGAATATATATATGATTTATAGGGTTGGAAACGACTCCTTCACTATGGTTCATGCTTCCGACTAATAATATAATCTATATTTATAAAAAATGATGGTAATTGGTAAAATTTACTAAAATACTAAAATAGGAGGTTGTAGTGCTAGCTACAAAGAATCTATATACTTACCCAAACATCTATCCCTTTCCATTTTGAATAAAAATTTCAGGTTTTTATTTAAATTTGATGTATTTTGTAGTCATTTTTCTTTCAAATGTTTTTTTATGCAAATTTGAATTCAAATGAATTTGAATTTAGATAATCCGCCAAATGAAACTTTTGTTGTTATTTGCTGTTTTAGTTTACTGTTATAGGAAAAAACATTGGCATTCGATCTCTGCATTTCCAATACAAATTCGTTGATTTCTGTACCAGGCGAACAGAAGGCAGCAGATGGATGGATGACAAGCAAAATAATTTAAATCAGAAGGTTTGAAACCTAGCTAAATAGTATGCCAGTATCGATAAATGGTTCGAAACTTGGATAAAACCATAGAGATGGCAAAAGATCAAAAACAATAGAGATGGTAAAACTTTTTATAACAGTTTATAACAGTTATCAGTCGCTTGCTGCTGGATTATGTTCGCCTGTTTCCCAAAATCGGGAAACGGGCAATTTGCTTACAGATTTCGGGAATATGGGTGGACTTGAAAGGTTAGTTGTTGTAAATATGATATCGTATTATGATTGTTGTTGTCATAATTTGATTATTTTCCCCCGATCGAAGATCTTGAGCTAACCATTTTCCCCCAATGTGCAACATAGTCAAATTTGAATTCACATAAACCGCCAAATGAAACTAATGTCGATATGACACCAAATTCCTTCAATCTTTTTCCCCTCGCCCACAAGATGTAGGTTAAGCTACGGTCGCTTGGTGGCGTTTTCGTTCTCATAAAAACTTTTGCAGTAGCCAATTAATTAGTTCAATTGCAATCTACAAGGACATATCAACATCGACGAAACGAATTTAGGTTCCTTTCTTGTTTTAAAATCATTTTACTTAGTTTTGGAATAAGCGCTAGCTTACTTTGATTTCAACATTTTAGCATTGGATGTAAATATGCATAAAGTAATTATTCTAATTTCTGTATCGCTCCTATGTCATGCTATTCTCTTATTCTATTCTCTTCTTAAAATAGTGCATATTTTTGAATACAAATCTCAGAGGATGAAATCCATTGATTTAATTTAAACAACCAATTTTTTGAGCTTTTTTCTATCAGCATTAAAAATGAAATTCTGAAATTAAGTAATCTGCAACCCATTTCCCAGCAAATGAAACGCACATTTGAATTAGTTCTGGTTTCATTTTTGGGTATATTCTTCGTCTTTCAATTTCACAATCTTAGTGCCGCTTATAAGTAAAATACATCAATCAAACATTCACATACTCATACAATTTTATTGTCCACTCATTACTAGAATTGAAGCTCGTGTGTTTTTGAAACAGTTTTTATTGATAATAAAATTCCTTTATCTAGCTCGTTGGAGTAACAACTATAATCGGGTAAAAGGGAATTCACAATTCCGTGGCCTACTCGCATAATATTTATTTATATTCATATTCATATTCACATACATATCGATTCGGTGAGCTTTTACAAACATTTCTCTAGAGGTCTAGCTTACGAGGAAGTTGCAGCATTTTGGTTTCTGTGTCTCTCACATTATACTTTGCGTTAATATCAATTTGTAACTTAGCTATATAGTAAATTCAATACGAGTAAAGCTAACAACTTGTGAATCATATCCATTCATTCATTGGCTTAGCCTATACATACAATAGTTACTGGGGGATAGTTTAGGGGGTGGGTAACAATCAGATTGCCTCCACTTCAGCATCAGGGGGAGTGGTGGGAAGGGGGGGTTTCATGGGTTTGACGGGTTTCACAGCTGCAGCAGCTCTATGGCTATGACAGATGAGCTCCATGGAATCTCGCTTAGCTTAGTTTTGAGTTAGAATTGTAGTGGGAGCGCCTATGCTTAACTAGAATACAACATCAGTTAACTGACGACGGCCTGGGCAGCGGGCAGAGCTCCGACTCCTTGCGCCTCTCAATTAATAATATCAACAAATGGAATCGATGGGCAGCTGATCCTGCTTGATGCTCAGCCGACGGGGATTCGACTGCTTCTGGCGGCCACCGGTGCCGCCTCCGTTGCCAGCGCCGGAGACAATGGTGACCCCGCCTCCGGGTCCGCTGGCACTTCCGCCTCCTCCGGTCAGCGTGCTGAGGCTGTTGTTGTTGCTGTAGTTGCTGCTGTTTATGGAATTACCGGAGTTGGTCTTCTCGTTAATACTGGACAGGTTGGGGATGCTGGGCGCTGTCGTTGTGATGGTCAGTCCGCCCATGGTGAACGAGGCGCCGTGCTTGTTATTGTTCAGCGGCTCTAGCTCGCTGGCCAGCACGCCGTTGGGAATGGAATGGGAGCGTATCTGCAGGCGACCCGAATCCAGCGACTCGTCGCTGGCCGGATCCAGGTGATCAACTGACGCGGCTGAGGCGATCCGTTGGAACAAGCTGGCCGAGAGGGTGCGGTCAGCAAAGGGAGCATTGACTCCCAGGCCAGGACAGCTCTTGGCGCTCTTCGTGTACTCCGACTTGAGCTCGTCCAGTTGCTTGGCACTGCACAGCGGTGTGTCCACGTCGTAGGTGTTGTTGAAGAGCGTGTAATCCACCTCATACTCGCCGGTCTCCTTGCGGAAGGATACCACATTCACGAAGCGGTGGCCCCACAGCACCTCCGAGGGTAGATAGCTGCTCCTGGCCTGCGTGGTCATGCCCGTGGACTCGATGACGCCCTCTAAAATGGGAAACAATTAGTTGACATCGCCAGGAACCAATTGGTATCTTAACTCACCCAGCATGACGACCACTTCGAAGCGCTCCTTGAGCATATCCGAGGCGGAGAGCATGTACAGCGGACTGTTTCGATCGATCTTGTGCACTATCGTCGTCGGCCAGATGAACATCAGCCGATCTTCGCCTCCATCGGCGCCCACATGCAGCTCCTGCTGGTAGAAGGGCAACACTTCGCCCTCCTTCGTCACCTTCTTGCGGATGATCTGGGCCCGCACATGAGCCTCGATGATGTGTGACTTGCGCATGTCTCCCACGCGGAACATCAGGCATGGAACCCCATCCCTGTGGCAGATCACCGCATTCCTTGAGAAGAGCAGCGTCTGGGCACGCTTCTTGGGACGCGACAGCTTGGCAAACACAATGCCCACCATAAAGGCCTGGATAAAGACGCCTGTGATGCACTGGATGCACATGGTGAAGATCGCCTCCGGACACTCTTCCGTGACGTAACGATTGCCGTAGCCAATCGTCGTCTGGGTTTCGATGGAATACAGAAAGGCGGTCATCATGCTCTTCACTTGCGTCACGCACACCGTATGCGTCATATTGGCCACCAGTTCGGGTGACTTGTTTTCCAGGAGGATGTACTCCAGATCATTATGTGCGTAGGCAATGATCCACCAAATAAACCCGAAGAAGGCCCACGAGATGACGAAACTGGCGGCAAAAACGAGCAGCGTCCAGCGCCACTGAGCGTCCACCAGGGTCGTAAAGATGTCCTGGAATATAAAGAAGATGGAGATGAAAGTCAGTATTTGTGTTGGGAAAATTAATAAATTACAAAAATAAACAATGATCTTTGAATGCATCTTTAAAAGCATTACTCCGCTGCCAGGTACCATGCTTAAGGAACAGGACTTGATTGCTTGAAGGACAAATCAATTTACATAATTGCAGCCAAAGCGAAAGTTACGCAAACGGAAGAGTGCCAGAGAAGACCTAAATATAAATCCGTATCACAGGCAAGGGGCCCGCCAATCGACCAGATATAGATACATATATGTATATATATATATATATATATATATATGCATATAGCCACGCACTGCCATGCCCCGTGGGGCCTTCGGAACACTCACCTGCAGATAGCGACGCCGCCTCTTGGCCACATTCCCCTGCACGACGTTGCACTCGCCATGCTTGAAGACCACACGTTTTCGGACACGCCGCGAGCTGAACCGTGTCTGCCGGTACCTGAAAGGGAACAGAGACGCGGAGATTGACACATTAATACACATGGGATGGCACGCAAATAGACTCGATTTCTTAGCTAAGGGTTCTGTGGTTTGTTGAAGGGATTTCCCTTTTTCAGCTGCAGTGCGGGAAGCTTCTATTGTCTATTAGGGATTCGATTTACACAACACGTTCATAATCGTTAAGCTAAGTGGGTTGCTCCTATTTTTGGTTTGCATTTCTGATAAGCAACTTTGCCTTTACTTATAATGATTATCTTGGGCACGTGTGGAAAATTTACCTATCTAAAGTCTACTTGCAAGGCAACGAATCTTTTGTTATTTTTTGGGTTGTGTGCAGAAATATATTTAGTAAAAATATTCTACTCTATAACAAGTTAATTATTTGTAATAAGTGCAAATGCTTAGTCTTTAAATTTAAAACCTGACAATCAATATTTATAAAGCTGAACATAGTGACATCTGTCGGAGCGATGCTACCCCCTCTATTTATATATTTTGTATATGGATATCTCTGTTAAGGCATTCTTCCTTACTTATTTGATCGAATTATTATTTCTATATGCCACAGACCTTTGCTGTATGCAAAAATACGCCCATATTTTGAGTTCATGTACTAGAAAACCCACAACAAAAAGTGAAAAAGTGCTCTTTGATATTAATTTGCAATACCATTTCTTAAACCCTGAATTACTAGACTCTGGAACAGACTCTTTGAATCAATAGGAACAATGCACACACCCCACACACACACATGCATATGTCAGCCGATTAAGGCCGGCCTTTGTCCCATGTGATAAAGGATGGCCAACAACAGGAAGTCACAAGACACACAACCCACTGACGTTTGTCTCCGGCCATTCTGGCCGATAATACAAATAGTCATCGATATTGCCGGAATTGGTACATATATCTGATTAATTTACCAAATCATTGCTTGGAGCATAAGGCTCGAGAGGCACAGTACGAACACTAGACCGATAAGGAACAGCATGGAGAGCACTGGGTTTGGCCGGGGACTATCAATCGGCGGATCCGCATTCACCGCGATCACTGGAAACTTTGTTGGGGGAATTATCAATGGTGTGCGACTAGGAATACGCTTAGTCCATTAAGAGCTATAGGTTATTAGCGGCTCAGGGTCGGATTAGCACTGAGGAGACAATCGGAGGTCTTCGGAAGCTCCGCTCTGGATCTCTGGCAGTAACTGTATTATGGTTAATCGCTAACTGGAAAGAGCACCACAACAGCTGAGCTGGCTCTTGCAGTCAGCTTTCGCGTCACTTTGCCTCGCATTTATATTTACATGTTCATTTATATTTAAATTTTGTTTCATTTACTTTACCCGCTTTATCAGCTCGCCTCGCTTTGTGCACTGAAATTTCCCTAGAATGTGCAAAAGTCCCCCCAGACACACAAACTGAGGAACTGAGCTTTGGGGGAGCAGCTCCAAGTCGGAGCTTGAGTCGAACCCTCGCCAGTGGGAGAGGTGCCGATAAGGAGGAACAACTAATGGCATGGTGGAATCAGCAGGCAATGGGATCGCTCGAAACGAATGGATTTGAAATGGCAATTTGGAAGGCATCAATCACTTTCATTAATGAAGCAAGCTTTCTGGGGAATGTGGCAAAAAATATGCACTTTTAATGAATAAAAATATAAATGTTTGCAAGAAAGTTTTTAAGAAAACAAAGAGCAATTAATAACAAAATCTCATTTACTAGGCATTATTAATTTCGTATAATTTAAAGTTTGTTTTCTATGGAAAATTTGGTAATTATAACATTTTATTAGTTTTAATAGAAATCTCTTTAAATCAAAATACTGCAAAAGTGACCTAAGCTAAGAAAAAGATGAATTGAAAATAATTCCCAAAACTCTAGCTAACTCTAGTGATTCCCTAAACTATTTTATAAATATATATATATATATATCTTCAAAGACCCAACCTAGCAACTAACCAAGGTTCTTTCTTGAATTTTAATAATAGTATTTCAGAGGTCTTCAGATAAGACAACTGATTTTATCAATTATCAATTAAGTTCGCTTCTAACTGCTGAATATTTTAGTATCTTTGCAAAAGGCACTTGATGAATCATCGTACCTCTTACCGAATCATACGTTACCTGTACAATCTCATTAAAAATAAATCATTTCGATAAAATACATGTGTGAGAGTATTTCTCAGAACACTGATAAATATCTCTCGCTGTCTCTCCTCCCCCTCAGACACAACTCAATAAAAATTCGTAGAAATCTCCGGGCGACAACCGAGTGCCATTTTAGAGTTCATTAGTTTAAATCTGATGTTTGGCTCATGCAAATAAACCGGCTTGCTTAGCCGATTGTTATTGTTATTGTTTATAAACGTTTTTTATTTTGTTGGGTTTTGGCCAAATGCAATATGTGTGACTGTTGGAGAGGGTTAAAACCGGTCGGGATGAAGTAAAACAAGTTCAATGGAACGGGCAACACACACTCACTGCGGGTATACGAAGTATAATGCGTCAACTACCTCCCAAATGACATGAAATCAGCTGATATTTTAGATTTTCACAGATAGGAAATGCTGAGCTAAAAATACTCGTAATTTTCAGAGGTTATCTAACAGCCGGAGGCCAGATAAGGCGCCCCTTGGGTTATGGCCTGTGCTATTAAAGCTCAGCCTGTGTGCGCTAATCGCGGTGACAAAACAAAACTAACCTTCGACAAGACAAACTCGCCAGAGGAGGAGGTGGTGCAAGGCTGGAGGTGATCGTGATGCCCCTGCCGTGGCCTGTGCACTTCAATCGCCTGGCTAATGGCCAACGAATTGTTTTGCCAATGCAATTGGGCCATTTGTTATGGCCCGTGTCGATATTCCGGAGGTGCAAATAAGTTGACCATGGTCATGATCATAGTCCGAACGGATTCCGCACAGCCAGTTGACGTCATGGTTCTGAGTGGGATTGCTTTTATGGCCCAGAGGAAATTCATTGCGAAAGCTTTTCCCCGAGAAGTACTCTACGTTATATGTACAAGAATATATTTACAAATATATAAAGTACTTTATAGACAACGTGCTGCAATTGCTGTCCATAAATCAAAGTGGGAATTGTGAACAGAATAAAGGCAGACAGTATGTCAGTTTTACAGCACGTTTCGTAAGTGACAGGCGCCGATACAGTACTTGATTTTCAACTAATGCCGGAAGGCTTTCCTCCCGATGATTCAATATTTATAATATTTCCAATATAATCCCTTCAATTCTGTAAGTTGCGATAAGTTAAATAAATATTGTAGCTTGCAGTTGAGTAGCCCCTGGTGAAACGCAGTGTACCTGCTTATTTCCTCATTTCTGTTGGTTTTCTTTTGCCAAAAGTGCAATTATGAATCTGAATATATCCGCCATAAGTTGTTTAAAGGCCACTTGGCCACTCACCGAAACCGTGAACATTTCAGGCCAAAAACAAAAGATTGGAAGAGAACAAAACATCCTTTCATGGGCCTTATGTAAACTTTGATCCGTAAGATACATACATATATAGAATGGGATATAGTATGTTTATTAGCAAAGGTGGCAAATGGAACTGAATTTTCAGGCAAATATTTATGCCGCATTCGATTAAACATTATAAGTTTAAATGCGCAGATGCATATATGTACAATGAACATATAGACATTAGCTATACTATATATATATATATCTACACTTGTGCACATGCTTTTATGTATTCACAGATCGGGGCGAGGTTCAGCTGTTTAAATAACCTTCAAGGGTGACTAGCTGGGTGGCTGCAAACAGTTATGAAACGTCGTCAAGTTATGGAAAACTGATCTTTGGACTGCAGACAACAATGCATAACTATCTGTACAGAACCGGAATCGTGACTATAGATTGGCAAAGATATAAAAATAGGAAATGCACTTAAAATATTCCCTGATTCGAGAAATACCACTAAAAGAATTACACCTCCATCAGTTGATTGTATCTTTTAGTTTCAAATATATTTACACACTTTTCAGAGATGTGTCTATGCTTAATTGATTTCTAATCATTAGAGAGATAATGTTAACATTTCACAGGCATTTAGAATCCACTTATTGAAGATCAATAAGATTAATCAATAAATCGTCTCTCCAATTTCACGCTCACTTTGCCTTAAGGCACTTAACCGATCGATGATCGATCTCTCTCTCTCTGTAGATGGGATTTACCTGAGCAGCTCCTCGCGCCACGACTGCTCGCTGGAATGAGTGGCTCTGTAGACAATCATGGACAGCCGGCTAAAACTGCGCCGCAGCTCAGACATGGTGGGGCCGGTGATCGATGATCCTACGCGACGGGAACTGGGATCACAAGGGGAATACTGTTGGTTGCGATCGGTTCTCTGCACAGAAGTGTGCCTTTATTATTGAACTTTTGTGTGTTTTTTTGGCAAAACAAAATAAAAAGAGTACGAAATCGTTTTCTCTTGTGCGCTAGTTTGTCATTGTTATAAAAATAAAGCACAGGCAGTGTTTCATCAGGAGGCGACGACGGGCCGAGCAGCCCAATAAATCACCCAAGCGAGATCTCAGCATTTCGAGGGAGCGAGGGGAAGTGGGAGTGGGAGTTGTGCTGCTAACTTTCAAATCGAGCCACTTTTCACTATTCCGGACGGCCGGCTAATTAACTTGTAAAGCGCGTAGAATGTCACGCCTTTTGTGCTACTTTTTTGTTTTTTTGTTAAATTCTTTTTTTATTGTCGGTTGTGTGAACTGCGCGATCGAACAACTTTGCGCCAACTGTCGGCAAGCAAATTGAAATTCGCCCTCGTCGCTGCAAACAAAAATTCAGCGTTCGCTGGTGTGTTGATATTAGTCCCGCTCCCGCTTCCCGCTTCCCGCTTGCCACTCCCCAACCGCCCGTCAATATCTGTTGTGTGTAGAATTGAATGCCACACAATAAGTTGTTGCTGTGCTGCCCGCCTCATTTACTCATTTCACCTAATTACACATGCATTTATGCATGTACATGTGGCTATAAGCGAGCGGGAGCGGTACGCCAGTTCATATTTATCAGTTAGGAACATGGCTATCTGTTTGCTATTTGCCTCATTAACGCGATTGACACATGTCGCACCTGATGATGATGATGATTTTGGGACAATGAAAAATGCTTTCTGGAGTTCTGGAGGTGATCTTCGATCTTCACTTGTGCTCTGCGTCAATGATATGTATGGATATGTTTTTCTTCGAACTTATCCCCCCACGGTTAGCCATTTAATTTTGAAACGCAGATAGCGACAGATCACTCAGTGCCAGATATATATATTGGTATATATCTTGTATTCTCTTTGACTTATCCCCCCTGAACCGGTTCGGGCTGCCTCGCACTTTGCTCGTTCAAAAATAGCCAGAATTTCCCGCATGGGAAATACCAATAGCGATCGCCCAAAAAGTTGAATGAACCAATTTGGGGTTATAGCCATTCGCTCTCAAAGGAGTCAACTCCAATGGATACTCATTATAGCCAAAATCAAAGCGCCATACAGCCATATCTCGAGTGTCTACTGTAATCTATTCAATGAACCCAAAGAAAAGATTGCTGGCCATAAACCTCGGCAAGGGAAGTACCTCTCAGAACCGTCTGAGCCAATAATGCTCATGAGTAATTTCTTACACGGAAAGTTTGTGGATCATGAGGGTCCCAAACAACTGCCACAGGTTATCAGGCAAACTCCAGTGACGTCAAGGCTGTGACGCACCTGTCCAGGTAATCGCCGCATTTGTAGTCAAGTGTTGATATCGGTGTAAAGATATACAGTCTTATGAATAGGCGCCGACTTATATAGCAGCGATATGACCATAACTATGACTAAACTGTTGACAGTCCGAGGAAAGCGTAGTTATTTTTGGCAGCCAACAAGCCAACAGTAGTCAGCAAGAGATTCCATGAAGCCAAGAGGAGATTGTAAAAGGCCAAGTTGCTCGGCTTCTGTGTGATGTGCGTTTAAGATAGGCCAAACCTTGTGGAGGTTCTTAAAGTTCACCGACTTTGCTAACAGAAGCATTCCTAAGTTTATAAAACTTTAAGTATTTTTGGGTAAATACTACCAACATAGCTTAGTTGTATTCTGAAGAAAGTAATAATAAAAAACTTTAAAAGACTTTGCTTGTCTTGCTGGCATACTTTATGGTAATTAGAGAAATCCATCTGACTTCTTGCTCTTTAGTAATTTAATTCGTGATAAATTATTTGATAATTCCATAGCAAATAAAAGCCTTTCTCCATGTTCCTCATTACCTTGAGAATATCCCCTGTTAAATTCGAAATGAAAACATTTTCTCCCAATCCCCACAGAGATATTATTAGCTCCCAGAGTCACGCTGACAACGTGTGTCTTCGGTAAACCAGAGCAAATAAATTGAGCAAGCAATTAGCACTTCTATTTATCGGCGATATTTTGTTAAGATATTTGCCGCCGATTGCGTCTAGTAAGTTTCCACCTGGAATTGCGAACTCAATTAGTGTGTAAATAAAGAAATTAAGCGCTCTTTTCTTCCTCCATTCGCGGCAAATACCAAACAGATGTATCAGTTTAAATATTGGCGAAATAAATGTGAAACAGCGGATATTTGCATATGAAGTTATCGGTGAAATGTTCGGCATTAACTGGAAAAGTATCTGCCAATGAGCGAGACTGGTTTGTATCTGTATCTGTATCTGTATCTGTCGCGATCTTGAGTCACCGGCTTCGAAGCCAAGCCCAAGTCGGAGCCCCAACCCCGATTCGAGGTGCTAATGAAGCTCTGTTGGTAGGTAGTATACCTTATCATCTGTAATTCAGTTTATCTGCCGTAATCGTGGCACACTTGTAAATAATAGCAGGAGGAGCACACCACACTCGCGAGATAAACTGGGCAAATATTATGGCCATGTGACAACGGCCTTGTCTGTCTTGTCAGCAGGTCTTGGAAAAGAGGTTGCTCAAGAAATGCCAAAAGCTGGGGCAGCAGGGAAAGTCATCAGCTAGAAGCGGTGGTGGGCATGAGCCGCTTGTTAAGCTAATCATTACACGCTTTCTGCACCTGAAGACAACGATGGCAGTTAAAGGGTGCGGCGGAGATCCTCGGTTTATGGCTCTGGAAAGCTGGAAAGTCGTTAAATTGCCGCGACACTAATTGCAAAAAATTGATGGCATTCAAGACTTTTACTTTTGCTCAGATCTGGCTTAAGTTTTCGAGTTAATACAATTTTTTAGCTAAACCCAAAGATTTGTAATCTGTAAAATGATAAGATACTCGAATAAAAAGTTACATTTCTTCGCTTGTACAGTCTTCTCAAAAGCTATTCAATTACTTAATTCCCACTAGCTCATCCTCTTGGAAGGTTAACATCTAATTAAATATTTATTTAAATTTAAATAGATTTTAAATCACACCTTGAGCCTTGACCTTCTTCTGCGCCGTAACACCTGAAAATCCCCCAGATAAGCAATATGCTGATATCTCCCTAATTTCGCTTATCTATGGCGCGAAAGCCCTAATAGTTATATATTTTCGGGCACCGCAAATAACCAAGCGGAGCCATATAAATCGAGCAAACAAAGGAGCGTGGAGGGATTGCAGGTATCTTAAGGTGGAAAACCTTAGCAAAGCCCAATTACTAAGAGTGTGTGTGTGTGGCATATCGCCAAATTGGTAAATTGGTTAAGTGGCAGCTTGGTAAATAAATGCATGCCGGCCTCCAGTTTATTCATAAAGGTAAAATGCCGGCATTTAAATTCCGCTAGCGTAGCGCACATGGCTGTGAGGGAGAGCAAGCTTCCTGTAAGAGTGCCGCCTCATACAAAAATGTATCTTTGAGATACAATCTCCTGGCGAGATCCGTCATCTGGGCTTCTCTTATACATACTAGCAGCTGTTGTGCAGCATGGCACACATATTATAAGAGTTTGGTTGCCATGCCATGCTTTTTGTTTTGTTTGGCTTTGTTTTTGTTTTTATGTTTATTTTTATTTATTTCTTTTTTTTTTAGGTTGGTTGGACTGTACTCTCTACACTGCAATAACTCAGATGCGTTGCCTTGCTCTCGATGTCGATGCTACAAGTTCACTCCGAGTCGAGTTCAATGCAAGACAATCGAGTTTTGTTGCTAATAATTGTTTATTGTTATTGTTGTTTTGGTGTGGCAAGCACGTGCTGCTGCATCTCGGCTTTCAAAACAATGCAATTCGAAAACCTGTTTATTTAAGAGCTACACCAGTGATAAATGAAATCGGACAGGCACTTAAACATGGCTTAAAAAATCAGTATAGAGGCGGAAATTTTTATTGGGATTATAATTTAAAAACACTGCTTTCTGGTTGTGTATTTGTTTGGGTTCTTCCCAACTTACTCGTACATGGCATCTACGAGATCACGCTCCCAGGTCATCAGGCGCTTCATTTTGATGCTGGAAAGGGTAGACTCACTCTCCGGGGGACAATTACGGATGCGGATGGATTCCGGATTTTCTATTTTTCGTCAGAATCGGAGCACGCGCTGCTGCGTTGTATAACGGCGGCTATGTAAATTTCTGCTTCTGCTTGCGGCTTTGTGGCTCTTCTCTGTTTGGTTTTTATGCGACAATTTTGCGGCGATTTCGATGGCAACAACAGTGGCGTCGTCGTCCGCTGAGCAGAGAAATGTTGGGTTGACAGCTCCTCCGCACAACAAAAACTAAATAAAAGCGCGGGGCAACCTTGGCTACAGTTGTTGTAGTAGTTGTAGTTGTAGTTGTCGTCGTTTTTGTTGTTATTTATTATAATTTTTGCAGTTGTTGTATTACAATTATTATAATTGAAATATACGTTTAGGAAAACAAAAGATTCGAGCACTTTTTCAGATTAACCGACGGATGAAAGCGTGGTGACGTTATCGCTGGATACACTCGGTTGTGTGAGGCAGGTTTCGGTTGTTGTTTTTATTTTGTAAACTTTTAAATGGTTTTTCGATTTTTATTGGCTATTTAAATTTATATTCCTTCCTTCCACTTTACTGCGCTTAATCACAAATGCGTTCTTTTTGTGGTGGGAAAGGCAAAAATGGTTTTTATTTTGAAATAAACAAAAGCGCTCATTATATTCACAGCAAACGCTCTGCGTGGAGCAGCACACAAAACGGTTTGTAGATGATTTTAAATTTTCAGTTTACGGTAACGGTATACGCGCTCAGTAACTGATTTAACGGCAATGAGCACCTGTGTTGCACGAAATGCGTTTAAATACGCTCGGTGGGTCTCCCTCTTTGTGGGCGATCTTGCAACGGAAGAGCGTGAGAGAGCGGAAATGAGCGAGAGAGCACGACAGGTGTATAACTTTCTGCGAAGACGGCTGAACTCAAACTGA
The DNA here is from genome assembly GCA_035046345.1 of Drosophila birchii. Classification (NCBI taxonomy): domain Eukaryota; kingdom Metazoa; phylum Arthropoda; class Insecta; order Diptera; family Drosophilidae; genus Drosophila; species Drosophila birchii. The sequence goes on from JAWNOA010000064.1 coordinate 7,261,789, forward strand.
AATGCTCGGTTGACAGCTTTGTTGCTTTTTATTATTTTGAGTTTTAAAAGTGGAAGACGCGATAGCAGCCGGCAGCAGGCAGCAAGGCAGGCAGGCAGGCAGCAGCAAAGCAAAAGCAGAGGCAAAGCAGAGGCAAAAGCAAAACAAACACACAGAGTGACAACAGCAGCGTGTAGCTAACTCACAGATACTACCAACACATTCAAACATACCAACGGGCCAAACAAACACTCTCAACAAGCATGAAATACAACAGCTGATAAAGTTCGCTCGTTTCTCTTCTTTTGTGTGTTTGTGTGGAGATTAAAAGAGGAGGGAAGGCATCACACGAGGGGGGTGACGGGGGAGAGCCCGACAGGAAGCTCCACTCTGCCGACGCCTGACTTAATTCGCCCTTAAATCACAGCAATTAACCCTGCCGATACATCCCCCTTGACAGCCGATCGTTGCAATAAATTGACATAATGCCGCAGCGCAAGACGACAGACAAGAGGCAGTTAAGCGAAATATATTCGAGTCGTACGACAATCAAGTTTAAAGATTTTCGCCAATTAACGCGTATAAAACTCAATTTATAACTGCAGTTTCATTAGTCCCATAAATGTGTGTAACTATGTAAATTTGTATGTGGCATCCTCGCATATATAAGCGTTTTAACCCTACAACTGTTGCCATATTCACGATAATCAAATCGGGCACGTCTGCTTATTCAATCACGATTCGTTCGTTAGACGATTAGCGGCTGGGGAATCGGTGGAAAAAATGCAATATTATTTTAAAAAAAAATATAGATTCCGCAGTAAAGAAAAGTCGCCAATTACTTTCTATCCTTTTGCATTTCAGAAAATTTATAGCCACCTTTCAATCTTTTTTTGATATTCCTGATATTTTTTGCTTTGCAGTTATCAGCGGGGGGAGCCACTCTTTGCACACGACCAACTTTTAGAGGTTCTACTTATTTCCAGGCGGTACTTTGCTATCACATGATCGACCCGTGGTAACATGGACTGGACTGGCCAAGTCAAGGGAAGGCTCAAGTCATCAAGTATACTTGGTTTCTAGGATTAAATGATCCTCCATAGAAGGTCTGCTGACAGGGTTTCTAAAGGGGAAATCAATCTTAAGTATCACTAAATAGAAAAACTATTGATTAGCGAGTACTTTTCCAGGAAGTTTGTTTATGGTTCCAATTTATTAAGCGCTTTGATTGATATTTTCAAAGCCAGGTTTTTAAATGAACAGCAAAGGTGAGGCAGGTAAAATTATCTCAATAGTTTAGATAGGTTTAAAGCTTGACTTTTGTACAAGATAAATCCTTCACATGGACTTATGAAACTTTTGTGGCTAAAATCCATCATCAATTCATCAACAGATTATTTAATAAAGATTTTTTTATTAAAATATATCCAAATTCACTAAGGGATTATGTCCTATTAATGCGTTTATGTAAATTAATCTAATGAAAATAATGAAAAACTATAATTAACAAAAAACAACAACGTTTTGTCCCATAGGCTTCCTCAGAATGAACACGCGCAAAACGTTAGTTAATATTTACAAGGGCTTATAAAGCCATTAAGCTATTCTGGCACTTTCCCCTTGATCAATTTACAACATTTAAGCGATAATTGCCTGTCTAGATCTTTGCCCAGCCCGAACCCAAGTGGCCATAATCAACGGGTCGTCGTCACTGGCCAACGATTGTCGGACGGTGATTCCGCGGGGAATTATCAAATGGATCTATCATAATAAAAATAATTAATTTCGCTGAATCGTGAGCAATCGTTGGCAGACGTTCGGACAAGCTCGAGTGGCGCACGATCGCAAATATTGGCCAAATCAATTGCTAACGGAAATGAGGCGGATGGCGGGAAAGCGACAGACCGGGAGTGCTGTGGTATGAAAATCAATCATACGCACCGTGCGCCGAGCAGTCAGAGAAGAAGAAAGTGTGTCGAATGCGCTACAGGGCATAAATATCGGCATCGACATCGACTCAACCACTCAACTTGGCTATTTATAGCCTGAACAATCCGAACAATCGGAAACAAGCCGACCATTGACGAGCATAGCTCGCAGCATCCACATACATAGGAAATCCCCTCGGTTCTGGCATTCGGCCAGCCGAAATGAGTCCATCGTTCGAGCAGTTAACACGCTCTTAATTAACTTATGGCCAGGCCAAGTGAATTGCCAAAACCGAAAGCCGATCGAGTATTGAAATTTGAGGCTCCGGCATTATGCATTATGCAAATTTATGTCAAGGCAAGGGGCAGGTGCGAGTCGTTGACTCTCTGGCTGGGAGAACGTTCTCATAAACAGCGTGGAGCTGCGTATGCCGAGGCATTAGTGCTCGGTAAACACACGCGTAATGTCAGGGGCGTTCGTTTGGTACTCATACTCGAACTCGCCGCAGAAACCGACTCTACTCCCAATTAAGGCTGCTCGGAATGAGCATCTAAATCTGAATCAGAACAGAAACATAACCAGAATTTGTATCTGTATCTGTATCTGTAGAGCAGCTTACACGCTGTGCTAGTAGCAACAGGCGGAAATAATATTTAATTGTCCACCCACTGACGGCGCTCAAATCAAAATAATTCAATTTTGTCATTTCAGGCAATCAAGTCAAAAGGTTTATCTCGCTCTAGTGACTCGGCTCTCATACTACAGTTCCACGACTCTCCAGCTCCAGTGACCAACAGACGTCACCTCCATTTGCATATCAAAACGTACATATGTAGTATATCGTATGAGCTATCAATGGACTGGGACACGTTTCTCGCAAAAATAAAGAACCAATTCAATGGGAAGTGCACCGAATGCGGTTTGCTTACCGTCAACACATTGCCTTGCGAGATGTGTGGGTTCTCGGATTAAGTGCTTTAACTTTGCTGAAATATTTTTAACTACAGATTCTTGGAAACTCTTACAGAATGCCAAAAGAAACTAATATTGGCTTTACATAAGAAATATAGATTTTAGGGGCTTATTATTTGAGATATTTTAAGTGTTGCATGACTAAGAGCTTCTTGGAAGCTGTTGCACAACTCATTAACAGAGAAAGGGGGAGGCGGAATTTGCTAGGCACAATTAAATCCTCAAAAGATAACATAAATCCCTGAAATAACATTCTGAGGAAATGCAGAATTGAAATAAGATTCTGAGAAAATACGAAATTATAAGATACAATTTCATCAGTTTCTTTTTAATAAATAATAAATGTCTTTATGATATAAAGTAACAATAAGTATTTCAAACAATTTTAATTTTAATTTTAAAAAATGTTACACTTTTTAACAATATTATTGTTTGAAATTACTGCGAATGTTCAAATTCTTTGCTAATAGCTTTTGCCCATATAACGAGACAAATTCAATATTTATTTAAAACTAACTTGCAAAACTATTTAAAAAAGCAAATAACAGCTTACAGAATTATATTTTTAGCGCTTAGCTGCCAGTTTGAAAGGAAATCCCTTGTTTTTAACCATCTCCCTGACCAACGTTGCGTATGAGTAATATTATCCATTTATGCATTACTCATACGCAGTGTTGGCTTTACTAATCTTATCTCTTTTCGTCACTCACCTGGTCAGTGGTCCCGGCGATTCGCTGACCGCTTTAATGGATCTACGGATCTGTCGATGGAAGCTGCCCAGTATGGACTCTTTGCGGGAGAGCTGCGTACCGCTTCCGCTCGACTCGCCGCCCGTTGAATTGATATTAGAGGCATACGTGGACGTTCGCTTGTAGGTCTCCTCCAGACAGCCTGCTGTTCCCTGCTCCGATCCCACGGCAGGTGTGGTGGCTGCCACCAGTTGATCCACATTCAGGGGAGTGGTCTCCTTGGAATCGTTGTTATTGCTGCTGCTCATCTTGACTATGCTCGGGGCACTGGCCTTGTCCTTGTCCTCGGGCAGGAGCTTCGCCCAGGCATTCTCACCCACCAGATCCGACTTGTCCACTATCATTTTTGGCATTGACTAGTTACGGCTAAGTTAGTTACAATTGCTGGTTGCACTTTGAGTGCTCACTTTGGTATATATCGCAAGGGGAAGGGGGGGGAGTCTTCGGAGCTCGTGTTATAAGGGAAAGTTTGAGTAGCTGTTCAGGGCGCGTTTCTTTTGCAGTCTGGAACCGTGCGAGCCAATCATGGATGGTTCTTCGCTGGCGGCCACGTTGTTATCTGCAACCAAATCGGAACAGAACAGACACGAATTCAGATTAGAGTTTGGCTTATATTTATATTCTGGGGAAGTTATCAGCCATCTGGGGCCAACTTGAGACATTGTCACACCGCCCACATCTCATTATTAAGTTAACACTTTTCATCGTTTTCAAACATTTTAACACACTTAACAAAGTCCTAAAGTTCTGTGGTTAGCCAATTCGTGAACTTTACTTCGCGAACTGCGGTTTCACTTTATGGTAGCTATCAATCTGTCTGGAGGTGCTCGTCTCCAATGGGAACGAACTGAGGGTGGAAAGCCACACTCTGGGAAAAATTTAACACGGCTATGCTTTAATTTCCTCAATTTTCATAGAGAAATGCCATAATATTTTTAGTTTTTATTGGAATCTTTTGGCTATCGGTTTATATTGCGCTCTTGTTTCGAGCAGCTTTAACTTTATGAAGATGCTATCCCAGGCTAAATATAACAATCTATATTTTTAAGGAAATTTCAGGTTATTTTAAAGTAAATATTATTCGATTTTATTGATTTTTTAAGATACAACTTTTTGTAGGCACAATTTCTATAATACATTTCATGAAACTTAACATTTTACACGACACTATTAAAATTAGTCATTTCACTAATCACCAAAATATAATTATATTATTTCTTTCTATTTATGTTTTCTTTAATTTTCTGACTCACTAAATTCAAACACAAGTTTACCAAATTGATCTTAATTTCTCTCATTTATCGCACTGAAAATAATTGGATATCCTGTTGTTTTTGACCAAAGTTTCCCTACTGCGCTGCAAATATTTTTGGAACGATTTTTGCATTCAATATTTTGGGAAAAATAAACATTTACAAAATGTACACTGTCTCGCAATAAACTGATGTTAAATTTTGTTTATAAAATTTAGCAAAATCGTAGCCCGAGCGGGAAGAGCGAGAGGAAAAACGTTATGCTCGTAAAATATATGAACGATAATTTGGTGTATGTTTTTGTTGGAATATTTCCATAATTTCATATTTCAGCGCTAAGCTGAATTTTTTTATGCAAATTAAATGCCGTCAACATTTTATTTTCAGGTTCTCGCCGAGGTGCGAGACCATAAACGGAAAACACCAAAAATAAAATAATAACAAGAAGCTAACAAAACTGTTTTCACTCGGGGACACTCCACATAATTTCCCCAAATATATAGTTTGTTTTATGAAAACTTTACACACAAATTGTTTGTTACAATTTCTTAGTTTTACAGATCATTTTCTGGAATATTTTTAACTATAAATTATATTGTTTTCACTCGAAACAGTCTCTATATTTTGGCTGTCTTTTTAAAGCAATAAAATTTGTATTTAATAAGTTTCTTTAATGACAAATTAAGACTCTAACAAAACAATATCACTCAATATTAATAGAAATAATTATTTTGTAATCTTTCATGTTACGTTTTTTTGTATATTTTATTTAAAAGTCTTTCTAAGTTCAGATTATTTTTTTAGCTGGATATTTTAATGATGATTTCCAATACAAATTCTCAAAAATGTATAATTTTATGTGAAACTTCACCCACGCAATTTTGTCTTTAGCTGATTTTTCTGTTGTTTTTTTCGAAACTAACAGCTAACAGTCAATTTTCACTTTATGCACACAACACACTTTGCCTTGAAAAGGATGTTTTTTGCAATTATTTAACTCGAAACTTAACCCACACAATTTTGCTCCTGTTTTCCGGCCGTGGACCGTTCGTTATCAGCGAAACGCCCGCGACTTTCGTCCGAATTTTTGAACTGCGAACCGCGCGCGACTTTCGAAGTGGACCTGCTAGGGACGAGACGAGATTGGAGACTGGAGCTGTATTTTGATTTCGGATTTGTATATTTTTGCTGCCTTCAGCTCGGCCAGCGTACGCACGCGCACAACGTGGGAACAGGTGCGAGCGGGATGGGATGCGGGATTTGGGATGTGGGATGTGGGGAGGGAGACGAACTGCCACCGGCGGCAGGTGGCGGGCCGCAGGTGGAAATGGAGGAGCGGAGAAAAGCTATTACCGTTTGTTTTTATATTTGAATTCTTTTGTTTTTTTGCGCCTCCGTTGTGAACGAGCGGCGTTCGCAAATTGACTTGGCGCTCGAGTGCGCGTTGCCTGTTTTATTATCCAAAAGTGAGCAGCAACAACAGACGCTGCCGCAGCAGCAGCAGCCGCCGCCGCCACAACAACTACAACTACAGGCCCGACCGGTAGCGTCATCTAGCACACACATTTTTATCGAGTTGTTAGCCAAACGAGGCGTCGCTGCTGCGTCGGCGTTCGCTTCGGACTTGGTCGCCAGCGTTCGGCTCTCTCCTCCGCCCTCTGTCTCCTCACCCCTCCACCACACCCCACCAGCTCCTCCTTGCTGGTCTGTTGTTATTATTATTATTGTTTTTGTGATTTTGCTTTGCTTTACAGAATCGCCAAATCTGTCATAAGGTCGCCGGCGGCGCTGTTGCTGCTGCTGCTGCTGCTGCTGCTGACTAACAGATGTTGGCGCCAAGTGATAGCCGGCAGAAGCTCTTGTGGAGAAAGCAGGAAGGAGTGTGTGGGGGCGGAAGAGAGCGTAACAGGTGGGGGAATCCTTTTCAAGATGTCGACGGGAAGAGCGCAAAAAGATCCCTATCGATAGCAGGGGCGTACTTTGTAGGATAACGACCAAGAGGGGTTCCTTTGTTAAGTAACAGCGTAATGGAGCTATAAAAATCTCAAGTATTTTTAAGATTTTCTAATGTCGGTATGATATTTGTCGTCCACATGACGTATACGTGATAAATTAATACACGCCAAGAAGTAGGCAATACTTTTGTACATATTACATTATTATTACATTAGAAGATATTGTTTTATGATTCTTACTATATTATTGTTCTCATTTATTTGTTATACTTTTAACTGAAATTTATAAAAACAAAAATGTTACGCATAAATTGCCTTCTCTCATTATTTTGTCTACACAGATATTTTCTTTTGAATTTTTAATTTATGGTTCTCTTTATTAATAATAACAAATATTAATTACAATAATAGATTCTTCGTATTATTATTAATTTATTATTATAAGTCTTCAATTTATTTTTTAATAAATAAATAAGTAAAAATAAGATATAAGAAAAAAAGGGTGCTTATTCCCTGTTCCCCGAAATACGCCCCTGTAAGCTGCTAATCAATCAAAAGTCACTATCGTAAATTGACAACTATGGTGGCTGATGTGTGTTAACCCCCAAGTGAAAAGTTCACAGAAATATATGGCCCACTGATAAAGCCATGTCAGCTGATAGTGTCGCCCACAATTTGCATCGTAAATCCCTCACTTTTGTCAGCTCCTGCGACCTGAGTCCATCTCTTTTCCCCTGGCTTTCTGTCGTTACTCGGTTGACTAAGCTATTCTAAGAACTTTGTAAATGTTACTATTTGTTGCTTTTTGAAAAGATGTGATTAAAACGATCTTATAAATATTCATTAATTCAGTAAGAAACGCAGTTATTTAAGCTGATTTCTGACGTATTTTATGATTTTATGATTCCTAAAGGTCATTTCAATTTTTATTGATTAAATATATTACTAGATATTAATACCACTATTTTTAGTAGTTCTTCAATCTTAAAACCTAATTGATGGTTTATTTTTAAATTTACACGAATTTACGATTTTTTTATTTCCTTAGTTATTTCAGTGTTTTTGATTTCCCCAAAAAATAAGAAGCTATTAATTATATAAATATTACTCATACCCTTTCGAACCAAAAACACTTAAATAAAAAAATACATTACTATCACGTTGTTTTAAAAAATCTTAGTTTTTCCCCGTTGACTTTGTTGTAAACATTTTTTGCTGCCTTTTTTTTTCACCTGGACGCAATCTTGTTCGCTGGCAGCGAATGCAAACACAATCAACGTAAAGTGCAAGGTGTCACATGCTGTGGAAAATACTCGTGTAAGTATAAATGAAAATGCAAATGCAGTGATTCATTGTGCCTGCCTGCCTCTAATACGGCCATTACAGTAAATGGGTAATTGAATAGGTGTCCGGACCGGGAGAATCACGAATTCAATTTCGGCAGAATGGAATCAAATAAGTTGGGTGTGCTTAATTTAGCCCAGCTCTCTAGTATTTGATTTGCGGCCAATTTCGAATTAATCGAGCATACACGGCACGTGTCACAGAAATCTTTAATGAAACAACTAAACAAATCCCAAATATCCAAAGTGAGAAGTCATACAATATTAATTACAGAATTTCTTGGAATTAATTATTACGAAATGCTATTATTTCATTACAAAATATAAGCAAGTTATAATTTAATGTCTTTTCTGTAAAGTGCTGCTTAAATTACTCAATAAATTCTTGTTTATTTTGTATTTGAAATTTTGAGAGGCTGCTTATTTTTTAAATTGTATTAAAAATTCTTTGTAAATTTCGTAGCTATGCAGGCACACAATGCACTGGCTGGTGGCCTAACGTCAATAACTGAATTATTTACCCCGAATTTTCCATGCACATCGCTCTGAAAATGAATCCCACTTATGAGGTTATATATATTTACTGGCATGCCTCTGAAACTGGAACTGTGGAACTGCCCTGTCTAATAGCTAAAGCATTGCGGTGAATAAATGCTCAATTGTCTTAGATACTGATCTTATTATATAATTGCATGGAAAGGGAACGGATTTGTTATGTGAAAAGCCATGTCTTGTGAGCGTGTGTGTGGGCAGGCAAAGAACACGAACCAGTTTCAAGTGTGCCAATTAGGCAATCCAGCTTAAGTCCCGACTCCCCCAAGCCCCTGACTGTCTTTAACATTGTGACATGTGCCGGCTAAACTGGTGAATAATGTTTATACACGTTGACAAAATGAGGAGAAAGAGTAAATTAATATGGTACAATTTTTAATTAATAAGTAAAAGATACAAATTTAAAATAAATCTATATAAAAGTACTTCTTTTCTTTATCATGTGTGGGATTGCCATCTTGAAATCTCTTTTAATTTGCAGACTTTTCTCCCTGTGTTATTGTTTAGATATAAGCTGAGACTGTGTAACCACAGCTTTATTGAAAATTTGTGCATCCGCTTATTTGTCAAGGTCGTCTTTACAGAACGGAGAATTTCACGGGCAGCTTTTGGGGGGGAACCACTTGAAGAAGCTGCCTCAGGGGTAAGCCATCAGCCAGATTGGGTTATTTGCATGAGCACACACACGTGGCTGTTCCACGGGCGCAATACGTGGTGCACGTGGTGGTGCTTCACGGTAATGTAATCCCGCTCAATGGGCCATGCAAGAATTTTCCGACCAACAATTCACAAAAGCTCGATTTTAAAGTAATCCGCTGGCACGCGTCCACAATGTTTATTGAATATTACGACAGATAAATTAATTCCAACTGATAAATATGTTAGGGAAATAATAAATTGGTTGATTGATATAAATTAAATGAATAATAGGGGATTATTTAATGGTTTACAGAAGTACTAGTGATAGTAGCTAGGGAGTTTATGAATATAAATATGTCTAGACTTATTGCAAAATATACTCCCATAAATAAACAATCCTTGATGATTTGATCCTTTGCCTCCTTTCCAGTTTACAGCTGTACACCTTCGGGCGACCTAGTTTCTATTTGTAGCTATTTTTAGCCAGCAGCTGGCAGGCGAATTGAGGCCTTGGCTAGCAAGCTGCATGAATTGTTGCTGACCAATAACTGAGTGCCGGCACGTACAGCGGATGGGCCAGCAGTTGCATTAAATCGGTGGCATGGGTGCCTAACACCTGGTACAACCTACATACAACCTGCAACCTAAGCGCCAGCTTAACCACTGCACGTCAATGTCATTGTGTGCCGTGCATTCCACAGAGGGGGAGAACACAGGGATGCGGGTCAGTTCTATGACGTCCTTCGTTGACCTATCGGCGGCTATTGAACCCGACGTGTGCCTGGCATTGCATGACACGGCCCTCAAAAGTGGGCTAACCATGAGCCCGCCATTTGCATGCCATCCTGCCCAGAAGTGACCTAGGACTCGGGATGCCCGTGAGAGAAGCCCACGATGGAAATCCTTTATGGCCAGAACGTGCCGCAGCTGCAAGGCCCCACCTCTGTGGGAACCAAACTTGAATAGATTTTTATATATATATATTGAAGACAGCTGAAGATTTATTGGCCAAATAAAAGTTAGCACTGAGTTGACACAGTAAATGGAGCCTTCAAAGTTAATTGGCTAAAGCAGTTCGTGATGTTGCCCAAGGAGAGGAATGGAAATCTGAAGGAAACTGGAGATAAATGCTTAACAATTTGTCAGGGGATTAATTTTCTGCTGTTCTTGAAGGATCTTGGTCTTATATTTCATGACATTTCCAATGTTAATGTTAATAAAGCTAGCGAAAAAAAAGGAAAATTTCGGAAATTTGATTTATTGCTCACAAATAGTCGATTCTCAAGCATTTTCCAGCGATATCAGCTAATATAGATTAACGTTAGCGCCACTTCTGTTCCCAGGGAACAGTCTCTAATTAAGTTGCCAATGGACGTCATCCAAGATCCCCTAATCCAAAGTTATCTGAAGTGTGCGACTTCCCCATGTGACTTAGCGGTCACTTTAATGTTAATGAGCCGCCAGGTTGGGGAATTAAAATCTTAGGCAAAGTTTTACGGCCGGCCACAGCTAACTATCAGGAGTCAGTGCGGATCTAAACCCATTTTCTCTGGAGTTCAAACACGAATAGCATTAATTCTAGAAGTAAATTCAGGAAATGCCCAAACGATTATGACATCGACCGCTTTTGGCTTACGGCAAACAGTCGTAAGGAGCTGGGCGACATCTGTAGGCTTTCCTGTCACGCCGCGCCGGTCAACAAAGCTCTATCCGTGTCCATAAATTCAGACTCGCTACCGTCCACGGGAGTGTTCGCTGTCACAACCGTATCTATATCTGTATCTGGCCCAGTATCAGTATCTGTATCTGGATATTCGTGCCGCTCATATGTGGCGCATGACTACTGTTGACTTAAAGCCGCTTTTCGCTGACAGATTCGCGGGTAAATATTTGCAACAATTTACGGCACTTGACATTGACTTATCTCCTCCTTGCGGGGTTCAAGACTAGGGAGATCCAGGTATAGTTTGTCTGTGCCTTGCTTTAGGCTAAACACGGGAAATATTTGATTAGGTCCAGACATCAGACCGCATTTGTTTGGCTTGCTGGCTGATTGGTTTATCTAAAAGATGCTTCTATGGGTCAGGAAGTGTGTTTTCCCTCAAAACAAATGCCAAATATTAGAGCATAAGCCAAAATAGATATGAAATACTTACTGGACTTGGAAAAATATTGTCATTAAAGTATAGTTTGAACTTCAGATGAACATCTTTAATGTGACTAGCTTGATGACAACTTATCTGTCTCTTTACTAAATATATTTAATTAAATTTCCTTTATTTATGGCTCTTCTATTTTATGTCCCAGGAAGCTAGCCTCATTAATGCCCCCATCAGATGAGCTATCCTGTTGCTTTACGGCCCACATTGACCCGAAGGAAGAACAAAGGCCATCAAAGCCGGGGCAGGCAATCATCCATTACATGTCACCGAATTTATTTCTAGCTCGTCTGTTGACCGCCATTTGCTGGAGGATGGGGTGAAGAGGAGATTCGAGGGGTCAGGAGCAAAGGTCAACCAATATAGTTTAGAGCCGGTTTGGGATTCGGTTCAAAGTTGAGCGCTCCCAGATGGGCAACAAATTTATGCTGATTGCTTGAAACTGATGTAACCGACCTGCCGCAACACACGAAGGATACACTTGTGCCTCCCAAAGAGAGCGTTAAACTTTCTCCGTGTCCATGACCGACACTCCTGGCTGATGGATGTGAGCCTCAAGTGGCCAAGTGAGTGAGTGGCTCTTTAAATCCCGAAACAAAACACTTCTGGCCGTGTATGCAAATCGCATAATGGACAGCTGAATTACTGTATCAACAGCATTCGAGTGATTCCCCCGAGGGGGAGGAACAGTGTAGATTCTGGGGAAAATTCCCCCATTCGAACAGGAGACTTTTAATTGCTCATCGATGGCCACAAAGAAAAGCGCTCTTCTCTATATATTTTCCCAGCTGCATTTGAAGCTTAAGCCTGTCAAGGGGAAAAGTTTTCACTGCACTCAAGGGAAACCAATAAAACTTGGTCAACTCTCAAGTGACGGCCAACGTGCTTGTCAAGGTTAGCGGAACAGAGTCCCAGTCCTGTGGCTTCCCGACTGCAGTCAAGGTCAGGCCTGGATAATGGCCACCCACTGCCCACCATCCCCCTCTGCTGGAGCAGATCAAACAAGCGAACACCCAGACCGGGCAATTACCATAATTGCCCCATTCCGGTTTCCACATATGCGTACGAGTGGCAGCAAACAGAGGCATGAATAAGTAACTCGCTGCACTTCGGCTTCAATTGAAGGCCACTGCCAGACGAGAGTCGAGTTGAGCCAGAAGTATCCGGATCCGGATGCGGTCCAATGATTGCCATCCCTCGGGATGTCCCATGCCAGTGAAATTGCAAATAGTTTCGCCATTAGCTGTCGTGCAATTTGCATGAGCAGCAGCATCAGCAGTAGCAACAGAATCCCGGACTAATGAGCAGCTAGCCGAGATCCACCACATGTCAACCTGTCGAAGCGAAGCTGACCCGATTCATATGTGTGAACTTGGCATAAATCTCATTAATTTCACGCCTTCCCCGCAGCTGTTGTGGTCGTTTGGATGGGGGCCAGATCTCTGGCAGACCATAAAGCATGGCTAGAACAAGAACTGTTCTATTCTGGTACCACCGATGTCGTCGTCTCCCTTGGCAACCGCATAGATCTAAGTCCAACTGATCGGATAACCATAAAAATAACCGAAACACAAATATGGCGTTTCTTTATCGCTTTAAAATTTTTATTATTAAAATAGAATAGAATTTTTAGCCGGTTGCGACTGATAACAGTGTTATTGTTATAAAAATTAGCATTATTTGCATGACTCAAGTATTGTGGATAATCCAGATATATAAATACGTATATATATATATAGGCCAAGCCCATTCATTATATTCCCCTTCCGATAATCACTTTATTTTTAGTTCTGCTCTGCTTGAACGCCCTACCATTTAAATTGATTGACCAACGCTGCGTATGAGTAATATATGAAGAAAGGTAGATAAGAAATATAAACCTAAATTAACATGATTACTGTACAGAACCAACTAATCTATGCAATCTTAAAAAGTTTACAACCCTCAAGTATTTTGTTTATGAGTACCTAAAACATGAGTAACAAGTTTATTTTCAAGAAAGCCATATATTTCTTAAGGTACTTTTTTTCTGGCATTAATTTTGCTCATCTACTAAAATATCTCTGCTATCGAATGCTCAATAAATAGACATTATTTTATGAAAATTTGACACCGACAACTGATTTGCGCTGCTCTATATTTATGGATTTTTATTAAGTTTACCCAGGTACTGGGGAAACACAATACCAGTCAGCTGACCAGGACAGGGGTTGGCCAGGAGTTAATCTTTACCCATAAATCGAGGGCGCGGTATTTGAGTCAAGTGAGCCCATAAAAATCACGACGTTGATTGGAGAGCTTTATCGGTCAGATAGGCCCTGGTCCGATGGCAGCTACTGAAGAGAGGAGCCTCCGACGGATTCCTCGGTCTGGTTAATTGCACCTATCTAATCTGAAGAAGTCTTTTTCTGGCTACTGGTGTGGTTAAGGCTAATTACTATACAGTATACAGTCATGTCTGGTCACGGGACCAGATATTTCTGCCTCGAGCTGTGGCAATCTTTATGCCCAGCTAAAAATGGATGTTTGTTGATTCCTTAATTCCCCTAATGGCACGCCACTAAGTGGGATTCCTGCGGTGGTTTCAAGTCCAATTAAATGGGAAAAAGTATGCTTCAAAGTCAAATGCATTGGAATGGGAATAGTTGTTAAAGAATTTAAAGATCTGGAAAAGTTCTATGGATTTTCTTGAAATAGTTATTTAAATTTAGAATTTAGTAAATTCACAATGGAGTTTCTGCTAAATAATGACTTGCATGACAAAGTGTGCCTTGCCACAACTATCTCTTTGGCTAATTGCAACTGTTCAAAAAATGTTTGCCAAGCTGCGAAAGATTTATCCGGGTGCCATCGCCACTAAGGAACCTGGCTGCTCGAAAGACTTGCCCAATTTGGAAACAGGCTCACATGCCAAGGTAAGCACTTTAAAAGAGAAATTCCATGAGTTCATACTAAACTTCGGCTTGATTCTCCCCCTAGAAAAAGAAAGCCGAGGTCCTTCTAAGTATCATGCAGGAGTGGTTAATCTTTCTAGCCGTGTTCCTTGTAACTCCCGTGCTCATTTACAGCGGTTTTAAGTTCTTTATCCTGCAGCCGCTCTATTCGTCTGACCCTGACAACAATGTGGCCATTGGTTCAGCCGTTGCCACAGTCATCGTGATGCATGTCCTGGTTACTGGCTACATTCTACGCTTGATCATCGCGGAGGAGCTACCGGTCATGGAGGAGCAGAATGTGCGTTCAGAGTGGGAGACTTTGCTGCCAGCGCAGACCCAAAAGCATGGTCCTGTTCTGAATGTCCTGCTGCTTATGTCCTACTGCGCCCTGATTGTTGGCTTTCCCATTGCCACTTTCTTTGCCTTGAAGTTTGTGGTACTCAAGAGTTTCGCCCACATTGACGCTGACATCATCTCGGCCATCTGCACAGTGGTAGCTGTCCATGGAGCCGTTGGCTTCTTTATCTATCGGGCCATCTACTCCAAGACTACGATCACGACCAAGAATCAGTGAAAACTTAATTGCATTTTTCACATTATTTAAAGGAATTCTCATCAAAATGATGTTTATTTATGGAATAAATAGTTCCTGCTTTCATCATTCGTCTGGGAAATGTATTTTCTCCTCCTATTCCGCGGAAATATTTTGGCAAGGCGAAAAATACACATCCCACACAATGAATGACTCGTGATTCGTGTGAAACTTTTATGAGGGGCAGACACATTCGGGTTGTCACTTTTCCATTGCCCGATATGGATGAACTTCTTGACGGACATTTGATGGACAGTAGCGATACCTTTCCAGGGTCAAAACAGAGACTAAAGCTTAAGACTTTCCGCGTGGAAAGTTTGTCAGACTGACAATCCTTTCGACAAGACAAGAAGTAACAGAATTAAGTTGTTCAGTGTGAAGACCAATGTCTTTATTTATTGACTATAGCGTTTGATGTCTGTCAGGTTCTCTGTCTTTTTTCCAGTGGCGACTTTGAGCCGCAACAGGTGGTACTCGTGACTTAACAGCAATTGAAATTACCCAACAAAATTTGTCTGAAAGTTGCAAAAATCAAAAAGACCTACTATATTTGACCCAGAGCACCATCAAAAAATCAAGTAAATGAAACGGGCGTGTGCCAGTTTAAATTTAGAAATGAAATATTCGAGAAAATTTATATTCGAATCACGATTTTATTAGTTTTCACTTGGCTGATGATTTTTAAACTAAATATTTGTTCAGATGGAATTGATTATTAAGCTTCTATTATTTTCAGTTTTAGATATGATTTATTTAAGGCCTCTTTTAATTGTTAAAAATATATATAGAGTTTAGTAGGAATTAAATAAAACAATTTGAAATCATTAATATTACTATAATACAGCTGTAGTTGTTCTTATTTAATAATTCATTATAAAATGTATTATCCCAGCTAGATTCCATAAATTTCTCTTACCAGCATTATTCAGTCAAAGTTTTGAACTTGAAAATCCAGCAGATCGACTGTGACAGTTGTATTTTTCATCTGCCAGATGGAATTAGTCTTGTTTGATGATAACCGTGCGGGAGAGGTATTGGCTTTGTCCGCATTGACACCCCCTGAGGTGCTTGTGATGAGCAATTAAACGCTTCGGAGGCAATAACTATTTGATTAGCATGTTGTTGGCATTGTCGCTATATCCTCACTTTTATGAGATGCACACGCGGCGGCACTAACAAGGCGATGCCGTAGCCGCGCAATTCGTCAGACGCGTTAGAGCTAAAGGCAAAAGTCAGAGCAAGGAGTGGTTTTCGCTCGCAAAATATCCAAAATATTGCAACCAATTGCAGTAGTAGTGCTCTTGGCTCGACTGCAGTGCGCTGACTGAGTAAACAAACGGCACGTAAACAACGACGAGGCTGGAGCAACAGGTCGCCGTCATCCCGTCCAGCATCTCGTCTCATCTCCTCTCCAAGCGCATGTGCAGGAGTAAGACAAGAGAATGAAGGCTGAGGAAGCTGATCGGAAATAAGGACATGCGACTTTGGTGCTAAAATCAATATCTTACAGTCAAAAGAGCTATTGTAAGCGGGGACGTGAACATTATAAGTTTTATTTTAACATCACATGATAATATTTACAGATATTTCATTTTATTAATAATGATTAAAATTGAATAATATTTTATATTAATCAATAATAATTATTATTTTTTATTACAAAAAATAAAACCAGAACACAATCAAAATTTTATGCAAAAAAAGCTTCTCTTTATTATTCCCTTTTTTTTAGTTTGTAAACAACTTCAGTCAGTGCCAAAACAAAAACAGTCGATCAGCTGTCCGGGGATGTAAACAACTTCTTGAAACTCAGTGACTTGGCGAAAGAGCGGATCAGCTGTTTGAAGATCTGAAGGTCGTTGACTGTATGTGTTTTGTGCCAAAACAAAACAAAAACAGCAGATCAGCTGTAGGCTCATCCGAGGTCGTTGACCGTGACTGCACCAAAGCTTTTTGTGTGAAAAATTGTTAAGGCGGGTCGGGAAACAAAGAGAGGATGAACTAGTTGATAATCTTTAGCTTTTCTGTAAGTGGCTTATCTTACAAATTAATGTTTGATGAACTTAATAATAATCATAAACAATAACGATCCCTAATATTAAGTATTAAATTGCATCGTTGCACATTGCATTATTTTCATATTCAAATTTGGCAAGGCTGCCACACGGCCTGATAAAACCAAGTGGCAGCTCCGCGTCAGGAAATCTAAAACGCATCGATATATCGATATACAACAACCTTTATGGAAATAAAATGGTAACACTTTAAATTCATAAAAAAATGGCGAACGATACGAACAAGCTGCTGCTGTCTTCGCAGCAGGAAAAACCCAACCACTACACGTAAATAGCAACAAATTAAGAGTGTCCAGGTGCACGAATAACCCTGTGCTTTCCCCGCCCGCAGCTACCTGAAGGAGTTCCGCGTGGAGCAATGCCAGTCGTTCCTGCAGCACAAATGCAACCAGCATCGGCCGTTCGTCTGCTTCAATTGGCACTTTCAGAACCAGCGGCGTCGTCGGCCAGTGAGAAAACGCGATGGCACCTTCAACTACAGCGCCGACAATTACTGCACCAAGTATGACGAGACCACTGGCATCTGCCCGGAGGGAGACGAGTGAGTATTGCAATCCGCGTCCTGGAGCCTCCTGGTGAAATTCTTTGTTGGGTATGAGAGATGGCGATAGCAACGACGTAGTATTTTTTCGTTTCCTCTTTGCGCCTCGTTCCTTGGCGATGTGTGTGTATCTCTTGTCTTCGTGTTTACAAACAAAAAGCTGGGTGCGGGCGTTTCGGGGGGCTTGGCGTCGTCGGAAAGCTAAAAGTGAAATTCCCCGTGTGTGTATATGTGTGTGTGTAGGCGAGGTCATACAGCAGCTAAAGTGAAAGTGATTCCAGCGATTGAGCTGGCAAATTCTAATCAGCATCCGCCCGTCGCCTTGGTGGTGGTTGTTGCTCCCACTCACACAATCAAACACGAAGCGTACGCACACACACGCACGCTACGCCAACTGCTACAAGTGTGTGCGTCATTGTTTTTATTGCGTTTCGCTTTTGCGTGTTTTCTTCTGCGTTTATTTTGATTTTTCCCCGGCAGCTTCAAAATGTACAGTTATTGTGGTTGTCGAGCTTTGGAGAAAAGCTCGCCAAGGCGCGAGAGCAGGGTAAAAGTAAAACGCAATTACTTTCTGCACGAAACACAAAACAACAACACAGCAGTCAGACTTTATGACCCAGACTCGAGGCCTCCACCCCCTGTCCCTCCCCCTCCCGCCTGTCTATTTTTAGAGCCAGCTGCGACGTCACTGAAAAGTCTCTAATCTCCATTATTTCTTCATCCTATCGCGCAGATGCCCCTTTCTCCACCGCACCGCCGGGGACACGGAGCGACGCTACCATTTGCGCTACTACAAGACATGCATGTGCGTCCACGACACCGACAGCCGGGGCTACTGCGTCAAGAATGGACTGCACTGCGCCTTCGCCCACGGCATGCAGGACCAGCGCCCACCGGTCTACGACATCAAAGAGCTGGAGACCCTGCAAAATGCCGAGATCACGCTGGACAGCACCAACGCGCTTAACGCGCTGGACAAGGAGCGCAACCTGATGAACGAGGACCCAAAGTGGCAGGACACCAACTACGTGCTGGCCAACTACAAGACGGAGCCGTGCAAGCGCCCACCGCGCCTCTGCCGCCAGGGATACGCTTGTCCGCAGTACCACAACAGCAAGGATAAGCGCCGCTCACCGAGGAAGTACAAGTACAGGTGGGTTCTTTATTCTTAACTAAGAGTGATAAAGGTACTGATTTTAGCTCTGAACTCTCTTCCAGGTCCACTCCCTGTCCCAATGTCAAGCACGGCGAGGAGTGGGGTGAGCCGGGAAACTGCGAGGCCGGCGACAACTGTCAGTACTGTCACACTCGCACCGAGCAGCAGTTCCATCCGGAGATTTACAAGTCGACCAAGTGCAACGACGTCCAGCAGGCCGGCTACTGTCCGCGCAGCGTCTTCTGCGCCTTTGCCCATGTGGAACGTAAGTGATGAGGCCCAGCCTCTGAGAATCTTAGCTTTCAGCGCTGTTCGCCACAACCAGTTGTGATAGGGAATCGATTGTCTTATGATTTTTCTGTTCTAACCCTATGTTTATCTTTTACTCGCTTCCCATTTCGCTCATCAATCAACCCGCAAATCTGTCTCAAACTTTGAAAACCCCTGAACTGAATCCTTTGTATACCAATGCATCAATCCATCAATCAATGTTCGCTTTGCCGCTCGGTGTCGCTTGCCCATGTAACCATTCCCAAACCAAAAGCTTGTATTATGGCCGAAGAGAAGATGCGGGATCACGAGCTAACCCTGTGCGAGCTCATTTCCAATGCCTTGCCCGACCTACAGGCCCAGGATGTGCTTCTGGGCGACAATGTACGTATGATCAAAACAGCAACAGTCATCCAGCCTGCAATTTGCATCGACTAATCCCCACATACTACCCGACATCGTCAGACGCTCTAATCCAGCTAACCACATCAGCAAACTGCTAACAGCTAACACCCTCACCGATCCATTGAAATCTGTGGCCTGCTCTCATTGCGATCCTCGATTTTTCTTCTCTTTTCGTTTCGTTCTCTTCGTAGTTATTGAACATTGGTGGTAATAGTACCAATAAAATGTTGGTAGATGCTTTGGAAAACACGACAAATTCCAGCAAATTTTTAAATTTCTCACGACCCCTGGACAGTCGTTGTGAGTATTTCAGTCCTGACACCTGACAAGTACACCTAAGTAGCAATCCGGTATTCACTATACTCTAAATGTTGGTTGTGGACAAATGTCAGCGCTCAGACAGCAAACGCTTCGGCCTGTGCCCCCTCTTGCGTACTTGAAACTCTCAATAATTTATTTGTCTTCTTTGCAAGCAGCTTGCTCACTGGACGATCCGCGCGAGAACTCATTGTCGGCGAGTCTGGCCAATACTAGCTTATTAACACGTTCCTCGGCGCCAATTAACATTCCTAATACGACTCTAAGTAACTCAATTAACGGTAAGTCGGCGGCGGGCTTAGTTGGCCAACTAATCGCTAAATGTCATTCCATTCTATTTGTACAGATTTCAACTCAGGTGGATTCGCCGTCAACATTCCCAGCAGCTCGCTCACCTATAGTCCCACCAATCTCTTCAATGTGGACGCATTCAACTATGGCGGATCCAACAAGCTCAGCAACTCCCTCTCGGCCACCCAGAACGATAGCAGCATCTTCTTTCCGTCTCGGATCATCTCGCCAGGCTTTGGCGACGGCTTATCTATTAGCCCTTCCGTAAGGATATCCGAATTGAACACCATTCGCGATGACATCAACAGCAGCTCGGTGGGCAACAGCCTCTTCGAGAACACTCTTAATACGGCCAAAAACGCGTTCAGCTTGCAATCACTGCAGTCGCAGAATAACAGCGATCTCGGACGCATTACCAACGAGCTGCTCACAAAGAACGCCCAGATCCATAAGCTGAATGGTCGCTATGAGGACATGGCGTGCAAGCTTAAGATTGCCGAGTTGCATCGCGACAAGGCCAAGCAAGAAGCCCTAGAGTGGAAGGAGCGGTATGATCTGGCGCAGATACAAATGAACCTGCCGGCGGAGCTGCGGGACTTGTCCATACAGAAACTGAAGCAATTGCAGGTAGGCAGTCGGTGAACAACATTCGCTGTGCGCGGGTTTAACTAGCTTTGCTTTCAGTCGAAACTGCGCACTGACTTGGAAGAAGTGGACAAAGTATTATATTTAGAGAACGCCAAGAAGTGCATGAAGTGTGAGGAGAACAACCGCACAGTCACCCTGGAGCCGTGCAACCATCTGTCCATCTGCAATACATGCGCTGGCTCGGTCACCGAGTGCCCCTACTGTCAGGTGCCGGTGATCACCACCCATACCTAGAACATGTTCTATCAGCAACAGGACCACAAGTGGCCCTTTGGCTGAAGATCGGATGTGAAAGGGGACGGGGTTACGGATACAAATAGGAATCGTCATGACAATGTGTGTGACAGACACGCAAAACAAACTTTAGTCATAGGAAAAAAGTTGAAACTTTTGATCCGATGATCGAATAGGAGTAGCCACATACAAGTGGACGTGGCAAAGCATATATATTATTTATATTTCCACTATATGCAAATTATCGTCATGAATATTAGCAATTTCTAGGCACAAACTATTAATTGAATTAGCTAGCTGCTCTAAAATCTAAGTTAAATATTTTTATTTTTGTTTCAGTTTTTATTTTATTTAATTTTTTTTAAAAACGACTACAGGAACTCTTGAAAAAGATTTAAATTTTATATGTGTTTACTTTTATGCAACACAAAACAAGTCCCTTTTAATTTCGTTTGATATTTTCAGTGTTTTAGGCATACTTATTTTTTGTTTACTTCTACCGACTCTGCACGAATTTGCAATATCTCATTTATTTTTTACAATCACGTATACTTTGTGTAACTTTATTCGAAATATGCTACACTTTCAGTCATATTGTACTTTTCACTAGTATTACTTAAGGAATTATGAGAACTAAACAACCGCTGTTACGCTATGTAATGGGTTAAAGGTTTATGATAAATATATAAATATATATTAATTTTTCTAGACACTTTTAGCAATTGACTATTAACAAATTTATAGAAACCAACAAATTGATCAAGTTAATAATCTTTAACAAAGTATTGTCGCATACAAGAGCAACAAGCAACCACAAACAAACAACCAACAAAAACCACCAGTGATTTTGTATAAGCCGATTTTCAAACTGTATTTTATATGTCTGTGTTTCAAACTTGTGAAAACAACCAATAACTAAAAGCCAAGACAAGCGTCATAAACTCTATGTAACTGACAGGTCATAACTAATCATAATTTACACTTAGCTTTCTCTTCTTACATTTTTTTTTAAACTGCACAAAAGTAATTATAGGTGTAAAATGGATTTATAACTAATTGCGACAACGCTTTTCCTTATTGAAATATTCAGTTTACTTTATGAAAACCAAGTTTATTGGATTAAGACACTTTGCTTTTATTTTTGGGCGTTTTTGGTGGTCTGCAAACCAATGCCAACACTCCCAGCCCCAAAAAGATTTACAAACTCACGTATATACTCCACTAGGTTACTTTGTGATTTATATAGTGCTTTAAGTACTTACTTTGCCGCTGACTTCAGTTTTCATTTTACTTTCATAGTCTCAAATAGACGCTTCCAATGTAGTAAAAGCAAATTAAAATCGTCAATGTCGGAACGTAATATTTAAGATACATGAAATCAAGCATTTTGCTGATGCTGATGGTACAAGAACGAATATGAATAGATATATATTTATGGAGCATTTGAACGCAGACTCGATGAGTGATGGATAGGAGGCAAAAACAATAAAAGTAACTCGATACAGCGAAATGAACAGAGTTTAATCAGAAGTGTTAGCCAGAGTTAATGTGAAACCGTCTTCAAAAAAAACCAATGTATTTTTTTGCATAAAAATAAAAAGTTATAAAAAATAATAATAAACCGCTATTGGGCAAAGTTGAATGAGAAGCAGAGACACATATTGTTAGCTAGTTGATTAAAACTTTAATCAAAACTGGACTGTTTGGGAATGAATTGAAAATGCAACATAACATGCATAGGCATTTATTGAGAACAAAAGGAAAACTGTAAGGATATACACAAATATATATATATATATTCGAAACTATATACAAAAAACAATTCAAATATTAAGCAAAACTATTGTATTACAAAGCTAACAAGCAAGGGCAGCGCAAAGGCTTTTATCTCTGTGTGTGTTTGTACTGTGTTTTGTAGAAGCCAAACATCAAGAAATACAAATTAATAAACATAACAATAATTAAATGTGTGTTAAATAATAAATGCTTTAATAGTTTATGACAAAGATGTACACAAAGCAAAATTAATAACGAACAAGAAGTAAAAATCACGAGAACCAATAATAATAATAATGAAATAGAGAAATTGGTTTTATAATGGAGCTGTTGAGTCGCTAATTCTAGAGTGTGTACCGATCCAAGGAACATGCATGCATCTCCCAGAACACCATCGATCTTCATCGACTGGGCACTAATTTAAAGGATAACTCTTTAGGAACACTTGCACGAGATCTATCAATTTTCGGATTTTCCGACCTCAATCCAAATCCAAAGCAATTTTACAACATCTCAAGAAAACCATTTCACGCCCGTCTCTGCTGAGAAACAGAATCAGAACCCAGATCGAGAAATATATGTCAGTATATACATATATATTTATAGATGACACATGTATTTTGTATACGCTACTGTAAGAGTGATTTTTATGTGATTTTGAAACTACTTGAATATGTGATCCAGAAAAATATATAAAAAAAACAAAAAAAAACAAATATTAAAAAAAACAAACAAAAATAAAAAATACAAGTATTTATATATAAATGCAATCTCGCGACAGCAATAAAACAAATCAAATTGTAAACCAACTTGACTTTATGTACAACAAAAATGAGAACAAGAAATATTAAACATATGTTGTAAGGCTCCAGCTCCATTTAGAAAACAAGCGGCGAAGAGAACTTGAATAATTAAAAAGAGTTAAAAGTTAATAGAAGACGGACGACACACATAGAATATATAAATTTTAATGGAATTGTCATACTCGTAGACCACAAAAACAACCACAAAACAATCGCAATGAAGAGAACAACAAACTAAATGTCTAAAATATCAAACAAAAATTATTAGCTAGCTTTAGGGTCTCTTAACGAAAATTAAAACTGAAGGACAAGAATAAGAGTAACGACAAAAGCAATGGCAATTACTTCTCTGTAGTTCTAGAACAATAAACAAATTGTTTCAACTAGCTAATACACAATTAACTAAAGAATTGTAGTAATCGTAACTAAAGGTTTGACACGAATAGTTAACCGAAAGGATGAACAAAAAGAAAAACAAAACAACAACTCTGAACACCGAACAGGAATTTTAATAATGAAATCGCGGAGACCGAGCAACTTGCAACCGAAAGTACTGTCTTGTATTTTAAAAATGTCTACACAAATATAAAAAATAGATTTATGCAACTTTATGCGAACCAAGCCCACACAGAGACACTCACAATAAGGAGGACAGGATATAAACTAAGTGGAATCAACATGAAATTATTTTTTTCTAGAATACAACAAACAAATGTGTGTCAAGACCTAAATGAAATAAGAACAATTTGAAACTTTTACTAGAGATAAACGCTGAACTAGATTGGAAGCATTTCGACAGCTCTACATAAGTTAACTGATACACCTAGCCTAGGCTATATGACAAATATATATATATATATAAATATGAATGTACCATTTATGGCTAATAGAATATCTATGAAAATTTTACCAATGTTTTGCGGTTCGTGTCTTGACTATACCACTTTTGCGTTGCGATCAGAGTAAATATGTATTTTCTTTTTGTTTGTATTCCCCGGCTTTTAATTTTATGGCATCCGCGGAATGATATTAAAACGAATGCACCAATATTGGTCAGATGTCATAAAGCTCTTTTGACTTATAATGCTTCTTATCGGGGATTAATTGCCGCGGAAATGCGGCCATAGCTGTTTATTTTTATCACTCCACCTTATAATTTGTGAAGCCCCCTTCAGATATTATAAAAATTAAATACTATAAAAGACATTTTTTAATGATTTTTTTACGCTTCTTTAATTTTGTATTCTCGCTTTGTTTCGTCGCCACCTCGACGAAGGCGAATGTTGTGTGTTATTGCTAATGTTATTAACTAAAGTTAATAAATGTGCTTAGAGAGAGAGACAGAACCGGCAAATTTGTGTTGCCATTCAAGAGCAGCAAACAATAGACTCCGACTCAAAGATACCCTTCCACATTGTAGACAATGCAACCTTAACAAATCAATTATTTAACTAGTTATGCCCGCAGCGGATATGAATACAAACAAATATTTGAATATTTATATATTATACATATAGCATATTACGTATGATAGCATTATCAAAATATTATCAAGAAAATTGTGTAGCAAGTTAGTTATGTATTTCCAAATCGAGAATGTTTGTCCAAGGCGACCACAGAACAAAAGCAACAAATGCATCTGCCTCAATCCGAATGTACACACCTCAGTATATGTATTACGATCGATCCTATATGTTGGCAATAATCGAACCGGTATGGTGGAAGACGAGGGCGAGGCAGCCACTGATGGAGTTTGTATATTGGCGTTCGCCAAGGAGAGTTACTACATTGAAGTACTATGTAAACTATGCAATTAACAAATTGATAAATACAAATTACTATTTAAAAGAAAGATTAATAAAACCATGTTTAAACCAAGCACCCCCCTCCAGTTCGTTGGTTATTATATATCCCTCATTCCTAATTTGTTGATGAGAATGCCGCAATTTTTTGTATTTATTCTCTTTACTCCTTATTTTTGTAGGGGTTCTTTCTTTCTTTTTTTTTTTGCAGTCTGCAGACAAGACAAAGCCAAGGCGCTTGGTTCCCATGCGTGATTCCAATCTGGCCCGGCAGCAGAGAAAAGGGCAATATAAAAGGCAAAGGCAACGGCGAAGGCGAAGGCGATGGCAAGGCGCAGAGCAGCAGCAACAACAACGTCAGAAACTCGTAAGAATTTTAAAATGCACGATAATCGTTCAGTGATAGCTAAGCAAGCCGACAATGCCCCGGCTGCCTGCCCCTGCCCGCCTGCATCCGAACCCTCTCATCCCATCTCTCCGCTGCCACTTTAACCAGAGCCAGATCGGGGTCCAGGGAGCCAGTTTGAAACAAGGTAGGATGCTGCCGCTGCTGCTGCTGCGATATCGCCGCGTTCGCGCGTTAAACACAAGCGCAACAATTTTTATTCTGTCAGCGAACGCGTGCCTGTATTTGTGTGGTCCCGTCTTCAAACTGGACTGGGCCCTGGACATGGGCTCCGACTCTGACTTTGACTCCTTCTGCCTGCCTTCCGATCTTGCGTGGCGATCTCACGCGCTTGCGCCTGCGCCTGCGCATTGTGGGGAAGCACACTGCAGTGGAACGAGCGGGCATATTGGTGAGCCGAGACTTAGGCCTGACTATTGGCTGGCTAGCTGCTTGCCATATAAATATAAATAGGTTTTATGAGCGCAAAAGTGTTGCCATTTTTCATGCTGGATGCTGGATACTGGTGGTTGTATGTCGGATGTTGGATGCTGAATGATGGCCAACCCTCGGCCTCGCCGCCAGCGTCTCCCAACTATTTTTAGACGCTGGCCAAGTGGACATGTTCGAGAGCATTCAGGGAGGAGATCGGATCGGCATCAGGCTTTCGCCTCGATTCGTGTCCATGTTCTGCAGTGTTTCGCACGCTGCACGCTACACGCATTTCCACTCGAAACTTGTTCTTTTTGTTGTTGTTGCTGCTGCTGCTGATGCTGATGCTGCCGTGGTCCCGCCCGCACGCCCCGCCGTGATTTGTAACACGATACATTTCGCCGCCGCCGCCGCAGCCGCCGATTGGAGCTGGCCGAGACGGGGACGGAATGGGGGGGTGAAGGATCCAGGGTCCCTGCTGCTTCTAATGCATTTTTCAGCTCTTTTGCATCTCTTGCCTTCCCCGATCAGCTCATTAGGCATTTTTAATTTGACAACGCGCGCAATTTATGTGGGAATTTCATGGCGTTGTACTTTGACTCATCCGAACGAAACGGAACGAGTCGAAACGAAAGACTTAGGCAACGAACTTGGCGCGCCAAGCTCTGCTCAAAAATCAATTTTCAATTTGCTGCAGTTGGTCGGCTCTGTTCGGGTCGGGTCGAAACGGCACGGAATGGGACTCGTGTGGCTACCTCGGGACCCTGGCTGACTGCCTGCCTGCCGTCCTGCCTGCAGCATCCGCAGATCAAAGCCAAGCGAAGGAGAGCGCAAGGCGACCCCAAAAAAAGAATGACAAGAAGGAAAGCTTAGCGGTATGTTGAAGGAGTAAATACTCTATATGTTTAGCCATAAAATTCTGTTCAGTTCAGTTTCGTTTTTTCTTATGCAGAATTTGCCAGAGTTAAAAGTTCTTTAATTTATATATTAAAAATGTTATTGTAATATTGTTGAACTGAAAATTTTATAGATTTTGCAGATATAGATTTATAAAAGAACTTTTAAAAAATATTTGCTAAGTTTTAAAACCCATATAGAGTCTAATCTCCAGGATCCAAATAACTGTCTTCTGTAGAAGTTGGCAAACTGCTCACCCAAACCGATAACCCTGCCAGGGAAGAGTAATGAAAATCTATTTAGCCGGCACAGGCGTTGACGTTGATGTTGGCCGGGACTTAACGAAGTGTTGCCTGGCAGTTGCCGCCCTCCAGCTCCGCCTGCACCCCCCGTAAGACCCTCTTGGCCCACCCTAGAACCCCACATGGCCGACGGCTGCATTCCGCGTGCGGTTTTTGTGGCAGCCGAGCGGCATTTGACCACGAGCGACGCATAACAAAAAGGGAGTATGCGGGGGTATTGCCATTTTTTTTAAAACGGAAAACCCTTTCAAATAGAAATGTGCAAAAGCCCCTCCGAAAACAGTACTTGAAGGCAGCGCATTCGTTGTTTCACCTAAGTTACCTATGTCTCTCAGTGTTGTTGTTACCGGTGGTCATCAACTTTCCATAATCGGCGCGCAGACAACAAACAACTTGAGCCTTCGACGCGGCCCGCCCGCTGGGTCCGCCAGCAACAACAGCAGGAACAGCAGTAACAGCAACAACAAGAGCAACAAGCGCCACTTTGCTGTCAATTCAAAATGATAAAGCAAACAAATATTAACCCACTCCAAGTGGACGCATGTGGCTGCCGTCTCATGGCACTTTCTGACAGCCCAGCGACACTCGAGCCGATCCGATCCGACCCGGGATCTGGCACAGGCATTGGGACTGGGACGGGGACTGGGACTCTGACTGGGCCTGGGCCTGGGACTCTGACTGTGGGAATATGCCACGATCTCCCCACATTCAGAGACACCACTCGCACACGGAGCTGCTGGCATTGCCACGGCTTAAATGCTGTTCCAGGCCATAATGACTTTTAATTTTTATGGCACTGGCTGCCGAGGATGCCGACGCGGATGGCATCGGCTTCGACTGCGGCATCGACAACGGCAACGGCAGCCGCTTGGAGCTTAAGTCGCATATAATTCAAGTCCATCAACGCATGCGCTTCACTTGACCACCGCCATGATACACATTTAAATACTCATACTCGACGACCGTTCGCCCCTCCGCTGTGCCCCCTTCGCTGTCGCCTGCACGGCCACTTGAGGGCGCATCCATGTGACTCGTCTGCGTCTGCGGATCTAGCCAGCTCTCCAGGTCTTCGAATGCATCTTCAGAGATGCTCGAGAGGGCAACAACGGCTCAGCGTTGTTTAATATTTTAAGTAAGTGCTGCCGCTTGGCTTTGTGGTAAGCATGGGTTAAGCTGGATGGGATTCCTTCCATGTGGCTGTGCAATTTGTTAGCCGCAAATGCAGAAGGGTGACCTGTGAAGCCGAAGTGAAGCCTACACTATTTCATAATTTACTTAGTTAAAAATTTAAGGAAACTGATTACATTGATTAGATCCTTTCATATCCTTTCCATTTTCCGATTACCATATGCCCCAAAATGTACTTCCTAGAATTCAAAGGTAAATTCAATTCCCCTTTTTTTCCAATAATTCGGAGACATATGTTTCCATATCTATCGAAATTTGATTTGTGTACTGATTCGACTGCATTTTTGTGGCTTGTCTCGTGCAAAAACTGTTGGCCAAATATGCACCGCATGTGGCCATCGGGCCAGGTTGGGTTAGGTTCTCTCCTGCTTACTCACCGGGATCTCGACTGCTGTTTAAACCGCATCGATCGCTGCCAGCTGATAGCACAATGGGCCCACTGCACAATGATAACTGCGCCGCTTACGACTTTTTGACTCTCGTGCCGGCCAGGATCAAAAGGAGGCCAGTTGACAAATGCTTGTACACACACACAGGCAGTCGGCGTGAGAAGGAGACGGGGGACCAGAGAGAGGTGAGTGTTACTGCGACCCTTTTTATGCTCGGCCTGTAACTGTGACTGGGAATGTTTATGTTACAGGCCCTTGGCCCCTGCCGTCTCTGCACGCCTTCCCCTTTGCTCCTGGGCCCATGGACATGGATGTCCATGCCCATTCCCATTCAGTCTCTGTTCCTGCCTTTGTTGCAGCCCGTCGTCTGTGGTAGCAAATTCCTCGGAATACCGGAGACACATCCATCCATTTGCCTAATTTCTATCTCGGCAGCAATTCCCCAATGGCATTTCACTTAGATTTATGTGAATTAAACAGCCATCTCCCCGCCCAGCTAGGTCCAAATCCCTGGTAGCCGTAAATGTCAACATCCATTAGAGACCTTAAACCGTTAGTGGCATTTGTCGCACGCTATGAGGCCGCAGTCACAACAAGAGGCCCACAACGCGCAGCATGATTGAGTGCCTGCTTCTTGGAATCAAAATCAAACCGAAATCGGCATTGGCTTGATATGGGAACTCTGACCGGGATCGGGATCGGTATTGGTATCGTATCGGGCTGTTCTGGAGATCTGTGTATGAACCCCTTTGACTGCTGCCGAAAGCGGGCCATAAACAATATAAATATTCTCGTAAATATTAGTTAGTAGCTGTTATTATATTACCGCTCGACCTTCGCGACAAGCCGAGCAAACCGGTGCGACGGGCCAAAGCACGCGTTATGGCTATTATTATTTGTTAATTATGTGGGGCTGCTCATGATTCTCTCTCTCTAATGCCAGCGACCATACTTGTGCAGCCAAAACAAAAGACTTTGGCAACAAACTTGCCAGCTAGCTCAGTGGCCATAAAGCACTTTGAAAATTCAATGAAC
Organism: Drosophila birchii; assembly: GCA_035046345.1. NCBI lineage: Eukaryota > Metazoa > Arthropoda > Insecta > Diptera > Drosophilidae > Drosophila > Drosophila birchii. Next base: position 7,291,794 of record JAWNOA010000064.1, read on the forward strand.
CCCCAGCGAGAGCGGCATTGTTGAGGAGTCAAAGGTGACTACGACCATCAGATGCTCTATATTTTAAGCCAATAAAAAGCTTAGATTAGAGTTCCCTCTAAAATCTCTGTAATTAAATATTGAAACTAAAGCTTAAGCTATGTGTTATATAAAACTGCATTAAAATTCACGACTTTATATTAAAAATCCTTCTTTTCCCCTCTCTCCCAAACCGCATTGCATAAGCCACATGCCCGCCTCTGGTGTAAAGCGCATAAAAAGAAACAAAAATTCAAGTTTCATATCGAAATTTTATGATCGAAAACACCAACGAAAAGTAAGGGAAACAAAAAGAGCAAATCAGCCGCAACCCATGGCGTTGGTGGGAATGGTGGGATCCCAGATGAAACTGGACTCAGGGGAGGAGCGGCTGACTGAAGGGGAGGGAGCAAAGGAGCCGGGCGAGGCGGCAGCAGCAGCAGCAGCCATGTTAACAACTTCCATTAAAAGAAATTAAAAGCAGACGGAGACGCCGTTGGATGCGGACGCGCCATGGCGCACAGAAAATGGCGTTCCATCTGCTCTTTGGCATCTGTCCATGGATGCTGAGTCGAATATAGCTTAGCTGGCTAAGAGGAGTTGAATCTGTGGCCAGCGAATGGGCCGGGCATTTCCGGTTCCACTATTTTTGTGGCACTGGAACTAGTAACAAATTTTTTACTATTATAAAAAATGGGTTACAAAACTTTAACTTGGGTGATGATGAGTCATCTGAAAGTATTTTCTATAAATGAAATTGAAGATGAAGATTAATTCAAAGGAAAGCTAATTTGCCTTAGAAATCGCTTTAGATTTATAATCAGTTAAAATTTTGGGTAAGTAGATAATTTAATGATTAAATTCCATTAATGTTTAATGATGAGCATGTTGAATATATAGAACATTTCTATTGCAAATGTAGGATCAGTTTTTTGGATGTTTTTTTGTGACACTTAACATAAAAATTTCCATATTTTGGAAACCTTTAATTATTATTACCCAACTTCTTACTTTATATTAAAGTAGCAGCTTGTACGGGTAATATTTTATACCATTTACCATTTGTTATAGCTTGTTTCTTTAATAAGTAATCAATACTTATTTCAATCGTACTTCAAAGGTTGTAAATTTGGTAAAATCAAACCGGTTAATCTAAAAGTTTCTTTAAGAAACCATATAAACAATTCCCAAAATTAGTTTCTGTGCAGCATTACAGGTTGCTATTAAAATTCGATTTCGGTTTATAACTGTCGTCCCATTAATATTCACATAAATCAATGCTGGACCAAATCTAATTACAGAAACTAATCTGCGGCTCTTTATCTCGAAGGGACTATCCCGTGTCTGTGGGCTTATTTATTTAGTGTTTTTTATTTCGCTTTCTGGTTCTTTAGTTCGTCTTTTGTTTTTTTAAGGTTTTTTTTTTTTTTGGCCAAGAGCGCGATCTATATGATCGTGATTATGATGCCCGGCCGCCGTCTCGTTCCCGCGCTGCTATGCGATGCGATGCCGATGCCATTTATTCATGCTCATTAAGTGCCGGAGCGATTGTTGTCTGGTCTCGGGATGGTCTTCGTATCTGCCTTGTTCACGGCGTGTTCATTCACAAATGAGCGCCTTAAGCAGCTCCGCCCCACACGGACACACAGATACGCACCCATACATCGGCCACCGGGGCAACGTAATGAGTTGCCGCGCACACAAAGAAGCCAGAAATTTATGTGGCAGCCACATAGACTCGCAGCTCGCACACATCTGCACAGGGCCACATCGTCGCCACCGATGGATGTTGGATGCTGGATATTGGATGCTGCTGCTGGCTGGCTTGTCTTGGCTTCTCTTTGCTTCCCAACCATCCCTCCCCCCGGGCCCCCAGCCCCTCTCCAGCTTCTTCATCTTTAATTTGGTTCCGTGTATCTCGTTGATGGCGTTTTGCCTTCTCTTATATCTCGCCGCCAAGAGGAGCTATTGAATGTATTTCTTTTTGTATTTCTCCTCTTACAGTTCGTTCTTTTTTTGTTGAAATTATGCTACGCTTTGCATTCCTGCGCGTTACCAAAAAAAGATCTGGCTATTTTATTGGATGCCGTTAGAGTATGTCTGTATATACTACATCAGCAGGTGCACTATGGGGCGGGCAGCGGCCCTTTTCCCTGTTCTCCCGGCCCGCAGGTGACAATTTCTTGGGCACACAAGACGAGCGTGTTCCACGATTCGCACTTGCCAAGTGACAGTGTCAATAGACCCGGCCAAGTGCAACCGCAAAAAGGTCCATTGAAGCGCTGGCCGAAAACAAAAGCCAGGCGGGGGTGGTGACACCCCACCAGCACCAGCACCACACCGGATCCATATCCCGGCAAAGTCTGCGTTCCAAGTTCGAAAAGTGCGAAAAGCCCAACCGCAAATAGCAATTCAGGCGAACTCTGAATTAGCCAAAGTAAACATGGCCAAGGTTACTGGGTAAAAAAGTAATTGCAAATACGTATACTTGATTTCTGGCTAAGTAAGACACTAAAACCTATTCCAAGTTAAGATGAGTTGCGATTGAAGCTGTCATAAATAAGTGTGTCCAAACAAATACAACGTAAAAACAGTAATTAAAGTCAGTAATTTACTCGATTCCTGAATTATTACTCAGTGCCTAGACTAACGCTTCTGCCAAGATCGCTAATTAGGAAGGTAGTTAAGTCATAAGTCATTTCGTATTGCAATTAATGCCGACTATAGCTAAGAGTTTATGTGTATTCAGAAAAAAATACAAATATTATTTGTCGGGGAATTTCTCGGGAGCTGGCATCAGTCGCAAGTCACCTATTTGCTGGGCCTAAATATAAAGTAATTGCAAATTGTGTTTGCCCAAATCGTTATCGACTGACTGGCTGCCCTCATCTGTCAATATAAAAATGTATTATACGTCTTAAAGGGTATTTACGCAGCGACAAACGGATTTGATTGCAAAAATTATTAATGGTGTTCGATCGCCAAACCGCTCGTTTGATAGCAACAACAATTCGCACATCCTGTGGCCATATCTAATCTAAAGATTGCCAATATCTAACCGACTTCCGAGTGCGACATCAATGAGTCATTAAATAATGTGAGTGAGTGCTGGCATATAACACTAGCTTTAAGCCTGAATATTCCAGTGAAATCCACTGACCCGCCAACTCCTCCAGAAACTTCTCAAACGGAAGTTGGTCGCAAAATGCTGTAATACAGGCGGCTCTGGAACCTATATACTCCACATTCCATGTATATATCTGCGGTAAAGGTGGCTTATGTACGGCTGCCAAGGAGCTACACAATACACAAAAAACCGGAACATTATTAATTTACAAGCAATAAAGCGAAACGAACAACAAAACCGAAGAAAGGCAACGGAAAAAAGTGAACAATGAACGGAGGAAGGCAGCAGCAGCAGCAGCAGCAGGAGGAGGAGGAGGAGCAGGGACAGGAGCGGCTAACAAGCCACAAGAGTCGAGTAGTGCAAGTGTTAAGAGAAATTGCAGTTGAGGATGCCTCTCGGCCAACACACACCATCGCATCCAATTGGCATCGCCACACGGATACATCTCAACATCTGTTGGATGCGAGGAGGAGTACATAGCGCACTGAAAGATACTTCACCCATACTTGGGAACTGGTCTCCGTCTCCCGTCTCCAGTGAGCCTGTGTGCGTGTCTGCTTGATCGTACGGTTGTCTCACTCTGCCGCATGCGCAGCATAAATGAACATAAATGAATACCCGAAGCGATCACTGAATACCTATGGAACGATCCACTCACACAGCCAACGCGGGAGTGAACTCGGCTGAATAGCCGCACCAGTGTGCGTGAGCAGAGGCCTAGCAAGGCACCCTCTCGTTGCCGCACTCGCCTTCGTGCGGCCTTTTCGTATCCGCACTCGTACTCGTACTCACAGATACTCCGCTCGGAAATGTCATTTGTCAATCACTGTGCGAGCGCAACGGTTGTCCGATCCGAGAGCTAGCTGCCCTGCGGTTGAGACTTGAGCCAAGTTAGGACGTACCGTGCCGAAGAAATCGTTAATAAAAGCGTGCAGCAGTGTCTCAGTGTGCCAAAAGTGAAGTGCTAAACAACCAAATAGAAAATCAAGCGAGAGAAACAGCAAACAGCAAGCCAATCCAAGCCAATCCCAATAAATCAAATCCAAAACATATACCAATCATGGATAACAGCGACTGTGTACCTTGGGCCAGTGCCGCCAGTGTCACCTGTCTCTCGCTAGACGCCAAATGTCACAGTTCCAGCTCCGATTCCAGTTCCACCACCAGCAGCATCAACAGCAGCTCCCCGGCTCCCGAATCGCAGAATATGCGCCACATTGCGCATACGCAGCGTTGCGCCAGCAGGCTGACTACTCTGCTAGCCGTCCTGCTGCTCGTACTGCCGCTGAGCTTCACGCCGGCCCACAGCTGCGGTCCTGGCCGAGGACTGGGTCGCCGCCGGGAGCGTAACCTGTATCCGCTGGTGCTGAAACAGACCATTCCCAATCTGTCCGAGTACCAAAATGGTGCCTCCGGGCCCCTGGAGGGTGAGATCCGGCGGGATTCGCCCAAGTTTAAGGACCTGGTGCCAAACTACAACCGGGATATCCTGTTCCGCGATGAGGAGGGCACCGGAGCCGATCGCTTGATGAGCAAGGTGAGTTGCATAGAATTTAATCAGTATCCCAGCAATATTTCGTTTCAAGTGTTTCCTATCGGCGACACAAATAATACTTACATATTTCCATCAATAAAAATCAGTTCATTGTCTGATTTTTAGCATGAAAATGACTAAGTTGAATGACCATTATTTATATGCCATCTTTTAGTTACTGTTGGGAAAATACTATGTTGTCTAGCAAAGTCATGTTAGAAAATAACAAAGATATTAGTGGTGAAATAAATAAACAAAATTAGCATAAATATTTTCCAAGAATATTTATTATTCATATAAAATTCCCTTTATGAAATACTTTGACATTTTTAAATCGAATTTAATAGGACAGGACATTTACTTTGAGTTTTTTCGTATCGGCAAGTGAATCATTTTTTGCCGGATTGCAGACATCATAAAGCTCCAAATTTATGTCCCGTTCACAATCGGATAGATAGACTGCTGGGTTCCGTTCCGGAGCTAGGTTAATTCCCGGCTCATTGCGCACTGCCCCCACCTTGTGCCACCTCCTGAACACAAATTCAATTGTCAAATTAGCGAGCGCTAATCGCAGGCACTGGCGGCGGACGCTATCGGGGATCGCCCGATGGCACGAGATTGCGCCACTCGATGCCCACTGATAACAGGTACGTGGCAGAGTGTGGGTTCGGAAAAGTGCCAATCATTGACTCGCATTGGCTTTTTTCGAAATTTTATGGACTCTGGCGACCGGACGGACTAGGTGCGAGCAATAAAAGCAGGCAATACAAATATCGCATTAGTTTTGGCCAAGCGGCTATTATGATTAATTATGCATCTTATCGGCCCGGCCGACTGCACTTATTTCGCCAGTGCCAAATAACAGGAAGCCCGATACTCGAAAGCCAAGGGGACTAAGAGCAGATAGCAGCAAATTCCATCGAACTAAGCCATAAAGCTGCCCGGGACACTTAATCCAAACAAATACGAGTGCGTTCAACCACCTCGAGCTCCAGGCCAAGTCCAATCGATCCGGGGATCATCATTGCAAATACCTGGCACATTCGCAGGGCAAATGCGTTTTCGATTTCGCGCTAAACAACAAACAGGGTATCGAGAGCGAGGGGATTAGGTGGCTCGCTGTTTACCAACTCCAGTGGAGTCCACCACCACCATTAGCCCCTGCGTCCACCTGTCTACGCTCCAAGCGAGGCACGCGAGCATTTGTGCTTATCGCCGGCATTTGTCTGATAAGCCAAGTGGTAGCTTTTTGCCGATACACACCAGCTACATATGTAGAACAAGATAGGCCTGGGTTTTTTTTTCTATTTGCCAACATGACTAGCTACAAATATATACAGGGAAAAAAACGGTCTTAAGAAACCAAAATTGATAACTTTTTCATACTTTATATTTGCTAATTCAAAATTACTCCCTAACTACTTTGACTTTTCTTTAGTTTTTATAAGATCTGTCCTCATTTTTAACATTTTAAATTCTAAGAAAGTTCTTAAATTGAATTTCAGTGTTTAAGCATAGGTCCCTGCTTGGGGTATATCTGCAAACGAAGAATGTGTGTTAAGACACCAGCTAAGGCTCTGAGGAATAGCAATATCTTATCGCTCAACATGAGGAGCGACCAGTGAAAGTGAAGAGGGGCGACCGGTTGGCAATTCGCCGGGGTGGTTGTGTTTCCAAAGTGCAAAACTGCGGTAAAACAAGTGCTTAATTCCATCGACAGCAGTTTCAATTAGCCAACTGTGTTTGGCGTCCGCAATCGAGGCCCCGCACAGTCAGGCCCCCGTAAGAGGTCTGACATTGAGGCACACTTCTGCCGCTTATCGCGGCAAATATTGTTATTTTAATGAAATTTTAAGTGCTGACTAGGTGTTAAAAATAACGTTGTTATTGATTAGCCCCATAAACCGTGGGCCATTAAACATTTATGGGAGACTTCCAGTTCCCTTGGCCACGATTTGGAGCCACAAGTGGCCCGTAATCAGAACTATCAGAGCGCCCACCGAAATAATACAGTTGATTTAGGATTATAATATAACACTCGGGGTATATATAATGACTTTCGCTTTATAGATTTATAATCTATTTACTATAGCGTTCCCAGAAATAGTTAAGGATCTCCACTGTATTTGGAGCAACTCATGGAATGATTCATTTTCCAAAACAGCTGTGGTTCGCTTACAAAACTCTACCCAAATTGCCTTTTTGCAACTGCCACGCGCCCATCGGGGACGCTACTAAATGGTCACCTTGAATTTGATATGCAATCAGGGTATCCCGGCATCGCTGCCGTATCGCAGCCTTTCCAGAAACTGGCAAACAATTAACAGTTGCATGCACGGCAGCCGAATCGCTGCAGTGACACCGTCAATTGTCCCAAGGCTCAAGGACGAGAGTCAAAGCCTGGCCAAGGCCTTCTCGGCATTTGACTAAATGACCAAGGACAACCGGGCCCATAAAAATCCTGTTGTTGCCCGGCAAATATTTACAACGCAAGGTTCCGCTACCGAAGTGCCCTGCCATTGAGCGGTGACATTGAGCAAAGAAATCACTGAGAGCAAAGAAGTCCGAGTCCGAGTTCGAGTCGAGGTCGAAATCGGGGGAAGCTGCGACCAGCAGCGCAACTAAATCGTATTTTATGTGGCTCGGCTGCGGATTGCGATTTGGATATATGTACATATATCTGGCCGAGTGACTTACTGTCCGCTGTGCGTGAATTTCTGTTGGTAAACAATTCGTTTTGGCCATTAAAACGCTCGAAAACGGCCAGCTAACTGCATGTCCCTGACTGTGTGGGTGCAGTTCCAGTTGCAGTTACGGTTGCTGTTGCATAAACAAATTGCCAAATGTCCCAAAAAACAAAATAATAAATAAAATATAACCGAACGAATTGGAAAAACGCTGTAAAATGCCAGAGAGCTTATGACAAGTCATTGCTGATTGCCACCTTCACCAGGTGATTACCTGGTAATGTGACTAGGGAGCACGCCTCTCGAGTACCCGGGAATGCCGCGGGATTAGACAGCCCAGGCGGTGGCAGAGAGAAACCGCAGCGGACAGATGGACTGGCGGACAAAGGAGCGGCGGACAAACGGACAAAAGAATGCGTCAAAAGCCGCAGCATAAGTTCTAAAATTTCATAAATTGTAGCAACAATGGGGCTGAGGGCAAAGCCAATGGGTAATCCGATATGATTATTGACATGCATGCAGTCCCAGTGCCAGTTCCCAGTCTTTCGGTCCTCAGTCTTTGGTTTTCAGTGTTCAATATTCAGTGTTCCTCGGTCCCCCACATCCCCCAGACATGCACATCGACATCACCATCAAATCAAGTCAAATCAAATCAAAGTAAGCCCACAGCCCAGGCATTTTAATAGAACATTATGACTCAAAAATTGATCCTATTATGACAAAAAAAAAGCGATGCTCGGTCGGGGGAAGATGATGTCACAGCCCCATCTTACTTTTTCCTTTTTTTTTATCGGTTGCCCTTGCCAAAACTCAAATCAAATCACGTCAAATGCTGCGATAAGCAAAACATCAGCCACTTTCGTGGGAACATTCCAGCGGCCAACAAAGTAATCAAACTTATCAAACAAACATCAGTCAGGCAAAGTGGACAAATCGCCAAATGCCCCAGAGATCTCAGATCCCAGATCCAAGATGCGAGATCTCAAAGCCGAGGACCGAGAGTGTCCCTGCTGAATCCCCGCAGTCGCAATATTTGTTTTGCCTTTGTGCGCGATGCTTTTATATTATTATTAATCAATTTGATACTTTTACGAGGGCACTCAAGCGCGAATGTTCAAGGATTTGTTGGCCCAAAATGCCATCGATATTCGCTCTGCCTCTGGCTGTGGCTGTGGCTTTGGCTCTTGCTTGCCTCCTTAGCGTTTGCTTTATTTGCATAAAACTTTTATGAACTTGCGCCGCGGAGGCAGAGGAGATCGCGATCAGAGATCGCGTCGCGGCTATCACATTACTGCTGGGCGAGTGACTCACATTTCACATGGCTCTCGTCTCGTCTCGGCTCTCTCGATTCCTGCAAGTCATCGGTGTGTGTGTGTTTGTGTTTGGATCCCCGAACCCCAAACCCCAAACCCTAACTCCAACCCATACCTTACCCCGGAGCCCATCAGTGCCAATGTGCGGCTCATAACTCATCATCAAAGTTAATCACACATCAGGGATTATGGCGCTTATCATTTAAGACCCGACTCCAGCTCGAGCTCTTACCTGCTGCCTCCTTCCAAATGACTTTTGCTGATCGCCGGGGGGACATTAAATGCGGCAGTGGCAGGCAGACGACGGGGCAGGTGGGGCACCACCACCAATAGGCCACAGCTGAGATTTAATTTACGATTTCTTGCAAATTAATAGCGTTTAATTAATAACAATAAAATGACGCCTTCCCTTTATGGACATTTATTTGACGCGAGATTTACGAGCAACTGTAATGCGTTGCAAAATGCTAATAAATGCCTTATTTTTTTGTAACGATTTAGGGGATAAAACTTAACAATAAATATGACACATTATGAAGCTTCCAAATTGAATTTATGCAGATATTAGGCTTTCAGCAGAGTGGGGAAAAATCAATTAGCAGCGAATTTAAACTCCAACTCCATCTCCGTCTCCACCTCCATGAATCCAATAAAGGTTTCCCTTTTTTTATAATTCATTCATAAACAAACAGACAGGAGCAGACTTCGGACCCCGATCTTTCCGAGATTCCGTAAACACAGTCACATTTCCGATTAATTAAAACTTCGTTTTCAGATTTTTGCGCTGTAATAATTGCGCTGCCAGCGCGCAGCGTAAACAATCAAAGACCGCCGCTAATTCTAATGAAGAGCTGTGAATAGATTTGCAACCCAAATAAACAGTGCTGGAGCGACGGCGGATTGGCATTGGCCCTGCACTTGAATCCATCAGGGATCATCGGCATCCGTAGAGGACTCCCTGCACCCCGTTTTGCCAATTAAGTGAGGAAATCTGTGCTCGAGTGGCCCACACAGGGCGGACCGATGACGGATCTCGGATCTGTATCTCTTATGTCGGAGGCGTTGCCACCAAAGTGGCTGCCAAAAGAGCCAAGGCCTCTCAAGTGGCCCACCTTGGCTCCTCACTTCCCACTCCCCACTCTGGCCCTGGAAGCAGCAACCCCATCCTCGGGGCTGTTGACACACATATCGTGTGGCCATGTGTGTCGTCGGGTGGGTGACGTGATTTCCTCAGCGTTTCTCCACTTTTTTCGACTGCATATATCCTGTGTCGCTTCCTCAGTTGTAAGTTTTCGCTTCCTCTGCGATCGCAATCAGTGCCGGGAATCAAAGGATATGGCATATCTCCTTACACCATAGAGCACGTGCATCTGAAGGAGCAAAAAAAAAAAAATGAAAAGGGGTAACTCCCCTGGCAGCCTGGCAACCTGGCAGCAGTAATTTAATGCGCACTTGAATTATGTCGTTAAATTGTGTCGTTTCCTAATCGTCGATGTTCCCTTGGGGGCAACCAGTAATCCGAGACCCTCTCGGGTCCGCAGGGATGGGTATGTCGTGGCATCAGGAATGAGGGGGCCAAAACAAACAAAGCCCGGGAACTGGGCTCTGGGTGAGCCGGCTAATAGCCAGCTCGACTTGGCCTAATGATGATGAGTGCCTAATAATCTTCGTGCCATAATAATTTCGCTCCGACCATTAAAAGCGTCAAATTGGCAGCCAGCCAGACAATTTAAATCAATAAAACTGCAGTCGTGGCAATTAAAAACGCATCAAGCGAATGGCGGAATAAAAAAATAAAGCCTCGAAATAGCCACGATCGAGGTGAAAAGCTGTTGGAAATCAAATGCAGCCCCGTTTGGCCCGTGTAAACACAATGGGGCGTGGCCGCATCTCTCTGTCTCTGATTTTCCCCATTTCGGGGTAATGGCTGGGCAAAGTTCACACCTTGTTGAATGTCTAATTAATGCAGCTTTCATGGGGCACGGGGCCGAGGATTGGTAGTGAAGACTGCTTGGGGGGAACGGGAATTGGGTTTTTCGATCCAGGCACGGGCTTATTTACACTTGACGCTGTTGTCTAACGGCCACTTACAAGGCACACACATTATTTAGCCATCTTTTTGGGCCGCCGACGCCGCTGCGTTTGGTATCCGTAAATGTTTACCTTACGCACCCGTCGGCAAACGTTGGCGTTCCTCATGGATCTGGGATCTGGGATATGGGATCGGGGATTTGCCTTGTAGAACGACGGAATGGTGGGACCTGCGAGATCCGAGATCTGAGCCGGCCGTTGTTTGTTCATTGCGCGTCCAGCGCAGCGCATCGCATCGCATCGCATCGATTCGAATTCGAGCTCAATGCATTAGCATGTTGGGTAAACATCGTTGGCAGTGCTTAAGACAAAAGCGTTTGTCTTTCCCCAACCAGTTTCATGCCACATCTACCCATAACCCATTGCCTATATCCCGAGGCAACCTCTGTTTCTGTTTCTGTTTGCCGTTGGCTGTTTGGCGTTACGCTTTTGTGCTCATTAGCACGGCTCTCGGCTCTCAGCTCTTGGCTCTCAGCTCTCGACTGGTTAAGCCTTTTAATAAAGCAAAGTTGCAGTGGCCGGGCGCAAATATCATTGAACTCTTCCTGGAATGCGGCGAGCGGCTGCCACCACGCTACGATCTCGATTTGCCACAGTTGCGGATGCTGCTGCTGGGCTGTGTGACAAATTCGGCCGTTTGTTTTGGCCAAATAATAGCAAACACAGGCGGACTAACAGTCCGATTTCGATACAGATCCACACCTCATCAAAACATAAGCCCGAAAAGGCAGAACCGATCTTCGCTGTGGTTTTCTTAAAAAGGACCTCTGGCCGCAAATTGATTTTACGCCAGCAACCAGGCCCCGAATTCTGTTTGCCAACAAAGGCAACATCCTGTCACCGTCGCCCGTTGCCCGTTGATAATTGATTTTGCGGCTGGTGTCGAGCTCAATCTGAAAGATACTTTGGATATGTCTTGGTTTTTTTCCTCCCTTTTTTTCCTTTCGGTTATTTTGTATTCCAAATATTTGCATAGACTTGTTTGAATCCTTTTCTGCTTGGCTGGCATTTCTCTTTCGGGGCTAGAGCTAAAAAATCAAATGGAAACGAGCCGACAAACGCGGACAGACGGACGGGAATGGGAATGGGAATGGGTATGAGCGAGCAGCACCCACCACATTGGCAAACAAAGCGTAAGCATTTTCATATTATCGACAGGGAAAAACAAAGAGGGAAAAAAGGGAGAAAATAAAAGGTCCGATCCCGGCATTTATCCATGATCCGTGGGTTAGGGTCATCGTGGCGGGTAGGGTCAGTGTTTGAACTGCGCGTAAGCATGGGCAAATAAAGCCTTTGGCCAACAGGGAACTGCGCAAACACGCTCGACTGTTTGTTGAGGTTGCAGCAACAGGTTCAAAGGATGCGGCTCATCCAAAAGCACCTCAACATCATAAAAAAAGGCAGACTCACTCACGGGGTGGCGGTTTGGTTGGGGGAAATGGATAAGTAAATAGGACGAAAATGAGAGAGTGAAGCGGATGGTTTTTATATATTTTTTAGTTAACATAAATCCCAATATTTTGAAAAATGTTTATATATATTTAAATTAATTATTAAAATATTAAACTAATATATAAATATTTGTCCAATTTTGATCAAATTCATAAGTGTAAACCGGTTTTCCTTGATTACTTCAAAATATAATACTTCACCTTTCCAAAGCAGTTTTCTTAAATAAAATAAAAAATAAAATAAAATAAAACTCATTCAACTTATATCAAATGATACTGATCAGGAATATATAATAATTCTAGCAGTATCCATTACCAACAGCTGAAAACACCTTGCCAGGGCATTAAAGTGGCTTTCCCCATCCCAAAACCGAAACGAAACGAAGAACCGAAACGAAATGAACGCGTTTGGGCCCTTTGGGCCACCGAAATGAACGCCCGCATGCCACGCCCCCTTAGCTCACACACACGTACACTCGCACAGCACTATATCCATCCCGCTCGACCGTGCGCGGTGCGTGGTGCGTGAATTAAACATGGCGTCTGGCTATTAACAATGCCTAATTGACCCCATCTCCGTTCTGTTCCTCTCTTTTCCAGCGCTGCAAGGAGAAGCTGAACGTGCTGGCCTACTCCGTGATGAACGAGTGGCCGGGCATCCGCCTGCTGGTCACCGAAAGCTGGGACGAGGAGTATCAGCATGGCGTGGAGTCGCTGCATTACGAGGGCCGGGCCGTAACCATCGCCACCTCGGATCGGGATCAGGCCAAATACGGCATGCTAGCCCGCTTGGCCGTGGAGGCCGGCTTCGACTGGGTCTCCTATGTCAGCCGTCGTCACATCTACTGCTCCGTCAAGTCAGGTAATTGTCCAATATCATGTATATAATTGTGGGAACGGGGCTCATAATTGCTTAAAATGGTGAAATAATGATTTCAGGTTGAAAGTAAAACTCTTTGGGTTTTGGTAATGAATAAAAAGTAAATTTAGAAAGATGAAAAATATATATTTCATATTTAAAGTTGCAAGTTAATGTAGTAAAAACGTTTTATCATTACAATTTCATAAGAAAGTTGAGGTAAATCAAGTTAAATACTTTTTTGCTTTACTTTAATGAAGAGCACTCAAAGAGCTGTTAAATTTATAAACTTTGAACCTAAAGATATGTACTTTGAACTTGGTTGAACTGCAGGAAACTATAAGCAGTGAATGATGTGATGGGGATGGGGATACTGGATGCTGGGTGATAAGTAATGGGTGGGCCTGGTCAGTTAGCCAGAAGTGACACTAACAAGCGTAATTTCGCATGTTCCGTACTGGCGATCGCTAAGCTGACAGGCGTTGGCAAATTTCTGCCTCTCGCCCTGCACTTCGCATCCGATCCATCGAATTGGCCACGGCTGCAGTCGAAAGCCAAAAAGGCAGAGACGCGCGCAGGCAACAATGTCGAAAACCGGACTCGGACGGGACCCAAAACCCGGCTCCAGAGGCGGCAACTGGCTAGCTGGCTGGCTGGCTGTGTTTTGACATGTTTAGGTTTGCGCCTGTCAAATTAAACGAATTGATGATACGACACCCAAAGCGTTTCTCAGGCAGCGGCAGCAGCAACAGCAGGCAACAGGCAGCAGGCAACAGGCAAAGATGAATTAAATGCCGGGCTAAGACCTGAGCGCGGGCCTAATTGAAAAAAACACTGATACCGAGCGGACGGACGGCCGGCCAGCAAGTTAGCATCATCAGTTAAGGCCGCTTGCGAGTGTGTATCCGTGAGCTGGCCGAGCTGTGCCTGAGCTGCTTGAGCTGCCATTATGGCCAGCAACCAGTTTTCCCCGAAACATAACGAAACTGCCCCAAAGACCGAGAAGAAAATGCCTTGGCCCCGGTATACCAGTCAGTCAGCCAACCAAAACGGGCCAAGACAATTAAGTTTTCTTGCCAAGATTTGCTCTTTCTCTTCCCGGTCGGCCATCTCTGCCATTTCTTTGGCGGCGGTGCGGAGGGATTTCCCTTTCAAGTTTTTTTAATGGCAAAGAGCGAGCATTTCCCACACAGAGACACGACAGACAGGCAAGAGCCTCGCACTTTGGGTGCGACTGCTGTCAGTTGTTCATTTAATTTCCATCTACAATTACATTACATGCCACGCCCCTTTCCCACACACGCAGTCGAGTCACAATATTTTGACTTTTGGTGGCGGCCCATAAAGATTACGGCAGGGCAAAAGGACAAAAGGCCCAGGGCTCAGGCAGTCGAATCGAACCCGAGTGTCCTTGCTCATTGATTCTAATTGCTTATGAAAGGAGCCGCCCGACTTTGATCCTGGATCCTGCTGTCATCCTGTGCCTCTCTGCTTTCCCAAAATCAAAAGGTCAGCCGACAAAGCGAACAAGTGGCAGCCAGGACATAGCCAGGCCATCCAGGTCCATCCTGCCATGTGTGTGGTCCTCGGTCCTCGGTCCCCCCGGTAACCGGTAATACCGACCATGTGTTGGTGTTGCGCCTGCTGGCTATCAATAAATTACGAAGCGATTGATTGCTGATAGGCCGCTGCACATAAACCACGGGCTTATGACAGTTTTGGCACAGCATTCGCTGCGCCTCGCGTTCGCTGCCTAAGTCTTTCGTTTCGAGCCTAAACAGCAGCAGCAGCAGCGGCAGCGACGCAGCAACAAAAACAACAACCGACGAAGAGTAATGGCTGTAAACCTTTTTGTCGACACTAATTTTTTTTTTTTTTTTTGTCTTCCTTCCAATGTTGCTGGTGTGTCGCGCGCGCGCATTAAGCCCCCCAAGCGTGTGTTGTTGTTGCTGTTGCATGTTCATGTTAATGCTGTCCAAACGATCAGTCACCAAGTCACCAACAACAACAGCAACAACAACAATGGAGGCAACAACAGCAAGTGGTCGAGCGGCTGTCCTCTGTTTTGTAATAATTTATCAGTTTAGTCTTCACAACAAAGATAAAATAACGATAATTTTAACCACTTTAATGGTTTATTAATTTATGACCCTTCAAGTTCCTCACTTTCCACTCACCGCCGACGACGCCGTCGACGAGGCCTGAGATTTTTCTCGTTTCTCGTGTCCCTCTCGTTTTTTGTGTTGTTTTTTTTGTTTTGTTTTTTCTTTTTCTTATTTTACTTTTGTGACTCCGGTTAGGTTCTTCTGTTTCGGTGTCTGTCTCTGTTTTGGGAAGGTAGATTTCACACCAATTTTTCTTGTTACTACCGCGCTTCCTCTGCGAGCCCTCGCCTTTTGTCCCGCACCGGAGTCTTGGCCATCGTCTACTGTTCTTTCGGTGCCCGGCTCCCGTCCCCATCGATTATGGGTTTTATAGACCGCACTGGCCATATGTATTTAATCCGATTTTTATTGTTTCTACACTTTTGTGTGTCCGCCTGTCTGTGTTTACCAAATGCATCAATGGGAATTTCGGGCTGGCCATCGAGTAGGTGCATTTTCTTTGGAATTTCGGTGCAACAGGGGCAGCCACCACAACAAGGCCACTTTATGGCCACTCATTATAATAAAGCGCGCGGTTAGTGGTCGCCTTTGGTCTGGAATTTTTAATTTGAATTTTACAAGCAGAAGGAGGAGGAGAAGCAACAGCAGCAGCGGCGGCGCTTCGGGTGTGAAATATGTGTGTGCCAGAGCTCCAGAGAAAGTTCTAAGATGGTGCCCATGCCCATCCATGTTCATGTCCAGAGCCATCTGGGTGGCCCGCTAGCTGCTGCTTGTAACCCAATATCCATTAATGATGATTAATAGGACTGCACTTCGATCATTGTTCGTTGTGGGTTGCAGCATGTTCGGTAATTGCGAACAGGTTGCCAAAAGGTTGGGAAAACAAACCACGAACTGCTACCTGGCCCATCCCCTTTTGCCACAGCTCACATCCTCATGGACCGCTCAGTAAGCCGCTTTGGCTCGAGCTCGAGTCCGAGCTGTGGCCCGGCTTGGGCTGCGGGGCTGATCCCACGGCTAATCTTGCGGGGCAAACAAGATCACAGTTTTTGTGCAAGCCGAAACAAAAACACGACTGCCGCATGTTATTGATATGCCAGATTGCTGATCTGCGATCTCGGATCTCCGATCGCATTATGTTCCTGGCTTGTTGGCTATCCGCAAAAGGCAGTCCTTTCAGTCCTTTCAGTCATTTCAGGCCTTCGGGGCCGCCCATTGTTTCACTTCGGGCTGCAACGGCCCAGCCCCGGATCCGTGAAAACCTTTTTGACTTGTTGGGTTTGGCAATTGGATGCTTAACGCCAAATTAGATTACAAAACTAATGCCATTACCTGGACGGTCATCTCCAAAGCGAGGACGTTGTATCTGAAATCAGGAAAACCCCTACGATATAGGAATAAACATTTAAAAGATCAATTTATTTCGCTCAAGATTATTAAAGTAAAGAAAACTTTAAATATAATCAAGATAGAAATATTGTGTAATTAATAAAATATAGCAAACATCTCTAACCACTTCTCTTTCCTTTTCTATTTGCAGATTCCTCCATTAGCTCCCATGTGCATGGCTGCTTCACTCCCGAAAGCACGGCGCTGCTGGAGAGCGGCGTCCAGAAGCCGCTCGGCGAGCTCTCCATCGGAGACCGCGTCTTGAGCATGGCCTCCAATGGACAGCCCGTCTTCAGTGAGGTGATCCTCTTCATGGATCGCAACTTGGAGCAAATGCAGAACTTTGTGCAGCTCCACACGGACGGCGGAGCGGTGCTGACGGTGACGCCGGCGCATCTGGTGAGCGTGTGGCAGTCAGAGCGCCAGCAGCTGGCCTTCGTCTTTGCGGATCGCGTCGAAGAGCAAAACTATGTGCTGGTTAGGGATGTGGCAAGTGGCGAACTGAAGCCGCAACGCGTCATCAAAGTGAGCAGCGTTCGCAGCAAAGGCGTGGTCGCTCCACTAACACGCGAGGGCACGATCGTGGTCAACTCGGTGGCCGCCAGCTGCTACGCGGTGATCAACAGCCAATCGCTGGCCCACTGGGGCCTGGCCCCCATGCGTCTCCTCTCCACGCTGGAGTCCTGGCTGCCCGCCAAGGAGCAACTGCGCAGCTCTCCGGCCAAGGCGAAGGCGGAGACGAATGTCACAGCAAAGGCTGTGTCGCAGGCGGAGAGACAGAACGGCATCCACTGGTACGCCAACGCCTTGTACAAGGTCAAGGACTACGTGCTGCCGCAGAGCTGGCGTCACGATTGAGGACTGCGACCCAGCGATCCTGCGAGGGGCGCGATAATTGTATTATATCTTGTAGTTATGTATATGCCTAATGATCGATGTACTTCAATGTTGAATATGGTTTTAACAATTGATACTATTTATTTAACACACACAACACACACCCACCCACAGAAAAATCGAGAATGCAGATAGCGAGCAGGAAATGAAAACGATACGAAAACTGTTAACTGTCCTTGATGTTTTGGTCTCGCAAACATATTAGCTGTAAGTAGGCAATCCTCGGCGCAGATCCTTTATTCGAGCAGCAAACTCCGAAGACCACTGACGACTGTTACTGTATATTATAATGGAATTGAATTGCATAATTTATTAAAGTGCGGCGGCGAGTTCGAGCCATTGGATATAAATATTGTACTTTGTATATAGAAGAAGCATTATAGTGACTGAATACTTTATTGTAATTGTGTATATAATACTTAAATTAGTTAACTGCGTATTTATACTTAATATTTAAATGAAATATAATGAAATTGTTTGATAAATGTTTGTATCTTTTCTTCTTTTCGGGGGTTTTTAAAGTAATTTCAGTTTGGATTTTAAGAATTTGAATTTAACCGCAATGTGTGGCAGCGCCCCCGAATGCTGCTAAGTACGGCAACGCTGGTGGTATTTCCGGAACTAGTAGTTCCGTCGACACTACAGCGAAAGAACTAAAGTTATTGAAAAAAATATTCGGGTTTGTTGCAAATAAAACGGCGGTCACACTACCCCTAGCCAAGCAACAATTATAATTTTGATTCAAACATATTTTTAACTAAATTCGAGTTAATCGCTTTTTCTACTTAAGTTAACTGTATAAGAAGTATTTTTTTTTAACGAATTTAAAGAGATATACACCGCCACGTCCACCACAAAACAAGCATGAACGTTTGTCGGCTGTGTCTGGCAAAGGACGCCAATTTTTCGATTGTAAACACCACGGCGGCAATGAGGATTATGGCGTGCATATCTCTAGAAATCGAGCCCGGAGACGGCCTGCCGCAGCACATATGTGCCATTTGTCGCCTGCGCCTCGAGGAGATGAACAGTTTCCGGCGACGCGGTCTAGCTGTTGACCGCCGACTTAAACGTAGAAAATTGCTGCAGAAGCACGAGCCCAAGGCCCATATGGCGACGATAGCGGCCCAGGAGGAGGCCGAGGAAGAACGCACCCTGCGGGACGTCCTTGGATGCTCGAAAACCGCCTGCTCCGAGAACAACGCCCAGTGGCGTCTACAGGCGGCGAAGCTCATTCGTGAAGAGATAGATGCCTACAAGAAGGAGCTTCACGGCATCTGCAAGCAAGTGGTGCGTGCTGAGATCGAAAACGAGGTTCGCGCCGAGGCGATGGCAGTGCTCATGGCTGAGGCCAAGCAGAAGCTGAAGCTCAGCGTCCTTGACGAACTCTTCGACGAGCTGGAGGCATTCTTCGTGCGCAAACGCAACGAGACCGCCTATGGGTCCGAGAGTTTCTGCTCGCATTCCCCCCAAAAGGATGCAGCACACAGCGATGGCTTCTTTGAAGCGGAAGAGCAGGACGAGCCATTGGCCGGAGATGTGGTGGAGCTACTGGGTAAAGTTTCTTAATCTTCAATCTACTTACTTGCTATAATACATTCATTCTTAGATGATGAACCAGAGCCTAGGAATCCAGAACCTAGACATCCCCTGGCCTCGACGGGAAAAACATATCCTGCTCCGGCAGATTCGATTGATCCCATGCCCATGGTCGAGATCAATATGAGTGACTCTCAAATGAGTCATCTGCGTGAGGACTTTAACAGGGAAGCCTTCCTAAGAGGCAGGACCACTCCGCGTAAGGATGTGAAGGTTAATTACTCGCCCGCTGCCAAGACTACTCCGCGTAAGGATGTAAAGGTTAACTACTCGCCCGCTGTCAAGAGAAGGCGCGCCAAGAGCGTTTTATTATGTCGCAAGCACAACGACAGGGCAAAACGGTACTGCCAGGAGCCAGTAGATTCCAGCGAATGCGTGTGTTGTCGTCTCCGAGGTGCGGCCAAGCTAAACCGCACAACGTCGTAACGTCCATTAATTTATCAACTAATATATGTATAATATATACACTTTATCGTTATCCCCCTTTTAGATTTAAGGCTACGAGAGCATGGAACTATAACTTCGATTTTTATAAGTGTATTTTGTATGTTGTGCAAGTATTAAGCGAATGTATTTTTTTAAATTGTTTAAACTAAGGTGAAAAAAATTAAATAAGTGTATTTTTATGTTGCGCAAGTATTAAGCGTATGTATTTTTTTAAATTGTTTAAACTAAGGTGAAAAAAATATAAAATTTGTGTTAGATTTAGAGTTATACATTATACAGATATAGGATAAAAATAATCCTTTTTTTCATTATAAAATTAAAATAAACATATATTATTTTGAAAATGTAAATTTTCTTATTCAGCTTAATTTTCAGCATTGAAGGGGGTTCTTTTTTTAGGTTTTCGAAAGCTATAGAAAACCATAGTCTCTCGTCATTGGCAGATCGTTGCGGGGAATCTATATTTTAGCCCCTAATTGCGGCAATAAATCGGTTCAAGACCAAAATCTGTCACATTTCCGTTCCATTTAAAATTGTTTTTAAAATATTTGAAGCAGTGTGGACATATCCGGAATTTCGGCATCTTAGGCTATCACTGGGTTTGGTCACACTGGTTGCAATGCTATCGACGCCAACTGTAGCATCAATGTTATTCCGGCGACTATAAGAAATTAAGCAAAAAGAAGCTACCCTATGGAAACGCCGTCCTCGTATCCCGATTTGTCGACCTTGTGCCGCCTCTGCCTGGGGGTGCACCAAGACGCGTACTATATATTCGACGAGGACGAGGCAAATCTCTCGATCCCCGTGCGCCTAATGGCTTGCGTCGCCCTGGACGCCAAACCGACGGATAACCTGCCCAAGAAGTTATGCAGCGAGTGTCGATACCAACTGGAGAAGTCCTTCCTCTTCCGGCAGCGCTGCCAGGCGGCGGAGAAGAAGCTGCGCAAGCACATCCGCCTGCTGTGCCTCGGCAAGCGGAGCCGCGTCTTCTCCAAGGATCCGGATGGGGACGACTTTGACGACGATGAGCTGGAATTCGAGGACTCGATAGCGTTCATCGATCAACAGGACAAGGTTCGGCAGATTTCCGATGAGAAGTGGCGCGCGGAGTTCAAAGAGGAGCAGGAGCAGGAGTTCAACAAGCGGCTGGTGGAATCGCGGGTAAAGCTGCGCGCCAAACTTGTTCCCGAGGTGCGCGAAGAGCTGGCTAAGGAGGTGCGCGATGAAGTGAGACAGCAGCTGGAGGCCCAGGTCCGCAGCGATGTGCGTGAGGAGCTGCGCAACGAAGTGTCTGAGGAGATTAGGAAAGAGCAGCTGGTCAAGCTCTTGGGTGAACTTGAGGTGTTCCTGGCCGAGAAGAAGGCCGGCCATTGGGAGCCATTGGATGGGCAAGAGGAAGTAGAAAAGCCGCCGGACAATGTGCAGCGCAATCCAAAGCAAAAGCCTCATAGTTCTGTTAAGCAGAGCTCCAGCCCAGCAGCGAAGCCAAAACTGCTCAAAATTGAAGCGGAGCAAGCAGAACCTGCAGAGGAATTCGTGCGGTGCGGCACTCCGGAGACCTCGGGCATTGATGTGGTGGAGGTGGAAACGCTCGAGCTCGAGGATGACATGCCCACGGAAAGCGAACAGGACTTCAGTGACCTTAAAATGATCGGTGCAGCTGAAATGGTGAGGACCGAGGATGGTGAGATCTACATTATCGACGCGGACAGTACGCAGGCCACCAAGCAAGACTCCTCGCCGGACTTTGACGGGGACAACGATATCACTTCCTACAACAGTAAGTGGAGATCGTGCCGAACAAAACTCACTTTTATTAATCCAATGTAGCAATGTTTCACAGTTAAGGAAGATGGAGAGATTCAGTTCAGCGGAGATAAAACGCAGTTGGAAGATGTGGTGGTCTTTAATTTGGACGGCGTGATAGCTGAGGAGCAGCAAGTCTATAACTTCGACGAGAATGTCATCATTGTGGTAACTAAACTATTTTTGTGTTAAATTGATTTATTTTTAACCAGTACTTTGTTTCAGGAGAAGAACCCGACCCCTCGTAATGCAGAACCTCGTGCGAAACGAAAACGACAGAGTGGGATTGTGGGAAAGCAGAAAGCAGAGGTCCGTGAGGGTTACAATAAGCCCAGAAGGGTCACAGACACGATAAAAACGTTCCAGTGCAAGATCTGTCCAGTGGCCTTTGCCTCTGAGAAGCTGCTGTTGCGCCATCACAATATCCACATAAAGAGCATAAAGAACGGCAAAGGCGGTGCCCTCAAGTGCCCCGTCTGCGAATTGCAGCTGTCCTGCGCCAGTTCCCTCAGGCGGCACATGGTCATCCACACTGGGATCAAGCCCTACAAGTGCGAGGAATGCGACGCAGCCTTCTCTCAGCGAGAGGTGCTTAAACGACACATGGACACCCACACGGGAGCAAGGCGCCACAAGTGCCCCCACTGCTCGACTAGCTTTGCCCAGAAATCTAATCTGCAGCAGCACATCAGCCGGGTGCACATGGGCAAAGACAAGACCAATAAGTGTCACCTTTGCCCTCGCAGCTTCAACCACCAGTCGGGCCTGAGTCGGCACCTGGTTACCCACGCGGGCGTCATGTTCCACTGCAAGGAGTGCGGCCGGCAGTTCAACGATCGCAGTGCGCTCCAGCGACATTTGACCACCATTCACAAGATGCCGAAGAAGTCAGTGGATTACGGCTCAGAGCCCGAGATGGATGAGATTGAGTAAAGAATCCTCTAGTGATTAGCATCACACTGACAAAGTCCAAATCTGCTTTGAATAATTTACAACTTTATTTCGCGAACTGGAAGTGCTCACAACAGTTGGCACCAGATATCATCAGCATAATAGAGTTAGAACATTTAGAATCCATGCATCGTTAAACAGTTTAGCGAAATACAAATACAAAGTGGAACATTTGGAACAGCTCTATAACGGTTTACAATATAATATCTAGCTAGACGTACATTTTACAATATATTGATCGTTTAATAAATACCACATAAGACGATGTACAATATGATAGGCAAATACACGTGTTTTAATAAACTCAACTCCTCTACAAATACTTTAAACTTAAGCTAAGCGCCAACAAACGGGACTCGAAATGCGCCAAGAGAAATCAAATGCAAAATACGAGAGGAAAATGCAATCAATAAATCTTTCTTGTATAATCGGAAGCGCCTTTCAAGTGAGATTGCCTCTTCGAGCCTCTGCTGCGAGGACATCGAATTCGAAACCGTTTACCATTCCTGGTGAATACATTATAAAGCCAATAACAATCCAATGTGCACCCTAGCCTACTAATCGGTATAATATCCACAATAACGAAGGGGTCCTTTAACTCTTGCGACCCAACACCCGCTGCTAGTCAGAGTTGGTCAGCGAGCTGCGCTGCGACTCCAGGGTGTTGGAGTCGTTGCGCTGGCGCAGCATTCGCGGCTGGCTGGCGGTGAAGTTAGAGAAGTCCTTCATTACGTCCTTGTACGTCTCATCCTCACCGTTGAACTCGTCGCTCAGACCGATCTCGTCGTTAAGCCTTGTCAGCCGGAGTCTGGAAATAATTCAATTAATATGGAAACTATTTTAGAAATATTTATGCTATCTTACAGCGTCACAATGTCGGCGTTCTTCTGGTCAACTGCAATGTCCAACGCCTTCTTGCCATCACTGGAGGCCAGGTCGTAGGCTGCCTTATGCTTTAGCAGCAAATACACCTGGGCGATGTGGCCCTTGGCCGTCGATATGTGCAGTGCACTGTAGCCCAGCTCGTCCACCCCATCGATGGCGGCTCCATTTAGCAGCAGGTACTCGCAGGCCATCACGGAGCCGGAGATCACGGCCTGGTGAAGGAATGACCGTTGCCTATCCTGGGGGTTCTTCCAGTGCTTGTCGGCGCCCAAGGCGAAGGCCATGCACATCACCGGTAGATTGTGGACCACCGAAGCCATGTACAACAATTGGTTGGCGTCCAGTTGAGAGAAGGGCAGTTCTTCCGGCATTTCCGTCTCCGACTCGCCCTCTGTGCTCTCCTGATCGCTACCCAAAATGCCAGGCGTCTCAAAGGTGTCCAGGGCCAGGTCATCGCCAATCACAAGCAAATCGTCGCGAGATATGCTCAGCGACATTGAAGGAATGTTGATGGATTCATCATCGTCGTCTTCGTCTAGTTCGTCGCCCGTCTTGGCCGTGTTATAGATGCTCGGATCGTCACTTAAAGTTTTGGGTAACGACCGCTGCTGTCGCCTCCGTCTTAGCTTCTTCACCGCCCACTTTCGTGTCCCTCCCAGCGAGAGAGTAGCCCGCTTACCGATGCCAAGTCCTGTACCGCTGCCGCCACTGCCTCCGTCCTCCGCCAAGCCTCCACTGTCTATGCTCAGCACCTCGGCAGTCTCGCTTGCCAGCAGCTCTTGAGGCTTAGGCATGCCGCACACAAATCGCCGCTCCACGTATTTAGCCTTGATCCAGGCCTCGCGCACCCCTATCTCACATTGCTCTGTAGGATGCTGAAGCTCACAGTCATCGCCGGTGCGTGCCTCATAGATGCGATTCACCACCTCGTTGCCGAGCTCCATCATCACTTTAACGTTCTCGGTCTCCCAGGCATCCAGAGTCAAAGAGCGCACTTTGCTGTAGTGGACACCTAGGCTGCGATGTACACCAGAGCACTCGATGCACAGGGTGATGCCCAGATTGATAGAGGCCCATCGCGGTTCGGGGCTCCTGCAGTCGCAGCAGTACGCGTTGCCGGGAATCTTTAGGAACTCCTCCCAGTGGCTGCAAGGGGGGAAGTCCGATCGGCTATGAGACATATGGTCGGAGATTCAAAGTGAATCAAACTTACATTCTCCGCTTTGCGGGCAAAGCATTGGGTGTGTTCGTCGACTGCGGTCGTGCGTGGTGAGTGGTGGAGTCATGCTGGATGGCTGCCCCAATGCTGTGCTGCAGAGCCGAGATCCACAGGGCGAGCATATCGGCGGAATCCGCTTGCAAAATGTGGGATCTGTTCACATTAGTGGAAAGAGTGGTATCAGAAGCTGTGTTAAAAGGAAATATGGTTTACGCACTTCGTGGGGGAGATGACCTCAAAACAGAAGCGACGGTCGCCCTCGTTCACCGGGCGCACGTGGCAGATGCGCAGGTCCTCCTCCATGACCGAGAACGAGTCCTCGTTGCTGCGTTTTCTGCAATGCGAATCCAAATCACTTCAGCGTACGGCCAACACATCACATCATATTACACCACACAACAAAAACATGACAGAAATCAAAAGTTGCAAAAAAGATTAACTAAGCAAGCAGATGGGATGGGCTTTTCGGGATGGACAAAATGAAAGGAGCAAGCTGCGAGCACCAACCTGTAGACGAGCTGGTTGTCGCTCAAGTAAAACCAGCGCCGGCACCAGGTCTTGAAGCCCTTGGACTTCTTCTTGAACAGGTATCCCTCGATCTTGTTGGAAGTGCTGTTGGTGTTTGAGTCGCAGTAGCGATTGACGCTCATGTGGCGGTTCTGCATGGCCTTTTCCAGCTGCTGATAGTCGCCGCGCAGCGCATTCAAGTCCTCACTGATGTTCTTGAAGAACTCGTCGAAGTCGTTGCACAGATCGAAGCCCTGGTGGTAGTAGGTCACGCACGCCTGATAGTAGTCCAGCAGCTGCCAAAAAATAGCGGGGGAGAACAGCTTTAAAACGTGCCGAAAACAAAGAAAATATCTGTTATTGTTCTTTAGTTTCTCTGCACCACCAGCGACGACCAGGCACCGAGTACTCCTGATAGGCAACTGATCGCCTTAGCCAGCGCACAAACTGACTCAACTTGCTGATCAATGCTTCTAGATATGCCAACATATACACTCATACAAACACGGATTTATATCGCAGTAGTGACGTCATAACAAAAACAAATCCCTTCAAGTTATTTACTCAGCGGTCGCGGGCCACTCCATTCATGGCATTTGAATGCGATAAGGGGTGATATGTACAAACACCTTGGCCTTTCCTTACCGTTGACAGTATGGAGGGGACCTTGCGAGCCTGGGCCAGCGTTATATAGTTCACATAGTCCAGGGCGGTGTGCTGGAAGCAGGATTTGGAGGCGGAAAGAATATTGGCAGCCTCCTGCACCTCCTGCGGTCGGTTTTTACTGGCCTGTCGAAATAACACATATAGTTTAGGCACTTGTTCTCGATTGTTAATGCTTATGCCTCATACCTGTGCGTTTTTAATTAGCGCATTGTCATAGCCCTCGGAAACCTTGAGGAAGTGCCCCTTGTAGTCCTTCACCTGGTTGATGTCGTCCTTTACAAACACACTGAGATTCTTTAGCACCGTACGGCTAGCCTGATCCAAGAGAATCGTGTGGAACTTGTTCATCTCCTGAAAAATAATGCCAGATTGAGGCATCCGTGCCATATTTATCCTCAGGACAAGACCTCACCTGAAAGCAGTGTATCAGCTTGCCCAGAGCGTTGTGCGCGTTCTTGTTGTCGAGGAAATGCTGCTGCAGATCCCACAAGGACATGGCGAAGGCGCTGTGAAATACCGAGAATCAATGACCATGAATATGCATGAGGATGGAAACTGCGCAGTGGTTGTACATACCTCTGGTTCTTGACATACTCCTTGCCGGAGTCGACAGCCACATTGCACAGCTTGATGATTTTCTCCAGCCGCTGCTCCAAGTGTTCGATGTCGGCCTCCTCCTTGGATACAAATTGTCTGGCAAAACAAAACTGAAAACGTTAGCACAATTCCGCTGAGATGTAAACAACAGATGGGACGGGTAATGGGTCTGGGATTGGGTATGGGCTCGGGTCTGCTGATGATTAAAATTGCCCGCGATGGGTAAACATTATCTGGCAGCTTAATCAAAGAAGTTATCGCGGGGCAGCGGCACGGCCAGTGTGTGGAGCCCTCGCTCTCTCACAAAGTCTGTTTATGTTGACACTTTTAATTTATGCCGTATTTGCGCTTCCAATTGTGGACGCCTCGCCACAAAACAGAGTCCGTCCGTCAGGGGACACGTTTTTGTATCACTCTGTTGCTTACTTTCTGGCCTCTCCCCGCTTTTTCCCTGGTGTAAACCATCTATTAGTCGTGCATTGCTTTTGTTTTAACAATTTATTTGCTTTTGAATATACTCTAACTTAGAAGAGCAGAAGATTGGCTTACAAGAAGATTTAGAAAAAAAATTTGTTGTGGAATAAAATACTTGAAAGTGGATTTTGAGGATTTTAATATTTAATTTTTGGATACATTTCGAATGTATCAGCTTTATTGGTATTGAAATTACTGACATTAAAGATAGATTAAATTATGAACAACATTTTATTCAAAGTTTATAAACTACAATTTCAGAAATGAATTAACACATGTACATATAAATTATATGTTTTCGAAAACCATCTTTTTGAATGTATTTCAAACTCTCGCCCTAAAACAGAAATGGTGGAATATTGAATATAGAATTAAAAATATTTTAAAATGCTTTACGAATAATCAAACAAAGCTTATTCTAAGACAGCTTGTACAAATAAAAAATTAGGTATTTTATATTAATTAATTAATTTGTAGTAAACTTTACATGTGATTTAATTTTATCCGCACGATACTACTGACGCAGACTGTAAAGCCATTAGTGCGCAGGCGCTGTTTTCGTAAGAAAAGAAAAGCGTGAAAAACGTGAAAATCATATGAAAACTAATGATAATTTTTATATTTAAATACTCCGCCCACCATAGAATACCCAGGATTTCACCGTTATCCTCCATCCTTTACAGGACCACGCACATCCCTTGCGCTTTGGTGCTCCACTTGGCGCAGGATGGCATATTTTATCTCATAGTTGGTGGTCACATTGCCAATTCTAGTATTGATTCTCTCAAAACATATGTTTTCAACCAATACTGGGAGAAGATGTCAACGAGAAAATTGTGTGACTCAAATTTATTAATCATTTTCCTGGTCCTGTGTGCAAATACATTAATATGTCTTTGCGCTTCGAACGACCCGTACGCCATACTCGGCGTAAGGAACACTGCTACGGCGCAGGAAATAAGGAAAGCGTACAAGGAGCTGGCCAAAGAGTGGCATCCAGACAAACGTTCCGACTCGGACGCGGTGGAGAAATTTGTTCAAATAAAATCAGCTTATGAGCTGCTAAGCGACACCGACCGGCGACGCATCTATGATCGGCATGGAGTCACCAGTGAGGATTCGCACTATTTGCAGGACAAATATGACTACAGTGAATATAATCGATATTCGAGCTACCAAGCGGAAGATACTTTTGGAAAGCACTTCACCATTGACCAGGACATTGTGCTCTTCCACAAGCTGTCCGTCACCGCCAACTACTTTGAGAAGAATATTTTGCCAAACAGCGCCAAGAAGGTTCAGGTTGTAATGTTCTACAACGACTGGTGCTTCCGGTGCACCCGAATAGTCAACGCATTTAAAAAGGTAATGGATCTCCTGGAGCCCCTGGGGGTTCACTTTGCCACCGTCAATGCTATACACGAGGAGTCTATTTTCCGGAAAACTGGAATAGATGAGGTCCCCAAGCTGGTGGTTGTAATCGACGGCCACGTCTTCATTTATCGGGAGCATTCAATAACACCTCAAAAGGTAGTTGAGTTCATCCGCAAGAAGCTGCCGTTTAGAATCATGCAACGCGTGGACAGTGAAAATATAGATGACTTCCTTGGCGGCTGGATGGATAACAGAGTTCGGGCCCTTATCTTGGAGCCTCGCAATTTGATCCGGCTGCGGTACCTGTTAACCGCCTTTGAGTTCAACGATCGTGTCGCATTCGGGTTTGTCGATATGAATAGTAAGCGTTCGAAGGATATAATTGATCGTTTCAAGGTCAATACCAGCATGGACACACTGCTTATATTCAACGAAGAGTCGACGAGCTACGTGGCCAGCGTATGTATGCCGGACATCCCAACGCAAACACTGATAGATGTGGTTTCTTCCAATCAATATCTGGCATTACCTAGACTATCCTCACAGGACATTTTGGAGAGTGTCTGTCCCAGGGAGTGGAACCGGCCTAGAAAGCGTTTGTGCGTGGTTCTCATCACAGAAAATAACAAGAAGCATGACTTTGCAAGGGTCGCCCTCAGGCGGATCGCCCTAAATAGTGGCTACAGCTTGGAAAGAGTTCGATTCGCGTACATGTTCAAGGAGAGTCAACCCGATTTTATTAATGCCATTTCAAAGGGTTCGTTTGAGAAGAATCCCCTGCAAATTGTCATCATTTGGCGGCGAGACGATAAACATATTAAGTACGAGTGGGTCTGCGGTGCTAAGCAATATGCTAACTTTGTGAATGAAAGCCTAATTAATGCCACAAACTATGAAATTTCTTTCACAGTGAAGAGACTCTTGAAATCGTCAGAATCCCTAAATTACGAAGCCTTTGTGGAGAAGCTATTTAATGAGCATTCTGAGGGAATTATTACCAAATGGATGTCGCGAATGCTATATATGCTGGACTATCTATCTGATAATATTGAAGACGAGCACCTCCTGGCTGCATTTTCTCTCTTGGGAACAATTGCATTCATGTTTGCCGTTGGCTATGTGTTGATGTACTTCGTGCGGGCAGAGGAGGAGAATCTGAAGGCCAAAGGTCATCTTGTTGATGGCCAAGACCAATATCATAATCAACCTGTTCCCGAACTCAAACTATACGAGCTGAGAGCTGAAAAATATAATGGAATGGTTCGTTTGCTGAAGCCAGGATGCCGCACGTTACTCCTGATAACAGACCTGCAAAGCCGAAAGAAGCTGATACCCTACTTTCACAAGGCCGTGTGGCCCTACAGGAAATCCAAGACATTATTATTCGGACACATGCTTATCGAAAAGGGATTACCCTGGTACTCTGAGCTCCTTCGCTTGTCGCTGTGCACAAATCAGAAGCTGCAGGTTAATCCCCGGAATTGTGTGGGCACTGTAATTGCATTGAATGGCCACCGAAAATACTTTTGCATGTACCACGCCAAGCATCCGGAATCCGTCCGCGGGGCCAAGAGAATTTTGAAAATAACCAAACCGCTTTTGGACAGGAGAGAGGATCCTGAGATTGGAACTTTTCTCGAGAAAGGCTATTCCGAAGAGTCCGAGGCGGAAGCGAATGTTCTCCTGGAGGATCATTTACTCAACAGCCTGGATGATTGGTTGGAGAGATTGTTCGATGGGTCAACACACAAGTACTACATAAACTACTGGCCGGACTTCCCTACCAAATAATGCGTTCAAAGTGACTTTTGAATTAATTTATATACTTACACCTTAAGGAATATGAATCAACTTGATAAGTAAATTAAATTAATAACATAAACAGGCGGCAATGGAACTCGACAGATGGTCGGCTTTAGCCGAAATCTTACAACTAGCTAATTATATAGAAAATGCGGCAATTTGCTAAACTTTAAGTTTAAGTTTTGAAAAAACTTCTCTAACATTTGTTACGTTTTCCTTTTGCATTGGAACACTCTCGTGTAATTGCTTAAGAAACTCTCCAGTTTAATCAGCACAACCAACCAATACTTAGTATATTTATTACAAATAAATGAACCAAAAATTTGAATTTCATTTGAATTTGAATTTGAAAGATCTACGAAAAATAGTTCATGGGGAAGGGTATTCCCAGTCTCGAACTTTGAATCCGTATGGTGTTTCCGGTTTTCTACATTAGGAGCTGCTGCTGCAGGTGCTACGGGAAGTGGGAAGTGGGGATGAGGCTGCCTGCAAACGAGTTATCGCCGCTTTTGTGCAGCATTTACGAGGGAAAGCTTTGTCTTTTGGGCGCGATTAGCCAAGAAGAGGCAATTTCGGTGAAATCTTATCAATCAGCGGCGAAACATTTGCCAGTCTAGCATCGGCAATTAAACGGTTGGCAAAAGGGGGGCAACGGCAGAATGAAAAGATAAATTCCACAGCGGTGACGGGACGGTTTCTAGTGCAAAGTTTGTTCGATGGATGATTAAGCCGCGTTTTCAGCGCTGACTGGCAAGGGGGCGGGTGGCGAGGAGGCCCAGCTTGATAGCAACCAGTCACGCTACATGGACAGCTCTCCGGAACAATGCAAATCTCGCGGCTGCCAAAAGCGGAGAGTCGACGGTGTAAACAAGGAGAGGAATCTGTGGGATTTGAGTACATTGTATGGGCATGAGTGTTATATTCACCTGAAGCGCGGCGAATCCTTCAGGCACTCCTCGAACTCGATGGTGGCGCGCATCGTGGCTCCAATCGAAGCAAAGACAGCAGCTCAGACACAATCACACGCACGTAGCACTTGCACTGTTGGCTATTCGCTAATTGGGGCCTGCGGAATAGCTGGCCTGTTGCTGCTGCTGCCTACCAGGCGACTCTGGGATAGCGACGCGTTTCGAGAACCTAATTGCGGGCAGCCGGTAGCGGATGGGCTGCTCGCATCCTCGGCGGTCGACGGGCACAAACGCAGAGCTTTGGCCCTGATAAGCGGAACTCGTCGATTTGCGCGACTCAAGGGACAAATTAACGAAATTCACAGCGCGGAAGCCACAGACAACAAACCAAAACGTCTCGCTTTCTATTGAACAGTGTGCCCGCGTCCAGACCGCCAAGAAACACTACAGGGAGGCTGTGCATCTGGAGATGGTCACACCCCTGTTCGAAAAATGTGTAGCGAAGTTATGATACCCTATACCGCTCGCATTTTATAAATAAAAGCAAATAATGAAACTATTAAACCATTTAATGTGAATAATTTATTGTTTAAAAGTGAACTACAAACTAAAATATAATGAAATAAAATAAATAACAGTTGAAAATCACAATACGATAGTTCCCAAAACAATCGCTGGTCGTCCGTAATCGATAGTGTCATTAGTGGGCTGCCACCTCTATTTCATTGTTCTGTTCTCCTCTTTCTGCTGGTGCTGTTTTGGTTTTGGTGCAATTATCTATTTAAGAACGTACAACTCTCGATGCACCTGCCTTGTGCCCGTCGCGTGGGTGTGCCCAGTGCCAGTTTCATTTATAAAACTATGTGTTTCTCACGTTCCCCGGCGCCGATGGCCAACTGACCGCACCAAGTTCCGCACTCCATCTCCACTCCCCCCCATGTGTTTACCCTTTGTCTTGCGTTCTATTTGCGTTTCGTGTCCGCTCAAAATCGCCTCATTTGCATAAATCCCGTGGCGTAACGCGAGTTTGGCCCACATCCCGCGATCGGGGGAGCTAAAGCGGAGGAGCAGCAAGAGCGCACCTGGAAATTCGGAATTGGAATCGGAATCGTTGACCTGTGCAGTTTGGAGTCAACTGGCGGAGAATGTGGAAGTGCCACAAGTGCGGCAAACCCGTTTTCTTTGGTAATACACACACCCACGTCCGCACACACTTGCAGTTGCGAACAGGCCCTGCCTGATCCGTAAATAAATCGTATGTAATTATTTTCATTTATTCCAAACACAGCGGAACGTAAACAATCGCTCGGCTACGATTGGCATCCGGAATGTTTGCGCTGCGAGGAGTGCGGCAAGCGGTTGAATCCCGGCCAGCACGCCGAGGTGAGTGTAACAGGTGATCTCTCAGCCGCACGATCTCGTTGCATCTTCGTTTTTTTTTTTGCCTTTTTCAGCACAAAGGTGTGCCTTATTGTCATGTGCCCTGCTATGGAGCGCTGTTCGGACCCCAGCTCTTTGGCCATGGCACCAGGGTGGAGTCGCACAAGAGCTACGGTGTGAAGGGTGCCCAGAAGCCGACAGGAGCTCAGGCCAATGGCCCCGCCCTTCCGCGCGATCACCTGGAGTCCAAGCTGAAGGTGTGGCATGCACGAGTCAAGGAACCCCGATTTAGCTGACTAATAAAATTCCCATTTACCCGCAGGTCTACAACCAATTCTACGACAATAAAAGCCTAGAGATACGCAGCCGCGAGGTGAACAATCGCTTGGTGCTGGAGGGAGCCCTGCGCGTCTACTGGGGAGTGCAGGGAGTGATTCACCTGAAGGAGGATGACGACCAGCGGACTTTTGTGGTGCGCAAGAGGAACTCTTGCCGTGTGTCCAAGGCAGCAAATGTAAGAAAATTACATTTTTTAAGAGAAGATAATGTACTAATGTGAACTCACTTGTATGGTACCCTTAGGAGAGCAGCTCGGATAAGGAAAACGAGGTCAGCGAGTCACTTGCTCCGCCCACAACCACAACTGGCGAAGTGGATCAGCTTTCCACGGATGTTTCGCTGTCGGAGAGCATGACCTTCGACTCGTGCAGCCTAAACGAGATATCGGAGCTGCCCACAACCCCTGAAGATGCCTCTGCCAACACCACGGGAAACAGCAAGGAAGTGGCCAATGGAAAAGTGTCCAACGACGACGAGGAAACGACCACTACGGATTCCTCGGGCACTCTGGTGGAGGCACCCACGGCAAGCACAAGCTGTGTTTCCAGCACTCTACCCTCTAAGCTGGGAAATTTGGAGAAGCTAGACTGGGATGATATCGATGATCTGCTGCAGGTGGAGAGGCGTCACAATGATAAGGATCGTATTTACGAGACAATGCCTGTAAAACTGCCCTCGTCGCAATCCTCCAGCGATAGTTCGCCAAGCAAAACGTCCACGGACAATACCACGACGACTACGGAGTCGAGCTCCACGCAATCAGCAACCACGGATAGCAGCAGCTCAGATAACTTTATGACGGCGACGGGCTCATTGACGGCAAACACAAACACTCAAAATACCACTACGGCGACAACTACGGAGACCACGCTGGACAACTATGAGACATCCGACGATGCTACCCTGAAACCAATGGACTTTGAGGATTTTAAGCGCAGTGTTCACCAGGACTACGTCAATGGGACGAATTCCTTTAAGGAACCCAACGACGACACCCTGAAGCGCAATCAGCCCATCGATCCATCTCGCATCCACGACTCCCTCAAGCTCTACGGCGAGAACTCCGTGATGAGCAAAAGCTTTAACTGCGAGCATGCCCTTCGCTCAATAGATCCCACACTGATCAACGACACCATGAACTTGCGCAGCAGCGTGGGCTCGCCACGCTCCTCACAGCGCCAGTACGCCTTGCAGAAGAGCGGTTCGGCATCCGCAACCACAGCGGCTCATAGAGGGGAGCCCAAGAAGGCATATCAGCAGGGGCGGCAGCTCTTCGAGAAGGGCATAAATCGCTCAAAGTCGGGGCCCAGCTGTTTTGTATATTCTGACAGCGATGACGACGACGAGGCCACCCTTCGGCCCCAACGCCTGGCCACCATAAGGCGCAGCGATATCCCTCCCCGGTATATTCAGATCCAGATGGATTGCTATCCCAAAGAGAATGCTGCTGCTGCCGCCAGCGAAGGTGAGTCTAGTCGTGCAGATGCTCCGTCCATAACCAGCGGAGCGGCTGCCGGCGATGAGCTCACCCAAACCGAGGAACTGTATACAGCGAGCGAGGGAGTTGGAGGCCCTGAGGGCGATGGAGCTGGAACGGCAGGGCTGCACGTCACCGAAGATGGCGTTGTGCTACGAAGACCCCCGCGCACTGGAGCTGCAGCCATAAAGCGACGTAGTGGAAA
Organism: Drosophila birchii; assembly: GCA_035046345.1. Lineage (NCBI taxonomy): Eukaryota > Metazoa > Arthropoda > Insecta > Diptera > Drosophilidae > Drosophila > Drosophila birchii. Next base: position 7,325,905 of record JAWNOA010000064.1, read on the forward strand.
TCGCCGGTAAGTTGATAAAGCTTGGCTTTTAATATCAGTCTCGTAATCAGGATCTTTGGTGTACAGTTCCCGGACCAAGCTGAAACGCCGTTGCTCAATCAATGGTCACTACTACAATCGAGAGACTTCGTTTTTTACACCGCCCTACGGTTCTCAGATGTCTGTGTGGGTCTCCTCGATGGTGACCACGCCAGAGGTTATTAACTTGGTGCTGGAAAAGTATAAGGTGGACAGTGCGGCGGAGAACTTTTCGCTATTCATTGTGCGTGACAATGGGGAGCAAAAGCGTTTGAAGGATGACGAGTATCCCCTGATAACGCGCGTCACCTTGGGTCCTCATGAGGATGTGGCTCGTATGTTTTTGGTGGATGCCCGCAAGACGGATGAAATCAGGTAAGCATGCTAAAAAATCTATCATGGCCAGATTCTAATTATATCCCTTTCTGTAAATTCAGTAATGAAGTTGCTCAATTTTTGAACCTATCGCTGCCCGAGTGCCGTGCCATTCTGGAGCGTTATGATCAGGAAGTGGCCCGCGAAGTGGCCAAGATAAAAGAAAGGTGGGTCTCATTATCAATTTTATTAATAAAGAAGCCTTTAGAGCAAGAATTACATACTTTTTTACATTATTTTATTGCAGATATGCCGAACTGCGTCGCCGCATTGTGAGCCGTATGGAATCTCTGAAAGTGCATTTGTAAAACGTTAAAGGAATCTCTGGCGGAATAACAATTTTATATTAGCCATAATCTGTGTGCGGCCAAAAGTGTCTGCAGCAGCCCAGCTAAAAGTATTCACGTTTTTATACCAGAAATATATTTTTATGTAGCATTTAGAGAAAATTACGAACTAGCAACATTAGGCGCCCAGTGAACAAAGCAGCTGCTGCACGTCGCAAATATTTACCTTACGATTAGAGGGGTTCTTATCTTCCCAGCCGAAACTAACAATCATTACCAGGCATTTCCATTTGTTTAGAAAGCGTTTAAGACTTGTAACTAACCAAAAAATAATTATTAATCAACCACATTACCATACAGTTCTTTGTTTTGTGTTTGTAATCAAAATATGAGTGCTTTTCAGTCACGTAAAAACGGTGTCATGTATCTATTGTACAATGTTTAGCACTTAAGCCGTGACATGAAGCACAGATCCTGCTAGTAGTGTGTAGTTTAAAGCCATTTTATCGAGTCTCTGAGCAAATGTGCAGAAATCAGTTCGATTAGCAGTTGCAATGACTGCCAAAAAAAAACAATAACAATAACTGTACACCCACACATACATTACTACATATTGCATAACATGGACTTGTTGATTGAAAATCATTTGGAAATCCAATAAAATGTAAAGTTTTACAAGAGAACCGACGTCTGTGACTGTGACCAGCGGAGCGGAGTTTAAAGCCCCATGGCGACCGACAAATTTCGGCAAGTTACTATCCCGTAGTGCAAAGGGGCGGACTTCAAGGCAGAAACAGCAGCAGCAGCAGTAGCAGCGGCAATAGCAAGTGTGAGTTGAATATTCAAAAAAGGCAGCTACCGTCGCCAGCCGTCCATACAGAAATAGGGATCAAGTGGAGGCGGACTGGAGCACACACACATGGTAGGGGCCTGGCCCTCTGATGGCATGGCGAACGAAGCCCTGTCCGGGCCAAAGCAGCCATCAAAGCACAAGTCAATGATGCCATTATAATAGAGCAGCGACGAACGGCCAGAGGAGCGGCGCGGTGGCGACGACAACGATGAGGACGAGGACGAGGACGAAAGTAGGCAAGCACAGGCTCACTCACATAATAAATGCACACCCCAGAACGGAGAAGTGTGTGTGCGTGGCTATTAATTTGAAACTGACAGAGCCTACGGGTCTGGGTTTGGCTACAACGTGGCTGGGACTTTGGCTATAGGGTCGCCGCGGCTAGAGCACCAGCGTTGGCCAGCCTCCGAGGCGCGCTCATGCTGATGATGCTGATGCTGACGCTGACGCGTTAAATGGTTTTGGGGTTTCCCGGCCAACAGCAGCCCGGTCCAAGTGTGCCAAGCGCCAATACATAAAAATCAACAGCCAGCGACACTAGCAACAACAGCTCAAGTCCATTTGGGATGCGGAGTCGCATTAGGCGCCAGTGGCAGGTTCACGACCCGCTGCCTTGGCTTCAGCAATTATCGCTTAAGAGAGCTCGCATTCCAGAGCTCTGGCGCTGGGAGGCCAGAGAAGAGAGGCCGGAAAATCGATTTTGGACGTACGCTGGTCGCTGTCTGTTTTGTTGGTGGTGGCAGTCTGGAAGTGCCAGGCAGTTGTTGCAGCAACGGAAGGGGGATGGTGGCAGCGCTAACATTGAGAGAGCCAGGACACATTGCGCATACGCAGTGGGGTACACTGTTCGAAAGAGCGAAGACAGCTTTGAGGTTTTAAGTAATAAATAAAAGCCTATAAATATTAGAATTAAATATACGAATTAAAACACAAAATATATAAACTATTTTTGATTTGGTAAGTGGTATTTCGTCGTTAAAAAATATATTTTCAAAAATTCTATTTAAAATACAACGAGCAAACTTTTTAAATTTAAATATTTATATGTTCTCAAGGTTCTCATGACAACTCTAGCCGCATTCAGGATGTTCCAGGCTGTCTCTCTTAACACTTCCTGCCGTTCTCTTAGAACTCGGCGCTTGTGTCGCAAAATTCCAATGCTGCCCCCATGGTTGCCACTCAGAATCGTGAAGCGAAGGCACTCAGTTTACGTTTCGGCCGCGTCGCCTTCAGTTCTCTAGTATTCCGTGTCCAGGCTGCTCTGTATCCGCGGAGGCGCCTGCGATTGCAAAAGCAAAAACCAAAAACCAAAACTCATTGTCATTCATAGTTACTTTTCGTGTGTGCGTGTGGATAGCGCCAGTGCGTGTGCGTGAGTGCGTAAACCGAAGGCGTCCGTAGTTTTCCACGGGCTAGCACGGCGATTAAGACACCGAGAGCGGAACCCGTCAACAGGGAATCCCTTAAAGCACTTTCTCAACAGCAGCCAGCGCCACCGTCGCCATCTCCTTTTCCTGTTCCTGGACGCCGTTCATCAGCCATGAAGCACTCGCCGTTGATTGCCAGCGCTTGTCTCGCGCTGGTGTTGATGTCATCCAGTCTGATTGGCAGCTCGGAGGCCAGAAAGAAGAAGTACGTCGGCGAGACGGGCGGCGATTTTGAGTTTATCGATGAGGTAAGTCCCAAATGGCTTCGCGGCTGCCCCGCTTACTGTCTCCGTTTCCGCTTCCACCGGAGTCGGATTCTCCGTCTGAGTCTCCGGCCCCCCAGTTTGCCGTCTTCCTGTCTGTCTCCCATCCAATAATACGCCTTAAGCTGACTGCTGACTGGTGACATTTGCCAATGCTCCAAAGGGGCAAGTGTGTGAGAACAAGTGGATGCATGGAGAAAAGCTTGGTATTTTAATTGGATTTTGAGAAGTACTAAATGCTCATGTATTTTTTAGATATTTAATTAAAAGATATTTATTTTAATTTCATCTTTTTTACTCTCACCTTTAAACCCTTATGATTATAGTCATTAAAACTGTTATATATTATGGTGTATTTATCCATACAAAACAACAAAAGATAACAATATATTCTAAATATCTAAAGCTATTTTTGTTTCTGTAAAATACAGCTGTAATTAAGTTAAAATATTTTTTAATTGTTGAATTTGGCTAGACCTTTATATGAGCAATGAATGTAAAAACAGCTTTTCAACATTTTTTTAAATTACTCTTTTGTAAAATCGGATACAAAATAAATTACAAAAGCTTGCAAAAACCCATTTCGCTCGATTTAATTAGAATCAAAAATCACCAATATCCACTATCGTGGGATACTTTTAAACAGTTTGAAATGTTTTTAATGGGATTACCCAGAGGGAATCCTCAATGCGAAAGTGGACCTCGTTTTTTCTCGATCTATATATGTGTGTGCTGTGGCATATATAACGCAATTGCGCTTTCATTTGCCCAACTTTTTTGCCATCCCGTCGTTGCTGAGGTTTCACACCACCAACAACTTCCTGTTGTGCTGTTTTTGTTATTTTTTGCCGCTCTACGTTTTCAGGCCCAAAATAAAAAAAGGCATAGAAGAAAGCGTAAATGCGACGTGCCAATTACTCACACAAATCCGATTTGTAGTAGTCTGTTCGCCTGTCTTCGGAGTTCACAGCGATGACCCGGCTGAGCCGGGCCTATCTATGGCTCCGCTCCTGTTCTGGTCCTTGGCACGCACCTTTCCGGATATCGGAGCCGATCCGGGAGAAGGGGCAACAGGAGGAGGAGCTGGAGGAGGCATAGGAGGCAACCCAGTGGAAGATGGCAGTGGATAGCTAGAAAATCAATAGCATTTGGCAGTCTTGTTGTCGTTTGGCTGCGCGTAAACTATGAAGTAAGCGCTAAGCTGCTTTCGCTCTCTGCCAACACGCAGTCCCCGAAAACAGCCGAGCCACCCGGCCAAGCCACCCGGACTACCCGAGGTTCCCCCCTCATCAATGACCGTTAGTCACAGACGCAACGTCGTCGCTTTGTTTTTTCTCGCCCATTTGCCTGGCGCTTTGCTTTCTCTCTTTCACCTCTTCCGACTTTCCCCCCTGCTCTCTAGTGTAGTTCCTATACTTTTTTCTTTGTATTCCTTTTCCGTTGTTTTTTTTGTGTGTGTTTGTTTTGTTTGCCATTTTGGTTTTATTTTCTGCGTTTTCTTGCCCTTTTCCCGTCCCCTGTTGTGTGTGTGTGTATGTGCTAATAGTCCGTGCACACACACAACACGGACATGAGAGCGTCCTTCAAGGAAAATTATTGCGATTCGCCAAAGTTTCCATGGCACAAAGTGAAAAAATGTACGAAAATAAGGCATTTGGAAATTTTTGCCAGGCGCCGCCGCCACATACATACGCAGAATTTTAAACAGTTTGCCAAAAAATAAACCGAATCCGCACATGTGTCCTTGTGTTTTGTATTTGTGCCTTTCGTGCGTGTCACCCATGCAAACAAAGGCTGCCAATTTACGGCTTCGTCCGGACTCCGGACTCCCGAAGTCTTTGTTTCCGCATAAATTTCACTTTGATGTCCTTTAATTCCCTTTTTTTCTATTATTTTATACTCGCAACGTTTATTTTTTATATCGTCTGAATGCGTAATCGCACATTTCGGCCATGAATTTCACTTTTTATTCGCAAACTTCTGGCGTTAGGCAAGTATTCGCCAAATGGCATAAATTATTTGAAAAGTTTATATAACCAAAAAAGTGGGGAATTTCAATTTGCCGAGATTTTCAATGACACTGAATTTTGACACATGGCTGGAAATCTGGTTTGGTTATTGTGTGACCTCCTCCGCCTCCGGTTTCCGTTTTAATTGAAAAGTTTGCACCGGAAGTGGGGGGTTTTCTTAACGAAACTTCTGCCGGGGAGGAAAATAAAGTCAAACAAGACAAAACTCCCGTCACGAGGAACAATGTTTAGCTTAGGATTTAAGCTTAATATTTCTGGAAATCATATCTGTGCGTCCCAAGGTAATTTGCCCGGTTATCTGCCGAATAGCGGAAGTAATCCGGACGAGAGGGAAGCGCCCCAAAGTATGCAGCACAAAATAAATAACCATAAACAGTTGACGTTAATCAAGCACAAAAGGATACGCACAGACACAGACACAGACGCAGGCACACGCAGAGCCGCGGCAGAGCTCTGTTATGATTTATGCATGGCATACATTTCCATTTCCATTTTCATCCCACTTCCATTTCCATTTCCCGGTCCAATTTCGATCCGCCTTTGTGTAAGCCCTGCATTAGTCGTAAAAATGATAATAAATTAGCCGGGATCGCAAGGAATTCCCTTGATTTGCAGCCACTGCCTTCAGGCTGTCAACTAAGCAATAATCCGTAGCCATTCATTCCATCTATACATCTATCTATGTATATGCATAATCAGCTAGACAAACAGACAGACCAGCCAAGACGCCTACAAGGAGTCTGCAAGTCGGGGAACTTGTCCATCGATTACCAACAAAATGACGCTCTGTTTGTCAGCAAAAAATAAATCTTTGCATTGTGCATTTCGCAATTTGAGCGCTGGGAAATTGTGTTGTTGCTGCACAAAATAAAATGTGAGTAAAATGCGAATAAAACTAGAAATAGACTCCAGGCTCCAAGGCACACAATGACAGGGTACACTGCGTAATGTATGCAAAACGCTCCCTACTCTACTTTATGTGCAGACAGCCGAGCTGTTGAGCTGGTGTGTGTTTTTGTGTGTGAAATGGCTGCCAGCCATAAACTTGATATGCATAATTTTGTATAAGCGCCACTTAGAGCCACTACCTATGTACATCTAGGTGTCTCCTTTCTTCCCCCCTAAAAACAAGTCGCAAATCCTCCAAACTAAATCAAAATGTGGGCACATTACAGTTTTACTTGTGGCTGATATCCTGATATCCTCCTGCCTCTGGTCAGCGGAGTTGGGGCTATATTTTTATGGCCATGAGCACGGGAACGAGATGGATAGTGCCTGGTCCCAGCATCAGCCGGCTGACCCCCGCCTCAAAACACATTCGGGCAGTGCAAGTTATGTAATAAACTTTTATGTTGTCAAACTGTTGCATAAATTGCCAACACGCAGCCCCAAAACTTTGCAGGATGCTAACTAGGATCTGTGATGTGTGGCGCGGCAGGGACATCATGGACCGAGAAGTTATAAAAACGGCTGTAAAAGTTAACGACATAAGTATTCGGCTGTCTGGCCATTTGGCCCGGGCATTAGCACCTATTTAGGGTTCCGATCCGGGAAAGGTGGCGAAGCCCTCAGAGAAGTTCAGGTGCGATGTTGGGGTTTCATTAGAATTGCAATTTTCCAGAGCTGTTCCCACGGTTCCTAGCCAAGTAGATTTGCATATTGCATGCCAGAACGAATGCCAGAAGCCGGAAAAACCGAACAGAAAAACCAGCCAGGGAACTCCAGCAGCTGAAATTTCGGCAGCTAGCAATTTTCTTGCCTTCGTGCTACGAAAATTTCCCTGGAGTGACACACAGGTCCAAGACCGAAGAAAATATGACCTGAACAAGACACAACGATTTCTCAGTTCCCACAAAAAAAGAGAGGAAAGAAAAGATATTGCTGAAAAGCGTAGAGGAAAACTTATGAATCCACTGCAAACTTTACTCACTTTACTCTTTTATTCACCGGCCCACGCCCACTTATCTCTCCTTGTTGTGCATTCAGCTTTCGTCTGCTTTATGCTCTCCGTTATCGCATTGTGCCCTGCGTCCTTGCGTGCTTGCCAATTCTGGTAACCCTTCGCCGCCAGTCGGTTAATTTCTTTGTGGCAGGAGTCGAGTCCTGCACGTTCACATTAGCAAATTGCCTGCATGTAAGCGGGAGCTGAGGAGCGGCAGGTGTGGTACAGGGAATGCCTGCAAATGGCAAATGGAGAATGCTTTGGTCTTCTCCGAAGGTTAAAAATTGCCAAGAAGCGCTTATGAAATCGCAACACGCAGAGCCGCAGGCATTGCCTGTCTTTTCCTTTGATCAACGATGCTAATTAACTGCTTAACTCGGATTTAGGCCACAGTACATGTTTCACTTAGTGTATTTACATGAATAATTTTGAAATTTTGAAGAACAAAAACGTGAAAATTATTCCAAAAATATTTTCTTAGGATACTTTTCTAAATTTTACAATTAATAACTATAACTTGTAGTCACCAAGATTACGGATAATTTCAATTATTCCCTAGTAGTTATTCATTCAAAAATTTACTTTTCTGTGTGTACTCTTGCTGTTTTACATGGCAGCCTTTAGCTGCAAGGAGCATCTTTCATAAATCTTGCCCTGCGTCTCCACCAATAAGACAAATTGGTTTCGGAGCAACAAAACTTCGTTGTCAGCTAAGGCGAAACTAAAACATTTTTTCTCCGACTTTCCCATAAAGGGGAAAACTTGAGCAAACTCATTTTTCACTTTCATATTGTTGTGTGGCAGGCCCCAAACAGCTGGAGGACTCCATGTCCATGTCCGCACACCCAAGCTCCGCTTTCGTCCCCATCTATTGAGCCACTCAAACGTATGTGTGCCACTTAACTGATTATGTAAGACGAGCTGCGGGCCGTGTGTGAGTTTGCCGGCTCTCGTTGGCTCCAACATCTGTATTTACTGCCGGGGCCAATATTAAATTTTCATAGCCATGGAGCGAAGCGGCAACCCGGAGAGAAATGTGTGCAATTTTAATTAATAGCCGCAGGATGATGCCCGGACGATTTGGTCCAGTTAGGCGACTCGGTCGGTCACATATTGCAACTAATGAGTTTTCAAGGGGTTCTGGACCGGTGAGGGAGCCGTTCTGGTAGCTCTTGGCCCAAATCGAAGCTGCGAAACTGTAGGCCGGCCTATCAATTACCCGGACACAATGACCAGATATTCGGGGAGCCGGGGCATTAGGCTTTATGGCAGCTAAGCACATGTCAAATGGGATGTCGCATGGTCTGCTGAAGGATCTTGGATGCTTGGTCTTGGAGTGGTGTGACGGGGCTGCGATGTGCGTGGGATGAGTGCTAGCCTGTTAAGCTGTCATTATTTATGGCCTGACTCAAGGAGCATTTGCTGACAGCATCTTCGCAGTGATTTCGAGACGACGAAAACAGTTACAAATTATGCATATTAATTGTTTTGTCTGCGGTTGACGCAGAGCCCAGGAAAAACAATGCAAAAGAAGAAAGTCTCTGGTCGAGGGCTACAATAAGAGATGCTGTCCATATTTAACATAATAAGAAACTGTTGTATACTCTTTAAGTAAAATTTTGGCAACATCCGTTGATGTTATCTGCCATTTCAGCTCAAGAAGGATGATAAGGAAGCCCTTATCTTACGCCTTTACATAAATTTGCATGTGTACAGCATACTCGAAAAGGAGACAAGTACCGGGTAAAGTGAAAAGGTTGGATTCAACCCAAAATTAAGTCAAGAGAAACTCTGTTGGCGTACGCGGCGTATACGTAATGCGTGAGGCGTCAGGCATGAGGCGACGACCTTGCTTTTCAGTCTGTTTGGCAGACAACTTGCCGGCGGCCATTGGCTTTGGAGTTGAACCTGCCTTTGCTGCTTTGCTGCTTACATAAATTTCGAGGAAAAACTCATCTTGATATTGACTTTGTCGACGAACATTCTTGACATTACAATTTGCTATATTAAATTTCTCTTCATGTTGTGATTGGCATTTGACATGACTTTGGCCTGGGCTGTGGCCAAAGGAGCCTCATGTAGAATCTCACAGCAGGATTTCTGGGGCCGGAGACATGACGAAACCGAAATCGGGGAAAATGTTGTAAGGGAAAAGTTGATTTAATATTTCAGCTGCAAGGTGCCACGGAAAAATTAAAAGCAAGATAAAGGGATTCGGCATGGACGTTAAACGAAACGACTTTTGGGGATGGGAGTGAAGGTCTTGAGGTATAGCGCACATAAAACTTTCTGCCAGAACCAAAATGTCCTTGTGCCAGTGTCTCTCTCTCCCTTTCCCTTTGTGTGTCTGTGTGTGTGTACGTACGCATTACCATAAATAAATTATAACGTTCGCTACTTCGACTGTGAGTTTATAGCTTGTATGCGATAACTCAGGCACACACACAGACACAGGCGAGTTTTAGGATCCTTTCTCGAGAGAGAGAGAGAGAGTGAGAAAGGAACCGTAAATGTACGAACGAGCAGGGAGACAGATAATAACAGTTCGCACAGTCGAAAATGAAGAGGAGGCAGGAGCCTCCACAGGATGTAACACTTTGGGCCACAGAGAGAGGGAGCGGGCCCGCAAGCGATAATAATTTACGGTACGAGAGCAAAACACAATGGAGGCCGAGGCCTGCTCCGTAACGCAACCAAAAGCCAAAAACGAAACGTCGACTAAGGACACTGGCGCATAAAAGTTTTTATTCCACACACAATGCGGGCCACACAGAAATTGCAGCCAGCCGCAAAATCCTGCATACAAATTATGCAATTAGGCGGGTGAGGAGCGTGAACGGCTGGAATTGAGACCAAGATGGATATTATGTTCTTAAAAAACTAAAAGCTCAGGCAAAAGTTTTTCCGCCAGTTATCAAATTCGGGAAATTGTCTCCACCGCCCACCTCCCACATCCACTCTCCTTCTTCGCAGACAAGTCAGCGCTCTGAGCATCAGTGGCAGTGCCGTGTCCCTGGAAAATAGTCAAAAATCCCTGACAAATTGTCAACGAAAGTTTATTCTCTGGCGAAAGTTGGGAGTTGGGTTTTTGGCAAACTTTTCGCTGGCTATAACTGCTGACAGTAGTAAAAATAATATTGCGTATACGCAGCGTTTGCCAGCGGCTAGGGGCAATGATGAACTGCCTCTTGGACCAAAGCAAACACTGTAAGTGAAACGACGGCAAAAAAAAAAAAAAATGAACCCGGAACTCTGCTGCTGCTGAATGGGACAAAAGTGCCAAAAAGTTTTCCATTCAAGTTGCAATTAGCTGGCGGACTTTCAAGGCTCAGCAAAGCCCAAAGAATTTTGGCTTAGAAACCCAGAGTTGCCGGGACAGACAATGACAAGTGGAAAAACAGATCTTAACTTGAGCAACGAGCACCGCAGTTGATTGACTTTCTTTTGGCAGGCAGGCGAGCGAGCTATATATAGTATAGAACTCAATGCCAATCACGGAGGAAGGGAAAATTAAATTTTTATTTCAGCTTCATTTTGCATTTTCGTGGCAAATTCAATTGCAGCTGCTGTTGCCACTTCCTGTTGCACTTTGTTACGCCACCGTGCCACTCCGCAGCCACTCCACTCCACTCCTCTTCTCCACCGCATTCTTTTGCTCGGTTTCAATTAGATGCCCTCGCTATCTGGCTTTTCCCGCCCCACTTCCGGTTGTCTCTCTCTCTCTCCCAGCCGAAGTTGGCTTCAAAGTTTATGCAAGTATTTCCCCGCATTTGAGCCAGCACCCAAAAAACAAAACAGAAACAGAAGCTGCAGCTGAAACAGCAGCCAAAAATACTTATTGCTCGCGAATAAACGGAACGGCGACTGCAAATACACAGACGGCGAAAAGGGGCGAAAATAAGAAGGCAGCGAACGGAAATGAAATTGCAATTGGTGGCCCACACAGACGACGCCAAGTCGCGAAGCGTTGATGCGCAGCGCAGAGCTGAAGGAGAATGGCAAGTTTGCTCTGCTTTTGCATGTTTTTCCCTGTTTTCCTTTTTTTTGGCTTGGCTTGGCTTGGCTCGCAATGCCATTTCCGGTACGGTCTCATATTGCGCCGTGGCGTATGCAATAAAGTTTGCACAGCGACAGTGCAAGAAAGAACCCAAAGGCGAACTTCCAAGATTCGAACCGACATTCATTCAGAAGCAAAAAGAAAACATTTAAAATATTATGGAAATACATATGTATTTGTCTAAGCTTTCGCAGGAAACATGTTACTTATACATATGTATTATTTTGCTTTCTAGGCAAGCCTAGGCTTTTACATTTTTATTTACTATAAAAATGCATAGTAGAGATAAATATTCTCAAAGTAAAGAGTGCAGAGATATGAAATAAAGTAAGATAACAAAATAGCCTTAAAATAAGATACATATACTCCACAATTACAACATATTCTCACAATAATGTAATGCCAGATATTTTGTGAAAGCAATTTCAAAGTTATGCAGACAAAATTACATGAAGCTTTGTCACATTTTGTCCTCAAAATTATACGGAATTTTCAGGAATTTTCAACCAACAGAAGTTGAACTTTAAGTGTGGCTAGATTTTAAGCCCGGCATCCTGCTGGCAGGGCCACGTTCCACCATTTCAGCCATGGCCGCAAGGGCTTAATCAGGCGCAACTTTTTAGAAGAATTTTCCCCAGGACCGCTCTTAATGTCGCACACACACACGCACACCCGAGGGTATAGCGGGCACCCACACAATCACGCACTACGACTATAAAGGATATGAAGCTATAGCTGCACACAGGAGCTCATTAGTTGGGCGGCAGCGGCGCTTAAGCTTAAGCTGCTAGCGTAGAAATTGTGCAGCTTTGGCGCTAAACAAGTTAATTAGTTTGCCTCTCTCTCTTTTTTCGCCATCGCCGGGAGTTGGTCTTAACGACAAAATAAATTATTTGCCCCACACACATAAGCGCCATGGAGACTTCAATTGACTTTATTAAGCGTGCGGATGCGAGTGCGTGTGGGCGTGCTTGCGCTTTAATGACACTTTTCAGTCAGCTGCCGCCGTCGCCGCAGCTTCAACTTACGTTTATTATCCCGGCGACAGGAAGCCATATCCTGGCACAATGGCAGGCAAAGTGTTCAAATGCGAGTGCAGAGGCGTGGCAAATGGGATTTCATCTAAAGTCTGACTTTGATCTACGGCATATTAACCTCCACTTGGTAAAATCCTCTTGGTTTCTTTCTCCTTTCTTTCTAATTCAAAATTAATTTTCATGTCGTCGAGGAGGCTGGTCACCTGCGCGGCCCACTGTGCAGCTGTGGCAACATTAGGAGACAAGGCGGCGCAATTGCCTCAGTGACTCGTAAAAACACTTTGTTGTCCCCAGCCAAATGTATGTCCCATATTTGGAATGGTGCTACAAAGATACACTTGGCTCAAAAAGGGTGAAATTTATCTGCTGAGGTAAAGGAAATAATATTTTAAAAGGGATTCTAATCAAGAGATTTTCTTTGTACAAATTTAAAACTTAATAAATGGAAAATCATACTTCTTTTATTAAATAATTCCTGAGATATATAACTTCTCAACAAAATGCAGTTAGTTAAGTTCAATACCCTATTATTTATAACAATACAATGATGTTTTCAGTGCACATATGTACTCCAAGGGGAGACCATCACAGATACAAGCCAAAGCTCCTTTAATCCTGGATTTTAATTGCACGGCCATAATGTTCATGAGGCTGCCGACTCAGGACATCGAGCCGCAGCAGTCACAAGTAAATTGAATTTAATTAGGAACGAGTTTTTTTTCATTGTGATTTTTGTTTGGGTTTTATTCGTCATAAACTTCGGACGGCAATAAAAAATCGCTGCTGCTGCCAAATGCAAATAAAAGCCGCTTGAAGGAGGCGCGGAGGAGGAACCCTTAAAGGCATCGCCAACTTCTGGAGGCTCTAATTAGTGTGAGTGGGCCATTAAGAATCTGCTCAGGTTTGAGGCATGTGCACTGGCTTAAAGTTTGCACTGAGTCTAGGGCAAAGAAATTAAAATTGAAATGTAAAAGTTGCCAAACTTTTCCCAGCACACACACACGCGCGCGGAAATTTAAAATGCAAAGCAGAACCGAGGAGGAAAAAGGAAATTCTGGTTACAGCAGCTAGCACCCAGAACTTGCCTTCAAGTGGGCTCGTGGCAGGTGGGCTGCAAAAACTTGCTGCACATTAAGTGCACTTTCGAGAGACCAGACAGGAGGCGACGGAGGGCGAACAAGCTGGGCATGGCTGCGCTGCCAACTGCCAGCAGCTCATTAAAAGTAAAAATGATATGCATTAAGTTGCCGGCGGTAACGAGAGCGTTAAAGGGCTGGACTGCACTCATTATGCCAAACTGACGCCACTAATGGTCAGTGTTAATTGCGTGGAAGGCATTTGGCATGCAGCGCCCAGCGCCCAGCCCCCAAGTCCCATATCCACGCGCCACCTAGCCTGACATTCGCCTGATAAATTGTCATAATTCCTGGCCGCACAAAGGACGAGTCCCTGGGTTCCTCTCCTGGCCCACCCATCAATACATATTTCATTGCCCTGACATATGCATTAACATGTCTAATCGGCACGCACGGGTCACAGTTGCAGCCAAAACAGAAACTGGCCACAAGCGGGCTGGGGGCTGGGAGCTGGCTGGCAAAGGGACGCTTTTGAGAGCACGTAGCCATTATTCATTCTGCGGCCCCAGCATAATTTATTGCCCTTGGCACCACTCACATGTCAGGCATTCCAAAGTGCTGCCCAACTGACAATTTGCACAGACTGACATGCAGGAGTTTAGCTCCTCCGAAACACATCCCCCCTCGAAACACATCCTCGCCGAGTGTGAGGGGCCTTAAAATTTATTTTGTTTGACTAACTGACAAAACTCACTCCCACCTGTCTCGTCCGCCCCGGTGACAGTGTCTCGCAAACTCGCTGTACGATGCTGTCACATCGATGACAGCCTTTAGTCCAACGAGTGAATGGGCCAACGGGGCGTATGCGCTATGCGCCAGCAAAAGCCAACTTGGGTGTGAGTTCCCTGCAGTTCCTAATGGCCTGCCAAGGGGATAAGTTTGCCACAGAATCGGTGGGTTGTAGATGTGCCAGAAGCCACGGGCTTCCGTACCTAAAATCTCCTGTGGATTGAGGATTAAGAGTCGATTACTCAAAGCCTGGTTGTAGTTAATGCTGCTAGCTAAGTGATGCGACATTAAGTAGGTTTTGTTTTCAAATTATTTAATACATAAATTTTTTTTTTATTTCAAATAAGAGATAAGAGATCATAATTTTAAAATATATTATTATAATTTATTATGATTATAATAACATGCTTACTTAGCGCTGATCCTAGTGGGTTCAATGAAACTCAACAGAATTGGGGGTTAGTTTAGTCTTTACTATTAACAATAAATGCTCGGCATAGACAGGAGGTAGGTTTTAGTGGCCACACTGGCCACACCTTTGTCTAGACAGAAGCCAGCATTAATTTCCTTAAAGCATTTGCAGGCACTCGCAGTTCCTGACCTCCCTCGATTTCCATTCAGCAGTTAGGCAATGTAAACAGTTCGTTAAAAGGGGTTGACAACCCCTCGGCGGATGAGTAAACAACACTTTCATCCCTAAAAAAATAAACATAAAACACGGAAATACTTCCTTTTATTGCTTATTTATTATTTATAAACGCGGATTAGTCAAAATTCCAAAGACATTAGACCTCAGAGAGATTTTGAATAATCTTCTTGTAGACCTCAATGCCATTCAAGTACATATCAGCCTGCAAAAACTCATCATGATCATGGATCAGGACTGGAGTATTGATGATAGGAGAGAAGCCAATGGCTGGCGTTCCCTGTGCCCGTATAAAGCGGCAGTCAGTGGCCCCAAAGCACACTATAGGCTTAATCTTGAGTTCACTGAAATATCAATTAAATAAAATCAAATCATTTTTGTATGTTCAGACACACTTACAGTTCATCGGTGGCTTTTTTGAAAGCTAACCAAAAGGGGTTTGAATCGTCTAGCTTGGTGGGTGCCACATAAGATTCCTTTTGCAGGAATTCCAGCTCAATGCCGCCGCCCGCCTCCTCACACCATTTACGGATCTGCTTCTCAAAGCCAACCAAATCCAGGGTAATGGACAAACGCATATCGAAGACGGCCTCGAAGAGCGGTGGTACCACATTGCTCTGCACACCGCCGCCCATCTGGGTGAGATTCACAGTGGTGACATCACCAATGTCCAAGTTCTGGTCGCTTTTCAGTCGCTGATTCTCCGACTCGCGGAACTCCAATAGCTTGTTCAAAACGTAGTTCAGCTTCACCCCGGCGGTGTTGGGCAGCAAAAGAGAACCATGCCCAGAGGTGCCACTGACCTTTAACTTGAGAACTAGAATGGATGGAGCTTGTTAGGCTTCCTCCACTCTGAGCTAGGACTATACTCACCCCATCGAATTCGCTCGGCATAGAAAAGCAAATGAACATCACTCGCACTAGTGGCTCCTTCGTCCATGCTAAATCCCACATTCATCTGTTTGTAGTAGTCTGTTTTGACGAACTCCGCCACTCCAAGAACGCCACCCGTCTCCTCGTCAGGATTAAAGGCCACATAAACAGTGCGCTTGGGCCGAAAACCATTGGCCTTCAGCAGGCGAATAGCTCCCAGATACTGGGTGCCCACCGATTTCATGTCCTGAGTGCCTCGGGCAAAGATTCTTCCCTCGTCGTCCAAGTCGGCGCTAAAGGGTTCGTGGCTCCATTTGTCTGGAAACACGGGCACAACATCCATGTGGGAGTTCAGGATGATCGAAGGCAGTTCTGGGGCGGTTCCCAGCCACTTGATAATCACCACGGGCTTTGATTTAACTGCAGGATAGACCACATTCACGGGGAGCTCCAGGGAATCCGCCTGACGCTTTATAAATTCCACGCAGGCAGCTAATGGGAAGCTTATTAAGAACTCTTGTAAAATGATTTAACCTCAAAGCCTTACTATAATCAATGTCAGGATGCACGGACGGAATTCGCAGGTATTCACGAAATATTTGAATTTCCTCGTTATTTTCCCAATTCTCAAGACTCATGCTGAGTAATTTCGTTTTAAATAATGTTAACGCAAATAGAGAGAAACGACGAATAAACCTTTTAACTGCCTTTATACGCTTATATCTTGTGTGATTTAAATGATAATCGGTTTATCTTATCGGCTTAAGCAATGGCTTTGTTTATTAGCAAAGCCAACGGAAGGTAGCGGAGGAATTTAGGCAAAACGACCAGCCAGAGAAAGGAAAAGGGGTATGATGCCAATACCCACCCTCAAACAACAACGGCGAATACATATTTTTTATGACTTTAAATTTGTATACTCTTTATTTTAAGCCACGATTACAGATACAGATAGCGCATCCCAAGAACCGGTATACTATGCTGATGCAATGGACCTGTACGCATTACCGATGGCGTCTTCCATCTTGTTTGGGCCGCCAAAGTCCCATGGGTGCTGGACCGTCGAGAAGCAGCGCTGCTCCGTCGGGAGGGCGTGTTGGCTTCAATTCGCTCCTCGGATCGGCTGGCAGCTTCTGCGGTCCCTTCATTGTCCACTGTCCGTCGGGTGCAAAAGATTGGTGGGGGCTGCTTTCGTGCCGGCTGCTTCTTCTGCTCAATGTTGTTTTTAGCCATGACCCTTATATTCTTCTTCCGACGCCTTTTGGGAACCACCGCATTATTTTCCTCGGCGGACACATTTTGGTACAGATGACACAGCTCCCAGAACTCCCTGGCAAAGCGGAACCTTCGGAGTCGTTTGTCTTGCTCCAAAATTTCGAAAACCAGCTGGAACAGAGTTAGCTTCCCTAGGACCATCAGCAGTGTTTCCAGGTTCACCGGACAGATGGCCCGGCTATTAAGCTGTTGCAGCATTTCCAGGACACGGTCCCGCTGCTCGGGCACCAGCACCGTGAACAAAAATAGCAGGTGTATCAGCTTGGAGGCATTGGCACGGTTTAGCGGGTCGATCGGCTGCCCGCAGCGGTCGTGCATGCTGTGATAGATGGTCAGGTCAAGCTGTTCCGTGTACGGCGACTTTACGTTCTCCATCACCGACCAGACGCGATCACGTGGATAGCGCCACACTGGCTTGATATCGTCGCAGGCCAGGCGGAAGAGTGTCGCCAGCACCTGGAACGGGCTGATCCGGAACAGGCAGCTCAGCGAGTCCACTATGTACTTGTTATGCAGATAGCTGCTGCACAGCTGCTTCTTTGGGTAAAGGCTGCACAGCTCGCACACTGAGTTCGTATTGCAGCAGTAGTGCCTTTTTGCCGGACGCAGCTGCTCAACTGGCATCCGGCAAGCGAGGCTGCAGCAACCAGCACAGCACCCAGTTGAAGTAGAACACATTGTTTTTGGTGTTCTGGTGCGGATAACTTACAAATTTTAGCTCTTCTCGGAAAGAAATCCAAAGACAAGGATCGACAAAGAATTTTAGCTAGCAATTTTACACGGAGTTTAAGCTATTTACAAATTATAACTAATATAAATGAATAAAAACTAGGCCAACGTTGTTACAAAATAATAAAAATTGAATTATAAACAATGAATGTGTTTTTATTGAAGAAAATTAGTGGATATCTTTATGACTAAATAGGTTTCTGATAAGATTCTCTACCAATTTAAAGCTGGCACACGAAATATTTATATCGGGCTATCTTTATTGTTATAGCTCAGCCAGATTGCGAATAATCTTCTTGTAAACTTGAATGCCGTTCAAATAGGTGTCTGCCTGTAAGAATTCGTCGTGATCATGGATCCGCATGGTCGTATTTATGATCGGTGAGAACCCAATGGCGGGCGTTCCCTTCTGGCGAATATATCGGCTGTCGGTGGCACCTGGACACACAATGGGATGAACCTTCAGACCACTGAAAGTCCACAAAGTTAGTTCTGAATTGTAAATACCATAAAAAGTTTACTCACATTTCGTCAAAGGCAGCTTTAATGGCTAACCAGTACGGGTTCGTGTCATCCAGCTTGGTGGGTGCCACATAGGGTTCCTTTTGGAAAAAGTCCACCTCGATGCCACCACCCGCCTCCTCGCACCAGTCACGGATTTGCTTTTCGAAGGCCACTACATCTACAGTGATGGCCAGGCGCATATCGAAGACCGCCTCGAAGAGTGGTGGCACCACGTTGCTTTGCACTCCGCCGCTCAGCTGGGTGAGATTCACGGTGGTCACATCGCCTTTGCTGATGCTGGAATCCCTCTCCAGGCGCTCCACCTGCGAGGTGCGGAACTCCGTCAGCTTGTTGAGCAAGTAGTTGAGCTTCACGCCAGCGGTGTTGGGCAGCAACAGAGATCCGTGACCGGAGGTTCCACTGAATTTTAATTTTAGTGCTGCAAAGGAAGGGTAATGGCTCAGTGTTTAGTCCAACTTAGAATAGATTCCGAATTTACCCCATCGTAGGCGCTCGGCAAAGAACAGATGGTGCACATCGGATTCACTGGTGGCTCCCTCATCCAGGCTGAACCCCACGTTCATTTGCTGGTAGTAATCCGTTTTGACGAACTCCGCCATGCCCAACTCTCCGCCTATCTCCTCATCTGGGACGAAGGTCACGTACACGGTCCTCTTGGGTTGGAAACCGCTGGCCTGGAGCAGCCGAATAGCCCCGAGATATTGAGTGCCCACCGACTTCATATCCTGAGTGCCCCGGGCATAGATGTTGCCCTCCTTGTCAATGTCAGCGGCGAAAGGATCATGGGTCCACTTGTCCGGAAACACGGGCACCACATCCGTGTGCGAGTTGAGAATAATCGATGGCAGTTCCGGCTTGCTTCCCAGCCACTTAATGATCACCACAGGCTTCGATTGGACTGCTGGATAGACCACATCCACGGGGAGATTCAAGGAGCTAGCCTGACGCTGAAGGAACTCAACACAAGCAGCTGCGAGAGTTAAATATTTAAAAGAATTTAAATATATAGTTAGAAAAAGGATCTCTTACTGTAATCAACATCAGGATGTACGGTTGGAATTCTCAAGTATTCCCGGAAAATTTGAATTTCCTCGTTATCTTCCCACTTTTTGGAACACATTTTAGGAGAATCCTGTTCAACAATCTTTCCTCTGGCTGCGATAATCAGCGAATGAGCGTGGTTCGAGGTACGCTGGGCTTATATATTCGGTCCGACCTTATTTAAGATTTAAGTTCAAGGCATTAAAATGATTGTAAAATGTGTTTGTGGTTGAGATGATAACGAGTTTATCAAAAAAAACGCTGTTCTATTACCGACATTAAAACCACTTGTCTAGGAGTTCTCCCAAAAATTGTGTTATCTTTACCAAAAACGAAAAACTGGGTCGTATTTATGGATAAATAGATTCTGTTTCTACCAAGAATGATCCATCAATTCACTTTTGATTGATGGTTTTTGTTTTATAATGGGTTTATGAGCTTCCAGGTGTTCACCCTTTTTATCTATATTGTCCCTGTAGTATGTATCTTCCATTATCTGTGTATTTTTTAGATACAAGTTGATATCTCATTGCGAAAACATATTCGTTCAATAAAACCAAGATTAGATAGGAGAGTTTGGTATTTTCATATCAATTTGTGCACAACTGATCAATCTTTAATGCGATAAGGTTTCCATTCTATAATTCGAATTATTTTCAGACTTCGGCAAGGTTGCCCAGAATTTTCTTGTATATTTGAATTCCCTTCAAATAGGTTTCCGCTCCCAGAAACTCGTCGTGATCGTGGATGCGCATGGTGGTGTTCTTAATGGGCGAGAATCCCAGGGCAGGGATGCCCTTAGCGCGAATGTTTCGGCTGTCGGTGGCTCCGGGACAGACAATTGGGTAGATCTTCAGGCCCCTGGAATAGATTTTCGGTTATTAACTCCCAAAAGAACAAACTAGATTCAAGCTTACAGCTCATCGGTGGCAGCTTTGAAGGCCAGCCAGAAGGGATTCGAGTCGTCGATCTTGGTGGGGGCCACGTAGGGCTCCTTCTCATCGAAGGAGATCTCAATGCCGCCGCCAGCCTCCTCGCACCAGTCATGGATCTGCTTCTCGAAGGCAACCACGTCGAGGGTGATGGAGAGGCGCATATCAAAGACGGCCTCAAAGTGCGGGGGCACCACATTGCTCTGGACTCCGCCGCTCAGCTGGGTGAGATTGATGGTGGTCACATCGCCGATGTTGATGGTCTGATCCGTGGCCAGTCGCTGGACCTGCGAGTCACGGAACTCTGTGAGTTTGTTCAACACGTAGTTCAGTTTCACGCCGGCGGTGTTGGGCAGCAGCATTGAGCCATGTCCAGAGGTGCCGCTGAAGTTCAGCTTAAGTCCTAGACAAGATTGGAATCTGGTTTAGTTTTCTTCTCAAGCTAGCAAGAATTGCTATTCTTACCCCATCTCATACGCTCGGCATAGAAGACATAGAAAAGGTCGATTTCGCTGGTGCCGCCCTCATCGAGACTGAATCCCACATTCATGTTGGAGTAGTATTCCGTTTTGACGAACTCCTGCATGCCCAGTTCGCCGCCAATCTCCTCGTCCGGCACAAAGGTCACGAATATGTTACGCTTGGGCTGAACACCGCTGGCCTTCAGCAGGCGAATGGCTCCCAGATACTGGGTGCCCACCGACTTCATATCTTGTGTGCCACGGGCGTAGATGTTACCCTCCTCGTCGATATCGGCGGCGAAAGGATCATGGGTCCATTTTTCACGGAACACGGGCACTACATCCATATGGGAGTTCAGGATGATCGATGGCAGCTCCGGCTCGGTTCCCAGCCACTTAATAATCACCACTGGCTTGCCCTCTACAGGAGAAATGACGTCGACGGGCAGATCTAGGCTGTGGGCCTGTTGCTTGAGGAATGCCACGCACTCGGCTGAAAGTTTGGATAGCTTTGAGAAATGTCCTAAGGATATTTTTTAAATGCTTTTCTTACTGTAGTCCACATCTGGCTGCACGGTGGCAATGCGCAAGTAGTCCCGGAAAATCTTAATTTCCTCGTTGTCCTCCCATTTTTGTGAGCTCATTTTGTGGCGGTGTTGATTCTGTCAGCGATTCAACTCGAATGTGCGGCACTCGCTGAGCTATGGGCTTATACAGGTATTTTCGTGTAGCTTGATTTTGCTTTTATGGCCTTGGTTTTTAATTATTATCAAATAATGGGGGCGCTATCAGCAACGCCGCTTACTGTTCCCAAAATGATAACCGCATGTATTCTAGCTCAAAAATGCTCCCGAAACCAATGTCTGATAGCAAACAGTGGCCACATTCGATATTGTTATTATAAATCCAGTAAAAGCTACAGTCACCGAAGTTTATGTACCCTTAATGATTTTACAAGGCCTAATTTTATATAGTTTCTAGATTTTTTATAAATTTGGGTATGGTTTATAATACCATTTTGCCTTAAGTTGTATCTTATTAAAATTTTAATTAATTCTAAAATAATTTACTTGATAATTTCCTTTGATTTTATACTCAGTTTATTATTTAACACCAATTTACAATTATTCAATAAAATTCCAATACTAATGAATGTGTAAAGAAAAGTATTATTAACAAAGAAACCACCTTTATTATCAGCCTTTTCTTTTATTTGCATCAATCGATATGATTTGAGGTAATCATAACACTCAAACATTTAATTTTGGTCATAACACTCATCGAATACAAATATTACTCACAAAACTGATATGAAATTTAAAGGTGATAAGGCAGCAAATCAAAGACTGAATTGTATCGAGTTAAAGGTATTTAATTCATTTTTGATTCATCAGGTGCGTTTGTGGCATGGACATAGCGGCACCAAAGTCCACTTCCGCCGAATATTCTATGCGTCAGCGATGGCAGGGATGAGCTTCCTGTAGACCTGAATGCCGTGCAGATAGGTATCGGCCCGCAGGTATTCATTGTGATTGTGCAGCAGCACCGGGGTGTTGTTAATGGGGGAGAAGCCCAGGGCCGGAATTCCGGCCTCCCGAACGTAGTAGCTATCAGTGGCACCGGGAAAGACTCGAATGCGGGTTTTCAGGCCGCTGAAATAACAAAAACATTATTAGCGGGACACAAACTCATTAAGCCATTGCCCCTCACAGTTCGTCCAGGCTCTGCCTGAAGGCCAGCCAGAAGGGATTGGATGCGTCTATTTTTGTTGGCTCCACGAAGGGACACTTTAGGATAAAATCCAGTTCAACTCCACCACCTGCCTCCTCGCACCATTTGCGAATCTGCAGCTCCAACTCATCCACGTCCTGGGTAATGGCTATGCGAATATCAAAGACTGCATCCAACTGCGGAGGAACCACATTGCTTTGCACTCCTCCGCTAAGCTGAGTAAGATTCACAGTGGTCACATCACCAATGTCTAGAGATGGGTCTTTGGCCAGCCGTTGGACTTGGGAGTCTCGGAACTGCAGTAGCTTTTCCAAAACATACTGAAATTTCTCGCCAGGGGTATTCTCCAGCAATAGGGAACCGTGGCCAGAAGAACCTTTGAATTTCAGGCAAAGATCTAGTGGGTCATAGGATTAGCGTCTAATTGTTATTTTCTATTCTCCAGAACTCACGCCACAGAGTACGTTCCGCATAGAAAATGGGATATGACTCGTCCTCGCTAGCGATCCCCTCATCCAGGCTGAAGCCCACATTCATCCTCCTGAAGTAATCGCCTTTCACCAGCGCGGCCATGCCCATATCACCGCCGGTCTCCTCGTCTGGCACATAAGTCAGGTACACAGTCCTCTTGGGCTGGTAGCCACTGGCTTTCAGTGCCCGAATGGCAGCCAGATACTGACAACCCACTGACTTCATGTCCTGAGCTCCACGTGCATAAATTCGGCCCTCCTCGTCCATGCGGGCACCGAAAGGGTCGTGGGTCCACTTTTCGGGAAACACGGGAACCACGTCCATGTGCGAGTTCAAAATAATCGATGGCAGCTCGGGACTCCTCCCCAACCACTTCATTATCACCACAGGTTTCGATGGCAGGACAGGCATAACCACATCGACGGGCAGGTTCAGGCTGCTGGCCTGTCGCTTTAGGAACTCCACGCAGGCAGCTGGAATTAATATTAATAACTAATATGTAGCTTTGAAGCAACCCCCCAACTCTTACTATAATCCACATTCGGATGGACTGTGGGAATTCGCAAATATTCCTGGAATATTTGTATCTCCTCATCGTTCTTCCATTGCTCCGGGCACATTTTAAGCTGAACACTCCGCTATAATAATCCAACTGTCCCGTAATGCGCGTCGTTAGTCGGTTTTAAGCCCCAGTATAATTTGACTTCTGGACGTTATCATTTGTTGACTCTGAGCTCGCGGTTGATTAGAGAAGCGCTTTCATTTTGTTCTATTTTCCATCTCCTTGTGCACAGAATCTGCTGTACTCTTTAAATCCCTAAAAGCCAGTCGGTAACTTTTTTTTACTTCATACTTTTATCATTTACAGTGACATATGTACATTTGTGTGTTTCCGACTGATAAAATAACAAATAAAATCCATCAAACCGAGTGGACATATTTCTTGATAGCAATTACTCTTTAAAATGTTTATTGACATGCCATTTGGACTTTAACCCACTACTCTTACAGAGCTTTAAAAACATTTAATGAAAACAATATAAAAATGCACAAGTTCATTGCTTAAAATATTGGAATCAGTTCTTTAGGAGTCGGCCACAGCGGGAATAAGCTTCTTGTACACCTCGATGCCATGCAAGTAGGTGTCTGCCTTCAGGAACTCATCATGATCGTGGAGCAGAATGGGAGTGTTGTTAATGGGCGAGAAGCCCAGAGCAGGAATGCCAGCATAACGCACATAACGACTGTCCGTGGCGCCGGGGAAAACTCGAACTCGCGTCTTGAGGCCACTGCAAAAAATATAAGTCATTGAAATCAAAGCTAGAATTTAGTTTGCAGTTGCTGCTCATCCTTACAGGTCATCGAGAGCCTTCTTGAAAGCTAGCCAGTAGGGATTCGAGGCATCTATCTTGGTTGGCTCCACGAAGGGGTTCTTCATCTCGAATTCCAATTCGATGCCGCCTCCAGCTTCCTCGCACCAGTCGCGAATCTGCTTCTCGAACGCGGCAATGTCAACGGTTACAGCAATGCGAATATCAAAGACCGCCTCCAGCAACGGAGGAACCACGTTGCTCTGCACTCCTCCCCTCAATTGGGTTAGGTTCACGGTGGTCACATCTCCAATTTCCAGGGACGAGTCGTCGGCCAGTTTCTTGACCTGCGATTTGCGGAACTCCATCAGTTTGCCCACCACATAGTTCAGCTTCTCTCCAGCTGTGTTGGGCAGCAGGAGCGATCCGTGTCCGGCAGTGCCACTGAACTTGAACTTCAGGTCTAAGGGTATAGGTAAATTTTAATTTTAAATAAATTATAAATTAAATTAATTTTAAATAAAAAAAATAAATTATTTCGTGAACAATAAAACCTACGCCACAATGTGCGTTCGGCATAGTACAGGGCGTAGGTATCGTCCTCGCTGGAGATGCCCTCATCGAAGCTGAATCCCACGTTCAGCTTCTTGAAGTAGTCGCTCTTCACCAGCTCCCGCATGCCCAGGTGGCCGCCAACCTCCTCGTCCGGAACAAAGGTCAGGTAAATGGTCCGCTTTGGCTGATACCCAGATGCTTTGAGGGCTCGCACTGCTCCCAGGTACTGGGTGCCTACGCACTTCATATCCTGTGAGCCACGGGCAAAAATCCGTCCCTCAGCATCCAGATCGGCGCTGAACGGACCATGGGTCCACTTCTCTGCAAACACGGGCACCACATCGGTGTGCGAGTTGAGGATGATGGAGGGCAGCTCCGGCTGTGATCCCTGCCACTTGAGCACCACCACAGGGTTCTGCTCGTTCACCGGATAGACGACCTCCACGGGCAGGCCCAGGCTGGCGGCCTGGCGCTTTAAGAATTCCGTGCAGGCAGCTATAAATAGCAGACGTTGTTTATGGCAAGGTCGTAAAGATCACGGCTCTTATCGCCG
Source organism: Drosophila birchii (assembly GCA_035046345.1). NCBI lineage: Eukaryota > Metazoa > Arthropoda > Insecta > Diptera > Drosophilidae > Drosophila > Drosophila birchii. Next base: position 7,351,161 of record JAWNOA010000064.1, read on the forward strand.
CCCCATATACAAAGTTTATCTACATATTTCGCAGACTCACTGTAATCCACGTTCGGATGAACTGTCGGTATGCGTAGATACTCGCGGAAGATCTGGATCTCCTCGTTGTTTTCCCACTTGGCGGCGGCACTCATCTTGAACTTGAACTAAACGGATCGGAACAAAGAGATAAGAATTTCGCCGGTCGATAATTTCTTTAAATTGTTTGTCCAAACAAAGCGCTGCGATCAGCTGATGGATCTTCACCACACCTCCTCAACACTGGATCGAACGAACGACTGTGCGGTCGTGGTGAGAAGCGTTCGTTTAAATATCAGCGATAAGAGCGCCATAAAAATAAAGCAGAGCAGAAACTGGAATTTTGTAGGTCTTATTATCGTGCGGTTTTTGCTTATAAAGTGTTTTTTATCAGAAGCAATTGTTTACATTTTTGGTGGCTAATCTAAATAAGTGTGAATATGACTGGTATACATATACACGCGTGAATAGTTCTTTTCATTAAAAGTGTTACAAATTTGTTTGAAATAATCCATTAAGCAAGATAAAAGCTAAGGCTAAGGGTTTAAGAGCTTAGATGTTTTGCACATAATCGAAATATGCTAAATGTAGCTCCCAATTTAACAATAATTTTATGTTTAAATCTGTAATTATAAACCAAAACTACCTATAAGAAAACCTATAAGACAATGAGGAATCTGCCCTCTCACAAATATTCAAAGACAAAGGATCTAACCTCTAGCACAAAAATTGGTAAATATTTCATGGCCTCAAGTACATGCTAACTCACTTTAAGGCTCATTTACTTGGCATTCCCTGCGGCTGACGGATTTATTTCCCCAGAACCGTGGCGAAAGTGCTCCACACTACCCTGGATTGATGGTGGCTCCGATTCTCCCTTTGGCCCGCAGCCAAGATTTTCGAATCGCATGCAATCACACTCCAATTCCAGTTGATTTGTTAATCAAGATGCAGGGCACACGTTGGCACCCGCACTTCAGGCCAACATACTACTAACGCCCAAAAGGGGGCCGTGTAAACAAGTTGCCAGGAGCCTGGGGGCCTTCACTGAACTCCCAATTTCGCATATTAATGTAGTTGCAGTTGCACTTGCAGTGGCCCAGTGCACTGCAGTGTGTGTCAAAAGTTTGTTTTCGATTTAGATTTTACGCTTGTTTCGGGCGTCGCTCCACAAAAACGTGTCGAAAAAAAAGAAATAGAAAGCGAAGCTCTCGAAATGTAAGCCGAAGTCCTGTGATTTGTATGCTGTACGGGAGTCGGTGGGGGGAGGGGGCCAAAGTTGATATTGTTTTAGTGTGTGTACTCGCAGAAAGTCATTAAAAGTTCATTAACAATGTTGCTGGGATTTTAATGGCGCACCAGCAGCAATAACAACAATACCAACTACACGCTACATATGTCTGCATTTTAAATAAAACACAGCACATAAAGAAATATTGTTGATTTAATTTCAAATATTCAAGAAAAATAAATGTAAGATAAATGTGGCGATCAATTTGTGTTTTTTCAATCCTTCAAAGCTTTGGCATGTTTAATTAAACTATAAATAATCATTATAAACATTTTATATCTAAAAAACGCAAGCTTCATATCTTGTTTCCAATTAAAAAGGTGTAGAAAAAAACATTAAGTTCATACTGTACCATTTTTTTGCCATCTTTACCATCGATTTATGTTACAGTAAATAATTTTTATTTGACAGGAACATATTTATATTTCTCGCTGTGCACATAAGTCAAACAAACACACAAACTTCCTGCAACTGGGCGATGTGGGCGTGGCTGTTTGTGAATGTTGCTGCCGCTGCTGCTGTGTCGACATGTTGTCGTTGGGCAAATAAACTAAATGAAAATTTTGTATATTGTAACAATTATCCGAACAGCGCAGGCAACTGTTTGCGCTGACTGCTTGTTAGCTTTGCTCCAGGATATGGGACGTTTTTCGGGGAGAGTCCTAATCCGTTATGGACGCCTTACCTGCCCAAATTCCAGGAATATTCTTAAAAAGGAACTGAATTTCAGGCTTTGGCATTCCATTACACTCATTCTCTCCCTCATTCCCTTCCTGGTTTATACGGGAACTGCGTCCACAGTTCTGACAAAATGCGACAGCAGGGAAATGTGGGCAGGCGGCTCAAGGACAATCCGGTGGGCATGCGTTCGCAACTCGCAAAGAGCTTCAATTTGTGTGCCAGGCATTAGGAGCATTCGCTTCGTGGACACAGCAAAAAAAAAAAAAGACGAGAAAAAACGTTGTTGAGCTCTTGGCAAGCACTTTGGCGTACTGCACTCACTGTCGACATCGATATGCAGAAAAAAAGTGCTGGCCAACAGTGCGTATGCGTGCTGCGTGCACAAGGCTCAACTATGAGAGCCCTCTCGAAACCCAAAGTTGTGCAAATGTCATCAAAATATATATATGATGCACTCAGCTGTACCATGCAAATTGGATGCCAGGTATCCACGAAAGCATTATCCCGCTTACATAATTACCAGATATAATTAAATTGATCGGCATTTAGCGCTTGATTGACGCTAATTGATATACATAAACAAACATTTTAAATAAAAATCCGCCAGCTTAATCCGTAACACTGCAGCCTCGCATTCCATATTTCCATAATTCAATCCCTCGGACCTCTGTTTGCTTTGGCAATTAATCACATTTGGCGTTCAATTATGCAGCTACCAATTGCCTGGATGCAATAAAGCAAATCAAATATTTATTCAAATGTATGTTTGTGGTAGCACATTACAATTTTGGTCTGGATGAGATTTCAGTCGGAGCAAATAATCAGTTTTGATGCTGCATAAATTAAATGACATTCGATATTCGCATATCGAATAGCAGGTGAAATTCGTATTTGCCAGCACAGACAGCGTGTAGTTTAGTCCAGAATCAATTTATATTCCATGTAATGTAGGAACGTAATATTTTGCTTAAGTGGAGCTTAACATTATCAGGAAATCACTTTAAAAGTAATGGATTATGAGAAATCGCAATTAGAAACGGTTGTTAAATAGAATTAAAAATTCAATACAAGTTACATTAATTTACATATATTAAGCAATAGTTTTCAAAGCTTAATTTAAGCAGTAATATTACAAAATTCCACCAGCTTAAAGGCAGCTAAAATAATTACAGAAATTCTCTTAGAATGAATAGAATAAGTAAAAGACGTTCAAAATAAATAACAGTCCTGTGGGACTCCTTATTTCAGCCTCTTGATGGTCTCTCTAAATACTTAGCTTCTTTTGCTTAGCTTAAAGCTAAAGCTTAGCGCTTAAGTACAGCTGAATACTTCAGAATAATAAAGTCGGGTTGGCAAACAGGGCAAAAACTATTGCATACTTACGAGCTGTTAGCACCAGGGAATCTGAAGGTCCTGAATGCGAAACCAAACAGACACACAGACAAAGGAGGGCAACAGGCAGCAACAGCTCACCACATCACATCCCCAGGAATCGCACCGCACTTGGCAATTACCGCGACAGAGATTACAAAACCCGGCAAACACGAATGCCAACAGCAACAACATCAGCGGCCGGGGGCGAGATTTTCCGCAGAGCCATCAAAGCAAATAACACACAGAAGTTATGATAAATGCAGATGGAGCACGGCTAACGGCATTATTGCCTGTCATTTCTCATCAGCGGGCAGATAGAGAGAGAGAGAGAGCGCGGAAAGCGGAAAGAGAGACGCAGCTACAGCCGACTTCCGGGTGCCGCCGCCATTTTTGCCGGTCTGTAATGGCTGTCAGGCAGCCGAGCGGCGAGGGTGCGCCGCACTATAGGTAATTTGACCACTTTTGCTTGCCAAAAGTCATTTTTTAAAAGTTGGCCGATTGAAGTAATTTTAGGTGCAATGGATTCACAATTGATCATTGATCAATGTTGCATACCAGAATTTTCGATAAATGGCGCCACTTAAAAACATCAGCTGATCAAACACAGCTATCGGAAATACAGCTATCGAAAATGCGCATATTGGCGTTTTTTATGTAATTTTGCAATCGTTAAAAGTCAAATATTAAAGAATATCATTGGAATTTTTGAAACGTGTTCTAACCAGAGGGGTTTGTAATATATGTTTATGCTTTCCAAAGTTGAAAAAATCTCGTTTTGTCCCCTTAATATATTAAAAGTGTAAGGTAACCTAAAAAAATGCATATTTTTGATGGTGCCTCATTTTTGAAAAGCTATATAAAGTGAGTGCAGCAGAGTCCATCGAAGAAATGAATTCTATGTTGTAGAGTATTCAATTCTTGTTCAAATGAGTGTAATTAGAATTGCCACTTTTAACCACTTTCCGAGATATTTTAATTTTTAGAACATAACCTCAGTGGGAAAAATGCTGAGTTGTTCGGCAAATGGCGCGAGGCAGTTGGCAGTTTTTTATTTTTAATTAATAAGAGCAAGGCGTTCCACGCCCAGTGTTATTAAAAATAAATCAAATAATTATTAAAAAACCCTTGTTTTATATTAAACAAGCATTTTAAACATATTTGCATAATGAAAAAAATAAAAAAAAATAAGGGGGCGGTGCCACACCCACTTTTTTCTAATTTCAATAGATAATGGTTGTCCTAACCCAATGCAAAAAACCGATTCGAATTATCATGCTCCGTTCTTGAGATATTAATTTTGGCAAGTAAAAGTGGTCAAATTACCTATAGTGCGCCGTCTGAATGGCTTGTAATGAAAAAGGGGAACTACCCCCGCAGGGACGGGGCAACATAAAGCATAAAACATGATTCTTGCCTGCTTTTATTTTCTATTAAGCACAGAGAAGCACAGCCCCTCAGCCTTTCCCTTTCGCCGCGTGAGCGATGAATTGCAATTTGCCAAGTTTTTGTTTGCTCTGTCTCGGCGACAGAGTTGCTGATGCAACTCGGAAAAACTTCATTTTCCGCTACTTCATCCGACTTTTCTCTGCGCTCCGTGTGTTATTCCGGCAGAGCGATGATTTCTCGAATGCCACGCCCCCATTTGCCTGATGTGTTTCAAAGAGTTCTCAGCCCCATTTCACTAGTTGTCCCCTGCCGAAGCAAAGGTATTTTTAATTGTCGCTGCACACAGAAAAATAATTGTAAAGAATTGAATTTAAAAAAAAGATAATTTTAAGATCAACTAAACAAAACTTTCATATGAAAAACTCAGTTAAATGTAAACGTTTTTCATAATTCCATATATTTTACTGAATATTGCATTGCTTGACATAATTAAATATATTTTTTATATGCATGAACTCTGATTTTTCTCCGTGCTTGACCCGTGTGTCAGCCAGTGTCATTTCCAGCTATCTGGTTTCCTGGAAAACTAACAAAGCTGGCAAACTGGCAGCTGGCGAGCTCCTTCCTAGCAATCACATCTCGCCGTACCAGTTACACTTCCACTAGCATGACCACATCCGCAGTCGGACTCTCAGGACTCACAGGACTTGCCTGCTAATGACCGCTGCTAAGTGCCTCGATTTGTGCAGTGCACTCCGCTCAACCATGGCTGCAATTAACTAATTGATTGAACTATTCAATCGGTGAAAATGCACGCCACTTTGAGGGTCGTGGCGCCGCGCGAATGGCGGGGCGGGGTCGAAGAGCGTGACTGGGTGTGGCATGCTTATTAAAGGATTGCCATTTAAGGAGCAAGCAAGCAAGTCAGGTCACCGCTCCGCTTCGCTACGACTTTAGTTAGTGCCATATCTGTGGCCTTTGTGGCGTGGCCGGGCCACATTGCTCATGGGTTGCTGGTCGTGGTCCTGAAAGCTTTTAAATGCCCCCCATTAGCCGGTACAAAGGGCGTGGCCATCGCCCGCATCCAGGCAAGTGTAGAGTGAATCCGGTCAAGTTCCTATTTCTGGCTAAGTAATGCCTGACTGATTAATGGCCCTGGATCGAGGGACTGGCAAATAATCGATTTTCCGCAATGCATTTAGTGCCGCCGGCTTCCTTCGTATCCGAAATCACGCCGGCATCTGGCCCAACATAACTTTCCACCTTTATCCGGGCACTGCCAGCAGTGTTTATGCGCCCGGATTTGTTGTAAACTTGTTTCAATCTCCGTAACCAAGGGCGGGCGATTCCGCTTTCAAAATGCAGGCTGCATGACATAAAAAATGCCAGCAATCAGATGGTAACCACTACCAATCCCCCGAGAGCAGTGGCTTTTAGAGTGCCGTCCTCCTTTTTTTCCTGTGAGCGTGTTTATAAATACGAATTGCAAGCTTGTATCTGGTGGATGGCGGTTGGCGGTGTGCACGAGTATCTCTTCCACATAGGTAAGCACATTTTAGTGGCCTTTGTTTGCCGGGATGTTGCTCTTGTGTTTTTCCTACCCTCGCCAGCTGCAATTTGTTGCAATTTCGCCTGTTTTGTAGTCGCCGCTGTTGCGAATGTTTTATGACTGCAATGCGGTTTCGTTCCATTTCGGGCAGCTGCAGAATGCATTTATGATGCATAAACATAACGCCCTCTCCCCCCCCCTGGCACGCCTCCCACACATGCAGCCACTGCTAGGCCTGGCTAGGATCCGTCCCTGAATCTGTTCCTGCTGCTGGTAGTCCACCGACTCGTGGCACGTTCCAGGTGCCCCATGTTTATTGTCCTGCCGGCAGAACACGAAGCTCCGGGGACACGCCATGGTTTATTTAATGCACGAATCGCATAATACTTTTTATTGCCTCCGACACAAATATTTGCGCTGCAATTTTGCAATTTTCCGTTTTAACGAATCACTCGCCGCCGCTGCCGGGTCACGGCCCCCGCCCGCAATCTGATGTCCGTTTTGACAGCTGAACGTTATGGTAATTTAATTAACCATTAAAATGAGATTATTGTGTAATTTATGCATGTGACAGCGCCACTGACAGCTCATTTAATGAGTCTCCAACAGCGCCCCCAACTAATGGCGGGTGGCTCCCGTGCGGGTTTGGGTAATAGCAATTAACTTTCCCACTCCCGTTACCATCACCAGGCCGGGGATTTGTTTGCCTCAACTTCTTGTGACACTTTTTGGCCCGAAGAATGCAATTTCCTGGCCCAAAGGCCCGCTCCCACTCGGATGGGGGGGTTAGAGGCAGAGACACTTCACAACTTTCGCAAAGCCCGGGCCAGAGTCAGATCTAAGCTATATATTGATGGATTCACCCGCTGTGCCTGCGCCTGTGCCAGTGCCAGTGCCAGCCTCCTGCTGACCCGGACCAGGATCCGGATGCGGCAACGGATACGGCTCCGGAAATGTGGCAGCCCAGAGCCCGGACAGCCGGCTTAGCCGGGCGGTAATAGTAATAGGAATTGATTTACCATTTTGTGTGCACGAAAATGTGCAATTTATGTGCCCGCCAGAGCCTGAATACCATCTGACTCAGCATGGATGATGGCCTGCCAGGATTGGGGACACCGACACGGACACGGACACACGTTCTCTATACTCTATACTATATAGAGACACATAAATTCCCCAGCTAATGCATTTTTCAAGTGGAGTGCATAATTCAGAGCTTCCAGAGCTTCAGTCAGTCAGTTGGTCATTTTGCGGGCCTGTATTTAGCATATCAATGGATATGCTTCACTCCACTCCACTCCCTTACTCCAGCTCCTGCCTGCCCAATCTCTTGTGCTCTAATTGCGACAAAACTATGGCGGACTGCAGACCCCAAACCGCGTTCATATTTTATTGATTGGCCGGGAGGAGGGCAGAGCAACCGCATCATTGGCAGTCATTTGATGTCCGCTGAATAATTTACAACAATTTCCAGCGCGAAACGAGCAACGCCCAATTCCAATTTCCCCAAATTTCAGCTGCAAAATAGATGGCAACGGTTAAATGCGGATTTAATGCGAATTTCTGCTCCTTTTGGTCCTTTTGCCACGCTGATTGCCGAATCGCTGAATGCGCCAATGAGTTATGTGCCATGGGGATACAAGCATATACATATATTCCGACCGATTTCAGATCGATTCCACTGAAATCTGAATGAATCAATGCATGAGTGGAAATTAAATGGAGCACAAAGGACTTGGGGCGGGCTTAGGACATTGCTGGCAGATATCGATTGGCAGGGGGGCTGAAACTTAAAAATTACATTTACATAATGCAGCCGAAATTGACAGTCCCCGGATGTTGGGAAACCGCTAGAATGTTTGCTATTCTTGCCGGGGGAAAATCGGGAAAACAATAAAGAAATTGCAAGAAATTGCACGGCCAGCGAACAAAGGAAGATGAAATAAGCCCGCAACGAAAACAAAGTCGTAAATTCAATTTAAAGCTTGACAGATTGCCACACTGCGGCGAAAAAGGGGGGGTTGAATGTGGGTCGAAACGTGCTAAGGGCGGTGGGTGATGGGCGATGGGCGATGGGCGTGGCCAGCTGCAGTGGCGGAAAAACAAAAATGGCTTCAGTAACAATGCCGCCTTTATCTCTTGCCCAGCAAACCGCGCAAAATATTTTCCAAGAAGCCGGAGCGCATGAAGCTCCTCCAGGGGGCCTCCGAATTAGGGTCAAGTTTCGCTGAAAGACTTGCACTTGCCGGGCGCCGCTGGAGGAGCCCAATTAAGTGGGCTTTAATAAGCTGAGCCACTTAAACAGCCAGAAATCTTTGCAAAGAGGTTAAACGGCTGGCAAAACTTTGGCCAACAACGCGGGGGCGGTCTTTCGCCCCGAAAAATTCAACGCGGTTGGCCTGGCTTATATCTAACTTAACTTTCCTGCTCTGCTCTGTTGCATTATGTTGCGTTTTCCCGCCAGCTGCTGTTCCGACCCAGTTTAGTGCCACCGGATGATGGAAGAGTTGCTTTTTTTAAATATTATGTTATGTGCTGGTGGGTTATGTCACCGTTGCAACAGCTGGTGCAACGCAGGTTTATCACGCGCCCCCGCCAAAAGCCACAATAAGGTCAATCGTATGGCCAATGCCTGCACCTCCAGAGCATCCACCAGGGCCACCAATGCCACCGAAACCGCCACAGCAAACGCAGTCCAATTAAAGCCAACAAACGGAGTGCCACAGCATCAGGCCACACCGAATCCCGACCTGCCCAATCAACGGACCTGGCCGCAGCTCCACATATACACAGCGAGCCGCACACGGGAAAAACAAGGAAACCAAACAGGATCACTTACATATCCCTTTTGGTCGGCTTTGGCTCTACTCTTCCGCTAGGCCATAATCCTATTAAGAATGTTTTGATTCGGCTTTATTGTGTGTCCAATATTTATTTATTTTCAAAATACAATGCAATACAAAAAAAGGGACTTTAGTTGTGTAACAAATACAGGAAATGGAAGCTGTAGTCTAAATTTTCTAGAAAGGAATCTAAAATATCATCATTTAAGTTTTAACAAATGTTTTTATATAAAAATAAATAATTCATAAATGTTCAAAATATATCAAAGTAAAAATTAATACTCTTTCCTTAAAGATTTAATTAACTTAAATAAAAATTTTTTCACCGTGCGCAATGCAATCAAAGGCAAGAACGTTAAAGCTGTAAGAGATCCCGTTGGGATGAAGACTCTCCATGGAATCCCCCAAAAGGCGGGAAAACTGGGCGAAATCTGCGCGAAGTGGGGGGATCGAAAAATGGGCGCAAAAAGGGTGCTGCGACCGCGACCAGGAAACGCGCACAAATTGCGTTTTAACGCATGCAAATTGCCTGCGTCCACGTTCAGGACGAGTTTATTGCATTACCGTTGGCCGATGGTGGAAATGGGTTAAGGATGGGCTGGCAGTGGTATTGAGGCGTGTCTGAGAGGAGGGTGTGTCCATTGGGTTGCGCTGCCACCTAGATGTGTGTCCCGCAATTGCCACTTCGCACTTGAGCAATTCCGCGTTGGCTTGGTTTATATGGATATGCATCAGTGTGTTACACGGCACTACAGAGTGGCCTATTTAAATCTATTTTTAAATGAGGACAAAAATCGATCGAAGTAAAAGTAGAACAAGTAAATTATGTCTTTCAAAATTTAGTAATTTTTATTTTTTTAAATTGTGAGAATATTATTTATATCTGGGCATCACTGTGATGGAATTCGCTGGATTCCAAAAGGCTTGAAGCATTCTGTTACTCTGGCTGTAGTTGTAGTTGTTTTGCTCTGCTCCTGTCGCTTTCATTAAGCCAACTGACAGCAGTAACCGATGGCAGTATCAGCTGCTGCAACAGCAACTCGAACAACAAAAACAAACAGCGTACAGCACACAGGACACCGGATACAGAATACAGACAGTGGCCAGGACGCCATTGCAAAACTGTCAAGTCAACGTGGGCGTGAGCGAGGGCTGGGAATTTATTTTTGCTATTTTTCGCAGCTTATTTTCCCCATTTAACCGGCGGCGGCATGACAGCAGCAGCAGCAGCAGTTAGGTATTTGTGTTGCTGCAGATGCTGCTGTTAGTGCGTCATAAATTTTATAGACAAGTTAAATATTATGCATACGCACCATTGCACTTAATAACATTTCGGGTCGCCTCACAATGCCCAGCGGGACGGTGCAAAATACACCATTTGTGGGTGATTTCGTGCTAGCTGGCTGGGCGTGTGTGTGCGCTTAAGCTGCGTGCTGAATTGAATTAAATTAAAATAAATCTGCTCGGCAAAGAGCGGAGTATCGCATAACTAAGCAAGGCGAGTGAGTGCGTTGCCATATTTTTAGCCTTCAATCAGATTTGCATATGCTCACTCTCCGGCATGCAGGAGGCAGAGCAGGCCTTTTCGGTTCACAGCCCAACTGCACAGAGCTCTTTCTCTCTCCCTCGTTTATCCAAAAAGCAATTTAGGTATTTGTCGCAAAAAGCTCTTCTTCCGTCTGATGATTCCGAGCACGCTCCATGGATTAATCTCTGAATCTCCAGCTGTAGTCACATCCCATCAGCTCCATTTGTTGCCATAACAGATGAACTATTGATCATCATTAGAAAGGCACACACAAATCCTGTCCTGTACTTTTTTTTCTATTTGTGCTATGCCTCGATACTGTTTGCTTTTTAGCTTGCCCGTCCCGGCAGTGCAAATGCCACAATGTCCTGAACGTCCTGTCCTGATGCCCTCCCTGCCTGTTTGCGTGAACTGCCATTACGCATACGCCCTGTGAACAACTGAACTTGTGCGAGTGTGTGTGTAGCCTGTGTGTGTATGCCTCAGTGAGTCTGAATGGGTTGTGTTTGTGTTCGGCTGCTGGTGCAATGTGTGAATTTTGACAGACGTCATGTTGCCTTGCATGCGCTTTGCATTTTTTATGCATTTAAATAACAAAATTAAACAAGCAACTGTCTCACATGCAATTTGTTGTGCTCTCCCTTTTTCCAGATAAACAAAAACACGCAGAGCAACAAGAATCTCGGGGAACACAAGCGTTGGATTCATGATCCGTCGAGTAAGTAAGCCAAAGGAATCACACTCCATTTGCCCGCTGGCTACGTCCAATTAGGTCCAAGGACGAACGGGTGGCAAAGTGTTATCGCAGCTATTAATAAATTAAACTCCAACGCCTGCAGGTGACCTTTGCCGACCGCTGAACTGCAAGAAGCGTGAAATTTGCCTGCTGGAGGACGAGTTCAGCGCCGTGTGCGTGTCGAAGAAGGAGCTGCACAAGAACCGGTAGGTGGCTGATTCGGTTGGGGTTCGGAAAATTCCACCCTGATGGCTGTTGTTAGGCTTGATGAGCCAATTAAATTGAAACTTTTGCGGTTTTGGCCGCCGCTAGCGTTCTAAACTAACACCGCTCTTGTGGCGAACCATCATTTCAGCGATGAGATAATCAGCAAGGCCAAGTACTTGGAGGAGGAGGCCAAGCGGCGTGTCAACCAGCAGGACAACCAGGACAGCCAGGATGCGGAGGATATTAACAACGACGACGAGGATAACAGCAGCGATAGCAGTCTTAACGGCGGCAGCAACAGCAGTCCCGGCAACAGCCCCGTCCAGGCCAATGTCCAGGGCAATGAGGAGACCGACGACGAAGATAAGAGCCTCAGCCTGGGCGACGAGGACGAGTCCAAGGAGGACGATGTCTTCTATGAGAACAGCATTGCCGCCAGCGATAAGCAGCAGCCTCAGAGTCAGCAGCAGCAGCAATCCCAGTCACCAGCAGGACCCTCTGCCATCCAGCAGGATGACGACGAGGAGTTGGAGTGAGTACACTGAAATAACTCAAAAATTTGGTACTATTTCTGATCAAAGTTGGTAATATCTAATGGTAAAATCATGCAGGTTTCTAAAGAATCAAACACCGAGCTAGAGACACTTCGATTAGCCACTAAAAAATTAGATAGTTTGACAACTGACTGTGGAATACATCATAATTCAATATTTTGTAAAGATATAATACCTTAATATAAATTATAAATGTGAAGAAAAAGTATCTTTAAGCCTCAATCACTAACAGTTTTGCATTTTTTTAAGCTATTTTCTTCTGAGTATTTATCATTAATTTTCATTTATCTGTAGAAGCCCTTTCTGATTTTCTCTCAGTGCAGAGTTCAAGTACTTAACTCAGTGCAGAGTTCAAGTACTTAACTTCTAGGCAGAACTTTTTGCGTTTGCCTTTGAATGGGATTTTACATTTCATTAAGCAAATTCCCGTACACAAAAAAGGGTTGATGTGAGTGGAAGTGGGAGTCGGAGTCAGAGTCGGAGTGGGTCACCTTTGACATCAGCCCCGGCCACGATCCGAATTACCCCTGATTTCCATGGCCGCCATGCTAATAACAAATTGTTTTATCGTGTATAAAAATTCCGCAATAAATTTACAGTGCTACAATTTTTAGCACGCAGACTGGTCCCTGGCCTGTTTTTGCCACTGCCTTTTGGCCGTTATCGTTGTTGGCTTTCGGGCTTGCTGGCATACTTCTGGCTGAATGGTTGACTGCTTGAACGGGCCGCAACGACAGCTTTACGGCCTTTACCCTTTGACGCGTGCCGTCGTCGGATCCTTTGACTTGTTCCGTGTTATCGCTTTGACCCTAACCCAAATTGTGGACTAGCACGCGAGCGGCGCTTGGAGGAAGGACCCCAAAAAGGGCGCCAGGAGCAGGAGCAGGCCAGGATCAGGTGTGGCAGCGGCAGAGCCCGGAAAATGAAGTCAAAGTCGAGTCGAGAGTCGGTGTCAAGGCTCGATTGGCCTGGCTTTCCACAACAAAGGGGTTGCGATTGTTCCCCTGCGGCGAAAGGAAGTTGTTGGCAACGTCGATTTCCGTTGTTAAATTTTTTGTTGGCTAAAATATGTATGCTCCAGGAGCAAGGCACATAAAATTCAAAACATATAGATTTTACCTGAAGGTTCCTAGAATATATCGATTACTTAAAGCTAGAGTATGTAAAAGTATGTAAAAGTATTAAGATAGATTCACAATTCAAATTTAAGTTTCATTTATTTGATTATTAATTCAAGCAAAGCAATTTTCACCACACTTTTCCATTTATTCTGGCAAACGTGTTTCTCTTTGGGCCACTTCAGCATCCTTTGAAATTCAGTATCCACGAAGTGTGTTCGTGAAAAATAAAAATAAACACCCGATTTCTGTTTATTTTCCCCTTGTTATCAGTTGGCCTTTTGTTTGAACAAAGTTTAATTTCATGCTCGCTGCTTGACACTCGACGGGGGGTGAGAAAAAAGGGGGACAACAGCCGAAAAAGTTTTCGTTTTGATCCTTTGACGTAATTTCTAGAATGAAAAATTAATTTCGGAAAATTCTTGTGCAAATAAATGTCGTAAAAATTTCAGTGAATACTGAGAGGAGCTTCTGAGCTTGGTTATTGGTGTTGTTTGTTTGTGTCCTGTATCCCCAGGGCGTTTGTAATTGAATTAAAATCCACTTGGAAAACACCAACACACACACACACACAGCTCCTCCTGCTCCACCTCAGGCTCCTCCTCCATCCTGTGTGGGTGTTGGGGTGTAAAAATCAATCTATAGGCAAATCACGCGACCCGACCATGACGCCCCACAAGGGGATTTGCTTTGCTCCCAGCGATGACATTAACAATGGCTTTTGACATATATTTTTTCCTCCGCTTTTGTGTTTACGAATTTTCCTTTTCAATTTTCCTTTCACCGAAAATCCCCGACGCCATGCCGCCTGCATTTGTGTATCTATGTCAATGGCATGAAATATGAATGTGTCACGCCGAGCCTCGGGCAAAATCAATAGTTTGAGCCAGCGGTTGCCACTCATCATCGTGGCATCGTGGCATCATGGCATCATGGCGACAGGAGCTGCTCCAGTTCTCGTCTTTCCATTCGGGGCGCAAGTCAAACAATGGACCGTCTCGGCGAAGGGGTCACAGGGAGGGGGGCACTTCTAATAGACCACTTCGCAAAGACCCAAAGAGGGAGAACACCCATCACAGCCGGGGAGCAGAATCGAGCCATAACTCATGTGTGTGGCGAGCATTGTTTGTTGCAACAATATGCCAACAGCGCACAGTGGGCGCAAATTGGATTTTCATATTTCACTCTGATTGAAAATGCGAATTTGATGATGTCTGCTCTTCCCGAACTGTCAAAGGGTTCATATATTTCATTTAATAATGTTTGATTTATTTAAAAAAAGATAAAATGTATTAAATAACTGATAGTGAAGTTATGTTTTTGTGTGTAGATAAACGAGGTACAGTGTAAGCATTTGGAGATTCTATTGAGGCATTTCCTCGGATGAGCAACATACATAGTTCAGATCTCACCTCAACCTGCCACAACTGAGCTTTTAGTGTGTATGCGTGGGGGTGTGTGCGATGTGCCATGTGCGATGCCTGTCTCCGGCAGTTATTCGAGACCACTGAGCTGTTTTGTGGTCTATGCACATGAAGCTGTCGGCTTCAGCAGCTGAAGGAGCAGGAGTAGAAGCAAGAGGCATCCCTCGAATCTCAACTGCCCCCCCAGGGATTGGGTTGCAAAATTGAAAGCAAATATTTGAGTAAAAATTTACACATTTTTCACAGAGACAAGGAGCCGGCATGTGGGCAGCTTTCGTTGATGGGCAATTTGCTCAAAGCAACCGCAGATGCTGCGCAGGACATGCAAGATTGCTGCCTGTCATTGGCTGTGGCCGAAATGTCGGTCCCGAATTAACAGGCTCATTCGTCTCACTATTTACTTGGCCCTAAGAATTTCATTAAATTTGTATAAACAATCCGGCAGAGGGAAGCGCAAACAAAGCGGAAGCGACGGAGGCGGAAACGGAAGCGTGCAAAAGAACATGCGAGAGAATTTTTAATTAAAAGCGAGAAGTGAAGAAGCGTTCGGCTACAAATATCCTTCACACATATATGTTTACATTGGTTTTGGCCATCGGTACGTTTACATTGGCTCCGCAACGCAATTGGTCAGTTTAAATCGTTGGCATAACCGAATCCCTTTGACAAATCCAACAATTCTTTTTTATTTTTATTCAATTTCTTCCTATTTTACCCTTTACTAAGTAATGGAACACCCGAGGATTATTTAAAATGTATTTAACAAGAGCAAACAATGGCTTAGCATCAACATTGGAGACAATAAAAACCAGAAATAAATAGAACTGAGCTTAAACGTGTTAAGCCTTCAATGATGCCGGGACAAAGCTTGAACGGGCAGCACTGGCAAATTTTTAATTAATAATTTTTCCGAAATTAAAAAACAAAAGTCCAATAAAAGCCTCTAATTATAGCTGCCGAATTGGGGCAATTAGGCAAATTGCTTTTCATTCGAGATATACCCTCGAATAATTGCGCAAATTTCATTTGAGAGTCGCGCAAAAAAAGCCTCCTTTTCTGCATATATTTGTGAATACAAATTATGAAATAGTTTGGAAGGGGGCTGGTGGTGATGTCAACCAATTAAAGCCACACCAAGTGCCATAAAAACGCAGGCCAAAGTATTTTTTTTATTTAACGATCAGTAGCCACGGCAGCCGCCATTAATTGAAATAATCTTTTTTGTTGGTTTTCAATGCAGACCAAAAATGAATACAGCTGATGATTGAAGGGTGTGATTTTCTTTTAAAATAAATGCCAATGGCTGATCTTTGATTGATTGACAGAGGATTAAGGAGGGTTCTTCGTTTGTGGGTAATTAAAATGGGCCAAAGTGTTGCTCTCAGAATAATATTCGGCTTACCCGAGACCTCTATCTCGAACTCGGCATAAAGTTATGAGAATTGCCAGAGGCCTCCTATAGGCAGTTTAAATATTTGCTCAAATTATTAAATAAAGTTTCAGAGTCTCAGTCCCGAATCCTCGGTCCCCTGGCCAATCTCATGGCTCGACTGTTTGCCCGGGCGTGCGTGCAGCGCATATTAAATAAATATTTAAATAAATGTATAAGCAGAGCTCCGCTCACCTGCCAAGAGGAGGGGGTAGAGCGGCGATAGCTATGGGGACATGTGGACAAAGATAAGGGGGGTAACGGACGCAGACTTCATTTGCATAAAAATTAATTTTGCATGTCATCTATTTGTTGCCGCTGCGCCCCCTAAGTTTACTCCTCTGATTTCTTCTTCTAACTCCCAACTTTCGCCCTTCCGTAGCAACTGCAAGCCGTGTCCTGTGGCCAAGCCGACGTTCCTGTGCGGCGCCGACAACAGGACCTACTCATCACTATGCAGATTGGATTATCACAATTGCATACATTCGACGTCCATACGGATCGCCTGCAAAGGATTCTGTCCCTGCAAGGGTAAGTCCCAGGAACCCTCCTTCTTTCTTTCCACATTTCCACAACAAACGAGAAACGAACAAAACCAGAATCAAATGTTCCGCCAGCATAATGAGCTCCTCCGGCAAGGCCAGACCCAGACCCAGGCCCTACACCAGTTCCAGTTCCAGCCTGGCAATCTGCCAGGAAGCCAAGGAACTCGGCATACCGGACTCGGGACTACAAAATAAATTGCATGCATATATTTCGTGACAGGCTTGGTGGGGAGTTGGCCGCCCGGGAAAGTGTGCTAGGAAAAGCTGGCTAGCTGCGATTTGCTAGACTGCCGGCAATTAAAAATTCCAATTACCAAACAAAGGCTTTGGCTTTAAATATTTTTTCTCGCCGAGCTCCCGAAAAACACTTGTTAAATATTTAATAGGCCGGCGAACAAGTAGCCGCCGCCATTGTTCCTGTAGAGCTACCCAGCATTATGGGGGTGCGGGGACAGGGGCGAAGAACCACTCGGTGGCCAGGCAGCCACGTTAATTTTCAATTTTGTATGGCTGAGAGAGCAGCCTCCTCGCCACGGATGCTAAAAACAAAATATAGCGAAAAACACCCGCAAAATGTATGGGGTATGCCTCACTGAACCGGGTTGCAAAAAAGTTGGCCTGGCCAAGCGATTTCACCACCGACATTTTGCCATTTTGGCACTTTTCCCCAACTGTTATTTTTGCAGAGGCTGTCGATGGCAAGCGATTGCAGCGCATTTCCGGATACAACAAGTACAACAAGAAGAGCAGCCAGGACCTCCAGCAGCAGCAGCAGCAACAGCAGCAGCAGCAGCAGGCCTACAAGGATAGCAGCAACAACAACATCATGATGAGCAGCGGCAACATAATGGGCGGCAATAACAACGACTTCAATACGATCATGAATGTAAGTTAATAGCCAGCCGCTTTTGGCGTGAAACTAATACGTTGTTGTCTTATCCAACCACAGGACAAAGAGGATAACAACCGACATTACAACCACATCAATGCCCAGTACACATTCACGCCCGAGGAGATCAAGTATGACAACAAGCACTACAAGTACCTCAAGTACACAGCCTACAAGAAGGTGAGTTGAGGCGCCAGCCAAATCAATATCCATACTCATGCTTAAACCTCTATGTGATTCATAGGACTCCAAGTATCAGGAGGACAAGCACAAGATGCGCAATTACAATGAGGTGGTGGAGAAGCAGCAGCAGAAGTTCAGTAAGAACAACAATTTGAATGGTAAGTCAATCAATGAAATACATTTTATATAAATGAATAAAATACCAACAACATATATCCATCGCAGGCTACCCCTCCAAGTCTCCAGAGTGCAAACCCCAGCAGCTGACCGCAATCGGAAACCGCCTGCTGGACTGGTTCTCCGTGATCATGGCCGACAGCAAGAAGCGGCGCCAACACAGCCAGAAGTCGCGTGCCCACTTCCCGCCCGCCTGCAAGACGGAGGCCAAATGGATGTTCGGCCACCTGGATCTGAACAACGACGGGCAGCTGTCGCTGCAGGAGATGTACGACCTGGAGCACGACCAAAATGAGCGCTGCATCAAGCCATTCATTGACACCTGCGACCTGGATACGGACAGTGCGATCAACACGCGCGAGTGGTGCCGCTGCTTTGAGAAGACGGATCGTCCGTGCGCCGCTGTCCGCCGGAGAATCGCCGGCGACTTTGCAGGTGAGATAGGTACAGGTGGAAATTTCTCTGGCTACATAACACTAATACTTCTATGTTCTCTCTATATCCGTATGAGTTGTGCGGGCTCCTGGGCCCACTTAAATCCCATTATCCCCCAACAACAACAAGACTACAACAGAATAGAACCAAAACCAAAAAAAGAAAAAAATATTTATTTAAATAAAAACTAAAGAAAACCCAAACCAAAAACCAAAAAAAAGAGTAGCGTAATTTGGTTTCATTACTTTCTTTGCCACTGTCTCTACTATCTCTCTCTTCTCCCGTCTCTGTCTCCGCTATGCGCCATATCTTTCGGCCCGCTTAGTTTTTGTTTGTCGGACACTCTTTGCCCCCACTTTACACGCGTTGGAACCTTTTTCAAACTATAATTAAGCGCCTGACAGCTAAATAGAAACCCTGACACACTTACAAGTCAGTGCTGCCAATTCGTCCTTTTACCCAAAAAGGATTGTGCTTTTGTTTATTTGAAAACATATCTAAAATATTGTCTTTTGGGAATAAAGCCATTTTTTTCTTATTTATTTCATTAAAAAAGTGTTCATAAATGGGCCACAAATATTAATAAAATCTATTTTAGAAAGCCTATTTTATTTTAATTTTTTAAAAGGATGCAAATATGTATTTTCAATAGAGTTTTACATTTTGTGGGCCTTAATTTAACATTAAATATTTGAAAAAGAAATATAAAAAAATAATTAAAAATTGTAATGTAATTGCATTTGTTTAGAAATCAATTTATCAAGAATATAATTTCTCAGAATAATTCTTGGTCAGATATTTTTTGGTTTACTTTGAACTGTGTCCTATTTTGATCCTTATATATACCCAAAATATCCTGTTTTCGAAATATAAAGTTGGCAGCACTTTTCCACACAATCACACTAATACCAGCAGTTAACAGAAGTAACCTTTTTTCGCGCTGCTTTCATTGTTAACTTTCGTTTTGTGCTCGCTACCCGTTTTTTTTCAACTCTCTCTCTTAGCCAAACGCAACTTTTAAGCCAGCAAATTAAACACTTCTAACAACAACACAGAACTTTTTCATATCCCCAAAACCCCCCGTTTTCCCGCTGTAGAAACCGCCACTGTCCGATGCTTTTTGTGTTTTTGCTTTTTAAAACCAACCCCAACCCCAACCCCAGCTACATACATATATAATTTCCCCTCCGCCGCCGCTGTCCCTTTGTTGCCACACGACCCCAAAAACAAAATAGATCCAGCAGCAACTTTGCTTGTGCCGCTTCTCACTGACCCCCATCCGTGCCCCTTATCCGCCAGTAAGTTGCCCCACTAACATACCTCCCTTTCTTCTCTCCACGACGAAAACCAATTAGGCGCCTACGCACCGGACTGCGACATCCAGGGATTCTACAAGCCCACCCAGTGCCACAGCTCGGTGGGCGTCTGCTGGTGCGTGGACAAGCACGGAGTCGAGTTCGCCAACACACGCACACGCGGCAAGCCCAACTGCGGTGAGTACTTGGTCCAAAGCATACTTCTAACAGGGGAGACCAAGAGGTGGTCCAAGAGGGCGACCAGAGGTGCTCCAAGGGGGCATAGCATAAACACTTAACCCAAACATTTGGCGAGGGACCCAACAAAAGGCCCACAAACTTTTCTAAATGCCGTCGTAATGAGGGAGGGACTGCAGGTAAAATGGGTTTAGCTGGTCACCTGCCACACTTAAACCTTCTGTAAGCCCAGTTGACGTTTGTATAATGCACCTGAGAAAGGCTAGTTAAACATTTTATAGCCATGTATGTATACTATATTCTATGAATGGAAAACTATTTCAAAGGCATAAAAACTGTATTTTTTACGCTAATAAGTTAATGGTATTTAAAGCTATTTAAAATAAAGTGAAATTTTAATTCTATAGGTAAAAACGGGTTTTTCGATTGAAAATAGTTGAAAATTTGTTGATAAATAAGATAAATATTCGTGGTATTCAAAATAATTCCTCTATTGAAAATTTATTGCCATTGGTAGTTGCCGCCAATTAATGTGGCTTAAATGCGCAATATTCTCGTATTTCTTTAACAATTTCTGTGGCAATCGAACTGTGCAGGCACCACAACATTTTGCCATTTGAGCCCATGCCATTTACCTGTATTGAAATATCAGCCCTTAAGCCAGCTTTTATGGCCCGATGCTGAGTTATGCGTTGCCGCAGTGCTGGCCGGCCTATCGGTATCGAAAAACACCTCGCACTCCGTTGCGTATACGTAATCTCCTTATCTCCAGTCCTTGTGTTTGTGTCCAGGATTTAAGTCTGCACTTAAGGTTGTTAAAGTTGTCGGTTGGGGCCGGGACAGACCGGACAGGCATTGCCAGGGGATCAGTAATTGAGTTTTCCTATTAATATCACACATACGCCATGCATAACACATGAGCGGACTTCGAACGGGTTTGATGGTAGGGGGACGGGGGAGCTCTGTGGCTGACCGCCATTAGACATGCATGCGGCGAATGGGTCAGATTAGCGCATAGTCCCGGGGTGGCCGAAATCCCCATGAATTCATAGAACGAACGAAACGTAACGAAACGAATTTTAATTTCATCCAAATCCAAACAGAGTCCGTGGTTAATAATGCTGCCTCGCTCACATCCGACGACGAGGACGAGGGTGCCGACGACGAGGACAGCGCGGAGGGCAGTGCCGATCAGATGCTGGTCTTCTAAGCGAACCGACCGAAGGGCTCCGGACAGGGACAGGGCTATGGAGATGGATGGCCCCAAGCCCCGGACGCCGGCACATCCAATCAGCGAGCCACCATCGAGTTGGATGCGTTAGCGTTGTAACGGAAAATTAATATTATTATTATTATTATGATTGCAAACAAACCGAAAGTGGAAGTAAAAGCAAAACGCAGCAGCAGCAGCGAAAATCCAAAACCCAAAAACCGAAACATAAATGTGCAGTAGCCAAGTAAGCGTTTTTGAATAGAACTACGTATAGCAAACAGCAGAAGCAGCAAAATCTCTCACACACACACACACACATCCCACACCCCTCACCCCATGCCGCGAAGGATATTAGCGAAAGGATGGCTAAAACAGCAGAGGGAAAACCAAAGAAAAACTGTAGCATAGTTGAAGGCGCAACGCACGCAAATTGGCATTTCGCTGATGCCAACAGTAGGAAACAAAGGAAAAAAAGGAGCAAAGTAAAACTAAAACTAAAAGCAGAGCAACCCCCCCCCACACACACACATCCTTTAGCAGGAGCCAACCATCCGCAGCTCAAGCAATTTGTTCAGTCAATCAGCACAGCCCAGTCAGCCGGGATATCTCCTTTGTTATCACCGCTGTTGTGGCACGGATGGATGGCCCCTGGTGGCTATTGCCAGTAATCCACACACACACACATTTCGCATCCGTCTATTTTAGCCTTTCGCAGCAGAATTAGCTCACGATTATCGGCCCCTCATTCTGTCCCCTGCTTTAGCGCAAGCAACACACAACACACACGCTAAGAATTCCGCCCAAAAAAAAAAAGAAAGTATATAAAAATTTATGTGATAAGTTTTTGAAAAATGAGAAAGCGATCGAAGACGATGGCAACTAGCGACTCCCAGGCAGTCAGTCAAAGCATCAGCATCAGGACGAGAATCGGTCTTGGAGGAGTTCAGTTCACAGGAACGTGCGGCCAAAAAGAGAGTAGTTTTGAGCTCATAGTTGTTGCATATGTACGAAACATAATCGCATTCATTAAGAGTTACTTACTCGTATCAGACACAAGCCAGCAGACATAAGTTAGTGAGAGGAGGAGAGGGAGGAGATAGAGGTCCGGCGCAAGGCTTTGTTTTGGCGAGGAGGCGAGGAGCAGAGTTGAGTTGAGTCCTTGCCATCACCTGCACCTGCTTCTATGTATACCGATTGTCCGTGATTCACCCTCGCGATAACACACACCACACACACAGACAGACAACACAGCAGCATCAGCACTTTTGGGCGGACGCAAGACGCATCCTTGTGAAGTAACGCAAGGAAGGACTCTACTCGGCTAGAGATTCGATAAATGGCAATTCGCTTATACATGCATATACAAATAAATATATAATATGTTTAACATGTAAGTATATAGGAGGCATAATTAAGTGGCAGCAGCATCGGCAAAACGACAGAACGTAGCTCATCCCTCATTTTTTAATTCCCCTTTTGATATTTTCCCGTCGCGAGTAAAATAACATCAATTGGAATTTTTAACATACTATATATTTACGAGCCGAAAAGGACGTAAACGTAAAATGCTTGCAAACAAAACGAAATTATATATATAGCCAATTGTAGTAAACGAAACCAATGCGTATAAATAAAACCTTTTAATTATAGCTAAAATTTATAACCGACAAAGAACATTAATAACAATCATTTGAGATCAAGCGAGAGAAGCGAGTGGAGATAATATCTGTTTTCGTCTGCATTTAAAGCCAGAAGCTAAGGAAAACGAATCTGTAAACCCTATAACTGACTATGTACTACGATTACGATTGTATTTATGTATGTATTTATGTACTTGTGTATTATTATGCAAATTGCATTAATTCTTAGTGAGCCAAAAAGGGGGTCGCCACCGCAGAAATCGTATATCCGTATATGGAACAGACCCTTTTGGCACTAAAAACTCTGGCTAAATCCGCATTACCCTCCATAGTTTTAATCGATTTCCGGTTTACAAGGCCATAATTTGCCATAACATAGCATCCATCCCCTACACACGATACGTATGTAATGCATTTTGAAAACATTTCCAAAGAACCATTTGATTCGATAGCACAGGTTTTTGTTTCTACCAACTAATGTTTGTTTATGTACGGAATGATGAAATCAATAAATATTATTTAATGCAATTAAAAGCTGCAGTCTCATTAAATCAATCACTTTCAGAGCTAAAGGATCAACTGGGGTAATAAATCCAGACTGAAGACCAAATGGGGCGCCGTTGCTGGCCACATTAAACAAATTGTGGCAACTTGTGACATTTAAGCGGACTCCAAAACAGCACAAAAGCGGCAAGAATGCGAATGACTAA
This sequence comes from Drosophila birchii, assembly GCA_035046345.1. Taxonomy (NCBI): domain Eukaryota; kingdom Metazoa; phylum Arthropoda; class Insecta; order Diptera; family Drosophilidae; genus Drosophila; species Drosophila birchii. The sequence goes on from JAWNOA010000064.1 coordinate 7,374,584, forward strand.
CAATAAATTTACGGAGCTAATTTTATGCGCACACAAGCAGCAAAAAAGCCAAAAGCAAGAGCGAAAAACAAGACCAAGTCAACGAGGGCGACGAGCAACAGGCGCCCAAAACAATTATGGCACAGATTTAAATAAATTTTAGTTAGCAAATGGCACGTTTTTTGGGGGGCAGGGGGTGGATATGGAGCACGGCAAGTCAACGAGTTCACACGCTAGTTGGTTAGTGGGGGGACTCGCAGCCATATGGCGGTGGAGCGATGTCAAGGGTGCACAAACCGGCGGCAGCTTTGGCTTGCCGTTCAGAACGGAAGTTGCCGGCAACAATTAAGCAACAAAACAGAGACACACCGACACCTGCTTAGAGGGCATACATATGTATGTGCCCTGCCAAAGTTGCACATTCTAAGCCAAGTCAAGTCAGTGGGTTCATACGTCACTCAAAGCTGACAACAGTCTTTTACACTGAAAGATAGGTGCCTAAATTGTTTTAAAAGATATAATCATCAAGATAAGTAAGCACATATTTTAAGTTTTCTACAAATTAGTAAAAACAAAATCATATTTTATTTATTTTTAACCTGTGAATAATGAATGTATTTCCAATTTCCCTCTGTGTATTCAGTGCTCTTGTATTAGGGAACAGCCATGATTTTTGGCCAGCTGACTTTGGCTAAATATTTGGCCAACATAAACAAGCCCCTGTTGGAGGGAGTGCGTCGGCTCATTTGCATAATTCTGTGAATCAGACAATGCGACAAGTTGCACATGCAACGCCTGGCTGCTCCACACCGCATGCGAGCATGGAGCATCCACTGAGTCCCACTGACAGACCGAGTGCTCTGAACCAGGCCGCAAAGCTTTCATGTCATCCCAGACATGTGTGGCGGGGGTGCCCCTGCCCCTGTCGTAGCTAGCCTCTGCTTCCGGGGACGCCCCTGACTTTTTGGCATTTTTAATTAGGCCCAACTCTCTGGCCCGTGCTGCGATATGTGTTATTATATAGCCGCTTGCTGTTGGCAACTTGTGTTTTTACGCGTCATTCAGGCGGCACTTGACACCCTCGCCACCTCGCCCACGCCCACGCAGTCGGACCCGGCTTTATAGTTCAAGGTGAGTGCTGAAAAGTTAAGTGGAATGGGCGGAAAATAAACTTTTAGCTCTTTTGTTAAGAATTTAAGCTTATGCCACCTGCTTGTCCTGCTTGTGCCGATTGTGCTGAAACATTCCAGCTCCATGTCACGCCACTGAATGTTTCACATTATTTAAGACTCTTTTTTTCGTTTTAAGGGACTGCAGGCGGCAGGGCTTTTGCATGGCCAACTGGAGGAGGGGCAATGCTGCAGGGGCGTGGCCTGCAGCTTGCATGCAACGGGCAATTATTGCGCAGTTATTGCATGTCGTGTGCAATGCCTATGAATTATTACGTATACGCAGTGTGTCCACGACGAAAACGAAAGTCGGACAGGGATCCCCGCTGCAGATGTTAATAAATTAAACAAAATGGCTATTGTTTCGCGTTTTTTATGGTTGGTAAAGTAAATATATACTTAAATATTCCAATAAAAGGATTATGAGATATAAAATATTACAAAAACATGCAAGATCGTAATTGATTTTCTGTTCTGTCATAATAAGGTTTTCTGTTAAAGCTTCAGCCTTCTGTATGTTGTGGTAAAAAGTACTTAGATTATAATTATATACCCTTGGAACAAAATGCCCTATTTTGTAAAGGAAAACCACTCACACTTCGTCGAACCTTCCTCACGTCATAGGGCACTCATTGAATTAGGTAATCTCTAGGGCCCCTAATGTCAACCGATGTGGCTGCCATATCGCCGCTCAACCAAGACGCTTCGGTCGCTGAGGCAACGGCTACGCAATCGCGGAGGCAGTGAAGCGACCTTGGCCAACTTGCCAATAGGTTCCCAGTGTGCTAACCGCAAAGGTCACGCACAGTGCCAATACGAATGTACGCACACTGCGTATCTGCTGGGGGGGGGCCCTTTGATGACACAGTAATTAAAGGCTACCTGCTACTAATTAGCGATAAACAATCGGCCAAGAAGGGGGCCCCAAAACAGAGCCATTTATCACTCGGAAGCAACTGGCAGCGGCAGCCGTTACAAAAGGGAAACAAACGTTGTCAACGCCAAAACCACTGAACTGTTAAAAGTCCCCATTGAATCCAAACCTGGGCGATGCTGGGCGCAACTGTGCAAATAGATGCGATGTGTATTTGATGGGTGTTTGTACAACCTGGACTCAGATACATATACAGATACTGATGTTGATACAAACTGAACCGTGCCCCGAGTTGGAGCCACGCAGGCCTGCCTCGCCCTTTTCCCCCGGCTGCCTTTTGAGCAGCTAGCCTAGCGCCAAATAGTTTTGTTTATTGCACATTGAAATCGAGCCAGCGAACAATTCGGTGGCTCCTCCGCGCGCGACACACTCCAGCGATCTAATCAGCAATCTCGGCGACACGAAATTTCTCATACGCTCGGTTAGCCGCGACGTCGACGCTCGATCGAGCATTTTTCCGTGCAGGCACTGGGAGAAAACTAGAGGCAGATCTTCTAATTAAGAAGCTGAAGAAAATTAAGGAAAGAACCTACATATCTTGCCATTTATTTGCTTAAATTATAATTTTTATTGATATTATGACTCCAACACATGGTTGTTTATAATCCCAGATCAAAAGTATATATTTTAAGTTACTTTCGGTCTTATAAAATACATTTTTTAAATAAAATCTTCCCCCGCATTTACTAATTTTATATTTACAGGTGATTTTTCCATTTCTCTAACCTACACACACACACATTTTCTCGCCATGCACAGCTGCTGGTGCGTCAGAAGCACTCATACTCGGTATCATTTACATACGCAACGCTCCGGAGTCTAACTGGCGCTGTGAGGGATCTCTCGACCCGGCCGAGAGCCCAGATCAGAGTTTCCAGTCGGCTATTTGCAAGTCGAGAGTCGCGCGAGTTAGACGTACGCCTGCAAGCGATCGCCGGGGCTAATTAAACAAATACATAACTAAACAGATAAAACAAAGTGCAATCGACTAATGGCCGTGGCAGGAGTCAAAGCCAAAGCCGCAGCCACAGCCATACTATGTTTTAAAATCGAATAAATAATGCATGGCGATGTATGAACGTGTTTGAAAGTAATTAGCACAACGCTGCTGCTGCTGCTGGCAGTGGCTGTCTGACCCACATCTGCGAATCGCACTAATTTATATTTCATGGCAAGAGGACACAGGATTCTGGCTGAAGAGGAGCTCCTGGTTTGGAATTGCTCATACTCCCTGTCCCAGGCTGTTTGCATATGCAAATAGTTCCATCCGCAGGCGATTGAGTGGCCAACTGGCCGTGCACGTGCCGAAAGTGTTAAACTGTGCCAAACATAACCCGCAAACAAGTCGGCCAAACAGGCAAAAAGCCAGTGAATAAATAGTGTCTGTGTAAGTGCAATGCGAGACTAGGCTCACGGGCCCTAGCCGAAAATCAATTACAATTTATTAGACGAGCATGCCAAACGATTGGCGTTGGCCACCACAGAAACGCATCTGAAACAATGCCTCCCCAGTCAGCACCCAGAACTGCGGCCCCGTGGCTATGCAAATTAGCGATTGCAGCGATTTTGTTAATGCTGCAGCAGAGTGTTTGCGGTGAGTTCGAGTCCGGTCCAGTCTCATCTCCAGCTATATATACCCACTACAGATCCGGTCAAGATAATAGCAGTGAATATGGGTGCATGAAATATGTTTTTAAAACGATGCTATTATGCCTTTGCATACGTTTTGTTTTAAGACAATTATTATTTTAAATGAAAAACCGTAGGAGGTTCCCAAACTTTTGGCCAAGTTATTATTTATTAATCAAATATTCCACATTTATTTTTAAAATTAAATTCTAAAATTAAATAAGAAAGGAAACTATCTTGAGAAAACTATGTAAATCGACCATAAATTAGCCAAGAACAAATTAATTTTATTTTGTATAGATTTTCTGTGCATATTTTTATTAGCTTAACAAATCAGCTTATTAAATTTGAAATGTTCAAAAAATGTTAATGATGTAATTCCCTGTACTTCCAATAATTCCTACTATTCCTTACTATTACCTTAACCATAATTGTATCAGTCGCTAATTGGCCAAAATCAAGTGAAGCGGCTTAAAGGTTTTTGAAGCTTTATTTTTAGCCGCTTCATACATTCCCGAGCGCTGTGAAGATGCCTCGATCGCATCACTTTTGCACTTGCAATTTGCATTCAATAGCAAAGTGGAAAACGAAAGCCAAAACTGCTTAGATCAATTTACAAGGGGCTGCTATGGTGGGAGGGATTACCCCAGGTAGATGTGCATGTCAGCTGCTATTATAGATTTATTAGCAAACACCCTGAGAACGAGCTTTTATTGGTTTGACTGCGAGAGTGACCCAGACAAGGAAATGCCTTGAGCTAAGAGCAAAAACATTTGCAATTAAGCGAGGGGCAACATCAGTTTGACAAGGGTTTAGAAAATAATTTGTATTCTCTGGTGATTTATCTATTTTCCAAAATAATAATAGAAATTTCTAAAATAAAATACTTTAAATATAAAACTGGACAAGTATCTGACTTTAAAGATTTAAGTAAATCATTTAAGTTATTATATTTTAAAGAAACCAGTTTAAATTATCCATTCTTGGTTTTAAAGTTAATCTTTACTCATAACATAAACCTAAATTGAACACTTCTAAAGACAAAACAATAATAGATTAGTTATAGTATTTAGCTTATGTATTAAATCATTACTTTTTAACTAATACTTTAACTAATAATCTGAAAGATGCTTGACTGATTTACTCATTGCTTAGTAATGCGTAAACATTTCATATTAATTGATGCCCAGTCACAACAATGCGCACAAGCCTAGCTACCCGTCTTCCCCTTAAAGTATTGAAATACATAGATATCCGATCCCCATTATGGCGACTAAGCAATTTGAAAAATGTTTTGGTTTCCAGTCATGCGAGTCCCATAGAGCCGCATTTATGACATTCTAATAACCATTTTCCCCTCCAATAGCCCTGCTCCTCCAGTGTCCGCTGCACCAGCTGCAGTTGCAGAAAATCGTTGGATTTCGACCGCCACTCGAATATCTGAACGATGACAACCTCATCAATGTACCGCCACCGGGAAGGAACTTCAAGGATCCCAATTGGGAGAGGGATCATGGCCAGGAGCAGGATCTCCCGGTTAGCCAGGTCTGCTGGCGTATCTGCAACGAGGATCCGGACTGCATAGCCTACGTACATCTGTTGGACACGGACGAGTGTCACGGCTACTCGTACTTCGAGCGCACATCGCGCTACCAGGCCATTTCGGGAGAACTGCCGTTAGTGGCCGACACCGAGGCCGTGTTCTACGAAAAGACCTGCCTCCGTGGTGAGTACGCCAAAGGCCGGATGGGGCGGGCATGACCTTGTCCCGCCTCCAACTCATACATATATGTATATCTCTTGCAGTTCCCGATGCGTGCAAAGGCCGTCTGTGGGCGCTTACCAAAATCCCCGGCAGCACGCTGGTGTTCCAGAGCAAGAAGACCATTCCGACCCTGGTCACGCGGCGTGAGTGCGCCGAGCGCTGCTTCTTCGAAAGCCAATTCAGATGCCTCTCCGCCTCCTTTGCGCCCTCGTATCGGAACAATCGTGAGCGGTAATTGACTGTTTTGGTTGTTGGACCTTTTCGCTTTTTTTGTTGTCGTTGTTGTGGCCGGACATATTAATTGCTTTTGTCGTGCATTTTTAATGCACAGACGAGGCTTTCCACCGGATTATGACATCACTCCCAAAGGCACTGATGGGATAGGTTAGGAATTTGTTTATTTTTAGTACGCTTAAATGGGTAACTTTGTTCAGGTTCAGTGGTAAATTCTGGGTAGAACAACAGGTAAAACGTTTTGGTAAATGAAACGAAATTCCCAGGGTTAAATTCTGTATAAAAAATTACTTATAAAAGTTATTTTTTTAGGTCTTATAGATAGTAAAATATACATTTTCGAGAGGAGTATCTTGTATTTCGTGGTCGTTTCATCTCCATGCCAGGACACATGTCATTATTCATCCTTTAGCCAGTCAAAAATCTGCACTTTAACTTCATCCCTCCTTCCGTAGATTTCGAGGCTCTGATGGTCCTGGCCAAAGTCCCTCTCCCCGTCTGGGCAGGTGCATGCTGAGCGACAGAGACAAAACGATCCAGCCGGACGCGTTCCGTGCCGCCCCATACGATGAGGAGTACATGGAGAACCAGTGCCACGAACGGCCGGCGGAGAGCGACAGCTGCTCGTACGAGCTGTATGCCAACAGCAGCTTCATCTACGCGGAGGCCAGGTATTTGGGCCTCACCCAGAAAGAGGTGTGTCCGCCGCGCTTGGGCTGTCGCGGGTTATGATTGTAATCGCAATCGATGGAGTCGGATGAGTGATTGATGACCCTTCGTATTGCAGTGTCAGGCGCTGTGCACTCACGAGGCCAAGTTCTACTGCCAGGGCGTCTCCTTCCACTATGTGAATCAGCTTTCCCTGTCCGAGTGTCTTCTGCACTCCGAGGACATCGTCTCGCTGGGTCCGCGCAGCCTCAAGCTCCGTGACAATTCTGTCTACATGCGGCGGGTCAAGTGCCTCGATGGTGGGTACTCTTTCCTAATAGGAAATTGAAAGAATTTTAATCTTTAATTGTCCTGTAGTTCGTGTCTTCTGCACGCGCGAGGAGATGTCCATTAGGTACAATCCGAAAGACTGGTTTGTCGGCAAAATCTACGCCAGCATGCACTCCAAGGACTGCCTAGCGCGGGGATCCGGCAATGGAAGTGTCCTGCTTTCACTCCAGATCGGCAGTGAAGTCAAAGAGAATCGCTGCGGCATCCTGCGGGCCTATGAAATGACGCAGGCATACCAAAGGTTGACATTTTATGTTATACTTCTAAAATTATCAAAAGACTTACTTGCTTTTTTCCATGAGATTTGCTAAAAAACCCCTCTAAAACTCCACCTTTTGCAGAACCTTCATATCGGCCCTGGTGGTCATACAGAACAATCCAAATGTGCAGACTCAGGGCGACCGGCTCATCAAGGTTGGATGTATCCAGAGCAACGCGACCACCTCGCTGGGTGTTTCGGTGCGCGACAGCAGCGTGGATGCCACGGAGCACGTGCCCAGCGCCATTGCCCTAGAATCTTCGCTGGAGTATGCCGAGCAGTGAGTCTGTTTCTAATTATAAAAAGGATAATAAGTCACTTCCCTTCTAATCCCTGCAGCATGTTCCCGCATGAGGGCGTGGTGCTCTACAATAGCAGTACTGGGCCCCATCCACAACCCACCATCTCGCTGCAAATAGTGGATCTGTCCCATCAGCATGAGACCAATGACGTGCAGATTGGCCAGAACCTGGAACTGCAGATTGTGGCGGAGTACAGCCAAGAGCAACTAGCCGAGTACCTGGAGCTACAGCTGGCTCCCTTGCCAGACTTCAGGGCTACCTCACTGGTAGCCAAGACAGCGGATAACGAGAACTACGTGCTACTGATCGATGAACGCGGCTGTCCCACAGATGCCAGCGTGTTTCCGGCTCTGGAAAGGGTTCACTCCGCCACCAAGAGCATGCTGCGAGCACGCTTCCATGCATTCAAGTTCTCCGGCACCTCCAATGTCAGTTTCGACGTGAAGATTCGCTTCTGCGTGGAACGGTGCTCGCCCAGCAACTGTGCCAGTGGATCCTGGCAAAGGAAAAGGCGACAGGCGGCCATCAATCAGTCGGAGCGACGTCCTGAGGAGCTGCGAGTGCAGAACCCCGTCTATATTTCCACGGTGGTGGATGTGGCACCGCAGTCGCCCGGCAAAGCCAATGACACTGGTGTCCAGGAGGACCTGCCCCTCAATTACAATATCCGTGTGCATGGTCCGGACCAGAGCAACGCCAATAGCTACATGTACGGCGAACGAGGAGTGTTACTGATCGCCGGCATTGACGACCAGCTGCATTTGGACAATGTGTGCATCAACCAGAGTCTGCTGATTGCACTGTTCATCTTCTGGCTGATCTGCCAGGTGGCTCTGCTCTTCGGGTGCGGCATGGTGCTGCAGCGCTACCGTCGACTGGCCAAGCTCGAGGATGAACGCCGGCGCCTGCACGAGGAGTACCTGGAGGCCAGGCGCGTCCACTGGGCGGACCAGGGCGGATACACACTATAATGTTAGGCTGGGACACATTGCGTACAAAATGCATCTTAATTTAATAAACCTAAGCGAATCTTACAAACAAGTGCGATCGAAGTGAGAAGGTCTCCCGCGGGAGGAGTTCAGGAGTTTTTCTTGGGATGGTAGTGCTCCCACTTGCGGTGGTTCAGCGAGTTGAAGTCCTGGCAGTTGTGGGCAATCTTGCGCAAGTAATCAGACAGCTTAAGCAGCTCTTGGTCTGTGCCCCGGTTGAGGTGCGCCTGGCGGAACGGACGGATCTTTAGGCCGGACTTAGGGTTCATCAAAAAGTTACGTCGAATGTCGTCAAACATGATGGTATTGCTGGAGCTGTACTGCTTGTACAGGGCCCAGATCACGCCCAGGGGCTTCACGTCCACCACGCCGCGCTCCGGCACATGCACCGAGATCATGGCATTCGAATCGAGGTAGAACATCACCTTGTAGTTCTCGTTAGTGGTTACACCCAGCAAGCGCATTTTTTCCTCGATCCACCGCATGCTGGTGGCGGACCAAATAACGATATCGTAGTCCTCGTAGGCAGAGGCCAGGAACTCGTGCAGATACGGTCGCATTAGCTCGGTGCCGGTCTCTGCCGGCGACCGGTGGTCGAAGAGGGTGTAGTCTATGTCCAGGACCAGCAGCTTCTTTCCTTCGCGCGGCGGGGCCAGCTCCTTGATCTTGTAGTCACGCACGCGGCGCTGAACCTTGGCCAAATAAACAGCAGAGTTTTCCACCGACTCCTCGCGCTCCTCAGCGTCGTCGAAGTCGTCCACCACCTCGCCAATGTCATCGGGCAGGCTCTGGGCATCCTCAATGTCCGCCTCCGTAGAGCCGACCATCATCAGCTTGAAGTTGGGCTTAAGCTCCAAGGCGCTGATCTTCACATTGTCCGCGGCAGTCTTGCCTGCAAGTCGGGGGATTATTACAGTCATATATCACGCAGCTAGGCGACAAGGACTAACCTTTGTACTTCAGATTAAGCAGTTTCTGGCGCTCCGGTCGCACCTGAGTCTTGCGGAAGATCTCATGACGCAACACCTCCACGGTGTCCTGGTCGGTGAGGTCCACCGGGTACTCCTTGCCGCTCCACTTCACGATCACGACCACTTCCTTGACCTCCATCACAGCCGATGAGGAGAGATGGGAGCTAATGTTTGTCATTCCGGCATCAACGAAATTTGGGAGGCACTGTGTTGTCACATCAACGAATTTTCGACTTCGAGTAAACAGTTAGATTGCTGATAACATTAATTAATAACAATATATTAATAAACAATTTGTAAACTAAAAAAAAACCCAAAATAAAATTATTTACTTACTTGGCGAGAGGTGTTGGGTATCAACACTCTGAGATATATGGCCATACTGTAGTGCTGGCAAAACATCAGGGCACTATCGATACTATCGATGTTTGGATCTAGTTTTCAAAATATATTTTTTTTTTTATATGTTTTGATATGTATTTCGTTGAAGCTTTTAGCAATGTTTTTCACACAAGCGAAAGCGGAGAAACATTAAAAAGGCCCTTTTCAGGCCCACAAAAAGATTTATTAATAATATTACATTCTTAAGATCCTTTTTAAGGGAAATATTTCGTAAAAAGTCATGATTGTTTTTTATGAATATATATTAATTAATATTATTGAGAACATGTTAAAATATAACCCTTTATTTTTAAGAAAACTAAATATTTTTTATTTTTTCACAAATAAGGGTATTTTTTGACCACTTTTAAATTGTCCCTTTCACAAATATTTTGTAGGTTTCCTTTGTTCCAACGGTCTACAAAATAAAAATAATTTGTTAAATAATTTATTTTAATAAATTAATATATTTTTTTTAAGTTCAAGTTCTATTTCAAGTGGGCCTCCAAATGTATTTTTAGTTTGCTTAAAAATCTTTTTTATAAGCAATTTCTTACTAAATAAAAAACAATAAAAATTAAGTCCTTTAAATTTATAAAATTATTTTTATTTTTCTTACAAATATTTTATTTTTATTTTATTTTAATTTATTTTTATTTTTCTTAAAAATAATTTATTAGGTTCTTAAACTAGCATTAATAAAACACATTACCAATTAAGTTTGTTCTAAATAAATTTAAGTTTATTTTAACACAAAACTTCTTAATAAACAGTTCACAACAAATAAAAAATAACAAACAAAAGACTAAGGAAATAATGTTAACATATGTATTTTTAATGGGTCGTTAGAACGTAAACGCCATCAAGCGACCACAGTTCGAAATACAGCTGTTGGTGAGGGGAAGGTGAGAGAAAGAGAGTAGAACAATTAATTGTTTGTTAACAAATCCATAGAGCTCTTTCCCTCTCTTTCCTTTTGTATAGTGCAAACTGTGGCCAAATTCAAAAGACTTAAGCAACGAACTTGCCTTAACCGTTTTGCTTTTATGTCTTTTCTTTAAATTATTTTGTTTAATTTCAGTTAATTTCGTAACCTTTAAATTATAATTAATTATTAAAAAACTAAAAAAAAATATTAATTAGCCATAATTAATAAAAATTATTATAAAATTAATTATTTTACAAATTCAAATTTACATATACCAATTTTTACATATTTTGAAAATATCGATAGTATCGTAAAAACGCTCAACAGGTCAATACTCTCCTCGGAGCAGTTCTGGAAAGTCCAAAATTAGGAAAGGCTTCCAACACTAGCTCGCAGAATAACAAAAACTTGGCCAAAAGCATAATTTTAGCTCTACAATGGTCTAAAACAAAGACGGCAAACCGAGATCTGAGTCTGCATGAACTATTTAACGATTCTGCTGTGCAACCGAAAACCGACGATGCTCTCGCGCCGGAGCAAGGAGAAGTCCCAGGCACACAAGGAGGGCGTGGTGGGGAAGTACGTGAAGAAGGACACTCCGCCAGAGATCCCGGTGATCAACGTGTGGACCAGCGACCAGCGGGCCAAGAAGAAGTCGCTCCAGCGCTGCGCCAGTACCTCGCCTAGCTGCGAGTTTCATCCGCGCAGCTCGAGCACCAGTCGGAACACGTACTCCTGCACGGACTCGCAGCCGGACTACTACCATGCCCGGCGGGCCCAGAGCCAGCTGCCGCTGCAGCCGCACACCCCGCACCAGCTCCCGCACTCCCTGCCCCACAAGCATCCGCATGTGCACACGCATCCGCCGTTGCCGCCGCACCAGTTCCGGGCAAGCAGCAACCAGCTAAGCCAGGGGAGCAACAGCAACTATGTGAACATTGAGCAAATCGAGCGGATGCGGCGCCAGCAATCCTCGCCGCTGCTACAGACGACATCCTCGGCAGTAGGCCCAGGCGGCGGTGCCTTTCAACGCAGCTACTCCACCACCCAGCGGCAGCAGCATCCGCATCCACATATGGCGGCCGCCAGCTACGATGCGGACCAGGGCCTACTTAGCGCCAGCTATGCCAACATGCTTCAGCTGCCGCAGCGTCCACACTCGCCCGCCCACTATGCGATCCCGCCGCCGCAGCAGCAGCAACATCCGCAGCTCCACCAACAGCACGCCTCAACGCCGTTTGGCTCCACGCTGCGCTTTGATCCGGCTGCCATGTCGATCAGGGAGCGACAGCCTCGGTATCAGTCCACTAGGTGAGACACAATTTAATAGGAAAATCCAGAAATTGACGAGAAATGTGTTTAGCAGAGTGGTAATTTGCTTTTGTTATTTAAGTTATGGGCTCAAAAATGTTTCGTAACCAATATTGCAATGCAATTGTAATAATTCAAGCTAAATACGTTCTGACGCAACTTGACCTTCTGTTTTTACAGATCCCCGATGCAACAGCAACAGCAGCAGCTCCAGCACCAGCAACTGGCGGCGCACCTGAGCGGCAGCTACTCAAGCGACTCATATCCCATCTACGAGAACCCCTACCGGGTCTCCTCGATGCGCGCCACCCAGTCCCAGCGCTCGGAGTCGCCCATCTACAGCAACACGACGGCGTCGTCGGCCACGCTGGCCGTGGTTCCACAGCCGCACCACCAAGGCCACTTGGCGGTGCCTACAGCTGGTGGCGGAGGATCTCTTAGCGGCAGCGGTCGCGGCGGCAGCTCGGGCAGCATTCGTGGCGCATCTACCTCAGTGCAATCGCTCTATGCTCCACCCAGGACACCACCCAGCGCAACAGGCGGGACTGGTGGCAGTGCCAACGGATCTCTGCAGAAGGTGCCCTCGCAGCAGTCGCTCACGGAGCCCGAGGAGCTACCCCTGCCGCCCGGATGGGCCACTCAGTATACGCTGCACGGGAGGAAGTACTACATCGATCACAATGCCCATACTACGCACTGGAACCATCCATTGGAGCGCGAGGGCTTGCCAGTTGGCTGGCGGCGGGTAGTATCCAAGTTGCACGGCACATATTACGAGAATCAGTATACCGGGCAGTGCCAGCGCCAGCACCCTTGCCTGACATCCTACTACGTCTACACCACGTCGGCGGAGCCGCCAAAGGCCATTCGTCCGGAGGCATCGTTGTATGCTCCTCCTGCCCATACGCACAATGCTCTGGTGCCCGCCAATCCGTATCTGCTCGAGGAGATACCCAAGTGGCTGGCTGTGTACTCGGAGGCAGACTCCTCCAAGGACCATCTGTTGCAGTTCAACATGTTCAGCTTGCCGGAGCTGGAGGGCTTTGACAGCATGCTTGTGCGGCTCTTTAAGCAGGAGCTGGGCACCATCGTCGGTTTCTACGAGCGCTATCGGTAAGCAACTGCCTAGCTTCGGTTTCTTCTATTTATATATGTATATACATTCTCTCTTGTCTCGCTTGCAGTCGCGCTTTGATACTCGAAAAAAACCGACGTGCCGGCCAGAATCAGAATCAAAATCAGAACCAGTGACCAAGTGACGACTGAATCAGACCGCATACTCGCCAGCAGCTACAACTAATTAGGAAGACGACTATATAGTGTCTTTTAATCGACCATTAACTTATTTAACCATCGACTCATCATAAAATCAGTGCCTTAGACAAGACTATAAACGGAGAGAGCCAAGCCAATCCAGATGACAGTTTGAGTGCCTAGTTTTAGCGAAGAAAGTGTATTGTTCGATTTACCCTTTTTGTCTAATCGTAAATTGAAGCAAGTGTTTGTTATTTATGCAAATTAAACTGGTTTACAGCTCAACTTACCCTCAGTTTGCAGTTTGATACGTAATCAGCCTGAAACATGAACCCCAGTTCGTTGGGGTATTCCCATTCCCATTCTCAGCTTGGGAGCTAAAGCGTTGATAAGGGCTTCAAGTTGGCGGCCAAGTTTGCTTGTCTTGGCAAATTTCCGATTTCCTTTCCAAGTTTTCGATTCGCTGGCAAAGTAAATGCATTGGGCACAAGTGGAACCAATTCACAATAGAAAGTGAATCGCAGTGTGAATATTCATTGTTGATTTGTTTATGGTTATTTTTAGTCGCCGATGGGGGAGGATCGTATACCATTAAGTCGAGTATGATAATTATTTACTATTTCAACATTATTAAAATGGCAGATATTGTAGAAAATATATTTAGTGAAAAATTAATAATTTAAATGAATAGGTTTAAAGACAAATAATCGATCCAGTAGAGTTAATTTGTTAGGGATTTGTAGAAATCGAATTAATCCTCTTAATTTTTAATTTATTGAGCACCAACTGTTGCTGTCAGCTTTATATTTCTTTTTGGAATTTCTTGAAGTATCTCAAAAGAATATCGTTGAGTTTGGAAACCAGCTTTAAAATGTGTTGTCTAAATATTTGTTCGATTCCCGGCTGTTTATAGAAATTGAAGTACCTTCTCAACTGATGAGGAGTTCCTTCTCAAGTGCAAAAAATAAGGTATAATAAAGGCAACAAAAAAAAAGTTTAAAGACCGCGCGCCGGTTTGCCTGTTGATTGTTTTTGTTGGCTGGCGTTGCTGCCGCCGTTGACTGAGCAGCGACTGCAGAACGGCTCCAATATTTATACTTATACGGCTCCATTCATCAGCGCCGCGCTCAGTCTCTGGAGAGTCGCCAGCGGATCGCGCCGCTACCAGTTTAATTGCCATTGTTTAACTTTAGTTTTAACGTCGGTGAGTGACGGGAGTTAGTGCTGGGAGTACTCCTATTTGTGTGTACATAAATCATCACAAACAGCCTGTGTTCTAAGCACGTTAATCTTTATTGCGACGGGACCGGTACGGAATTTCGATCAAAACGGCGTCATATATAAAATCTCCGACTCCGATCCGCAGTGCTTTCCCTGTTAGTCGCCAGTGAAAGTTCTAATCCGGCTGTAACAGACGCATTTCAGTGCCGCATCTTGTGTGTTGAATAATGTATGGATGTCATCTGGATCAATTGGTTTTCCCAGCCAAGCGTTATAAATGATTACATTTCCTAAAAATAAGAAATCCGATTCGATTTTTTGGTTCGTTCCCCCCTGATCTTTATTTCAAGATCAATTGCATTAAATGTGATTATATTTCCCAGAATCTATAAGTATAAGCTTCATGCTGATCTTTGTTTCCAAATATATTTCTTTAGAAGATGTACAATATGATAATTTGGAAGACTATATTTTTAAAACTCTACCAATTTCTTAACAGTGTCTAGTTAAACTCTATAATGTAATTTTTCACACACTATAATTGATATAGAAATGAATAGAAACTAAAATTATTGTCATCTTAGTTCGCTTCTCACTTTAGGAACTTTGCCGGGTTATCTCGATCGATAGCAGTGCATTGGCCAATCTATTTGTAGATTCCACAATTTTAGCGTCAACGCAATAATTCGAATAAAGCGATTGACATTATCAGGAGGTTCATTGATTAAGATAAGCTCGTTCTCACGCGGTATTTACACTTCTTCACAAACGCCCAGTCACGGCCCTGGCCATAAAGATCTCGCAATATAAATAGTCTGGAATCTTTGCCTTTACGACTGACCGACAAAGCCCTGTATTTCCTGCTGTGGCCTATAAAAAGTGAGTGCTCGATCGGATCGTGTGTCGAGCCAGAGTTTGCTCTAATTGCAAAGTTGTAACATTGAGCGACATGAGTTGAAGGTTACCTGGCTGCCTGCCTGCCTGCCTGCCTACCTGTTGCTCGCTCAGCACTTTTATCTTGACACAAAAATTCTAGGGGGAGCGAGACACACGCAGATCGAGAGTTTTTATGAATGTGGTTCAGCCTTTTTGGTAAAAATAGCACATACTTTTCAACATTATATGAGATGATCAGAATTGTGACTATAAAATGTCTTTATTTTACTTTAAACACCTATGTCTCACAAATGAAAGACGAAGATTAAAGTTTCCTTATATTTGTTAGATTCTGCTAAAAATATACAACTAATTTTCTTTATCTGTAAGATATAATTCGTGTAAATGCATACAAAAGCCAAAGATCAAGTTCCTTAGACTGTGATTCATAAAAAAAAACATCGGGAGTCAATAATTGATCGACTTAAATTGCCTCCGCAGAGGAGGAGTCGCAAGGAGGAGTTTTCAAGTTTCCCTGGAATCGATCCCCTTTGATTGTCGCCAATTGACTTAATTCTCTATACAATTTATAGAGTTCCATTGAGAAAAATGCCAGCAGGTCTGGAAACGAAGACTCACGCCTGAATGAATAATAACCAAACACTAACGAGAATGCATCGACTTCTGAGCTCTCTTTGCCTAGCGCTGCTCCTCCTGGCCACAGGTATGGTGAACGCCCAACCAGCCTTATAAGGGTGTTGCTAACTGGGGAAATTCTTATCTTCTTTTACATCAGTTTCCCAGGGAAATGCGCAGACAACCAGTCGACTGACCGTCGACTCACATGACATCACCGTTCTTCTGCACTCAAACGAGACGTTTGTGGTCTTTGCCAAGTGAGTTGCATCAACGAAAGATGAAGAGCGCCACAGTAACGTGGAATTTTGTATTATAGCCAGCTGTTGGACAACGATGTTCAGGTAACGCTGAAGACGGACTCTGAAAACCACTTGGGCCTGGAACCTGCGACATTCCTCTATCCGGCCGGCAGCATCCAGAACCAGACTGTGGTGATAACAGGTCTCAATGCCGGCTATGTTCAAGTTACTGCCGAAGCCAATGCTGATAATGCGGAAATGTTAGTGAACTCCTCAGATTGTAACTTATATTTTAGATAAAGATTACTGCAGTATTTATTTACTTACAAATTCTTTCAATTGTTCTCATCCACTAAATATATAGCCTTGAGGACGTCTTTGTACGCGTGACAGTGGCCAGGTCACGGGGGCTCATCTACACCTCAATCGTGTTCGGATGGGTATACTTTGTGGCTTGGTCTGTGTCCTTCTACCCACAGATTTGGATCAACTACCGCCGCAAGTCGGTGGAGGGGCTCAACTTCGACTTCCTTACGTTGAACATTGTGGGCTTCACCCTGTACAGCTTGTTCAATTGTGGCCTCTACTTCATCGAGGGTCTGCAGGACGAGTACGAGGCACGGCATCCGCATGGTCTGAATCCGGTGATGCTGAACGATGTGTTCTTCTCGCTGCACGCCGTGTTTGCCACCAGTATTACGATTATTCAGTGCTTTATTTACGAGGTAAATGTCCTTAAATCGAAATATGGAAATAAGAAATCGATCATGAAATCATTAATCCTTATTGGACAACCAACAATAAAGTTTAAATGTAATCCAAGTATTTATATTAATTATTAACAATAACAATTATATATCTACATTTTTAGAGGGGCCAGCAGAAGGTGTCATTTGTGGCCTACGGCATCCTGGGGATCTTTGCAGTGGTCGTAATCGTGTCCGCCGGCTTGGCCGGAGGCTCCGTGATCCACTGGCTGGACTTCCTTTACTACTGCAGCTACGTGAAGCTGACAATCACCATCATAAAGTATGTGCCGCAGGCGCTGATGAACTACCGCAGGAAGAGCACAGTCGGGTGGAGCATTGGCAATATCCTACTGGACTTTACAGGCGGCACACTGAGCATGCTACAGATGATCCTAAATGGCCACAACTATGGTAGGCGTGGGGAATACGTTTTTACTTCTGAGCTATGGCTAAGAGTGGGATTTAATTGCAGACGACTGGGAGTCCATATTCGGGGATCCTACCAAATTCGGATTGGGTCTCTTCTCGGTGCTCTTCGACATATTCTTCATGCTGCAGCACTATGTGTTTTACAGGTAAATTGTTGTAATAATTCAATGATCATATATACTAAACAATTGAATTAAGTTGTATTAAGTTAGAAACATCCTCATTGTACAATTCTCATCGTTGTGCTGTTCCTTTTCTCCACAGGCATGCGAGAGAGCAATCGAGCTCGGACCTCACCATTGTGACAGAGGCGGCCCAGAATCAAGGAAAAGATGAGTCGCCGGATGATGGGGCGAATGGAAAATATTAGAGCAGCTTTAATCTGTGTGTGTTTTACAAGACTTGTGTGCCAGTACCGTTTTTCTGTAATTTTTAGATTTGTAAATATATTTGTACGCTGTTAAGCTATATATATAAATTAATTGGCTTTACTTTGTACCCTTTCTTTTGGGATAAAATTGAGAAAACAGTCCCTTTAAAAACCCGAGACATTTGTAATTTTAGGAGCCGTCATTCCTACGGACGAGTGAACAACCGGTGGAACCCGCAACTCACGATTCTACTTCGAATCTGGCCGCCCCGTGGCCTGCTTGCCATTTGGCCTCGTGGCTAGGGCGAGGGATTGTCCATGTATGGGTTCAAATCCGGGTTAGACTTTAGATTTCCAATATTATTTCTTTTATTATTTTTAAGTTTTAAAGCTTATTTAACTTGTATAATATATTAAGATTAAATCATAATAAAATAGCTTACATCGCTGCTTCGCGTTCGCATTGTGTTCGCAATAAACAAAACAAATAAACAAAAGATAAATATAGAACAAACAAATCCATCCAGTCAGCGACCTTCAGATTTGCAAACAGCTGATTTGCTCTTTTGTTTCCGCTGAGGTTTGTGTTAGAAAATGATAAATTTTTTCGAAATATTTCCCTTTAAAACCCAGTAGTAATTACTGGCGGTACAATTCCCAGTACTAAGATCGCTTAACTAAATTAAATAAACAATACATTTATTTTCTTATTTATTTATTTATTTATTGAATTCGGATTTTGAAAATGTAGTTTCTTTGATAATTCATTATCTGGGCCTGAAAATGGGCCTTTTTAATGTTTCTCCGCTTTAGTTAAAAAAATTTACTTGGTAAAATTTATAAATTTAATTTCAATAAAACGTATTTATTTTTTATTAAATTAATTAAAATCAATTTTTTTTTAATATATTATAGTTGTTAGGTAATCAAAATCATGGCCGATAGTACAGAGAAAACCGACAATTATTTTATGGAAGGAACAATTTAAAACTGCTCAAAAAATATCCTTATTTATGAAAAACTCAAATATTTTTAGATTTCCTGAAAGTAAAAGATTTAAAAATAGGTAACGTAAAGAACTGGCTCCCTCGATTCTTAGCTTATCCCGCGCTCATTTCAACACAAACAAGTGTTTTTTTTATCGATAACAATATTGACAATGTAAATAACATATTCAGACATAGTGGCAGCCCTGGTTAAGAAAAAAATTAAGTAAACTGCGAATTAAACTTTTATCTAATATGCAGCCATGTCTCTTCAGCAATCCTCGTCGTTTGACATGATTATTAATCAGTAAGAGGCCACTTCCACACCAATATATAAACCTAACGACATTTCACTTTTCCCCTGGATAAGTTGCAGCATTTCGCGCTCGAACAGCCAAACATTTTACTTGGAAGCATTTGAGAAGGTTAAGGAACAGGCGGGACTCTTCAACAATGAATTATTTATTCTACCAACGATGGTTACATCCACCAGCAGCGGTGGCTTTAACCCACTGCAGGATTTAATGGTCTGCGGCGTCGGTAGGAGCCGCGTAATGCAACCGTCTGGAATCGGATCGGAAGTGTACAATCCCGTGCACAACGCTCAAAATGCTCCCTTATTTTACGTACCTAGTTCGGATGCAGATGTCGTGTTCAAGCGGTAAGGAATTTTAAATCCGCCCATTCCGATTTGTTATCGTCGCGCCATCCACGTTTCGTGGTGAATAGCCAGAGCCGAGCTGTTGCTGCTGTTGTTTATTCCGTCAATTTTGCGTTTTGTAAAAATAATTCCGCGCCAGTTATTCTTGTGCGATCGGAGATTGCCGCAGATTCGTTATCCGGGATGTACATATCACAGCCGATGTCGTGGCACAAAGTCAGGTACTCCCGAAACATGTTGATGTGGAACTGGGCATGTAGCAACACGCTTGTACTTGCACTGAT
Source organism: Drosophila birchii (assembly GCA_035046345.1). Classification (NCBI taxonomy): domain Eukaryota; kingdom Metazoa; phylum Arthropoda; class Insecta; order Diptera; family Drosophilidae; genus Drosophila; species Drosophila birchii. The sequence goes on from JAWNOA010000064.1 coordinate 7,394,142, forward strand.
CCCGCACGGTAGCCCTCTTGCTTGTGTTTGTTCCAAATTTAAACTTTTGTTGCTTGATTTTTGTAACCATTTATTTCTGATTTCCCTGCAGCACTGATTCCGACGAGGACTTGCAGGTGACGGTGACCAATTCCTTGGATTCAGCCGAGTCAAGGCCTGAGGGTGCGAGTGTGCTGAGCATGGAACAGGTGGTGGAGGGAGCGGGTGACTTGTAAGTTCCTAGCCATAGCTGGTCGGTTCTTTTGCTAACGATTCATTTTCATTTACAGAACCGCAGAGCCGATGGCCTTCCTGCAGGGATTAAATGTAAGCGGGAACTGAAACAACCAACAAAATATTCTTACTAACTTGCATTTTCTGTCTTGCAGTCTGGAAATCTGATGCAGTTCAGCCAGGTGAGTAGATTAAGGGATTAGTGCATTCTGAAGCGTTGCGACAGATCTGCCTGCACCAGGATGATTAGGAAACTGGCCACCGCCGAGAAAACATTGCTGATCAGCTGCATATCGAGCTCGTACAGGCCGAGGGGCTTGATTTTGTACTTGGTGACAGTCACCAAGAGCGTGAAGGCATGAACCGACTGCCGGAAGCGACAGTCGGCATGCCGCAGGTTCATCTCCTGCAGAATGAGCACTGATCGCTTGGTGGCCACCAACAGGTTGTTGCACAAGTGCGTCAGCATGGTGATTTCCGAAAGCGAGATGGTCAGGAACACTGAGCTGATGAGCGCCCCTAGGCCGTCGAAGGCCTTACCGGCGATCAAGGCATCTGCTATGGAGTAGTAAATACTGTAGAAGCCAACTGTTATGCCAAGCAGGTGGCAGATGAGCGATAATATCATGGAGAGAGACATGGGAGTCAAGTACTTTCCGGCATGGTAATATATCACCTTGTAGCGGCTAGCCAGCTTGTCCAGTTCGTCCGCCAGCGAGCAGAAGCGCTGCATCCGATAGTATGTTGTGGTCAGCTTCAGTTGATCTTCCCTCTGCAGCAGATTTACCTCCTGCTGATGCGCCTCCAGTTGACAGTTCAGTGCCTTCAGCATCTCCTTCACCACGACCATGGCTCCGAAGTAGCAGTTGTTCAGAAGATTTGAAATGACTAATGGAAACAGCCTGTAGAGGGTCCAGATCAAACTTATTTCGGGGTGCGTTCGCCTCTGCTGCAAGATGAAGGCCACTTCGAGAGTAAGTGGAAAGGCAATGGTTTTGATCATTGCCAGGGAAATCGATGTATACAAGGACCGGCTATCGAGACGCAGGGTTTTGAGTGTCTGAAAGAAGGGCACTCGACTCATCATCTTGGCCACTTGGTGGCTCAACATCATTTGGGTCACGTAGTTTATAATAGCCACCGTGATGTTCATGTAGCTGTAGAGCGTAATAGCATCCTTCAGGTTGATCTGTCCCTGGCTGTACTCCTTGTAGATCTGGCGGCCGTAGACAGTGCTGAATGCAATGGTCCATAGCATTGCGTATGCCAAGTAAAACTTGTTAAACCTGAACCTCTCCCGGCTTCGGGGGTGATAGCTATTGGCCAGAAGTCCAAAGAAGGTCATGAAGAACACCAGGGTTATAGTCAGCAGTTTAACCATGCTCCGGTGTGTTTTATCGCTGTTGAGGTTCATCTTGGCCAAACAATGGATACCGACTGGATGACCACTCCTTTCACGGAATATTAATTACAAATAGCTAAATTGTCTTTCCTTTATCCAACTGATGGTATCTATAGGACCTGTCAAGGTGGCGGGCACTATCTGGACACATCTCGGAATGCTTGCTGCCCGCTAGCCGACCGAAAACCAACTGAGAATGCGTTGCGTTGGCAACGATAGCGTTAGGCGGGGAGAGTTCGAAGGAACAATGAGAGTGGCAAGCGACATTCCCCGTGTGACTCAACAGCTCTGGATGGCCGGCCTGCTGCAATTTCATAAGAGATACATGACGTCACAGACTCACAGGGTTTCAGTTTTAGCTCGTGAGCGAAACAGAACGTACATACTTATCAGACAAAAATTGCAAATACTTGTGAAAGACCATAACAAAAGAATAGGAAAAATTTAGTCCATTCAGTCAACAGTTACCAGGCTCGGCATGAAGCTCTACCAGCTCTATGTGCGCAAAGTGTGAATTCTAGGTCGAAACTAGCGATATTTGCGTACTAATTCTAATTCCACCTTTTTCAGCAATCCGTGCTGCGCGAGATGATGCTGCAGGACCTGCAGTCTCAGGCGAATACATTGCCAAAACTGGAGAACCACAACCTTGGCGGCTACAATTTCAGTATGGTATTGGATGAACCACCAAAGTCCCACTGGATGTTCTCGTTGGCCCTAAACAAGCTCTACATCCGGATGAACAAGACCTTTAATGTGGATGTTCAGTTCAAGGCGAAGATGCCCATTCAGCCACTCAATCTCCGCGTCTTTCTCTGTTTTGTCAAGGATGTGAGTGGTCCGGTGCTGCGATGCCAGAATCACATAAGCGTAGAGTCATGTAAGCCGAGTCCACGTTAAAAGGCAAAAAATCCTCCACTTAATAAGTCACTTTTACCTAGCAGCGACCATCCAGAATATAAAAGTGCGCGAGAGCTTGCTACGCTGTGAGAATCCCAACACCGTTTACTGTGGTTCTGCCCAGGGAAAGGGCATTTCCGAGCGCTACTCCGTTCTGATTCCCCTGAATATGTGCAGATCTGGCAACCGCAGTCCAGGATACGTTCGTCAGACGCTGGCCTTCAAGTTTGTCTGCCAAAATTCGTGTTTTGGCCGAAAGGAAACTTGCTTGGTGTTTTGCCTGGAGAACGCTAGGTGAGTTTTTTCTATAAAATTGTAGTTATACATCAGTTTATATTGTTCTTGACCATATTTCAGTGGCGATATTGTGGGACAGCAGGTTTTAAATGTTAAAATTTGCACGTGCCCGAAACGAGACCGCAACCAAGACGAGCGCCAAATCAGCGGCAAGAAGCGCAAATCCGAACCGGCCTGCTCTGATGTGGAGGACGAGCCGGAGGTAACGCCTGCCAAGTCGCGAAGACGCACCGCTTCATATCGTCGGAATGTAAAGGAGGAGACCGAGAGCAATGACAGCCACGACGACGAGATGCCCGCCTCCGATTGGCAGGTGTCGTGTACAGCGGATGGCGAGTATCGTTTGTCCATTACCTGCCCGAAAAAGGATTGGCTACTTCAGAGCATTGATGGTATGATTAAGGAGGCCGCTGCTGGAGTGCTCCAAAGTCCAAAACAGGCGAATCTTCGCCGCCATGCCCAAAAGTTGGTTAGCTTGAAGAGTAAGCATAAGACCGGTTGATCCTCTACCGAAATCATACTAAACTGGCTATATTTACAGAACGTGCCTGTGACCTTCCGTGACTGGGCGACTGGCTAGAGGAATGTCTAACAACTTTAACAACCTATACTAACTATAGGAACCAAGTGATTTCCACGTGACACCTTTGAATTGTCGTGCGCCACTATGAAAATGGACCTCAGGTGGAAATTTAACAATTTTTAAGTTCGTATTAATTTTTGTTTGTTAGATTTTTATAAGTGATACACAGAAAAAGTCGAGATAAGGCAGTTCATATTTTTGATATAATTATACTCTTGTTACCAACAATTTTAGAAAACTACAGATAAGTAAAACCAATGTCTAATACATTAAAGAATTCTAAGATCAGCACTTTGTGTTTTTTAAGAATATCCGTTTGGTGTACGCCAATGCCCAGATCCTACTGTACTCGGGCAGAGCGCATGCTATGTGTGGCCGGGCGATGTGACATGTGTGGTGGCTTGTGTGCGCGGTCAATGCTCTCGGGATCCATCTCAGCTAGTCTGCAAATATGTCAAAATCGCTGTGCTGCATTTACATATTTTATTTATACCCGTATCTGTGCATCTTTGGTTTTAGTTCTATGCTTAAAAAAACAACCTCAAGCAGGGCGCATGCGTTCGCCAACGTTGCACATGTGCAGAGATGTGCGAAAAATAAAGAAAAACCAGATGTTGACACTGCGCCGCAGCTGCAGGCGACTACTTTAGCTTTTGCCACATGCGGCATCCGCAGCTATATGCTAGTGCTGCGCTAGTGTTTACTCTAGCACACTGAGTGCTGTTCATTGACCTAGGGCAGGGCGTTTAATATGCGCCCATGCCTTAATTGTAACGGAATTTGAACTGCCGTGGCCATAATGCAGGCAGCCAAAGCGGATGTATCGGCTTCCATTTGGGGCCTTTCCTTTTTCACCTTACCAGTTTGGCACCGCGAAAATGGGTCGAAGCCGAGAGAGAAGCGCTCAGCGGCCGATTCACTTACTCAATTCTCGTTCGGCGAGTGCCAGGCAAAGCGGTTTGGAATTGAGTCGAACTTACTTGAGATGTAGGTGCACGCAGAAAAATATCAGTTAAATAAAATGATTGTGGAATTAAGCGGGAGTTTTTTAATTTCATTTTAAAATAATATGAGCGAGATGGTATAATTAAAAGTATTTTGTTGTGTTAAGTTATCTTAACATTTTTATATTGTGAATCATACTATTAAGAAGTTAATTAAATAGAAAATAAAAGCTGGTTTTATTCGGTTTTTTTTTTTAACTAAAGCTACAGAGACTATATAACAAATTAAATCCATATATACAATGCATCATCATCTAAAAACCTCTGAGTTTTCTTTGATTGGCTGGTGGCAAAAGGTTGACAGTTCCCGGTGGGGTACAGTGGGTGGCAGTAGCTTGAATTCATCATTCATTCAGTTACAATGGAGACCTTCAACAAACAGATGCTATCCAGTTTCGAGAAAATTCATACCTATCTTTATGGGGGCAGATAAAGGGAAAGCAAACACCGGGGAGCTCTTATCGGCACCCATCTTCCGTCGTCCGCAGTGCCCACTGTACGCACGCGTGGGGAAAACAATAAAGCCAAACAAAAACAGAAAGCCAGGCCAAGACGAGACGTCAGGTGAAACCCCGCCTGCAACTCCGCTCGCCCGATTCCACTCAAAGGGGCCTGCGGCGCTGTGCTGCCCACTCGGATCTGCAGTCGTAGATACAGAAACCAGATAACGACGAGCGCCCGGCGATCTCCACTCAGTCGATGGGGAAGAGTCGAAAGCTTGTACACGTAGTTTGGCATTCGCATTCGGCTGTTGGCTTTGGCGTTGGCGGTGTCGTCGGTGTTGTCGTGGTTTGTGCTTAGTCTGTTGCCTGATCTGCGTCGCGTTGCAACTGTGTGAAGACGTGCCATATTCGTTTTGACCGCGAAATTTTCTGGGCTAAGAAAATCTTTTGGGTTTCTGTGTGAGTGCATTCGTGAGTGAGGCAGATATGGTGGAAACGGCAACCACTACGACCATAACGCGCTCCACCTCAACGGCACCGGCGGGATCGGTGACGGTGACAGGGCCCGCATCCTCGGGCACGCCCACAGCCGCTCAGGCGGCTGCGCGGGCGCAACGCAATGACGAGACCACTCGGGCCATATTCAACCTGAAAGTGATTGTGTTCCTGCTCCTGCTGCCCCTGATTCTGTTCGCTGTCTTTCTCAAGCATCTGCTGGACTACCTTTTCGCACTGGGGCTCAAGGAGAAGGATGTCAGCGGAAAGGTGGCACTGGTAAGAAGTGTTTGTGGGTTAACTGTTAACCTGTTTTATTTGAAGTCTTCTCAAGGGAAAAGATAGTCGGAGATTATAACTTAATTAGGTTTGTTTTATGCAAATGTTTTTATCTGTTTCCCAGGCTTTTCTTGGAAAAAGGGGAAATCATGAAACTTTTTGGTTCTCATTTTAGTGAAACTCAACTCAACTTCAATTCATATTCATAGAAGACATCTAAGAACATTTTTATTTGGATATTAATTTATAGTCAAGATCTCTGTAAGTTTATATACACATCTGACAAGAGTATCTGATAGATAAACAATCTGGAATCCAGCCAGCCAGTCAGCTAGCTAGAAGCCAAGCGAAACGCAACGTCACGCACTTTCCTTTTCCAGTGGCTGCACTTCCACTCCCACCTTTGGCCCACTCCAAGCTCCCCCTCAAACGCTTTCCCGCTTTTCTTTTATTTTTTATTCAGTTTTTATTCAGTTTCTATGCGATGTCTCCAGCTAGCTATTGGGTGCGGTCACCAATCGCCGTCTGAGTTATTAAAGTAAATATTTATGGTACTTTGGTGCCCAGCAGTGTTAGTTGGCCTGTTTGTGTTTATGCTTGCAATGCTTTCCTCGGCCAGCTAATGTGACATCATTTCCATGTAAGCCAAGGGAAATCTCCGACTGAATTTCGAAAAGCTGGCGGTGTTCTGTATCGCGGTCCATTAATCGCATATGTATTACACATTGACTTCTGGCGTCTTGTTATGAAAAAGTCAATTGAGTCGGACGCCACTGGTCAAGGTCAAGTGTGTAGGTGATGCCCGGGATCGTAAAGAACCCGATCGGGTTCGAAGACCATTAGCATTCCATTCTGGTCGCAGAATGTAGGCGTGTGCCGGCCATAAGCGTCTCACGTAGCGCATCAATGAATCATTGTGGCTCGGTTTTTGTTTTAGTCTCAGCTTTTCGATTTTCGATCGTTCCCTTAGATACAAAAAACACGAATACAGAAACAGATACAGATACAGATACGTCTTGCGGTTTGGGCCTGACAGGGGCGAGCTGGTTAAGAGAGAGAGAGAGAAAGAGGGGGACACCAGTCCCGTGGCAGCTGTGAGAAACAGCGTAATTAGTAGATCAACTTGGGAGATATATTTGTAAATAAATTCGGGTAATGTCAGCTCAAAAGCCCCCATTTTCCGGCGCCCCTGCGCTCGGCTGCAAACTGGTTTTCTGTGTGTGTGTCGCCGCATTTTTAACAAGATGAAGCTAAAGAGAGAGAGCAGAAAAGTGCAAACCTCAGGAACTTAACTTCACTTTTGTTTTCAGCCCGAGCACGACCGATGACGTTGGCCGACTTGCGAGTAAACAAAAACAGAGAGCCCCGAGGCGAAGGGCACAAGTTATATCTGATATCTCATGGATGCGTAGATAGAACTCAGCGCTGCTATTAGTAACTGTTGCCGCTGTTAATTTGCATATGATATTGAAATTCTTCAGCAATGGTATAACCACACAACAAAAACAACAACAACAACTGCGCACTGCCATGTGCTGGCGACTTGTTATTGTTATTATTTTTCCATTGTTTTTGTTGTGCACGAACGTGCCAAACTTTGGGGCTGCGACACACAGTGACCCACCCTCAGCTGGGAAGGCACTACTGAGGTCACACAGTCGTCAGTCCGCTTTAATTACGGTCAAAAGTCACTCAATTGTGCCCGAGAGGGCCGGCCCACCGAGCGTATGCGTAATGCCATTCATAAGTCGCTGCTCTCTCGAATAATTGCCGGTAAATGGGGTTTTTGTTCAATGCAAAGTCGCATTATAGCTCGACTTGATTGTTTGCAAATTAAGCTAATTAATTTGTTCAAGTATAATGAGAGAGTGAACCGCGCTATTCCATCTTTTCGTCGCACACAGGTGACTGGCGGTGGCAGTGGCCTGGGACGCGAAATATGCCTGGAGCTGGCCCGGCGCGGCTGCAAGCTGGCTGTGGTGGATGTCAACTCCAAGGGCTGTTACGAGACGGTGGAGCTGCTCTCCAAGATCCCGCGATGTGTGGCCAAGGCTTATAAGGTAAGATCTTTATCATTCCGGCATTATGCAGGCCATATAACATGGTGTTTTCATTGCAGAATGACGTGTCCTCGCCGCGTGAACTTCAGCTGATGGCCGCCAAGGTGGAGAAGGAGCTGGGTCCCGTGGATATACTGGTCAACAATGCCTCCCTTATGCCCATGACTTCGACACCCTCGCTGAAGAGTGATGAAATCGACACGATTCTGCAGCTGAATCTGGGCTCTTACATAATGGTGAGTACTCATTTTCCTCTCTATGAATCATAGCATTAATTTTGTCATATATTTCATACAGACCACCAAGGAGTTTCTGCCCAAGATGATAACCCGGAAGTCTGGCCACCTGGTGGCAGTGAATGCCCTGGCGGGTAGGTTGACTCTTCCTTGGTGAATTAGAACTACATAATATCTTCCGTAATGTCTTCCATGCAGGTCTGGTCCCCTTGCCCGGAGCTGGCATCTATACGGCCACCAAATATGGAATTGAGGGCTTTATGGAATCGCTGCGCGCTGAGCTCCGCCTGTCGGACTGCGACTATGTGCGTACCACGGTGGCCAATGCTTATCTGATGCGTACCAGCGGAGATCTGCCGCTGCTCAGCGATGCGGGGTGAGCTTTCCTGGTTTCCCATTTCCCGATAACATGATCCCAACTCTTTCCTTTAGCATAGCACAAAGCTACCCCGGTCTGTCCACTCCGTACGTGGCAGAGAAGATTGTCAAGGGCGTGCTGCTGAACGAGCGCATGGTGTACGTGCCAAAAATATTCGCCCTCAGTGTGTGGCTCCTCAGGTGGGAATGAAATTAGCCCGGCGTGCGCTAACTATATTTAACGATTATTGTCTCCGCTCTTTCCCAGACTGTTGCCCACCAAGTGGCAGGACTACATGCTGTTGCGCTTCTACCACTTCGACGTGCGCAGTTCCCACCTGTTCTACTGGAAGTGAGCTGTGCAGCGAGTATCGAAAATAATACCATCCCAAAAGCATTTACGCGGAGAGCTCGAAGCTTGTTGGTTTCCCATTCGCAGTTCTTAATTCAACTGTTGCTTACGCTAGGTTTACATGTTTAGCTATTTATACGAAGCCTTAACTTAAATTAAATATATCTTCCTAACAATAGCTCGAGCGTTACTCCTTGGGCTTTGCCGGTTTCGTTGGCTTCCTTCTTCGCAGGCGCAGGGCCTCGGAGAAGCACTTCTTCTCGGATTGCTGTACACAGGAGCTGCGTTCGTAGTGCCAGGTGTAGTTAAGCGGACAACGGTGGAGCAGCTTGTGGCCACTGGAGCAGTAATAGAAATAGGCACAGTTCAAAGGATGTGGCATAAAGCCATAAACGCCCGCCTGGCAGCTGGTGATGATGCCCGGTGACTGGCGGCGATTGCAAGACACCAGATGGGCGGGAGTGCAGGCTCTGGCCAGGCCCGCTCCTTCGTAGCACACCATGTAGGGATAGCAGGGTCCGGCGTTGGGCAACTCCTCCAGGGTGATAGTCAGAGGTTCCGTCTCTGGGGCTACTGTGGGTGGTAAATGCTTAGCAGGTGCCTCAGTGGTGGTAACCAGTGGCTGACACCTCTTAACCAGCTCCCTATCCAGGCAGCGTTCTTGCTTCTCATCGTAAAAGTGATCGTCTAGGCACTCAGCCTCAAAGGAGCCGGGACCGGCGCAGTAAATGTACTTGGAACAGTTGCTGGAGCTGGCCACGTAAATCCCCATTTGTGGGGCACTCGCGCACTCTGCAAACTCCAGGGCCAGGGTGCGGTGACCCAGCAAGGCCACCAGAACTATAGTTAACCAGGTTACGACTTTCATTTCACTACTGCCGGAATGTGGCAAAGACATCTAACGACTGACTGACTTCAGATACCCGAAATACTCGAGAATATTTTTGCATGTGCCCGCCAACTGATAAGGCCGACAAGCATCCAGCATCGATTATTGCGTGGTTATCTCTATGTTCCCGATAGTGCTAATGAGTTGGGGAGTTACTGCGTACCCGCCCCCGGCTTTTCGCTCCTACCCAGGTGGCGATTGCCATTCGTAGCCTACTTCCCAGCGGTGCCTGGCCGCAGATTTAATGACCACGCCAGGCCGCAGCACAATGCACCTGACTCTCGGGGCTGGGCTCAATAAAAATTGAAAACGCACTCAATAAGCAATTAAGTGTCGCCACTTCCGACGGGACAAACAAACGATACCACCAATACCATTCATTGGACGGCGCACACAGCCCACCGCCATTCATCGCCCTCGTAGACATCAACATCAACAACATCATTGCCATTACCATCATCATCATCAGCGCCGACATGGACGTGGTCGCGGCTTGTCGGAGTTAAGCGATAGCCATCGATTTAATATTCGATGAGATATTCATAACTTGCAATTAGGTTTGGCGGCTCTCGCTTTCCCGGCTTTTGCAGCTTGCGATTTACGTAAATGATTGCGTTGCTGGTTAATGAAGAATTACCAGAGTGAGTGCCTCATCCAGCCACTGCCATTAACATAATTTCCCGCCCTGTCCTCGCCGGAGGGCTGTGCAAATTGCAATTATATTAATTGTTAATTAAACGCAGTCGAGTGCCAGTTGTCCCGGTAGCTTTGTGGCATATTTTCGGGCTCAATGGTGCGACGGGTTAACAGGTTATAACATTTTCTATATCCAACCTGCCAGATGCCGGTCCAATGGCACTTGGAAAAGGACCCCATATGGTGAGGACGCGACTCAAGTGATTAAGTGCACGCTGAAATCTTCAAATGCCGAGCAACATGTGCACAAACACAAACCAAAACAACGAGACCCACTCCTTCCAGTGGGGCTGCCTTTCAGAATGTAAATTCTAATTAAGATTATGCGAGGAGACCCCCAGCACCTGATGCTCCTCAGTCCCCCAGCTGCTCAGCTTCCAGCTCCATTGCCCTAGCACTCGGTGCGCAGGCGCAGCAGCATCGCCGATCCATAAAAATAGCTCACTAATTATTTGTGCGCTAGGGTTACAGTTCTCATAAAAAACAAACAAACTGTCGGGCGTTTTTATGAATCTTCTGTTTGCCTTAATGCCCCCGCAAAGTTTTTCCAATGCCGATCCCATTCAATTCGACACAGACAACGATTGATAAGTTGTAACTTTCTAAGAAATTTTAAAGAAATATGCTGCATCTATGGATCTACTTTGTATTATATATTCATTATTAGACTATATATACCATATATCTATGAATGTTAGCTAGAATGCTTATTCATCGGCACCAGGATCGCCACAGCCTTCGTGATACCTGCGCTTATCATCTGTGTTGACCAACTGCCGCAGCTCCTCAAGAACTCGATCCGTGCGCTCCTCCAGGCGATCGAGGGCCGTGTTCAGGTTGTCCAGTCTACAGGTGACACTGCTCATTAGCTGCTCCGAGTTTCTGGCCATCTCCGCTAAGTCCGCCCACGGACTGCTGGCCGGAATGGTTTCCTGCACAGGCTGCTGTTGGTTGTCTTCGTTATCCATTCGGTCTTTAACGTCAGTTGAATAGGTTCCAAATTTACTTTAATTTGGATCGTCCTAGGAATGATTATACTATATGGTATGTGTAGTTAAAGCCTGAATTTCTGGTGTGTAAGTCAAATGTTTCTATGCTTTGATATAATATTCCACACAATTTTTGTTGTTTGCTAAAAAATTTTTTGGTGCCTTTTAATGAATTTTTAGCCAATTGACTTTAGGCACTTTTCCTTTTAATAAATGAAATATTTAAAATATAAGGGGTATTTAAAACACTGGCAAGGAGTATATTAGAAAGATGTTTACCACATATATAACCAAGATATTCATGTTAATTTTTGTTAATGTCAGGAACAATAATATAAATATAATAAACAAGTTAAAAGAGTTATTTTTATTTTATTTTAATTATGAAAAAATTACCATAGAGGGTATCCCTTATTAGAGATCCCCCATTTAGCCGCTTGTTTACTTTTGCACTATTTTTTTTTGCTGGCGGCCTATTACAAAAGTCTCGTTCGTTCATTTCATTAAACCCATTTACAAAATGGCTTTGTCCATTATTTATACATATCAATTATAAATTGTACTCAGCGCCTGCAATATTCATATTCACTTGTCAAAATGTCAACTCAAAATAGAATATTTATGCATTTTTATGTGTGCGTATCGGAGCATGATTTGTTTGCTTTATGCTCTCTTTTCAAGAACTCTATAGAACAGTGAAAAGTGACAATACGGGCTATAAATACAAATGCTCGGCGGCAACCGAAGTTGAAATCAATTTTTTGTTTTGGCCCCATACTGCGGACGCGTCGCGTTTCTCGCCTTCGAAACCGAGTTGCATGAATGTGGACCGGATTGGTGGTGGGGATTGCCACTGCCACCATTTAGTTTGCGGCAGAACAAGGTGCCTCAATTTATTTTTAATTGGAGGCAAATTGAGCCAATCATCGTCGATGGAAAGGAAATGGTTTGCTGCGGTTGTGGTCGTTTTTCGTTATTAACAGGATAAAGCTCCTGTCCATGTCCAGTTTCAAGGCTCTGGCTTATGCATTGTCGCCATGTGAATTTTCTTTCAAAGTAGCTGCAGCAAGGTTGTGTGAACACCCAGAAATGGACTTCCTGCCAGGTACAGGCCATTACCGACCAGGTTCTGGCACACACAGAATGCTTCTTCTGATGTCTTCTTTGCGGTTGGCAAATCTGTTATTATTGTCATTAAGCAGGCTTTTGTTGTCATCACCACCCGGAAAATGTACAATGCAAGCTTCGTGTGCAGATGCATTTTTCTTGCAAATGTCCTTCGGTTCGGTTGAAGCTGATGCTGGTTTGTTGGTTGCCCAGAGACTTTCGGGTATCTGTTCTTGAGGCTGTTCTTTCTTGGTTATTGAATTTTCTGCATAGTTTATGAGCTGCTGTACTTGGAGTCTCTAGCCCGAGCAACTGGTTGCTTCTAACACAAATTTCGATGCATTTCGGTTTGTGTTCCTTGTCATTAGTTGAAAGCGCTTAGTTTAGCTCGTTTGTTTGCTAAAAGTTTCATTGTTGTTCCTGGTCCTGCACTTGTTTCTGTTTCTGTTCCTGTTTCTGTTGTTGCATTACACTAGCCGTTGTTGTCATCAAGTTGATGCTGGCCAACAACATTGTTTCGCCTAAATAAAGGCATATAATTCATGTGTGTGGAGCCTGCTTACAGCCTGCTGCAGGGGCTACGAGTATGTGGCCATCGTGCATACGCCACGTTGACCGCTGACCAGCTGACCAGCCAAGTCGAGCTGAATACTGAGTGAACTTTGTCAGGGTACCGAGCATGGTGGCATCCTGGGGCGGGGGCATCCTGCCTGGAGCAGCATCGAAGGCGATTCCTCTGGCCCACCTCGCCTCGTTGGCTGTTATTGTTTTTCAACTTTTCACTTTGGTTATGAAACGTCCGAGCGGCGCAGTCAGTTGCACGCCCGACTCCATCAGTGCCGTCTCCATTCCGCTGACCGCAGTGGACAACGAGTAGTTTTTGGGCGGGCTGGTCTTGTTTCTAGCCTATTCCAGCGTGACCACACAGCTAGAAAAAGGAGCCCAAAGTCAGGATTAATTCCAGTCTTAAATAAATAACTAAAATAATATTTAAGGACGTCATTTATTACTTGAATTGTTATAACATTATTTTTATTATTTCTTTTTTTATTAAAATATGTTTTGAATTTTGATAGAGATTTTTTTGGTACTTTTTAAAAATATAAAATTAATTTAATTCAAAGTTCTAAACTGCTTTCTTCAGTGCAAGGACGTGTGTTTTTGTGCGAGCCTTGTTATGCTTATGTCCTGCGGCTTAGGCATTTGTTGTTTTACAACGCTTCAGTCTGTTTGCCAAGTAAATAAAAGCTGTTAACTAGTTTTCGCACACCAAGGCAAAAAGGTGGATGGGGTCTGGGGGCTGGCTTGTTTCTCCGAGCTGCAACACGTGCTGGACAATTTTTTGCTCCGCTTGTTCTCGTCCTGCTCCACTGGCTCCTTTTGTGCGTAGACACTCGTGTATGAGCAATTATTTAATGCCGTCCGCTCGTCCGTCCGTTTGTCATTGTTGTCTTCGGGCCGTGGGGTTATAGTCGTAGTAGTTGTTGTTTTACTTTTAGGTGTAGTTGTTGTTTGCCGGTGCTGGTGGACTAGCCTTTGTCTTGGCCCCCGTCATCCAAGTCAGCTGCAGCCATCTTGTCTGCCCCTTTTGTGTCGCTCATTTATTTGTGTTTATCCTTTCGCTTTTAATTGCGGCTCCGTCCTGCTTCCATCTCGCCTGCACTGCCCACCGCATTCCCCCCTTTGTGTAATTACAAGTGTTTGTTGTGTAAATAATAGCGTTAGCCGCCTGGGCCGAGGACCATCGTTGACGCATCGTTTGCATGCTCAGTTAATGCCGTGCATCAGGACATCCTCCATTGTCCCGGTCTGTTTCTGTGTGCCTGTGTCTGTGCCCCTGTCTGTGGCACGGAAAATTAATTACGAGCATTAAGCACAGCGCAACGCCCGATCTGTCGCATTGACACAGGTGTTGGCTGCTCGATGTAACGTATTTTCCTTAGATAATTCCCATAGAACTCGACAGCCATGTGCGCTGCGCCTTGAACTCGAACTTAAACGGAAATTGTCACTGGTCCTGCAGAGAACAAAATTTATGATAATTCCATGAGTCCTTGTATTTGTTTTTGTGTTTAAATGTACATTTATTTACATAAAAATACACCCGTTTTTTAAACTGAATATTCATGTTCGAATTTAAATGCAGAATGCTGTCCATTTTCACAGTTTTTATATTTTAATCTATGATTCAATTGTTTAGAATATAAACCTATATATAACAATCCTTTTTAGATGATTTTTCAAATAAAAGTTGGTTTGTGAATTCATTAAAAACAATCAAATTTAAAGTGGACTTGCTATATTTTTCTTTTGTTATTTAAATAAACAATATTTGTGACATGAAATAGCAAAAAATCATACGAAACTATTCCTCTCCGTGTGAAACTCAACTGCAGTGCAGAGGCGGGAGCCTTAATTCATTCACCTAGAGACACTTACATGTGGTGCCCATTAGCCCAGTGCCACGCCCCCTTAAGAGAGGCAAATGCCAGCGAACCATGCGAGCCCAAAAATTTCCATTTCGTTGCTTGAACCGTGCATAAATATGTCAATAAGGATTATCCCATCGCAGGCGGCAATAAAATCTCGGGGAGCTATAAAAAAAGAGGAATGTGGAGCAACCGTAGGGATGTAGGAAAACCTCAGCTAAACAAACAGCAAAGGGATCAGGAACGGGAACAGGAGCAGAAGCATGAATAGGACCAGAAGCGGGAGCTGCAATTTGATTATCCTGCAAGATGGCAACCTGCCGCGCATTTTCCGACTGTTAAATTATGACATGCAACTGTCAGAGAGAGGGTTCAAGTGGATTTTAGCTGCGGATGCTCCTGGCAGGCGTGAGAAACTGTTATCCTTGC
This sequence comes from Drosophila birchii, assembly GCA_035046345.1. Lineage (NCBI taxonomy): Eukaryota > Metazoa > Arthropoda > Insecta > Diptera > Drosophilidae > Drosophila > Drosophila birchii. The sequence goes on from JAWNOA010000064.1 coordinate 7,409,302, forward strand.
ACCTAAATAAACACATTGAATCGATGCCGGGATGCAGTAGCTGCCAGTGCCAGTGTCAGTGTCCTGGCTGGTGTCATATTGCAGAATATGTTTGGTCCTTCGAGAGCCTTGCGCATTACACGACCAGCTAATTTATTTACATTACTGGCCGTGTACTTGTTGCGTTGTAATAAACTGAAACACATGTGCAGGGATCGAAATCGAAATGGTTATCTGTCTCATTAGGTCCTGCTGCCACTGCTGCTGCAGTAGCACTTCAGATTGGTGTTGACAGTTGCGCTGAGAAATTGCCTCGCCCTTTCCCTATTCCTTTTTTTTTGGTTTTTGTTTTTGGTTAGCCCTTGTCTCTTACAAGACTCCTGAGCTCGGCTCTGAGTGCCCTCCGCCCGACATGCTAATGTGAAATATAAGAAAAGTAATGGAAAAATGGAGAAGCAATCGAGATTAACGCGTTTGAGCACTCAAACTTCGCTCCACACTTTTCAGTTTTTCCCTTTTTCCCCTGGCAGCTGCGGCATGCCAACCCTTGCCCCCAGTTCGCCCGGTCCTTTGTCGTGGGAAACCTTGGGGAATAGGTTAAACCACCTCTAATCCGTTACCTCAAGCCCTTCTCTGCATATTTCTGGCACTGCCGGATAATATTCTCCATTAGCGTTGTCCGTTCAACTATTTGAAAGGGTATAAAAAAAAGATTTAAGGTTTATTAGATTTTTTATAAGATTATAAAATAAATATATGAAACTTCGTTAAATACTATTTGTAAATTTAATTAAGAATAATAATATATATAATATAAAGAGAATATATCAGTAACGTTTCTAAGGTTTAAGAGGGTGTTTACATTTCCAAGTGAGAATACTTCAAAATGTACTAAATTTCATAAATTAGTTCAACTTAAATACTATATATCAGCTTTAGTTTTTCATAATTTTTAATTATTTCCAGTGCCCGTTTTGTCTAGCTTCCTAGGTCAAAGGCTGACAACACTTCTCTTCTCCCTTCTCCAGTGGCAGAGTTCTTTGAGTGCCCTTTAAGCTGAAGTGCTGTTGTCGGGCGAACGCCACTGAGTGGCACGAAGTTTGGAAAATCAAGGGGGATAAGGCGGAATGTAACAGTGTCTGGATTAAGGCTGTCCATGTGCCATGTGCTCCTGCTGCCCGCAAAATACGCAGACGCCACCGATGTCCATAAATCATCGGAGGCACACATCAATAGCCACAAAAAAAAGCGTCGCATGCAAAGCGACACCACGTGCACAAAGTATGACCCGATTTTGGCAACATCCAAAACAAAAGCGAGTGTTTGCTTAAATAAATACGAAATAGCATCACGTGCAGCGATGCAAAAAAAAAGAGTCCTCCTCAGCCAAGAAGTAGGACTCGTAATTGCGCCAAAATGCATCAGGAGGTGAATTCCAGGCCGCATATGGTTGAACGAAGAATTGATAGAGTTAAGCTTGGGCCCGGGGGAGATCTCCGAGTAGCGATCGACACACGACCAAATGAACTTGATATGGAGCTGAGATTGGTCTTGGTTGCTGGCTGGTTGCGGGTGGAATGAATGCACAGGGACTAATGCGGTGAACCTGCTCCAATTGCACCTTGACCATTACCAGAGCAGGAAAAAAATAATAAAAAACTAAACCAAATCCATAAAGCCGACATTCAAATACACCCTAAAGATATAAAAATACTTGAAAATATTCTTCAATATTATTGCACAAAATACTATATCATTATCAACGGATCCAAGGGATATCATCATATATTTTAAATATTCCCCAATTATCCGATTAGTTATAAAAATTAATGGCAAACTTCATCGGCCAGCTAAAGATCTCTGAAAAAAATCAAAACGAAATATACATATTTCACGATTCTCGTTTTTGTCGCTCGCTTTGTTATTTTTAACTAAAACCACAGCCGGCAAGTGCTCCCTCCCGCACCATTCTCATCTGGCCCACCCATTCTACTCCAATATAAAATTATCCTTTGGCTGTCTCTATTTTCCATTCGTACATACATATATGCATGTGAGCTGGTGCTCCGATTTTTCTTTTCTTTTTTTCATTTTATGGATATCCACTTTATTGTCAGAAAATCATTTTTTCGTTGGCATCTCTCGATGTTATTTTCTTTCTTTTTTATTGTGCTGGAGCTCCGAGTGTTTGTGTTTATATGCAGTGTATATGGGGTTGGATGTTCATGTGTGCCTGTTGTACATTTGTAGTCTCTCCGCTGTTTTTTGTAGTTCACAAAAAATTGCTTTTATTTATTACTAATGGGCATGCTCGAGTTTTTTGTTTTGTACCCAGTACTATAGAGGAGAAAGGGTATACTATGTATGCAGGAATTGTACAGGGAAAGAGTTGTCTTTTACTTTGGATTTGTCTTTTCTTAGACATTCAGAGTAGATACAAAATATTTAAAACTTTTTAACGTTAAGAACCCAATGAATTTTTCTTTATTATATTATTCCTTATTTAATCAGTATCTCCTTGTCGAGGTCCCCTCTTGTTGTTATTGGAACCAATGTTGCCTTTCCTGGTGTGTTCATATATCGAACATTACTTACCGCGGCTGTCCCATCTGTGCAGGAGGTGACTTTTCTATTTATTTGCCGACAATGCCAGCCCAGAACATTTTTTTTTTGGGGGCCGGTGGTAAATGGGCCCTCATTTGCAAACACTTGCGCGGCATTAGTATTGAATAAATCGAAGCCACTGCTAATTGCCGAACTCCGCTAGCGCAGGGTCACCGCGGAATGGGGTGACTTTAATGCACTCTGTTCGACGGCAAGCCAGTTTCTCAGTTTCGCAAGTGGCATGCGCGATCAGCTATCCGAATCCGCCAACCGCGATCAGCGATCAAAGCGTTTTAGCTTCTCTCGCGACTCGGACGTTGGTCATATCACGGAAAATGTCGGTGTGGAATGCTCTGGTCAAGGCGCAGGCTTATATATTACTGATCGGCTTGGTAGCGATCACTCCACTGATCATCGTCGCCGCCGTGCTCAACAAGTTGTTCGCCAAGCTCTGCTGCTGCTCATCCCCGAAGAGCATCGCCGGTGAAGTAGCCGTGGTGAGTTTTGACCAACCAGGCCACCAAAATCTTGACACATAAATTAACAATATTGGCATTAGCGCAGGTCTTAACAAATACAAAATTGCACTGTAACTTCAAAGTTGAGAGTCATTTCTTTAAAATGTTTTAGAGTAAATATGAACATTTTATTAAAATATTTAAAATAAAAGGAAATTATAAAAATGATATTCAAATAATTAAAATAGAGGCGACTAAAGTATTAAAAAAAGGTGACACACCCCTGGAAACCTAAACAAATTAGTTTGCAATATAGATAAAATATAATATATATCATAAAGTGCCTAAATTGTACAAAATCGAAATTTTTATGGTAAACAACAACAATAATCGGTTTAATAATAATATACTTAAAAGTTCAAAAACCAGAAGATGTGATAAATAAATTAATGAAGGGCAAAATATTATACTCTTTATGGTCATTTATTTATTTATTAACAGTCAACTCAAGTTATATCAAAGTCTGGCTTTAACTTTTAAGTTGTTAAATTAGTGAAGCAGTTAAAGTAATTTTAAATGACTCAGAACTAATAATGGAAAAATAATTACAATTTATTAATTGGACGTTTGGTCTGGGTATTTTGATAGATTGATTTTATTTTTTGTTGTCCAGGTTACTGGAGGAGGTCATGGTCTGGGACGCGCCATTTGCCTGGAGCTGGCCAAGAAGGGATGCCACATTGCTGTGGTGGATATCAACTTGCCCGGCGCCGAGAGCACAGTAAAGGAAATTAAGCAATCTTATGATGTTCGAGCTCAGGCTTATAAGGTAAGTAAAGCGAATTGCCAGTCAAACTGGTTTTTGATAACCCAGCTTACATACTTACGCAAAGTTAGATATAGCTTAAATAATTTATTTGTAATTATCCTTTAACCGGTATATAATTGGCATATATTTATATAGACCAACGTGACAAGTCTTGAAGAACTCGCCGAGCTAAACAAGAAAGTTGTCGTTGATCTGGGATCGGTAACTGTGCTGGTGAATAATGCAGGAGTTTTGCTACATCGTAATAGCGTTAACCCTGATCCCGCAGAAGTGCAGCTTATGATCGATGTCAACCTTACGTCACACTTCTGGGTGAGTGTAATTATAATAATTACAAGTTTGTGTAATTATAATTCAGGTTGATAGGGTTTATTATTATTATTTTTAAACGGGTTTATTTCAAGAAATATATTTCAAGATATTGGTATTATATCACTTTCCAGACCAAGTCCGTTTTCCTGCCCAAAATGAAGGAGCTGCGAAGGGGTCATATCCTCAGCATCAGTTCTCTAGCAGGTCAGTTCAGCCACTGAATATATATATCCTTATAGCCCAATAAATGAAGTATCTTTCGAACAGCTATGTTTCCATTGCCCTACAGTTCGACGTACTCGTCGACCAAGGCAGGTGTTGCGTCCCATATGCGTGCCCTTCGCATGGAGCTCTTTATGGAGAAGCAGAGAGACATTCACGTGACCACTGTATTTCCCGCGTTCTTGTCTACCAACGACGAGGTGACGGATATGACGGCCCAAGTTGGAATCGATCACCTGTATCCGCTGATGAGTGGCCAGGAAGTGGCCCAACGTATTGTGGATGGCATGGTGCGCGGCGAGCAGGAGATCCTGTTGCCAGGTTTCGCTTCCCTGTTTTACCGACTGCTGAATCTTATGCCATCTACCTGGCAAATGCTTGTATCTATACTGATCGCTGGCTCCAAATTCAGGAAGTTTCGAGATATGCGCTCTTAAATGTGGTGAATAAAAGTATTTCAGGTTTTGGGACAGAAAAATTACAGCTTGTTTGCATTTGCCCGAGGATTCACAGGTGGGGACGTTGCTGCTTAAAAGCGTTCCATTTAAATCCGATTAAAGATACTTTTTGCGGCTGCCCGGTCACGGACAAATGGCCATGGGCTTCGGCTTCAGCTCCGTCTGCGAGTCGTGTGTTTCATGAGTTTTTCTTTTTCATTTAATTTCAGCCAGCAGGAACTGCTTTAATTTTGCAGCTCCGAGAGCCTCGGAGTTGTGTCCAGGTCTGGGCCACAGTCCGTGCATTGCCTCGATGCCTGCATTTGTCAGAGGGCGGAGAGAGGGCTGCAATCAACTTGTCAGCAGCCCAGACTTCTTCCTCCTTTGGCCGAATCTCATTATGCAATTTTCATGAGGTCATTGAGGCTGCCAGATTTATATATTTTGCCGAATTAAGCAAGCAATGAGGTAAGAGTTGAGTGTTTCGATCACGAAATACCTTGATTGAAAGTTTAAAAAAAATTAATGGATACAAATGTGATGAGTACAAAGGAGTGGATCAATATCATAACTTTTATTGTTTGAAATTTGTTAATGAATAATGGTTTGCCACGAACAGTTTTCACGTGCTCAGAAAAGAATAATTTGGTGTTATTATTATGGATCTAATAATGTTGACATTACTACACATAATAACGTATACCTTATGAGTTCTCTGGAAACCAGGTAAAGGCAGCTTAACAAAGGATTTAAAATCGCATACTTTCACTGGGAAATTTCAGCTGCATACTGACAGGCGATGGCCTAAGGCCTTGGCTTCATCTGTCCCCATTCGCTGAATTATATTCAGGGTTTTGAGAGCAATTTGGCGAAAGTGCATGTTTTTGCAGCTTGAAACAAAATAGTCCTGTAATAGGGTCGAGAGAGAGTGGCTTGACAGAAACTATTTTGGTTAAAGTGATCTCGCACAAAAAAAAGATAAGGGGGATAAAAACACACACCTCTTTTTGTTCGCCATCATTGTGGAAGTGAAACTGCCTGACAGTTTTTCTTTGTTCCTTTATCTTTATGCTGGCAAAATTAATGCAACGCATTAAGAGAAATATTGCAGCAGCAGCAGCGGCGGCGGTGGCAATGGTGGCGACGGAGGAGGTCTTTTTCTCCATTTTTCTCATTTTTACACAGCCCGAGCTTTTCCCAGACATGCACAGAATTTCTTGCATATTTTCACGTTCTGCTCCGCACGCGCTTCTCCCCATCGCCTTCGTCCTTTTATTTTATTTATGCTATCACTGCAACCTGAAATGCTTTAGCCACACACACACTCGCTCATTGCAGGATACTGCCTTTATGTGAAATTTCTTTCCTGCTGCATCTGCTTTTTCCTTCAGAGTTCAGTCGGGCCATAGGACATATGGATGAAGCCTTTAGTAAAATTAAGAAAAATATATAAAAAGACATTCCGGCAAAAGCAGCAGGAGTGGAGGGAGGCGGCGCTCTACGTAAATGAAAAAATAATGCTGGCAAATGCAAAAATAATATCGAGAAATGAGTAAAGGTCCTCTGTCTCTGCTCTGTCACTTGGCTTTTTCGTTGGGAAAACCCCTGAGAAAATATTATGTCAGCAAATCAAATCGATTGTGTGGGAAAACATTAGCCAAACAGTCAAGGGATCCGCTCTGGAGCCAAGTTGCTCCAGAGTAATTCCCAATTAAAAAGCCGTTAATGATGCGTGGCCCCAACACGACCATCGCAACCCCAAAGCCCCGCAACGTGGCTCCCGTAACGCCTCAATGGCAGCCTGATTGAAAACTCAAATGTGCGTCCCGGATCCGCCCTCGTCGTCTGGCTGCTGGGCTCGGCGTTTATTGTTTGTCTTTGACACTGACGTACTCCTTTTTAATTTCGACGGGTTGTCCGCAGACAAACGAGGCATTTCCGTGCCTGATTATCGCTTCTGGTTGGGAATCCACTGGGAGCTAAGACTGGCTGGGAACCGGAGTTCAGCCGAATTGGGCTTAATTATGAGCTGCGAGGAAAATGCGTGGGAAATCGAACGGAGTTCCCTTAGGAGCAGCTGGGGGTAACAGGGGCACTCACCTGTGGTTTCCGTCTGCCGATTTGCATTTACCCGCATCACCAACAGACTTACATTCACTCACTCCTGACGCGGGCTATCCGAGCAGTCATGTCATCGTTTGGGGGCATTTCCATCAGCTGCAAAACCGCGAAATGAATTTAATGAAGAGTTGTATCCCGGTGCCAGGATGCTCACAAAATATCATTTGGCATTGCGATTGCGTGGCCATTTTCACATTTTCAGTTTCCATTTCCATTGGCCTTGGCCCCGCCAAATAGAGAAGAGCTGCTCGCAGGAAGAATTAAGATAAAGTGATGAATATTGATCATAATTAATGAATTACTACATTTTAATTCAACAATCTTAAGCTTATATAGATAGTAAAAATACCTAGTACCTGTCTAGAAATTTAATGTAAATTTATATTTAATTATTTACTTGTAAACCCTTATAAGATCATCTTAAACAAAACATATTTTTATTATTAAAATAAAGAAAATAAAGTGTTACTTGGGACAATTTAAAATCCACAAATGGCCAACACTGCTGCCAACTTTCGACTGCTGACTGTTGGCTGTCGAAAACTAATTAAGAATCGGACTGGACCACGGCCATTGCCATGGCTAATGTGAACGTAACTAATTTTGATGGCCCATTGATTTGTTATGCAGATCACAAACTGCCACGCGAAGCGCATTGGGGACGGCTCTGAATTTTCGAGTCCTGCGGGGCAATTCAGCTCCGTTCGAGTGCATAAATCACATGTTTAACTAATTAAACGAAACGGCATGTAACGGTGTATGTTGGGGTCGGTCAGCTCTTTTTAATGAGTAGACAAAATGCCACCGTAAATGCGGAGCAGGAACGCCCACGAAAGGCGATCATAAAATCTTTGCTGCTCTCCGGTTCCACATGCAGATGCAGTCCCCCCGGGGCAATAATCATAAAAATTGCATATTAAAATTCATTCGGGGGGCGTGAACTGCTTCAGTTTTCCGCTCCTTTCTTTTCCTTTTTCTTTATTTTTTTATTGTGCGACGCCTTTAAAATGTTTATAAATACAGTCAATTTGCCGTCAACTTTTGAACTTGCCACATGTGTTCGGCTTCGGCTTTCGAGCTGTAAAATGTCAAGGGGTCAACGGCAACGGCAACGCGAACGGGAACGGCTCATTATAATGCCGAATAGAGTGAGTGACACTTTTACTAGAGAGCCCACAGATTTGTTCGAATTGGAATTATGTTTTAGCATATTTTGCTGCACCAGCACTATCGCTATGTGCGACATGCATGTCAACGCAATCATTTGACATTTTGACAGGAAATCGGGGAATGGGATCGGGGACAAGGAGCAGGGATCTGGGATCTGGATACAGGGAGCGTGGGTGCCGGAGGCTAGTTCAAGTTGAATGTCGCGCCTGCGTGGCTCAAATTACAAATTAAACAGCGACAAGGTCGAGGTTTTCCATTTCTCTTGGCTAAACAAAATCAAATTACCGCCTGACAAATTTACTTGTTGACTGCGATGAATGCGAGGGAAGAAGAAATCTGCTTTTCTTGACACCTTAGCCTCTGAAATTTTCCTCTTTTGCCGCTTTTCAGTGGCAAATGCAAAGTTCTTTTGACTTATTGCCAAGTTGGCAAAAAACAAAGCATGAGTTCATTTGTTAAGCAAATGTTTTATTTGGCTATCCCTTTGTTTTCCTCTCAGTCGATTGGAAAGCTACCTTTAGGCGGAAAATAATGGTGAATTAATTTCAAATAGTTTGAAGACAAACAAATACAAGCATACAGCTTACCAATAATCCTATTTTGACAGATAATCAACCCCTTCGAACTCTGTTGTATTTATTTATTTATTTGAAGACAGTCCCAAATCACATTCGAGGCGTACACATGATGTCTATGATTGGAAATAAACAAAAGCAATAACCATTTCTTTGCCGCTTGTTACCACAACGAGAATTACCCCAGATAGATGGATGTATATGTGCATCCCTAGCCCCAACCCATCAGCAACTCACTTGATGGAGAATGTGGAGTAAATAAACGCGACCATTTGCAGCATTGTCAAGTGGAAAATCATTGACAAATTTATGAACCCACCCGGCGGCGACACACACTCCATACCGATGTTTACATATATTCCTGTCACGCGGAGAGCGGAAAGCATAAAGTTAAAAATTTCATTAACAAATCGACACCGCACCGTCCTTTTCATTATTCCGCAACAAATAAATTTTATTAAGTACACATTTCCAGTGTGCTTTTCCCCCGCCGCTCGGTTTATTTACGATTTTTCATTAAAGTCATTTGGCTGGCCGCACATAATCCCACCCTCTGCGCCACAGAACTTATGAAGTTGACCAAACATTCGGCTCTCGAGCAGGTCCATTAATGTTGCGGTATATTTGTTGCAGATTGTTTGTAAAGAAAATATTACAGTTTCACTGAATATTTTCCCAGCAGCATCGAATGGCCAAGGACTAATTAATTTAATGCGCTTTAAATACGCAAACTCAACTGTTGGAAAGTGAATCATTCGGGGATTTAATTGAAATCGAAACTTGTCCCAGACAAATCAAAATTCGGCGACAGCAGCGCTGCCCACGCACATGAGAAATTACCTTAAATCTTGGAAAATTAATAATCACCCGGGGAGGAGAGCGTTCGACAGCGGAAACGGCCGAGTGTTTTCCCAAGAAACGTCGCCGCACGTCATCGCCACTCTCATAAACATCAACTCGGATCGGCATCAGGCTGCTACCAGGTCTTTAGGTCTTGGCCAGGAATCACTTGCGCTACACTTGGCCAAATTTATTGAAAAAGTTAGAAAATGTATTAAATTTTAGATAAATATAAAAACATGTTCAATATTATTAAGAACTCAGAATTGGTTATTTTATCATTATTTCTAAATATTAGGTACAATTTATAATCCCTTACTAATACACAAAATGTGCTGGTATTTCCAGACTAAAATCAAATAAATCTACAATATTATTATCCCTTTTGGATGCTTTTTTTCCTCCCAGTGCACTGACGCCAAAAAGTATGGCCAAAATCGACTAATTTTAACAATGATGTAACTTGTCGCAATCGGGGCGACAACAAAGGCAGCGGCCACACAATTTTGGCCACGAGCCCAATCTTTTGGCCAGCCCTGCGACCGATTCGCAAATGACAAGCGCGCAAGTGGCAGGAATTGTGTGTTAAACGTTTCTGAATTGACGTGACGCGACCGGGCCGAGAGCAGAACCTCCTCCTCGACCAGGCGGCCACCCTCAGACCCCAACACCATCCCAACCGATGCCTTCCCATCCGGGTGAACGTGCGCCAAAGCGCGACGCTTGCCAAAAATCATAAAAAATATATGGCGATTATAGGGGAGAGATGGCATCATTTAATGATAAAGTGCCGAGTGCGGCTGGAAAGGGAAATAAACTATAGATATATGTAGGAGATAGAAAGGGAAAAACTGTCACTGACTCATGCTTCGGCAATGTCACTATGGCCAGTGGCAAGGACCTAGGACAATGCTCGCTTAGCGGAGGGAAGCAAATAGTTTCGCAATTGCACTTCTGTGGCGTAAATTAAAAACATATTGTCAGGCATTAGCGGATGCAGAACAAAGTGCTAAAAATAGTCCAAGAGAGCGATATGCACATCAAAATGCACTCTGGATGCTGGATCGTGTGTGCCTTCCTATTTGTCGCAAATGGTAAATGAGTTGCCTTAATAAATTTAGCCCATGCTCTCAGTACTCGTGTATAGAGTACAGTACTTACGCCCGCCTGGCAAGGAAACAGAAAAAAATCGACAAAAAAAAGGCTAAAAACGAGTAAAATTATGTGGCAATAAAAAATAGTGCTAAAACATTCGACAGGCCTAGCGGCAGCAACAACGGCAGCATTGCAGCGCATCGCACACTTGCACACCATGTGTGCATCGCCAAGATCGCTGGAAATGTGCGGGGAAGTGTGTAACTGGGTGGAGGAAGAGGATCTGAGATCAGATCGGATCTGGGCGGAGCACCGAGCAGCGACACTGCCACGGTCAAGTGCACTGTGGAAAATGCAAGGGATGATGGTCTGCAAGATACTTAATCATTATGATTAAATTAATCTAAATTTAAATCTAAATATGGAAAATATTATTCATTCAATATAATATAAAACAAAATCTGCAACAAATATATCTTTTTTAAACTGCAAATATATATTTTATTTTCAATCAAAGATCAATAGATATCGTAAAATAAAGCCCGTTTACTTTCAGTGGTAAATATAGAAATATATCTCTAGTTGCTTTCTCATTAATTTTTAAATTATTTTCCATTAAAAAATGGATTCAAATAATATAACTTAATCATAGAAAAATCCCTTGGTAACTTTTTCAGGCTCCATGGATTGTTCAACTCGATTTCGTTGTAAGGCTCCTCGCATTTTCCACATGGCACTCGCGGCACAGCTCACGCATAATTTCTAAACACAAACATAAACCTAAAATAACAATATTAACAAGAACAACAACAACAACCACATCAGCGGTACTGAGACAAAACGAAGAAAAGTACAACTATAATATAGAGGGACGATCGGAAAATCGGTGGGGGGAGGGGTGAGGAAGGAACGCCGCCAACTGAGGCAGCATCAGAAGCGGCAGCACATGTGCGTGCCAAAGGCAGGAAAATCGAGCAGCAGCCACGACATCAGCAACCAGTGCTGAAAGGTTGTCCTTTTTACAGGCTGATCTATGTTTTGTTTTAATGAAAATTAATATTATTATAGCTATTTTAATTCCTTAAAAATTAAAACCTATTGGAAATTTTAGGGAATTAAAGGGATATATCTATAAAAAATGCAAATGCTTCAATCGTTGCTAATTAGAAGTCAAGGAAGTACTTTTATTTATTTTACTTTTATACAATTTTATCTGTATGAAAATGTAAATTAAAATTGTATTTTAATTTATTTCTTTAAAAAAAAAACAATAAAATCGTTATATATACATTTAGAGGAAAAGCGCCGGTAAAATTATTTATATATGTTAAAAAGTAAATCTTGAATGCATTTCTTTGTAAATGTTGTCATATTTTAAATGATTTCGTGACTGTGTGCATTTTTTTTGTAGTCACCACTTGCAGCTACATCAACAGCAGCAGAGACTACACCGACGCAGGCAGAGTGTCGCAGCGGCAGAGACACACATCAGCATCACCCTCAGCATCGGCAGCAGGATCCAACGCTTTACTCTGCTCCCGTAGCCGTGGAATATCCGACAATCACGTTCCGGACATTTAAATATGGTGCGGCGGCAGTGCTCCGGCTTATTGTCAGCTAGATCGCGGTGGCGTGAACATCACACAGCAAGTGCCAGCCACTAATGAGAACTGAATCACGTCGGCCGAGATTTGAACTAGAAAAGTATAGAAAACTCTTCGGTTTGCGTGTGTGTTGCGGTTCCCTGTGTGTGTTCCCTGGGATTTCCCGCGTTCAGTGGCCGTAAAAAAAAATTGGCAACCTTCCCAACAAAAAAACTTAACCGAGCGCTAGACAACTGCCGGAAATGCGAAAGTGAAAGCGACCGGCCAAGAAGAACAGACAGCAAATCACCAGAGACCCATAACATGTCATCCACGCTGAAGAGCCTAGCCAGCCAGGGCGGCGGCGGCATGTACGTCAAGACGGCGGATCTCGGCGGTATCTCTGGCAAGGAGCTCCCAAGCAGCTGCTACGGCGGCGGCTTCATGTCGCCCCCGCTTAGTGCGAAGATAGCGACCGGCGATTCGGACCGGGACATCTTCCGTGTGCCGGCAAAGGTGGAATCAGGAGGACACAATAACTTTGCCGCCGGCGAGCTTCAATTCCCAGACTTTTCACACCTCTGCTTCGCCGCCGAGACACCCAACTCAGTGTTCAGTGACTGCCACGCCTACTTGAGCCAGGATCAGCAGCAGGACTCTGACCAGGATCATGATCAGGACGACATAGTGTGCGCGGCTGCAGGTAACACGAGCATCCCATACCAGCAGGGTCAGTACACGCAGCTTAACCGCGAGGATATCTTCCGCTTTGAGCCGGAGGACATAGCCCGGCTCACGGGAGAATCCGACTTGCCGGGTCTGCTGCCAGCCCCACAGACTCCGTACACACCGTACACCCCGTACACACCTTACACGCCCTGCAGCGCCCAGAACAGCCAGCCGACGGCAGCAAGCGACTCCGTCAATCTGGATATTGATTACTTTAATTATGACGAGATTAATTGCCAATCGAAAAACCAATCTCCGTGCTCATCACCGCCGCTAGATGCCTGGCTGAACTTCAATCTTGGCGAGATATCGGCGGCCGCATCGAGTGCCTCGCCCAAGCTGGGTAACGTGTTCGAGGAGTATGTCAAAGAGGAGCAAGAGCCCTCGCCCACCAAGCTGCCGTCGATGAACTCCACATTCGGGACCCCCAAATGCATTCCCATGTGCGCCAGCAACTACGAGGACTACTCCAATCTGTACCAGGGATCGGCCTACACCATTGAGAACTACCAGCACAATCTGGCGCAATCCGTGGAGAAGCCCAACCGGGAGCACAAGGAAATTTGGACCATTGATGAGCTGGACGAACTGGTTTTGGGCGAACAGCAGCAGCAATTCCAACAACATCAACTGCAGCAACAAGAGCAACAAATGCCACATCAGCAACTACCAGAAATGCAATGTCAAAAGACCAATAACCAGGACCTGACTAATTACATGGCGGATGATTTAATCAAGGAGGAAGAATATCGCAATTTGGACAGCGAAGATGAGGAAAACTACCCCGAAGAGGACGATGATTTGGATAACGAGGTGTTTGCCCTGCCGGCGGAGTTGGATTCAAAGACGAATTCAGCTTGTTGTGATCCCGAAGCGGAGACGGAGGCTGAGCAAGTGCCGTTGATCTGCCGCTGGACGGGATGTGATGAGGAGTTCCCGCATCAGCAGGCCTTTGTGGAACACATCGAGAAGTGTCACGTGGACGTGAGGAAGGGCGAGGACTTCTCCTGCTTCTGGCTGGACTGTCCCAGGCGCTACAAGCCCTTTAATGCCCGCTACAAGCTGCTCATTCACATGCGAGTCCACAGCGGCGAGAAGCCCAACAAATGTCCGGTAAGGAATCGATTTAACCCCATTTCTATATATGTAGGATTATGAATTGAAGAAGAAATAGCTAGAAGTCAAGAAGCTTACACTTAAAATATTAAAATATTTTTGATCAACAAGATTAAGTAACAGTTTCTTTTAAGTATAATTTATTATACAAAATCCATTTTCCAAGAAAAGACAGTCCAGAAAATGTATTTTAAAGCCTTTCCTGAACAAATAGCAACTTGTTATTGACTCACTTTTCTTTCTCTGTGGGCCAACCTTTCAAATCCCTCATCGAATATCATTTTTCAAAATCAAACAATAGATTTCGATTTGCCTTGCTTTGGCCAACAGCTGCTACATTTGTTTATGTGGGGCGACTGTGCGTCCAAACAAGACTTTGCCCGTGGAGCACCGAACGGAGCCCATTTGGTGTTTTAGTTTCCCTTTTCTGTTTGTATCATGCACGTGTTGACATTTGATGCGGCAGCGCTCGGATGATGAATTGTGCGGCGCAGGGCAATCACAGAAATTGACAGGACGAGAGCTGCGAGCTGCGACTGAAAGTCCACTTGAAATAGAGTTGCTGGTAATGTTATTAGGGCACACACTATATCTTCTACATCGGCGGCCGGCCATCCCGCATGCTCTTTCATTTTGATTTTTGAGTAATTGATGGATCCCTGCTTGTTTTTCCAATGCCAAAGACGAAACTCCCACTCCTCCGGCCAAGGGAAGTGTCATCAGTTTGCCCCACTGCCTCTGCCATTACACTTGTTTCGTTTCTGTCGCAAAAGGTGTAATTTGCCCTTTCAGGTGTCCGAGTGGGGGCCCAGGTCTTGTGTGACACCTGCGGGCAGCGGCAGCATCTGCAACATCTGTTGCGAGGTCACAATTTTATGCGTCCTTCCAGCACTTCCTTTCGCAATTTCTCAGTCCCATCAGGCCCATCTACCCTATGGTAATTGCAATTTTCGATGACACCCTCTCTTTTTTTTTGTTTTTCCCTTACAGTTTCCCGGCTGCAATAAAGCATTTTCGCGTTTGGAAAATTTGAAAATTCATCAGCGCTCGCACACGGGAGAGCGGCCTTATGGCTGTCAGTATAAAGGCTGCCTCAAAGCGTTCAGCAATAGTTCGGATCGGGCGAAACATCAAAGGACGCACTATGACACGGTGAGTACCCGTCCTTATATTGGAATATGCGTGTGTGTGGGTTGTGCGAGGTGTGTATGTGTGTGTGGGGCAAGCAATTTGCAATGCGTGTCAAAAGGAAATTGAAGAGCTCGCGGCTGCAGCGACGGCAGCGAAGTATGCCCAGCTGGGTCCTGGAGAGCGCACAGAGCGGCTTTAAGATTTAATGGCTGCCAAGGCGCTTAGGGGCCCAGCTTGCAGTCGCTCGGAAAGACCAGGGATTTCTGTTGCTCCATCCACTGTTGCTGCTGCTGCTGCTACGGCTGCCAGGATGACATGTGCACATTTCGCATTTCGCTGCCTGAGTGATTTATAGTTTTGCCTGTGTGCTGTATCTGTGAGACCGTGGTCCGATGGCAAAAGTAAGAGCAGCCGTAGCAGGAGCAACTAAAACAGCAGCAGCAACTGCAACAGCAGCCGCGTCAGCGCGTACAACAGACTGAAAAAAGGTCAAAACAGCTGGAAAGGCCACCAATTCAGCCAGCAGCAATGGCAACAGCAGTAGCAGCAGCAACACAACACAACAGCACAACCAGCAGCAGGCAAATCGAATAAACTAAACGAGTTACTTTCCTGGCCTCGCGGAAAGGGCGGTTGACAGGGCCTGGGAGATGGGGCGAGAGAGGGTAGCCAATCAGGATCACAAAGGATGCAATGTGTGCTGGGTTGGCGCTCAACCCGTGCTACCATTGATGCACTTTGAAAAATGAGAAGCTAAAAATGTTAAAAGCATTTAAGCGGTTTTATTTTGTTCAGAAATAGAGATCTCCATTATTTTCTATCATTGAACATAAACAAAAATGATTGAGTTTTAGAAATAAATAAATAAACATAGAAAAATAAAATCGAATTCTTTTAAAAATGACAATCGTTCATTAGAAGAAACCTTTAAATACCTTTTCTTACAGTTCTTGCAAGTAAATATACTATAAAACATTTAAATATAAATAATATCCAATAATATCCAATTCCAATCGGTTTTCTAAAAAAGATTAATAAAATATATGCTCTACAAAATTGAGGGAACATTTTAAACTCTTAAATTATTTTGTCGCAGTGCCTGGCTTTTGCCGTTGTCGCTTTCGGCTCGCGGCTGCTGGCTGGCCAGAATAAACAAAATGCAGCATGACATTTCAAAACGATTTGACTTGGCAAATATGCTGGCCCTCCGTTCCAGCTGTTATGTGGGTGTGCGTGTGTGGGTGGGTGTGTGTATTTCAGTGAGTTAGGACGCGCCTGCGAGGCGTGGGCGAAATCAATTGCATAGTTGTAAGCGGCGGCACTGAGCCGCTGCGGTTTCCATCGAAGCTGGGTCAATACTAACGCATCACTCTCCCTATTCTCTTCGCTCCATTGAAACAGAAACCCTATGCCTGCCAGCTGCCCGGCTGCACCAAGCGCTACACGGATCCCTCCAGCCTACGCAAACATGTCAAGAACCACGCGCTGCGCAACGCCAACGGACAGCTGCGTCGCAAGTCAGCCGGAGGAACCACGGTTGCGGCCGCAGGCGCCAGCGGAAGAAGGACGGCCAAAACCCGTCGCCACTCGGAGTCGGCCCTGGCACAAGTTCAGGTCCAGGTGCAGCAGTCAGGAGCACCAGCTAGTGGTGGTGCTTCAGGGGTGCCAGGTGCAACGGGGGAACAGCGCCAGCATCGCAGCAATAGCTGCAGCGAAGCTTTGCTGCAGACAGACCGCAATGGCTGCGCCACTGGCGTGCCAGCTAATAACAATTCAATGAACTTTAATGAGTTGTCAAATTGCATTGTCATCATTGAGCACAATCGGAATGGGCCAACAACAACGATGGCAACCGCAGCACCAGCACCAGCAGCAACAGCAGCAACATATGGCATCTATGATGGCGGCAACAACATGGCGTCCGCACCGGAAACGGATGCGCTGAGCGTTTGCAGCAGCGGCAGCCACAACAATTACAATGGCTACGACGGCCATGGAAATATTAATCAATTAAGCGAACTCGAACAATTGCTGACGACGCCAAATGGCGTCTGCAAGCAGATTCCGGCTGCTAATGGGATTAGCTCCGCCACCATCACCGCCGGCAACTGCAGCTCCAGCAGCAACGGCAATGGCAAATGCCAATTGAACGAGTTTGTGTCGTTCGAGTACGTGACGAAATATCTCGCGGATGTGTACGAGCAGCCATCCGGCGCACAGCGGCCCAAGAGCCCCAGTCCTGCGGCTAATTTCCATTTGCAGCCCGAGTTCGACAACAACTTCGACATGCTGGACTTCCAGCAGTTCATATAAATCGATCTATTTTAGTTTCTAGTTTTAAGCGAATGAAAACCCACCAAGGAAAGTCAGTGAATTCAGCAAGTCCAAAGATCTCAGTGCCTGAGCCCTTATAAGAATGCCTACCATTAAGTAAGACATTGCCTGTAAATAGACAATTACTAATTAAGAAATCCTAGGTTAAGTGTATGAAAGAAACGTTCCTGAATTGTATGTTGATCCAGTGATTAGCCGTGTCTTCCATCTGCCCACCCTTCCTGCCACAAAAAGTGAATCATAAACTTAATTAGAATAGACTCGGTTAAGTGCTATCTGTAATTGCTTCGTTAAAGTTTGTCAGCATTGCGCATTGACCATAATAAATAATTGTATTTGCATAATTTCTTCTTACAAAACTGCATTTGAATATTTCATTTGATTTAAATATTCATATTAATTACTTGGCTGGATAGAGCAAAAAAAAGAGGTAATGAAAAGATTGCGGGAAAAGTTAATGAATTGGATTAAAAAAGATTTAATGTAATGTCATAAAAATGGTAGGTAGGTGTTGAATTGCAGCCACAATACTATATATATATATATATATATATATACTATATATACGTAAGAGCAAAACATTTTCAAAGAACATGAGCTTAATGAAATTTTTTGAAATTTGTATTCAGATTTATCCCCTTAAGAAGAAATGAGTATGAAAATCAGATATAAATCCCCCGCTGAATACATAATACCCGGTAATGCATTCTTTTCCGATTAAATATCTCACACCTGGTCCTGTCCGCAGGACTCGATGCCGAGGGACGTGCACAACATGTTGGGATTTCCGTTTCATGTTTGGTCATCTGACTTCACTTAATTGCTGTGCATTCAAAAAATAATTTACAGCGCTTACAACGGGCGCGATGGTCACACACACATATTTATATAGTTAATTTATTATTCGCATTTAACACATTCTCAGTTTTCCATTTATTTGTTTACATATATCGAATTAATTTGCACCGCATATAAAATTCATAAAAATCGGCTTATGTCTTTAATTAATTTGCGTTGAGGTCAAGCACAGATTTCGCTGTGAATCGATGGAAACAGGAGTGTTGCATCCAGCTGACTTTCGACTAATTTGATTTAATGGAACGCGAGAGTCTGTCTGCTTGCTCAGTAATGACCAAATTAAGCGTTAAACCTTGACAAACCTGGCTGGCCACCATCTGTGCTGCACTGCCGATGCAATTTTAGTGACTTAATAAGGCCCGAATGGCCTCTTTCGTTAACTGGCTGGAAATGGCTATGGTCATGGTACACAGCGGGCTGTTAATGTGTAAACAACTGCCCACATATCAATGGGCACGGGGCGGATGCGAAATGCAGAGGCAGTGGCTGGGGCAGAGTCAGTGGAGGAAGCGGAGGCGGAGGCAGTCAGGCAAAAATAAAGTGGCCAGAAGCATAACCCCGTTAAATGAGCAGTTAACATTGCCCGTTATGAACTTTAATATTAATAACCATTTATGCTTATGACAGACAATGAAAGCCGAACCCAACCCCCGCCTCCTGCGTTTCTGTTTTCGCTGTTAAACTACAGCCCTAAAATGCTTAGGGCGGGTTTGGGGCTTTTGGGGTGGCTGCACTGGCCTGCCGGGGTCTGCACATGCATTTAAAAATGCTGCAAGTACGCCAGTTAATATGCAGCCCGACATGGTCTTCATTACAGGCCGCAAACACAGACAGAGAAACACATATAGTATATATACATATACGCGGCACAACAGGGACAGCAGCAGGACAACAAAATAAACAACAAAAATGTAAAGCAATTAAAAGCAGCCTGGCAGAACACAACGGAATATCCCACATAAAACATGAGCAAAGGCATGATTTTGACTTTTTTGCTTGCTTACTTCCTAGTCTTCCGCCCCAACTACCAAATAATTTTGGATAGCCTCAAGGAATCGCCTGGAAAATACCCATTTTTTAAGGATCACACTTAGTTGGATCCAAGGAACTATCTATTGCTATAAAAATATTATTATTTTAAATTTAACAATTTATTTTTCAGTGCTAGGATATACCGGAAGGCCTTAAAATCCACATATTCCATAACATCCTCCATTACTGGTCATCTGAATGAGTGCAGACTGCCTGCTGAGGGCTACAAGTGGCCATTGGCTCTCTCGGTCAGGATTTTCAGCTGAACTCAAAATGCATTTTTTGCTTTTAGGATTAAAGGGCAGGGCAGAAATTGTGGTGCGGCCAGTACACGCTAAATATTTACAAGCTCAACGAAAACATCGGCAAACAAAAAGCACAGACAGAGATCGGCGGGGGCGTTGGAGTTTTATGAAAATGGCCATCGCCCCAGCCCGCATGTGGTGGAGTAATTGTTATGCTAAAGTCGGGCTCACAATTTATTTTTGTTAATCAGCAAACGCCCCATTACGGGCGGGTGCCACGCCCCCCGTGCAGAACCACGCGTGGCAAGTGGCAACAATTCGACAATTATGTGGCATTGCCATTGCAGCCTTTGCGCTGCCGTTCGTTTTTATTTTAATTAAAAACTCCCCCTAGAGCCGGGAGGGATGCAAAAAGCGAACAGGTTCGCAGGTTCTCACACCTGCAGGCAGCCCAGGACCAGGACCAGGACCAGTAGACCCAACCATGTGTTAGAATTTTTGATATTTATGGGCCGCCACGCCGTGTTGGTCGAGGGGTGGGCACGAGGATATGGCCAAAGGCCAGTGCAAAGTTACAGTCCGATAAGCATCTGCACCCTCCCAGATTTTCGGTGCGTTGCGACGGTTTTTAGCCTCGGTTCGGTTTGGCTCGCAATTATGCAAATCGAAAGATCGCCACACAGCGATATCCTAAAATTCCATGCATTTACAATTTTCTAATCAATGGAATTTTAATTTTAATTTCCAAGGCTGCCGCCCCGCGAACTGCGGTGCGATGGCGATGGTGTGGCAATGTATCTTTGTGGTCTGCAAATTACTGGCTCCAAAAAAAGTGGTTTCGTTTCGGTGGAGCACAGAATCAAGGGTAAATCCTTTTCCCGGGCTTTCGATTAAGGCCTTTCTGTTCGATGTTTCAATTAAATCAATCCCAGTGTGAAATGTGTCACTCAAATGTCGCCTGCGAATCGTTTTGTTGCCTATTTACAAGCGCTGACCATGCGATGCGACCGCGAGGGCGAGTGCGAATGCAATTCATATTCATTTTAATTTAATCAGGCTCTTGCGACGTCGCTCAACCATAATTAAGTTTCTTTCCAGGGGCCAGAAGCTCTGCGTGCGCTCTCGAATGAAAACAAAAAAGCATATACACATATTTTTTAATGGGAAAAAATTGAATAAATCAGACGGAAATGCACCATATTTTACAGTGCGCCTCCGCAGTGCGACTAATGCAATAAACGACGGCTATAGCACGTTTTTAAATATTCAATTAAATAAATAATTTTCATATCAAAATCCCCGCGTCCGCTGGCGAATGCGATTTTAAATATGGAAATACTTTGCACGCAGATTGGTTGCATATTGCAGGCGGCATTTAACGCCGGGGCAGCTCCGGGGCTCGGCTCGTCAAAGTTTCCAGTCATCTGGTGCGGCACAAGAGATGCACACACACACACACATGAATCATGGCCGGGTTGCCGAAAGTTTTCCCTCGGAGTAATTAGAGGACTTAGTCCTTTGCCAGGGGGCCACTGTCTGACTGCTTAAAATGCTCTTTTGGCGTTAAATTTATGACAACCGCACATGTTGTTTGCAGCTAAAAAACAATAACAATAACAGCCACCAAGGGCGTGCAGCAACAAAGGACTGGGGCTCGAGTCCTCGAGGCTCCGCCTTGCCTTGCAAAATGCTCGTTAGAAAGTTTCTAAGGTTGCGGCCGCACACGGAACAGCTGCGCCGCCAAAAAGGGAAGGATTCTTCAAATTGTTGCACGCTTTCCTTCGCTTTGGGGCGGTCACAATGTTGCTAAGCGTGTATATAGTATAGACACGTGTAGAGACTGCTCCTGCGGCGGGCTGATAAGCTGCACTTGGAGAAATAGTATACTAAAGTGAGGAAATAATAGTATTTAAATAAAAATTAATAAATCTTTATAAACCAATAATATCACTTGAATATCTATAAATATTAAAAGTACTAATCGTCTATTTTTTATATATTTTTTTCACTGCCCTTGCGCGCATTCTCATACGCCGTGGTGTACACTGACGTGACCTCCGCTGGTGCGGCAACTGCTCGACTGGCAAGTGGGAGTGGCAGCGAAATTCGGTCCAAAGTGAATTTATTGTTTTGGCCATTACCACTTAGCCGAGCCCGAAAACTTGCCCCAAAGTGCCGTTTATTCTGATGCAAGCCGAGAACTTAAGCTGGCGCTGCCCCAGGATGCAAATTGAAAGCTCACAATGTCGAGGAGCGATGCTTTAATAATTGAAGTCCCGTGTTATCCAAGGTTAATTGCACTCGATAATGAGTGCTTCACATTAATTAAAGAACCAATAGATCGCTTCGGGTTTCCCCGCTCTTCAAATTATGCAGGCAACGACACTTGTCGCGGTCCTCGCAACGCTTTCTTTTGCCAGCAACTGCGAAATTAATTGCAATGCGCCACGGCGCGTTCCACGTGGAGGAGCACTTGTTACGGCTGCCATTAGCGGTGCCATCATCGACCCTCGAAATCGCTGTAATTTCCAATAGATAATGAAATGCAATTAGAAAGTGTGTGGCCCACACAAGGCTCCGGCAAGACGAGAGTAAAGTGCAACAATAACAGCAATTTAAACTGGTTTCCCAGCAGCCGCCGACTGCATAATGGCGCATAGAAGTTTGTAATTAAAGTTTGCCGAGGCAGCCAGGTGACGTCGCCACGGGACACCGAGCACAATGCAGCAGGAGCAGCACCAGCAGCAGTGGCAGCAGCAAATCAATTTCCGCATCGGACTCGCAACCGGACCTAGTCCGGATACGGACTTGGTCTTCGCCCGGACTAGCTCTTTGTCCGAGCGATCAACAATGCAGAAAATAAAATTCAATTAACGCGCTTAAATTAAACTGCCACTTCCTGTTTTGATGACATTTTCCTAGCAGCCAGCCGGAGCAGCGGGTGGCATATGCCTGGATAAGAATGGCCTGCGGTTGGACATTGGAGGAGGAGGAAGAGGAGGTGGAGGAGGAGAAGGCTAAAGGAACTGAAGGAGCTCCAGTTAACGCCTGTTGCTGGCGTTGTTTACTACCAGCTTGCATCAATATTAAATGGTAAATGGCCGCCATAATGGACGTCCAACTGCGGCTGTCATTATGGTTGCCGTTGGTTGATGATTCCGTTCCAGAGACGCCTTTGGGTTCCCTATCTGGCCTCTGGACCAGGCCCGTCAGGATGACAAATAAAGCTCATTACGCACTTGTCCAGCAGCCTTCACTTTGCTCCTGATTGACCCGCAGCTGCGGTTGGCGGCTGCGCCTGCAGTCATAACTGGAAAAGATGCACTGGAAAATCCGTCAAGCGAATGCAAACACTTGGAATTATTTATAAAAGCCATCATGAATAAAAATTTTCACAGCCTAAGACCTTTTTATTTCCATTTTGTATGTTCAAACTTTTATTTCTCCCGCTCGTTAATGTATAATAGTGTCATCCCTTTCAACTCTTTCCAAAGTAAAGATGCACATTATTTCTGTCTGTGAGAGTCTAAAACATGCATCTATCAAATAGCTCTGACATTGCGGACTGCCCGGCTTCATTATCGAGCTGCCCCAGTCTGACGCCAAATGACACAAAGTCATTGAAGCGTTCAGTAGTGATTAAATTAAAACTTAACTCGGCATCCCCGGAGGAACTCTTGGCTGCAGTTCACTGAGTGACAGAGTGCACCAGCTCCGGACCAACTTCTTTGCATCTCCATCTCGGCCTTTGTCCGGAGCTGAAAGCCATTCAATTCTTTTGCGTAGTTCGTTTCTTCTCGCGATAAGCAACTTTGGCAAAGCAACTGGCATTTCATTTAATTAGTAAGGGTCTCCAGCAGCAGTCGGAGTATGAGTAGGGGGAAGTAGGGGGAGGAGGAGGCGGCGGCGAGGCATGGCTCCGGCTGATAAGAGGATGCCGCTGATTGAGAGATGCTGGGGCTCAAAGCAATCGAAAAGCGGATTTATAGCAGCAGTTCTGATGCAGCGCCTGCCCCTCACCCGGTGGGTCCATCTCACAGGGACAGCGGCAGAGCGCGGACACCGAGGTCGGCTTAGCCGGGACAACATCAACATGTTCCGGCAGTTCTAGGCAAGGATTGGCAGGCGATGCGGAATGTGCGCTGACAGGCGGAGGCGGCTGCTCCTCCAGAGCGGGGCTGTGACTGCTGTCCAATTCTGATTGCGAGACTTCGTCGACGCCCTCGGCGCTGGGCTCAACTCCTTCGCGTCGTAAATCATTCGCAGGCTCCGCATTCCTGTTAGGCGGGGCGTCCATAGTTGTCGCTCGGATTTCGTTGGTTTGCCTGCGGCTATCTCTGGAACTGGTCCGCAGCAGGGTGGCCGCATTCGAGGGCGAGAGATTGTCCATGGAGTAGGCGCAGCCCTCGAGCAGCTTGGTCAGGAACCTATTCGTTGGCAAAACCGGCTTGCGTTTCCGCCAAGTGTCCTGCCCCGTTAGCCGGGCTGTCCTTTCAGCCAGCGTGGGGCCGGGGATAGGTCGTGTGATCCCCGCGAAAAGCTTCTGTCGCAGCTTATTCTCCTGGCGACACATCTCGAAGGCATTGACAATGGTCAGGTAAATCTGCTCTGCCAATAAGGCCCGGCTTGGCGTATAAAAGTCCCGGCAGACGGGACATCGCTCGGAGCGAATGCGACAGTCCACGCAGACGAGGTGCCCGTTCTGGCATTGCATTGCAGGCGGAGCAATGGTGATGCTGCATACAGGACACTCAATCAGCCGCAGGATGCTCTCCAGGACGAGGGAGAGGCGACGCAGGCTGGTGGGCATGGGGGCGCAGCAGATGCTCTAAGGGGATTCGAGCAACAAAAGGTCACAAGGTTAGTTATAGAGCCACAACAAGGCCTTGTTATTTGAATTTAATATTTAAATATTAGTTCCTTACGTTCTTATCGCAGTCCTTTTCACAAATACTATTCCAGCAAAGCATTGTAACGCAATCCTCTTGGCTCTTCACAATTTGTGCGACCTCTGCTACTTTTAAGCCCAGGACATCGTTTCCGTTGACCTGTAATTAAAGTTTTACTGGTAACTTGACCACTATAACGCAGTTCATTTAACGTTAAACTCATAAAGTTAACCTTAACACAGTTATTTAAACTATAAAAAGTGTCGAAAAAGCACTAAAAAGATAAATGTTTAGTTAAATCGTCGTATTACAGTGCTTGCTGGCGGTTGCACTGCTTGCCGATGTTAATCATACGCCCTGTTGCCCACAGAAGCTGTTAACCGATGAAGTTGATAACAGAAGCTGTTAACCGGCTGCAAGTCGCTTGCTTTTGTTTATTTTAATTGTTTACTTAGCGCTAATTAATCTTTTTCTCGACTTTGGCTCTTTGCTAACAACATTCGAGTATTGTCATTAGTTCTGGATCGTCTAGGTCGGGTTCTGCCTGCACCAACTGTTTCTAACTCCACAACATGTGTTCTACCCCCACTCATCATTCGTAAAAAAGTACTGAATAAAGACGATTAAAGCAATTAAGTTTATTGCATTGCTATTTTAAGCAGGCTATATCCACTAAGAACAAAAAGTTAAAGTCCGGGACTCGATCTACAGTCAAACTACCATAGCTCCCAACTCTGCTAAGGCAACATATTTCGTAACTCGATCTTAACGAATTTTGGATTTCCATAAAACTCGTTTCTCCATAGTTCAAATAAATACCATATGACAATCAACTTTCAGCTTAATTATTTTTTGTTTACCAAAAGAACGAAGTTTTGAAAAATATATGGAAAATATTAATAGCAGTCTTAGCATTCTTTCAGTTATACTTAAATAGTTTTTCCTGTAACTCCATCCCAAATGTTATTATGCATAAAATGTTCTTTAGTTATGGCTGGCAGAGTCACTATGCATTTGTATATCCCCGCCGACTCTTTGCAGTTGTGGCAAGTACCATGTATAGGTAATCCAATGCAGCAGTACTCAGTACGCGGTACTCGTACTCACCTCCAGAACACAATCGCCGGGCCTGAGGCCGCAGAGTGCGGCAGGTGTGCCAGCTGCCACTTCGCATACCTGTCAGTGGTGTGGGATATCGCATTAGCGGGATGGGGGCAACAAGCTGCCTACTTTGTTACCCAGGGATAGGGGTCCCATTTGCTGCGGGTCAGATGGAATCCGTAGTGGTCGATGCCAGGCGCCGCCCGGGGAATCCTTAGCAGGCGCACCGACGAGGTGGCTCCGTCTCCATCTCCAGCTTCTCCGGATTCGACGGGACGCGTTGCCTGAAATCCTCTTGATGATTTTCTCATTGTGTGTCGCGCGGATGGGAACCGACAAAATTAAATACCGCTGGCAAGAAACGTGCTCCACGGGCGCTCTCGCTTGGCAAACTGTTTTCGTGTGTGTTTTATTTTCGAGCTCGCAGCGCCGTCACTTTGTATGAAAAGTTGCCGAGCGCCGATAGCGAAGCTCAGCGCTTTGGGCCGACGCAATAGGCAACGACAAACATTTTGGCCTCAGCTTTTGGCCGCGTTTACAGCTCAGAGCTCGCAGCAGCCTCACCTATCGACCCCGCGCCCCTCGGCCACATTGGGCCATCCGCTGTCCGCTATCCGCGATCTGTCTTGATCTGAGCTGCGTTGTAAGTTGTCGGCGCCAAAATGTGGCTACGACCAGGGCCAGATTCAGTTGTGGGCATGGAACTCAGGCATGAGCGCTCGCTAAGTAAATATTTGAACTCTGCCACGGAGTGGGTTCCGTCACTGGCTGTTTTCGAAGCGCTTTATATAGTCACAGGTTTACGTCAGTAGAGGGAACATAAACAAAGAAATATTTAAAGATTCTCAACCTAATTTCGAAAATAATTTAAGAAATAATTCAAATTGAAAGAAAAGTAATTCAAATTATAAGAAAACCCGGAATTAAAATTGGCCTGACACTACTAAATTTAAATAGAAACTAACTCAAGTAATTATTTAAGAAATAATTCAAAATGAAAGAAAGTATTTCAAATTATAAGAAAACCCCGAGTTAAAACTGGCCTGGAATTACTAATTTTAAATATAAAACCAACTCAAGTGATTATTTAAGAAATAATTTAAAATGAAAGAAAAGTAATTGCAATTATAAGAAAACCCGATATTAATATTGGCCTGACACTACTAATTTTAAATAGAAACTAACTCATGTGATTATTAAGAAATAAATCAAATTGAAAGAAAAGTAATTGCAAATATAATATAAGGAAACCCGGGGCTAAAATTGTTCTGACACTACTAATTTTAAATAGTATTTAATTAGTAATTAAATAGTATATAATTTCACATTTAGCACATCTTAAAGCACCCATAAATCATACAATATTTCATCTATCATCATAGATGCTTTACATCTTTACTCTGTATTTAAGCCATTAAGCCCTAAACAGTTTTTAATCAGAAAAAACCGCACAATTTAGCTTTCGATGTACATTAATGGAACTTAATAAGTTTAATTCCGCTTTATTTATTTTAAAAGTTTTCCTACTCTGTAATTAAATTTCAAAATAAACAGCATTATTTTTCAGCTTAATTGCGTGTGGCCAGTGCCAAATGGCAGTGCATTGTCAATGGCCGGCAAACACCGGTGGAGCAAAATATTATTATTTGAAATACCGAAGAAATTAAACCAACAAACGTGGCACTGCATGAAGGTGTCGGACCGCGATAAACACAAACAATGGGGCCCTAAATAAATACCTGGCCTAAACTTGCTCGTCCATTAACCCTAACAATGATAACTGATGGAAATTGGCAGCTGACAAATGGATTTGGCATTGCTATGCTCCCAAACCTCACCGGGCCATTTGACTTTCGCTTTTTTTGTTTGTTTCGTCTACCGGGCCAACTGCCATTGAAGAGGTAATTTCTGTTTCCAGCGCTGGTTTGCTGCCGAAATAGCATTGAAATTGGTAATTTCATTAAATTTTGCGCCCAGCTAACTGACCCTGGGCAGCACGGCTGTGTGTGATTTCGTGTTGGCTTTTCAATTTGCGAGTTCAATTAGATTTGGCTGAATTTATTTGTGCAATTGGTTGCGAGTGCGGCCGGTGGTTGGCATAAAGTGGCGGCCAACAGAAGCGGACGGCAGCCGGCAGCCGTCAGCGGTGTCAAAATTACCAAATACTTACGCAGCCAATAACATCAAATTTCATGTTTCTCTAGAGCCATGGCCCACGCCCCCTTGAACCGCCGGCCACCGACCACCGAGGCAATTGACTTTTATTAATCGGTCAGCAATTAGGCCTGGCCCAAAGGCAAATGGCCAAATTCAAGTGCAATCACGCAAGCGATTCCGCTTGCTCTTTATAATAGTAGCTTAAGTACTGTGTAAATGCTCTACCTGGAAGATTTAAACTCCCATTCCATACATGCAATTTGAACATTGAAATTAAGGTATTTGTTAGACTTATTGTTCGTTCTATGCATGTGCCGGTGCATTAGCTACCTTTTGTTTCGCATTTAAATCTAATGGTAAGCAGCTTTTGAATTTTGAATAATTATTTCGCATTTATTGATTGCTTATAACATTGCCACAAATTTAAGGTACAGTTAAGGTTGTAAGCTGACATGTTGCAGGTTCAACTTCTGCAATTTCTCTGCCTGAACTCTGCTCACGTAGATAAACATAAACATTTGTGTGGAGCTCTTACAAGTATTGGCGGTGGTTTCCTGTTTAAACAGTGCTTCAGTTATCCCACAATTGTTTATAACAAAATAGTTTAAAAAACCTTTCAAAAGCTTGCTACCACTGACTTCCAAGTTTCGCCAATAGGGGGCTCTCTGCGCTTAGCCAGTTTAAGCCAAGCTTAGGTCTGTTGGTCAGCTGTGCAGACGCTGCGCCTCAGTCTCTTAGCAGCTCGCAGACAGTGCGCAAGCGCCGCAGGTTCCGCAAGCAGTCGCGAAGTGCGTTGCGCCGGCGCCCAAAAAAGCCATTGGATTGAGTTATTTCTAAAGTGCTGTTAACGTGCCAAGAGCCGCCAAGCGGTGCGAAGCGAAGAGTTGTGAAAATTGATTTCCCAGCGAGCCAAAACCGAAAAAACGGTGTGTAATTGTTAACAAACCATGCGAGGCCTAATGGCCCAAACGACCTTACGCTCACACAGAGCCCTCAAATGGCCTAATGTTTTGTCCAAGCCAAGTTGGTTAACGTTGGCTTAGGTCAAGGTGGCTGCCACCGCACATTAGCCCCACTCAACATAGAAAAAGCAATAAATAAATGAATACTGAAAAACGCGGAAGTGTAACGCACAATTATTAACGCATTTACTGGATATTCGCGTAATTAAGACCGCAAAACGAGTTTATTTCTAGCTGAATTATCGTTTCCTATGCTGTCAGGCAAACAAACGCGTCTAAATTCAATTAGAAACGCGCCAAGAGCAGTGCATATACGTACACTGCCCGTAAATCATACGCATGCGCAACACTTGCGAAATGAAAACAGAGGCGAAATAAAAACTGGAGACTCACGTTCGACTCGGAATTTACAGCGGCAGCGTCAGGTCTCAGGCTGCTAATTGTATGGTACTAGTGCGGGGCGGGAACAGGCTGCAGCGGGACGAGCGCTTCAATGGCGCATGCGCAACAGTTTGCCCGCTTTGGGGTTTCTGGGTTTCTGTCTCTCTGTCTCCGTTTGCGTCTCCGTCCCCATGCGATTCGCTTGCGGTTTCTTTCGTGTAATTGTGACGCAATTCCGTGTGAGTTTGTTTTAGCCAAGCTTCGTTTTAGCCAGCTCCCCTGCGTACACTGAAAACGAAAGCGGGCCAGTGGCTTTCTGGTTGCTGCACCCGCTCGAATGCAGTCAGTTGCAATTCACACGCGCTGAAGCTCAGTTGGCTTCCGATCGAGAAAACAGTTTGCAGATAGAGTTAAAACAATTACGGTATAAATATTGCAGCAAGGCCTTAAAGAGTCGTGCCTTAATTGGAGCGTTACCAGGGGCAGCCCTGTGTTGGTTTTCGTTTCGTAATTGTTCGCCAAGTGCCGCGCTTCATTGACTTTGGCCAAAACAATGGTCGGCAAATTGTTCCTGTGCGCTGCCGCTGCTGCGGTTGGTGGTTTTCCCTCTCTTGGTCTTTTTTTTTATTAGTGGGTGCAGCAGCTTTAACTAATTTGTGCGGCTTTGAAAAATAATTAAATCGGCCTCTTAATTGCCTTTACAAGGGAGATGCTTAAAAAAATGAATATATATATATATAAGGCCTTAATAACGAGGCATAATTGAATGATGGCCAGCCGAGTATCAATCGCTTTTAATTGCCGCCGTAGCCCTAGTTCGAATTATTGTTCAATAACTTATTTACTTTCCGCTGTGCCCACTTCACTTGGCCCGACGTCATAGCAATTTCATGGCCAATGTCAGCCAGAAGTGAAGTGAAGTGAAGTGATTTCAACAAGTTTGCCCGTACTCGCACTCGTAGTTGTACTCGTATCTGTATCCGCGTGCGTAGACAGCAATGGGTTCTCTCCATCCAATCGAGGTTTGGCGCGTAAGCAACATAATCAATTTCCCGGCTGAGAAGAATCTTCTAAGCTGACAGCCCCAAGAATCTGACGCAATCCATTGGCTTCAACATCGACTTCAATTGGGAATGACAATGCCAGTGACTAAGCGAAAGAATCCAGTTGGCAGAACAGCTGGGTTCTCGGTTCTCTCGACTAAAGCTGGTTATATATGGGTACTCGATACCCGATGCCGAGTTCCGGCTGGGGGCTGCTTAATTGATTTTCGCTACTGCTCGAAACTTTTCAAAAAACCCTTTTCTTTCAGTCTAGTAGGAGAGGTGAGGGGCTAAAACTTTTGATTTATATGTGCAAATTTTACGGGCGGCGAACGTGGCGTATGCGTAATTACGACCACTTGGCGCAAAACTTTCTGAGCCCAGCAACTGGCTAATTAATTGGGCTTCGAGGCACCTCGGCACCTGCCGAAAGGTAAAAGAATAGCCCTCGGAAAGGTGCAAATGAGTCAAGTGCCGAAATCTGGGGACAGCGGTTGCCCCAATCACACACTCACGCATAATAGATGCGAGTGGGGCTACGTGATGGGCATGCCAAAGTCAAGTCTGAGGAGCAGTCCAAATAAAACAGTTTGCCACCATTTTTCACAGTCACTCTCCCTCCGTCGAAGAGGGCGTGTGTGTGTGTGTGCGTTAGGCCAGGTAATTAGATGTGTCTGGCAGACGCCTCAAGTGTTGAAAATTGGCCAAATTTATGTTGGCCAACGCCGGGTGCGTGTGTGTGACATAAATTGCATGAAATGCCGGCGACGTGCGGCCTTGAAGAAATGCCTGATTTAATCTGGATGCCTTGCTTCTTCTTGCAGCCACCATGCTTCAGCTGTGCACCATCTACGCCTGCGCCAATGGGACCCTTGGCCTGAACCTGAGTCGCGCCCCCTGGGACCCGTATCCATGGGTCAGCGGGGTGCAGTTGAAGTCGAATGCGGAGCGAGGCGGAGTCCGGCTGGGCGACACACTGTTGGAGCTCAATGGAGCCGATGTCCTGGGATTAAGGATCAGCGAGCTGGCAGGCCGGCTGCAGGAGCACTGGCAGAGCGGCGCTGAGCACGTGACCCTGATGATGTGGCGCCAGCAGGCGAGCATCTCCCCCAATGAGGATCCCGCAGAGGCAGCCCACGCTGTGGTGAGTGATTGCCATTGTGCTTAAGTTAGAATTCCATTTATATGTTTCCATAAAATTGTAAAAATCAATACCTGTTAAGCGAAATCGATTTTTTTGCCACCTCTTTTTCTAAGATGAGCTCTACTTAGGGATTTGTGGGTTGAGGCAGTCGTCTAATTGGCTCGCAGTGCTCGGAATGATGGCTAAATGGGCCATTGTCACACATGAATGTGCGGCACACCACCGTTGTTCGTGTGCCGCTGAGCGTTACATAATGCTGATTGGCTTAATGGCTGGCTGTTGCTGCTGCTGTCAGTAATTAGACGCTGCAGCCCGGTCCACTGGCTTTGTGGGCTCAACACCACAGCAGCAACTATACATAGTTTCTCAGCGCCAAGGTTTCTCTCAAGAAAATCGCAAAATAAGTCTTTTAGCTACTAATTCATCCATAACCACACGTAATCCATTGAATGGCCATCAAATGCTATTTACGTAAGCTAAATTTGCGAATATGTAAAAGTTTCTGTGCGATTTATTTCAGTCTAAGTGGACCTTAATTAATATGTATTGCAACTGATTTTGACTTTAATTTCGTTATTCGTTATTTCATTTTATGACTTAGGGTAATGTTTCAAGCATTTAAAGAACTTGTTCCTTAATAACATAATGTAATAATAAGTATTGATCATGAATGCCCCTCAGAGATTAAGTTATATTCTATGCAATAATATTGCTAATATTTCAAAATATTATCTCTTTCATTTCCCTTTTATAACTAAGACAAATAATTTAATGAAAACCTAAATTGTGTAGTGATGAACATTAAATCTATTTAGAGCTGAAGGAAAACTTCAATTTTCCATCTAAAATTTTAAGATTTAATATAATTTTATAGAAAATAATATATTTACCTACAATATTAATAGCTTTCTCTCAGACAAGTAATTTAATGCAAACAAATATTAAGTATTGGCCATGAATTTACCCAAAACTAATGTCCATCCCAATGCCCAGTTGAGGTAACGTAAGCCTGAAGCTTAGCCCGAGGTGTTCTTCCGTGCAGATGTCAATATCGAGCGTCGTGGTAAATTGTTTATTTGCCGACCTACGAACTGTTTATTTTATTAAATTCAATTGAATCGAACTAACGTAATTCCGTTCTTGACACATTATGTGTACTTTATTACAATTCAATTGACCTAAATGTCCTTGCAGTGGCATAGTCGAAAATTTAAGCAGGACACACACGCCGAATGACAGACTCACGGACACTCGAACACCTGGCACAGGTGGTTGGCATGGAAAGTCCATTTCAATCAATGCCGAAGGCTGTGCATCACAGAGTGTGTTGTGGCACTCGGTGTGTGTGTGTGTTCGATCTGACCCGTTAAACAGATTAAACTTGCAACCGCAATCAGGCATAGGACGTAATCTGTCTTCCGAATGCAGGTGGCCCTTCGATAGAATTTTGAACATAATATAATATGTGCTCGCTCGGCTCGTTTTGATAATCGAATGCAAATTAAATAGAAATCAGCTTAAGTCCGGGACCTTTCATGGGCACTCTTGTGTGAATTATTTACGACACAGCATCGAAAGTGTGGCTCGCCGAAAATTTAAATACAATTAAGTGCAGGCGTCAGATTTAATTGATTGAATCCCCGAGAAGTGTTTAACCGTTTAACCTTGAACGGAAACCAGAAACCCTTACCCAATTAACCAGCACTTTTCCCTTTTCTGTCTCTCTCTCTTTGTATTTGCAGCAGCATGGAATTAATCAACAATCGCTGCAAAAGTTTGCAACATGCCTGCAACATATTTCCCAATTACTGGAGTGTCCTGTGTGCCTTGAGGTGAGTGGACGGTGCGGGACGGACTGCGGTGGTCCTTGGAATGATGGGAGATGTGGGAGACTGGGCTTGGGGTCGCCTGCATGTGCATTGCATATCGATGAGGCGGCTGGTCGGCTTTAGTTTTAGTTCGTCATTATCTAACTCGGCTGGGCCCCGAACTCGTCCAAAAACTTAGTTGGCCAGTTGGTCGTTTGTTTGCCTTCGCCAGCCGCTGCTATCAATCTCACATGGAGAGAAATATTGCTAGATTTGTTAGTTAGGAAATTGTAGATATTATATACATTATGATTCGATATAAATCTACGAAAATTTAACTATATCGGTTGTACATATAATTAGCGGAGTAGTTTATTTCAAACTTTAAAGTTTAAACATGTCTAGAGCTTAGATCCTGGTTTCGAGAGATATAAAACCAATTCTATTGCACTCATATTCCTATTAGTTTCTCTCCGTGTAGTGGCATTTACAGTCCTTGTCGCAGCGCCATCCTTTTCCGGGCCTGCGTTGATTTTGCTGCGCAAGTTTGTTGCTAATCACTTGACTGTCCTGCTACGAATATATATTTATATATACATATATTCTAGATATATAGAAAGTTTGGAGCACACCGGGCTGCCAGTGATTGCGTGCCCTCGTCAGGATATCATCCCCTCTTGGCTGCCTCCCCTCTCCGTCGTGGGGTCAGGTATGTCGGCCTTGTTGACTCAATTACTCAAACGACGCACATGTCCCGATCCGGCCAGCTTTCCATGCTGCCAGTTAATAGCCGTCGGTTATGTTCCTTTTTGCTCCTTCTTTTTATTTCGTTCAGCCCGCTGCCAGTTTTATTTTGTCCTATATTTCGAGTAGGTTTTTGATAAATGTTTGCTCTGGCATGTGATTTGATTAGTTTTGCAAAATATATACACATAGCACGGTCATGTGATTGATTATGTCGTTTAAAATCAAATATTGACGATTAGAGTGAGCGGCAGCGGAAGTCAGTGTGAATAATCGTGTCAATTGCCTGCGGCCAGCTTCTGTTTTTGTCGATGCGATGCTCTCCATGCTAGCCCTCCCCCCGAGCTCGTTGTGCATTTAAATTGAAGTCGGTGACGAGGGCTGGGCTTTAAATTTATTTATGCCCGGCTTGTCAACAAAAACATAAATTTAATTAATTAGACAAGATAAAGAAGAGTGAGCGGACCGTAGTGGCTCGGGCTGGGTCCGACCTCCATTCAAAATGCAGAGCTACGAGTACTTTTCAAATGAAATTCTCGCCTGGAGCAGCAGCAGAGCTGGAGTGTCGGTGTGTAACCATAAATTAAGCATGTGCAGGCGGCAGCAGCAGCAGCAAGGACATGGCAGATTCCGGAGATATCCCTGATATGGGCACGCTGCAACGCCTTCGTAGCTGGAAGCTGGCAGTTGGCCACAGAGCAGCTTGAACTCCTTTTGCAGCTGCACTGAATAATTTGTTTATTAACCCAAAATCAGTTTATGCCGGATACTCTCGTTCTCGCTCTAACTCTGGGCGCCCTACGGCTTTGTTGCCGGAGAGTCCTTCTGATTTTGCCATTATTACTGTGGCACGGAGCTGGTATTATATTGTATTATGAGCGTCTTTCTGTGGTGTTGTCCCCCAGTTAGTGCTCATATGTTTGTATGTATGTATCTGTGTATGCCAACACGCACATAAGTCCATTAAGTTATTAAGGGATTTTGTTTTGCTGGACTTTTAATAGTTGCGCATCCCGATTCCCTTGAATGCTAATCGCCTGCATTAGGCTCCATCCGTTCGGATAAGGATTTGCCAGGGCTTTTCCTTGTTTGACATTAAATCGGGCATGAGATTGTTTTTGTTTCATTTAAATATGCATAAATTTGGGAGCCATTTAATTTTCATAATCTCAGCAAACAAACGAAGCACTAAGGCAGGCAAGGATTTTCTCAGTTCAATATGATTAATTCATTTTGGTTGCACTCGATCGGCCCTGACCCGGCGGGCCTTTTTGTTAATATAAACTGGCAGGCGGACTTTGGCAAATCGAATTAATTTCGGTATGGTTGCCATCGAACGAAGAAGATATTTTACCAAATGCCTAAAAGCATGCTACGCTGCCATCGATTTCGAAGCGACAGCTGCAGCCCGGAAGTGTGGGGGCGCTTCAACACTCGTCTTTGGCCATTTCCGCTTCCTCTGACAGTCCACTTCCATTTCCAGCCCCATTTTGTTTTCGCTCAGCTGCATTTAATTGATTTCTATCACTAATTGGAGTCTTTGTTTATGCATGCAAGGGTATTAAAATTAAAAGCATTTGCTCATACCATTTAAGCCAATTAAAAACAATAAAAGACGAATAACATTTAGAACATTTGCCACACGTGCACGTCGCTTAAATCCCTGCCTTATTTCCCACGTAAATCTCTTACACATATAAACATACGTACATGTATTTTCGATTTTGAATGGTGGTCAGAGTCCTTTATCTTGGTGTTTCCTTTTTTTTTTAGTTTCGTTTGGTCAGATTGCCATCGAGTCGTTTTACATTTGTAATACTTCGATTGCAGTTCTGCCAAATTGTAGTAAAAAGTATGAAATCTGCCGACCAGAAATTGTTTCTTTATTCTGAACGTAGCAAATTTATGTTTGTCTGCACATCGATTGAGGAGAGACAAAAAGCATCAGCCAAAATTCGGTGTACATATGTATGTATATTCCCCTCCAGTCCGTCAGTCTATCCGATTGCCAGTGTTTTGCGTGCTCACATTTTTATATATTTCTTTATTTCCTTATTTCTGCATTTTGTACTTGTGTTTTTGCCCCAGTTTTGTGCTTTTGTAAGGGCCAGCTTCAAATGCGCAAAAGTATTCGGGCGCGCATCAAACTCAGTTGTATTATTTTAAATCCGCTTGCAATATTTTCAATTTGATTTTCAATTTAAATGGAAAGCTTGCTGCGCACAATGCTGCCAATATAATACATTTTTTATATGCATTTGATAGCAGCTATAGAAGCAGCCACTTCCTCCCAGTGGAAAAGCCATTGAGAGGCTGGCAAAGGAGAACCAAATATGAGATATAATAAAATTTGCTTGCAATTTGTATATTACTTACGACAAGGACTTGAATTGGTTTCTCTTTAAATCCAATTCGAAATATCATAATGAAGCAATCAGGGTCTAGACCGGTACAGAAGTCACTCCTCTGGCCGTGTTCGATGGTAACGATATGTATAATTAATTGAAATGATTCCCTCTCTGAATAATTACACGCTTTCTTCGCGCCCTCGCCCCGCGGATTCTCTCACCTGGCGTACGAACTGGAAACCAGGTCATCAAGCCACCTGGCTGGCAGTGTTGCAACGGACACGTTCTCTGCAATAATTGCCGCAGCCGCTCCGTAAAGTGTCCTGTGTGCCGGGTTCCCCTGGGACCGCGAGGTCGCTGTCTACTGTCGGACAAATTATTCACCCTGCTGGCGGAGAGCTTTCCCTGTGATGGCGGTAAGTGCACCCAATCTGCAAGTACTATATGGAGCGACTTTTATCTATTCAATCCAGGCGAAACGAAGCCCGAATTAGCGGTGTCATTAGACGCCAACTGACTGGTTATGTCAGATACAGGCAGTTGACTAGGTTTATTTCAACCCAGGAGGGGCTTCTGGAGGGTTAAAGCCAACGCAGGGAAATATATAAATTAAATGTAATTCAGGGTATTTCAATTAGTATTTAATATTATATAAATATTGAAATTTCAAACATTTTCATTTCAAGTAGAGCTCAAAATGGTTTACAAGAACTCGCAGATGTCAATGCATGAAAAGATGAAACCGATTTTCCTTATTTAGATGTTAAAAAAATTTATCTCAAGCTGTGTTTTATTATGGATTTTTATATACAAAATATTAAACAATATATAGTAAGAACCTTATATTTCTTGTATTCACCATTGGCAACATCTTGAGCCTGAGCAGAGGACACCAAAACATCATTTACTTGGGCCAAAAAGTTTTCTGCAGCGGCAAGTGTCAATGTTTCACTTAAATCTCAACCGAGGGCGGCGCAAATGAAAGAAAAATGCGAGCAGAAAGCGGAGCCGAGTCAAGAGTGCTTGAAATTGAGCGCAATGGCTCATCTTTCCTTGTTGTTCTTTTTATAGCATAATTATGTAACATAAATTGCTAAAGTTTTTCGCGCGTTATGCCGTTGCCATCTTGCCGGCATTGCGTTACATTGCCGCTCGCTTTTCCTCTGCTCGGAGCCTCGTTTAAAGTTTAGCCGCCTCGTTGCCATTTTCAATGTGTGTCCGCCAACTTAACTTGGAGTGAAGTTTACAGCGTAGGTAACAAGCAGCGAGCACAAGAATTTCCGCGTTGTCTGCATTTGTTTTTACTTGTTGGTCTTCATTTTTTGCCACTTTACCCGCACTTCGGGGGATTCTTCTTTCGTTGTTGCTCCTAGCTTATTCCGTGCTTAGTAGGTTTTTATTGCTTCCACATTAAGTGTGGATTCTTTATGTTTTGCTCAGATTTTCTTAGCTCATATTTTTATATACATATATACATATATACATATATATGTACTTGAGGAATTATTTACTTTTTTTCTATTTTCATTTGCCAGTTGAACTTCTGTTGAGTCTCTGTCAAGGGGGCAAAATGCTCTAACGAGCGAAAATGGACCATTCCAGAGGCAGGGAAACTTGCAAAACTACAGCCTCAAGTATAGTGCGTATTGCACTTAAATAAAGAATATATAGTATGAGTTTTCCAATTTATTTTGAATTTTGATCCATATATACAAATGTTATAAATATTTTTAAAATTTTTTTAGCTAATTGTTATAAAATAAAAGTAGAAATATCTCTAGAATGATATATACCTATTTAAATAAAATGTCCAGATTTTTTTTTTAGTGCAGCAAGCCTTAAAAATCTTAAGCTATAGATACCTTGCCTGCATTTATTATATTTACATTTCGGAATTCATTCCTGCGGGATTCTCATCGTTCTTGTTTCGTTCCAGGGAAAACCAGCAAGGTGACTGCGGCCCAGGGCTATGAAAAACTGAGCAGCGTCAACAAGTGCACAAATGAATATCATAATCAACCAAAAATGGCGCTGGCCAAGTCGAATTCCGGCAAGAAGCAGGGCAAGTCGGTCCTGCCGGTTGCGGCTGAGCCAATGCCAAAGGGACCTGCACCGGCTCCGAGTGATGTCGCCCACGAATCCGGTGGCAGCCGGGGGAAAGAGCACTGCTCGCTGATAAAAGTGCAGCAGCAACAGCACCAGCCGGAGACTTTCGAGGAAGGTCACAACAATATGCTCGTTAAACCAAAGTTAAAGTTTGGCAAGAAAAGTTGGCGGATTGCGGGGCCAGATGAAGACGGATTGCGCTGCGATGGAGTCGCCACCACGAATAATGGACAGCGCATCGCCGGCGAGCAGGTGAAGAGCGAGTCTCAGAATTATCATTGCCCCACTGGGAAATCATGCAGCCACCAGCAGCAGCCGGTGGCCAACAAATTGTCAACAGTGGCGTTGCAGTTGGGACAGACTGCCGCAGGATCAGCATCAGGAGTGGTCGCGGAGACCGGCGCCTTATCAGCGGGGAGCCATAAACAGGCGGCGGCATCCGGCGTAAATCAGGCGCTAGATGCAGTGCACCGGGAGTGGCAGCTGCTACGTCATCTCAGCGGAGAGCACCGCCTGGCCGTGGTCCAGTTCTGCGGCACGTTCGGACAGCGGCTGTACGTGCGGCCCCCGCCGCCGCAGGAGGGCTTGGTCTGTTTGAAGATGAGCGAGGACCTGGACACGAACACAGAGTCGGACCTGGTGCATCCATTTTTCTTGGCTGTCATAGCGATCGGCGGCGACGAGCACGCCGTCTTCCTGTGGCACCTAGACCAGGGGCCGATGGGAGGACAGTCCAACTTTGAGGCTGTTATCGAGGCTCAGGGCGAGGGCGTCAAGTGGTTTGGTCCAGTTCAGTCACTCCGGCGTAGTTGGCCCGAGATTAGGGCATCCGGCGAGTTCCTCAGCTGCCGCAACTTGAGCGCCAACTTTGAGGTGACAATCAAGAGCAGATAAGACTGGCCCCCCAAAGTATTGCTTAATTTTAGTGCTTTAGGATAACTCCTTAATATGTAGTTTTAAGCAAAATAAGACTACTTTTAGTTTTAGTGATTGCCTGGCTCTGCACGAGTGGCGATAGAGCAAACCAAAATGTAGCGAAAATAAAAGGAAAATATAATATAAAGTAAAATCGAAATCGAGCCACTGACAGCTGCTGTTGTATGCTTTATAAATTATATTTACATTTTTTCAAATGCGCGTATTTATCGGGAAAATGCAAAAGGCAATTTGGAAATGCAATATTGCAATATTTTTAATTAATAAAAACATTTAGAAATGTGCTTACCAGTCGGTTTAAAAGTTCCGTAATATAATGAGTAACTTAATACCATATTAAAAGGGAAACATATATTTTCGTTAAAATCAGCTTGATGTTGGAAAACTCTCTAGTATTTTGGGTGTAGAAAATAATTCCACAAAAGCAATTGGTAATAAAATAAGGAGAAAAGCGTAAAAAATACAATTGGAAATAATATTTTCTTGATTATGCGAAAAAATTGTACAGATTTATTTGAAATTAATGGTAAAATCGAATTCAGTTGTAAACAAATTACCGGGCTTACTGATCGCAAATGATGAGTTTTTCCCTTTACCTATTTTCCGCTCCTCTGTTTGCTTGGCTTCAAGAGTATGTTCTTTGTGGGCCAAAAAATAACTCTGATGTTGCAACCACTGGTGACTGTCTGTTGGCTGCCTCCTGATAATTGACTTGCATGCAAATTAATGTTTTTTGTGTGCCACACTCCAGCCTGTGGGGTCTTGAATGGCTGGCTGTCCGACAAACAGTAAACACGGTCAATGCAGCGAGTCATTTTCATCAGCGTCGTGCTATACATAAATCCGTGCAACCTCCATGTTTACTATATTTAAGGAAAAAACTCCAATTTGATACAACAAAAATCACGGCGGACTGACAAATAAAGAAACATTTGTGTCAGCCTTCCACTGGTTTTTTATAATATTTTTTTTTTTGTTTTATGTTTAATTTCCCCGCTTTCAGTTTGCTTTTGTAGCCTTTCCACACTATCGCCTGTTTGTTTTTGATGAGCCATCATCATCATCATCGCATCTTATGCACTGCCCTGCACTGCACTGCACTCAACATTGCAAACAATTGAAAAAGTGTGCGTAGTTAAAATAAATTAAATATTTTCGCACACGACACTTTTTGCACGTGCGGCTGATGAGGAGATGATCCGACTGCGACAAGGATAATGGCGGTGACGTTGCAGCGATTGGTCAGGTTTCGCGCTGTCCATCAGGTAAATTAAAAACGTTGCTACGGCGAAGCAATTAAATTAAGGCTGGTCTGGCGGTGAAAGCCAGCCAAAATTTGATGAGCCAGTCAAAATGCAAATTTTTTGAAAAACAAATTTACAAGACAAACGCATCGTTTTTAATGAACATGCGGAAAGGTAAAATAATGGATATCCGTTAAAGATACAAAGTTTTTTTTAATTAATTTATTTTACCTATTAGACAAAGTAAAGATTACTTTGACATTTCAGATACATATGTACATATATAAAGTGGTTGGTTTTAGTGAAATTAATTTGATATCAATTATAGTAGTTAAGCTTCATTGACATGTCCTACAAGCAATCTCCCATATATAACACAGAAAATAGGGTAGGTCACGGACCTGGAAGTAATATGGCCTCCCTTCCTCCCCTTCTTGCACACAAACAATGAGCTATGAATAGATGGCTAATAATAATCAAGCCATTCACTTCCTTATCACATTCTGATAAATTACGAGCATATTTAATTTATTTATCAGCTAATTGGCCTGCTTCTGCAAAGTGTGAGAATATTGAATCAAAGCTAAATCGAGTTCCCTACATGTCCATATAGAACACTGCTCTCTGGACTCTCTCCCCCGATTCGCTTAGGTATAATCTTGTTGCTCAGTTTTCTGCTGCCAAGGGAGGCACCGCGTTCGGTTTGCTTTGCGCCGCTTGTTTGTTTGCCAATTAGTTTTAATCGAAGAGCGCTCGCTGGCTCTCCACTGGCCGGCGATTGTTTAAATTGCTTTTCTAATTAATGCGTCGGGCAAATATTTGCCAGTGCATGCGTTGCGATAAAAAGAAGCTCGTGCTCGGGGTTGGGAGTCCAAGTTCTCGGTTCGCCTTGGCCATTGGGAACTCTGATTCCTTGTCTTTCCGGCGGCCACGACGCGTGTTTTCCATTCGCTATATTCCCTCGATTCGCGTGGTCGATTGTTTTTAGCCATATACAAGAATATTTTTCTCTTTTTGTTTTTATTCGAGCTGTCGCTTTTCTCTTCGTTGGCCGTCACTTTGACTCAAGAACGGGCGGCTACGTCATCGTCCAGTTGCCCCACCAATCGCTCTTTGTTGCCGCTCTTTGTCATCGGCTATTGGCAGTCAGATTCGTTTTGCTCCGCTCTTGGGACATGAGCGCCGACTTGGGTGAGCTTCATTTTAGT
Source organism: Drosophila birchii (assembly GCA_035046345.1). NCBI lineage: Eukaryota > Metazoa > Arthropoda > Insecta > Diptera > Drosophilidae > Drosophila > Drosophila birchii. The sequence goes on from JAWNOA010000064.1 coordinate 7,451,043, forward strand.
GGGGTTTGAATACCGAACTTGGCACTTAGCATTGGCAGTTTTCAATTCTCACATTAGCTGCTAATTTACGAGTTTATGGTTAATCAATTAAATGCCACTTTCTGCTGAAGTGCCAATAAATAAAAATCGTGTGCGCAAACCGTGGCTCAGAAAGATTCCACAAAAAATATGTGGTTTATATACATATTGTATTGCAGAATGAAATGATTTTTCCAACGAAAAGAAAATAATAAAACAAATATAAATTCCGATATGGTTTTTTATGGCATTCAGTGAGTTGATTGATATTCTCAAGCTTTGCATTGTTTTTAGCTGAAAATATACAAATGAAAATATTTAGTGAAGAGTAGTTTATTTATAAGAGAAAGAAATCTTTATATTTGCTTAATGCTTTCCTGCTGAATTTCTATTTAAGCCGAGGATGGTTTTAAATATTTTATTTATTCTCAAAGCCTGTTATATATTTTCAGCGAACTTATCTCTTTAATGCCAAATAAATATAACATAAGAAAGTATAATAAATTAAATAATACCAGAGATAATTTTTCTTCTTCACTTTAAATTCAAAGTCCCTTAATTCATTCCCGAGTAATTCAAAGTTACTAAGCTACTTCACAGATAAGAAAAAGACTATGGAAACATTAAACTTTGTGTAATGAAAACTTTAAGTTTATTCACGCTGTGTAAAGTGGAGAACTTGGACTTTAGCAAATTAGCGCTAAGGCTGATTGGATGACTAACGAGTGCCTTTCCCATAGATATCCTGGATGTGGTGGCCGGCAGTGAGGGACCTCCCTTACAGGCCTTCCGTAGCAGCAATCCCTTCGACGAGTCCTTTCAGAATCCGACTCAGGCCGAGCTGTACCTAGAGCGGGACCGGGACCGGGATGCCAATCACACACCGCTGCAGCTACTACGGCGAGCCAGCGAAACGGTAACCGCCAGCATCCTGGAGCCCGAGAAGGAGCACCTGCTGGGCGGGCGGCCCGAGCCCCCACCTCGCTTCCATGGAACTGCGATCCCAATCTCAGGCGCCTCTGAAGGTAAGTGAAAAGTCTAACTGTGCGCTGTCGTCATGGTAAAGCGCAGAGATTTGTTCCGGAAATTCTTTCTATTTTCCTCCATCCTCTGATGCACACAAGCCGCAAACAGGCACTGGGACAAAGCAGGATGAAGAGAATTGTGGGAAGCTGGAGAGAGACATCCGGAGGCGCAGACAGTCAGCGCTTTGTGGGTCGGCCAAGCGAGGTGGCTGTGAAGTGCATACTTAATATATGTATTCGAGCATATATTCATAGTTTTTATATTCAAAGCTTTGTTTCTCTGCCATCTCTCCTCTGGTCTGCCATGATCTGATTGAGGCATTTGGCTTTTGAGTGAACCGAGCACCGAGCAACGTAAGAACAAAGGGCAGTGATAACTGGGCGTATACGTAATATTTCTTTATATTGAAGGCACTGGGTCTGTTTTTGGGAGGGCTGTATTTGAGTTGATTCTCTGCTACTGGAATTATTCAACCCTCTCTGTGAGGCTCATTAGTGTCGCTTGGGTGAAGACCCTGCGTTTATTTTGGCAGGTGGTCCCGTAGGGTTCTGTTTTTCCCTGGTTATTATTGCTAAAATCGCTGGAGTTGCATTTGTTAAGCATGTGTCTAAATATGCATTTCTGCGCTGCTCTAACAAACTTTTGGTGCCTAGTAGGACTCGCTTGCAGGCTATAGCCGCCATGGAATTTTCACACGAATAATGAGCCATTTTTAGATTCCCACAATCAGACAACTAACACAAATGCCAAATGCCCGGGGCATTTGCCAAAGTATGTTTCCATGAATATGCATTAGCCCGGGCTCATTTCCTCTGCATTCATTTCGCTTTGCACTCGAGTTTTGCCCACAGTGATTTCGACTCCGAATAAAACTCCAACTCTAACTGTAACTCCCTTCTGGAAGTCATATTTAAATATTTGTGCTTTTCCGCTGCAGGGTGCAGGGGCTCGTTTATATTAAATAAATTCCATTTAAATGCAGCATCTCGGGCGATTTCTCAAGCTCAACCTTGAATGGATGCTCACCCTTCACTCGGCTGCCACCGACCACTTTTTATGTGTCGCTTCTGCTCCAGAGGAGAGGCAGCGACATTTCTGTTAACTAAAGCCAACATGATATACGTTTGGCACACAAGCATTCTCGGCTATTGACAAATGCAGGGCGTGTGTGCCATGCAGCAGCAGTGGCATTCGCATTCGCATTGCGCATTCGCCCCATGTGCCCACAGAGCGGTGCTCAAGTCAGTTCATTACGTATACGCAGCGGGTGACATTTATAAATGCCAGCGCCGCCGTGAGTCAGCATAATGATTGCCAAATGAATGGGAAAATGTTAACTTTCACACACTGTCGACGCCATTTGCATTGAAGCTGATGCGTTTTGCCCAAAAGCGTTTCGCAGCTTGACGACAGATCCTTTGACTGCAGGCAACTGAGCTCTGAAGGATGTCGCACTTGCACTTGCTCTGCAGCTAATTACTTAAACTACATACGCTTAATCGGAGCACTGCATTCCGCCTTTGACTGTCTGTCAGACTGATATGCTGGGGATTTGTTTATAAGACTTTTCATGTTCTTTGCCATTTTCAATTTGTCATTTTATTTGCCAAGCGATGAATGCAGCTTGCTAAGCGCACGCTGACCTGCTTTCGTCTTTTTCCATTTGCTTGGGCCCGGAGCCTGGGGTCCAAAGAGATTGCCAGTTTTCCCTGATTTGCGATGTATGAGCACTAAATTAGACGTGAATCGTTGGGGCGTGAGTTCGTCTCTGGGCAGGAAATGCGTGACAACGGGATGCAATCTTAGCCAGCCAGCGGTTCGCCCACTTTGCGCGGAAAGAAATAATTTTTTTGAATTCAGTGCCACGCACTGGTTAACAGGAGAGTTGCAACATCCAACTTGCAACGCAATCCTGCCGAGCACACACGAGAAGGATGCGAAAGGCGGGCACGCTTAAGTAAACATAAATAAAATAAATGTGTGTTAGGTATGGGAAAAGTGAATTGATATTCGCAGCAGACACAGACAGACTCTCAGACTCAGACAGTCAGAGAGCTTGAAGCTCTTTGGTAGCAATATAAAAAAAATATATATATAATAAGTAAATAAAATGCAGGGAGCAAAAGTCATCACCGTGTGCAATTTAGCGTTTAAACATATTGAAAAAGCAACTGACGTTCGCCTGTAAATAATGAATAGTTGAAGAACCAATATAAATCACTGGAAAATACACACAACCCGCCAGTGCAGTGCACACCTACATCAAAGTGCATTCAAATAAAACCAATTTATGGCACTTTTTACAACAGTTGCACGCTGTAATAACAATCTAAATGTTAAGTGACAGGGAAAAACTTTTTCAACTTTGAGAAGTACAATAAATTCTACATTGGACCCCAAAGAAGTTTCGCCTGAGCACTGCAAATGTCTTGCCTGTCTCTCAGACTCCCAAAGTCTCGAACTTGTTTAGTTTTTGCAACGGCCTCGTCCGTAGCAGTCTTTGCCTCGATTCCAATTAACACCTCGGATTCGCACCCGTACGCAACTCATTGCCCGGGTCCTCCTCACATGACAACCGAGTGACAAAAACTTTTGTCCAGCTGCAGCCAGGATCTTTACTCGGGTATCCATGCCCATTATATTTTTTTTTCGCACTGCGTGGGACCGGAGTGTAGAGTATGGTCCGTTTTTTTGTGCCCAGTACCAGTGCCATAATTTGTGTGGAAACTTCTCCAGCAATTGAAAAGCGAAGAAGCTAGAGGAGCAAGCTGGCTGGCTGCCTGGGAAAAAACTTTTGCATTATTTTCGTGCCTGGTCACTTGAAAGTTGCAGAAAATATGACAAGATAAAATGCCAAAAAGTGCCAGCAGCGATAGGGGGCGTACCCAAGGCCGAATGAGATGGAGGAGGAGGAGGAGAAGGAGGAGGAGGAACAGTGGCAGGAGAATGGGGCAACTGCCAAAGGTAATAATCAATGGGGCGAGCTGCAGGTCCCGGCCAAAGGCAGTCGCAATGGCAGCACCAAAGAAGCCTTAATGACCTGGCCAACTTGCAGTTCAAGTTGGCTCAACGCCGCTCCGCTGAGTGCAGCGCATGAATATGAAATATGAAATATCACAAAGAACAGAAGTGGAGTGGAGTGGAGTGGAGGACAGTGGGGAGACCACCTCCGTGAAAGCGCCGTCTTACAATACTCGCTGTGGAGCGCTATCTCTGCCGACACCTTTGCACAATTTATGCACAATTTTTTCATTGCAGCGGCGGGAGCTGACAAAAAATAAAAGTGAGTGCCGCAAAAACTTTTAAATGAGGCACATAATTCAAAAATGTGGAGATGCAGCCGAAGAAATCTCACTATGCTTATCATTCCAGCCCGCCCATTCGCCCATCTCTTATTCTCAGCAAGTTTACTACGGCGGCGATATTTTAAATTAATTAGCAAAACTTAAATATTTGTTGTAGTTCAAACGCGAACTTCGCATTGAACTTGTAAATATTCAATAAGCTGGGAGCCATAATGAATTCATCTCAACTGAACCGCATCGAACCGAGCCGAACCGAGAGTTTGGCCCCAGCTGAAATGGCAAATATTTGCCGGGCGTACATAAGTTTCTTGTTGGTTATGGCTAATTAATTGATAAGCAAATGCTCGTAATCATAATTGCGCCGCGGGCCGAACAAGTGTTTATGTTGGAAAGCCCCTAGGTTTGAGCTTCCCCAACTATTGCCGGAACCCAGGGATTCCTTGAACAGCCGGTGGGAAGAAATGTATGTATCTTTTGCATAGAAATGGCAAAGAATAAAGTAATCAAAGGGAATACAAGCTTTTCTAAATTATATTGACTAGAATGTTAGGAAAATGAACAATTTTATATTAGAAAATATCCAAGAAGAGCTTTGCTAATTGCTATTGTTATTGTTATTTATTATTACCAATAAAATAGCTTTGGAAATTCCCATATCCAAGTTCCCTTCAAGTTCCTAACATCAACACCAACACTTTGCTCTGGCAGTAGATATTTATTGTTAATATCTTGATCGGTCTCTGACAGCTCTTCGGATTAACACCTCAAACGCGTCTGATTTTCAGTGGCAATTGTTGCTAATAATCCAATCATTTCCCAACGCCTCACATTAGCTCTCACTTGGCTCTCGCCTCTCTCATGGTGTGTGTTCTCCAAGGTGTCTGCTAATTTTAAATTAATAAACAAATATTGTATGTGTTTCGCTCGCGTGCCCACGAGAGATTCTACGGCCATCTACTAGATGTATGTTTTTTATTAGCATAAGATAAAAAATATAGATGTTGGGAGCTTTCCGTGGAAAGTACGGTGAACGTTGGGAGCTCAGTAGGCGGCGGCCAGTGAATGCGATTAGTTCGGCATTAAATTTGTGCGGTTCAGTGCGGTAGGTCGCTTATAAAACGATTTCAAACAGATTATTATCTCGCCGAACGGAATATGTAACTCCAGTGAATAAAGTGAAGGTTTACGAGTGCTGTGGCTGTGACAAACCAATTTATTTATCCCCTGCCCAGGTTAGCATCACTTGGTCCAGTTGACAAATTAAAATTTCCCAACTTTAGTCGGTTGTATCCATTGTTAGAAAATGCAATTTCATTAGTGTTTTATTGTTTTAAAAAGTTATACGCTCAACATTTTATTTTCGCTTACCTTTGACAGAGTTGATTATTTTATATTTTCGTTGCAATTAAAATTAAAATGTAACCAAATGTACACTCTTAGAAAATTTGCTCATTTTCTTTTCTGTGTATGTAAATATTTTGATTGCCGGCTTTTTCAATAGTTTTTTTTTGGCTTATCTCTCTCAGACGGAGAATAAGTATCTACAAATCAGCTGTAGTTGTTTTATATTTATATTTTAATGTCTGAGAAGGTCATATACATAAACGAATGGGTGTGCGAGTGTGCTTGTCAATAGGAAAATTGTATATATAGTTGTGTTTAGGATAAAAATTTTTGTAAAAGATTTTAATTCAGAAATTCTGGAGGATAAGGATAATTGAACCTAGTTGATTTTATTATATTTTAATATACTATATGCAGCTAATAGATATAATTAATTTATCATTTGAAAGAATTTTTAAATACTAATCATTGTAAAATATTTACATATGTCCTGCTATATAGACCAAACCTGATTGATTGATTAATTAAATTTGTATAACAGATGTATCACCTGTTTATTTTAATAATTATTATAATTTAATAAATTGTGAATGATACAAAAACGAACCTAATTGCAGTAGCAAAAAATTATAATTATAAGTAAATTTTAATTCTTGCAACGATTACCTGCAACAGAAACCGAAAGGAAAATATTGTTATTTCACAATCTAATATACAATTTTATGAGCATACATTTGAGAGCTGTAATCCAGATATTTTTAAACTGGCTTACGCCACACCCTGCGCGAACTCCTTGGTTGGTGACAAAGCCCGACAATTAGCATCGCCAATCAATTTTGGGCGTGTGTGTCAAAGAGTCGCATGATGCTCTGAATCGCAATCACAATCGACACGTGATCGATGGGCAGATACGCAAACAGGTAACCTGGAACTAGAGTTTGGGCAGCAGCGGCGAGAATTGACGCTAAATATTTGCACACAATTAACACGTAGCCGGCACAGCGGATTGGTGACAAATGACAAGCAGATAGTCTTCTAAAATCAAATACAAACACAACTGGTAGCTGGGAAAATAAAAAAGGGCCTAGGCTTCCAGATTCCAAATCCCAATCCAATTCCAATCGAATCAAATCAAGTGTTGATTGCACGGGCAACTCTGCATAATAATGGCGAGGTTGCGAGAAGATTGTGGATTGTCGTTATTAGAACGGCGCTTCATATGCAAATCGCTGTCTCTCCTCCAATTAGCCCCTCCGGTTGGAGGCGTCAATTGCCCGGAATGGCATGGTTCACAACAAACCGGCATTAAGTGCGCTAATTATAAATGGAAATATTTATGTATTTCCTACCGCCTAGCTTCTAGCACTTTTCCCCCGCTCGCAAAAGTGTGAAGTTGTCGCGGCAACAATGCAGCCAATTATGGAGGCGACTGCCGGAGCACAAGCACCTGTCGTCTAGAGGACCTGGCCCAGGCGAAAACATCTTCCTGCCGGCAGGCATCGCTGTCCTCGCCCTCGTCCTCGTCCTCGTCACGTCCTCTTCGACCCGTCAGAGCCCATTTTGTGCAATCAACGGTTGTCAATCTTTGTTGCAATCTTCATTTCGCCAGCGTCGACATCGCCTTGAGTTCAGAGTGTGCAAGAGTGTCTGCTGCACTTAGCCATTTAAACGATCCAACTGCTGTGCTGTGCCGGGCCTTCGTTATGCATGAGCTGTAGAGGTGGCAGTGGACTGGGTTAAATGCAACCGGGATGGCTTATAAGTCCCGGGAAGACTCTGCTCATTTTGTTTTTATTTTTGGTGCACAGAAAAAATGCAGAGCAAGAAGGGTTTTTCACAAACAAAAGTAGCCTTTAAATTGATGAACTTATGCATCGAAAATGGGATGAATCTGTAATATAGTGTTAAAAAAATCATTGAATATTTAGTCTTAAAATCACATTTATATAATCACACTAAATTAACATCTCCTGACTTAATTTCAGTCAAAACTATGCCATTTTCAAATACCCTTTCCTCAGTGAACCTGACTCTGACATATTTATTAAGACATTTAAATCTGTTCGCAACTTACAGCTAAGCGCGGCAGACAGCAGCCAAATCAAAGGCAGCTGCAGCAGCAACAGCAGCAACAGCAATACAACAGCAGAGCACTGGCGCCAGGTGACAAGATGACGCAAGGAGCTGGCAACGGCAACGGGAGCACTGTGCCGCAGGGAGCACAGTCGCAAGGCGACAACCTGCCCACTCCTCCGCTGCATACCAAATTAGACATACAGAGGATCCCGGAGGACGCAGGCAGCGGAGATGCCACACAAAACGCTGCAACAATAATTTTAACGCCGACATCATTAAATTTAACAAATACAACACAAAATGTTGCCGCCAACAATGCGGGCTCCGGCAATGGCTCCGGCTCCGGCTTGCCAACTCCGGGCAGAGTTCATGGCGATGAGTACAAAGGACCCCAGTGGTAAGTGAAAAGCTCATGTGGCCAGAACTCCGGCTCGGTGGCATTGTGCGGATTTGTGCTTAACCCTTTGAATGCACTTCCGGCGGGACAGCAGCGCCGCCATTCACACTTGCATTGCACGCGTTTTTCGCATATCCGCTCGCCGCCTTTCGTTTTGTATTTTTGTATTTTGTATTTTGTATTTCTTTTGTGCGCCAACAATGTCCTTGTGGAAGTTGCCGCTGCACTAGGCAGCCGCGCGTGCTTCCGTTAGCGACGGGGCTGTGTTCGGTCCTGCTACCAGCCAAATCCCATGTCCCCTATCCCCCGACGTCTAGTCAGCAGTCGAGCCTGATTTCCCGTTCTTTATTTCTCTCTTTTTTTTTTGGCTGCGACACTTACTTTAATAGCTGGCGAAATGCCTTGCTGGCTGCAGGCGTTTATTCTCGTTGTTTACAACCACGCGGCGTATGAGTTACAGTGTTACGTATCCGACCCGTGGGTGTTTCCATTGTGCTGCTTCAGCGGGTAGATGCGTTCCTTACTTGGATATCTTCAGCAGAAGGGCGAAGAAACTGTAGGCATTGTTGATAGTCTGCCAAAAATATGTACATAAGTTAGTAAGGGAGCATTATTCAAGTCTTTTAAGTATTTAAATCCTGCAACTCGATAAATTTAATAGGAATTTGAAAGAGAGATGATTAACCTTTACGAAGATGGGCAATCCAATTTCAAAGAAGACTCCTGCCCGCACCTTGACCGGTCGCTTAAGGAACTCCATGTAGCAGTTGAGCAGCTTGCGAGTGCCCACGGAGTACTCCAGCCAGTTGGTGCCAAAGACGCTGTTAGTAAGGGCATTGGCGTGGAAGGTTAGCTCGTTGCCGTAATAGCAGGGCAGAAAGATCTGGACGATCATCACGGCCACAAACTGCACTGTGGTGAGAAAGAGTCCAGGGCGCTGCTTGAATCCCATGTGCACCAGTCGATAGGCACTGAAGCAGATAATGAAGGCGCTTAAAACGACCTGTGACAGGACGTACGGGGACACCATCAGCTCGCACTGCCTTGTCAGTCGGCGGACTCTGGCGTGCAGCCGAAAGAGTCGGTACAGTTCGGGCTTGGCCTGCTCCTCGGGGGCATCTTGCAGGGCCTGCAGTCGGAGGCTCATCAGCCGAAAGAGCGAGGCGATCTGGAACATAAAGTAGCAGCCAAGGGTGTCGAGCAGAATGTTGGACAGGCAGCAGAGTGTCATGGCCACCACGTTGTAGCCCCAGGCGTACATGTAGCGCTCTTGATCGCGCCACTCGAAGGGCACATAATAAGCAAAGGGCAGCTCGTATTCCTCCTGGAGGAACACGCTGACATATCCCATTACGGCCACAAAGAGACTGCCTCCGATATAGCCGTAAAAGATGCGCTGGAATTCCTTCTGGTTCCGCTGCCAGAACTGGATCTCCTCTGGATTACGTAGAGTATAGGCTGCATCATGTTGAAGTTCTTCTAAGAAGTGAGAGGCCTCATTGCGACGGTACCAAATGTTCAAGAGTTTAGTGACCAGCGCTAGCTCGGTTATGGACATGTACAAAACCTGGCCAGCCTCCTCGAAATCCGCAGAGGTAATGGCCTCGTACCACATCAGGGCTATATAAGTAAACGTCAGCGGCAGGTGCAACACAAAGGGATAAATGCGTTTTATCCAGGACAAAAGGCCGCCTTCGTGCTCGTTTTTCCACTTAATTAATCCCGTCCATCGCTGGACCACTATCAGGAAGTGGATTGCTGATAGACGATCTGTAGACTCCATTTTAGTAACTTTCAACAATTTCATTCACTTTACAAAGGACAAACTCAGAGTTTTCCTGCTTATATAAGCTTTGGGGGATCCCAAAGTACTTGTAGGTCACCTTAGGGACACTTCTCTGATTGAGGCTGAACCAGGGCGTGTTATCGAACCTTTTCCTAGTGGAACTTTCACTTTACGTTCTAGTTCGAGGATATTACAGGAAAAATGAGCTAGTGATAAAACTAGCATCGGTATAGTAAAGCATTAATATAAATGCTTTCCCTGAATTTTATGGAACCGGTTCTTTTTGTGAGCTCAGTTCTTGTGATTTTCCGTCCCTAATTAGTTTAGGTTATCAGTCCAAATATTTATACAATTAATGAGCAGAGGTAATTACAATAATTAGCTTGCTGACATAAATATCCTGTTAATTGCTGGCTGTCTCTAAACGTGTAAGTCACGCAATAGAAATTGAAGATGACAGGGGAATTAACCCCATACCAAACTTTAATTTTCCGATTTTCAAGTCAGTGCATCGAGACCTGTGCAGCAATGAAGAGGTTGTTATTTGAAAAAATATTTTAATTATTATTTCTGTAGTAGCTTTTTAAACTTTAGTTGAAATTCGAGTTGACATCTATGTAGATTTTAGTAAAACATACAATAAAATAAATTTTAAAAACCCTTTTTGTGGGCTTTTACATATTTCAGTATTGAAATATTAAAAATGTAAAAAAGATACAGTGTGAGATTCATAAAAAAGTTAAATTCTGAAAGACGAAAAAATACTGGGAAGGAATCGAAATATATATGACTCTTGATTTGTGCCCAAAAAAATTCTATAATTGCACATCCTTTAAATTATAATTTAATATGATAATATTTTAGGCTTGTATGATAAACCTTTATAAAACAAAAACTCAGTATTGATTTCCACTTATTTTATTTAAATTAAGATATCAAAACCCCATTTGGCGATGTAAAAACATACATATATTCAGGGCAAATCAAAAATTTATTTTGCAATAATTTATCGAGATAATTTAAGCATGTTTAGTTTATTAATTTATTAAAACGATTGGCTTTGCTCACTTCGATACATTCAGTAGCAGGGCAAAGAAGCTGTAGGCATTGTTGATGGTCTGCCGGTTAAACAAAAAAATAATCTTTAATGACAAGAAACGCAGTAAGAATTATAGAACATAAACCTTGACGAAAATGGGCAATCCAACAGCGAAGAAGTTGCCTGCTCGAATGGTGACTGGTCTTTTTAAGTGCTCCATGTAGGCATTTAGCAACTTGCGAATTTTGGGCCCACACTGCAGCCAGTTGGTGTGATAAACCTCGTTGGTCAGCTGGTGGGCATGGACGGTTATCTCATTCCCATAATAGCATGGCAGATAGATCTGTAGGATCATCACGCTGAGGAACTGCAACATGGCCACAAACTGGCCAGGATTGTCACGGATTCCCACATGCTGCAGACGATATCCACTGAAGCAAATGATCAGGGCACTCAGGATGATCTGCGAAAGGATATAGGGTGATACGATTTTCTGGCAGGTTTGGGTTAGCCTATAAATATTGATAAAGGTTAACATAGAAGCAAAAAATATTGTTAACTTATGACAAGACCTTCGCACACTCTGATGCAACCTGAAGATGTTACGTAACTCGCGGCCAAAACAAGCTGCGTCCTCTATATTCTTGAGAGCCCTCAATCGCAGTCCCAGCAGGCGATACAAAAGGGATATATGGAATAGGAAGTAACAGCCCAGGGTGTCCAGGGTTATGTTGGAGATACAGGTGAGAGTCATACCGGCCATGTCGTATCCATAAGCGAACCAATAACCCTTTTTGCTTCGCCACTCGAAAGGCACGTAATAGGCAAAAGGCAGCTCGTAGTCCTCCAGGAAAAGCACTCCCGTGCATCCACTGTAAACCACTCCCAGGCTGATCAGTATGTAGATGTAGAAGAACCACTTGAAATAGCGTTGCTCCCGACGCCAGAAATCCAGTTCCTCCTCCCCGCGAAGTTCATAATCCGGCGCATGTTTAAGCTCATGCATTAGCTGCCAAGCCTCCGAGCGGTGGTGCCAAATGCTTAGTATCTTCACCACCAGCGCCATTTCCGTGATGGACATGTAGAGCACCTGGCCTGCCTGCTCTAGGTTGCTGGAGATGAACGCCTCCAGCCACATGAGTCCGATAAAGGTGAAGGTTATGGGCAGGTGCAGGAGGTAGCGGTAGTTAAGCTTCACAAAACCCGAGATGGTCCACTGTTCCCCCTCTCTCAGCGACCAGGGCCAGAGGCCGAATAGCTGCATGACCCGCAAAATTAGGTGCATGGACTCGGTTCGATCCTTGTGCTTCTCCATTGGTCCTGTTCCTGGTTGAGTTTACTCTGTTTAGGTTGCTTTTATACCTTCAAAAGGGGCTCGATAATTAGCGGCAATTATGTGTGCATAACTTAGTCACACGAAACTCTTGATATAATTGCTCCGGCAATAATACTTTTCAGTTTATTCACAATCTCCAAGCCGGTTAGTTAACTCTTTTTTTTGCTTCCTTCAGGTGGCGCTATTTGGTTCAGCATTGGGTGAACACTTCCGAGCATGTGGCTCTGCTGGCCATTTTCCTGGCACTCTGGGCCATGGCCTGGGTCCTGCTGCCGGATTTCTCAGAGCCGCAGACAGTCATCATGCGCATTGCATTCCTTTTTGTGGGCGCCCAGGTCTCTGGAATTCTGGTAACCTTTATCCACCTGCCCGACATGCTGGGCATGCTCTTCTTCGGAGTGCTCTACACCAATCTGGGCCTGGCCAATTTTGAGGGCTATCAGCGATTCGAGTTGTTTTTAAGGTAAGCATATGAAATGTGTTTTTTTTTTATTGGAAAGTATTGCAAGTTAATTTTCCCTCATCAACAGGGAAATGGCTCTGATAAACATCATGCTGTTGGCCGGCTTGGGACTGGATGGCGACGCCTTTAAGAGGCTGTGGTTCATGATACTCCGCCTGACGCTGCTGCCCACAGTTGTTGAGGTGGCTGTTATTGCCGGACTGGCCTACCTCACCCTATCCATGCCCTGGCTGTGGGGCATCGCCTTGGGGTGAGTGAGGATAATATATTTCTATAAGGACTTGGTGCAATGTTAACATTACAGTCTGGTCATCACCGCCGTATCCCCGAATGTGGTTGTCACCGTGATGCTCAAGCTGAAGGAGGATCGCCTGGGCCTCAACAGCGGCATACACACGCTCATCTACGCCATGACCACATGCAACGATGTGGTGGCCATCTTCATGTTTGGCGTAATAATCAGCGTAATATTCTCCACGAGTGCGTGCCACCCGCCGAGCCTTGAAAGCAGACTTGACTAAACCCCATCCCTATCCCTTCGATTTCCTCTCACCCACTGTCTTGCAGCCTCACTCACCCAACAAGTGCTTCAGGGACCCATTGGCATCGGGATTGGACTCGTTTTTGGCTATCTCTACGGCACTATGCTCCAGTACTTGCCGTCCCGCAACGCGGTAAGCATCCCGGTCAGACAAAGGCGCGGACCCAGACGCAGATCGTCCTCGTTCTCGTCGTGGAGCTCGAGCTGGGGCTGGAGCTGCACTTAAAATGCACATTCAGTGAACACTTAGACACTCAATCAGCGCATTTAATGATGCAAAACGCGCGCAAGTCCCAAGTGGCAGGAGGGTGGTGGCGGGCGGTGCTCTGTGCCATATGTACAGGCCGGCGTAGACGACTGCATGGCAAAAAAAAATGCTCTAAAATCAGGAATTCATTTCAAAATTATTTATACTACGTTTGATATGGCACTTGAAATATTCTTATGAATTATTTTAATGAAAAGAAACCCAAAGTTAAATATTTATTACATCCAAGTTAAAAAAAATCCAGGCAGCGCACAATTTTGTTAAAGCAAAATTCCCTGACTTAGAAGTTATTCTTTTTTGGCCAAGTGTTAGCTTCCCTTCTCTCCAGGCCGTCCAAGCGATTGTTTGTGTGGGTGCATTTAGCATAAAAAGACACTTACATGCACAACGACTACAACGACGACGGAGCTGGCGACATTTGCGACGACAGTTACTGCCAGCATCTATGTGAAGTTATGCCGGGACGCCGGGATGCCAGGATGCCAGGATGCTGGGGACATCGAGGCAGTGCAGCCGCAGCGAGAGCCACAAAACTCATTGCCGCAACTTACACCGCTAATGGCGCGCATAATCAAACGCCATGGGTGGTGCACTGAATGCGCTGCTGTGCCACCCACCACCCATCCGCCATCAGCCACCATCCACCATATAACAGCCATTACTCCCGCTTCACACACACACACATCGGGTTCTCATAACTTTTGTTTTCTGCAAGTCGCGCTCTCGCCTTTGCCATCGTCAAGTGGCATCCACATCCGCATCCACGCAGTGCTGCAGTTTGTACAAAAATTTCACGCTGAGCGTCGTTGAAGTTGCGCCACTTGCATCCATCTCTGGCCTCCCCAAAGCCACCCCCTGTAACACACACATAGCCACAGCTTGGGGCTATTCACAGTTCGCTGTCAGCATCAAAGTGGGGGCGCTGTCATCAGGCCTCGGCTCGGGCCGCAGCTTCTTTTCGCATGTCATTGAGACCGCCTTTATTTTATTATTATTACGCAGTCTCTTGTAATTTGGCATTCACCGTCACCTTCGCCACTTTTTTAACAGGCGCTCGACGACAGTATTTTTCAATAAGGTATTCGCGTAAAACTTTGCAACTCAGGGAGGGGCCGGAAACGGAACTTATCGCTAGAAAAGTGGAAAATTAAAAGTCCTAGCGAGACAGAAAAGTTCAGTATTCCCTTTTATAACGAATCAGAATCGAAGCAGAGTTTTGCGAGCAGCAGTTAAAATTTGTAAATTGATTTACAGCCATTTTGCGGTGCTGCTAGGTAACTAAGGAAAACTAAAGGATCTGAATCAGAAACTCAACACCAAGCACAAGATCTGATTGGTTGTCACCGTACCACGTTAGCTAAAAAATATAAAAATATTATCCGGTTGGGAAAACATTGTCGCAAGCCAGGTTTATCAATTGCAAATCGGTGTAGATAGAAGTCATTTTGGTACAATTTTTAAGCTCGAAAAAAATTTAGGTAAAACAAACAAAAGCAGGACGAGAGGACAACGATTTCTTTTTTTTTGCACATACTGCAGCCCACGTTGCGTATACGCAACCTGACCACACCAAACACAAACAATGGACGGATACGGGATAAAAAAGCGAACCAGTTTCCATCACAGTTTTGTAAAGTGATTTTGCCTTTTTTCTTGGTTTTTTGTGTTGTTTTTCTTTTGCGTTTGCCTACACCTGTTATGGCATTCACTCTCTTCATATCTGTCTTGTGCTCATCCTTGCAGACCTACGCAAATGGGCTGCGCTTCGTCCTGACCATCTTGGGAGGCACCATCGCCGTGATGGGCAGTCGCGTCATTGGCTATACGTCGGCCGGCGCCCTGGGTTGCGTAACGACAGCCTTTATTGCAAGGATTGGCTGGCGGCGGGAGGAGAACAAGCTGACACCACAGCAGCTGCAGGCCCAGCAAATTGTAAGTATTCAAGCACTGTTAAAAATAAGTCCATAGATTGCACATTTCAGCCATCAAGTAAGACTTTTTTATCTTTATTTTGTATTTACTTTTAGAAGTCCAAATCTTTTCTTTGATTTCTTATGCATTGGTAAACAAAGTTCAAGAGGAACATAATTATTTTTTCCTGTGAATCGCATCTGGATTCTGGTTCTGTCGGCTGGCACTCTGTGCCCGGGAGTGCGTTGGATTTGCCTTCACCTTGGCGTTTCTGAGTGCTTTCGGGGCACTGAGCCCACCCGCTCTGTTTTCTGACTTGTTTGGGTTTGGGTTTGGGTTTGGGTCAAGAAAAATGCTCACTGGCAATAGTACCATTTTTTATGTCTGTTCCTTCGAAGCGGCTGCAGCTATAAAAAGCGCCTGTATGTGCGGGATTTTTGCTAGGTAATTTGTGACATCACGTCCTTGTCCCATGTCAGAGTCGACTGCTGGTCCTCGATTTGTTTTGACCAAGTGTTTTTCTTCGGCTCTCTACATTTACCGTTTACCTTTTACCTTAAACTTTTAACCCAGATGCTGGGCGGGCACTTGATTGCCAAGGCAACGGCTCCGCTCCGAAAGCCGATTGGCGAAATGGCTTTCTGGACAGTATTTGCGCCATGTCTTGGCCACTTGATTTAAATGGTCCTTGGGCGGGGGGAATCTTAGGAAAACATGACGAGAACGCACGAATCTAATAACAAACCATTGATTTCTCTTGCAGGCAAGTGTGCCCAAGCGTCTGGATCTCCTGTGGAAGTTCCTCAAGCCCGTCTCCTTTGCCCTCATCGGCAAGGAAATTAATTTCAACGTGCTGGAGGGCCATGTAATCGGTTATGGGGCCTTGTTGGTGCTCGTCGGAAGTTTGGTAATTAAAATGGCCGCCGGAGGCGCGCCCCTTGCAACCGGAGGTGGTGCAGCATTCGCCCGGCCACTTATTTAATTTCTTTCGGTTCCCATTCAGTTTGTGTCGGGAATACTCCGCCAAGCCACAGGTCCCCAAGGTTCGGAGCCAGCCCTTGCCGATGCCCTCCCAGTGCCGTTCGATGGAAACAAAGAGCGAGTACAAAATCCGGGAGTGGCTGAGAAAAAAAGTGATGGGAATGGGGACAAAACCGAAATGAAAATGTTCTGGCACCGCAATGCAAATGTTACCTGCACACACAACTGAATGTGGAAAACCGAGGGGCCCAGAAAAAAAACGTACAGCAGCCCGAGATGACCATTTTCTTGTTCTTATTTTCAGTTTCGCTTGGCTTTGGCATATTTATCCACATATGGCGGAAATCTGTCGAGAAAGGAACGTGCCTACATTACAATTTCCGGTTTTCCCAAAGCAACTGTCCAAGTAAGTTTTCCGTTCCGCGTGTCATGTTGTTGCGGTTGTCCCGTGCCCCTCCCCATGCCCTCTCCCCTGCCTTACTCCCTCAATTTTCCCTTGCTATTTCCCATCCTTTGTCTCCTGGCCTGGTGGCGCTTTTTATTTCATTGCCGGCCATTTCACTCTCTTGCCACTGGCAGCCGGGCTGGCTGTCGTCCTGGCCGCCGTCCTGGTGTTTCCCATGCTTAAGTTATACACGTATTTGCAGGTCATGTTCTCTTGGCCGGAGTCATCGCCGCCGAAGCTGCCACTGCTGCAGCTGGCATGCCATCCCTTTTGTTTGCAGTTTAACCGCAAACGGACATTTTGTTTATGTCGCCTGGCGAGGAGTGTGCGAGCTCCTGGCCAGGAGTGTGCCAGTGTGCGTCTGTGGTTGCCAGAAATTTAAATGTTCCGCTGGCTTACTTATTCGCCATCCTGTCTTACTGTCCTGGAAAGGAAAAAAAATAGAGAACACTGTGGCGTAGGTCACATGTGTGGCTGCTAAACTTTTCCCTAATATGCGGCGCATATTTCATTGTCCCCCCTTTTTTATACTGATTTAATTAAAATTGTACAGCACAAACCGTACTTAAGCTGGTCTTTGCTCATATCACTCATACGCAGCGGTGACCGGCGCTTTATATGAGCCATCTAACCAGAGCGACTCTCTTCGTTTCAGGCTGCCCTCGGACCGGTGGCTTTGGACTTGGCCCGTGCTGCTACTACGGCCAACGCCGATCAGCTGGCGCTGGCCAGCAATGTCCTCATCATCTCGGTGCTGGCGATTATCTTCACCGCTCCGTTGGGTGCCATACTCATGTTGCGCCTGGCGCCACACTGGCTCAAGCACGGCGATGCCGTGGAGGCAGTGGACTCACCGACCACGCCCACTCCCACGGCTTTGGGCCAGGTTAACGCATTCAAGAGGACATAGCAGCTGGAGGAGGGACCCCACGGCTCTTCGCCGAAAGTTGTAATCCAAATGTGCCGATGCCGCACTTAGCTAGCAATCCTCTCAGTACTTATACTTATGTGTACTTAGTCGCATTCGGTAAAACTCGTTGCAAATAAAAGTAAGTGCTTACAGTTACCGGCGTTTTGCTTACAGCAGACACCATTTTAGGTAATTTGTGCAGAGAAGCTGTATAATTATTTAATCTAAATATGTATAAATGTGAAAAATATTCTAAAGATTCTTAAACATTTCTAAGTTATTTGCAATCAATCGATTTGTTAATTTTGCATACATAAGAAATTAACAATAAACCAATAAGCCAAAGTCTACTGTATTTTGTTGAAAATGAGGTGAGTTCTTAAATCTCTTTTCAATTCCAGCCATACTCGAGGTACCTTTTTTATTGAGCTAATTTCCCAGTTATTTGCTTACTTTTTCCCAAAATTTCAACGAATTAACAAAGTTTAGTCCTAATCCCCAAGGACTAGCACCCCAAAAGGCCAACTTGAAAAAGTGTCCCGCAATCTGAGCGAGGGATTTTATTGTTTTTCCCAAACACTTGGGCAAAAGAAAAGCTTTTTCGGCACCTAATTATGACGGGATCTGTGTTAATCCCAAGGCTGGAGCCTTTGCTAATTGATTTTATAATTAATTTTGGGGGCTTTAAACGGAGTCGGGTCCTTGCGTCATGTCAAATCAATCCGAATTAATGATTGACAATTGAACAAGCTGTTACTGCGAGTTAGGGCCACTCAAAGGATTCAATCGGTGAGTTGGTCAAGTATATAAATGAACCCGAAATGATTTAGTTATTTTCAAAGAGCATCGTCGTTGTCCTTTTTCCAATTCCAAACTCTCTCTCTCTCTTTGCCGTATTTTTACGCCTGCTGCTTTTGTGGCAGGAGGAAGAGGAGAGAACTTCGCTTCGAGCCGGAAAAAACTGGACCAAAGGCAAAAACACACAATAATGGCTCAGAGGAGAATGCCATTTAATTGAAAAGTGATTGTGGGGCTAACCAAAGAGGTGTCCACTCTTCCACCACGTCGACACCGAGCAGCTGCAGCATTTGCAATGCAAAAGGCTTGGAATGAACTTAATGTCCTGGTCGCCTTTGATGTTCTCGTTGGCTTGGTTGCTGCTGCAGCCGCTCACATGACAGTCGTTGGTGCAGTCAAAAACCTGATATATTACTTCTTGACCAGAGAGTGTTCCTATTAACATAAAAGTTGCCTTAAGTGGTACAAATTGGTAAAAAGAAGAGCAATCCTGCAAGGAATTATGTGTTTCACTCTGGGTGAAAAATGTATCGTTAAGCTTTATATATAATTGTGTGGTATTTAAGCATTTCGGTATATTGTTTTTCAGATATGGAAAAAGTAGTTTTCTGAATAAATTTATTAATTATAAAAAAGTAATGAAAAACCATGGATGTCCCACATACCATAGCAAAGTTACCTATTATTATGTTAAAAGTGTGAAAATTATATTAAATACCCTTTTTAAACCGTTAGTAATGGTGATTATTAATTAGTAAAATTTGTTTTAAAAATGCTATAGTATTTCTCTCTATGTAATAGCTAAGCTTCATCTGTGGCCCGGTTGAGTGAATGTTGAAAGGAATGAAATTAACAGACGGCAAAAACGGACAGAGGGAGAAAAACTTATCATTTTTATTATCGGGCAGCTGCGCATATTTATACTCTGCATTCTCCCTCTCCTTCCCAATCTCTGATCTCGTCTCAGTGGCCTTTGTCCGGCACAGAAAAGAGTTTGAAATTGAAGGTAAATTAGTGTTATTAAAATGGTTGCACAAAAATAATTGCGCAACTAAATGAAAATTTTAATGAAAATTCCTTGGTTTGTATTCTATTCACATTTCCCCGTACCTTTTCATTTTTTTGTCTCCTTTTTTTATTTGTACCTTTGGCTTTGCATTTGCATTTCCAGCTCTCTGTTATTAGTTGCATTGTTTTCGCAGTTGATGTCCGTGCAATTAGCATAATGCAAAAAGCAGCTGTGCTGGCCGGAGAGGAGAACGAAGGACGGGAACGGATTTTAACTTGACCTGGATGCCGGAAAAGAATTATAATGAAGTGCGTACCTGGATTTCCATTTCGCAAATACCCAGCGATTGAGTTATGTCCGCATCGCATGCGGCCTGGCGCATCAATTATGCTGCCACCGGCATAATCCTTCAAAACTCATTGCTCTTATCGGGGCCATTGAAATGCCAGCGGCCATAGATCAACCTTATCAGCGCAGCCAAAGCATTTTCCTGTGCCAAATAAATTCCAGCAGTTTATTATTCTAATTCGCATGCCGAATTCCGGCAGAAAAAGAACGCCAGGCACGTCACCACCTGGCCACCCACCTGGCCACCCACCTGGCCACCTACCTTGCCGCCCCGGAAAATACACAGAAAATCCACCACCCACAGACAGCCAGCCGATACGGCGAGAAAGGAGTTGTGCGAGTGGGAAATGAAACGAAATCAAATCAAAAAGTTCACAAAAATGCCAAACCAACAGAAATTAAGTTATAAAATTTTAAGGACTATGCGCAGTTTAATTTCCAAATGCCATGCCACCACCCATTGCCCCACTGCCCAAAGACACACAGGTGGGTGACTCTCCCCGTCCTCGCTGGGACTCGCAGATCGAGGACTCGAGGGCTGGCTGGGCTGACTGGGCGAGAGCGTATTGTGGTTTTTGTTATGCGCCGATTACCATAAAAACAAGCTAAAGAAAGTTGCGTCCTCCTCGCCAGCCATCGCATTGCCTTTCCCTTGACGTCGCGTCGTCGGAAACGGAAATCAAGAAAACAAAAAGAATGAACCTAAATGAAGTCAAACCTGGCGCCCGCTCCTTCAGTTAATAAAGTTAGTTGCGTTTGCCTTGACGGCGAAAGTTTTGAGTTATAAGCGCGCAAATTATGGCTTACAACAAAGCCAGTCAGGCATCCAGGCATCCAGGCAGCCAGCCAGCCGGCAAAAAACAGCCAACAATGCCGAACAAAGGAAAACAATTAACATGACGAAGACACATAAAATTTCCACTTCCAGTCCTGCCGCAGTTGTAGTTGTTGGGTGCGTCGAATTAGCAGTTGTATTTGCTGGCTCGAAATGTGCGTCAATCACGTGATGGGAGCCGCCCTCAGCCCTCGGAAAATCCCCGAAAATTTCCACCTTCCCAAGCGACTCTTGTCTGCGTCTTGTTGTTTTGTTAATTTTAATACATGTACTTTTTATCGCTCGGCATTCCGCGGCAAGCTGCTGGCTGAATTAAGCCATTTGTTAGCTGTATCTGTGGCTAAGCTCTGGCAGCTCCACCCCTAGTAGAGCAGAAGGAGGAGTCGGAAAAGTAGGTGGAGGCTATCAATGCCAGTGCCGGGTTTCGGGCCACAGGTCACAGCACATCACAGTTATTTTCGTGTAAATGGCATATTTTTTATGGCTTGTCGCTGGCTTCTTGTTCCTCGCGCTGTAATTAGACAAAATTGTTGGCTGCCACGACTCCGCCCAACCCAACGCCCACCAAAATGTAACCCCAGCTCCCATTTCACCAGTTCACGATTGTTCATTCAGTCCTCAATTCCGCGGAGTCTCTGTGCCGCTGTCCTGCCATCCTGCCGCTGGAGGTGTGTTTGACACTTGGCGTGTCGGGATAGCGAAAATATTATTCCTGACCAGCGTCCACTCATCGGGGACTGCACGGAGAAAAATTTTATTGATACTCCAAATCGAAATAACATATAAATAAATATCGTTAACAATTGAAAGAAGCTTAAAAAAACGATAGAAAATTCTTTATTGTTTTCATATATTTGCCTTTGACTTCAGGTTAACTTAAAAAGCAAACAAATATTCTGAAAATCCAAATAAAAAAGACTCGCTGGTTATACAAAATATTTTACAGTGTCAAACTTGGGGATGATCGTTGCGCAACGTCGGTTTTTATTGTGATTATTTAGAGTATGCATGTTTATAAAGGGAAATTCCACGAGAGTAATTATGCAGTAAACACGTATCACGAAGCTTGGTCACCAGGTAGAGAGTCAACCCCTACCAGATTTCACGGCAGCGCCCGCGATGGTCGGGCAGATAGCCCGGCTGGCAGGGAAAGTCGATCATGGCCACCTCCATGATTTTCTCGGTGACGGGCTGACCGGCTACTGGAGGCACCCGCGCGGCTTCGTAGGCCTCCCTCACCTGCTGCTCGTCCAGCTCTACGCACTGGTTTGGCTGGCCTCGGGTCTTCTGGTTGCCGGGACACTCGACCAGCTTCAGGCAGTACTTGAGGCAGGGACGAGGAGCTGGCACCTGGGTGAGCTTCTTGCTGCAGGTGAAGTGACCCTGGCAGTCAGCTGCTATGGTGGGCACATTGTTGTTGATAAAGAACGGACGCCTTGGCTCCTCCGTGGTTGTTGTTGATGTTGTAGTTGTGGATTCGCGATGGAAAAATTTACCGAGGAGGCCGCCCTGCACGGCGGTGACTAGGAGAGCCACCAAAAGGAGGAGGAGCTGCTTCATCGCCGATGTGTTTACGCTTTGATTGTAGTTCGACTACAGAGCGATGCCAGCTTCCAAGAGCAGAAATCCGCGGCAGTGCCTCGATAACCTCTAACCCCAGGGGGAGAGCGCACGAGATAAGCCCACTGACAGACACTCTCACATATTAGTTTATAATTCGAGGCAGTTTTTATTTCATTTTTCTGGTCGGCTTTAAATTGGTTTATCACAAAATTCAACTGCATTTGAGGTGTGCGGCGGGTCGAACAAGCGGCGGTGGCAGCGGCAGACGCACATTTTGGCAAATTTGACACAGGAATTGAATTATCTGCTTTCCGTGAACCGCAAAATTGTATAAATAAATATTAGTCGATTCCGTATTTCGTACATGCGTACGCATAATTTCGAGCTGCCAGGGGAGAAGCCGAGGGCGAGCGGAAAACTGATAGTTTACTATAATAGAATATAAGCTGGGCAGGAAACGCGTTTGAAAATCAAAGCGATTTTTCGACGATAATGTGTATGATTTGTGAATTGCGCTTTAAGTGGCTTTAATTGATAAGAAATTGTTTGGAGGAGAGTGGAGATTTGGTGGGCATTTTACTCTCTCAGCTGGAAACTGATGAGTTTTCTATTAGAATTGATAGTTTATTTTATAATTTATACGAGATTTTGAATGCACTTTAATTTAAATCAACATTTTGCTAGAGTAAGGGTGCAAATATTCCTATAAAATTGATAATTAATATCCACAGATGGACATTAATTTATTACCTACAAAAAATTCAATTATTATTTCAATTATTATTTATATTAAATATATTTCAACTTATTTACTCTAATTTTCAATAAACCGAATTATGTATTTTACCACCCATGGCCGCAGATTTCGCCCATTAGATTAGGGCAAGGCTTTCACGTTGCACTCAGGGCTCATTGGATATCCTCAATCGACGACCACGAAGCATCCGAACAAAGCAGACCGCTAAGCTCTTCGTCTGCTGGTGACTTTACAGATGGGGCCTAATGAAGCAGCTCAACGCCGTTGTCGGCCAGTCCTTTGAACGGGATCCGAGGAGGCTCGGTTCAATCTAGGCGCTGGCAGCAAACTATTTGAATAATTGATATTAATTGCTGCCAAGAGCTGTCAAAATTAATTTGTGATGTGTTTTCAAAGCGAGATTATTGATGATGATTACGGGCGGGCCCTAATGAAAGCAGCGGCTAATGGAAATGGAGGCGCCATGGCAATTGAGACGTTCGACAGTCGGCAGATGGGCAGATGGGCAGCCGCGTCGAGTAGTTGGTCGCAACTAGTTCGGACTTATCCCAGTGCGGCATTAATTAGGCTCGGACTCGGGAAATTGATTCGCCTGGGATGTGGCCAAGCTGGACCACCCATTGTCTGGATGGGAAATCGCTTAATATGTATTAGCATTTATTGACTGGCAAAGTTCCGAAGCGAGGAGAGAAAAGAATGCTAAGACAACAGCAGGCCGGAAATTGCCAAATACTGATACTTCCGCCGGAAATAAGTTCAATTCTCGTTGTTCACGCCGCTCTGAAAGGGCGGTGGTCCCATGGCTCTCATCCCAAGGTTAGCTGCCTGCCTCAGAGTAAATTAAGTTAAGGTCGGAAAGTGAAGGACAACGACGGCCGGGCGCCGTTTCTTCGGCTATCGCCTGGAACACATTTCACATTCGTCGTAAAGGCGACTTAATTGCCGCCCACTCCCCGGTTCACAGCACTCTGCACAATAAACAGATCATAATCTGGCTAAAACTATCAATTTCAGGCCAAACAGAAGGGAATATCTCAATCGGCGGAAGTGAAACGAGCTTAAAAGCGGACGAAGGGCGACAAAAAACAAATGAAAATGCTTTACAACATAAAAACAAGCGGAGGACGGGACGCAATCGGGATGCCGGAGCGACGGCAACGATGTGTTAACACTTAGGAGGACGACCGAGCAATGGCCGGGTGACAATGGAGGAGACAGCCGAAATCCTTCGATAGGTTCTGCTGGATGGCACTGTGCGTCCTCATAGATTTACGCACACTTAAGCAGCGTTTACTCAGTCCCCAGTTCTCCGGCTTCAAATAGTCGTATAAATTGTTCGGCAGGCGCAACTGTAGCCCCGGCATTTTGTTTCTTCTTTTCTTTGTCTTTGGCTTTCGGTTGAACTGCTGTCCGGAGTCCGTACGGAGTTCCATGAGGATGAACCGGAGGAGGAGGAGGAGAAGAAGAAGTAGGAGCACTTCCGGGGCGTGAATGAAGTGCCATGTTCTCACGCTCACGCATCTGCCAAGTGCCTGCCGCCGGCCCACATGTCGTATGAGTTTTATGTCCCTCTGTTTATATGACTGTCTCTGTGCGCTCAATCGTTTCTTAGACACATTTATTTGCTCTGCCGCTGCCGCTGCCGCTCCTGCTGCTGCTAGCCGTTTTCATCGTTGTCCTTGCTGTTGCTGTTCCGTTTGTTAGTTTAACAAATAAAATTAGTGCTATAAACATTCGTTTGCCAATGTCTCTATACGTGCCAGCTTCTTCTTTTCGCAGCAGCAGCAGAAGCCGGAAGGAGGCAACGCCATTAAAGTGATGTTTTTAAAAATGTGTTAATAAATATGTATATATCCATGTCTGGGAAATATTTAAGTAGTATAAATCATTTAACTTCCACGATCTTAATCTTGGAACCCCATGTCCAACTACGCCACTGACGTCTTCTTTATATTTGTTTACACAATCGCAACTCTTTGCCACTTCATAAGTTTTTTTTATTCTGTTGTTGCTGCCGCTGTTTGTGTCCCATCCAGTTTCCTGGGGGATTTATTGCCACAGCGAATCTGTTGGTATCACAGGGGGTTAGAGGCCAGCGGAGTGGGTTTTCTAGAAGCAAAATGGAGTTGGAAGCCAGAGAAGGACCGAGCTTGTATCCCATTTCCGGCAGATGACTCGGATGTTTGTTTTAGCGGCGGCATTCCACTGCGCTGCAGCTCCATCGCAGCCAGTTCCACATTGTGGCGATTCGTTCCTAGCTGCTGGAAATATCTATTAAATTTCTTTTATATGGCCGGCATATCGAAACAAATGCATTTTGCGCACAAATAGCCAGCGGGCGACATAAAACATAACAAAAGATGCTTAAAGGTAAACACATTGATAAACAGACAATAGGTGGGCGGGAAAAAGGAGTTGGTCGCCAAGTTGATACCCTCTAAATGATACTAGAAAGAGGAAAATAATAGTGAAAAATTCAATACTTATTAGTTAA
Organism: Drosophila birchii; assembly: GCA_035046345.1. Classification (NCBI taxonomy): domain Eukaryota; kingdom Metazoa; phylum Arthropoda; class Insecta; order Diptera; family Drosophilidae; genus Drosophila; species Drosophila birchii. Next base: position 7,476,693 of record JAWNOA010000064.1, read on the forward strand.
AGTATGTAGTTACAATAATTTTATATTCATCTTGGGTTGCCGAAAGGAAATGCAAACTTTCAGGGCACTGAGTTGTAAATGGTTCTCTGATAGAGATTTTTAAGACCTTTTGAGTACGTTTTCCATGATTTTAAGTTGAAAAAGGGCATATTTTCTAAATTAAAGAGTATATCAGCCTTCTCAATGCAGCTTGAGCTGCTTGGCAATTTATTTTTCTTTTCTCGGTAAGGAGGTAATCAAGTCGTTGAACTCATCTATCGTCCCTTTAATGGGCTATTTTTGGGAGCAGGAGCTGCTCAGCCCAGGGGCAAGTGCCCCATTGTCAGCCATTAAAATGTCCTCCTGATGGCAAGCAAATTTATACAAGGACCTTAGCTGACATGCCACCCACATGCTACCCACACATAGTACATATATGCGATTATATATTTTCAATTTCTGTCACACACACAACCATCTGAGCAGTCAGGCACATAATTATAATTCGCTGTGCAACAGCCACTAAATTGCAGAGTTCTCACATAGAAAAACCCAGAAACGAATTGCTGCAAATAAATTCTATTATTATCGCAATTGAATTGAATTTGCGATAAAACGTAAAAATAATTCGCATGTTGCACATGACCGCAGTAGCGGTGGGGAATCGATACAGTTATTCGGTGGTTCACTCTGGTCTGGCTGGGAAAATCTCAGCGAGGAGGACCTAGTCGCTATCCCGGATCCGTAGCATGTTCCTGTGTGTTGTAATCCCTGCCAAAGCGATTATAGTTTTTGTTTGAATTTTGAATGCGCGCACGGGAGCTGGATGTGCTGTATTTACATTGATGCACTTTAGCCGCATTTTAATTGGATGCTAACTGCTGCGCCGGCACACGGCCAGGCCCGCACACAGTTGGCCGATTAGCGCCTGGTGGAGTCCGCAGTTAGTCTATTTCCAATTCGAATGCAAATGCTGCTGGTCGGCGGCAGGAGAGCGATAACAAAGGGTTAGGTTTCCCTAATTTTGGCCTGCTGCGCGGTAAATTTTCCCGAGTCGGAGCCCGGTTTCGATAGCTGATTTGCTTCCCATAATTGTTATTTATTTTAGTTATTTTTTTGCAGTGGCCATTGCTGTATAATTTGTCACTGCTGCAGCAGTCGGAAAATCCGTTTTAGATATAGATTCTGAAAGGCAAACAAATTGCTGTGCTTTATGGTCCGCACAGGGGGAGTGGGATATGTTCGCTGGCTTAAAAGCTAATTACGTTTTATTTGAGCCGCCATTTCTGGGTAAATATTTGAGCGCTCATTAGAGTTTGTACGCTCGGCCCAAGAGCTGGGGAAGCTCTCCTCTCACCTTCTTCCCCTCACTTGGTTTCACACTTGCCCGCATTGAGGGAAAAATCGAGCCGCCATTCAGCGCTCAGCCTCACTTGAGTTCAATTAAAACCGCACTCGTAGTTGTTTGCACAACAAACACACTCGACACACACTCGGCCAACTGGCCAAGCAACCGAGCCGCATGGGCTGACCACGGCCCCCCGCCCTCTGGACTGGACCACGGCTACCGCCCATAATGCTGAGCGAACTTTGCACCGGAGAGTCAAAGGCTGCTCGTTCAACGCATCGCAGCGCAGTCATTGTTGGCCATTGTTTAACAATTAACCGCAAATTGAATGCAATTAAATAAATAACGGTGTTGAACCTTTGTGCAAACGATGTAGGAACGTGGACGCGTCGCCGAAGTCGCTTCAGCTCTTAACCCTCATATATAGTATATGTACGTCCATATATGTGGCACATATATGTATTAATAGGTGAGTTTGTAAGGGTATGTGTGCTCCATCACAGTGCAAATACACGCACCAACCCACCACACACACTCATCCCACTGGCACGCGTATGTGCGTTGTACAAACGAAATGAAATATTACGTATACGTCACGTCGGTCCATTGGCCAGCAGGCAAACACACAGGCACAATGGCCGTCGTCGAGCTGAAGTTGCCCGCTGGCCGCGTATTTGCCAAAGTTATTGTTGTATTCGATTCGAAGCGCACCATCGCCTGCAACACTTTTGCAGTATAGTGTAATGAATAGCAAAAATGCCAGAACGTGTCCACCATCGCCCTCGAGTACACTTACGTAAAAATTAAAGATGAAAGCTTCATAAAAGAGTTTAATATATGATATTAAATTTATTGATAACCTCTTGTCTAGGTTTTTATAGAAGGATTTTATATTAATGCCCCTGAAATGTTATATTTAATAATAAAAATCGAATCCTACATAGAAGTAAACAGAGTCATTTACCAAAAAGCAATCACTGACTAACATTTAAACAGAAACAGAAAAAAAAATCTAGGGCCAGTTGTTAGCCGTTAGGACAACTGCAATCGTTAGCCCTTAGAATCCGGCACACTTCCAATTGCCATATAAAAAAGTACTCTTTTTTTCCACTGAGATTGCTGGAACTCTATTAACCCAACTGTAGCCTGCAAGTGCCCAGTGCCAGTCGAAGTGCAGAAACAATTTATTGTAACAGGCGAAATGCAGGCAGTGGGAACGCGGCCAATTAATCGCAGCACCCTTGCAGACCGAGCGATAAAAACACCCCTAGCACTCCCTAGCACTTCTACCCCTCTAGTCCACAAGGTCCGGATCGAGCGCACTTAAAGCGCATAAATGAGTAGTTAAAAGATTGCCACACACTTTGCATTGATTGATGGATTTGCTTTGTTCCCATTGAAGCCATTCGAGGCCAAGAGCCAATTGCAAAGGTTTGACTTGTGGATGGCCAGGGACGGGGGTTTACCGGCCAATTTGACGCTTTTTTATTGAGCTGTTTTGTTTTGTCATCGGTGGAAAAAATTTCAATTTGCTCAACGGATGGGTTTCCAGGACATGTGCACGCAATCTAAAATTTGTATGAGGACGACACTGCACCCGTTGCTTGTGTTTCAATTTCGCTGATTGTCTATTTGCCAGGACCACATTCACGTTCCACATCCCATCGAAAAAAGAGAGCCAGCTACATTTTGGTGTATTGGCAACGGCAAACAGGGCTCACTGCGAGTGAGCGAGTATGAAACACGAAACGCAAATGTTAAATGTCAGTAAGACATGCAAAGTTATTGTCACACATTGTGGCATGTTCGATGGCGGTGGCTGTGGCGGTGACGGTAAGGCTAATGCCGGGGTTCTATTATATATTTGGCCACCCCAGCAGTGGCAGCAGCATTGATTGACTTTCATTTAGCGGGACCCTTTGAATCTCGAACTGCTGGCAAAGGGACCACCTCGACGGCATCACCTCGTGTGTTATGACAATTTATTGCCTGGTGTTTGACGAAATTGAATAGCCAGGCGGCGTTGGGTATTGTTGGCTGCGACGTGCGAGGTGCGATGGCGGTGGAAATTGGAAATTGAAAATTGTTTGCAGCAAATGGAGTGGCAACAAAAAGCCTCAGATCGAAAGGACTGAAAAGCGACTGTGATGTAATTGAATTGCCTGCCATTAAGCGACAGAGTAGCACCTTTGCCTGCCCCAAATATGAACTGCTCACTTGCCTAATCATTTCAGAGCCAGAATCTGCTGAAGCCGAGGGCGGAGTGCGAGGCCGAATTCAAATCGACCCACACTGAGAATTCCTTTGAACTGTCAACATGACCATTTCACGTCTTTTGTTCGCTGCCAGTTCCTTTCTTATTCATGCGAAACTTTCACATTTCGGCAAACAAGAAGTCAAATTGAAAAGTTTTTATTTTGTCAACAGCACAACAGAAAAACAGAGAAAAAGTGAAATTAGAAGCCGCGACTGGGTGGAAAGTGAAACAAAGTTGGGCAACGCAGGCCAGTTGTGAGCTGTGCCCGTGGCTCCCTGCTCGCAACTCGAGCAGAACAAAAAGCGGCCAAGTCGCGGGAGGACATTAAAGCCGCGATTTTTGGAATTCCAATTTAAATTTTTATATTTTCTCTTAGCGCAGAATTAGCTTTTAATTGTGACAGCTGGGCTTGCATCGATGGCAATTAGTTCTACTTTTCTGCATTATTTGCATTATTTGCAATTTCTCAAGATGGCAGAAAAATGATGGCCAAGACAGAGGCAGATAAACTGCAGCTTGGGAGGCAATTATTATTCCTAATTATCCAGGAATGGGCTTTGCTACAGGACCAGTCTAAGCGACAAAGCATTTCCCTGTCAGTTCTTCTTGCTCCCTGGCTCTTCTCCTGGCCGTGGACGAGGACGAGGCCAAGGCAATTATGCGAACTCTGGGGGCCGAGCAGACACAACAAGGCCGAGATAAGAAGAGAGCAGGCCGTATCTTTCTTCCGTTGCTTGCTTTCTTTTTTGTTTGGCTTACTTAGCTCTGGCGCTCGTTAATTGTAATTGAAGTTTGTAATTAAAAAGTTTATTCGAAGCGTGGAGTCATTAAAAGGAAATGATGCCCGGCCAATACAACTACTTTATTCAGTTAGGAGCGGGGGAGCGGATTTTACAATGCTTGGAGCTGGATGAGGGTTCAGGTAGCAGTCGGACTTGGCATTAATTTTGATTTAAATGGTGTGTAAACGCTTTTAAACTTCCGAGATTTGTGCGGCAGTCCTTCTGGCACTTTATTTAGCCGCAATTGAGTTATTGGCCTCATTAGCGCTGGCTTTTTGCTCCGGGATGCAGCCTGAAAGCGGATCCGGTTCGACTAATTACCGTCCTGATGAACGGTTAGGCTTGGGCACGGCTCTATTCAGCCAGGACTACTGGGCTGCCACTCCCGCCCCTCCCTTGTCAGCCAATCAAAGTGGGTAAACACCCACACATCGCACCACACACACCGCATACACACGCACTCGTAGGCACACACAAAAACGACGAGCAAACGACCTCAACCTAATCATGAATAATGTGCCACATATTCACACAATAAAATCAAGAAAAAGGCAACACAAATATCATAACAAGCAGTCGGGCGGGCGTTAGCAGCCCCTCCTCACCTTTCAAACGATCCTATCAGCCAAAATGTGACAGGGGCCACGCGCATATAAGCGACTGAAGTGGGTGGCTACACTGGCCAAAAGAAAATATTCCATTATTAGTTTATAATAAAGAAAATATTTGGCTCTAGTCAAGCCAGAAATCTATTGTAAAAAAGCTAATAAACATTAAATTTAAAGTAGGAATATTTTGATTCTACTTTCAGTGCCTATTTGAGATATTTTTCCCACTGTTAGTGGTATGGGTCGCGTATTAAATATGCGTGTCATGTCCATTTATTTGGCTTTGTTGTCACCTTCGGCCATGTTGACTTTTCAATCTCGGCGAATGCTCCACGCTGGGGAAATCGCACAAACAAGAACCATGACCAGGACCAGCAAGGCGGCAGCACGGACAATCTGGATAATGTTGAAAAAATATTTCGAACATCAGACATCTAAAGTGCACACACACGACTTGCTCGGGCGCAACCAATTCCCCCATCAGGAGCAAAAATATATTTTCCAGCCTCCGTCGGCCGCTTAATCAGCATTTGTCAAATGAAAAACCTTTCAGCAGCGCCACCCCCGCTCCTGGCCAAAATGACACTGACATTGCGGGGCCTGGCAAATGGCGTTGACTCCTTTTTGGCTTTCTCTTTGTGGATATTAGTCTGGGAGGCAGTGTGCGTGCTTGTGTGTCTGCTTCTTAACAATGACACCAAAAATGCCTGGCATTATGCGGGCTGCTGGCTGCATTGAGTCTAACGTCAACTGTTTCAGTTGACAAATTTGAGCAAAAAGTAAAAATGTCCCAGATCGCAGACAAAGTCATCCCACAAACGACTTTGTGTGCGAGTCTGGGGAGTTTGGGGGAAGAGCCTCTGTTGGCTTCTTGGGGCTTCCGGGGAAGCTTCAGGCTGCTGGCAGGTGATTCGGAAATGCGAATAGCTTGGGCTGCCACCTGGAAAAGCAAACACACACACGGGCACACAAAGGCAGCACCAGGCGCCAGGTCGAGTGCTTTTACCAATGCGAAGCTGGCAAATTTCCATAAATCATATTAACCCACATTTGACATTACCGCCTCGCCTCCCACTCGCCCGCTTTGTTTGCCTAAAAGTTTTCATTATGCACATTTGGCATAGTTTTTTCCTTTTCCTCAACTTTGTGCAGCTTCCTTTCTTGTGCAGCCTGCACTTAAAAATTTCCCCCGATGTAGGTAGTAGGTAGTTTCAGGGCTGGCGTTCTTAATGAATTTCGTCGAGGCTTTTAAGTTACTCGCAAAAGACAGAGTAAATAATTCAGGCTGAGTGAGTATTGATGTACTTTACGTGGGGAGTCGAACACAGAATACCTTTCAGCATGAGTATTTTGAAGCGTGAGGACAAGATTAACTAAATAAATAAATAATTTACTAATTGTGGGTATCGAATAAGTGCCAAACAAGGAAAATGGGTCTCAAAGCGAAGGATTCCTTTAAGTTCAATGACTGTTTTGTTCCTGTGCTGTCAGATCCTGGCTTCCGTATTGATGACATCTTTGCCTGCTTTCGGATAATACACCTTTTCGTACATCTACGGATTTATTAACACATTTAATTTTCCACTTAAAAAAAGGGAAATTGGACTTGGTTATTTCAATTTGGTATTGAAAGAGATCCAGCAATATAAAATGTAAGAACATGTAGAAAACCAGATATACTACCGTTCACCGTTCTCCGTGCCTATCGTGGTCAAGGCAGTCGACTCCCTGACCCATTCTAATTAAACCCCAAACGGAATGGTAGATTTTTACATGCCCCAGGTTTCGGCGGTTCTCTTTCCCAATAAATCACTTTTATGGCTTGCACTTAAAATACCATTTTGTTGCAATAAAATCGCAATAGTAAAACACGAACCTCGGTGAGAATATGGCCCATGCTGACCTCGGTGACTTGACCACAAAAGCAAAAAAAAGTACTAGGAGCCGTAGCTGGGAGCCTAATTGAGTTGGGATGTCTTCCTGTGGGCTTGACGTTAGTTTTAATTTTCGTTTCGGGATGCTATCCTGAGAGAAATCTAGCTGCAGCCACTTGGCTAGCTGTAATTATGCAATCACTTTTTGGCGTGGCCCCCGAAACGAACAGCTAGCATGTCCGCCTCGCCGCTCACAGAATTTGCAGACCTCCTTCCGGTCCTGCGGCATTACAAATTGCCGCCATACGCGAGGTAATGCTTTGCTATTTGTACGAAATGCTAATAAGATTAATTTCCATTTTATTTTTATGAGGCCTCGCTTGCTTAGAGTCGTATTATATTCATTTTTCAAAAGACTCGCGTGCCGTCGCCCGAGTGAATGCGCCTGAGAAATGTTGACGACGAGAGACGGAGTGCCGAGCACCGAGCACCGAGCACCGAATGCTCCACATCTGCGACCAGGACGACTAGCGACTACGCTAGGGCCAGCTCCCAATTAGGATAATCGGCGGCGGGAAATGTTAATTTAAATGTGAATGATTGTGGCTCTGTTTGCTTTGCACCCGCGACTGTTGCTCTGGGATCGGAGGCTCTCGGCTGTCGGCTGTCGGACTTCCGTGCTGCCCTTTGCGTGCTGGAGTACATGTGTTCGGGGCGCGGAACTAGCGGCGATTGTGTAACCGCTTGGCTAAGCTTGATTCCAAAGTGGATTCTCTCGTGACAAGCGGCCGTGCCCGGAGCATTGATTGAATGGCGTCCGAGGTGGCAGCCGAGAGACGAGAGACATGATCTGGAGGGATTCCACTCACCGGAGGAAGTTATAGCGCTGTTCTGGACTCATATTGCACCAGGCTCTGGCGGCTTTCTTTACTATTTCTTGCTCCGTGATTTCGCTGTGCTGGTTCCGAAGTGTCTTGTAGAACTGTTGGAACCCAGTTTTGGGAGATTCCCGACGCGGGTTTGCCTTCGTCTTGACCCCTTTAGCAACTGGCTTTCGCTTTTTGGCTATTGTGGGTTTAATCTTGGTTCGACACATTTGGGCAGGCGTCTTGACCTTGAGCTTGGCCTTCGGTGGTAAAGAAAATTTGTGCTGTGGCTGGACTTCTTCGGAACGCACATTATACGGAAAAGACCTTGGGTGGCCAGGATACTGTAAATGAATATTATTACTATTAAAACATATATAGAAAACTGAAGTAGTGAATTATTCAGCTGTGCCAGATTTGCCAATGTATTTTATTTTATTTCTTACTCACCATACGGGCGTAGTCCATCTGCTGCTCCGGCGACAAGTTGCACCACATGTAGGTGGCATGCTGGATGGCATCATTCGGAAGCATCTCGGCATGAAGTAGGCCATAGGTACAAAGGAAGTTATTGTACGCGGTGATAATTTCTTCTGAGACTGTTTGTCCTCCAATTATGTTACCCATCATTCGAGCATACCAATGTATAACGTTTATAAAATTACTAAAATTTAATTAATTTGTTAGTTTTTAACTTGAAATTTTGAGTAAGCTCTAAAAAGGTGTAAAAGTAACTGATATTTCTGACAAATAATGTCGCAGTTACTGCTCCGAGAAAAACAAAAAAATAGTATGAATCTGATACTGTGCCATAAGCATATTTAGGTTTTAAGGCTTTGCTCCAGACCCTCAGTAGATATTCCAGGAAAAAATTATGGACATTGTTGGCTTTTCATAATTAAAGAGCTTCCTGCAACAAACACCGCTGATTGGGAGCAGGCTTCACCCCTCCGAACCTCCTTCCTAGCCCAATCTTATCGCTTGGCTAACGAACTAACGCCATTAGCCAACGCGGCCAGGGCGACAACCAGCGACTACGTAATAAAAAGAAAAGGCCAACAACCCACCATTAGGACTTGGATGGGGGTACGAGGACGACGACGAGGTGAAGCCTAATGAAATTCCATGGAAACATGTTCTCGCCTGATAAGGAACCATTGGTCAATTGGCCCACTGCTGGGTCGCTGGCCAGCGGACGGCATGCAAGCCACCTCGAAATGTGCACCACACAGGCAACCTCGCGGAAGCGAGCGTGACGCTGTACGCAAAACGCGAACGCAAACGCCGCACGAAATATGAAAAACTGCAGAGGCGAAAAGTCAATGTCATTTGCAATGCAGCGCAGTAAATTATTTTACATGGCCGACTTAAGGCCCTTCCGAAACCGAGAGCCGGTGAGGCTTTAAAACAAAGACGGAGGTCAGGATGAGCCTCACTTTCTCCAAGCTGCAACCATCGGAGCCACACCAGATTGCCGTGGAATAGCACACTGCGGGAAAGAGGGTCAATATCTGATAGTTTTATGAACTAAATGATTCCCTTAAATGTACTTATTTAACCTCATTTATATTGTAAAAATTACACAAAATATTAAAGTTTTCATGCTCCTAAAATGCAGTGAATTTATTTATACATTTTGATAGAACTTTTTAGGTAGTGTACATCCAGGCGCTTAAGAACATTGCCGCTGCGCCTGTCCCAACTTTCTGGCATTTATCTCTGTGAAAAGAAATCGCTCAACGCCCGCCGCACGACACCAGGCAGAGAGAGCTAGGGGGGATTCTTTGTTTTATCCAAGTTCTGGTGGCCGGTGGACTGGCAGCCACCCGCAGAGGAGCGTTTCCGCCTCAGATTCCTGCGCCGCACGCCTTGCAACGCCCCTTCTTTGGCTTTGTGTATGCAAACAAAGTACGAGATAAACTTTTGTTCTGCCTGAACTTTGTCGCGGCCGGCTGTTCGGTGCTTCTGCTCCTGCAGCTGGCGTTGTTGCTGTTGCTATTCTCGCATTATAATTCCCAGTTTTGTCCGCGCCTTATGAAAATGAGTTTAAACATAATACAAATCTCTGGGGCAAGTTTAGAGAATTGTTTTTAAATTTCTACCAGCACCGCTTCGGTTTCGTTTTCATTTTCGTTGCCGGCAATGGCTTTGGTTCCAACTCGGCCTTGTGTAACACGCGCGCGGTGACGGAATTGAAAATGGCAGGAACAATATGTCATTAGAATATAAATTGAAATTGACGGTCCAACTTGTTTGCCTTTCGCTGGCATTTCTTCCTTTTTGGCACGCAGACAGGGGAACTGTCATTGGTTTTTGCATGTTGCAGGTTGATTAAAAAACTATATAGGAGGAGAACAGCACTCACGTGCCGCACGCAGGCCAAGGCGAAAATTATACGCCTCGGATGTCGGGACATTTGGGGAAACTCTGGAGGACGGGTGGTGGCGAGTGGTAGCCATAGACATACTTTTCCAATTTACCATCACCATCGCCGGAGCGGCCTGTGCAAAATGAGCCACTCAAAGCAATCAGGCAGACACATCTCCGCCCCACCCAATCACTCAGCAACAGCCCGACTCACCGCCGGCTCCCAATCCGGATACAGGCCGTCCCGTTCCGCAATCCCCACCAGCCATCAGCGCCATGAATTATGCAAATCTCTTGCGGCCAACTCAACGCTGAAGTGAAGGCAGCGGCCGAGCTGGGAAAAAATCAAACAAAATCGATTGATGTACAAATTTTTCTTAGCATCCGCAAACAATTTTCTTCGAAGGAGCCTGCCTTTTGATTTGTGCGTCAATGGCAGGCGGGGATGTGGATGGAGATGGGAGTGGGAATGTTGTCCTGCCGTCTACTCTTGGCGGCCTACTCCTAAATTATGTAGATTTGTTTTAGCATAATGCCTGTGCAGGGGTGTTGTGTGCTTTGTGTGTGCTTTATGTGTGTGTGTTTGTGGAAGGGAAGGAGCCAAGCCGGGATCCTACAGCGATTTCTCTCGGTTGCAACGTTTTAAACCGCCATTAAGTTTCCTCCATAAATATCAGGCTGCCCCGCCCGGAAGAATTATGTAAATTTGTTTGGTCACAGCACCGCCTCACCCGCAGTTCCCACTCGTCCGTACGCATTTCATTGAATTATTGTGCGTTGCCCGGGAAACTGAAGACGGGACCAGGACATGGATAGCTCGAAGGATTCACAGAACTGGCCTTTTCGACACATCGCCCCGGTTGCCATAGTTGCTTCGGTGCGGTTGCCTTTGTCCGGGACAATATATGGAATTCTTAAGTTTGCTCTGTTTGCCCCGGCTAATTTAATTTATTTGCATTCTCTGCACAATTTGGCTTGATTCGCCGGACATTCCTTTTATTGGCCAGCAGGAACTTTTGTCGAAACTCTTGCATTTTTAGCCAATAACTGTTGGAGAAATCAAATCAGCTGAAAATTAATTTAATTCGCACTTGAACGGCAAACTTTTGCCGCCATGTAGCTTTATGATTTGCTTGCGTTTTATTCCTTTGCCGAATGTTTGGTGGAATAAAATAAGAGTCGAGAAAATGCTGCCATTGCCACCGAGCTGCAAAATTTTAATTATAAAAGTTTGAATCCCGCTCGCCATGACGCCTTGACTGAATGGCTGACTGGCTGACTGCCTCGTCGTTCTGTCTGCGAATTGCAACTGTTGGGGGTATTAGTACCGCTCGGTAGCTCCATAGCTCCGCAGCACTGCACTTTGCCAATTTCACCAATATTAATTATGATTTCATTTTCGTTAGTTAACAGTTTCTCCCAGCGATTCTTTATTGCTTCTGTGAGTTGTGAGTCCTTTTGAAATGAATACCAATGGCACCCGGCGAGCAAGAAGGATGCGCAGCGCAGGGATGAGGGCATGCGGGTTGCGGGACCAAGTGAAAGAGTTTCCTTGTGGGGCAACTTAATTAATTTTACATTGCTTCGAGTGCACTGTTCGCTGGCTGTCAGAAAAGTGTTCAAATGATAAACGAGCTAATTAATGTGCGCCAAAAGTTGTCCCGGGGCCAAGCTGGCCAAAGCCAATGCAAATAGCTGGAAATAGTCGCTTGTGGCTTTCCAATTATGCGATATGATTTGCGAAAAATCCTTAGCATACTCCCTCCCTCTTTTATTCCCCATTTTTCCTTTACCATTTACCATTCACCATTTCCCCTTTTCCGCTGCCCAGGCAGGCTCAACGGTTCAACGACACAATTTTCATTAAAATTCATGTGCAATATATTGAGACTTGCATGCATAATGGTCACTAAGTTTGCAGTTACCAACTGCAAACTTGAAGGGGGGCGTCAAGTGGGCCCCGCCCAGGACCCCGGTACCCAGTCCCCGACGCACTGCGACATGCAAATGGCAACAACGTGGGCAGCGACAACTGGCAACCAGTAACTGGCATCCGGACATCCTCTTCGCTCCCTTCCAAATGGAACTCCTGGCATTCTGGCCCTAGGCTCTCGGCCACTGCAGCTGAAGTAGTTTGTGCGTCCTGTGAAATTTCATGCATAAACTTTTGCGATATGCAAAACTTTTAATAATTTAAACCGTGCACGTATGTATGTCCACGTCCGATGGCCTCCTCCGTCGGTCAGCGCTGGAAGTGGTGGGCTTAGAAGGGCTCCGGGCAAAGTCGTCAAAAAATCGAAAAAAGAACCTGGTCCATCGATGATTATGTAAGTTTGCCGGTCGGCACAAAGGAAGTGACACATTTACCATAAATTGTGAACTCAAGGCTCGAGCTGGAGCAGCTCTTCAGTAATGCAATGAGGCCCTTAGGGAGAAATGAAACACATTTGCATAGTTTAGTTTACATCTAATGCTTTATTTTATGTTTGAATAGTTTAGGGTTTCTTATGCGCATTAATCATACAATTAGCATCGTACTATGTAGTTAGTAATTAATGAATTCACTTTCAATGACGCTATTTCTGGTTTATCTGAATTATACTCGTGTGTAGATTCGCGTCCATCTGTATCGGTATCTGTATAATCTGCATAATGCATTCGACTGGCTATTTAAGGTACACACATACACATTTATGTAGATAAATTGTAACGCTTTTGCTTGAGATTCGGCTTTATATTCTTTCTGCTGCGTCTCGGATTTGTTTCTGGTTTTGGTTTCGGTTTTTGGCTTCGTTCGACATGCTAAGTACAGGAGTTTTATACGAGTTCAAGGGGCCGCAGCCTATAAAATATACAAGTGAGCGCTGACCTCTATTGTGTGTGCCCTAAATGAAACAGTACGGATACGGATACGAATCGCATCCTACGTACAATTGGAAAGGTGCAAAAGCTGATAAAATGCCTGCTGGGTTCTTTAACACTCAATAAGTATCGCATATTCATGTATTTACAGGTGACACTCGAGTCGCGTGGACGTGCCGCTAATATGTATGCAAAATTCAGATTTAAATACTCCGACTAATATTCCGAATGATGGGGACTAGCTGAGCTCCGATCGCTCCCCGCGCTTTTGGTGGTACAACATGTTTGCTTAGGTCCTAGTTTACATCGAAAAACATTACATTGAATTGCTGTTACGTTGTTATGCTTTGGTTACGGTGCGCTTACTAACTAAAATATAACTACGCCTGCAAGGAATGGCAGTGGAACGAAATATGAATCGAAATATACGTCAATTCAGAACGCAAATGTGGCAAATACTTTACAAACGAACATCCTGCGGTATGGTTTCTGCATTTTTTTTTTTATTTTTCTGCCTCAATATTTTGTTATTTATGGTTTCGTTTGAAACTAAATAATATCACTATATAATGTTTGCTTAATTTACATACACATCCTGCATCGGGCACGGGTTCCCGACCTTTTATGAAGTAAAATGCAGTTCACATTCAGATATCTAATGCTTATTTACATGACCTAGTTCGAGTGGCTTATTCTACCGTGGGTTTGGGTATGGAGATGGTTGGGTTGCAGCTGGGGCTGGATTTGGATAGTGGATTTGCATTCTCAAATTGCAATTTCCATTAACCGTCATCCGGTCTGATGTCTGTGCTAATTTAATCGTGGACAAACACTTAAAAAATTATGTACATGGGTTCAATTTTCATTTTAATCCATTGGTTTCCCTCTCTTCTGCTCGTGCTTTTCAATTAACTCTCATCTAATGTGATGCCTTCGCATTTGCTCTTTGGTTATTTCTCCGGCCGACCGGAAAAGGAACACAATTTAAGATAAAATGATCAAAAATCCAAGAAATAGCCGACGTTGTTTTTCTTGACTTCTGTATCTTACAGCTCATATCGTTGGTTTGTGCTTCCCCGCCAGTTTCATGCTACCTGTGTTTGTGAGCGTCTCCTGGAGTGGCCTCTGCTGGGACTGCTATTCCTCCTTCCGATCCTCTCCTGCCGAGTTAACCGCTTATCCCAGGCCCAGTCGACGTCTGTCGAACTGACAATTACTCAAGGCCAGGACTAGCAGCAAGGCAGTGTGCAGGAGCAGGCTCTGGGGCAAGGATCCTGGCGGACTGGCGACGGCGCCACTGTTGCTGCGCGACTTGGAGCTGGCCACGACCTCTGCGTCCTCGGGGCCAATGTCCACATTGTTGTTGGCGACGATAAATTGAAATATATCGCTGACCTGCAGGGGGTGATGGGTGAGAGAAGACAGGCGGCAAGGTTGAGTAAAGAAAAGTGGCACAGAATCAAGATTAAGTAGCCGCCCTGTCGCACCGAGCACGACTAGATTTATGCCGGCTTTTCGGCACCGTCAGTCCCAGTCCCCAACTCACCTCGTTCCAGCCGTAGCGATTCTTGGCCTGCACAATCGCCTCGTAGTAAGCGCCAGGATGCAGATTCTTAATGGTGTAGGACATGATGTGTGTCAGGGGCTCCGAAGCCGGCCGGTGCTCCGGGGTAAGGATGAAGTCGTGCCACCTGCCCGGCTGCTGGAACGAATCATTCATCTGGACGTGGGGGGCGTACATGAAAGCAGAAAGAGATGGAAAGAGGGCGAAGAAGAGCCAAATTAAGTGCCGGCTTCCACCATTGACAGTTTTCCTTTGGTTGCTTAATTAATTTCATGTCCTGTGCGCGGAAACCAAATGATTTCCGCTGCGAGCGCCCGATCAAGTTATGACAGCTATCACATCAATTAAGCCTCCACTGCGCGGCGGCGGCCACTCGTTCGCCAGCCCCGGCGGAAAGTCCTTCTCCAATAATTGCACTCCAATGGTGCAGGATAAAAACACAGAAATTATACCCGCACAGGCCCAGGCCACTGCAGTTTGACATTCATCGCCAAGTGTGCGTGAGTCGAAATCTCATTAAATTCACCGCCGTCCCCGCCTCATCCGATTGCGAGCCAGCCTGAAGTCGCAATTAAGCGACATTTTCATGTGTCTACCTGGATATTAAAAATCACTTTTGTCTATCTACTATACCCTCGCCCCCCGAATCACGTCGCCTATTTTCCTTTATTTCCTTCATAATTGCTTCGTTTTCAGTTTTTTGTGAGCTTCTTTTTATGCTTTATATTTTCGGTGCTCGATTTTTTAGACCTCTCGCTGAATGTAATTTTAATCACGTGCTTCATTAGTGAGCATAAGAATCCCCCTTCAAATTGTCAAGGTATCGGATTGCCTTTCAGAGCATCCATGGAGCGTGGAGAGCCGCTCGTTCCATTGTCTAGATGTCAGTCTGGCGGGATCCGGCTTTATGCATATTTCACAATTAATTAATTGAATGTACTCCTTTCATATCGGATTCCCAGTGGCTTCCAGCCAAAGCTGCCAATCTCCGGCAATCTCCCTTGAACTTACCAGGACACGGCGGTAGAGCAGACGCACCTCCTCCAGCGGCGGGTAGCTATCGATTTTCCAGGTCAGATTGTAGCTGTCCGGCGAACGACCCCACTTGGGTGAGTAGAACTCGGCAGGTCCTGGGCGGCCGGAGAGCTCCATGTACTTACGGGAGCGTCCCAGCGAATTGTCCGCCACGCAGCTGAAAGCGAATTCTAATTAGCATGCATAACATATATACATAGTATACTTATGGGGGCCACCTAAAGAACTCTGTCCTTAAATGGTTAATTGTCTTAATTGGCTCTTGGTTTTTGGCATTTATTTATGCTTGTTAATTTCTGGTCGCGTCATGTTTTCCCGGCAATCACTTTGCATGGCCAGAAACGTAATTTCCTTTTAATTTTGCATTACACTCTGTCGACATTACTCATACGCCATGCCCTCCGGGGGCAGGCATCGTCATCCGCCCCGTTGGCCCGCATCGATCTGGCAGCCGGCAAGTGGCTGGCTGGTTGGCTGGTGGCAAGCCAACTGAATTCGACTCAACTAATCCAAACACGTCGACACGTCGTGTGCACAAAAGCCACTCACTGTGGGTGGCTGCCAGGCTGCCAGGTGGTTGGGAGCTCCCTCTGGCCTCCACCACCCCCCATCCATGGAAGACGGCTAAAACTTTGTGCATGAAATGTTGTGTCAACATGGCGAAACTTCCGCTTCTTTAATATGTTTCAGACAGATTGACATTGATGTGGAAAACTTGTTTGTCCGCAAAATGGGTGGGACACGCCCCGCACAGACAATTCCCCAAAGCCGGACGTGGAGCCCTTCGCAGGACCCGCACTAGTATATATATAGGAAATATATAGC
Organism: Drosophila birchii; assembly: GCA_035046345.1. NCBI lineage: Eukaryota > Metazoa > Arthropoda > Insecta > Diptera > Drosophilidae > Drosophila > Drosophila birchii. The sequence goes on from JAWNOA010000064.1 coordinate 7,493,060, forward strand.
AAATAAAGCAGCGGACCAGGACTGAGACAAGTGGGAACTTTGAACTGCTAACTGGCTGGCAAAAAGTGAAATAAGTTGTAGCAAAAGTTGCCAAATTGACTAAATCAACGCTGGCCGACAAAGTTCATTGTGCGCCACAAGTTGGCTCCATCTCCTGGCGAGAATCGAAGTTCACCTGGATTTCCCGATCCCGATGCCCCGGGAATTCATCCACTCACCTGTAGTTGCCGAAGTCCTCCTGCTGGATGTGGCGTATGGTGAGCGTATGCCGGTTGGCTCTGGTGTTCATGAGGCGTCTGTCGGTCGATTGGATCGGAAATGAGTTTTGGTACCAGGACACCTGCAGCGTGAAGATGCCAAACGGGGCAAGTACCCGGGATTAGCTTGGATACATGTCAATGTCGGTGACGATGACGATGATGAAGAATGTGTTTGGGGGAGAGCGGAGTCGGGGTTGCAACTAATAAATTCAACTCAAAATCTGACCCACTTGCAGTAACTTCTATCTGCTTCAGTTCATCCGAAACGGAACGAAAGTTGGCTTAATAAAAATGGCATTAATTTGCCTCGGCAAGAAATCGGAAAAAGAAATTGCAAGCCAACAACGGCAATACAACAAAACATGAGCCAACAACGAGGCAGGACACAACAGAAAGGACACACAACAGAACAGAACCGAACAGAGCGGAATAAACGAAAGCTGAATAACTGAAATAAAAAAAAAGCAAAAAACAGGAAAAGGTGACCTGAAAACAAAGTTCTCTGGCATAAACCAGGCAAGCAGGCAGCAGGATAGCTCCTTGAGCTTCTCTTCGCCCCGTGCCCGTAATCGTAATAATCTAAAAATCCACCAAAAATAACAAAAACTATCTGGGCACAATGGAATGGAATGGAATGGTGCATTCAAAGAGCCAACAAACCGTTGCGACTGGATCAGCGTAAACAATGCAAACGAGCTTCGCCTCGAATCCTTCGCCCGAGTGTATCCACGACTTCTCCACTTGTATATCCGGTGGATCTGCAGCGCGCCAGGATGGGGATGGGAGATACAGATACCCGGGCATCCGTCACGATGGTGAGTTGCATGATGAAGAGTTGGCCAAGGCAAAGACACGGCCAGCCAGAACGAAAGCGAAAACGGGAACGAGAATGAAAATGAGAGAGAGAGGATGGAATTTAGCACATGAAAGCAATCTGATTACAGTCAAAAATCAATTTATATACAGTTGCTAAGACTTCCGCTTGGTCTCGGCTTACGGCTCTTTTCTCTTTGCATTTCAACGATTCCCGCCCCAAATTGTTTTTTCTTCTTTTTTCGTGCCCCAACATTTGTCTATATCGAATCGGTGGTGCCGCATTGTTGCATGCACCTAGTATCGCGTATCTGGCATCTGCATAGCGCTTCCTGGATTCCTGCTGCCGTCAGCAGCTTCACACAGCACTGATTTACGAGTCCTGTGAGAGTTGCTTGACTTAAAACACTTTTCGCAGTCTTTTGTAATTTTTTTAGGCGTTTTTTCATAAGATTTTTAGTTGCTTGGGAAATCATTGTTATCCTCAAAATAAATATATGCTGATGCTCTATTTTATTGTCAATGATTAATAAAGGACTCTTGGGTAAGCGCGACAAAGAGATATTTTTAATTATATTCGCATTTAAAATATAAATTGATATTTTTATAACCTATCTAGCATTTCTCAAATTATAAACTATATAAGTTAAATATACTTACAAAGCACATCAAGCCGCATGTCGACTGTGACGGGATCACCAACGCCATTGTCGGCGGTACATTGATAGACGCCCGCCTGCTGGCGCTCCAACTTCTCCAGGGTCAATATGGGTCCATCGCCGATCCTTGCCGTTGACTTGTTAGCGCCGCTCTGCAAGCACAAGGGTATACACGGGGCTTTGTAAATAAAGTGGCAACAAATTGAATCAATCGGAGACAGCTTCTGGCTTGACAAAAATGATGTCGGCGAGAGTGCAAGTAGCAAATGTCAAAAGACAAATGCTGTTGGCAAGCGAAAAAGTACGAAGACGAAATGAAACGAAACAAAACCCAAAATGAAGACATCTCCCCGACGAAAAACTCGCTCCGCCAGCACAGGGTCCGGGGCAGGGGCCAAAGGGGGCTCGGGGCAGAGGACATGGGGCAAAAGCCAAGTTGCACAAATATTGGATGTGGAGCATGCAAAACTGGATGTAAACACAGACATCGAAGCGAGTCTCAAAGGGCCAAAAAGGGCGTTGTAGCAAGTCAGCTTTCTGGCTGCGAGCGTCTTTTCTTTGGCAACCGGCTTGGCTTGGTGGGGTTTTCATGGCTCCGGCTCCGGCTCTGGCTATGGCCTGGGCCAAGTAACGCCCAGGGGGGAACACGTGTCAACGTGAGCTCCAAAGACAGCCCAAAACACGACGGAAACGCTGGGCCAGATTGAAATGGAATGGGGTGACACGACACCCCCATCTGGCAATGTCTTTTGGCGAGCAGGTGCAAGTGGTGCGTCGTCGAAAGGAGTAGGAGCAGTAGAAACAGGAAGAATCTCCTGAATGGGAGGCGGGTCTAACTCATCGTACCTGCCTAGGAGCAAACAAATCGAACGGAAATGTCAAATGCGCCAAAGTGCAGTAATGCAAACGAGACTTTTACCCAAAATGTGGAAGCCCTGACATGGACATATAAGGTGCACAGACATTCGTGGAGTCCCAGCAACGACACTTGCTTTATTGCAAGTTTGTTTGCAGATGGAAGTAAAAGTCACACTGGAAACAAAGGGAGTCTAACTATTTTTCTAATTTAATAATTTGAATAATAAAAAGAACATAAGATAGAAATACAGAAGTTTGTTTGTTAAACTGTTTTTATATTTTTAAAAATTAGCTCATTGAAATTAAAATACATCGAATTTTAATAGAATACAAATCCCAAAAGTTCCTTTTGAAATTATATTAAAAATGAATAAGTTTCTAAAGTTAATCTTTATTTATAATATAAATTTTATATACTTTAATAATTTCATAAAACAATTAGCACCTATATTTAACTGTTGCATAAAAATTAAAATAAAATGTTCATTTTCAAGTGATTTTCTTTAAGTGTGCTGTGTGCGAGTGACACTGACAGCGTCGTGGGTCACCTTCCGGTTGCCAGCTGGCATGCCGGCTCCCCCAGAGCAAAGCTATCTGCTGGGTAGCATACTTTTGTGGGTCTATGAATCGCATTAATTACGCCTTGACTACACACAGGCAAAGCTGGTATCCCGTTCCCTCGCTCCCGAACGACAACCTGCAATCTCTGCCACCTTTGGAAGTTGCTGTCGCTGACAATGATTTAGTGTAAATTCTCTGGCCTCGAATCAATGCCAGATTCAGAGTCAGAACCTGAATCCTCTGCCGAATATATAGTAAACTAGTCGAGCTCGACACAAAGCGTAATGGGAAACTGATGTATTGAGGCACCGTTCGCTGTGTCTCTGCTGCTCCAGTTGGCAAGTGGATGAAGTTCTCGAAATTAGCAGCGAGAACTAATTGCCAACTCGCAATTTGCAAGTCATATAAGTCGGCATGAATGCCTGCCTGATCGCACTACAGCTCCCAGTTTGGGCCCATTTTGGCCCACTTTGGCCCACTTTGAATAGCTGGCAAATATGTTATCCCTTTGTTGGCTCATGCGTAAAATTATGTGTTTGTTGAATTCATAATTGCCTCCCATTACAGCCACATGCCGCAATCGTAGATGCTGCCGCCTTGCGATTTATCATTTCACTTTTTGTTTGCTCGCCTGTTTGTCGAGGGGAATGTGTTGAAAACTTTGAGTGATGGGATATTTTGTTGATTTATAATACAAACAAACATACGCATTCATATCTAGCTGGGGCGCTGTGTGTGACTTTAATGGAAGCGAATCAGTTTTAATTAATAAGCAACTTTCGCAGGCTCTGGCGGAGCCTGAAAGACCCTGCAAAAAAAGCCGAGATGAAACTTTTCCCGTAGGACTCGGAATTCTGAGAAGTGGCCACGGTAAAGAGCTTAAAAGCGAGCTCTGGCCGAGCGAAACTGAAGCCGAAGTGAGAGTGAAATCTGAAGGGAAAAGTGCTTAACAACTGACCCCACGCAGCTTACTGGTAAGCACGGCAAGGCGGCAGCCCGCTGGGAGGGAACGCAATTTAAATTTACATAAAGATGCGAAACAGTTGCGAGAATTAAATTCAATTAAACTAAATGAAATTCACTTAAATGGGCATTGGAAAGAGCGCGGAGAATAGCGAGAAGCGGTGGAACGAACCTTCTTGGTCCAGTAAATGGATGGCACCGGATTACCGGATCCCTTGCACTCCAGCGTAATGGGTCCTCCTTTCCTCGCCTGCAGCTGCCCGGATGTGGGTATGGCCCGAACGCTCGGTGGCACTGTGGAGGAGTACATAACAAACAGACCATTGAATTCGGTTTAAATCGGTGGCTAATTGATGCACGGAGGCACTTGTCAAATGTAAATCCGTGCCCCCTAATGCTGTGCCAACATGTCGACGCTTACTCACCCAATATCTCAACAGTGTGCACTTGATCACGATTTATTTTGTCACTGATTTGACAAACATAATCCCCGGCGTCTTGGGGCTCCAAATCGGATATCTCTAAATTATAACCATCTATCAGTCTTACGCGCTCATCCCGTGTAACCATAATGTTGGAGGCAGTGAGCACATTTGGTCCCCGTCGCCACAGAAGGACGAAATTGCCTGAAAGATACAGATACAGATAGGGATAGGAGGATAAGCAGGGGTCCTTATAAGCAGATGAAAAATATAGAGTGAAATGTGTCTGCTTGTTGGCTGCGAAATTTATTGTAAAATGCCGCAATATAAACATGAAGCATTTTCCTTCCTAGCGTAGACATATATGTATATACTTTCAGCTGTCACTGGGCCAGGGAAAGTTGCAGGCAAGCAGAAATAGTTTTCGTCCTCCGGATACACATATCTATATCCTTCCATCTCGGGTCCGGCGCCTCCTTTCCCGAGCTGCGAACGTTCTGCAGATTCAGTTCTGTTTGTCTATGCGGAGGTTCTCTGCTATGTAGTGTGTGGGCTGCTGTTTTCATCTATTTTTTAGTATGTTTGCTCATATAAATGACATAATTTCGCAGATGTTGCTGGCATAATTCTTTGCTTTTTTTTATTCTTTGCATATTTTATACCGCTTTAGTTTTTGGCCCTGGATCGCCTTCGCTCTGGCCGCCTTTATTGTTGTCGTCGCCGCAAAAAGGCAAACGAGAATTTGCTAAATGAGATTAAGTGGCGTATAATATGTTTATTTATTTTGTGTGCTTAAGTTCTGAATGAAATCCCTGGCTCCTCGGCTCCGCCGGCCTCGAACAATTTATGAACTTGTATTTATTATGGAAATATTAAAAAAATAAACGTGGAAAAGCGCCGCACGGACATATTACGTATACGTGCTATAAAACCGAAATCAGAGTTGTGTAAACACGACGTCGAGGACGTTTACCCAGTGTAAGGGGGGGCGTAAAGGGGGGTGTGGTATCCTTCCCACTCGTCCTTCGGTCTGCCTGGCTGGTCTGGGCAGCGCTTGTTGGAATATGATTTTCATCATTCGAAATATGAAATTTTAATGAAATGTTTTTATTTTTCTGACCTCCGCTGCTCCGCATCACTGACCCCGCAGCGTGAAGTTGTGTGTGTGTATGTTTGCCAGCTGACATTTTTCTGACCTTAAGCTGCCATTAAATAATCACGGCTTAAAATAATGCATTATTAATGGCGCTTTTAAAATGCATACGTGTATCCATAATGAGAGTGTTCAGTTGGGCGTTTGGCCAGCTTCCGGTTATTAAAGTAAAGAGAAGGAAATGCTGTCCGCTTCAAATGTAAATAAAATGCCTAAAGACGAGCCACCAACCCCCCCCCCCCCCCCCCCCAAAAAAAAGCCGCACCCCAAATTCCGGAAGCTTAAACTCGAGCAATCATCGTTTTATTGCGCTCGATTATTATTGAATCGAGTCAAGTCGAATCTGCAGACGAGTCCTGCGGAGCAAGTGCCCGGCACTTTGTGGAATGATTGTGCGGACGGGTGGGCAGGTGGTGGAGGATTTTATTTTGATTTCATATTAGTCCTTTGCCAGCCCGGATCCTGCATTTTATTAGAGTCTAATGGCTGTATATTGATATTGCGGAGAGCGGCGGCGGGGAGGGAGGAATGCTATAAAAATTTCATTTTATTGCCCGTCAATTTCGACATATGAATTTGTATGGAAGTTGAGGGAACCCTCGCATAATTTTTGGGTCGACTCTATCTTACATAAGCCGTTCCTGCAGATGGGTTTCAATTGCCAAATGAGTCCCGCCCCGCCCCCGTGACCCTTTTCAATAGACCTTAGGTGAAAGCAATTTGGTAAGTCAATAGGTTGCGGGGGCCAGCACAATCCACACAGGCCAATGAAAATCCAATTTATAACTGCGCTCAATATATATTGACCGCCGTTTTTGTCTGCCATTCACCGGGCGTCAACATGACGTATACGTATTGGATTCGCACATAGTATACATACATATGTGTCGCTTGTAGTTCGTACTCGTAGCATGCAGCATGTAGCAAACAGCGAACGACAATCAATGAACGGCTTCATAGACCATTTGATACTTAATTTCTTTTATTGGATTAAGGGCTTGGGCCGGCCACCCGCTCTCTGCCGTTTCTGCTTGACCTCGCCACCGGTTCTCGGTGCATGAAAGCTGCAATCAAACCCTCGCCATGTCAGCCATGTCGTTAAAAGCTGAACCGGGGATTGATGACAGTGCTGCAAAAAAGTACACGGGCACCCAGACCACAGCGAGTGCAAAGTGCATCAGGGAGATTGTTGGCAACAAATGGCGGAAGCCTTGTGAATCATTTCCTACAACTGTTTGATTATTTAGCACAAACTTTAAGAGTACTTTGAATTAAATTGCAACTTTTGGAAATAGCACAACAGTCTGATATGGCAGTGAGGGTGTTATATTATATATTTCATAAGAATTTTAAATCCGAGCTGTGCTCAAACAGCAGGTTAAGGCGCAGATTGAAAATCTGTGTTAAACAGCTGAATCAGCCTCAGAAAAAGTCGAAATATCAGGCGTTAATGGGAAATCATTGCACTTTAATGCGTCGGCAAGTGAATCGAATTAAATGAAAATATTTTTCGAAAAGAAAAACCCACACGGCATTTTTTGAACATGCACTGATAGAAAATAGAGTTACATTTTAACTAAAGTTTAAGAAATGTAAAAAGAAAACACAAATACAAGTCAGAAACTTAAGTGTTGAAATATATTATTAAGTAAAATAAAAATTAAAATAAAATCTAACACCAATATTTCATAATGATTGCTTTCAAATTTGCTTTTGTTTCTAAGTGTATGCCTTGAGGGATTGTTTATGATTTTGATTTTGTAATGAAAAATAAAAGAAATTAATATTTTTTATCGTGTATCGTCCATTTGATCCACATTGGCTTTCCCCTGCCCGAGGAACGGGAAACTTTGACTGATGTCAATCCAGGCGATTTCTGCGCAGACTGTCGTCGTTGCCATCAATGTGCAATTTATTTTCATTTGCTGTGAACGGTTAATTGCATTTTATTTATTGGCTTGTCAACAGCAGTCGCAATTTAAACTTTTCTCCTTGTTCGCCGCCGCTTAACTGGGTCAAAATTAAAGCGGTCGCAGCTACAATGACTCTAGCGCTCGGCGCGCTCTGGGAAGCCATCAGCTCGGTCAATATTAGTTGAAATTGTTTAGTCCGGGTAAATATTCAGCTGGCCTTTAATTGATTAAAATTCGATTTTCCCCTGTCGGTCCACATTATCCGCGGTGTTTCTTTCTGCTGCCGGAGGACACGTCAGACCTGCGACCGGCAAAGGTGCTACGGCCCAGGATATTGACGGAAGCGTAAAAGTTCTGGTGGCACTTAGCGAAATAATAAACTTAGCTGGCCGGCAAACACGATTTAACCATGGCTGCTAAGTGCTTGCGTTGACCCAGCGACAAAGGAAAATTACACTCTTCTATAACCTGGACTTCATCTGCTTTTAGTGAACTACAAGAGCGGAAATTTCATTAATTAAGGTATGCACATGAAGGAATATGTGCACGACATTGCTTCATACTTTTTGTATATTATCTAGCCTATACAGCTAATTGAAGCCGATGCAAGACTTTATGGATTCTGATGCATATTTTGATGCCAATCCGATTCCCATCTCAAACAGCAGCCGCTCATGCATCCATGGGCAATCAAATGTCATTTTATTTGCAGCCCAGCCGAGCTGCATTCACGCATGGATTGCATTCAGTTTGCCATTTGATTGCCGGCCAAATATGTTAGGCCAGGCTGGATTGAAAGTGGAAATCTATAAACTGAAGGGAGTCGAGGGGAATCGAGGCCAGTACTAAACTCCATTTGGCCGTGACAAGCGGCAGGCGACGTTAATCAGCCAAATTTATTTGCTGCCAATATGTGTGAGGTTGCATATTTGCCCAGTCGATTTCTGAATGCGAAGGGAAAAATGTGTCGATGCGTATGGTTTGTGTTGGCCAGGCCCAAAACGACAAACTGCTGACAGCTGTTGGTTGGCCAAATGTTGTCGCCATTGTCGTTGTTGTCGCACTCGAATATTAAATTTATGTGAAGTGACATTTTGCCTAAACACATTTGCATATATTTTGCATAATTTGAGCCGCCCCTCGTCGAAAATATTATTATTATTATTGTTGTTGTTCGCCCCTCCGTCCGGCGCGTGTATATTTTTATGAACGCATTTTCACATCGAAGCACCAATAACGCCGGATTAATTATACCGCCATCGAACTCACCTAGATTCTCCACCTGGCAGGGCAGGACGAGTGTGTCCCCGACAACGGCGCGATAGGTGTGTCCGCGGGACAGGAACCGTGGCTGTGGGGCGGTCAGCGAGGAGGGGGCGGCCTGTTGTGACTGCTGAACGTTGCTCATCGAACGGCTGTTGCTGCCTGTGAATGAAAGGGAGGCGGGGAAGGTGGAAAAGTGGTTAGTTTGTGCTTGTTAACGGAAACAAATACATATCAGTTTCTGGCGTTTGGCTAATCTATTGAAAGCTTTATAATAACGACTAGGGATGGCCCACAGCATGGATAGAACTAAAAATTCAATAGGAAATTGCAATAATTTAAAAATATAATTGGGGTATCAGAGAAATACCTCAGAGTTATGATAAGAAGTACATTTTTCAGATACTGTAATATTGATGTACCCTATCGGTATCTTATGAACACTCCTGTTTAGAGAGCTCACCCATCGATGGCAATTTGTTTCAAAACGAATGACTTTCAATTAGCATAAAAATGTAGCAGCGCGTCCTTCCCGTTTATGCGGAGACCCCAGGACTCCCAGGATGCCAATAAACGCGTATAGCGATGCGCTACTGCTCACGCTCCCAAAACAGACGGAGGACATGGCCCTGGCCGGATAGAAGTCACTCGTTCCGGTTGCTGCTCGGTGTGTGTGTGTGTGACCCCGTCAGTGGCAGAGACCCCGTCCCGGGCAGAGTGTGTGTTAACGCACTCGCTGGGCCTCGGGGGCATCGTTTCGCCCGCACCAACATGACCGGCGTGAAAATTGCTGTCACCCGCCAGCCGGAGGGTCCTTTCTATGGCGGCCGGGGTACAGCGCCGCCTTCCATCTGCCCGTCTGATCCAGGCACGCAGCCTTGCCGACTATCGGCGACAAATGAGCGCAGCGAGGTGTAACAAATGCCCGGGCACAGCTAAATGCAGTTCAAGAGCAGGTCCTGCGGGGCGGCAACAGGACACCAACGCAGCGTAACAAATTTGATTACAACAACTGCCAAGGAAATGCAGCCGAGGAGCCAGGCGACTCCACTGGACTCCAAAGGACGCCCCAAGGAGCCGAAAACGGCAAAATCAGCAAACAGGCCAAAAGTTGCCTTAGCTCTCTGCCGACTGCACTTTTCCGTTTTCTGTGGGCTCCTCCGCTCGTTTTATCTTTTACGATACTCCCGGACACGGACACGAACACGGACACTGGCACGGACACTCCTTCCCCTTTTGACCCACCTGGCGGGAGACTTTGCTTTTAGCCGCCCTCCCCCGCTTCTTAAGAGACACTTTTACAGGTCCTTAGCGCCCAACGGACATAAAAGGACATTTTCGCAGATCATCATTTCATGGTGCGGGTTGGTCGCAGACGGAGACGGAGGCGGAAACAAAGGAAGCGGGTGGGAATTGGTCAGGCTTTAATGCTGGACCTGGACACGGCCCGGGCGTATTTGTCGACCCTCAGATTTTATATTGTCTCGAGACAAAAGCGCACGCTTGTGTGAAATTGCAAAAATTTTGCAGCCAAATGAACTTTAAGACGCAGGCCGCTCACCAGCCCCAACTTACAGACATAGTAATAAAAGAGAGTAACTTTTTACGGGGCCACAAATGTGGTATCTTAAAGCAATTTTCTTATGGTTTGAATTAGTAATATAAAATATTTCTATACAGATACTAAGTTATAAGAGATGTAAATTAAAAATAAATTATTTAAAGCGATTCACTTCTCATTATGGTTATTTACCCAAGAAAGGGGTCTCTTCAAACGAACTCTCTCTTTGTTTTGTATGCCTAAAAAGTCTGCTTATCCCTCCCAGATATGTCTCCTAAATTGTGGACCCTGACACTTTACAAGTGCCGGGTAAAAAAAAGTGTCGTACCGGGAGGGAGTCCATGAGGAGAGCCTTAAATCTCCTTTATGCCTGGGACACTCTCGTGTTGCTCGACTGCCTGTCGAAATACGAGCTGGCCTTTGCGTTAATATCTTGGTATGCATAAATATGTCTGTGCCTTGCAGGCGGCGCGATATGCACTCCGTCCCTTTGAGGCGCCTTCCGAAATTAGAGTTTTGCATATGAATTTCATGCAAAACTCTAGGCCAGGACAGGCGAGTTGTAGTCGTAATCGTAGACGTGGCCGCCTCCTTTGCTGCCGGTCATTCGGGCCAAAAGGACCCAAGTGGCACATGTCGAGGCTCCTGCACATATTTTTCAAATGACCAAAAATGCAGTTGGCCTTAAATTGCATGCATGAAATGCATTAAACATGCAAACCACTTCGCACCGAGTAAGCCGACGGGGGGGGAAGGTGATTTGTGTGGGTTTTTGGGTGTGCGTAAGTCTCTTCCGAGGACACGGATGGATAGAATGGGGCTCCAAGGGTGGGCTGTATGCATAGGCGTATTAAACAATTTTAAAGTGGTTTCCAACTATGCACAAAATTGCATTAAAACTGGGAAAAGAGGAGGGGACAGGCAGAAGAGAGCAACTATGGACGGGCACGCTCAATTTGTTGTCTCTTGAAAACGCTGCACAGCAAGAAATAAATCTACATCTGAAATACATGTTATACAAATTTGCTTTAAATAAATTAATTAGAAATCTTTTAGATTTTAAGCTTTTCATACACAAAATCGATTAATTTGTGGCCGTTTAAAGTCCTGCTCGACTTTAAGAGTCCTTTAAACCGCACATTGCCCACGTAGCTGCATCGTAGCGTGCGTTGCACGAAACGCACAACTTTCACCACTTCCGCACCGAACACTTTCTCTCTGTTCGCGTTGAAAAATGAGCGCCATTCGGTTTTGTTTTGTCCTCGCTGTCGTGAAAGTGTGTCACATGAGTATAAGTCCGTCGTACAGTGCGCACTCGCACGCAGAGCAGTTGCATCAAAAATGCACACAACTGCTGCAGCTGCTGTCGCCGTTTGGTGAGTCTCACTCACCGCACAATAAACTCGATTTGGTAGCGGGGTAGCTTAGCCAGTAGATGTCTCGCCTAGCTGATACCCATTGTTCCGGGCTATCCCCCTTGAAGGGCTTCCTGCTCTGATTGATTTCCATCCACAAATATCCCCAGCATTTCACTGGAAAAGCGTTGCGAAAAGCGCAGTTTGTTGCTTAAATAATTTATCTCCTGCACAAACACACTCTTAACGCGGAGAGGGTTTTTAGCAGCAAACAACATTGTGCCGACAGAGGAGGGGGCTAAAGAATGGCTGCCGTGCCCATCAACATGGTTGCATATATAGTGACGCTGCCTGCCATTAAGGGCACCACAAAAAACAGGATATTTTTAGCTAGTTTTTAATATTCACAGGATTCAATAGTTATTTATACTGAATATGGTTTTTGTTTAGATTAGTTTTTCTTTCCAATTAGTTTCTGCAGTTAGTTTTATGAGTTTCTCTAAAGGTTTCTATCTATAGAAAGATGCCCTATACCTGTAATGAGTAGTTTTCAACTGAAGTGGTTACCTTATAAGTTTATAAAATAATACAATCATCTTGATTTTCCTATTTGATGCGCATATCTCCGCTTTCCGGATGTTCGGAATGTAGTTGCCGCCTGCCACCTGACAAGGTAGTGGCTTGAGCTTTGCGAGCAGCGATGACTGTGGCATGTGCAACTGCTTTGTAAGCGAAGCGAAAGCATTGGCATACTTTGGCCAAAGGCCTCGGATCCGTTGAGCTCAGCTCAGATTCTGTTCAATTTCTGAGGCCGCGAGCCGGCAGCAATCTGAATAGCTTGCCACATGACTGCGTCGATTCGATGCGAGGCACTGCGGATTGTTTTGCCAAAATAAGGTGGAGCTGCAACATCTCTCTGCTGCTCATTTGCGTTCTGCGGCCGCGGCAATAGCTTGCATGCGATTCGCATTGCGATTGTTTTGCGCCAACGACATTGCGGTCGCCAATGAGAAGCAGCTGGAAACGCCGCTGTCACCGGCGACTGATATATGTATGCATGTCCTCCATTTCCATTTCAGCCATTTCCCAGGCAGCTCACTAAATTTGTTGCATTATTTTCGGCGGACAGGGAAGCCCGCACATGCAACAGCAGCGCTTTCTCATTTCCGGTGCGTGGTCGCCGCTACTATCTTTGCTCTGCTTTTGGCTCTGCGGTTTAGTTTACACGCCAGAACATTTTTCCCACTGTGCTGTTGCTGCCACAGCCACTTCTGATGCTGCTGGCAGGTATTCTCGGGTTACAGAGAAGAGTAACACAGCAATAGCACCGTCAACGGCAACGGCCAGGGGCGGTATCAGGTGGGATTCCTTTCTATTTGTGGCTATATTGGGACTGTCACAAAAATAGCTTTAACCTTGGCTTGGAATTTCAAAACCGCCAAAAATGTGCAATATAAGAATACTGAATCTTAAGCTAATTTAGTCTAAAATAACTCAGAAGCTGTAGCTGAGGGATATTTGCAATAATTTAAAACCCCCTATTAATGACGATTAAAATTCAACTGAATATAGAAAGAATACGAGACAAATGCCATGAATTATATATAAAATTCAAGGAGTATTTGTTTTGTAAAATAAATAAAGGTCCCGCTCAGGAAATTGCCTGGTTCCGACCCTGGCAATAGTTGCAGGAGCAGCATCAGCAACATCAGCAGCAGCGGCAATACCTGCAACACGGCAGCCACACTTTGTTTCATTAAAACTTTTGCCACGTGTCGTAAGTGCATGTGTATGTTTTTGTTGCCGGGGTGTTGGTGTCCGTGTCGGTGTGTTTGTATATGATCAGCATCTTTGCTTGTTTTGCCATTTGTTTAGTGCTTACTACCCTCCTGGCCCATCCACCTGCTCACCTGGCGCGCTATCTGCATTTCAATGCATTTTAAAATATGCATGCCGGCGACGTAAGGAGGAAAACCAAGAAAAACTAACCGAAAAGCGAAGGTGGGGAACAAATATTTTAGTTAACCGGCAGCGAAAGAGAAGGAGAAAAAGAAAATGTTCATTACACCTTTGTGTTTCTGTTTTCGCTGCGCATTTTCGCCGTTCGGCAGCTCCTTGGCTGAGATTTCCATGCATATGGAGCGGAGAGCCGCGGGACATGTTGCCACACCTGCCAGGGATTTCCCAGCCACCCACATCGCCCTGCCACACACTCTCAGCATATTGCATTTTCTGTTATTCTCCCTTGTTGCATATTTAATACATGCAAATTATTTACGGTGTCGACTTTTAGCCTGCAGCCATGGCGCAGTATTTTTATTTTATTTTTTTAAAGCGCAACTAGCTGCGGCCAATTCATTTTTATTGCCAGCAATTTCCCAGCCCCACCTCAGGCCCAGCCCCAGTCCCAGCCCATTAGAGGGATGCTGGGCACAGCCTCTATTTCCACACGAAAAGCCCACCTGAATGGCATCTGGTAAGCCCCAGTGACTTGGCTGACTTGGGAGTCGTAAGTGCATTTATCAAAATCCTCTTTCCCAACCAAAAGAAGGAGGCAAGGAAAAAATGCACGTCAACGACAGAGGCGTGGAAAACGTGCAACGGACCTGCTACGTCGGCACAGCAATTTCCCAGCAATTTCGCAGAAAAAATGACAAAAAGCGTACGAGTGAAATGTCATTCAAGCAGCGAATGCCATTTACCCGAAACTCAAACTCAAACCCACCATCCGAGCCCATCGGTTTCCATCAGCCAGGTGGAGAGCAGAGCCAAGAGAAGCAGAGGAGTCCTGCCATTTGACACCCGAAATATGCAAATGTTGTCAGCTCCTGCCACCTTTTTCCTTCTTTTTCCCTCTCACTTCCGCTATCCTCGTCCCGCATCCCGCATCCTGCTGCTCCTGCTGCAACTGTGGGCGTGAACTCGTCAAGCTTTCGCGCTTGTCGATAGTCAATCTATTCATCTTTCTAACTGGTTTCACATGTGCTGCCAAAGCTGCCAAGCTGCCACACATCTCATCCCGCCCATTTGCATGGGGGGCGTGGCCGCTGTCAGAATCGAGCTTGACTTTTATGCACATATCATTTGCATAACATTATTTGAGCAGCGTTCACTCCACTCCAACCGCTCGCCCCGCTCGCACCACCGCCCGGCGCATTAAATTTTGAAATGCCAAATAAATCCGCAAGCGAAATGCTATTTTTTCTAGCTATTTTCGTTTACGTTTGCACTTAGCATGCACTGCACTTTGCACCCGGCATCGGCTCCTTGCCGGATCCCGATCCCGATCCCGAACTCCCCTCCGCTGGTTGATGCTGACAGTTTTCTCAATTTGCATTTGCATTTCCAGTTGCAGTTCGAGTTTGAGCCACGTTTGATTTACGCTTGTTGACGCTGCACTTGGCGTATACGTAATAAGCGTGTGAGCCCGGAGACTTGCCTTCGAATTCGGGAAGGGGTTGCGCCAGACTCGTAAATTGTTTTATTGCCTTGTCATGGCTGAGCATCCACGGAGCTCCTTAAGGGGACCAGACTATAAACTTATTATGGATTTCTGTTATTTATTTGGCAATTTATATTTCATGCACACTGGCAAAACCCTTTAAATTAAATAATAAAAACAATGCGTGCGCTTGGAGGAACAAAACGAACCCCTTAGTTCGCTGAGCCAGCAAAATGAGAAAACCCAAAAGAAAAAGAGAAAAAGCCAAGCGGCAAAAACCAGGCGAGTTTCTTGTCGACGCACAGCGAATTATGTGTGTGCGGGTGTTAAGCGAATAAGGCAGATAAAAGAGCCGGGAAATATAAAAATATTAAAGCGGGAAACGTGTGGACCTGACCGTGAGGCTGTGAGGGTTTTGAAAATGCCCTAGAAACACTCACATAACCGCACGCACATGTACGCCTAATAAGCGAGGGAAGTGCGAGGTGAAAAACAACCTATATATATATATATATCTGCCACAAGGACACATCCACATCCACATCAACATCCCCATCCACATCCTGTGCCGTAAATCAAACTTCTCAATAGACAGAAATGTTTGCGGTTATATATTGACAGGAATTTTCACTAATATTTTACACACACAGACACACGAGCACACTTTGAGAAGTATTTTATGTGCCGGAGAAAGGAAAGCGGAAGGCATTTTCCGCAGAAACCCACGCTCACATGGCGTATGAGTAATGACGACGACTTATGGCAGTCGTGCAGCAGGCTAATTTGAATTTTAAGACCATTACCAAGCACCACTCCGATTTCAATTGCTCGGAAGCCTGCGACCGGCTTCGGCTGTAGTGGTGGCCATTAATTTGCAACGCCTCAAAATTGTTTACGAAACATTAAGCAATTGCAGTGGCAGCAAAAAAAAAACAGCATTAAATATACAACATAGTTGCTCTGCAATCGCACCAGAATGGTCCCCAGAGTTAGAGGCATCAGTGGGCGGCGGCGGAGACGGTGACGGTGGCGGCGCTGGCCCTCGGTATCACATTAAGAATTTAAATTAATTAAATTAAAATGCGTGTAGTTGTTGCTGCTGCGGCTTTTGGCCAACCAAGCGACCAAAGCCCGTCTGCTGCCGCAGCTCCCTTCGTCCTGTTCCCGTTCCCGTTCCTGTTCCTGTGCGGTTCCACAGGAGACTGGGTCGGAGGTTTGTTAAAGCTGCCGCAAGATTTGCATAAAGTATAATGGCCATCTTCCTGGTCCGGGTCCTAGCAAAGGACGACGCCGGCATAAAGGGAAAGGAAACTGGAGAAGAGACTGCTCTGAAGGAGGAGGAGGGGGAGGTGGCCCCAGTCCACAGGATGAAAAAACCAACCGAGCGTGGCCATTCAATTTTCATTTTTTCTCTGGCCACCGTCTTTGAACTTTTCACATTTCTCGTTGCCCTTTTTTTTCGGCTGTCGCGGAGTATTTGTACTCGTACTTTTTGCAGAAGACATTTCCGCGCCGCATGTCCAGTTCCTGTCCAGGCTTTTGCCTTGTGCTGCTCCTGCTGGCTGACGTTTTATGGCTCGCTCGATTTCTCTTTGGCTTGATTTTCCCAGCCATCGCCTTTTCCTTTGCTTCCGCTGCCCGTTGTCTGGGGCGAGAGGAGAAATTTCAATTTGATTCTGCTCCTACGATCGTTTTGTTTTATTTCCTGTAGATATCTGCAATTTCGTGTATCAGATTTGCTCCTTTTACAAGCAGCGCCCAATAAAAATTGACTTCGCCCGCTTCCGTTGGCGCTGCCATCGAAAGTTGAGCATTTAAGCTGCCGCTTTTGACTGTTAAACGAACTGATAAATTTAATGCTGCGTTATGACCAGTCCCTGGATCCTCCTCGTAGTCTAAACAGCCGCAGGGTTCCACTGATTATTATGCGCTTAAACTCTGCCCCCTCCGGCCATTGGTTTGGTTGGGAAATTCGAAACGTGAGTGTGCGGCGGCTTATTGTGCGCGGGCTTAACTTACAAATTGCTTTTAATTACCGCCTCAGACTACAGACAGGAAGCTTAGCTTAGCTAGGTTCCCGTGTGCGCCCTTCAAGGTGGAAGTGGCTATAACCAGAGGGATCGAATCGAAGCACCCCTCGAGCGAAGCGTACTTCTGTCTGCAGTTTTATTTCCAGTCAGCTGGCAGTACAAACTTTTACAGCAAATATCCTGAAGGGCAAAAACTTGGGCCAAAACCATAGAGCATACAGAAATAAACCCACTGTTGTACACATACCCTACGTTTATGCTTTGGACCTAATGTATTCCTAAATCCTACAAATTATTTTTATTATCAAGTACGTAAAATATGAAGAGGCATGAATAAAACATGTAATGTATACAATTGTTGAGTTGGAAAACCGCGGAAAAATAAATTTAAGAAGATTCTATTACTCTTTATTATATGTGGTTAAACTTTAACCTATTCCTGTATAAAATGTATAATCAAATATACTTTTTGGTTGGCCTTAACGTAGACTTTAAATTATTGAAAAATAAACCCAATTCATTTACAATTTTCCCTGAGCAAACTGCATTTATGAATTGCCATTTCAGTCAGCCGTTTGACCGCTTCTCATAAAATTTATTTCGCAAAATGACCTCCGCATAAACTTAGCCACGGTTGAGAAGGCAGCCATGCTGGCGAACGACCTTTGTCTTTCGGCCCGCCTCATATTTGTGCTAACTGTTTGCGTATGTGTGTGTTCTTTGAGGCCAAAATGCAAATGTTTGGCCGCCTCGCAAATCCTATTATTTTATTATAAGGGTCAGCCGAGCAATATTGTTAATATGAAGAGCAAACAAAGGCCTTTGCCGTCGTCGACGCCACTGAGCCCTTTCCACCGAATTAGGCTCATAGCGGCCTATAAACATTCGGATATCTTTTGATAACTTTCGCCGGTCATATAATAAATATATTCACCAAAAGCACGATACTGAAACTTGGCATAATTTAAGGGATATAATCGGATTCGACTTGATAAGCCGACAGCATCCATTTAAAGAGCTTTGGCTTGGGCCAAATTTTCACTATTAGCCCGATTACCGCCGTCCGGATAATTACGTGTATTTAATCACAACAGGAATGCGGTTTAGAAAAACCAAATCCCGACATCTCCTCCGTGTGTGTGTGCGCGAGTAGTGTGTGTGTGTTTGTTTGCCGTTGGCCAATTTTCAGCTAACTAATGTTTGTCTGTTACTTCGCATTGCGCTTATTTCTGCTCATTTATTTAACAGTTTTTCCCGCCCCCTTTGACTGTGACTGTGATTGCTGTTTCCCGTCCCTTGTTGCCCTAGTGGTTGACGGTTTTCCTGGATTCTTTCAGGAGTTGCAGGACGAGTGGAGCGGAGAGTTTGAAAATAAATTAAACGGGATAATTTGTGGTGCGTTTGTTAGCAAAATGTTAATGAGGTCGGTTGTGGGTCTCTGTCTCTGGGGGCCAACTCCGACTCCGGGCCTCGCATAGGTGACTTCCCCATTCGGATGACAGTGGCGGAGATAGGGCTCTGGGACAGAGCAAACATTTACCAATGTCAAGCAAAAGGGGCAGTAAATTTCAATTTGTTGCCAGGACCGAGAGCATCATTCAGATTGTTTAAATACCAGCAAAGGGGGGCCGGCTGCCAGCCACTGGAGTCGGGCATCAAAGCCAAATGGAAATGCATCCGCACGCAGCCAGACAAATTGGGCAACAGTTTTTCAGATGCCGAGCCAGGACTTTGGCCCTGTTGCTTGTGGTTTCATTTGCTGGGCATAAATCAAGCAGAAAGTGCAGCAGTACCGGCTCCAGACAATCTGTCACCCCCGCAGAGCGCTTACGTTGCTACAATTTTAAAGATAAACACTCGCCAGTCAACCAACCAGGCAGGCAGTCAGGCAGGCAGGCAGCCTTCGAGTCTGACATTCAGCCAGGCAGTCTGTGTCTCTGGCTCAAAGTTATTTCATATTTAAGCCAAATTTAATGGCCATGTCCAAGTCGAGTGGACAGGACCCAGACGAAGGCAAGTCAAGTCCCTGCTTATGTATGCATGAATATCAATCCTTTTGCCTTTTGCTGTGGTCCTCCAATCTGTTCGGTATTTTTTTTTTCTGGCACTGCCTGCATATTTGCAAATCAATTACGTATGTATGGACCTCCTTGGATTCTGAGATATCTCAGTGTATTGGCAGCTTCTGGGGGCCCTAAGTGACAGTGGAAAAAGGGTCGTCTTCGTCTAATTACTTTAATTTTGAACCACAAAAGGAGCGGCTGCAATCGAATGGGAATTCCGAATCAAAGTCTGTGCAACTGGGTCGAACAGCTGCAAGTTTGCCAAGTCTAAAATTATCGGCGGCCCAGTGAGGGCCAAGCAAATGTTGTCTGCGCCGGAAACGGAAACAAGCTGTGCACACGAGTGGAGGCGGCCAAAAGGAAGTCAGCCAGTCATCGAGTAAGCCTTCCAGCCCTTCGAGAGAGAGCCAGAGATTGTCGTTGCCGGCGCAGTTAGTCAGCAAGTCGGTGCAGTAAATGGAGCGAACAGAAGCGGCAAGAAGTAAAAAAAATACCAAAAGTAAAGAGCCTGCAAGGAATAATCCTGCGGCAGCAGACGGAATGCTGCTTAGTTGATACTCGCTGGCGGGGGCAGGCGGGAAGGAGCACTGGCGCTCCTTGTACTCCACTCCTGCCCCACATGTGGCATGCATTCGAGTGTAGTTTGCTTTTAATTCAGCATGGAAAATGAAATTGAAAACTGTGCCAAATGTGAGCACTGCACAGACACAAGCCACCGCAGTGGAGCGCTCAGATAGACAAACTTACTAGGATGCACTGGTGGAAAACTACTCTCGAAAAAGCAATAAAAAACTTTAACTTTAACTTTTATAAAACGTATCTAAACATTAAAATTCTGTAAGAATTAGAATTAGAGATAAAAGTAAGTAGAAAGATAGAATTTGAAGAGTTGATTAAACTAAAATAAGTATTAGGGAATAATATTAAGACAATAATTCGGTGTTCTTTAGTTAATATTCTGTAGTGGTTTCAAAAGTGGTTTAATATTTTCCTAAGTAGAGAGCTGGTGCTTGAGCTGGAGTGCTGGATGCCTCCCCGCAAAAGTGACATGTAATAAATTTTATTGATTTTCGCTTTAGCCAGCAGGCGGGCAGCGGCAGCGGCTTTAATGTATTTTTAAGACTTTAGTATTGCGGTCGGGCCGGGTTTTCGGGGGCGACGAGCTGGCAATTATAATTGAATTAGAAATGCCAATCTCGGTCCGGGTTTGTGCCGCTGCATTGAGTGGATTTGGATTGGAATCTGTGTGCTCATGCTGGGGTTGCATTTACAATTAGTTGGCCGAGATATTGCTCAGCGATTTGCTTGGAAATTGTTGGAAAACCATTTGCATTGGAGTCCCCTGCAGTTTTCCTGCTCGGGGGCGTTGCATTTTTCATGCATTGCCTGTCACAAGCACTGATCTCAGCCAGACATGCCAGTGTATCTCTCTCTGTTTGAATTTATTGCATTTTTAATCAATGGTTCGGGCGCGTGAGGGCGTGTCCCCAGATGTGCCAGTGCATAGCATTTCATTTTATTATATATTTTTCAATTCAGTATTTTGCTCACCGAACAGCACAGCACAGTGCACAGAAGAGGTTTAAAACAATAAACGCCCCATTAATAAATAACAGCAACTGGCATTGTTTATTTTGCTCTTTTTGTGTAATTTATATTTACCCATTGTTTTTCATCACACCAGAACTCACCTGCAAATAAATGAAAAACGAGAATGAATCAGAAAAGGTTTATTTTTTGTAAAAATATGTAATTAATTAAATGCTATGTGTTGTGGACAAGTAAACGTTGTACTGCTAACAAGATAAGTAGAGCGAACAAGATTGCTATAGCTTATATTCCTCACTACATACTATATATACATATATATGTATTTTAGTACAAGTATTTCCATTGCGAAATTTTTCATTTCTTTAAGGCTAAACCGTGCCAGTAAGCTTGTAATTTTAGTGGGGGCTTATCTGATAAAATATGAGTAGTAAACATGCACATCTAATTTGGAGAAAGGAGAAATTATAATATATTGTTGTCGTAGACGCTTTCGTTGATTCCTCTATGTGATTGTTGCTGCTGCTCTTTTTTGCCAACTGCGGCCGGGTTAATGTGTGTGCCTCATTTATCAAAGCGCAAAACGCTGCTCTCGTTTGCTGCCAAAGGGTTGAGTCACGCCCACCCACCCATCCAACCACCCACCTGCCACCCATGCCACCCAACCATTCAACTCCCCTCGTCTCGTCCATGTGCGTGTAGGGCATATGAAAAATCCTGCGGCTAATAAGTGACACGCGTCGATTAATAAAACTGTACGAGGCGTACAAGGCTGCCAGCCATTTAAGGGTGTGGCCGAAATGCCACTGCGTGTGTTGTACATTAAAGGGCCATGTCACAGCCGACGATTATGCAAAGCAGCCGCCCGATCTCGGATAAGACCAAGACCCAGCCAAGGACTCCCCTGTGAAGGACTTCCCTGCAATTGCGTAGGTCCCTTGGGGACGTTTGAGTCGCTCTGCAGTTGCGTTAATAGCTTGCAGGGATTTTAAATGACAGGAGAAAAACGAAACGATTGTGGATACGATTTTACATTTCATATAATAATATAGTTCGTTCATTGTTGTCCTTTTTGTTATTAAATATCTCAATTTCCTTGGTTGCTAACTAATTGCTAATTTAGGATTTAATTGTGAATTGATTGGCATTTTGGTTTTGGTTATTGATTTAAATATAAATATAAATATGATATCTGTAAGTTAGTATATTTTCTGTTTTAATTAATCAGTTTAGTCAAAGCTTTCAGTTTTCTGATGAATATCTACAGAATAGCCATTTTAAATAGCCAAATAAATTTAAGATATGTATCTTAAAGTGAGCAACTTTCGCTCAAGCGTGTGGCAAGTAAATCAAATTTTAAAATATGCCAAAAGCAAAAATATGAAATCAAAATCCATTCAATTTCCATTTGACGGGAGAGTCAGTGTCCTGTTGCTTCTTGGCTCTGCATTTTTTTGTAATTTTTTTTCCCTGTGGTTCGTATGGAAATGAGCATGCAGGATTTCGGCTCCTCTCAGTTATTGCTCTTCGTTATTTTGTAAGCGGAACAAAAACAGATGCAAATCAACAAGCTGCCAGCTTGATAAGGCAAAAACAAGTGTCTCCTTTCTGTCCTGCGTGTCCTGGATATCCATCTATCCGTCTGACTGCCCCGAACCCCTGTGCTGATACTCTCATCTCCTTTCTGGCATATCGTCCGTATTTACAATCCGTATGCAGAGATGAATGATGCTGCCAATGGGAGTGTGTCTCGGATGTGTTTTGACAGCATTTTGCTATTAACTTGCTATTCCTCGGCAGATATTTGTTTTTCTTTTCACTTCATCTCGTTGACATCTTGGTCCCTGTCCCTGTCCCTGGATCGGGGACAACGACATGGCACCGCCATGGACTTGGGCTGGCATTTGATAAGCCATCGGCTGGACTAAATGACTGCCAGGGGTCGAGGAGATCTCCGGATAAGTGATTTATGCATTATGTGTCTATCGTTATGGACATAAATCGTATTAAGATGGCCCTCCCCGATCCGTTTGTCTCATTACCATCCCCTGAATTCCGTTTTGCCCTCCTCCCGGGCTCCTTTTGAAGTTTACACCTGCGGCATCTCTGCTGAAAACAAAAGCTTCTTTGTTTGTCAACCTTCGGCACTGGCATTCTCTTATTTTTTCCTATTTGGGTGGCTGTTTTTTTGCCCCTGATCCTAACGAGAAACTTCAATATTGTCCCTTCTGCCCAGCACCAAACAGGGCAGAAATGGCAGATGACAACAAAAAGCGAAGCTAGAAAGAAGACAAGGCAAATATTAACCCGGGGCTATTCATTAAACAGTCCTTTGCTCATATGTTTTGCTTTCGCCTTCTACTCTGTGTCCTTTCATTAAACAAGCCTCTCGACTCGGCACCCTCGTCCCTCTCCGCTTTGCCCCCGAGTTGCCCTCTCCGGCGGCCACTTGAAGCGCTCATTGTTTGCACTTGATGATGCCGGGGTGACAGCCACACCCACCTTTTCGCCCACGCCCACACCGACGATGGGCCACCGCCTCCTGGCTGCTCCAACGAGTTGCAAACATTTATGGCCACATTGCCGGGCATCTTCGACAGCACCTACTGCTGGGTGGAGTCACTGCACTGGAAAAAAATGCCCTAGAGTCCGTCTTATATTGTCTAGATTGATTGAAACTTTGGAATAGAAAATAATTTCTGAAATTTAATATGATTTGAATGCTATGCGATTAGAGCCGAATTATATATATTTTTAAATTGTTTTCCTGCTTGACAGCCTGTCCTTGGCTAGGGGAAAATGTTGAGCGCCATCTTGGAAAACGGTCTCGATTTCTCATTTCAATTTCGGCTCTTGACGATTGCCCGGCTTTAATATTGCTCTTTCTCCTCGCTTCTCTGGGGCTTGGCAACTTTTCTCATTGCCTCGCATTGTCTCCGCTGACAGCAGCTGGTCTCGTCGTCCCCGCCCGCGACCGCGTCCTGCCAGAAATTGTACATTAAAAAGCTTAACGATGGCGCTCTCGGTTGTCCTTGTCATTAGGTCCTTCACCGCCTTCCGCCAACACGCAGTCGTTTGACCGTCTGAGTGGCATAAAACGCACCTGATGTGCAAAAACTGCTTAATTGAAAACATAAGCTTCTATAATTTCGCCCGCCCGGCCACGCCGGCCACGCGGTGTCAAAGAACTCAATTTAAATATTCTAATTTATTCGCCTGCATATTAAACGGCACGATCACGTAGCCAGGACTCACTGTCTGCTTAGTTTGGGGAGTGCCTGTCGAGTTGGCCGCTTTTTACTTACCCCTCCCGTCTGTTGTCTGCAATTAAAAGCGCTTAAATCAATAAGCCCACACACAGTTGACGTTCCATTTCTCATTTGGCCAGAACGTGTTGGCTTTTAGTATGCAAAGCACAGACAGAGGAGGACTAACAGGCCATTGGCAGGGGAGCCAGTGACTGCTCCTCTCCTCAGACTTTGAGCCGACTTATCGCCTTGAGTTTGCCACAACCGATTGCCAGCAGGCGCGCGGCACTGTCCCAGCGGCCTTGTTGCGATATTGTGATTGGCATCCCGAGACTCATGCCATCATATCACAATGGCAACTTTGGCTCTCACTCCCATCGCATTCCGTACGATCCCATCCCAAGCTTATCAATGTCGCTGTTTCAAATCTGCCAGCGCGACAAATTCGCGTGTTATCTCCATCGTGGCAGCAGCAGCTCCAATCTCACCTGACACTTCCTTGCTTCCAGAAAGAAAGATGGTTGCAGCACAGTGATGGCAAGGTACAACCTGGTTATATTTTTTAAACTGGGAACTATAAGTTCTCCTTACTTTTCACTTGAATTAAAGATACCTTTTTGTATTCATCTCTTATAATAAATACAAAATGAATAAATAAACAGTTCAGAGATTGAGAAAATAATTCTTTTAATATTAATCTTGTACCCTGTACCTTTGAGACATAGATAATAACGAGTATTGCATCACTGCTGGTGGGGTGGTGGTTCGGTGATTTGTAGGTGATAGGGTGGCTTCATTACTTCTTTTCACGCAACCGATTCTCGGTTTGCGGTGGAGGGTGGCAAATGGGAATGGAACGATGCCGGCGAAACTTCATCCTCCTGTAGTCATTCATTTCCTTGCCGTGGAAATGGGGGGTCGGTCCACCATTGTTGCTGTTCGTAATTTATCTGCCTCCTTTGTCTACCGCCGGCTTCTCAGTGTCAACCGTTTTGGGACTTGTGGTCCCGTGGTCCTCAGTCCTCAGTGCTCAGTCCTCAGTCTTCTATCCTCAATCCCCAATCCTTGGTCTTCGGCGACATTCCTATGGAAAATCTCAGCCCAGTGCTTAGCATCTCAATTCGGGTTTTCGGTTGGCTGTTGCTATCTGGGACCGATAATAAAAATACCACTGCCAGGTCCCAGGGGTGTGACAACTTCAAGCTTTGATTTTTCCTTGTTTCGCTTTTCCGCCCAGCGGAGTGTCTTATCTCAGCAGAGCGAGTGCCGCCCCCAGAAGTATGCAGGGCTAAATTATGTCAATAAGTAAATGAATTTCGGCTAAATTCGGATTTTAATATCCAGCAGCGGCTGAGAACATCTTCTGCGGCCTCTTCACTTATTCATATGGCTGGAAAAAAAAGAATGTACTCCTGCACATGTGGGTTGTTTATTTGTCGTTTTGATGACGACATCTCCGGCAACAGGAGGCACACGCATATGTGACATGCCTCGCCCACCACTTTGTACTTGATTTTAACAAAACTGTCTGTTTAAAGGAAACAAAGTGAAATTGTCTCCTTGGGGGGCCGAAAAGAAATGTGCCGGCGCTTGGAAATGTATTTAATATGCAAATCCTGTGTGTCCTTTGAGATGATTATGGCGCACATTATGTCCCAAACAGCACACGTTGAATAGCAGCTCGGGAGGCAGTCACTTTGCCCCACGCACACATAATTATCGATTCAAAAAGCCGCTTTCCCATCCGCTTCTCCGCCAGCACCGCAAACTGTTTGCTCTGACAAATTGACGACTAATTTAAGCGAAATTAAAGAAGCTTTCAGCCAGTTCGGTGTTCGAATGCGGGAGAATCGAGCTGAAAATTAATATAGATGGGAAATGGGGAAAATGGGATTTTTTTTCTCGCTTTGTGGGATTTGTTTTGTGAGCGGCGCGCGGAACTTTTCCAATTTGTGCACCAAAAAGGAAAGATAAACAGAGACGCAGACACGGGCATTAACTCTAACTCGAGCTCCGGCCGGGACTCAGACATGGGCAAATAGTTGAAAAATAGAGGAGCCGGAGAACAGGCAATGCACCTGGTCAGACATCCGCATCCACACCTGACCTCTCTCCTTCCTCGCCTCCGCCAGGGCCTGACCTCTCCTAAGAGCCCGGCGATGGCCGGAAAAAACTAATCGAACCGAAATACTCGAAACGTTTGCCTGATTTCTCGAGAGTACGCGCAGCTTGAAATTGCAATCGTTGAACAGAATTATCCCTTCTTTCTCTGTGCCCTATCCTTCAGTTCGGAAAAACTTCACCCAACTTGTGGGCGGACAAAAAACACGGCTCCTCTAGCCTCTATAAATTAGCTCTTTAGAGTCCTGTGAGTCCTGAGCCATGAGTCCTCAGCCCCCCATCGATAATTGTGTGGGGCTGTCGGCTTGTCTCTGCTTTGATTGCATTTAATTCGATTTAATGCGGTTGGTAAAATACTGTTTTATATATTTAAATTCCGAGTGGAAAGTTCTGTGGTAATATA
This sequence comes from Drosophila birchii, assembly GCA_035046345.1. Classification (NCBI taxonomy): domain Eukaryota; kingdom Metazoa; phylum Arthropoda; class Insecta; order Diptera; family Drosophilidae; genus Drosophila; species Drosophila birchii. The sequence goes on from JAWNOA010000064.1 coordinate 7,519,696, forward strand.
TATTTATATATTCTTTATTTGCCACGTACAATCATCCTTTTTTCTCTCTCTGCCAGATTTCTGTACATCTTTAGCTTTGCTCCCTGATAATCTTCATCTAAGTGATGGAAAAAATTATGCTTGAATGACCGGGTTTTTCCTCGATTTTTCCCCCTACTCCTCTTTCGGCCTGCTCCCTAATTAAATGTGTGGCATTAGGTGCCGCATTTTGGCACCGAGCCCGGCTTCTGGTCACCGATTTGTGGCCGGCGATAAGACCAACATGAACAGATGATGTCAATGCCAATGGGGGTTGGTTGTGGGGATCCTAGAGGTTAGGGGTGGGTTGGGGTCCTTCTGGCTGCCAATTTTCGCCGCCATTATTGAGGTTTTTTCATACACTTTAGCGACCACTTCCGGCCACTGCAGCATCTTCTCTTTCGACCATCCTGCTCCTCCGGACCTTCTCCATTTTTAATTTTTATTTTTTCGCCGGTCTGTTTGTTTTGGCCTGGCCTCAACCGAAATAATGCTGCACGCTCCGGTCGGACCGTCATTACGTCGTCCGCTTGCTGCGCAGCGTGCCGGAGTCGTAAAGTAAATTTTTTAATTAGAGTCACGAGTAAAACAAACCAATTAGTAAAGCTGTCAGAGCAATCCTTTCTGCGCTCTCCTTCGCCGGCCGGCGTTGTATTTTTAATTTCTTGGCCATGTTTTGGCCGCAATTTACGCGTGCTGCCGCGTTGGCGGCGTGTGAATTATTGAAAAAGTAAATTATGTGAAAAGGGCAAATTAAGAAGGTTCGGAGCGGGTCATTTCCCCTGATTTTTACGACTCTTGCGGCGCATCAAGTGTCCGATCCTGGCCAGAATTCTGCTCCGCTCTCGCAGGACCCGAAATGTAGTTTTAATTAAATCGCACAATTGCTATCGCCGCCGGCCACTTTTCATGCTTCGAGAAAAACTTCTTGGTCGCCTTGCTTTTGTTGTTCCGCTGGGCTGTGTTGTGTTTTAGTTTTAGTTTTTCGGTTTCGGTTTTGGTTTATATCCGTGGCTACGTGAGCTGCATGACCGATGGCCGGGGGTGCAGGCAAATAAACAGAAAAATGTGCATGGCTACCACGGAGCGGGGCGGAGCGAAATGAAACGAAAAGTGCGGCGGACTTGGGTTCAAAAAGTTTTGAACTTGGCCCCCGTTGGCTAGCAGGCCAGGACTAGCAATAACACAGAGCGGATGGGGTGGGGCAGCAGCAGGACAAAAATGGGAAAAACCGAGGAGAAAACTAAGTTATTAGCACCAACTGTGTTCGGGCGTTGGGCGTCCTGGTTCTGGTTGTTGTGGGTGTGGTCGCTCTCTGCACTCGTAGTTTATGTTTACTGCATTCTGTGTGCAGACGTGCGGCAACGATTTTCGGGCTACCATCCTTTCCATTGTCGTCATCCTGTCTACGATCCATGGCCCGTTGACACAGACAGTTCATAGTTTGGTTAGGGATCGCAGGGACTTTGATATTTCTCAAGGTATTTTTATGGAAGCTTACTTTAAAGAACTTTAAGTCAAAATCATTTAATTAATTTAGCCGAAAAATTATCAAGAGGACCTGATAAGAATTGTAAATTGTTTAAATAACATTTTATCTTAACAGTATTATCAAAGGAATATTATTAATAGTTTTATCTGAAAACCCATTTTTCATTATGATTTATATTCCGATATTATCACACATCCTGCAATTTGTACATCTCTAGAATCATATACTATATCCAAAAAATATGTTTGCCCCCTAAAAACTTGTTTTTGCTAAAAGCTTCGCCGCCTTCCGCGTGCGTAAAATTTATTATTGTTGCACTCTGTAGCACAATATTTGCGGCTGCTGGTATTAGCATTTTATTTTATTTGTACAAATGTTTTTCCGTGTTTATTTTGGCCAAGTTTACCCAATTGTGTATCTGTTTGTCCACAACTCGTTTCAGGCAATTTCCAATGTTAGTCCGGCGTCGGGGAGGAGTCCTGGTGGAGTCCATGGATATTGCCTTTGTTGGCGCCTCTGTAAACACACTCGACTTGACTGCCCGATGAGGTGAGGACAGGGATGGGATGGGAAGAGATGGCATGGGACGGCATTTTGGCAGCGTGGTGTCTTGGCACCTGTTCATGTATACCCCATCGACGCCCCTGTGTTCCAGGCCTAATAAAAATAAATAGCCATATAAAAGCGAAACGAAATTCATGGCAACATGCCTGGCGATACAATAAAGCATATTATTTCAACATTTATTTCCCTGGCCCCATCTTGGCAGCCATTTGGCAGTCCTAAAGTGTTTTCCCAGTCGGAATGTTGGCACTACTCCGCCGGCTAATGAGTGCAAGAGCTACGTGATTTACTCGGATTCCCGTCTTCAGCCCAGGCCCCGTCACTTAGGATGCATCCGAAAGGGCGTTCGCTTCCAGCTCATTAGAGACGCTGCCGCCAGTGAATCTCCATTATCCATCCACTCCTGCCTGCCTGCTGCTGTTCGGATAATTCCCGTGGCAGGAGAGTGCGAGTGACGGTACAGCAATGCTTATTTATGCCTGATATTGCTCAAGTCCTTGGCAAAGTCCTTGTCGGTTATTTACTCTGCAGGGCACTCGACTGCAAGAGGCGAGTGCCTCTGCTCGAGTCGGATGCATCCGCACGAGAGGAATTGAAATGTATTGATTTATGGCTGCAACTGAGCGAGTGCCTGAGCGAGTGGCCATCCAAGGTGGAGACACTGCCGGAAAGTTTGTCCTGCCAGCATATCGCACTCGCACTCGCACTTCCACTCGCACCCTCCCAAAGTTCAATCAGGCGAACCCAGAGCTCGGTCATTGATAAGTCATAAGTTGGTCGCTGGCACACAAGTGCGCACAAGTTGCGTCGCAAAGTTTGTCAAAGTCAAACACAAAGTTTCTCGCTAGCCGGGAAATGTCAGTGGCTTAGATATTAGCAGTGCATTAGTGGCCAGTGCATTATTAATGACCAGCTGAGCATTGATTTTTACACTTGTTCCTTTGACAGGTCTCTCAGTCTCGGCCTCTGTCCCATTCCCTGTTTCTGTTTCCATTTTTGTTTTCCTGCTTCAGTATTAATTGAGTTGATTATATGGATGAACACGGAAAGGCTTTCTGGTTGAGTATCGAAAACAAGCACTTGGAGAAAAAATGGCATAATATAATTACCATTTTAATAGTTAATTTTTTTGGGTTAGGGCATTATAGGTTTCTCAACTCAAAATGTTATTTCCGATTTATTTCCCAGTGTGTGCACTTCCCCCGGCCCTTTGTTAATCGAGATATTGATAGTTTTGCACTGTGGCCCTAATTGTGCCGCGTGACCTCGTGACCTGTTGCATGTCGGGCCGTGCAGTTAATTACTTTGATTTATTCGAGAGTTATACACATGCGTGGTCCGCCTGTCACATATTTCAAATCTCGCTTAATTACGGCGCCGTGTACTTACAAATTAACGAAATTGCCTCGCTCCCAGATAAGACCTCCACCCACCCACTCGGCCGTAAATTTATTACAGATTTCAACTTAGTTGCCGCCAAGCAGTTCACCTGCCACTCCAAGTTAGCTCGGATGGAGTGAATTTATTGTTTTGTTAGACCAAAAATTACAGCGATAAAAACATACAAAGTGCTTAAGTGCGACATTGCCAGGGCTCAGCGCCAAGACCGGAAAGGAGACATGGGACAAGCCCAGGGAAAAGCTGGCATCGATAAAAATCGATAAGCATCGGCAATAAATTGCCAGCCACGGCCCCAGAATTCAAATAAAACCAAATGCCAGCTAATCTCCATTAGGCAAATACGTTGAGCTTACCAAAATGTTGTGACCCATTTTTGGGACCCCCGCCACGCCTCCGCTCCCCTGTTATTGTTGCCGTTATCTGGGATGTGGGATGAGGAAAGTGGGGTGGGATCGGGATCGGGAGCACAGGATGCGAGGCAGAAAAGGTCACTCTAAGTGCTTTTCATTGAGCACTGAACTGAGAACGGAAGCGAGCATAAACTTAATGGAATTTAGATTTCTTCATTACGCATCCGCCGCGTGGGCAGCAACAGGTGAAGGGAGCCGCTTTCGGCCCGACTTGATTACCTGCACACATGAAAGAGATTCCAGATTTGGGTCGCTTAATATTCGGGTTCATTTTCATTGGATTATAAAGAGCCTTTGGCCCCGGGGCTAAATGTGCGAGCACAACATCAATGGCAAATTGATTTGCTCTTGATAATTTGAAAAGGTAAACAGGATTAGCCTACATTTCTAGATAATTGCCCGGGGTCCCCTAGCCATTTCCCCTAGCTCTCTCTCTCAGTTCTTAAGGCAGGAACCTACTCGCATATAGACCAGGTTGTTTGACCCGCGGGGAATCGATTGGAATGCACTGGAGCACGTGTCGTAAAAACAGCAGAGGGACCTGCTCGAGTGCCACTGTACATGAATAAATGGGGCTATACAAGCCGTTCTTAATATTTACATTCGGCTACAAACATTGTCGCAGGCTTCGGCGAACGGGGCACTGGTCGTGACCCACTCGATAAACTCGCCTGTGTATGCACGGTACATGGACGCAATCAAGGAGCTCCGTCCTTTGCTTCTGGCCAAGTTTTATGCTGAGTAATGGCCAGCCATGGCCATTGCAATGCTGCGAGTGCCCGTAAAGAATCGTACTCGCAAGCGTAGTTTACATAACAGTTTTACGGCCAGCACTTAAATGTCATGCGAGTCATAAATGGAGGGAGATATTGAGTATACGCCATGTAAGCCATGTGCTTCACGCTCGGTTACCAATCTTTTTCCCTGATTGATATCCCCAGTTGGGCTGCTGTGAGTTCATTCAACCCTTTTTGGCAACGATCACGGTCCGAACGGATGTTAATGATGCCGGGCTACATGGTAGCATATATATACCATACATATGTACATATGTACAGATGCATGACCCCGGACATAGTAGGTTCCGGGCAGAACATGCACAACATCCGCCGAGCAGCTTCCGCCTCGAATGTTTACGCTCGGCTTCAGTCATAGAAGTTCGTTATTAGAAAAGTTTTAATGTCCCTGGCAAACGCACAACAACTCAGCGTACACTTGGGGAAAATAGGGCTAACATTTAAGTATAAAATTTCTAAAGTGAATAAAGTAACATATATTTGGTGATTAAATTACTAACTTGTAAGTATTTCAGTTAAGTGAGAACTTTTTAAGGATTATTTGAATAAATTAATAATAAACTTTTCAGAAGGAAAACACTCTTCCTTTCTTTTAAAATACTTGAAACTGCAAACTGTTTTGATTACTCGAAAGCCGGAACTATAGGAACTTCACTTTTATTTTTGAGTGCACACATGCAGATGCTTTGGCATTTCGGATTTTGGAACTGACGACTTCTGGAGCTGGACGGATTCTTTCGTCTTCCCGGAGGCAGGCCACAATATGAGGCTGACAAGCGACTGGCAATGATCTGTTGTTGCCACTTAATAAGCTCCATTTGCGCCAGCCGAAAAACATAAGACAGGCGACCTTCGGTTTGTTGGCTTTTAATTTGCCATCGAAGGCTCTCGCTCGACTGCGCACAAACTTTGATGCCGACTGGGCCGAAATTTACATAACTGAAAAAATATTGTGCGGGTGCCTAAACAAGGCACAAACGCTGCCCTGCGGCTTTCCACTGCCTGCCGCTTACAAGCATTTTTAAAGCGGTTTCCCTCATATTTTTTCCTGCTCGCTTTTAGGGAGCGAAAGCAGATGTAAAACTTCGAAAAAGGAAAAATGCCAAAGCAAAAAAAATATATATAGGAATAAGCCGTGCATGAGGTCTGGCTGCCTTCTAGGCAAATGTGTTTAACATGGGGTAGCAGCGTTTGGTTGCCGGTTTTTTTCCCTTTGGCTTTCGCTTTGGCTTTGGCTTTGAGTCGAACCGAAAAAATAACATTGGCCAGAAAGTTAAAAGGTGGCCCTGGGCCACACACGACACATGGCGCCGGCACACGTGGCGACCATTACTGGTGCCTACTTCATCGATATTTCATTTAACCCTTTAATAAAAGATATGGCAGGCGGCGGCAACTTACTTCATAACTTGTCGCTGGCGTTTTTCCCATGCGGCCGAGGAGAAGTTTTTGGTCCAAGTTTAAGAAGGAGGCTCCGGACTGAGCCGGCGGCAAATTGAAATTGATTACCAAAGCAAAACAATTGATGAGTGGCGATGGTGGAGCGGAGGGGTGGGACCCAATCCGAATGTTTATTTATAACAGGCAGCTTGGGTTCGATCGGAGCCCATTTGCATAAGCGACCGACCGCTTATTACACAATTTAATATGGAAATGGTGCGACGTGAACTTGAACTTTATACTTTCAGCTCGGCTCGGCGGCCCAGTGGCTCAGCTGGCTTTCAGCTGGGACTCGGCGGTAATTTTCCGCTGCCGGCGCACATAGGTCTTGTAGTAGAAGTCGAAGAACATGGAGAACATAAAGATATTCTGGATGAAGCCGATGAAGGCGATGAAGACGGGAAAGTGGCACGGATTCCGCACGATCACCAGCAGGAAGTGGCAGGTGAGATATCCGAACTGCAGCAGCTGCAGCTGCGTGATCCGTTGCTTCCACCACAGCAGCTGCTTCAGGGCGCCCAGCGAGGCCACATAGTAGTAGGCGTACATGACGGTGTGCACCAGCAGGTTGATCACGCCCAGCATCGTGCAGTGGGATCCGCCCAGGAAGGTCATGAAGATGGACACCCCGAAGACCATGCCGCCGTGATGGTAGACATGCAGGAAGCTCACCTGCGAGTTCTTCTTGCGCAGCACAATGAACACCTAAGGGTGGGGGAGTAAACGTTCGATTACTTATCCATCAGAAAGCCGTTCAAAAGCCAAACAAACCGTATCCAGAAGATCCAGATACTTGAGCATATAGTATCCGTAAGAGACGTAGAGCGTTACCATCATCTGTGGCGACGTGTCCAAGTGGTCCACTCCCTGGCAGGTCCAGCTAAAGGTGGGCTGCAGGTAGGTGTAGCACAGTCCGATGACGAACAGCACGCCATTGGCCACCACCTGTACCAAGTTATACACCTGCATCACGCGCTTCAGCTCGAAGGGATCGCGGTGTTCCATCCAACGGGGTCCGTAGTGGAGCACAAAGGCCAGGTACAGTCCGACAAGGCCCAGCACGATCCACAGATTGCCCACCAGCGGCAGGTGGGCTACACGCGGATCCCCGTGCTCGGCGTACATATCCCGCACCAGGCAGTACAGGTAGGCCACCAGGTTGTGCCTCATCCCGATCCTTCTGTTTCTGTCCTCTTTTCGGTGTGCTAGTACTCCAGTCCTCTGGTTCTCCACAATCCTTATCGAAACGCTGCGCAGCAGTTCGCTCCACACGAAGGTCTTCAGTCTTCTGAACAAAACCGTTCTCGCCCAGCTCGAATTCCAGCGAATATTGGCTTTGGCTATGGTAATGACCTTCAAATGAGAAGCAGCACGCACCCCGGATTAACCCGGAGTCGGGCGTTGCACTGACAGTGCCACTCGGATACAGGCACTCCTGGGAGATACAATGTCACTGGTTTGATGACTTTCGAAAGCATAAGTTTTGCACTCAAAATGCACCTAAAGAAAAAGTGCTTTGAGGCTGGCAAAATAATATAATTGCTGATTTAAGATTCAAAAAGCTTGAAAGTTTTTTCTGACTCGAATTAAGTCTTAATGATATTCTAGAAACGTTTCCCAATCGCCTTGAATTGCTTTGCATATTTCCAAAACGAGAATGGTGTAATGTAATGTGATGTAAGTACATTAAACCGAATCATCGACACATTTCTTCGGTCTACATTCGGATTTTTAATAGAATTAAATACTAAATTTGTTTAAAGCTTTTCATAGTATTTAATTATTGCGAAATGCCTTTTTAAATTAAATTTTTTTGTCTAAAGAGTACCACATCCGGTTTTTCGTTCTGTGTCGAAAAAAATGGAAACTTATTTTGCTTCTAGCAAAGCATTTTTTATCTCTTTGAACTTCTGCCTGTCGGGGGTAAACAGGGTTTAGCCATTACTTGACAATGTATGAGAATTTATGGACTATCAGCAGCCGCCACGGAAACTTAGCTGAGTGCGAAAAAATGATATTCCAGTGGGAGCATGGGTGGGTGGTGGTGGTAGCGACATCAATTTGGGTTACTCAACGTTAATCGTTTGGCTCGCAGCTTGCGGCTTCGAGATATACATGCAACTAACCCAGTTTACAAAGCATGCCAATAAATTTGCAGCATAACTGCCAATATAAGCGCAACTGTTTTGAAATTAAGCCAAGAGACAGAGAAAGAGAGAGAGAGAGAGAAAATGCTGGGAAAATGGGAGTGGCAGTCTGCGGAAATGCCAGCTGCAGCTTCCGCTTTTCGTATCCGGCATCCAGCATCCACTTGCTCCATCCAGTGACCCAGTGAGCGACTCCGCCATGCTTGATAAATTCGCCAAGTCTGTACAATGGCTGTAAATAGCCGCGGGCATCGGACAAATGGCTCTTAAAAACAACAACAGCAGCAGAAGGCAGCAGAAGAGCGGAGAAGCAGATGGAGCAGACGAAGGAGGAACTGAACGAGGAGAATCCAGTGAAGCCAACTCAGCGAAATAGGCAAAAGTGTTTTACGACCTGGCTTGCAAAGCAGGCGGAACTGCAGGTGGCCAATCAAAGCGGGGCAGGTGCAATTTGTTTGCGCAACGTGCTAACTTGGCCAGCATTTTGTGGTCGAAAGTTTGCAGAGCCCCAGTTTATTTCGATAAGTAAATGTGCCAATTTATAGCGGCGAATCAATCAGGGATCTGTTGGGGAAATTACGCTTTACTCGCCCACTCAGGTGGCCCTTGCACTGGCGGCCATCGTTAAACAATGGCATGTGGGCTACGTCGAGCGAGGCCATCACTTACTTTCACTTGAGACCGAGACCGAGGCGGGGTCCGGGGTCCTTCGGTCGCAATTGATGCGTTCATGTGTGGCCGCGGCCGCGAGTGTCCTTGGGGCTCCTTCGGTGACCTTCGGTTGTGTGTGGCAGACATTGAGCCAGTCAGCGCCAAAACAATCATTTGCATTTCACCTCCCCACGGACAATGTAATGGACGTCAGCTCATTTGCACAAATAAGCCATAACCACCGCACGGCTCCCCTTCATCGGTATCGGCGGCCATTTTCGTAGCTCCAGGACATCCCGTCCAGTGAGCGCCGAGGAGCGAGGTGCCGTTGCAATAACGGTAATGGCCGCGGTAACGACAACAGCAAACAACACAAATAATAATGATAATCATTTTGCGCGCACCGGAAGTATGCAAATATACGACACGAAGGACGAAGGACGGCTGGACGCCGAGTCGCCAAGACGAAGGCGAGCACCACGATGCGGATATACGGATACACGGATATGCGAATGTGCGGATATACGGCCGTTCGGATGTGGCAAGTTGCCCAACAAAAAGAAAGCAAGAGAAAAGAAAAGAAGAAAATACGAAAAGCTGAAAAACCCTGGCCTTAACAGCTCGCCCTGAAAATTAAAAGTCCGACGCGAATGAAGCGTTAATGAAGGCGATACACGGCTGGCAAGTAAACAGTTTTCGGGGCGACAGCATAAATATGAAAATGAGACCGCGACCCCCTCTCTCGCATATACATATATATACCGCCTACCGCCAACCGCCTACCGCCCTATGTCCCCGCTTAATATGTAGCTTTCTGTGTCGTTGGCCATGCCGTGAAATGAAAATAATAATCTCTTTGGCCAGGAAATGAAGGGAAATTCAACAGGAAACTTTTGTGACGTGCTGCAAACAGTCTGTGTGTGTGTGTTTAAATTGAAAGGTCCAACACACACACAAACACACCATGCAGGTGTTAAACTGCGCCTCGTCTCTTTGTTGAAGTTGCCAATGCAAATTACAGTCATTTCGCCTGATATTTTTTCCTCTGGAATTTTATTTAAAAAACGCTGAAAAATATATATGTTTTCGGTAAAGGGAGAAATTTTCGTACTTTTTATTTTGCAAGTTTCTGGCCTCTGTCAATGGCATTGTTGCCTGGCACGCACTCATGCACCGAAAGAAAATGCAATTACTTTAAGATTAAATGACTTTGCGTCATGTAGAATATATTTTATAAATTCTAAGAAATATTATTCATAAATCTCAAATATGAAAGCATCATTTTGAAATGAATTTAATACAGAGTTTCTTTTATTTCTTCTCGTGCAGCTGTCGATAGCTCACCTGTTTGACATTCAGCGGCCGCCCACTATCCCCAGGTTGGGGGCCATAAAACTTTATGCGCACTCATTATGCGCCCGACCACCCGAAACATTGCACCTCCGAGGACTGTCATTAGTATATAGTGCATAATTTTCGGGAGAGCCGACAATCTGTGCATGGGCGGCCGTAATTATCGCCCCGGCAAGTGGATGGGCGATAATGGCTTGATTTCCAGGCCGGCAAAATAAGGTAAATGGGTATTAATTATTATGATTATGGCCGGTCCGAAGACACTCAGAAGTGGGGCTCGTTTCGTTACGTCTCGGATTGGCATTGCCATGGCACATGGCATTTTCGTGGAAGCCCCCGTCCCAGCACTCGGCGGCGGCGGCGGTCGTTCAAGCGGAATTTGGCAAATGCCGAAAACTTCAAGGGTATTATATACATAAACGTTGGCCCTGGCCATGTCTTCTAAGCATATTTTGAATGCCAAGCAAATCCACACCACGCCACACCCCTCCTCCACCCCCATTCACTGCTGTATGCTTTAGCCATGAAAGTCACTTCCAAAGTTCAAGTCAATGTCGCAAAATGTTAACGGCGCGTTAATAATGCGATTAGTGGATGCTACAGACCCATTCCAATCCACCGACCCCACGGCCCCCGTCCTTCGCCCCCCACCCAGCCCACTTTTCAAACCTAACCCAGCATGTATCCCCGACGGAGTTGGGAAAACACATTTGAATGCGACCGCCCGGTCGGGGAAACATGGCGAAATTGGCTTTAATTGGTAAGAGAGAGAGGGATCGGAGTCCGGAGTCCGGGCCACAGAACATGAGTGCGGTACCGCCTCCAGCCCTGCTGGTGCTAATTAATAAATTTCTTGGGGATTTCTCGCTTCGTCTTTTTCGGGTTGCCTGCCATAATTATCGCATGGCAATCGCCCCAGGGACGCACAGCGTGCAAATGTCTATGCTAATATTCGAACGAATGTATATAGTATAGAATGTGTTGGTATAAAGCAGCCTACTCCTACACGATCCTGGCGAAATCCCCGCTAAGTGAAGCCTTCAATTACAGGCGGCGGTGTTGCTGTCGGCGCCAATCCCCTGGTAATAGGATATTTTCAATTTCCATTTGCCCGCTCGTATATTTTGCAGTTTCGTATTTGTTTTAAGTTATGCGCCGCCGGGCCCTCCAGGGGAATCGTTCATATTCCCGCTTTTCCCGCCTTTCCGGATCCCCAGGAACATATTTCATTGATACGACGATGCTGCTCCAGCGGAGCGGAGGCGCAGCCAGGCAAACATGACAGCGAATATGTATCCCGAAGTCGGGTACATCTGGCTGGGGAGAACGAGTCCGTGTAAGCCCGGAATATTGTCAACCCGCAGAGTGGAAGAGCTGTGGAGAAGAGCTGTCGCGGGTCGCCCTGGTCACGTAATTGAGCCTTACACCACCGGGGGGCCGGTGAGCCGCTTCCGCTTTCTGGGCAATAGAAAATGAATTGTATGCACGGAAATATGACAAACAATCAAAACGAATTCGGAAAAACCGCAACACAAACCAACAAATGCGCCAGCTGAGCCAGAGATTTGTTTCCCCAGTAACCAGAAGCCAGGAGCAGAAGGGATTGGCATTGGGGCCGGCACTCGCAGAAGCAATCGCGCTGCCAGTTAATGGAAACGGAGGAGCGGTCGGCGAGAGGCTGGAAAAATCGCCTGGCACAAACGACGACGACTACGCGACGGCGTCTGATGGAAATTTATTGCTGGCAACATACCCAAAGGGATTCGCAAATATAATACTACAGTCGGAGCAGATAGAGCAGGATAGAGCTTCCCACTGAGCAAAAAACGTTTTGGGATTATAATATTTTATATAGATTTTTTATTTAAAGAAACCTGTTGTAAAGCTGAGCTAAAGCATATTGTTCTTAGAATTATTTTTGTTTTATTTATTTGACGAGAGGAAAAACAATGTACTTCTCGTTTTAAACACGGATTACAAACTTAAAAACATAAAATTTCGTTGACATGGGAGGACTTTCAATATAAAATTTGTTTCAGTAACTTTTCTGAGTTGTATATATATATAGTTTTTAATAATTTCCTAAGAATATAAAATTAAACAATTTATCTTTAGTTGTAATCGATTTTGGGTTGAAGATATCATTTAGCAAAGCTCCGAAAGTAATACCATTTGATATTTGATATCCCTTAGTAATGCTCCTAAAAATGTAATATTTTTTTCTCAGTGCGGGATCAGTAAATGGAGGCGACGACTGCATACAAACACGTACTCCATGTCAGGCCGTTTGCCAGCCCGGAGCGTCGATCCCTTCCCTACTGATGCCCGCCCGCTGGTGTGCTAACATGGCTCAGAGTTTGAGCAGAAGGACGGCGAATTGGCGGGTGGGAAAACTAACCCTATGAACAATTTCCCAAAAGCATCTGAAAAACATACAAAATGCGGTTTTAGCCGCTGAGAGAGCGTATCCGTACACGGAGCTGGGGGGCTGGCGCAAAAAAATCTGTTGAAAAAATATATGACAGCCAAAACATGTTGCCCGCTGTCTCGCCGCCCCCTTGTGCCCCTTTCGCTGCAGCCAAAACTGAGCTGCAAGCACGCACTGTGCATATTTTGTAATGAAAATTTAAGTGAAATCACTAAAAATGCCAAACAAAACAGCCAGATATGCAAAAATGCAGTGTTAGTTGTGCGAGGGGCTGGCTGGCAAAAGCTGGCGCTGGCAATCCTCGAGGCGGAAAACAGCTGTTGTTTGTGTTTGCTGCTGTCTGCTGATGATGCTGATGCTGATGCAGCTTTGCCCCTGCTCCAGCTTTAGCTACTCCTTTTGCTTCTACAGTCTTATGAAAAATTGTTGTCAGTTTATAAAATGGTAGCTGGATGTGAGCCACTGCGCATCCTTCAAGTGCATCACGTGCACCAGATTTTCAAACAGGCAACTGATGCGAGAAAATTAAGGAGGGCGGGGATCTGTCCATGAAAGTGGGTCAAAAGCGGAAAGTTTGGCCAGCGGGTGGAGCAGAGCTCCGCTCTGCTTGCAGTTTATGGCTCGTGTTACTCAATAAACATTTGTCAAGGCGATGCAACCTTCGCACCCATTCTACCACCACAGTCCCGCCAATTTGCTGCTATCAGAGCCAGCAGCATCCTTTTTCTACTCTTCCTTTTTCGTGCTCGAACTCGGATCCCTTTTCAGTGCGTTCCAATGTCAATTGTTACGTTTTATTGCCTCGTTCTTTGCACTGATAGCACTGAGGGAAAATGTGCATTGATTTTATATTGAAAATGGCTTTTAATTTATTTGATAAAGTCTCGGATTAATTTGCAAGCAATTTTTTTAAATTTATTATATTTGACTTAAGCATCCATTCTTTGTTTATATTCCAAAGCCACTTTTAAAATTTAGTTCCAAGAACTTCAGTATTCAATTTCTTTCCGTGCACATATCCAAAGGGAAAAGAAACGTTAAAGGTAGATGGCAAAGGAAGAAATTTATGATCAGTGACAAAAGCACATTCTCACCTTTGATATAGCTTTACTGCCTTTGCCCCTTTTTCCACTCTATATTGCAGATGTAGCTGGGATAAGAACAGGTCTGTCTTTGGTTTGTTCTGTTTTATTGTGGCCGCCCCCTTTTTGCGGCTCTGTCGTTGGGGTGGCTGTTGTTATGGGAGGCGGCCTTGGGTGAGAGATGTGAGGGGGTGTGGATGGCGGTAACCCACTCTAAGCCCCGCCCACCTTGGAAAAGTCCAAAACCAAGAGCCGAGAGCGCCCGGTGCCACGCATCGATGGGTCTTTTATGCGCTCCGCAGTTTTTCGTTTATTTTTTCAGATTTTTTTTTTGTGTTGTGGCCCTCTGCCGCATTTTTTGCACAGTGTTTGCCTTCGGATTTTTGCGATAATGGAGACAAATGTTGTGCTCTTAAATTTATCGATTGGTTGGCAAAAGTTACCAAAGGAAAATATAGCCCTGGATGGTGAATTTGTTTTTATGGGTGTGCTGCTGGCTGGTTGCGTATACGCCCCGTGCTCTCAATTTCCCTTCGCTTTAAGCTTGCTAGCGGCGCACCTGAGTTTTCAATTTATTTAATGTTTTCATGGCCTAATAGAGGGAAAGAAAACTGGAAGACAATGGACTCCGAGTACCGCGAAAGGTCAAGTGTTTTTCCAGTATTTTCGCCAGCTTAGATTGTGAATCCTTTTTCTGGTCCTCGAAATAAAAACTTTTCAATTGAAAGTTCGTCGCTTAAATGCAGTGACGGCAACTGTTTAAGTTCCCGCGGCCATAACGAGTTATTAATTTTGCGGCTTAGTGGGCGGCCCACCGAGCTCCCGGCTTATAGTAGTGGCTCAGCTGACCGCCAACCAAATGACCTCGCTGCGTCCTATTTTCCCGCGAGTTCTCCCTGTCTCTGGTTGAGCTTTTACTTTGCTATATATATTTTTTTGTTTAAGCGGCTCCCGCATTAAACACCACAACGTGCTCGAGGACCCTGGCGCCTGGATTTATGCAGCGTTACATCGGCATTAAAATAGCAAAAAGGGATTACGGGGGAAGTGTGCCCGCTCTAGTATTTTATTATATTTTTTACAATCATTTTTTCCCCCGCCAGCGCTTTTGGCCCCGGATCTAACTATATTGCCCCCTCTCGCCATTTCCATTATGTAAAAACATAAATGCAACTTGCGTTGAGTGCTGGGCGAAATAAAAAGCGATGACGGCGATGTAGCGATGTAGAAATAAATACACAGAGAAAAGGGAAGCTATGCGGTTATATAGTCCTCTGGGATAATATAGTATTATATCAGACTACTATATCAAGTCTGTGTAGTGGGTTGTTATTCTTCTCAACAGGATTGCAGTGACTCCGATCAAAGCTACTTGATACTTGAACGAGCTTCGTTTTTGCTCTGTGTATGGAAGAAACAGTGCTATTGTTCGGGATCAGATGTGACTGGTGCTACGCAGTACCTGGGGCATATTAGGACCCGGGACGCGGGGCTGCGATTCACTTACCTCGATTTGAAATGGCGGCCTCGACGGCGCCCCCGCCGCTTCCGCCGTGAGCGTGCAGCAGCCAGCCGAGGCTAATTACAATCAGAATGGGGCAATTCATTTTGAGCGCTGCGCGGTTGCCTTTCCTCAGGCCCCGAGCGGGGGTGGGTAGTGGGGTATCGCCGGAACGTATGCTGCGCGAAATGATTTTCATTGTTCCGCGCCCGGCGGAGTTCGGAGTGCGGAGTTCTGCCTGCTTGGTTTTTTTTTTTTGTGTTCTGGCTCCTTCCCTGTTATATTCAGTGGAGTTGCTCTTGCTTCGTGTTCCTTTGGGGGTATATGGCGCGCTTTAAGTTTTCATATGGTTAAGCGCCAGCATACTTTGCATAGTCGCTTTACTGCTTTGTTTAATTTCCAGCTCTCCAGTTTATTTTCGAGGGTTTTTACCCCTGAGCGGCGAGCTGCACTCTAATTAGAAATTGAGCGCGAGACCGCAAGCATACTTTTGTGCGCTTTTCCCCTTGACAAATTGCGGCTGTGTGATGTGAAATATTTTCTAATTAATTTTTATTGCACAGCTCTTTGTTGTTGCGGCAGCTAGGCAACTAATTATCACTGTATGTTTGTATTCCACGCGTCAAGTAAATGTTCCATGAATTGTTTGTGTCCTTGGTATCTGCAACGGAAATGTGGAAAACAAATAAATAAATATTATTTTTTCGGTAGCAGGTTGCAGGTTGCAGGGAGAAAGTTGGAAATCAGTCTCCCGTGCTCCCCTTCTGGCCAAAATAAAGGGAAAATCGTATGAAAAACTAAAACGCCTCGGGAGCTTATGCGATCTTTAAACTGAACTCCGCACAAGTTTCAAGTGCAGCCCTCGGAAAATGTTTTTTGTGCTCAAACCCGGCATTAAAGCGTTCACTTGCATGCGCTCCATAAACCCACACCCATGCACCGAAATGCGTCTGCGAAACTTCACTGACACGCAAAATTACCCCACAAAGTGCAATTAGCACACAAGTTAAATTATAAAAGTTCCGTTTTTTAACCTTTTCCCTCAGTGCTCAGTCCCATCACCCTCACCCCCACTCACACCCACATACACTTGAGCACACATGTGCGATGAAAATTTCGACAATGGCCGGAAAGGGAAAGAAAAGCGGAGAATAGAGTGGAGCAGGCGAGCCGGGTAAACAACACTTCAAGAGAAAAGTCCAAAGCCAAATAACAAATTGTTCCTAGGCAGGAAGGGGGCCTCCACCCCTTTGTGCCATATTTAATGACAAAGTTTTGCATAATTTTATGAGTTTGCTGCGTTATCCTGGCTCCCCCCACTTACCCACACACACACACACACATGCCAGAGGGTAAGCTGAAGAAAAATCAGCAAAACGGAAAGTTCAAATTATTTCATTATCGCCTTCGTGCAGGACAAACTACACGAAAAAAAGGAGTGCTCGAAACCCATAAAAACAAACTGCGGCCCGGCAGCAGGATGCTGCTACTCAGTGGTCAGTGGAATGGGACGCGACTACTCATGAAAAAATTAAGTTATAAATTTAGATTAACCCATGCAGTTGCCGCTGCCGACATCGAGTCACTTTCACTCCAGGCCGCAGCCTGAAAAGTCCATTAAAAGTCACAGCCACGAAGACAGAGAGAAAGAGAGAGAGTGGGGAACCTGGTCCATAATTATCTATCGTTTTCATTATTACCCTGGGCATCCAGTGGCCCCGCATCAAGTATACGCTACGTGGTACGCTTATGTGCGGCTCATGTCCTGGAGGGGCAATAAAATATTTGTATCTATCCCAAACCGGACCCGAGAGCGTCCCGGCCAAGTTTAGGCGAAGTAGGACGCGTGGGCGGCGGCTCTACAAATCTGCGCCGGCCATATAATTACTCAAAAAGTTACCTAGTGCCGGAGATCTCGGGGATTGGATAGCGCGGCGGATAGGATAGCACAGCTTTTATGCGCGATGCCAGCAAAAGGCTTTTATCATGTAGGCGGTAAATAGCCGTAAATAAACAGGGCGGCGCATAAAATGGCAACAAAAGACGCACCAGGACAGGGCCAGGTTGCCGCTGTTGTCATCGCCACCGCTGAATGGGCATTAACTGAAGAAGATGGGCACCGAGAAAAATACTTATATGTGGCTTCCCAAGTGGTTTAGTAAAGTAACTCTTAAGTCTGTTTTCTTGTTATTACTTTTCTTTATAGATTAAAATTCCAAATTTTATTAAAACACTGTACCAGTTTATTAATAATTTGGATAATGAGAAATATATGAATTCTAATATGTCCTTACTGGGTTAATTTCAGTTTGTAAAATCCCTATTTATTTCAGTGCAGCAACTGCTGTTAGCCACTGTTGTCGAGGACCAAGGTTATCGGTTTTATGGGGCTTTGGCCTACAGATTTTTATATGTGTGCCACATGCTGTGCGCTGCTCCCTTTATTTATGACACCGCCGACCCAGCTTCGCATGGCGGCTACAAATTTCTGAAGACCTGCAATTTGATCTCGCTACCGAGCCCGGTCGACGGTCGACGGTTGGCGGTCGGTTGGCGGTCGGTTGGTCAGAGAACTTTGGCAAAATGTTTTAACATTTTATCGGGCTCTTGTAGCGTCGCGACGCTGCGATGGCTGCGGTCGCTTGGTGGCCGCCGTAAAAGTTTAATATTCTAATAAAGCGGATTTAATTATTTAAAAACAACATTTCCACGTCCGAACGCCGACGTTTTTAATTTTTACGCGCTCTGTTTCGCCGCCGCATCGCAACTTGAGTCGACTTTCGCATTTCGCGTTCTTGCCCCCCGCTGAGGCAGCTGCTGATGCTGATGCCTCGACTTTCGTCTAAATTGCACTTTGCGGTACAATTTCAAGCTGCAAGTTTGCCAGAGCAAGTCGTAATTAGTTTTTGCTGGTTTGCTGTGAAACTGATTTTCGCCTGACGGGCGAAGGAAAAGGGAACAGGCGGCACACAGAGGAGAAACTAAATCCGAGGAAAAGAAATTGCTACGTCTTTTGTCAGCCAAGGGGTTTTAGCCGCACCGCCGCTGCCGCTGCTGCCTTCGGTTCCGCCCCTTGCGGTTGACTGGCAGAACTTTAAAATGGGTTAATTGCATTGTAAACTAAACGAACAAATGGCAAACAAGTGGCACAAGTTGCAAGAGGGCAACAAGACAGTTGAGCAGCGGCTACAAACGACCCAGCTTGCTGCTGCGATTCGATTTGAGCTTTGGCTTATTTATAAATCTGCAATTTCACCCTCTCTGGCTGTGTGGCTCCTTCCATCACTAGGTTTCCCCTGGCAACCGACGAGTGCATAATTAAAGCCAGTGGAGCAGCCACACCCTAGGGAGACGACTACGAGATACCTGCTACGAGATACTTGCCTAGTTATATGGGCTGGGGTTTGGGGTCCAGAATCTGTGCTCAAGATAAGTTAGATTTATTGGATCTCCCAGTTCTTAAATAAGTTTACTATAAATAACAAATTCGATTATTTTTCAACTATAAAATGTTATGATAGACTATTCTATTCTGCAATAAATAGAATATTTAAATTTAATGCTCTCCAAGATATCTTTCTTATTTAAATTATATATGGTAATAAAAATTCCAATTATTTATTGCTTCTTCAACATCTATTTGAGTAATTATTTAATCCTTGCCTTTATGGAAGGCGAAGGAAATAGAAGAAATTCTAGCGGAACACAGAGATGACATGACTCTTTTCATGCGACAACAGCGGCCAAATCGAAATCCTTGGAGCGTATAATCAAAGTGTAGCTCAGAGCCAACATACAGTAGCTAATAGAAAAACACACACACACACGTTCACCCCTTTTTCCTTTTCCCCCTGAGAATTTTCATCCGACGACCAGGCGTTGGCAGTGAATTATTTGCAATTCTGATGCTGGAGGGGCGCCACATTGTCACCGAAATGATTAACAAGGCGGGGCACAATGTTGCCAACTCGGAGCACAAAGGCGGCTGCGAAAAAATATTCATAAAACCCCCAAATACATGCACACGAAAGCCGCTGCGTGCAAAGTTCAAGCCGAGCACTTGTCACAAACTCCGAAGGATTGACACGGCAACAATGTGGCAAGACGGCGGCCATGGCCATCCTCTAACCCATCTCAAGCTCGCACACGCACTAGCATCCCCTCCACCTAATATGCAGTCGACAAGTTTTAATGAAAAAGAAGAGGAAAAATGGGACCAAGACGAACGATGTAGGGATAGAAGCTGGGATAGTAGCAGAAGATCTGGATCCGGCCTGCTCGATAAAAGATTATTAAAATTTTCCAAACGAATGGCGAAAGTTCGTTGCAGCAGTTTGTCAAAGGTTCAAAGGTTATCTGCAGCCCACACACACATAGCGCTGGGCTTGCACTCACTCTGGGACTCACTTGACGACCCTCGGTTCACGTGTGCGCGGTCTACAAAGTTGACAGACATTTTGCACAAGCAAAAGTCAAGCACCCATCTAGCACTCGAGTTGAATGAATACTCTTGCTGGCAAACACCAGGATGGGATGGGATGGGATACGATACGATAGGCCAGGACAGGATAGGATAGGTCAGGCTAGGAGTATCTCCCGGACGCCGGGGCGGTGCTTTAAGTTCTGCCTTATCTGTCCGCAGGCAGTGAAAATTAAATTCCGGACGGGCACTGGACGGGCAGGCTGAATGCCCGTACATGAAATATGAAAGTAATCTCCGCATATATTAAGGCATTTGACGGCTGCTTTAATATGCAGCCAGGCATCGCAGCTCCTGGGTCCTTGATACTTTGCATTTTTGCTGAGGCAAACATAATTCGTCTATTATGCAGGCTGCCACAGAACGGCACCGAACGGAACAGGACGAGGCACACATGGGGACTCGTGGGGACATGCAGCTGGTCTGGTTTGGGGCTGGGCTGGGCCAGGCCGGAGTTCATAGATCCTGGCTGGTATTCACTTGGCAATTACTGCTTTATTTATTATGCCGAAATGGATTATCCCGTCCGGGGCCCGGGGATGCAATTTCTGCTTGTGCTGCTATTTTGTGCCGTCAACATTTTTTCCTCCCCTTCCAAACCCCTTGTTCCCGGGCTCCTGCTTAACCCTTTTGCTCCCGATGCAAATTCTTGAATGGAAGAATTCTGTGGCAACAAGGCCTACGGCTGTCTCCTGATCCACTCCTCTGTGCCAGAGCGCTTGTCAGTCGTGTGTCTAATCCGTAGGATGACACAAGAGCTGCACCGCTTAAATGCAAAATACTCTGGACAAATATTTTTGGAGCCACAATTAAATTAAACAAAAATACAAGCCTTTCAAATGAAATTAAATGCGGGGCTTTGAACGCATTTTGGTGCCGTTTAAATGCAAATTCCAGGCGGCGCATTGTTCTAGTGGCTCGCTTACAATCGCCGGACTTTGGTGGCCTCTGGCATTGGCGTACGGCGGAATTTGTAACAAATTCGATGCACACGAAATCCATAAATCAAATCAATAAAATGACAGCATGAAAAATTGCAAACACAAAAAACCGCAGGCCAAACCATTATTTCGGAGTCAAAAAATCGACAGCGAGAGGCAAAAATGTCGCCATTTTTGCGAGCCAAGGGAAAAAGTCACAGCAGAGCTGAATAAAAATCCACAACCGCATTTTGAATGGCAATCAGCAGTTAGAACAAAACCAAGGCAATAATAATAATAATAATAGAACAATACAGGGGCGATATGCAATGGAAGTTAACCTTTCGACACCTACAAATAAATAAATGGACGAGTAAATACTGTAAACAAGGCAGACAAGCAAACAGAGAGCTCGCAAAACAAAAATGATGGGAGTGAACAGAGCAAACACAGAAAGGCCGTAACGCAACATGGAAAAGGTTCGGGAGGCTGGCTCCGCAATCCTGGCAACGGGTCGTATGTGTAACGAATAAAATTGTTGACTATGCCATAAAGCGACAGCAGCGGGAGCAGCAGCTACTACAACCACTATGGAAGCAGAAGGGGAAGCACAAGCAGTAATGTACAAGACAACGAGATTGAATGAAAATCCTCGTATGACATAAAAAATAATACGCAACATGCGACAACAGACAAAAATGCACACACAACAAATGGGAAAACATCGCAGCGAAAGGATTCCGGGGCGTATTAGTTATATTTCCCATCGCCCGTCCCTGTCTATGTGTCAGTTCTCCCAGATTCCAGCGCTGGCGTCAGCTGGCCAGGATGAAGCCAACTCGAAGTCATACACGGATCCGGACCTAAATCCGGGACAGGAACGAGAATGAGAGCCAAAGCCGAATGCCTCTGGCAGAAATGGCAATAATAATACGTTATTGGGAATATTGATTGCCTGTATTAGGGGGATCCCATCCGCAGCCAGACGCGTGCTAGGATTTCCTTCTTGGCCGGGAAATTCGCATGACGGCTTATGACGAGCACGCAACCAGCCGGCAGCCAACAGAAGCAGCAGCAGCAGCAGGTGTTCTTTGTTTAACGCCCAAATGACTTTCCAACTATCTATCGGCTTCAGCTTAGCCCCAAAACACAACACAAACAAAAAAGGCACTCGAGACGCAGGTTTACCCGGATGACATGCAACGATTCTGTCAACAGAAAGCCAAGACAAAAAGACCAAGTCAAACCATAACCGAGCCCAGCTGTGATTAATAAACAAATTGAAATACCTTTGGCTAAATAAAGACCCAGGCGGGCGAGCCGAAGACGCGACTCAATAAATCACTGGCTTATCCACTCCCTCGGCCGGGCCAAATCAATTATAGCCGAGCACACAAAAACATGGCCTTTACACAGCACCGAACACGGCTCGCAGCAGGGCCACGGAGGCACGGCAGATAATTTATTGATTACCATTAACAAACAGCATGTCAAGTAAGTGTCATTAGAATGTCAACGCATGTTGACGGAGACGATGGGAAGACCGCCCCCCGGCACCGCCGCTACACTCGATGGCCATCTGGCTGATGGACAGGACCGACTGACCCGCGACCCCCCGTCCTCTGCCGTTGTCACGCTCATTAATTTACGCGGTGTGTGCGAACAAGTTCATTTCGTTTGCAATTTCCTGCAGAAGGCGTTGGGTTACTGACCCCCGACGACGACGCTGCCGCCGCCTCCATCACAGTTGACAACGCAAATTGACCAAGTTGGCGGACGGACAGGGACACGGACACGGACAGGCCAAGAGGCCAGCTCGCCAGTTCGCCAGCTGTCTTCGGCGACAGGTCGAGACAAAAAGCACACAAAATACTGACAGTTTGACAAATTGTTTATGTAAATGGAAGTGCAAGTGGCTGAACAGAGGAACACTGAACTGCGAAAAAATTGCCAAAGGAAAAGCTAAGGCATATTGGCTTAGTGACACGTTTCCGTTCAAAGTTATCCATTCTTTGCTGCTCGCAGTTCCCTGCTTCCAAGTTTCTCCAGTTCTCAAAGGTCTCCCTTCAACTGCTGCCGGGATCTATTTCACGCTGCTCGGAGTAAACATCTAATTTACTGTTTGTGCTCTTTAATTGTTTACCATGCCCACGGGGACGGCAGAGTGCCCGAGATACGCCAACAGGCTGTCCTGTGAATGGTTTTGTCGGCCCCATAAATGACAACGACCTTCGCGGGGTTGGGTTGCCAGCTAAGACACCGCCCAGGCAATTAAAAATTGCTGTCTTGAAATTTCAACTGCGGCCGGCGTCTGGCCTGAAGCGGGTTGTATAGTTTAGCTGCTGAGATCCTTCGTGGCAGGATACACAGGGAAAAATATTGAATCTTGGTTAAAAGGTACTGTAGTTTTTAACATAACTAGAAGTATTTTATTGTACCTTTAACTTTGTTTAGTTTAGCTTGGAAAACTATCTAAAATTAATAATATAATTAAAAATTTTAGCTCGTCATTTAAACATTGTTTCATGCCAGTGTAGGACCTGGAAAACTGGTTTAACTTGGCTGCCTTCGGTCGGGTAGGCAGGCCGACTTCCTGGGCGTCGTCAGCAAAACGCTTTGCCAGCTTTCTTTTCCCGGCTAGTTTCCATTTGCTTTATGAATATGCGTGCAGTTTGAGTGTGAGTGCGAGTGTGAGCCTAAAAGCGAGTGCGAGCGGACACAAAAGCTGTTGCTTGCTTTTCTGCTTAGGCGCTGGCTGAATGCCTTTCCGCCAGACTTGCCGAAGGCCAGAAAGTTTTCCTTTTGAAAATACTTTGCTGTCCCCGACTCTCCGGCAGACCGGCTCTGCCTTTGGGCCCTTTGTGGGACGACTTAGTGATACATTTTTTTTTTGTTTGCTTCTTCCAAGCCGTTGCCCTGCTTTGGCGTTATTAACTCTAATTACCACATTAAACGCCAAAGTGTCTTAATATTCAATTATAAGTTTTTTTCCTTCCTTCGGCCGCATTCCATTCTGTCGTTCGTTTGCTAGCGTGTCCTGCGCTGTTTGCGGTGGACTATTGGAAAAGTTTTACCAATATTCGGGCCATCTCCCGGCAAGGATATGTGCGGGCCCCGCCCGAGCCTTTTGTGACCTGCTGCTGGTGGCTTTAATGAAGTCTGAGTGCTTACAAATTATTTCACCAAATGTGTTTAGTGTTTAGATTGCTTTTGATTTTGTTTGGTAAAAGTTGGACGACGTTAGCCCTAATGTATGACATCCAGGTGACGGCTTCCCCGAGGCCTCGAATCGAATCGATGAAATAAATTGCACATATTGACTTTTTCTGAACTCCTCCAATGGCAATTAACTCTGGCTAAATGGCATGAGCCGTTTGTCAGTTGAATAAAGGGGGTACAGTGAGAAATATATCAAGTTATTTTATTTTTATTACAATTTTTATAATTTGTTCTCATTAGAATATGATTTTTTATATAAAAGATTGATTCAAACAAGATTTCTTATTAGTTTTAAAAGTTTAATTGTTTTTGTATATTACACAAATTTCGCCTCTGTGTACACTATAGACATGAGTGTAATTTGAGACCGCCGATGGCTTCATCAGGCAAATGCCTTTTGCCTCGCACAAAAACCCACACTCACATGACAGCAACTCAATAAACTAATGAATGCTTATAGAGTCAGCACCGTTGACAGAATTTTAATTAAAGAATCGTGAAGCGCTAATTTAGCATATTAATAACGTAGACGGGACTGCGAGTACATGACACGCCATAGAGGAAATGTCACAAAGGATAGCTAGAGGATGGGAACTGGATGGAGCTGAAGCTAGGAGCCGGAGCCGGATTCGGAGCCGGGGACTAGGGAGCTGAAAACTGAAACAGAAACTGTGGCGGAATGTGGGTTCTGCAGCTGGCACACACAAAGGCAATAAATAAAACAGTAGCAAGAGTCGTCGCCTCCGCTGCCATTTAAGTAGTTGAAATTAATTTCAATTCAGCCCGCACATGTCCCGCCGGCACACATCCTGGCGGAGAGTGTACAGATGAGGAGGAGGAGGAGTAGGAGGAAAGCTCGCCCGTCTCTTTGGAGTATTTTATTCCGACGGCACACGTTGCAGACATAAAAGTCGCCGCGCTGCTAAATTATAATATCAATTATTTCGCAGCACAAAACAGAGAGCACATTGAAGCCCAAGGAGAAGCATGGCGCTCTTCACGTGCAGGCATCTGGCGACAGAAAATGGTTAACTGTTTGCCGGCAACCGCCGAGCACTACAGGTACTACAGGTAGAGTGTATATTAAGGCCACCCTGCCGGAGGCTGCAGTAATTACCGCTCGGCATGCAAATGGTAACTAGCGATGTCAGTTAGGCAAACAGGGTGACGGCTTCGCGCCCACTCATCTCCTGTCACTCGTCTCCCGTCTCCAGGCTCTTCACTTACGCCTCATTTTGTTCCGTTGTGATGGCTTTTCAATTATGCGCTATCAATTAGCCAGCCCACAAACCACTTACTGGCGGCCCATTAGCTCTGCCTTGAGTCCACAAATCAAGTTTGGTTGACATTATGGCAGAGATGCTGCACTGAAAAATATTACATATAATTTCCCACTTACTTATACGGTGCTTAAATATTGAAATATATTGATTCTTAAATATGTTTGTGACTTGCAGGCTTACTTTAAAGCAAATGTATATTATTTGTTGCTATAACTATCCTAATATAATCATTTTTCACTATGTGTGGCTGTAGTAAAATCTCCTTGAATTTTTCCCTAGAAAATGTTTAAATTCAAAGAACATGTCAAAGTCATACTTGCCCCAGGGGCCCTCAGTCCGGTCTTTGAATTCATTGCGCACCAACGCCTCAGAAGGCCGAGGAGCTTTGCAACTTTAATTTAAGCATAACACAACGTTTTCCTGGCCATGGCAAACTCATTAAATCAATTTCACACCAGACTGAAAGCCAGTCCAGTTAGCACTTTTCAGGGCCGATAAAAAAATACCCAGCTTGCCCAGGACCTGCTCCTGCTCCTGCTCTGGCTGTTCCCAGCTCAAAATGCGCGTCAAAAGCCGCTCTAGATGAGTTGGCCCAGAGGAGTGGAGTCCCACCAAAAAAAAAACCCAACCGTTGGTGGCCTGCCATTGTTTGGGAAAATGCTTTTCACAGCCTTTGTTTTCATTTGGTTCCCTCGTTCGGGTGCCAGCCTGGATCCTTTTTCTTTATTTCTGCGCCCGGCCAGAGAAATTGTTTCTGCGTGATTGAGGTTTTCCGACAGACCTTTTCTTCATTTCGCAGCTGCTTAGCTTCGTGAGAGCTTCCCAAATTTATTTTGTGGGGGACGAGACAAGGAGAAAAGGAGGTCAGTGTTTAAAGGGCGCCAGTGCCAATGCAGTCCGGTTGCTGGGGAAAATGTCTTTGTGGCCACAACTCATGAAATTTGCAACTGCCCGTGCCCTACTGGCTATTTTTAATATTTTGATTAATTTGGGCTTCCCTTTGTGTGCCGGTCCCACGACAAAGATGTTTTGCCACAAAGTGAAAACTGTTATCGGCGCTTGATCTTTTTCAAACACACAATGGCCAACCCTTTTTCGCCAGCCAAGATAACGTTATTCTTGTTCGGTAAAAATAAAAAGAGAAACAACTTAGTCTTGTGAAAGTCCAACAAAAGAACGCAAAGACCTTCTTCACCTGGCGGGCGGCGGCACCCTCAAAAGTGCTAATGGTGAAAATTCTGGGATCAGAGCCAAAAATAAAGGAAATAATCTAAATGCAAATAAAACTATTTTCATGTCACAACAATGCCTTAAACAAAGGCAAACCGTGGGGCAGAAAGTAAATTCAGGACGCTGAAAAGTATGCAACCAAAAGGAAGGCAAAATAAACACCGGGAAGCAATGGCACACATTTTGAATACATTTATTTGCGCATTTAGAAATGCAAACAGCGGCAAAGGACCCAACGAACAGCCAGGAACCGGACCCTTTTGTGCGGAGCCAAAGACGGCGGAAAAGGATTCCTTCGAGGGACTTCTCCCCCGGCAGCAGCCGGCAACCGGCTTCAAAGTGAGTGAAATGTGTAACCCTTGCAATGATTTGTTAAATTACAAGCAAAGTTTTCAGCGAGGGGAGCAACGCTGCGAGTAATTAGTAAAAGCCTTGGCTATGGCAATGAAAAATTGCCCGAAATTGGGCGTGAAAATGGCGCACAACCCGGCTAGGGGCTGTGCTTCTCTACGTTGTTTAAAACGGCGCCATTCCCTTCGCCCCAAAGTCACATTAACTCGCCGGGTGCGCTCCTGGTTCCATTAGCGTTGCGCTCTATCAAGATCATGTTCTCATTTTTTCTCCACAGCACTCGTAAGCCATTACTAATGCAGATAATTAGAGTTTTAATGTGTGCCATGCATTCCTTTGAATATATACACAGAACCAGGAATATAAGGAGGCCAAGAGGAGGAGCTCCAAGGCAAATTAATGAAAGTTATCGGCGGGCGAGTATTCTGGCAATCAGAGTCTTGTCTCTGCGCCCGGGAACTTTTTAATGGATTCCAAATTGAGCCAAAGTTTCGGTCCCCGGGCTGGAGCCACCAAAACTTAATCCGGCCAAGCTCGGTTCTTGGACAAACATTTCAGGCATCCATCGACGTCCTAGTAGCTGCCGCTTTCAATAAACAAATTTATACGCAAATATTTTGGTACACAAATTTCTACCAGGCTACTAAATATTTTGTGTAAAGTCGTTGAACATTTACAAAGATTGCAATAATGACAGCCGAGGCTCGGCACAAGGAGCTCCTCCTTGGGTAGGGGGCGGAGCGATTGTGCTGGAGGAGGCGCATCCAGGGCGCAGAATGTGTGTAAACTGGAGCAAGAGGCGGCATACATTACAGAAAGAAGGCGCTCGAACCTACGAAGTGGAGCGGGACAGACACACAAAAGTCAACATAAAATTTAATTAAAAACTTTGCAACAACTACAACGATGGGGCGTGCGCCGCCTTCGAAAATGAAACAACATAATGCAGCGCAGGCGGAAAACGTGAGGAAAAGGCTAGGCTTTCCAGCAAATTTTGTATCTGTACGCCACGGCAATCGGAGTTACTAGTCACAAGTTGAGGCCGTGCCAAGATGTGCAGAGAAATTTTAGTGATTTCTTTTTGTAAGCAAAATTATTAATTAATATATATTAGAGACGATAATAAAAATAAGCAAACAAAATTAAATGTGAGATCAGTTTTTAATGTTTTTATTTGTTGTTCAGATTTTACAGCATCTAAAATTGCAATTTCTTCCAGTGCAAAGACTCTCCACTTGATTTCCATGGCCACGAACGAACTATGAACTTGGAGTTAGTTAAATTCACCGAGAGTATTGAGCACAGGCTGAAAAACTCGCTTAGAGCTCGAAGTCAGCCAAAATGGGGAAAATAAAAAGCAGGCAGCGCGGCGCAAATTTAAATAAATAAAATGGCTGAAAATAGCGATGCCAAGGCAGCATCTTCCCGATTCCGATGCGGCAAACTGGCTGGGCAGAAGGAAAACCAATTACGAATTCAAATGAAATTCATGAAATTCCTGCCACTTTGTGCCGAACTTAAACCACGTCTTTGTAATATATATCACTTTGAATGCCTCACAAAAAAGGAATCGAAAAAAAAAGAAATACGAAAGAAGGCATAGTTTCGTGGGGGAGCTTAGGCGTGGGTTGGCCCGGTGTATCCCTGCCCTTCGAGTCGCTTTCGAGGCATTTAAATTGCCGGCATGATTTGAAATACAAATTGAGCAAATTGGCAGGAAAAACTGTGCAAAGTGAGAGCAGCAAGTGCCCCGACCGCACTGCCGCGCAAGTTGGGGTAGGATGGCGAGGCGGTGATGCTATCAGGAATTCGAATATTCTCCAACGGCGCTCTTAAAGTTCCCAATCTTTGTCAGCAAATTCTCGGGCACTGCGCAACGCCCCGGCCTGGCTATTGATTTTCCCATCTTTATCTTTGGACCCCGCGGAATATGAGTACACACAGATATCGCGTTACGTCGGGCCATAATTAAAATGTTAAAAATGTGGTCACGGAATCTTTGGAAGCCTGCTTCCTGGCTTTTAATGGGCGATGTCGTAAATGATATCGCGACCGCATTGAATTTCCAATGAATTTCCCTTGTCCCTCTGGGCAACTGATGGTTGGCTTTCTGCGTTGAAGGCGGCGGAAGGAGGGTGGCTTTGGTGTATTGTCACCTTGACAACGGCTGGGAGCTCGTTAGCCCCGGCTTAGAGACAACATTTTATCTTGTGCAATTGGCAAGCCACCACTCTACACTCAGCACTTACTACCAAACACTCTCTGCCGTCCGCCTAATCGCATTCAATTAACACACAACACTAGACAGACCAAGGAAAACTAAGCTCAACTACAAGAAAAGGCAACTGGCCAAAGTGCATGGCGGAGAAGCAAATCCAATAAACTTGTTATTGCTTTTGTTTCGGCTGCTCGAAAGGCGTTTATAAATTACTTAAAGCGCTTAAGGCTGGGCCAAAGAAAATAAACGAAAAAAGCGAAGCAAAAACCCAAAGGAGCTGGGCCAACAACTTGTGGCGTGACCAGTCGGTCGGTGTGTCGAAGCCAATCCGGCAATATGTTCGCCGATTCTGCCATTGCCTCCTCCGGTTTTTGGGCTGCTGAGCAGATTAAAGCGTATCGTGTAGCAGCAAATCCAAACCGCAAGCGGCCAACAAAGGAGGCAGAAACACGAGACGCCGGGGCATTCTTGCCGGCAAAGCCTACCAATTGAATATCAATCAACTTTTGGGGCGTGTGCGTGAGTGCGAGTGCGAGTGCGAGTACGGGACCAGCCACAATCCCCTTGCCAAAGGAGCAGAAACAATGGAGGCAGCCAAGTGGTGGAGCCGAGAGGGGAAGAACGGTTAGGAGTTAGGAGTGGCTTCGGCTCCATCTCCAATAATGGAATTAAAACTGGCAATTTCGGGGCCAAATTGCTTGATAGGCTGTCTTGTCTTGTCTTCCAAGTGTTATGGCTGATGCACAGGAAAAAGTAAAAGATCAATTTCTCATTTAAGGAAGTTTATTTATCAATCAATATCGAATAAAATAAAATATAAAAACAAAACTCTTTATTATCACAGATTATAAAATATAAATGGAAGTAAAAAACAAACAAAAGAGCTTAAAATTATTGAAAACAAAAACCAGTTGTTACAAATAAAAGAATATTTTTAAAATAAATCATATTGCTTGAGTATCCTATTAAAAAATTATAAAAACTCTAAACTAATTAGAAGTATTCAAATTCATCAAAAATAAATATATTATTCATAGAAAAATATCTGTAGGAAAGCAATTGGTATTTATATAGCATACGTTTGTGGGTATGTCAGGGTTTCAAGGAATATCTATCTTTAACTATTATAATACCACTCTTGTAAACTCTTATTTAATGCCAGACTTCTTTTTTTATGAAAATCTGATCGAAAAGGTTAAATTTAGCCGGCAAAAAATATTTTTTGTACTGTACTGAACTGTAGCACCTCCCCAGTGAAATTGTACAAGCGCGTCTAACCAAATTAGGGAACACAAATCAATTGCATTAAATGGCAGCTAGCGCGTGTCTTCGCCCCTTTTTCGGGCCGTCGAATCGTGTGTGGTTAGGATTCCTACTTCACTCCCTCCGCCTTCGTCGTTTTAGCATACGAAATTGGCGTACACGTCGTATACGTAATACTTGCAGCCGCATGCCAAAAACAATTGTGCTGGCCCAAACAGGCAGCCAAATAAATGCCGACGAACAGCTGCAAACGACTTATTTATGCCTCGCATCAGGCCGGAAAAGAATTCTGGCCCCCATTCCATTCCGTCATGAATTGACCCGATTGTGGGTGGAATGATATCCCTATTATGGCCGCTTTTGCCGGATTATGTGAGCCTGAATCCTAATTTACACAGCCTCTCGGAGTTTACCTCTTCCAAAGGGCGAGGGCAAGGACGAACTTTTACCCAAATGAGAAGTCGAAAGGAATGCCTTTTCGCCGAACGCTCTCTCAAGTATTTAAATTCAGCGGATTTTTTCGTACCTTTTGCGTTGCCTTACTCTGCCATTGCATGTGTTTATTTCATTTCTCATTTTCACAAACATTCCACCACACACACAAACCCACACACAGGAGGAGCACAACTAAAGACGCCACATGCCAAGTTCTACTTCATTTCATGTCGGCATTTTGCACAATTTTTTGTTTTTGCCCAGTGGGTGTGGACGCTGTGTGTGTGTGTGGCTGGTGTGTGTTTATATGTTGATGGAAATTTTGTTATACTTTTTGGTTTCTTCTTCGGGCAGGGGAGCCCACGGAAAAGTGCGACTTGCGAAGCCACCGCAAAACAATGAAAATTGGTTTTGTTACTTTGCTTACTTTCGCAGACTCTCTTCTGTGGCTGAGCCCTTGGCGGTGGCTTTTTATTGCCCGCCTTGTTATTGTTGCTGTATTTATTTGGCAGCTGGCGCGGAGTAGGAGCAGCAGCAGTAGCAGCAGGAGTGGGAGCCACCAGGCAACCACACAGCCATCCCTCCAACCACCACCCACTCCCGCCCCCACTTGAGGCTCCAGACCAGCAGCTTCTGCTGTTGATGGCGTCAAGTATTATCGCATAAAATCCAAAATGTAAACACTGGCACAAGTCTGGTCCCTGCAGCACGTACACGTTTATATTCTAAGCGAAAGTCGCTGCCAATTTGAATATTTCGGGGCGAACAGCCCCCAAAAGAATTCACTAATATGCTGCAAATTATTACCTGGACCTGCGAGCGGAACTCAGGTGACGAACGATCGCAGTCGTATTTTCCTTTACTATCCGCAATAACTTGGCTCGTATCTTCCTTGGCTGGTAATCAGATAATTCACTTAGTTTATCCGCGATGTAGTCACTTTAATATTTCACTTGCTTCAGTTAGCCGCAGAGTGATATCTGCCTAGTTTGGGTTAGCACACTGCACAAATAACTATAATCCTTCGGCTGGTGTCCTGCTGCTGCTGCTGAGTGTCTCTGGATCTGGATAGCTCTGCGAGTCGCGCGCGATTCGTGTCACTTGCGTCGAAGGGTTCACTTTCAACTGAAACGCTGCTCGCCATCGCTTGTCGTTTCTCTGCGCCCTGCAGTCGGCTTCGGGTCAGCGCTTCGGGTCAAATCGGATCTACTCGTCTCCGGGTACGAGGACATACGAACGCCGGAGAGAGGTCGCTGCTGGCCGAGAGAGAGAAGGTCCTGGCTCTCTCCCAGTTCGCCGCAGGACAAGTGTGCCACGGCGAATTGGCAACTAGCAACTCAAGTCGTCAAATATGAGGAAGTCTATACCTCCAAAGGTAGCAATTAAGTCTAGCAAGAGGTCTCTTTGATATTTCAGTGATATTAAAAAATAATATTATTAGATCCTTTTAATCTAGTTTAATCAAAATTTATTATGCTGCATTGTTAACCTAATATAAACAATTACAATAAATTCTTTGAGAAATTTTTAATCTTTCGGTTGTTTGGGTTGAACATATTAATACAAAAATATTAATTTATTAATAAATTATCTTTCTTTCCTGTTTGCAATATATTCTTTTACCAATCAGAAGGACAAAAACATCTGATCAAAATAATGCAAGTATTCTCAATATATATTATTTTTAAAGCGGGCTAAGTCGCTAAGAAATAAAGACTTAAATTGATGTTGATAAGAGATTATAAAATAAAATATTAAAATTTTTTCGTTATACTAAAAAAAGCATCATATTCATTTCTGTCTAAGTATTTAATTTGGGAGTTATTTTAAGCCACTTTAAAGTGTTTAATTATTCCTTTAATCCTTGTATACTGGCAGCCCATATTAGCTTAACCTGTGGCAAATAATAGCAAACAGCGTTATCAATGTGATCCTTCGTTTCTCTCTGGTATGCCTTACAAAAGGGATTCTCATTAAAGTTACCCCTATAATTTTTCGATCCAATTCGCCACTCCGAATTTCTCTCCGAAACGAAGGGGTAATTCTGACTCTGGCGACCTCAAAATGTTGCTCTCGCCGCATTGGAAATGTGCTGGCAGCATTCGAATGTTGATTATTTGTTGCGCAACATTTCGAGCTGGAAGGTAGATTGCAGCGAATGTCCTGCTAATTTTGGTGAGTGAAAGTTACGCGGAAAGTCCCCAGGTGGAACGCTGTCACTTCTTCTCACATATCGTACTGGCCAAGGAAGAGCTACACAGCTGGAAAATCAAGTTATCGAGGCGTGACTACCGAGGGCAGACTCGCGTGTAATTAAAACTAAACACTAGGAGTAACATCAACATCAACAGCAACAACCACCCGCTGGCCATGGTCATCCCGCTGGCCGTAAAAAGCGAGTCAGCAATTTGGCCGGCGGATAACAAAGGAAAAACCAACGGAGTGCATGGATACGTATTACGCTGATGACGAAACGGAATATGAAGTCCATAAGTCAGGATTAAAAACGGCGGCAGCAGCGACGGCATTGGACATGGCCAGCGACACGCAAAATATGGCGACAACAACCTGGTCAAAGGAACTTACACCATCCGTCTGGGGGAGCGACGTTCTGAAATTAATTTGAATATTTTCCAACCTTTTCCCGTGCCGCGCTGTCCCGGCCTTTTGTCTTTTGCTTTATTTCTGTTTTTGTTTCTGTTTCCGGCGTTGTAGCAACGGGGCTTTTGACTTCATTAGAAGTAATGGCAGAATCTGGCTGAAAAGTGAAAAACAGGAATCTGTCCGCACGCTCCACGCTCCACGTTCCGCGGTCCATTCCCCACCTCGCAAACTGTCAGCAACGCAACGGTTATAAAATTCCAAAATATGCACATAAAGACATAATCCTCCCCCGACCATTTTTCCGGGAAATGGAAATAGAAACAACTGCGGAGTCAACGGTCAACAGGCGGCGGCAGTGGCGGCAGCGGTGGGTCAGTCAGTTTCAATTTATTGGGCGCGCTTGAAAATAAATTTGTTTTTCGAAAATGCGAACATCAAGCACACAGCATGCCGTGGGCAAGAGGACAGTTGGATCCACAGGCAGGCGGCTGGTGGGTGGTGGTACAGGTGCGTGCTGGACCAAATTCTCAGGGGTCCTCGGAGATGAAAAACGATTACGCAATCTGGTCCCCTGTCTAGTGGAACAAGCTGGGGC
The DNA here is from genome assembly GCA_035046345.1 of Drosophila birchii. Lineage (NCBI taxonomy): Eukaryota > Metazoa > Arthropoda > Insecta > Diptera > Drosophilidae > Drosophila > Drosophila birchii. Next base: position 7,553,578 of record JAWNOA010000064.1, read on the forward strand.
GGTCAGCATGAAATGAGCTGAGTTTCTACTCACAAACACATCTATGTGTTTATATACATATATAATATATATTTTCCAAACAAAGCTTTCGTCCTAGGGGCACTTAAAGGACTCTATTAAATTAAGCAACGTGATCGCATGTCCATAGAAAATATTGAATTCAAGCACAATCGATTTATTTAAATTGAAGCGATTTAATTACTTAATCTTTTGTTTTCCTTCGCCTGTCAACATGTCCAAGGTACCTTATTAAAAGGCCAAAGCTTTTAAGATTAAATTATTCCGAATTTTCTTAAGAAGTAGATGCATAATCGGATTAAAAATTAATCGTCCTTGATTATGTCCCAAAAACACAAGGAATAGTATGTACTTTGTTCTGGGAATGCATTAAAGAGGAATAAAATTTATATTTAAATATATATAGATAGAAGATTAAAGTTCAAATTGCTTTCTGGACGTAATAGTTTCACTATTTATTTTGTATAAGTTTAAAAAAAATATCATGTTTTTTAATTCAAATTAAGTGTTTGCAAGGATATTAATTTCTTCCTTTGATTTTATTTGAAGCGTAATTAATTGTTGATTGTCAGTTTGCTCTTTGATTGTGAGTTTAATATAACTTATTGATTTATGCAATTAAAGGCAGCTGCTGCAAGTACGTCCTTGCGGTTATTACAACATTCCACAATTAGTTACAGACTCGCAATTCGCTTCTGTCTTTTGTGGGAAAACTCAATATTGAACATTAAGATTGGTCACCTGGGATCTGGATTTGGTTGCATAAACGGAGGCGGAGTGCGTGTCGGTGGTGCACTCAGCTGTTCATCGGGCTGCGGAAGCGGATTACGATTCGGATACGATTTACTTTGCCGTCGCCAGGAAGTCACCGTGCGGGTGGGTGCGTTACAAACAGGCAACAGTTGAGGGAGGGGAGGGGTGGTGTGAGGGACTTGCAGTGGCTGTGGCAGACCTACAAACAAACAAATAAACAAGCGGCTGGCAAACAGGCCGCGCCGTGATTGCAGGACATTTGCGCAAAAAGGCAAAACAATTGAATTGAATTGACAACAACGGACCACCAGGATCTGGATGCTTGGGCCTGGGTCTGGGCTGGGAGTTCGAAGTTTTCGGAGTGGTGGCCGCGCGGTGGTCCTGCTGCTCGAGGGCCGCTCACTCGACCGGTAATGGTGTTGATAGCATTAAGCATGCCTCGGCGAAGTCCGGCCAGGATATGCGTGCAGGCAGGGTGCCAGCGATGGCCAATCTGTTCAGGGTTTGGGAGTGGCTCCAGCACTGGGAAAAGAGACTCAATACCAGGCATTAATCTGATATTCAATTGATTCTTGAGAATTGCGTTTTTATTATCCTTTGAACTGTAGTTATAAATGTGTATAAATGTTAATTAAATAATTAAGAAATATACATTAAATAACCCTTATTAGCTGCAGTTTTGTGCAGTGTATGGTAGTTGTTTGGTTTGTTGTTTTCACTGCACTCCAATGCTTTTTGCAATGTAAACAGCCGCCACAGACGCCGCCCTCGGCCTTCCACCGACACTCGCACATATTTTCACATTTCCTTTTTTCCTTTTTGGGTTTGCTCTTGTCCATTGTTTATTTGCTTTACTGTGGTTACTTTTGCTGTTTTTCCTTTTTTTTTTTGTTGTCTCATTTTTTTTTACCAGCAGCTGGTGTTTGTTGTTGTTTGTGTGTGCTGGCAAATTAGTTGAATTTGGGAAAGAGCCTGGCCAAAAGGGTGTGGAGGCTGTTGAAAGTTTTTGTTTGACACTTTCTGCCATAAGCCTCGACCACATGCGACATGCAACAGCAATGGCAACATCGACAAGGACAACGGCAGTCTGATGCCCTGCTCGCACTTAAATGTCCTCCGTTGAGCCTGCTTCTGCAGCACTTAATCCGCTTAAACGTTAAAAGTGCTAATAGTTTTTCATGTTGCAACCCTGACTTCTTTCCAGAATCGGTAAGGGAAGGGGCGGGGCAGAGAGGAAGGTAAAATCCACCACCATCAGCAGTAAAAACAACATTGCAGCATCAAAACATTTTCAGGGGTGAAAGGTGTTAAAAGGCAATAATTTATATGCTTAGAATTGTCATTTGTATCCTGTTTTGTGTGAAGCAGGACGATCCGTCTGTCCCCGTATTTACTTTGCTCTCTCGGTGCGATAATTGCAATTTTGTTTTGAGGTTTTCCCTCCTTTTAATGGCCAATGATTACACCCTGCATTTTTTATGCTCCCTCGACTGCAACAATGCTTGGCTAATTCGCAGATCAATTAAAGATTCGCCCTAGCAAGCTCATCAATCAACCGAAGATCCAATAAAATCACATATGTGCGCCACACCCATAGATATTGGCTTAGAATTCCCCCAAAATTATCCTTCGTTGTGGGGAAGCAGGCGGCGGAAATGTCCTGCATCAATTAAAGGCATCGAACCGTTGCGATTGGAATGTTATTGTGATTGCCATGCCCTGCCACTGAATTATTGAGAAAACTGATTGCATTCGGAACTATGAATTAATACTTAATAAGGCAAACCCGGCAATTTCTCCAAGGAGCCGAACACATGCAAAAATGCATTAGCATCGATTAATGACATGTGTGTGTGTGCGTGCGGTTGCTGTCCTGAATCTCATTTCCGCTGGGCGTGGCTGGATCATTTTGGCAATATTGCCACATTATCCTATTCATATTTTAGCACAGGACCCTCTTAGTGAGAGGACCAACCAGCCATCAACGGCTGACCAGAGCAGACCAGCAAGGACACAAATTTCTACTCCGCCCCGGAGAAAGAGAGAAAGGCGGATGTCCTGCCGCGCGCATTGAGCCATGGCAAGCTGCCTTATTATTTATGATAATGTTTGGCCATTCGTTTGGTTTATTGTGCTAATGTGCCGCAATTAAGATTAAGAAGACGACTTTCCCTGTTTTTACACCAGCAAGTACGTGCCTGTGGTCCTGTGCGAATGTGGGTGCCTCAAGTCACCTATGGCCAACGGAACTGTGAGCTTTTGACCCAAACCACAAACGGAATCTACAATTTCCCTTAATTTGGTGAAATGCTAAGCCTGATAACTAGTGCATTTCGATCTTCACAGACTAAAATCGGTTTTCAAAGGAAAAATTATAAATAAAATGTAATTTTTATTAATAATCTATTATATATATATAGTTATATAGTTAGTAGTTAAATTTCTCTGCATTTCAAGTGGGAAATTCTATAGATATAGCTTGAATCTGCATCCTCAGAGTGTGGAATTTCTACAATTAAAACTTTAATCATCCAGAGGGCCAAGACAAATTGAAACCCACAAGGGAATAGTACAAATGGCATTCGTTTTTTGGCTTTTCGCTGTGCCGATTTGTGATTAATGACTTGGACGGAGGCAGAGGCACAGGCTGCTACAAAGGCAGAGACCGAGGCAGAGGCAGAGGCAGTTGTCCCAATCTAAATGGAGGATGGAGAAGTCCTACAAAATCGTGCGATAAAAATTCTTAAGCATCAATATCCATCGGTTTTTCGGGCCCCACCGTTTGGCATTGACCGCTTTGAGCTTTTATTTATGACAATCATTTATCACCGCCGCGGTACAAGGCAAATTTTACGCGATTACGCTTTTCCATTATCCTGCCGCTGCCATTTCCGTCTTTTGCCTGCCGGCCCCGCAGTTGTTCTTCCATCGAATCCGAAACCGAATCCCAACCCGAGGTCCTTGTACTGCACAATGGCACTTTGATCTCTGGCAGGAGATTTCCCCAATGCCTTCCGCCGACGACTCCTCCACCTCCTCCTCCTCCTCCGTCCTTTTGCCGCCTTTGTGCATTGATTTTCCCGTCATCCTCGTCTGCAGCGAAAGGAGCTTTTTTTGCGGTCTGCATGACAGCTGACACATGTCAGGCCGATAAGTTCGAGTGAATAAAGATGAACAATTGCCGTAAGAGATTATTAAATGTTGCTTAAAAATAATTAAGCCGCCCTCAAGGCAGGGTTCGGGGAAAATTTGGTATGCAGACAGCGATTGGTCAGCTCTATAAAAGGAAATATCAGCCATCAACTTGGCACTTGATGTCGTCAAGGATGTGCTAACTTTTTCCCGAATATTAAACGTTTTTTTTCTCGGCTGCACTTCCCATCGCGTCGAGATGGGGACAATTTCCGCTGGCGACTCGGGGTCGACATTGACGTCTGGTACTCTCAATTTTATGCAATTCACGTCCCGGACATTAGGCGATGTCGAGTCCTGCCAACGTGCAGGCATCGTCCATTCAAAAGAGGACACCAAGGGGGGGTTGGGGTGCAGCCAGACCCATTCCCAGCGCTTTGCATATGGCCCCGTTACGTCTTGAATGCTTTCTTAGAGCAAATCCCTTTGCTTATTCAGAAATCCAATTAGAAACCTCTCAAATGCAATTCGAAGTTGCCTCAATCTTCGACCTGTCTTCGATTTGTTTTCGTTTCATTTCGGCAATTTGTTTGCGGCCGGATTTCAGGCAAAGTATTTAATTGATGCTCACATCTTCCGGGAATCGAAAACGGAGAGCACCGACAAAGATTAGCATAAACATTTGTAATAAATATACGAAGTGTGAGGGGGCAACATTTCAGTTGGCAATAATTCCGGTTGAATCTGGTCGTACACGGTGCGGCTAATATTAAATTATTTAAAATTGAATCAGGAACTAATATATATCTAATATCCTTTGAGACACGAGATACTCAAATAATGTGTCATTTAAATGCATACCTAAATGGGGTTAAAGATATGAAAAGGAGTTCAAGATATTTGTTTTAGGTAGTTGATTTTCCAGTGTACCCATGGAAATTCGTTGCCTAATTGTTTGTTTACTTGCCTGCGAGAGTTTTCCTACCAGCCAGCCAGCCAGGCCCCCTTTGCACTCCGTCTCTGTGCGCTCGGCTCGGAATGAAACATAAATATTACGTATACGCAACGGTAGACACAACCCATGTGGGAAATGCAAGAGTTCATGCTGAAAACACTCGCATAGATATCTGCATGATAAGTTTAATTGATCCGAGAACACCACCCGGCCATCCAACCCCTCTGGATAAATACAAATCGAAAGCTGGCTCGGTTTGTGCTGGGAAATCATTAAGTTTTTGCTGCCAAGCTGCCAGAGCAATCACAAAGGAAATTGGAAAATTAAAACGTGCGGAAATGTGCCGCTGAGAGCTAATTAGCTTTGTGGTTTCATCGGGCGCAAAAGTGCACAAGAGCTCATCCTCGGGCCCAACTTATTTCCCAGCGAGCCAGCAGCTCGACTGCTTCTAGTTCTAGTTCTAGATCCGCCTGACCGTTTTGGAGCTTGGTCACTCAATCAAAACCGTCCGACTTGCCCAAGCCCCCGATTGATGGCCATGCTCCAAGGCTCCACCGCTGGCCCGTGGCCCGTGCTAATTGTGCTTCATTCTGCTCGCTCATCGGCTTAAATCCAAGCTCTGCCGAGGCCATCGAGATTTAAACGCATCCCTCAGCGTCGAATGCGCAACTCATGGCGTCCAATCGTCAAATGTTCCGCACGTACGCGCCCCCATATGCGGGCCAGACGTCATCCACCATATTTCGATTGTCACACTCAGGACTAAAGGCACTTAAAAAAACGAAGCGAAAAGGTAATAAAATTTTATAATTTTAAGACCACGTTAGATATATATTTTGCAATTTATTATTATTATATATTCAATTATTACGTTTACATAAAAATTACAATTTGAAATCACAAAAGAAATGAAAGTTAATGACATCTCAAAGCAAGTCAATTATATATATATTAAAAAATATAAATAAAATAAAATAGCATATATATATAAATAAAAAGAATATTCATTTAGTTTTCATGGCTCTTTTTTTTTTGTTAGTGGAAGACCCGCTGTCCATATCCGTCTCCGTCTGTTCCGCCCTCGCTCCCTCACATCCTCGCCGGCCGACAGTATCGACAGTCATTCCGGAAAAGTGCGAGGGACAGGGCCAGACACGTGGGCCACACTTTGGCCGCTGTTAAATAGCATTGACGAATTAAAAGCTGAATTGGCAAAAGGGACCGGGCGACAGCGCAAAAAACCAAACTGGAATCCTCTGACGGGGCGTTAAGGGAGGCGTACATTTTCTGCAATATCATCAACTATAAATTACGAATATTGAGGCACAACAACTTCGAGTACGTGGCGTGATAATGGATATTTGTCAGATATGTGAACATTTTAAACTTCCGCCCCGGCAAGAAAAAAAATAAAAATAAATAAAAAAGTGAAGTGAGAGCCAGGAGCAGGCATGGGGAGAGGTTGTTTTGCCACTGGAATCGGATTCGGCACTTTTTGCCACATAAACATAAAAAAGGTAATACGGCACCGGGGACTGAAAGTAGCCCGAAATGTGGCATTCGGATCAGAGGCGTGTCCGGGGGAAACTCGAGCAGGATAGCGAGTATCCTGACCCTTTTTGCCGGCGCCCCTGAAACCGCCTGCGATTGCAGTAAGGTGGAAAACAAACGAGATCCCCGGAAAACACTCGGGGGGTGTTAAAGGGAAATGCGAAATGGCGGTAAGAAATGTTTTGCAATGATGCGGCAGGTTTCCCTTTGCCATCCAGTCGTCCTGCCATCCGATCTCGTTATGATTAGCCCAAGGAGGGTGACGCCGGACTGGCCGATGCCATGTTAGGCGCATATAAGCGTGAATCGGGGAGTAAATCCAGCCCGGGAAGGAAGAAGTCAATTTCTGTGCCGAGAAAAGTGTTGGCCCAAACTCATAAAAGTGAATTCGAAAATTATGCACAACACTCGCAACAGTACGGAGCAGACAGAAAGTTGTCCTGCCAAAGAGTTTGAGTTGTTTCGCTTTTATGTGCGAAGAAAGTGCTGAAGAAAAAAACACCAGAAACTTTCATTACGAACGGAAGTTGGGGGATAAATAAAAAAGAAACACAAACAATACACACTTGGACCTGGCGTTGTTTTGTGACATTGAACTTTTTGCATTAAACTTGAAATGTTTTTAATGAATCCCCTCTACTGCCGGGTAGACCTTCGCCGTTCAATCTGCCATCCACGGATTCGACTTAAACTTTGGCTCCAACTGCCTTTTGTTGTTCTAAGGGCTGACAGCCGAAATTTTTGGATGCAAAACTTTGCATTTCCTGCATATTCTTCTCCATATTTTACAGCAGCAACTTCCGGCTTCCGCTCGAGAAGCATAAAAATAAAGCGAAACTCCTGCCTGGTCCCGCTCTCCCCAGCAGCGCCTGTTTCCTGGGCCTGCTCTGCCGCCGCCGAATGGCAAACAGAACTTTCCTCAGACATTTGCCATTCATTGGAGCCCGCCCCAAGTCCCCGGTCTAAGGCCTCCTCTTTTTGGCTTGTCAGCACAGCGTCTCCTGCGTCTGCATGATAATTGCAAGAAAATAAACTTGAGACAATTGGGAATCAAACTTCGCAGACGCGAGCGGTCCCCGCGCATAGCTGGGGATTAAAATTTCATAACAACGCGAGCGGAAGCGGATACCAGGAACTCCGTATTACCCCCCACAAAAATATAACTGAGAAGTCGCCTTGTGTACAAATGTCTATCACTTACGGCAAATGTTACGCCACATTCATCACATCTAAGGCACGCGAGTTCTGGGAAAGCCGAAAATAGAGCCCCTTTCCCAACGAGTGTAAACGATCCACAAACAATATTAATTGAAACGTACCGCTCATATGACATTTATGAAGCGGCCCAAAAAAACACAGTCCAACAAGTCGAAGTGCTGAAAATGTTGAAATGCGGAAAGGCTGTTGGAAATGTGTTGGGTATTTAGCTATTTTTTAAATAATTTTTAAAGGGTTGAATTCGATAAAATATATATTTTCATGGTACCTAGATAAGTATATACAGAGACAAATTAAATAATACTTTAATTATGCCTTAAAGTCTGAAGTAATTCTAAGGAAAAATATATAAGGTTTATAATTCAAGTTAAAATTATCATCAAACATCTTTTCATAAATATAAACTCATATATATTATTTGGCAGTTCTTTAAATAACATTTTTAGCTACTTTTCAAGCGTGTTTCCACTAAATATTTTCCCTAATCCACAATTGGCATCTCCAATGCTGGCGCAACCCTTGGCCCGAGCGCCATGTGCATGTCCAACTGCCAAATACAAGCGTTAAGCTAAATGAAAACAAATTACCATTGCATGTGAGACACCGTCCAAAGCAGGGCAAGGCGCCGGCAGTCAGTCAGCCAGTCAGCGGTTCCACCCCTAGTAGAAGCCACCCCCTCATTTGCCTGGTGACGACTGCTGCAATATGGTGCCGTCATACCGAGACCGACCTGCATTCTCCGCGCTCGCATTTAGCATTTAAACACGCACCGAAGCCGAACGAAAAACCCAAAGCCCAAAACCCAGCTAAAATAAAAAAGGGGAAACATTTCGGAACCCAAAACGGGAGACAAATTAATGAACGCCGTAATGAAATACGTAGCAAATGATTGCAGGACTAATGACAGGGCAACTGAAAGTCGCGACTGGAATCCGATATTGACCGAATCCGTTCGAGTTCGTTAAAGCCTAAAATGAAATTAATTAGAGACTCCATTGGGCGGTCACTGGTCGGGCTATGATTTAATTTCGTATGCTTAAAGGTGAACTGCTCGGCTCATCCTTGACTCTGGATGAATTCTCATAAATCTCACCGCCTGGCGAATGCCATGCCCCGCACATGTTCGATAAACCAGAGATTATACACAAACATAGACAAAGTGAATATAGAATTAAAAAAAAAATCCCTCCAGGCAGTACTGAAGCGTGAATACCCTTTGACGGCGGTGTGAAAACTAATCAGGACCAGAGTCAGGCTCGTGCCACCGCCTTGATAAATATTTGATCCTCGCCTGAACTGTCTTTGTAGACTTAACGCCTTCAGTATATTCAAATCCTCCGTTTTTTTTTTAAAGGGTATCCGCAAAAAATGAGAGCAGATGAGAAATACCTGCTCGGCGGGGGTCGTTGGCTGCATGTCGCCTCCCAATGAACTGCAATAAATCTCAATAAAAGTCGCAAAACAAAGTGAACCAGCACCAGCAATCCAATGCAAGCATCGCAAAACAAACAACCAGCAAGTGGTCCTGGAAAAGGATGTACGCGATTTGCGCAAAAAAAGAGAGTCCAGTCCCAAATCCACCCCCACAGAGAGTTTGTCCCGCGAAAAGTGAAAAATGTGTAGAAGGAATATTTTAAATTTGATTATTGAAAGTCGCGCGACGGCAGCGATTATGTTATTTGTAAGGGCGACAAACGTATTTGCCATACAAAAGGACACTGCGGAAAATTGGTAATCAAAAGGAAGTCTTGTATTCCTTGCAGCAGATTCTAAAAGAACTCTTAAGAAAGAGTGGTTAAAAGTAATTCCTTTTGAGAATAAACCAATGATATGTCTTAGAAATATTTTGAAAATTATAAATTCGTACAAAGGGTTTTCAAAATGCATCCTATTTATTGAGTAAAAAAAGTATATAAAATTTCTCCCCGTGGAGTTTCAACTTTCTACGGGAAAATATGACTCAAGGTGTGAGGTTTTTTAAGGGGTTTGTGGGTGTGTACGTGCGTGTGTTTTGTGCGGGGGTTGTGCGCACATAAACTTTGTTTATTTTATTAACAAGTTGTGTGGAGTGGAATGTGTGAACACAGAGGTTGAGGGGCTGAGGCAAACAGCAGCGGCACCGGCAACCCTTTGTTACTTTCACTGTGGAAAACCTCGAGACCGCGATCAACGCAGGTCGCAACCCTCGTTTCGGCTCGGCTTTTCCTTTCACCCAGCTCTTTTGCGTGCGGCGCGCAATTCAATTTTCATTGTTTATCAATTTTCTGCCTATTTTGGGCGCTTCAAAGCGAAGCTTTGTAATTAAATTTGGAAAGCCGCCAGTGGCGCATAAATCAGAGCTCAACAATGAGGAGGATGAGGACAAGGATGAGGCTGACGATGCCTCATGATTATGATTGCATGTGAACGTGAGGACGGGGAGTCGTCTGCTGGCAGGGTCTTCTCCGTCTGGCTGGCAAGCGTCTTCATTGAATTCCGGCTGTTGGTTGTTGGGAGCAAAAAGTGCGTGGTCTTTGTCTTGGCAACTTTCTTGCCAAAAGTGCAATCGCAGCAATGGGAAAAATCCAAATTATTACGTACGAGTGTGTGCTTCATATTTCAGTCTCCTCCGTCCCAGACACATAAATCTCGCAAAACAATAGAGATTCTCGCTGGCGCGCACACAAACTGATTTGAATTTATGGGAAACTGATTATTTTCCACGCCGCCAAGAGGCGACAACGAGACAATGATGCTGTGCCAAGAGCTGGTATCCGCCCGAGCATCTGCCGGAGATAGTTGATCCGCTGCGTTCCGTTCCGTATATGTAGCAGGACATATCCACGCGAGTATCTCGTATATTGTGCGTGCCACGTGACCGCGCAACGGGCACCGCCAAAGATAACAGAGGCAAACGGCCAAACAGCCGCTGCATCCGCTCGCCGACGGCACTTGGCCAAATCCCATTGAAAGGTCAAACAAATTATGGCAAAACAAGGCGGCCTCCTGCTGATGCAGCAGCTCCTCAATGCACTGGAAAACAAATCATACAGAAGGTTTTATTGCGGGTAGCTTGAAAATAAAAATAAAAATTCTATAAAATTTAATATTAAAAATTTAATAAGTATTTGATGATGGTATATGCATTATGAATAAAAAACACACATAATAATATTTGTTTAAACATTAAACAAACACAGGTAGTGGCCAAGGGACTCCTCTTTTTTCTGTATTTAATTAAAGCAGCAATATAAAACCTCAAAAATGTAAATAGAAGGGAACGAAATATATATAAGTCTACGCTTTTTCTCTGTTTTTTTATAAACATTTTTCGGATCAGTGTTTTGGTTGCAGTCGGAGTTGTTCAAGGGTCCTTGACAAGCTGCAAGCTCTCGGCACACGCTCGGCACTTCATTAGACGCGTGCGAGGGTCGGGGATGCAAACCCTTTGCCACCTCGTAGCAGGAGGAGGACCAGGAGCAGGATCTGTGCGGACTGTCTGCCCGGGATTCCGCCCTTTATTGTTGTGTTTTTGTCCAGACTGCGTTTGTGGGCTTGGCAAATTTGAAATTGATATTCGCACGGCGTGAAATCAGTTTCAGTTTCAGCTTTCATTTCGCCAGTCCGTTTCCCCTTTTTTTATTTGCGAATGTTTTTCCTTCGATTCGTACGGCTTGCCTTTGTTTCGTTTCCCTGACTGGCCGCCGGGTCAGGCTGGGGGTCCTGCAGAGCACTTAGCCAGCGGATGGGGCCATGATTTATTGAGTTGCATAAACACAAACGGCAGCGCAATCATGTCGCAACTGTAGCCCAAAACTCGCCAGTGAGCTCAGCTTTCAACTCGATTGCTTCACAAGTCGTTAGGCGTCATCGAAGGGGAGCTCCTGCCCAGTATTCTTGGGGGTTGACCTGCACTTCGTGGTGGCCCGTGGTAGTTGGTCCTCTATCCTGTGGCTGCAGCACCGTCTTGCGGTCCCTTTTCTCTTCCTTCACCAATCCCCCCTCGAATGGCAGCCACAATTTTGGTTATGGGAGTCGTGCAACAAAGGGGAAGCAAGTTGGACTCCTTCCACAGCCAAGTATAAATCACAAATAGATTTCCTTGGGAGACTTCTGGCCGAAACTCCCTGGCTGCCGACTCCATTTCCCAAATGGGGAAACTGGCGCCTGCCACGCCTCCATTTTCCACTCCTTTTCCTTATATCAGAGTGGCAAACTTGGCTATTTGTGAGCTGTTCTAAAGACAAAGGTGAGTGGAAAGTTTATTATTTATATTTCTTAACTTAAAAATGTTTCTTAAGATTAGGTTTTTAACAATTTAAATGTTTGAATATTTAACAAAAGCCTTCAGAGACAGCTGACAGCAACAAGATTATAAATCTGTGGAAAATAATATTAAAAATCTAGTCAAATATTTTACTTAATTTCAAAGCTTAAAAGTGAATTCACAATTCCTTTATTCATATTTAAACTTTATCTGATGTTTTTAATTCGAATCGGACAACACTGACTAACCAACGTTGAAGTTTATGTTGGCTTTTCGTGTGCGGCATTGGTGGCACTTTGTGCTGCTTTGTGTTGCGCTTCAATGAGGTCGAAATGGCTCAAAAATAATGTGAAAAGTTCCCTTTAACCATTTTTCCAGAGCCGCGGCGCTGGTGACGCACAAAAAGCTGTGGCAGAGCCGAAGAGCAGAAAGGATTCGCGCCACATTTCCTACTTTCCTTTTGGTTAGAATTCACTCCTTCGGCAGGCGTCCTGCTCTTCCTCGTGCTCCGTCAGCTTCACCCTTTATTTTTTCTTTTGCGACTGCTGCCTGGTTGGAGTTATGCGACTTTGGGGAATTTCTGACGGCCCTCGACTCCATCCTCTACTTGGCCGTCTTTATATCCCTGTGTCTCAGTCCCAACCCGTTTGCCACTTTGGCTTCCTTTGACTTTTCGAGAACTTTGTTAGCAGCATCTTCCCACTTCGCCGCTGCGCCCTCCGCCACCGAACTGCCTTTGAAGATATTGCGGCTAGTGCAACGCCAGCCGATGTCGCCTTTGATGTATATATCGATGGTGAAAACTTGAGAAACTCGCTGTGGCTAATGTTGCGAAAGACATGTCGCCTTGGCATCAGCACAATCGTATATCTCCCCAGATTGTGGCGGCGATTAACCCAGTTCCCGGATTAACCCATTTGCACAAGCTCTGATAAGAGCATTTTATGTACTTTAAGGAGTTCAAAATAAATTTCTTTAATCTTTTGGGAAGTTATTTTGTTAGGTTTGAGATGAGCAAAAATTTAGAGATTAAAAGTACAAGAGCATTTAATAAACATTTACTAACTTCATTTAATCTATGATTTCTTTTAAATCTTTATAATTTTCCAGAACATTTTGTCAATAAATTTGCGAAATATTTATCTAAATTTGTTTAAATCTAATCTTAAAGCTAATTATTGTCATAAAAAACTGTCCCAAATGAATGCAATTAGCTGGGTGTAAGTGAAAAGGAACAATCAGATCAGGCTGAGGTCCTGCGATGAGCATCCAGCACTTGGACTGATTTGTTCCCCAAAACGACTTAATAATGCAGCAGCAGATTGTCAAATGCCACTCTCCCAGAAAGGCAACAACCAAATAGAAATGGGACAAGGTGCGCCAGCAGGAGCGGCAATAAAACAAACAAAGGGGCATCCTGGGGTGGTAAGTGGGCGGCAAGGACCTCAACCGGTTGGCAGATGCTGGGTCGAAACCGGCTCCTGACTGCTGACTGTGTCCTTGTGCCTGGCACGCAACAACTCAATTAAGCCGCTTTAATTGGTCTAATTAATTTGCGCTCAAACGCACTTCAAGTCTAAACGTGTTTTTCCACAGGACCAAGATGGGCGTCCCAAGAAGGGTTGCCTCCTGTGCCGCGCTCTCGTCCTGAAATATGCATTAAGCCGCAGATTTGCGACGCGCCGGTAATTAAGCCGAGCGGCCCGGGACCCTGCAACGTGCGACGATTGAGTTTCCCAGTTGTTGACAAGCGGGAATCGCTTCCCAGCCAACCGGCTGGCAGCTGATTTTTCAGACTTCAAGTGATGCGTTTAATGAGCGGCACGTGACTCGCTCAACACCGCTTCTACAGCTTCCATCACACAATATCATTTCGAATTCAATGCCAGTCAAAATGCTGACGTTTAATTTGCAACAAATTTGAATACGAAAAATCTAAAAAGAATGCACCTAAAGAAATGATAATTACTTTCTATTAATGAAATATATACAAGTCATATATTATAAAAGCCTTGCTACAAGGATTTCTTTTTTTGAATCAATCATTAATAGCAGTAATTATTAATATAAGAAATCTTAAAGACTCTCTGTCAGTGTACTTCCTTCCAGCAATTTCGAAATTTTTTAATTTCGTGTTCAATAAATTTTTATTTTGTGTGCTTTTTACACCTTTTTCGGTGTTCAGGCATCATTAATTTTAATTCAATGGATAGATAGAAAAATGGGAAATTAAACCCGAGTGGGTTTGGGATAAAGCAAAAGGAGTACATGCCCCTGACAGTTGGTCTGTTCGGAGGGGCCAAAGATTATTGCTCTAATGCCGTCATGTACTTGGCATAAATATTTATTTGCACCGCCGCCCCAAACCGGAAGCACACCTCGTCTCGACTCAACCACTCGGCGAGTGTAAGTGTGCCTAATGGAGAAATATGCCGCAGCACAAAGCAAGGAATTGCTTTTAGGGCAGCCTCCGCCTTAAGTACTTGCAAGCCGATTCCGTTTGCCTATTTAACAATTACGGAAGCGAAAGGAAAACCCGCCCGGAATGTGCGACATATGGAAGCGAAGACGGAATACTTTCGGCCATACATAAATTTTTGGCCAGCAGGTCCTGGGAATGGGAGTGTCGGATGGTTGCCCACCCCCCCAGTTGGAGGGTCGAAGTTGGCCAAAAATGAGTGATGTTTATTTGTGCGCGCAGGGAGGGCCATTAAAATGAAAAGCAGCAGCCAAGATAGAGATCATGAATATGCAACAGCAGCAGCCGGGGATAAAACGCAATCGACTTGAGGACGGGGAAGGAAGCCAGGAAGTGAAGCCAAACGCGCCATCACAATAAAAATTCATTACGGAAAGCGACTGGGACAGACGAACGCGAAGGGGACGCGGAGCGGGAGATCCTGCCAAAAGACCGGAAAAGAAATCGCTATAAATTTTCGACGCAAGCAAAACAACAAAGGCAAATGAAAAAAAGAAACGCAGAGGGAAACCAACTAAAATAACAGCAGCGCCAGTTACATGAAGAATTATTGCGGCGGCGAAATGCTGTCCACCTACTTAAAATTAATTTCGGCAAGGAATCGTCGTCCAAACAACGTCCATATAGCCGCTGCCGGAGCAGCGATATCAGCACCACCAGAGGCAACCGTCAGCAGTCGCCGGTTATATCCCGCGGCGTCTCCGGCAAACCGTAATGAGAGGTTTCAGGTGCACTGCAAAAAAATACCCCTAATATATGGTACAGACATAGGAAATCAACTAACAAAGCTACTAACTTAAAAACTTGTAAAATTCTTCTTTTTGATAATACCTAGATTTTTGTGTTTCAAAATATAAATGTTTATTTTATTAAATCCAAAATTTGTTATATGAATATTTTTGTTAGTTGAACTAGCATATTTTCTCAGTGTCCAAGCGACCTAAAGGCACTTCCAATGGAGCGCAAGGGTGCGGTCTTCCAGGAGAACTGCTGGGGGGCAAGGCGGGTCATGACTTTCGACGGCGCGTATGTCAAAATATTGAAATATTGAAACAAACGTCGGCAGCAACAATAAAGACGGGCCATTGGCATTGGCACAGCCTGGCCAGTGGTTCCCTCACCCAATCCCCGGCATCCCCCCGATTTTTGGCCAAGTTTAATGAATGTGCGATGTACACGACATCCTCATAAAGCCGCCCCGCTGCTGCTGCTGCCGCCACCAAAAACCAAATTAGTCGCAGTTTATAATGGGGCACAGTGTCGATTGCAGTTGCCCGATAACAAAACGCCGCTGGGGTGAACGCAAGGAGGAGTGCCGGGAATTTGGGGAGTTGCAGTTGCAGCCGAATCGATAAGAGACAGGATAGGACTGTGCGGCAGTATACCGAAACTCGCGGGCACTGCATAGACAACCCCCGGCAGCGAGCGAGCTCATTAGACAGGGTGGCGCTAATGACGGCAGATCCAGTTGTTCCCGGTTTCATCCAACAATGGAACACTCTGCGGCTCGGCGGTAAATAGTCATGCGAGCTGCTCTGCTACTCTGCCGACTCTCTCGTAAACATAATAATAATGCCTCGTTTGCCGTTTGGCCCCGGGGCGCTCATAAAGCCATTAAGGCGCTGAACCCTTTGGCGCGTAATTCACACAAGGATCGAGCCAAGCTTGGATGGTACTATGTAGTTCCCTGTGTCCGGGTCCCGCGACCCTCATAAATAATGTTACCAATAAAAACGGGAGCACTTGAATCTAGCGGCAACCTGTGAAATCGACGCCATATTAGCCGTATTCTAATAGCCCATATATCCGATAGCAATGCCGCCAACGCTCATTCGTTGTAAATATTTCATTCGGTAATTTTCCAATTTTGCGTTCGAATTTTCACTCTGTCTGAAAGTGTAGCAAATATGCTAACTGCAACGATTGAATGCGAAACAGTGCCGAGGAAAAATAATAATAAAGCCAATGGTTTGGACCAAGTAGTATCCTGTATTTGCTGCAAAATAAAGAACGAATTTTGAAAATGAATTAAATTTTTAGTTTGTTTTACTTTCAACATAATTAGATTTGTTAGAGTTTTATATTTATCGTTTATGTATTTAATGAAATGTATACTTTCCTTTGAATCAGGTAAATAAATCGCATTATTAGAGATTTCTAATAACTAAAATCAAGGTTTCGAAAAATATACCTTAAAGAGTTACTATTTATAAACTGGACTGTGCACACACACTAGCAGGATGCATATACCCCGGCAACGGGGAAAACAAAAATCACACACGCAGCGCAAATTTGAGTGCAGCCACTGGCTGGGGGGAAAAACTAAGCCACCATTCCGGGGTTTGCTAAAAAATGGCCACAAAAAAATAAATCAAAAGGGAGCGCCACTCAAAAAAGACCAACAAACTCCTGTCCGTGTGCCAGGGATTGGATTCAACCGGCCACCGTCGAGCGATTCCCGTATGGGAATCGAGGCAATTCAATTATATTTTTGCAATAATTTTCAATACACTTAAGTGCAGATACCGCACCACACAGCCCCCCAGCCCCTGTCCCTGGATTTGGCGGCAGTTTAGAAAACAAATAATATCCCAGAGAAGACCCCTTCCCCACCCACCTGTCTGGCACATTTGCTTACTACTCTCGACTCGACTATATGTGCGGTTGCCATTTCTTGTGCTACCTGTGGTACTGCTGTTGCATATTTTCTTTATTTTATTGGCCCGGTCGATCCGTAGATGTTAATGGAAATTGAACGAGCAGTTGGCTTCTGCTGTGGCCCAAGCTCAACTTTTGCAGCAATTGATTCGCAGAGCGGCGCTTGAATTATGAAAGTTGCTGAAATTGTTTTGGGGCTTAGGAGTTTAAGGAGGATGTGTGCCCTGTTAAGCCTAACCCGAACCCTTGCCTCACTCTCTGTGGGCAATAAATTCCATACAATCGCTTACAAATCGCTCGAAAATTGCCTCAACTCGAGCACGGTTTGCATTAAGTGCAGAGCGAGCTCTTGGCTCACATCATCAGTTAAGGGAAACTTCACCCGGCCGCTGCTGTTGGCGGAGCTCAACTGACATTGACATTCGATATTATCGCTGACAAACGATCGGCAATTGAAAAATGCGCACCGAAAAGAGTTTATAAAAATACACAATTTGATGACTGCGGACGGACTTGGCGCTGATCCAAGTGCAGTTTGTCACAGCTTATCAACATCTCGGGAGGGAAGCGGAGATAAATCCCAAGCACACGCTCACTTCAAAGATTAAAGCAATTTACAGATTGAAGGCGGGCATCGAGAGTAGCTTTGCGCATCGAGAGATTCCAATAACTTTAAACTGCAACCCCTGCCAGAAGGGGGAGCACACAATACAGGCTCTTATGAAATGCAACCGTTCGGAAAATCCAGTCGATACTTTTACTGTTATTGTTTCATGTCGGCAGGGGTTGGATCACAGCAAGGATACACTGGGCACAACAATATCGGACAGAGTTAAAGGGCTATAGGAAGAAATTCATTTGAAACGCCTTTTCAATCGGAACAAAGCTCAGAATTTGAAGGAATCTTTCTTACTTAATTTCGAAATTCATTTTAATTTATTTTCTAATGAAAATTGTTAACTTTTCCATTGGATTTTCCTAGTGTAGCTACATATGCTGTGTCACTTTTATCATAGGGCTTGCAAGCAATTTGCAGTTTCGATTTCCCAAGCTGGGCTTCTTTTTCAGCACACCCCGTTTGGACTACGGCTAGGGTCGGGCAATTCTTAAATAATTCAAGTGAATCGCAAAAGTGCAGTAAATCGTGGAGCTGGCGTTAATGTTATGGCCCTATTAACTGCGCACCAACAACAATGACAGAGCAATAAAAGTCAATCAGCATTTATTTCAGTTAACCCCAACAAGATCAAGAACGAAAAGCAACTCTGCGCAAAGCAAAGGGGGAGCAGAGCCCAGTTCCCTTCGGTGGCAGTTCAGAGGGCAAAGTTGAATTGTTTAGACTCATTTGCCATTCGAAATGAATTTGAGAATGTCTCTTAGCGATTTGCAGCATGCACACGGAGTGTAAGGAAGTCGGGGTCATTTGGGTATTTATCTCAATTAGCCGAATCAGCCCTCCAGCTGCAGTCCGTCCATGGAAATTACCGAGAGTGTTTCCTTTGATTGATGCGAAAAGCCAGCTTAGGGTCAGGTCCTGATTGAGGCCCAAATCCCAATGGCAGTTCAATCATAAATGTCGTCTTAAGTGATTAATTCCAGGCGCCGCACAGCCAATGATTAAGACGCTCGAGATTTGCGTAGCCACAACAAACGAATGCAACAAATATTAGCCAAAAACCCCAATGAATTCTGCAGCTAAAAATTTGCATATTTTGAATTGCAAATTCATGGGAATAAGCCGGCAGCAGCGCATAAATCACAGTCAACTGGAATTATTATATTTTTGACTCGTTTTGCCGGCATCAAAAATCGTTTCTATGTTGACAAAATGCCAATGAAGCAACGATTCCACTTGAATGATGGCCAGGGCAGCCTTGTTTGTGTGCTTAGCTATAAGTCAACTAAATTATTAAAGCATAAATACTATGTTTGTACACTACGTATATACACCCTAAGGGCGGCGATGGTGATTGGCTAAAAGGGGGGAGCGAATGTGAATCCCCAGTGGAAAAATGCCCATGATTTTTGGCAACATATGGCCAAATTAAAATGCAAATTAAATGCAAATAAACAATTAAAATTTCCAACTGCGTGACGCTGATTGTGGCGGAAGCCATATCGAGTGGGCGTGGCCAATCAAACGGAAATGTTGACACCAAATGTTAGACACAGCAGCGCAGCCCTTTATGTTCGGGGCGCAAAAATGCATAATTAATAGACAAATAAGCCAAACGCACACACACTCCCCCACACACACACAACACTCGTCGGCAAAACGCTGCCACTCAAATTGCCTTTTGGGCAAACAAACTGCGCAAAACGTACAACAAACATAGCAACAACGCCAACTACCAGCAGGAGCAACATGAACATTACTAACGTAACAAGGACCAAGAATGATCGAATAGGGGAGTACTGTGTACTTAGATCTTTTCTTAAGTTCATTTAATTTATGGTTTATTCATGGAATAATCAAAACAATCGTCCTTGATTTCTTTAAATTTCCTTATAATTCCTGAAATAAACATAAATAATAAGTAATTTGAATTTCATACAAATAATGAGATACAAATTAGAGTTTAAAAAAAAAAAGGAACCTAAAAAATGATATAATAATAATAATATCGAATATACCTTCATCTTCCTTTTATTTCCAACATCATCGCAATTTCCACACACCCTTTGGACCCCTCAAAATACCTGGTATTACCGAGCGGCAATAGCAATTCAAACAGAAGCCGCCGCATTCAAATTCAGAACAAATGAAATGAAACGAAATTGTGAAGCGATGTCGGGAAAGCCCCTCAAGACATTTAGTGTTTGACATGGCAAAATCAACAAACCACCGCGCAACAAAACAGCCACGGAGCAAAAGGTGCGAACTGTCTGCCTTTGAAGTGCGGAAAGGACCAAAAAAGGAAACACTCAGTTGGTTAACTGACAGGACAGGCTCACCACTCCAGCACCCCGCAATTATAAGGCAAGCAATTGGTGCAACAAACCAATTTTTTTTTTATTGTTAATACTGATTGAGCTGCATTAGCGAGCCGGGGTGGATTGACAGCTTGGTGTAGCACTCAGGGGCTGATGGATAGCGATGGATAAGATACTAGTGATAGTATCCTTGTTGTAGAATATATATTCCTGCTTTATGTAATTATCCCTAGGGGAATTTTTAATATATGAAAAATTGATATTTTATGTATTTTTACACGACGCTTCTATTATTTTGAACATCATTGTCCTAAGTCCTGCGACATCTGCAAGGGTTGCACTTAAAAAAGTGAAAAGTTTTCATCATCACAGCGTGAAATCCAATTGTCGTATTTGTATCAATTCCCAGGGCCAAACAAGTGCCACGAAATCTGTGCAAAAAGCACCCGGCCAAGTCTCATTAGCCATGCAGGAATCCCGGCCGGGCCGGCCCCGAGGGCCTGGTAATTATTCCGAAAGCGAAAGGACGACGGACGATGGAAATTGTCATTTGCTGATATGGCTAATCTATTGCATCAGTCGGTGGATTGTGGGTCGTGTTTTCCCTGCCGCAGTAACTGGCTAACAGCTAGTGACGAGCACGCTAATGATACATTGACAACTGTTGTTATTCTTCGTCCTGGTAACAGCTCCTGCCGAGGCCTTGGCATGCCCACAATAGCAGCTAATAGTAGGTGACCGGCTTGACGCATCAGTCTGTTTGCTTTCGCATCGGGTTTGTACGGCCTGCGGACTCATTAGGCCATTAGAGGAATCGCAGCAAGGTCCGCTGACTAATGGGGCTGGGGGAGAGATCGGCGGTCCCGTGCGCTTCATTAACGCATTATGTGCCACGGCGGCATTCATCTTTCCCCGGACCGAAAAGAGTACACTATAAAAATGCAAATTTATAATGGGATTTATAAGATGAACCTCTTGGAAATTAATTAATATTTTTATGAAATTCGAAAACTATGTACTTATTACAGAGTAATAATAAAAAAACACACATATTTTAATAATACATATTCCTTTTATTAAATAGGTTCTTATGGATTTGGTTTCAATTATAATTTTAAAAATATTTATATAGATATATGTAATTATAATTGATAAAACTTGAGGAAAAAAGCTCATCCGTTACATATTAATAATACTAGTATTTACACATTAATGATAAAGTGTTAATTATAATCAGTTGTGAATTGACACCTGAAGGACTCTTAAAGACAACACGTTAATCAATCATTTCAACGCTTTTTATTCCGGTGTACTGTTGTTCCCGGCACATAACTGACCGCACAAACACACTGGCACACATTTGAGAGGACATGCGTGCCCACACGCATACATAAACAGTCGGCGGACAACATGAAAATGCAATTAACGCATTAATGTCCCGTCGAAATTGATCTTGACTGACCGCTCTCTGTTGTTGGTTGCTGTGTGTTTTGTTTGTTGCTGGTTGTTTCCGCTGGCGGCAACATCAATTTTTCGGTTCCGCGGTCTCGGCCAAACATTTTTTGTTGCCTAACGCAGGGCGCAACAACATGTCGGCGGCGGCCATTTTCGCTGCTTAATGTTAACAAATATAGCGGAAGTTCCTTTTTTTCTCCTGTCCTTGTTGTGGCCACACGGACAAACATATTTATTTCATTAACAGCAAATGGCAGCGAGAATGCGCGCAAATATCGCATTATGCACTAATTGCATTGCAACCTGTGGAGTATACCATAAGCAGGGAAAAACATAGTTGCATAACCGCCACGCCCCCTTGGCGTTCTGCATGCCAAATTGGTCGCCAAAAGCCGCAGGTTGGTCTTGCCCGCTCTACCCATTAACCTTTTACCCTGTTAGCCCTGTTAGCACTTGCCAGTCAGCAGGGCCACAGAGCATGGCCAACGCTACGAAATTATGCCGCAAAAGCTGGGGCTTGCGGAAAAACCCACAGAGATAGAGAGGGAAACAGAGAGAGAGAGAGATAAAAGGACGAGTGGAAAGGCGTGCAATCTGCTGCCAAAGCTTCAGTCTGCTCCTGGTAGCTGTGATTTTCTAATTAGGCAAGTTTCCCCAACACATTTTGCGGTCGCTAACACTGCGGCAATTTACGCATAATACACGGCGTCCTGGGAAAACTATAGAGCGAACGCTGAGGCACCTGCACTTCTATTTCTGTAAATTAACATAGAAATATGTAATTTCCGTTATGGTGTAAAAGGAAAAAAAAATGAAAAAAGTAAGTCAGAGAAATACGAAAAGTATAAGCGGAAAAGACGAGTTACTTTATGACTCGGCAAGATCCTGCAATACATTCAAGGAGTGCGCCAACCGCAAAGACCCTCGCCTACTTATAAAAATATTACGCCGCCGCCCAGCCGGGAATTGGGTGGAAGGGGGCGTGGCCGGAGACGGGACAGGTGGTGGTAGCCTGCCATCCAACTATAATAAATTTCACGGGCTCAGTGAGGCGGCGTCCGTGGATCCTCGGGAAGAACAGAGTCCGGGTCACAGATATCCCTGAATGCACAGAGGAAAAAGCTAATAAAAATTAATTATTTGTGCAATCGAATTCAGAGGTAAGTAAAATTATTTGTAAAATACTTAAAGAGTCCTAGGTAAATTTAAGGGGATCCGAAAGTTCCGTGGATTATTTTTTTCACATATGAAATTGTTCATTTTAATTTATATTTTTTATATGAGCTACTTTACTTTTTTATTTAGTTTTTACTCGATTGATTGCAATTATTTTTTCTTTGTGTTTCAGGATGCGTGCGTGTGTACGCCGCAAAAGCCGGAGCCCAAGACCAAGAACGGAGACCAGGTCCGGGTCCGTATCCGAGCCTGAAGCCTCAGTTAAGCTCAGCCGGTGGGCGATGCGTTGGCCGGCCCAAAAGAAATTGCGTTGAGTTGTGAATGCCGCGCAGGGATTTACGTTTTCATTACGTTTGTAACCTCACAAGTAAAGACAGGAGGGCAGAAAAAGGAAGTGCGACTGTGTCTTTTGCCGTGCGTGTGAGAGACGGTATGTTGGTGGTATGTGGTAAGGGAGGCCATGGCCCTCAACCTTTCACCTTTCGCCCTGCACATTTCGGGAGTAATTTATGCGCTTATTGTCTTTCGCACGGCCAGCCTCCTGCCAGCAGTCGAAAGCCCCTGCACAGTGGAAAATATTATCTACTGAAACTGTTCAAATTTATAAGCTACAGTGGCGAACTAAAGTGTTGGCACAGTTGGCATGCCTGACTTTCGCTCACCTTTTCAAAATGAAATATGGTGATATTTCAATAAATTAAAATTTTCTCATATAAATTAAACAATTTAAAACTAAATTAAATTTGTTTCAGAACTAAATCTTTTTTATTTAATTTAACAAAATTAAAAATCTAAAAAAAGCCAGATATTTTCGGAACAAAAGTGATGGCACACCTAAACAAATATATTAAATATTATTATCATTATAATCGTATAATATAGCTATGAATCTGTAAAGAAAAAGAGAGCCTATCATTGTTATAAGCAATTCTTGTAAAAATGTCTAATACACAATCAATTTCTGCCTTTTAAGAGTTCAACTTTTTATATAGATTTTATATTTAAATAAAATAAATATGGCGATAGTTATGGTATTAAAGCGAAACCCTAAAACCAGGTAAAATACAGTAAGACATTTATTTATTTATCATTCTGTTAAATCATGTCATTCAGGACCCCATTAAATTAGCGATTTATGGTCGCTTAACTGCCGTATCCACTATAACTTTCCATTTAATCAAAAATTGTTGATTTTCCTCAAGTGTACCAGCCCTATGTCGTGCCCACGATCTGCAAGGGTCCTTTGCCTCCGTCTCTGTCCCCATCTCTGCCGTTGCCTTCACTGCCAGGTCTCCTCTTCTCCTCCTCAACAACGCGTCGAGGACTCATTTCGGCCATGCTTATTTGCTCACTCGCGCATTCGCACGCCCTTCAGCCCAACTCGACTCGACTCGACTCACTTGTCGCAGTGTCTCGGCTCCTTGAGTCCTTTCATGCTGGTAATTTTTCATAACCGTCGACGAGTTGTCCGCCGCTGCCAGGTCGCTTTGATCCATGGCGACACGTTGACTGCCAGGACACCTGCACCAACCGAAGTACAGTGGCCCCATAGGCCAATGTTTTCATTTAAATAAAAATATGACAGCTACCAAATACGAAAATACGAAAAGTCAACCAACTAGTTCATATAAATTAACTGAAATTAAAGAAAGCTAATTTTATTTCCTAGTAGTTATTGTAATTTAAAAAAATTTATATAGCTGCAATATTAGCTTGCAGATTTTCATGTAATTTTAGAAGTAAAAAAACCAACAAAATTTCTGTTATTGTTTTCCTTCTTCCACCTAATAATAATTGTGTACTTTGTAAGCATTTCTTATTTTACAGGAAAAAGATTATTTAGTGGTTATTTCACCTGAATTCCAGAGAAAAAAGATTTAGTCAATGTGCAAAAATTGTGTGGTGTGGCTTGGGTGGCGAACCCCACATATTTGAGCCTCCCGCGCAAGAAATTAAATATAAACTTGCTGCAGCACTTTGCCCTTTGGGAGAAGAGCTGAACGGAGCAGAGTGTTCGTTCTGCCGCCTGCTCGGGCAATAAAAAGTCCCTAGATTATGTTGTTGCTGCTGCCGTTGCTGTTGCCGTTGCTGCCTTGTTAATGTGGCACTTGTGTTGCTGTTATTGTTGCCGCTGTTACTAGCTAAGTGGCAACTTCATCATCTCGAGGGGGCGGGACTTGGAGCGGCCTCAATCTCCGCCGGCGCTGCCATAATTGTATTCAACAAGCTGGTGTCGCTTCGGATCCAAGAAGAATCTAAATGCGTGCGCCTGTATATTTCATTCTGTACTTTTGATTACAAAATTCTCCGAGTGGGCGTCTTTTTTTTTATGCAGATTATGAGATTTATTAGACCGCCCCCTGCTTCGCATTCAGGGCTTATACATACCAGCCGCCAGAGATATTACCCTAATGCGCTTGAGTTTTAATTCGCCCGCTCGTGATTTACAGCCCCCGAGCCATATCGTGCAATCAGTCAAAGCACTGCAAAACTCACATTTTATGGGCCCTAAAACGGGCTAAGCATTAAGTACCTACCGAAAAGCGATATACATACTACAAGCCTGCCAAATTGTTGATGAGCAAACTGCCAGTCCCGTCCCGCAAACAAGCAACGTAACAGGAATACTGAAACTCCGGCTCCGCTTATCGGGTGGTGCTCCCAATTAGTTAAGCATTTCCACAAATTCCAGCAGAAACTCAGCCTCAACCTCATCCTGTTGCCGGTTGTCTCAGATGTCTCGGCAGTTGTCGGTTGTGGCCATAATGATTATTATTGTGCTAGTTTGCCCCAACAACAGCACTGTAGAAAAAGCTTGAGAAAAAAAATATTTAAATAAAATAGAAACTAAAACCAAAGGACTATCTTGACTCTCTCTAAAAACAATTTCATTTTTAGATTAATTAATAAAATTTCATTAAGTTAGTGCCCGGCAATATTGTTTAATTCCTCTCAATTCAAAGGTTCTTCCAAGTCTTAGAAATAGTTTCGAGTGCACGACTACCCCTACCAGGGGAAGTGTATTGATTTGGTTTGCAATGCAATAATTACATGGTTACATGAGCGCAATTTCCGAAGCATAACTCACGGGGGTCTTACGCCACTGCTATGTACGCATGCAACATGTTGCCTGCCACAGGCCGCCCCCCACCTCCCATCTTTTGTTAACCAAACTCGGTCGAAACACACTCACATGGGTGGTGCCTGGCGTGAGTTCGGCTTGTTGAGGAGTTGATGAGATGTTAAGATTATGTTAATGAGTTCATTAAATCACAAGGAACAGGCAACCGCATAAAGTTACAGACAACTGGGTGGGCAGGCCAACATCTTGGGAACTTGAGAGTTAGCCTGGCCCCATTGGTCAGACCCGATTTGTTATTGGCCAGGTTTGGAATTACCAATTAATTGCCAGTTTGGAAGTGAAAGAAATCCTCTGCCCTAGATTTTCACACATTAACAATGATTACTAAATTAATTTTAAATCTCAATAAGCTTAATGAATATACAATTTTAAATATTTTAAAGCTCACCGAGCACTTTAACCCCTTCAACGTGAACTCAAATCTCGTTGCGCACTCGCGAATAATTTCAATCTGATCGATTTGTGTATTTGTCAAACTGATTTATCGAGTGTCCCGGATTGATGGCGTGGAAATGACGACCCCCCAGACACCCACGCAAATGCACACATAAGTTCATGCGGGAAGCGAACCTGGCGCACACGTGGAGCCGGAGCCGTAATGATATGCAAATAGCGTGCCCTTTTCAGCTGCACCAGCATCAGTTGGCCCGGACTCCGGACCAAGGACTACAGACTACGGTCTACGGACTAAGGACTCCGTTCGAACCGGCACTGGCACACGCATTCCATCGGGGACCCACTGAAAACCTCATTTCAATCTCGGCTGAGCCGCACTGAGCTGCAGCAGACAAACACATCGGTACAGAGAACCGAAGTCATTTGGCAAACTTCCGTCATACACACAACAACAACTGCTGGAGATCCTGGCTGAAATTCACTGAGAAAACTAATGGAAAAGTTTTTAAATTTCAAATATTTAAACATCCAAAAAGGGAAGGAGAAATCTCTCTTAGGCATTTACTACTTGAGAGAAATATATATTAAAATTTGACTTTTGATTCGATTTGATATTCTTTTTAGCAAATATTTTAAAGTGTATTCGTCAGTGTAAGTTTGCCAACGTTGATGGCTAACTCTCGTCCTGGGACTGGGGCTCGTTCGAATGCATTTAGCCAAAGCCATAGCTGCTTCGAATTGGCTTCCCTTATGCACAGCCAGTCGGGGTGGCGTGGCTAATCTAGTGAAATTCCAGTCAGCTAAGTAGAGCATCTGCAGAGGCAGCCCAACTAAGCCAAATCGTAGCTTATTTAAGCGCGACCATTCATCGCCGAAAAAAGGAAAATGCGGGAGCTGCTGGGTGAGATGCCTGTGCTTATCATATTTGCACCTTTTTAACCTTTTGCACAGATTTCCACCGCCACCTGCCACATTGGGGTCAATTTTAAATTATACACTTCCGCTTCCGTGCTCCGACATTCGCTCGATTGACGACGAGGACGACGGCGTCTTGCCTTTGGCCGGGCTCCTGTGTAAATATTGAAATCGATTCAGTTTTCATAAGCCGCCCGCGGCCCCCTTTTTTATCCGCAAAGTCAGGTAAGCGGCTGGCTGGCGGCATCCTGCACCTCCAAGGAGTCTTGGGCGCTCGGGGCTTGGGGAGTCGGTGTGGTCTGCCCCGGCCTGGTCTGTGGTTTCGCCTGCTTGTTATGCTTCATGTTTTTGCCAAGTTGTTGTCGACGCCAGGACTCCCCCTTTTCCGCTCGCCACAGCCTGTTTATGCAAGTGGATTACGGTGTTTGGATCTGATTATAAATCATCTTTATAATCCGTAAATCGTGTTTGGTTAACATAATGGAATAAATTTATTTTATTTATTGCAGCCGTAAGTTTTAATAAGATTTCTACGACTGGTCGTCGTTTATGCCAGCATTTCCAGCTTCGTGTCCGGTCCTCCTCGTATTTTCTTTCTGTATTCCACTTGGTATCCAATCTGGTCACTGGGTTCCCAGGGGCCTCGCCTCGGTTGGTCGGTCGGTCTGCGTGCCACGCCGGCTGCTTCAGGTTCAAGTGCACTTTAAGGCATCTGAAGACAAGGTTGTGGTGCCGTCTGCCGGCGACGCGGCCAGCAATTATTGTAAATTGCTCGGTGTCATTTACACATTTTCCACGCATTTTCGCCATCGCAGTTGTCGCTGGGCCGGAAGTTGTTTGCCCTTCGTTTTGTGCCATTCGCTTTATATTTTTCCTCCTATTTTTTTTTTTTTTTGACTCTTCTGCCTGTTGGCGTCGTTAGCGTTGTTGTCTCCTTGCTTATCTGTGCATTGTTGACCTCCTGCTACTGCTGCTCCTACTTCTCCCTCACCTCGTTCTGGCCTCTTCAAGGACCTGTCGCGGTTGTCGTCGCCTGCTCCAAATAGTGGCCTCCACGGCAAGTATTTAAGCAAACTGCCCACAAAATGGCATCCGAGCTGCATCGCGGCAGCTCATTAAACGCATGCACTGAAAGTTATCCGTGCACAGTAGGGATGGAAGCTTAACCAGTTCTTCCAACAGATCAGGTACTAAAATATAAAGAGTACTTACTATATAGACCATTTCCAAATGATTACTTTTAATTAATAATTATAAAAGCTAATTCCCTGTCAGCTGTTTAATGCTTTCACAGCAAATCGAGCTACCTAATTTGACACCAACTTTATTCCATTTAGTGTCATATAAATTTATTTTTTTGTATATCTTTTTTTTAATTATATTTTATATTATAGAGATTTTCATTATAAACCATGGCATCCCTATTGTTTCCAACCGGCAGGTTGAGTACTGCGCTCAGCTGCAAGAGTGCGGCGTGCGAAGACCTCGGGAAGCCGCTCATCGGCGCCTACTCGAATATTTTCTTTCGAGGGTTTCCACGGGTTGCCAAGGCCAAAGTGCTTCTGTTGCACACTCCTTGCTGCTCCAACGGCCACCCTCCAGTTGTCTGCGCCTATGAAATATCGCTCTTTAACGTCGTTCCTGAGCATTTTTAAAACGATAATGCGAATTTTTCACAGATAAATAATGCAAGTGGACTCGTGAAATACCAGTCTGTATTCGCCCCGCGAAGAACATTTCTGTCGAAATTTTATGAATATGGGGATTTATGGTTACGCGAAGGATTTGCTACGTTGAGAGAGCTTGAACCCAATGAAATATGAAGGATCTCTCTGCGTGGATTTGCTAAAAAGTTTTGCCTTAGACTTACATACAGACACATTTGCCAGGTTATTGTTGTTTCAGAAAAATTCACTTAAAACGCACTCCCAGGTTATACAATTTATTATTTACATTTTACAGTTAATTAAGTTATCAACGTTTAATTAATTAGTAATTTGACCTGATTTGATATCGCGCTTTTTATGCAGGTGAATGCTATCTGGATTTTGATATTCAGCTGCTATTTGTTTGCTTTGCAAGGGTTGTGAAAACATCCTGAATTTTAATTTTCAGCTGTTTTTGTTTGCTTTTAAAACTTTTTGAACTTCCCTACCAATTAACATGTAAATATGCAAATGCAGCCTTGAATTCGTTTAGAGGAAAGCTGAGAGGGGAGCCCGAGACCTGCCCTGTTGACTTCTTTTCTCGGCGCTACTTGAACTAATTTTCTTGCAGACAATTACGGCTATGCATGCACAAATTGTTGCCAAAAAGGCTAAAGGCAGCGATTGCAATGCCGATGATGAGGGGGCCTCGGCTAGAAGCACTGCATATGCTGTTGAATTTTTAGCGCAATTTAACAGCAAATTAAACCGCACTCACAAGGGAGAGCCTGCTCTGCTGCCCCATTGCACACACATTCGCCCGCCCTAATGCCACATGATTGGTGGGTGTGTGTGTAAATTGAAAAAGTTTTTGGCCAAGTTCGCTTGTGTTTCTACCGAAATTTATTGCGAGTCGATGCCGAAATTGATGGCTCGCACACCAAAGTGCTTGCCTAGGAGGAATGCCGCCTGCAAGTATTGACCAATTTATGCAGCGATTCAATCGCCAGCGGAGCGTGTAAGCGGCCCTTGAATTTATGGCCAACTAATTTAATATGTTCGCTCACTGTCAGTGAGTGTGTGCCAAACTAATTAAAAAGTATTTAATATCTGTAAACATGCCGAAAAATAAACTCCTTCGGCTGGCCAGCCCTAAACCTCGTCCGGGTAAAAGCGAAATAGTGCAAACTATGCCCTCGAAAAAGTTTGTCGTCAAAAGGCAGACTCTCCTCGCATACATCATCCACTCCCCTCCAGGTCCTTTCATTTTGGTTGGACTTTATGGACTGCCGGGGGCCGCAACACTCCAACGCCAGCAAAAGGCACCACTGCCGACGTCCTCATTTGGAGCGTGTGTTGCCTTTGTCGTTGTCGCCTCGAACCTAGAGCCAAGTGTTGCCAAAAAGTTGCAAAAACAAGCCTAAAAATCTGGCATCGACTGATGAATACCTGGGTTTTGTTACAATACAAATTTAAGCACGACAACTGACATTTGATAATATATCAAATATATCAATAAATCTACGCTTTAACTTGCAAAAAGTATTGTTTCATTCATGATTCCTTCCAGCCTATATACCCTCTTCCTCTGTAGTGGATTGTATCCTCGCTGTCGTTGTCGCGTCCTCATTATGAGCTCTGGGTTTTGGGCTTTGCTAGCCAGCTGCATGTTGCATGGCACCCAGGCAGCCTGGTCAGCCCTCGCATCCCCTTGGCCATGTAGTGTGTCCCACTTTGGGCTCATTTCTCATCGGCGGGGCTTTGTTTTTAGCAAGCCAACTTTTGGCAGCCAAACATTTTTAGCAAACTTTATGCTGCTCGTTGGCCAGTTAACGGCTTTTCGCATCAGCGACGGCCCTTGTTATGGGTCGTCGGGCCGTTTGCGTGCCGGTCCAAGGGTTGCAGCAGCAACAACTTTATTATTAGGAAAGTTGAAATATTGCCGCCCACTCACACACATACTCACGAGAGTGAGAGAGTGTAATCAGCTAATTGGCAGAGGAGTCCTGGGAGCCAGGACTTTCGCGGCCGGCGAAAGCCAGTTAATAAGTGAGGAGTTCAGTTCATGCAGCTGCACCTTGCGGCCAAATAGCCGAAGATAGTCGGACCAACAAACACCGACGAGAACAAATTGCACAGAAAGTGAAAAGCTAGAAAGGCCACGGAGCACAAACTTTTTAATTGTTTAATGTTTCGCAAAGTTTCCCTTCGTGTTCTTAATTTCGCTTGTTTGCAGTTTCGTTAGTTTTTTCGCCGCTCTTCGGAGAGCACTTAAGCTGGCTTCATCTGTCAGGTTGGATGACTGTTTGCCTTCGGTTTCCTGCGCTGAGCTGAGCCGGCCTGAGCTGCGTTTCTGCGTTGTGACTTTCCCCCAGCCAATGTGGCGTATGATGAATTTCAAGCAAGCCACCGAGCAGCACTAACTGCCATGACAATCAAAATGTAAAAGAGACGAGGAGAGCCACCCGAAAAAGAAGAATGTTCTGGGGAATGCACCGAAAGTTAGCCCGCAAATTCAAAAGTCAAATAGCCACAACAGCAGACCAAGTTTCCCTTTTGCAGGACGGCAAAACAATGCCAAACAATGGGGTTGTGTCTGCTAGTGCAGTTGATGAATTAAACATATTCGCTTGGTTGTACTTTCGACAGTTTCCTTCCGCCCCGACTGCCAATCGATTGCTATTCAAAAGCCAGTTATGTATTCTGCCCACTCAAAAAAATTGAGCTTGGTCTATTAGGACGTAATATGTATATACAATACTTTCCAACATATAGGAAAGTATTGTTAATTTAGAAAGATTTTGGTATCAACAGGCTTTAGATACGTATATTTTTAATAAGAAGAAAAGCGAGATAATAGTTAAAAAAACAAAAGCATCGTCACATGGATAAATCTGGATGCGCTCTTTTGGTCTTTAAAATATAATTTTATTATAAATAAAATATAATATAATATATTATATAATATAATATATTTATTGACACTAAACAAGAACTGAATGAAAAGCTTCCATGAGTAAAAACTTCAGCGAAAATGCCTCGTATTCTGCAATACCATTTATTGGGACTATACAGGTAGTTGCTGATATATACTAAAATGCTGATTAAGCCAACGTCCCAATAATCCATAATAAAACATACTTGACTGAGATTATAATACCCTGCAGGGGATATAATAAATACATAAATAAATCGTATTGATTGTATTTTCGTTGTGTGCACTATTTAGTAGGGAAACCCGTCCAGGGCCAGGTCCTTTGTCGCCTGCTGGCTTGCGGTTCGTTTGCCACCTTGGAGATATTTCAATGTCAATGCAAGCGCGGCCATAAACCAACGCCCACGCCGAACACAACAAAAGTGGGAAAACTTTTGCTTTCAGCCGTTCTCGACGGAAGTCAGCCCCATAAAGTAGGCAATGCTTAAAGCGGAAATAACAAAAATTCTCGAAATAACAACAATGGTATATCGGGCACATATTTCTATATGTTTAGTGACGTTATCTGACTGTCTGCGTAAAGTGCCAAGCGGAAGTGCAAGCTGCAGTGGCAAAGGAAAACGAATGCGAATGCGAATGGGAAACCGAATTCGAATTGGAAAACAGAGTCAAAGTCAAACCGACAGACATCGAAAGTAGTTGTTGGGGCTGAAGGGGAGAGGGTGGAAAAAGTTTTCCCTCTTAGCCCGGGTACGATAATTGTGAAATGTTTTTGCTGCCGGCCAAGTTTATTATTTTCTTATCAGCTCGAGCAGTGCAGAGCGCATTATTCACTGCCTTCACCATCCTTTCAAATCCGTTCAGCTCCTTTCAGCCCCTTGGCCCGTTGCCACTTGACGACGCATAAAAATCTTCACACGAACTTTTTAGCAATAAAAATTGCAATAAATTGAAATGTGCGTCTCAGGGTTTCTGGCCGAAAAAAGGAACATTACCAAGTCTATGCGGTTGGCATCGACTATCGTAAGGGTCAGTCCACAGTCCCACAAACCATCAGCCAGCCGTCCAGTCCATAGTCGTTTCATAAGCTTTTCTGTCAATGGGAGAAAGTCTGTACATAGGGAGAAATATTTATCTTAAATAAATAGAGAAACTCAAGAAAATTACATTAATTTTAAAAGTTATTTTTAAAGAAGAAGAGTCATAAATATTTTCTTATTTACTTATTATTGTATTAAACCTTTATTTATTAATTAAAATATAAACGCTTTAGGTTCCATATACAAATATGCATCATTGTTTTATAAATAATACAATTTAATATAATATACACACCGTGGGGACAAGGATACTGTTCTACCATACCATCAAATTCAAAATTATTCCAAGTTTCTTGCCTCAATCCCCTTTATTCCTGGCAGTGTAAAACATACTCTGGGGGTTGCACAGAAAACGATGTCCGAATGGGTTTGTTTATGCGACCGTGCGGGTGAGCCAGTGTCTGTTTGATTTGATATAGACTCAGAGAAACATGTCCTCTTGTCCAGAGCTTAACTGGGAAAACAATAAAATATCCAGTTTCCGATAGACTAATGTTTCAGTGGCTATCGAGGCGGGCACTTTTACGAGTTCGCCGACGAGCAAATTATCATGGCTGTGGGGTCGCGTGAATGAGTGTATGTGCCTAGGGTGTGGGCTTGTGTG
The DNA here is from genome assembly GCA_035046345.1 of Drosophila birchii. NCBI lineage: Eukaryota > Metazoa > Arthropoda > Insecta > Diptera > Drosophilidae > Drosophila > Drosophila birchii. The sequence continues at coordinate 7,586,891 of JAWNOA010000064.1, forward strand.
GCTGGGGGGTCCTCCCACCCACAGACAATTCGGGAACTTGACCAATTTGTGCAGTGGTTCAATTAGAGAGCGAACAGGGCGCTTATCGGCAAATCATCGAGACTTTCCAATTATTTGTGTACATATGTAAATGCTGTAGTTTTCAAATTAATTTATGTAAATTCCCATTTCGCATTATGAGCAACAACAATGTGTGCCCCAAACACGAAATTAATCTCTAATTGGGAAGCATCTCGTTAATCCAATTTAGCAAAATTAATTAAATCGTAAATCGACTAATGAGCACGCAGCACCGCTCTGATTTCAGTTGCACGCGATTTTGAAGGCCAAAGTTGCAGTTTCACGGGGAGAGTGGGGCATTCCATTTGAACAGCTATGAAGTCTATTCAATATATACAGCCAGATAATACTGTACAACTGAACACGCATACGACGTGTAGTGCATTGATGAGGAGTGTCAGATAAACAGGATGCGAAAGACCGAGGAGATAGGCATGCGGAGACGAGGAAGGACGAGGGGATATGCCTTGACGGGAATGCAATTTCACTCATCGTGTAAACCGACATTGATTACTATTGTAGAGAGGTCCTGTGAATGTGTTCATGTATATATAATCAACCATGTGCAGTGGTGATCCATTGGCTATTTTCCAAAATAAATATTATGGGCTTTAAAATATTATTTACGAGAAAATAATAATACCAAAATTCTTACCTATAGTACAATTAGACAGAACATTCTTTAATTTCCAAAATAAAAATTAAATCAGTAAAACTCAATTCGATTCCACTGCCAAGCTTGTAAGTGTACATGTTTTCTACTTGACAATATCATTCATAAAAGTGGTTCAAGGCAGAGTGGCTTTCCATCAATATGTTCACGTGTGCCAGATTTAGATTAAAATAAGCCATTCACTGGGACAAGTCCACTCGAGCAGCATGCATCGAATGCATTAAATTCAAGGCGATTATCAATCAATTTGCATGGCACAAGGACCCCTTGTTTTAAACATAACAGCGTACAAGTGCACATGTCGATCCCTGCCCTACCCCCTCATCGCTACCTCCCATTAAGCCCATTGAGCCCGCTGCATGGTGGGATTACGTAAAACTGCCTGCCAATTGAACCGAGAGGTCATCAACTTCATAATCAACAGCGACATAAATAATCACATGTCCCACCTGGGGCTCGTGCATAAATGCGTTCCGAAAACGAGCACAACTTGGACCCCGGATCCGGAACCAAGACCGAGTTTGAGTTCGAGTCCGAGTCCATTGAGTGGCTACGATTCCACGTACGCTCGCAAGGCCTGCGGCTGGCCGCACTTTTCTATGGGCCATCAGGCAGGAGGCTCACGTGCGTACAGCACCTATAACCCACCGCCGACCCCTTCCCTTTACCACCTGCCGTACGGGCAGGGAACTGGGTTAGGCTAGCCCGACAGATGGCCAACCGACTTGGTCAGTTGTACGTGCGCCTACGCAGAAGGACGGACGCGGTTAGAACGAGGTTTGGGCTTGGGGTGGTAGCTATTAGTTGGATCACTGGAGAAAAAGTTGCACATAATATTCTAAAGCAATAAGTTGTAATAAAAAAATATATAAATATACATTGCAAATAGCTTTTATCTTAAATCATTCATTCATTCATTAAATGCTTGTAAATTAAAAGAATTCCCTTTATTTAGATCATTTTGCAGTTTTCAACCAAAAACCAAGTATATACAGCATTGATTTCTAAGCAAATTTAATCATAATCATAGCCATCCAATATATAAAATCAATTTCGCAAGTGTATGGTTTGTGCTTAATTTCGAAGCGTGTGCATGTATTTCCACGTCTGCAGCTATTTATAACAAACACACATGGTCCGTGCCAGGGCCAGGACTCAATCGGACTGCGACCCGGTCTTGTCTGCTGTTTATGGCACTTTGACGATGGCCGCCACACCACCGCCGCACCACCACCTACACTTCCACCGAGTGTCGAACTTCCGAGCTCCGGACATATGAACCGGCGGCCGGACCAGGCTTTGGCATTTGTGCACGTTTTATTAATGGCGCATGGTTTAATATGCATTAAGTCCATGATGGCAGCACTCTCATTGTTTCGGCAGATGAAATTTGCATTGAATTGCTGGCTAAATATTTGTCAAAGCCATTGCTGGGCATTTAATAATCAATTTTAAGCACTTCCCTGCACTTTGTTTGCCACACAAATTGTATTTGTCTTTGGCAGTCTTAAAATTTGCTTATCAAACTTGTTTGGTGTGCCGCTCTAATTGAATTTCCTTGGATTCGATAGACCCTAAGCGCTGGGATCCTGGGGCTTCGGAGCTCCGGCTGTAATTATTGCAAGGGATGCGAACAAAGGTGGAAACGAAGGGTTCTATTAACAATTTGAAATTTATTTTTGGTGATTTTTCAGGCCACGAGGACTGCCTTTTGTTGGTCCGAGCAGGAGAAATATTGGGGCCATTGTCTGAGCATTGTCCTTTTACCTTTGCCACCTTCCTTCAATGCCGTTACCTGCTTTACTGCCTTTACCTTTACCTTTACCTTTACCTTTACCTTTTGCAATCTTCCTTTGACCGCAGAACACAGACTAAGGACCTCCTCCGTTTCCAGTTAGCGAGTGCTGTGGTTTATGTGCGCTCATCTATTTCATTTGGGGCTACAGCAACCACGGGAACTGTGTCAAAGGCGCCTGCCTAAATGATTTAATGAGTTTTCTTTATGTCCAACCATTTGCAGGGGTCAAGATTTCGGTTTCGGGCGATTCGTTTACCGAGAAATCCTTGTCATTTTTTATGCAGCGCATGGCATAATGATCAAAGGCATTTAGCAACAGCTGCTAGCAACTCCCACACACACACACACACGCGCCCGGATTAGGCCAAGTGGAACAGAAGCCACAACTCTGCAGTTGAGTACTCCGACTAAGAGATACTTATTAGTCACTGGCTTGCTTTAAGGCAAATCAACTTGGTTTTGACCTCAAAAAGAATTGATAAACTTCCTTATTAGCTGCTTTTCCTGCTTATAGTTAAGCATGCACGTGTATTGCCAATAATGATAACAAAAAATCCAAGACATGGTACTAATATCCATGCCCTGTACAAGCAGACTTACTTTGGCTCTAGGCCACCGGATACTGAGCGTGCTCGCGATAAATACACATCGCAGATATTGTTTCGGGTAAATCTAACAGAGATTTATCTGTCAAGTGTCACCTCGAGGGGAAATTTATATGCTGCTTGTCCCAGAGTCGCAGCAACGCAGCGACAAGTGATCGGTGAGGCAACTTCCTGCCAGCCGCGTCCGCGTTCTCGTCCGCATCCGTATCCGCCGCCATTCCAAGATGGCGACGTGCGTTGCGTCTTCATTTGCATGTGGCTGAGTGCGGGGGCTGGAATTAGCTGCATGTGCTTGAGATTCCGATTCCCATGGCTGCCAAGCAACCAGAATGCCAGGAGAGGATATACAGATATGCATAGATTCCATCCCGGGCACAGCCTGCTCCTGCCTGCTGTCTGTTTCCGGCTTAAACGCCGCTCTGTCGCTTCAAATTTCATAGTCGCTTGAGCGCGAGTGTGTGATGTGTATGTGTGTGTGCATATAAATTAACATAATGCTTAAGTACGTGTGACAAGCGACTTCCGGGTTCCATTCGGCGCAAATTTATGTTGCTTTCAAATTGTCGCACTCGGGCATTCCCATTCCGAATCCCACATCCATGTCCTCTATGCCCCATCCTTGCTGGCAATTAAATTCATTGGAGCAATAAAATCGCAAAAGCGAAGTATAAAAGAAATATAATTACACGGCACAAGTAATCTCTGCAGGCAATCGATAAATTGCCCCAATGCTCCACAGTTCAAAAGAATGTTGTCCGTATCATTAATATTTATCAACTTTACTGCCATATGTAGCTCCGGCACATTGTAATATAATTCAATAAGGCAATATAAGGCACCATCGACATTGACTTTGACTTAGACTTTGTTCTGTTGGCCGATAAACTAAACGTCAGTGCATTTCGCAGATAGTCCCAGTCCTAATTCTAATTCGGATTCCCGTTCCCATTCCCCAATCCATTTCAATTCCCATGGCATTTCAAGTGGCAAACAAAACTTCACTCATTACGTATGCGCTCTGGTTGGGATGTTGATAAAATTTATTACGCATGCGGCACGCGTATTTCATCTTGTTTGCTTGTTTGCCGCGTTATTATCGCCCAACGTGGCGTATGATTAACATAAAACGACAGGTCCCACCTGCACTTGGAAAATCACCCAAAAAACCCATCAGCATTTCTTGAAAATGTTAACAAATAACATTCGCATAAGAATTAAAATTAAAATCAGCACTGTTAAAAAAGTTAGTCACCAGGTTATTTAATTATATCTGCTTTAAATAATCGCTGCTTGCTCTGTAGTTGCTAAAGTTTTTTCCAGTGCCTCATCTTCAACCACCTGCACTGCACTCCCGCCTGATGATGGGCGATGATGCTGATGACGGCGCCTCTCTGGGGTCGCAGTATCGAAATTCGGCATATCAACTGATTAACATACTTTTCTGGCACTTTAGCAGCAGGCGCGGAATGGAGCAGACAGGCGACTGCGGTTACGTAACGCGCCAGCTTCCTGTCGCCCCCACTCCCGACGCATTTTATCTGAACGCGTTCGAGTTCGCGTTACGTGCGAGGATGTAATCGCTGCGTGGGCGGTCCACACCTGAAAGTGATCAGGCCGCGACGCCATTACAGTACTTTTGCACAATATTTAACATTTAAAGACTCGCCTTTAGTCCTGGCGACTTGAGCGGTCGGCCATTGTTCTCGATGGGTCAATGCTACAGGTTCACGCTCTCAGGTCGTAGAAGAATGGATAGCGTCGTGGATGGCGTAGATAGCACGGCACGGATGGAATGGCTGGAATGGACACAAAAGCGGGCCATGCTGCCCGGTGTCCTGCCGGCCAATCAAGGACACATTGTGTGCGTAGCTTCTTCTCCTCCTGATCCCTTAGAATGTGTAATGGCAAAAATCGTTTGTGCGAGCCGGGCAAATAGAAAAGAAAAAATACAACAAATAAATGGCAGGCCAAAGGAAGCGCTTCGATATCAAAATTGCAGTCTCTCGACCCCACAAAGAGGATTTCAGCATTGAGGAGCAATAAATATTTAATTGAACCCACTTGGTCGGGAACCCACTCGCCGGTGCAGCAACTGAAAATTGCCGCATTAGAAGCAATTTTCATTTTACTTTAATGCCCGCAATTACGACCATCGAACTGGGGGGTGGCCAAAGGAACAGATTTTCAAATTCCCGTGCAAATGCATAGAACTTGGAAAGAAAAACATTTGAGTTACCTAATTGCCAACAAAATGGAGAAGTCTGCATGCGTCTCAAACAAATATGCTCACGTCAGGGTGCCGAGAGTTAGTCGAGCGACGAGCTTCGAGGACTTGTGGATTAATTAAAGGGGATTCGGCTGCTGCTACTCCGTTGGTAAACAAATTTCCCTTCGATAAAAGTGAAATGTGCCACACCAGTGTGTCGGTGGCAATCAATTTGCACCCAGACAGCAGGCTCAAGAATTTTGCGTCACCAATGAGCAAACAAGAGGGTCAGCAGGACGGAAAACAAAAGGTTGGGCAGACACCGTAGACACCGACTCCGAACATCGCATCGACGTGGAAGCTGACTAAGAGGGATGAGCCCAATGATGGGGTCGTTACTGTGGCTGTCGGCCTGCTGGCAGCCAGGCTAGCCAGGAGGTATTATTACACCATTACGCATGCACTCAAGGCCTTCATTAGCTCGTAGTTTGGCGCTATTTGAAAGGCAATTACTGCTGGAGATGATGATGCCTAGACTGAGACGCAGCTCGATGACCGGAAACGAGGCACAAAGACCCACGGTGCATTGAGCTGAGCTTCAGCAGGACCGCAGCCACTTACTCGGCCAGGTCCTGGCGGGCAGTGTTGCTCACTATAGAGATTTCTTGATGTGGTCAAAAGGGATGCAAGGAAACAGAGAATTCTAAATTCAGGCTATCAAGATTAGAGTTAAAATGAAGTGAATAATAAAATATTATAGGAAGTAATCGTAAAATTTTAATATAAATAATTCTAAGCAAGTTAAACACATATCCTTGACATAAATACCTAACAAATGTAAACTTTTTATCTGCTCAGAAATCTTTTATTAAAATTTTTTAATAGTACCATCAAGTAGTTTAATTACTCATAAATAAACCTTAATATTCTTTAGACTCAAGCTGAAATATAACAGATTTTAGATTCAAAAAGTTGGCTCTAACTTAGCCAAGTCTCCATATCTCCTGGAGACAATGATGGGACGAAGTAAATGAGCCTTCTCGTTGACAGACCAACTCATGTGTCTGCGGCTCAGTTCGAGTGGGGGTGTATGTGTCGGGTGTGTGTGTGGAACGGGTTTGTGTGTAAGCGGAAGTCACTTTAGCCAGTGTCTGTGTCCCCGCTGACTCCGAACTGGCATTTACAACGTTGTTTGCTGCTGTTGCTACTGCTGCTGCTGCTGCTGCTGTTGGTGCTGCTGCCAATAGCTGCTGCAATGCAAGTCGCAGGGGTAGCAGAGTGACCGACCGACCGAGGGAGCCCAATAACAAAACCCCTTCGCAGGCCAAGTCTGCAACACGCAAATGCAATTAACACGCCGGCAGACTGAACGGAAATGGAACTCTGCTGCCATCGCCGCTCCGAGAGTCCGGCCAAAATGCTGACCCTTTCTGGGGGTCTTCGTTTCGTTTTTTGCAGGCAGGACCAATCTGAATGACCCTGCATGGCCGTAAATTAGACATCTGAGTGCCCGAAAGTCAATTAGTTGCAAATTAATTTTTCAATCGCTGTCCCAGGCGAAATCAACAAATCGAAGCGCCGATTAAGGGCAGGATGAAGAAGAAAAAGGACAGACGGACAGCAGACTCACAGCAGGTAGGTAGATCCTTTCAGGACACTCAGAGCCTGCATGATTGCACTCAAAAAGCACGCGCCAAGCAATTGAGAGGATTCGTATCTGCATTTTTTCTTAAACGTTTCGCTGCCGTTGCTGGTGAAGCTTTCATTTTCTCCTTCCTTCTGCCAAATGGCCAAAAAATAATCGCCCAGCCAAGTGTCCTTGCTGCCCGTGTCTGCCATTTTCCTTTGCACTTCTTTCGGCTTCATCGGCGAAATCGTTTATTTGCAGTTTAATGTGCACTTCACTGCTCGTTTGCATAGCAATACATATAATGCTGAGGGGTAAGTGGAAGATTTACCTCCCTCTCGAGTGGAATTTAAGAAATTTCAATATTTGCTGGCGGCCTAAAAGTATCAGCACTTTGCTCGGTCTCGACTTGCGTAATTCATGATGACTGGAAAATGTGAAACATTTCTGCTATAAATCAGCATCAGTAAAGAGATTAAACTAAAGGCTAAAAACTGCCACTGGAAAAACTTTCAAGATGGAATTGAAATTCTTTAAACCATAATCCATATGAATTCTTATTAGGGTTTGGATTAGGTTTAATTTTTTTGTTCGTAATATAGAAAATCCTCAATTATTCCAATTCAAAATACAATAAATAATTGAACTTTCATTATTAAAAATATATGTTATATAAATATTTTCCCTGTGCATTTCCTGTGCCTAAAAATAATATTTGTTTCGCTCCAAAGGAAAAGGTGGCTAAGGTACATAAGTGGCTGAGTAGGAGTATGAGGATGAGGGGCAGGAGCAGCAGCAACAGTCTCGACACCACATATATTATTCATTCATTTAATATTTAAGCTGCATAGCTGTAAATCATACCGTTGGTGCAGGTTAGGGGCATCCCGAGAGCACATGGCCTTCCATATACAGGCCCTCATTGAGTGCAAAAAGCATTGTCCGGCACATAAACCATGTTGCAAATGACCAGACGTGGGCCCTCCATTAGCCTCCATGGCCCCCATACCACCTACAGCTCGGTGGTGCCACTCTGCCCTTCATTTTCTACTATGGCTCTGACCAGCCTGCTTACAGGAAATTTTTGCAGGCCCTGTGTCTGGCCCCGGTGCCGGTGCTGGGCTGGTTCTGGTGCGCTCTGGCTGGATCCTGTTGTTTGTTCCACTTGACCACTAAAGCATAGTTTTAGGCGCTAAAAGCTAAACACCAAAATTCAAAAAGCAGCTGCTACCGGGCCCAAAACTCAGGAGCACTTTAGTTTATTTCGTTTGCCCTGTGCGTGGGTGTAAGTGCATACGTATTTGATCGCATTCCGGTCAGAACATACACCCAGAAAAAACATGACCTTGAAATGTGGTTAAGTAAATAAATATATATATTAAAAGGCATTAAAATTTGATCGAAATTAAAATAATTGTGAGGAGAGAATAGCAGCCTTTAAATTGATATCCTAATCTTTAGCAATATAAAGCAAAATAGTAAATTTTCAGGTAAAATAATTAAAATAATCAACATTAAATAAAATAAATATAATTATTCAAAATTAAAAATTGTTCTCTGTGCACACACACCAATGTGGTTCTTGGCCAGTGGCCATCTTCTTGCTTCAGTTAGCTTTGGCACTAATTGCACCTCCACTCACCTGCTGCTGCTGTTGCTGTTGCTGCTGCTGCTGCTGCTGTTGCTGTTGCTGCTGCTGCTGCTGCTGATGCATTCCCACTGCCAGTGGGTGTGAGAAAAAAAGGTAAAATAATTAAGGCTGCTGCAGCAAATGCAAGTGCTTTCCTGCAGAGACGCAGTTGGGATGCAAAAAATTGAAACAATTTGCTGGAAATTAACCAATGTGGGATGCCTTTATGATTGATCGACAAGCCAAAAAATCCCTCTTTATTGAAAACTGCGGTCGTGTCATAATGATTATATGTACATGCATACAAAACTGCCAGTCTGGGTCGGCCAGTCGTCCTGTGACGGGAGTTTATACCATTTTACAGCTGACCGCAGCGGAATAAACCACTAAATAAATTATGCATGGTTGGGGCAATTGTGTATTGAATTGGCAATGCCAGGACAAATAGCCCAATCGACCCCCGATAAGCTGGGCGAATGCAAACAATGCCGTAAAGGTAAACTTGCAAAATTAATTAAAATAATATTTAAATGTTCAATCAAATATTTAAGTGCCTGCCATGACAGCGCCCAGCCAGCGGGACAAATGAAATTAATAAATAATTGCAAACATTTCTTTCCCATTCGGCGGTTTACCATCAGTTCAGGCCCTGAATGCAAACGCAAACGCAAATGCAAATGCCAAGCCCAAGCCCAAGCCCCCACCAAAGCCCGAAGCCTCAGAGTAACCAAACACCCACAGATGGGCCATAATGATGGCCTGGTCAAAACACGCCCATAGGACCAGATCCGGGTAATCCTTGGCCTCCATCTGCCAGCTGTCTGTTGGCTTAGCCATTTTAGCAGCAACACCAGCCAAGGCAATCCAGAGTCAACAAGAGCGGCCTAGCCTCCGCCTGAGCCCCCCATGTTATTGGTAGGGCCAATTTCTGTTTGTGCCGCAAAGTGCCAAGTGCAATTTGGGAGCAGCTCAGCTCAGTCGGGCTCCTCCTAGGCGAAAGCCGCATGTGCATCTTGGATGTTGAATGTTATTAATGGCAACTGATAGACGGCACCACTAATGGCCGCCCTCTGAAATTTATCTGCGCTGCGGCCGTGTCACCTTGTAGCCGCTTCGCAAATTAGCGGTGAGCCCATCCTAATTTATTCCGTTTAATAAGCGCTGCTCAAGGGGTTACCAAAGTCTGCATTCAGCACAGAAAATAAAATACTCTTCAAAATTGTTAAAAGTTTTAAATAAATGCTTAAAATTCATAGCTATAATGGGTAATAATAAACAAGAAAATCAAATCATTTTATTGAATTCTACTATATTTTTAATATAAAAAGGAACCCCTTTCTGTATGATATTTAATCACAATTTATAAGTATTGAAATTATTTTATCGTGTAACAGTAATGTAATTTCTTTTTACCACATAAAATTTTATTATATTAAATTTTCAGCAAAGTTGTGGGTGTTTCTTTAAGTAAGAAAGCAAATTTTTTAACGAACGAAAGTTTCCGGTGAATGTTCATCCGTGGTACACAGCAACTTTGCACGTCTCAACTGTTTAAATTTAATTTGCCAGACGACTTTTCTGATCCTCCTGCTCCTGGTTCTGCTCCTCCTGGCTGTGTTTTCAGGTCGCCAGAAATCAACATTTTCTGGGGCGACGTGAGCAATCGAAGGTAATGCACTGGCTTCAGAGGTGCAGGGCGCCACAGCAAGGTCGGCGGGTGAGAGGACACAACACACGGAAGTAGTTACCATCATGCCAAATATGACAAATGCTGTTGCACACACAGCCCCGAGTACAAAAAAAGGACCTTGGTCCTTGCAAAGAACTATCCCCGACCGACTGACACGTAAACTGCATAAATATAAACGCAGCCGGCGAACGTGCGAGACATGGAGGCGAGCTACAACTACCAGCTAGGGCAGATGGCAATCCAATGCAAAATTTAACAAGCTGCACCCACCCCAGACCACTAAGCGAATGAACCTCCAAGGGACCGAGACACAGGCGATTAGGTGTCCCTCGGAAAGCAGTGGAAATGCGCTGAGGAATTAAATATTCTTAGTATTACAGGATACTGAATAATCGAAGTCTTTGCATTCCCTACAAGATTCACATTAAAGTAGTTCACTTTCAGCTTTAGCTTACAGAAATCAGTTTCATGGAGTAATAATTACTCTAGAGTTTTGTTCAGTGATCCCAGTGAGACAAGATGCAGTCATGCTGGTGGGGGGCATCCCCAAAAAGACCGCAGGGGCAGCAGCTGCCGCTTGCAGAAGGCAGCACTCAACCTCAACCTAACTGCCACCAAAAAGAAGCTGCTCCACCCTTCTGCGGTTGCCATCAGACAATGAAAGTAACCGGCAGCACCAGAAACTGCAGCAGTCTCCTGGCAACACCAACAAACAGGGGTTGGAAATTGTTAGCTGATTTGCAAACGCAAAATCCGCTTAAGGTTAAAATATGCAAAGTGTTTGTTCGCCTGTTGGCCCGGCGGAGTGAGAATGTGAAATGACATTTTCGGAGCAAGCCAGAGGCAACAAACTCCGTTTGTATACTGCAATATTGTGCATTTCCAGGCGGCAAAAGGCTGTGAAAAAGAAGAAAGGCAAAAATGGGGCCTCGAAGTAAGGATGACCGACGGAAAACAAACGGCCATGTCAAAGCTCCTTGAAAGCGGGAATGGTCAACAGTCAATGGGATTGGCTTTGCAGCTTCCAAAAGGGGAGGAGCCGCCAAGTCAACTCCTTTGGAGGCTGACCATGCCGAAAGAATATTGCGAATTTACCAACGGAAACGGAAGTGCAAAACTAGCAGGAAACGCACTCACACCAAAACAGAATCGATATCTGTTTGTCTCCAGCCACACTTGCACAAGAAACGGAGCAGCAAGGATAAAGGGCGGAGTCTGCTCCAGTGTCCGGATCCTTCGGATGCTTCGATGTATGCAAATGCCACTCGTTACATTTGCATTTGGCCAGGCAATGGACTTACTTCTGCCCCTACTTCTGCTAGAAAAGTGGATTTAGATAAATTCACTTTCACAATTGACACTATAAACAGATTGCGGTCCAAATTGCTGGCCACAGGGAGAGGGAATTAGACGGAGTTTGAGCAAAAACCCAATGCAGCTCCCTTCGCTGCGCATGGTAATTGTTTAACCCGATGGAAATTCGATTTCGAACCAGAAATCTGGCCAGGAAAATCAGAACCAGACTGCCGTAATTACCAACCGCACGCCTTGCATAATTAACAATTTACATTTGATTGCGTTTGTTTATTTGCACAAATAATTATTTGCATGCAAAAATAATTGCAACGACTGCCAATACGAAATAAACCAAAACCCACTTTTACCTTTGTCCAGCAGGTGGGTTAACTGTTCATTAGCGGCCTGACCAGAGATTTCACTTGCAGAAACAAGGAGCTCAATAGGTCCTTCCAAACACTTTGTGTAATGGGATTAGGTCCTGGTATTTGCTACATTTATCAATGGAGGATTTGCTAAGCCAACTCTCATTACCACGTACTTTCTACTAACTGCACACGCCCCATAAAACCCAGTTACGTATGCAGCAATTTTCGAGGCCCCACAACCGCCGCCTTCCCAAAGTCATGCAAGATTTATGAGAATGACAGCCGGGCGGCAGGAGGGGCTTTGGTGGAAATTTAATCAAATGCCAAACAACCCTTTCGTGGGATACAGAAATCAAATTTCGAAATTTGCAAACGGCGACTGGGCGAAAACTTTCATATAAGAAGTTGGGGAGGGAGTGGGACCGTAATGGAAATGGTCGAAAATTGCGGGGATCACATTCCACGGCCAGGAATGTCGACCGCTCACTCCAGGAGCATGTCCTTCAAATACAATGTACTCTACCGACAGCTGCTGTTGAAATAATAGGAATTATTTAATTGATTTTTCTACTTTAAAAAATATATACAAAATTCAATATTAGTTTATTCCTTGATACATATTATTTAGTCTTTATTATGATATTAATTTATTTCCTTTCAAATTTAAAAACACAAAAGCTTCGCAGGCTATCCTTGGAGCTATTTTTTCAGGCTCTGCTGTGCCACATACACATCCTTCCCAGAATGAAACTGATTCTATGCAGAGTATATATGTGTGCGTGTGCATTCGGGGTAAATTTCATCTTGGAGCAGCAACATAAAAACGTCGAAAACATGGCAAACATTAACGGAAAAACAATTTTCATAAATCTAGAATTATTACCCGGGAAGAAAGCACAAAATAACAACAACAACAAAAAATGGAGAAAAAAACCTACAGAAAAGAAAAGAAACTCTGGGCAAAAGCGGAAGTACGCTGTGTGTCCATTGAGGCAACAAATTTGCCAAAAAATAAAATTCCAACCAGCATATGGAAGATGGAGGCTGCCGAATACCCTGCCTTTCGTGGCTGGGGGAAGGCACCACACGTATAGGAAAATGACCCCAAAGCGCCAACCCTCTCGAAAAGTTTCTTGGCAAACATATTTGCAAAAGCATTTATTATTATTTCATATTTTACGCCTATTTCGGGGGTGTTTTTTTTTTTTTTATAGCGAAAACAGAAGGCCGGGCTGGGTGGGTGAAGCAAAGTGCTTATGTAATTGCGAAGCGTTTGGCAAACAAGCCGCCGCCATAAATCACATAATTCACGCTGAACGCACAAGAGCCCTTCGCATTGTCTTTTTTTGCTGCCTTCCATCTGCGTTCTAATTCGATTTTTGCAATCGCTTTGAAGTCCACTCAAATTTCAATAATTCTCCTCTTTCATCGACATGCAAACGCAAACAAATTATAGTAAGAGGAGTAGAGGGGATGAGTGCAAAAAAAAAAAAAAATTGTAAAAAAAAAGGATGGAAAAAACGAGGAGCTGAAGACATCAACTGTCGCTGTGAAATCTGTTATTAAGCCATTTATAGTTAAGGCAAACAAAGCGGACCGAACGGGGCGGAGTGAGCGACACTTGAATGCCCGAGTGCTTATAGACACACTTTTCAATGGCTTATCAAAATCTTAAGCTGACGACAATGGCTGTCTCGTTGACAAAGGAAAACCCTCCCACACATGCGAGACAATTTATAAAATTAAAAGTCTTGGGAGTCAGGCAAGTGAAAGAAATGCAATGCGCCAAGGAGAGCTAACAAAGGGGCAAGGAAATAAAACTCGGCGAGAGAGACAACTCCTCGAACGGTTTCCCGGCTTTTCCGCTCAGTCGCCTGGAAAGCCGTTACTGTGCACCAGTTCGATAAAAATGAGTGGGTGAAAGTGAAAGGGAAAGCGAGTATGGATGGGTGCGAGTGTGAATGCGAAAGTTCCCTTCACTGCACTTGGCATATGCCACAAATATTAGTTTGCCAAATGCCTCCGAATCATGAAAGGGAAATCTCCGTGCGGGTGTGTGCGTGAAGTGGTCATGACAAATCCGCTAAACATGACAAGAATTTCCACAATTTGCATATTGCAAATTGCTAGGAGTTCACTGAAATAAAATAAATTTATTTGTTAAACAGATAATTTATTACCTCTCAAAAATAAATTGTTAAGAAGAATATCTATAGATTTCAAGGTTTTTGTTTGTCCTTTAATAATGTAAATTTAATTGTAATCTAAATATTCTTAAAATTTTGTTAGATTTCCAAACTGAAATACAGTTTTTCCAGTGTCCATGCAAATTACCTGGCGCAGCAATAGATTAATTTGACGCATATTTAAGTAGGCAACAGCAACGCTTCATTTTCCGCTATCCATCTGCTATATTCCACTTTCCCCATTTTCATTTTCAGATTGTGACACATGACAAATCACAAACGCAAGCAGTTTACAATTGATGTTAAATCAAAGCTATAAACACGCTGTGAATACGGTGTGTGGGTGGTGTGGAGATGGTGTGGTTGAGTGCCTTATTTGTCACACACATTCAAAGAGCGGGGCTACGTGACAATTTCTGTCATTCCGCCCGGGGGCGTATCCGTTTCCGTTTGACTTTCACTGCACTGCGGCTGCGACTGTTTTTTGTTTAACTTAATTTTCGGCAGCGCCCAAAATGCTCCACTGGCTTTGGCTCTGGCGCCACCTTTGTTTATGCTCTGATTGTTGTTTATGCCAGCGCACAAACACACACAATATGCAAATGCCAGGATGCCAGGCCAACGAAACGGACAAAAGGATTGTGCTTCGAGTTGACAGCCGTTTGACAAAAAGGGAAGCCTAAACTTTTGGCCTCAGCTTAAGTGCCACGGCGAGCATTATTCACCTGGCTGGCCACGTTTTTCCCACCACTCCCATTGCCGTCACCTGGGAATTTTCCTGGACGCACGTGAGGAAAGCGTAGCAGCATTGACATTTCCCCCAAAAAGTGTCAGGCTTTAATCAAGTGTCAAACACCATGTCTAAATTAACATTCGAAACGTTGACTCGAAATCAATCTGGATGTCAATCAGTGTTTGCGGAAAAAACAATTTAAATGGGATAACTATTACAGTTTTTAAGATATCTTACTAAAAATATTTAGATAGCTGGGGTTTTGCATAAAGCACCCTTTATAAATTATTTAAATGAAATTTCTAAATTTCAGGGCTATTCGAAATGTAATAAAGCGTTTACAATTTTACCCTATACATATTCTCGAACACAAAAAGGTTTAAACTAATAACTTAGAAAAGAAAAGCTATAGAAATATAGTAAACATGGATGTATTTATTGTTTTGAATATCCTTTGTCAATGATTTTTCTAATAAAAGACTTAATGAATGCAAATTATGTTAATTAAATTTAAATATATTATTTAAATTAAAAACCATATTAAATCTAACTTTTTTATCGGAATCTACGACTCCACACACATCGCAGCCTACTGATATTAGCCAAATGCAAGACTTAAAGACCCATCGAAAGTTTCCTGAACAAACGAGGGCCCTCAAAAACGAAACTTACTGTCGAGAGTGCTCGACAGACGCTGGAAAAGAAGTTGGGGGACAACTTTTGCAAAAATTCCGAGCACCTCAGCACAATGGCAGGCGAAATTGCCGGCTGACCGCCCATAAATGCATAGAAATCCAGTGCAGAAATTAGAGGAAATCCACAAATCGAAGCAAAGTTTTTCCACACTTTTCCGCTCCTGCTGCCGCTTTATTGTTAGCAAATTTCCCTGGGGCCTTATAAACTCCAAGCACCATGCACCACCACCATCAGCACCACCAACTATGTATGTAGTATTTCTGTAGTGCAAACATTTGCGCTGCTGATTACTTTTAATGCTTTCCATCGAGTGAATGTATGTTTGTGGTCCTGGGGAAAAGCGGAAAATCAGCTAGAGGCCTGGCCACATCAATCAGTTCGAAGAAAACAAAAAAAAAAAAACTGACCCAAATTCTCAGTAAACCGAAATCGTTTTAGCCACACCCCAAGCAAAATTCTGAATTCCATCATTCGCGTTATCAAGAGACAAACATGTCGCGCTTTTGGCCACCAATTTTCTACTGTGCCCGCTCCACTCCAGGCCTTGTTGCCCAGCTCTGTAGTGATAAACACAAAGAAGACAAGGATTTATTTTGGCCGGACAGTTTAATTCTGAGTGCCTTGACGAAAAAGGATTTCATGAAGTCTAAGGCGAGCAAAAAAAATAGCCACCATCGGGCCTCGTTTCGCGAGAACACTATCTTGGAGTACGAAAATCGGCTGCGACGCCACTCGGACCCCATGAAGGTATTCCGGTACTTCGCCACCATCAAAATGAAGAACAAAGCCGGGAAGACGGATGTGTTCATGACCCCCGAGGACTTCCTGCGATCGATCCTGCCCGGAGCGAAGCAGCCAGAGCACTTGACATTGGCCCATTACCACCTGCTGGATGAGGAGGCGGTCGAAAAGTGGCGGGCTAGCGCCCAGAAGGACAGCATCTTCCGTCAGCTTGGCCACACAGGTCTCCTCGACTTTAGCGACTTCTTGCTATTGACCATCCTCTTGTCGATACCGGAGCGTCATGTTTGGATACTCTTGAAACTGTTGGACCTTGACGAGGATGGCACCGTGAGCATGGACGATCTGGAGCATATAATGCTGGCCATCAGCATGGGCAAGGCCTCCATGGTGAACTCGCGACTGTTTGGACCGGAAGTCAAGAAAAAGCTGAGTATCAGTGAGTTCCTGGAGTTCTTGCAGAAGCTGAACAAGGAGATTCTCGTCCAGGAGTATAAGATGCTGCTTAAGGACTCCAGGTAAATGTCGTTAGAGCCAACCATTTCAATGACGTAATTTTGTTATCCTTCATCCATTTGTATAGCTCCGTGATCACAGAACTGGACTTTGCCAAGGTGTTGACGGCCTACACCAAGACTGATAGAGAGCGGCGAGACGCGCTGCTGCGAGTGAAGGAGAAGTTCGGAAAGGAAAAAATCGGGATTAGCCTGGACGAATTTATGGCCTTTTCCCGACTGGTTCAGGACGTGCAAACTGTGGACATGGCGCTAGCCTTCCACTTTCTAGCCGGCGCAGATATCAACCCAAGTACGCTACTGCACATCGCCGAGGTGGTCGCTGATGTCAAGCTCTCACCGCACCTTATGGCTGTGATCTACACCGTCTTTGACCACGACGGAGATGGGATTATTCGGCGGGAGGAATTTATAAAGACACTGCGTTATAGGTTGCGTCGCGTGCATAATCAAAAAAATCACCTAAGGGTCGCATCCGGGATGCGCATTATGTGTAAATGCTTCTGGAAAACACTGCCATTTTTGAGGAATAGAAGTATAGGAGTGTAGGAGTATAGCACCTAAGCCGAGTGCACGTCTCTGGTTTTATGAACGACTTGTGGTGTCCTTTCGTCAACTCCTTAGCGGGTAAATCCTTTTAGCCTTTTGACAATAGTACACTGGGAAAAAGTATAATAATCTTCTTGATCATCAATACAACGCTTTCTGAATGGTTTTCAATAGATTTCGTATTTAAAAATTAATGCTGTTTTATATTATTTAAAGATAATGCAATTACCACTCCATTTTTATAGCCGTGTAAAAGAAAAGAATTCATTTGACTTGATATTCGGTTGGAGCAGGGGAAATTCAACTCAGAAAAGCGCAGTCTGTTTGCCTTTGTCTTGAAACATTTCAACTTCGCAAGCCGCCAAGTTGAAGGAGTTGAAAAATGAAGCTACAAGTCTATGGGATGAAATCCATTTTGTTGTCCCGGCACTCCAGTTGCGTGCAAGCGGTGGGAAAATTCAAATATAAAGCAGATTCCCCGACCACCTGGCTTACATGACTTTGAACTTTTATCACCTGCTGCCAAACGGTGCCAGGTCCCAGTCATCCAGCTCCAAAAGGGGGAGACTGGCTGCCACTGACTCTGGGTATGGATGTGGATGTGGGTGTGGGCGTGGATGGGTGGTAACACAGCACTTACCAAAACAATTTAAAATACTTGCGGTAGCACGCACTCGAGGGTCGGCGTGTCGAGTTCCTCAACAGTCGAGACAATAGTTTGCCACACACTTTATCTGGACATTGGCAGGCAGGCAGCCGCAAGTTGATGGCTGTCGGACAATTAAGGCCCCGAAGTATTCTGGATATTTGTGTGTAATTCACTCCCCGAAATGGCCGTCGACATAATTAAATGAAACGAATTTGTTGACACTCCTAACTGTAAAGGACTCTGGAGTAAATAATAATTACGATTCACATCCGAAAAGAGCTGTCATTGATAACAAAAAGTAAGGGTTGTTGAAATCTTTTATGCACTCGGTTATTGATTTTATATAAGAGTGGCTTGACACTTGTCTTTGATAGTGAATATTAATTAATCAAGGGTTAATACGCTTGATACAAGCAAAGAGTGTTCTGGCTATAATATAATTAAATTTTACCTCACATAGAAAATTCGAAACGTCCTGCGAGTGGCAAATCATTTATGCACGCGGCCAGGACTAAAAGTTTTATCAATTTACTGGCTGAGGCACAGTCCATGAACCTTATAGTTTAGGCGTCCATAAACATGTCGAGGTTACCGCCACCGCCTGGCAACTTTCACACAGCACTTTAGAAAAATCAAACTCGTGTGTTTACACGTGTGCTACAACGAGACCCTCGCAGTTGTCTGTTCGCCAAACTTTAGAAACTCGACGCGTCAAGGAAGTGCGATAAAAATAAACATGGAAGTTGCGGGGTGGCCGCAAAGTTAGTTCGATGCCGTGCCACGCCCCAAAAGTGCAGCTGCAAGATTTAGAAATTGTTCGAAAGAAATGCCACAAGCTGCAGGCCAGAAATCAATTAAATTGGCAAACAGACGACCGGAGTAAATGGTAAGCCATAAATCAAAAATTATTATTTCACTCTTAGATGCTGGAAGCGGTCGAATGATGTGGCTCTCAGTGTGGCGTGTAATCAAGAAATCAGCATCAACTGTCAATGGGATTTTCCTTTGAATAAGTCAGAGGTATTTCTCAATTTCTAATAACTATTGGCCAGGCTCTTTATTGTCCTGGCCGACGCAGAAAGGCATTTACAACATTTTAAATTTTGTTCTCAAATTACTATTGCTCGGTCTATTGCGAAACCACAAATTCTGTTGACTGCTCCGGAGCAAAAATTGTTTTAACCTCCTCTTTCGCCTCGGCTGGCCAAATTGGGTTTGAAGCAATAGCATTTGACTCTGTGGCACACATGCCTATTTTTCCAATTTCACTATTTTCTGTTCTCTTCTGTCCCCTGACCCACTGCAAATGCATACCACTTTTCCGCTCCTGCCGACCCCCTTTTATGTGTGAGATATTCAAATTTATAAATTATGCAATTTTATGGTTTTAAGGCGTAGAATGTGCAAAAATATTGTTTTACACACGCTTATGTCCGAGCAGCAGTTTCCATGCAGCACCACCCTCTGCCACCGCCCAGTTTTACCTTTGAGCACCTGCACTTTAACATAATTTGCATGCATTTCGGCTGCTCTAATGCTCCGCTGGGCGGATGCGAAGGTTGTCCGGCCGGCAAGGACACTTATCTGAATTATGAATATGCAGGTGCTTATCGGCCGGAATATATACGTATTTGCAGGTGTGCGCCGCTCGGTGCGAATTTTCGTGTTGAAGATTTAAGCAGCTGCAAATTTTATTTATCATCAAAGATTCGCAAAGCACTAAATCTTCAAGGTAACGTCAAATGTATCTCATAAATACACCAGCCTTGTGATGGGTAAATTTCATATTGCAAGGGGATAAGCTAAGGTAAACAGATAAACTATCAAGGATAAAAATTGAATTTTAATCAATAAAAATTTAAGTACCTAAGGTAATTTTATTATATCATAAATTTTAACAAATGCTCTTTAATAATGCCAATATTAAGCTGCTGAAAATCTATTTGAAATTATATAAATATAGCATAGTAAATAACAAATTGAGAGAGATACTTTACCAGAAGATATTTATACTTAGGACTTGTACCTTTAGAAAGTACCTAATATGTATTTAGGTATCTCCCAACTCTGGCTTTAAGCCACATTTAAATTAACTACAGCTCACACCTGTGTGGGTGGCCGGGAGGCAAGTGGATAATTAAGTTTCACGACTTTTCGCTCGCTTTAAGCCCCTCGCCAACGACTCTGCTGTGCTGGTATTGAAAAGTTAGCATTTAAAGGGATTAAAAACTTTTTCACATCATTTCCTGCCGATTAAAATGTTCAGCGAGCGGCAGCGACACTCTGTGTGCTGGGGCTTAGCCTTAACTATTGCCATGGCATCTCATCGCATCGCATCGGAGAGGAGACACAAAGGATTCACATGTCGCCGAGCAAAGTTTTGCATCAGTCTGCGCTCTGGTAAAGCTACACTTACTTACAAGCTGTAACTTACGGCAAGTATTAGCTCAAGTGCTCTCAAGGGGGGCAGCCGACTGGCTCTGCACTTGGAGCCCTTTAAATTTAACAACAACAAAAAATACCAAGAAAAAATGCTAAAAATGCTCTGCAGCTTGTTTGATTACGTTTCATCAAACGTGCCCAAAATGCTAAAAGCACACATGGCAAACTAATAAAGCTTAAGCGAGAGCGTTTTGATAACAGGGCCCACATCCCAACAGGCCGTAAGTATGTCGGGCAGGCAGACAGACAGACTTTTCCCCTGCTCCGCTGGCAATTTACATACACACGCAACGTTTGTTCATTTTAAATGCTGCGACATGAAGCCGGGCAAAAGTTATTTAAACTTTTTCTCTCCCAAGTCAGTCTGGCGCTGGGCTTGTATTGAAATCACTTCTTCTGGCTGCACTGATGAGCTCCTCTCATAAACTCAACGCTACGCACGGAGTATCTGTGTTTGGCTGCCTGGCACAAACGAGCTTCCCAGCAGCCAGCCATCCAGTTGGCATCAGCATAATGATGATGAATGGCCCGTCCTGACATATGAAGCGCATTAATACAGTCTGTGCCATCGGATTGGAGGTGGGCATTGCGTGGGATTCCCAAAGAAAGCACCCTTCTATGACAGTTTGCCCCTGAGATCCATATAGATGAGCGTTGCCATTACTCCTGGTGTTGTCTACTAGTTTACCACATAAAAAAATAGAGAGATAATGACTGGAGTGAGCCTAGAAACCTAAATGATATTTATGGATATTTTAATGATAATATTTATTTATTTATTTACATTCTGTATGCTTTAAGTTAAAAACTAAGCTACAGGGGGGGTGGTGCAACACTAGCTAACAAGGCTTTGGGCTGGCTTTTAAATGATTTTCATATACAATATATAATATATATATATAATTTGAGTAACTACACAAAAAATATTAGTAAATTTATTTCTTATTTTTATCATTTTAAAAAGAAAATTTGAATAAAATTACTTTTTTAGGCAAATGGAAATTCTAGTTTTAAAGACTATACAAATATGAAGATTAAAATCAAAAGCTTACAAACACAAATTTAATATGCCATACAAATATATACATTTAAGTGTCATATATATTGTAATAAGTAATGGATTTTTTAATTATTACTACAATTATTAATTTATCACAAAATGCATTACTGTTGATAAACATTAAAATTATATATACATTTTAATTCAACAATTTTTAAATTCATGTTTTGTTTGATTCACCCCAGTCGCTTCTTATTATCCCCTCCACCCATCCAATATATTTTCGTTAGTTTGCGGGCATAATTAATTAAAACGTATTCAAAGTTAATTATTTAAGTACGTAAAGCTGATTACATAAGATAAACAAAGCGAAATCCGCTATAATTTATAATTACTCTTCGCTTATTGACTTACTTATGCAAATGACCTTGTTTTTGCTGTTAATTATCTCATAAGTTCATATATGTATATAATACAACTTAATAAAATAGACAACTGACGCAGCATCACTGATAATTTATTTATTTTCCATATTCTCACCGCTAAATTGGAAATATGTCCAGTAGCTCCTCCAATTGTTAATTTTGATGCGGCGATTAAATATCATCTATTAAACCGCGCATCAGTGTGCTGCACATATAACAATTAAATAAGTAGTCAATGGCCTGTAAAATGTTGTATTAATATTAATGAAACAACAATAATTATACTCGTAAATTATTTGCAGCTTGAAACTAACGCAATTTAAATTCTGATTATGCTCAGACCAATTTCCCAGCCTCGAAAGTATTGAAAAAAGCGTAATTGTAATTAACTCACCCTCAACCTGCATCACATAAAACACAATTATTTTCTGTTTACGTTTTCGCCCTCAACTTGGCAACATTTACTCCGAAAAAGTAGAATTCCTGGCAACATGTAGCTAGCCGCTCGATTTTCCCCAGTTCGATGGGCGGAAAACTACCCCTAAAGAGGAAAAGGCGAAAGCCACCCCACTGACCTCCCATTCCTGCACATTTAAATCAAAATTAACCGCAATAAATACATGCAAGCCACAATCAGGGCGAAATTGCATAAAATATTAATGTGGAAAACGCATTAATTGAACAACAAGCCAAATGCATTAGATTTAATATGCATTCATATCCGTTGTTCAGATGCATAATTAATGCCAGGATTTGCCAAAGTTTGTCAATACTCAAGGATTTGGGCTGAAAACTTTTTTAATAAATTAAAAGAAAGCTGATGGAATGGACACCGATGTTCCCAACAAAATATGAAAAATACATAAAGGGAAAAGGTAAAAGGGAAAGCGAAAATCACAACGAATGATTAATGTAAAAGAAATATAAAATGTGCCAAGCGATTAAAAGGCGGCCTTGCCAGTAACGCATTTATTTATGACAATCATTTATCATTTGGGCGACTGGACAGGACCTCTTCCACGCCCACTTCCACCTCCACTGCCCTCGCTGGCTAGACAGGATGTGTGATAATGCACCAAAGGCATGCGCAACGCACAGCACTGCTGCCATTTCATTTTCACAGGCCGTGTCCGATGGCCGACATGCCAAACAATTATTTATTTGATGCTCCCGTCCAGCTACCTTTTGAATAAAAAATTTGCCAGCTCCGTGATACACAACTGACCCTGTGACAGGACGAACAGAATTGGAGAGGTCGAATCCATATCCAAAAGGACAACAAATGGGAGCACAGACCAGAGTCCATTCGGCCCACTGACATGTGTCAATCAAAGGCCCCCGAACACAGAAATAATCTCCGCTCGGCATGGACTTAAATGTATTATGACAAATATTTTGCAATCTCGGCTTCAGACGAATGCGAGAGCCAAGGTGTCCGTGCATTGCATTAAAATACCCTTTTCTCTTAGAGTTAACTGTGTTAACTTTTTACTGGGTTAATTCTTGATTACGAATTATCAGTCGAGGAAATACTAGAGTTTTGTAGTGAGGGATACAGAAATTTTTATGGATTCCAACTTTATTTCTTATTACTTACTAATGTAAAGATTTTGTAGAAAGTTTCATTAAACAGTGTGTATTCAAAATTTCTGAAATCAATAATTCTCTTCTTGTCTCAAGGTACCAGGTATCCTTATAGGTATATCCACTGTCTTCAGTTCCATGCACCTGGTCTGTGTTGTCAAGCCGCGAAACATTACGCTTAAATAAAAATCATTTCACTGCAAATTCATTGCGACATGCGACTGCTCTTGACATTAACTTTTGTGTGTGCATCCTCCATGCTCGGCCGACTGCTGCTGCTTGCCTTTGTTGTGCTGCTGCATGCATCATGATGATGGCATGGCTCACTCTCACTTGTTTGTCGGACGGCAAGAAAATCCATTGTGCAGCCATGGTGCATTTTCGCTTTCCAGCGAGTGAGGGCAATCGCCTCGCTGTATCCCCTGCTCGGCAGACCTGCCGTAAATCAATTTTATATTTATTATTTTATGAATTGCAATTGCTTTTATTTTCAATTTGAAGCGCTTGGCTTGTTGGCGGCGGTGTCGGCGAGCGGCGCTTAAGTACGCATCGTTTGCATGCGTGGCAATCGCGCAATTTAATTTACCGTATGGTGCACGACCGACCTTAATTGGAAATATTCGCATGTGTCCGCGTCTCCGTCCGGATCCGTACTCGGACCCGTCTCCGCCTCTGACTCCACCTTCACATCCTTGTCTGCATCCACGTCCCGTATCTGCACTTGTGTCCGTGCCCGGTTTTGTGGCAATGATATCGCGCAGCACGTAATTTTGTGGTCAAGGCGCTTTCGCTCACCTGCCAGGTGCGTCGGGAGAGCGCTTAAAGATAGGCTACATAAAAGTAAAATTAATTTCACAGAAATAACATGGAAATTATGATCGCAATTTACCGGAAATTGCTATGTTTAATTTGCTGGATAAACGCCGAGAGTTGAGCATTTCAATAACTGCGACAGACGGCATATTACAATTTTCATGAATATTTCGAATACTAAAATGAAAATGAAAATAATAATACTTAATGATATTTATACAGCTACACATTTTTTGTTTATTTTTAATTAAATGATAAATATATATTTAAACTACGTGGACATCGAGTAAAACCTTATTAAATATTTTGATTTACTTGCATAAAAACTGATTTAATTTCTTATTGGGGCCAAATTCAATTTATCCTTGCAGTAAGTATTTTTAAACTGAAAAATCTATAAGAAAAATCAATAAATCCCTTAGAATTACCAAATGTTAAGCTTGCTCAGAAAATTAAACAATACCATAATAAACATTAGCACCAATTTGTCGATGAGCTCCATATGCCACCAGCCGACTAATTGAAATACTTTACACTAATGACGGTATCCATGCTAATGACGCTGCCAAACTGCTTATTAAATTGCCAATGAATCGCACCACTGCGAATGGATCTTGTTCGCCCGCCATTTGGCATGTTTGTTGAAAATATTCTGCGGGAAAATCTCTCTTTTCAGGCCGCGACAAATTGAGGTCGCTTTCACATATCGCATGCAAATTTCCACAAAATTCATTCCCACCCCCACCCGGGCCATGTCCTCACCCAAACAGCCTGTTGACATTCGGACCGGATCCTTGAGCGACACAGGACCGGGTTTGTAATGTGTATGCATTAACGAAATTTGCATATTAATTAAAAGTTAACGATACTCTTGTTCGTATTGGCTGCCAGCTGGTTTGCCAAGAACAAAGTGCCGGCAAAAATCATTCACAGCCAGCCGACGGGCATTGGTTTGTCGCAATGATTTAATATTTCGTTATTTCACAGGATATCCTGGCCATCAACAGCTGGCTAATTATGTAAGTTCACACAATTCCAGCAGCAAAGCTCCCTGCGTCCTCCCCAGGCAGCCACACATCCCCCACCGTAGTACGTTGGCAAAGTTATAATTGCTGCAAAAGTTTCGGCTGAATACTTTTGGCAAACATCGTCGATTTCATTGCAGTTGTTGCATTTCGAGTTAGGCAAATCCAATTTTCAATTTGCCAATCGTAAATCGCATCAAAAGCAAACGGAAGGCAGACGGAGAGCGGTTATAGTTTTCGGATTAGTAATTGGCATAAGGAAAGCACAGTCACAATCGGTTCCCAGGACTCAAGTGGACGAGCGGGCAGAGAGGCAATCTCGGTGCAGTCGGCAGAAAAATGCTTGAATCAGGCAGAAATTTCAAATTCTAAATTTGTTATGAGACTCAAAGAAAATGCAAACGGTTTCAATGTCAATTTGCACATGTGCATATACGAAAGAAATTTAATAAAGCTTGAGAACAAATTGCTAAGTAATTTGCGGGGTGTTTGCTCAGATGAGGGGGCCTGGAGGGGGAGTATTCTATTTCCAAAACGGAATTGATGCAGTTTTGAGCAAACCAAAATTGAAATGACAATAGACAATAGGCCAAACCGCACAACGAGTGGCCCACAAGCTACAATCTACAATCCACAATCCGTTTGGAAAAGTTGCCTCCAGAGACGGAGCATCACCACAGCCCATTGAGCTGGCACCGGTCAAGTCAGCTGGAGCAGAACAATTGAAATAATTGCCCAAAATGTAGTCAGAGGCGGGAACGGCTACATAGGTAGAGGAGCTAACCGATGTCTAATGGGAAAGAATAACACACACACACTCGTTCTCTTCTGTTGAGTTGGCCAGAAAGGAGAAACTCGAAACCTGCAGGCACAGCATGTCCATTTCCCAATGCCAACGCACAGGTAAATGGTAGGAGCTCAGGTTTTTGGGGAAAGTGCTTCGAGGCCAAAGGTTCGACTTGTTAAATGCTCTGTAATTTCCCCTTAGAATGCTGACCGGTGTACCCTCAAAGACGCCTCCTCTTGAGCCCAACTAATTACCCAAATAATATTTGCCAACACACGATGGCTCCGTTCTCAAGTGGCTGCCACATAAATCTCGGGCTACGAGCAAGGATCACTCATTAGGGGGGACCAGACATTGATAAACACATGAAATATGCCCGATGAGCTCCGTTTCGGCACATTAACAGGGCACTCAGATGCAGGCCCCGATGGAGAGAAATCAAATTGATTGATGGTCGGCCTGCGCGTCGAAGCAAATAAGTTCCAGCCAATGGGTGGGCCTACTCACTGAATATCGAGGTACCGTGAAGCACTTTAAATCGGATCTGTGACCCAAAACTAGCAAGCAACATGCCTCATCACGGCCTTGCCCGACCACTAAACCCGCCAGACAATAGTCGTAATAAAATTTTCAATATCATTTTTAGCAAATCATTTCAGTGACCTCCGGAGCGAGAGAATAAATATTAATAACTTGGCCAACCAACAAAAAGGTGAAGGCTAAGCCCAGTTCTCAGTGGTCCATAGTCGGTAGTCAGTAGTCAGTAGTCAGTAGTCTGTCCAGTGCTAGCACCACAAACAGAATCCAACTGAGAGATGAAGCTCCTCAAATAATAATAATAATAAAGCAGCGGACGCAGCACAGCGAGGCACGTAAAGGAAGGGCAGTGAATAGACAAATAGTTTTGTTGCTGATGACAATACAAAAACATTTCAGACAGGACAAAGCGCCGGAGCGGTAAATAAAAATAAAAAAGAAGCCAGCTTGCCGGCGCATAATAAAGGACGAGCAGAAAGGGTGTTCGAGCCAAGGGTTCTGCTTGGGACTCGGGCCTACCGGCACTAGGGGTCTCTACAAAATATTTTTCGACATAAAGGCAAAAATTTTCATTCTTCTCTTGTAACTTTGTAATATTTTAGAATTTTAAAATATTTTTTATAGATCTAGGATCTATATCATATTTATACTGTGTCGCTTAAATAAACAGCTTTATATATTTTATATCCTTTCTGATCTTGGGTATTACATGACTTTATTTCAATATTTTGCAAAATAATTAAAACATCTTTTTAGAACTCCAAAGCACTTGTTTTGTAAAACAAAAACTGTAGAAATATCTTTCAACCGTTAAGTCCCTTTTATCCTATCAGATTCAATAATATGAATTAAGTGATTTCGATTTACAGAATTTAAGAAGTCTTTGTTTGGCATAAATTAAATATAATCAATTTATTTTTGACTACTTTTATTTCCGACATACGTGAGTCCTTTGCCATATAGCTAATTTCGGACCTGTGAAAAACATTTTCGGCTTTGCAGTGTAAGCAAAAGGGAAATATTTTTATAAACTCTCTCTGGCACATGAATAGACGAGAGAATAAGAATGCAAATCCATCTACCTATGAGCCAGCCACTCTGGCTTAGCTTCATGCCCCGCTACGCTTCGCTTTGCTCTGCTCGAGTCCTGCTGCTGGTCCTGGGCTAAATATTAAAATTCATACGCCATGTCGTACAGCCAAATCAGTAGAGCTGCTGCTAGCACTGGTAGTGGTGGCAGTAGGGCTGCTGCTCCTTCTGCTGCTGCTGCTACTGCGACAACAATCACAACGATTTTCATTAGGCAAACAGCAGGGGCACAGCATATTTGCCGTATACCGGGATTGGGGAGCGCACAGTTCTCGTCCAACAATTGCACAATTTATGTGGCATATATTTGCAGCACAGACGGTGCTGCTGGCCGGGCCCTAACAGGTCAGGTCAACTGGCCCAAACGACTACGCCGGAGACGGTGATGGTGACGGTGACTTCGGCTATGACTGTAGAGCTGCAGCTCTGTCAATCCGGCAGCAAACCTTTACACGCCTCCACAACGTGTCCGTCCGACAATGCCATGAAACGAGCCGTTGAGCTAACACAAAAAAAAGGAAGAAAATGCTCGTAAAAGCTAAAGCGATATACGGGAGAGGTACCATGCCCGGGAAACGTGTACACTCGACAACTAAACTGCAGAAATATTACAAATTCAAAATGCTAAATGTGCATTTAACTTGTGTATTTATGTAAATCCCTCGGAAATCATTTCCTCCCCCACGGTCCCATCGGTCCGCTCCTTTTGCCAAAAGCAACGGCACTGGGAGCGGACATGAACTTCGACTTGATGGGTTTGGGCCTGGGTAGCCGACTGCAAATCATTTGAATATACTCGTATTTTTCCTCCATTTCTGATGTCACTCCCGCCACATGTTCATTCCAATTCCGCTCGTCTTGTCTGCCAATTGTCACCATTTCGGATTGATGGCCAAGTGAACGAGGGAACACTGCTCCTCTTTTAGCCTTCACCGCTTGGTGTCGGTCTCATTCCTGGATTTCGTTTATGTTCCAGTTACTGGGCTGTGGTTAGATCCGTTCTATGGAAGGGACCACATTGCTCCGGTTTTGGTATACGTTTCG
The DNA here is from genome assembly GCA_035046345.1 of Drosophila birchii. Lineage (NCBI taxonomy): Eukaryota > Metazoa > Arthropoda > Insecta > Diptera > Drosophilidae > Drosophila > Drosophila birchii. The sequence goes on from JAWNOA010000064.1 coordinate 7,615,659, forward strand.
CTTTATTCTCAGTTCATAACTGAGTACCAGTATTTTACGGGCTGTTGCTATAGCTGAATATGCTTTGCTTTTTTTTAAGCTGCCAATAAATCTGCACAACTTTGGGAAGGCCAACAGTCTTGCTGCGTTTATGCGGCTGCTATTTACGAAAGGAAATTTATTAAACAAAATTGTGGTATATCTGAATAGTAAGTTTAAAGAGTATACATATAAAGATCTTGTCAGGGTATTCTATTGAATTTTAATGCAACTCGAGCAGTAAGTTGAAAATGTTGAAATGTTAAACTTCAGGTGAAGTATTCAGTATCTTTTAATTCATATTTAAATGATTATTACAGCCTTTTAAATTTAACCTACGATAACTAAACATTTTCTCGATATTATGTCCTTATAAACGGAGTAAGTTAGGCATTATCTGATACCTGTAGTATTTTCTAGCTGTGGCAATGGCGCAAAAGTACAGTCATGAATTTACCTTGGCGTGGCTTCATTTGCGTCACGTTATTGCATATTTATGGCAACTGGCTTGCACCAAACTGAACTAAACTACATATGAAATTATTCAAGGTAATGTGTGGGTCGACACGGGTGCATTACGAATTCTGGTTAGCCAACAAAGTGCTAAATCCGATTTAAGCCCAAGCAAAAGCCATTTCTATGCGGCACTCGGGGATGGGTTGGTGTTGTCTGCAAGGGAATATATAATGCGAGTTGCTCGACCTTTTGCAATTAAGTTTTCAGAAATCAACCACCGGACGGCCAGCATTAAAGTCTTTCGTACATTTCTGATGAGCCACTCCGGCACCTTGGCCACTGAGCTTTGCCACATCCATATTGTCTGCCAGCTCTATTTCCGAGGCAGACAGATATTCTACACCGGAGTCAGGAGTCCGGAGATCGGAGCATGGAGTCCAGGACCTGGTGCGTCATTCAATTTGCTTTCGACGCTCCAGCTTGAATGAGTTAATCCCTTGCAAATCGCCGGCATATTATCAGTCTGGCGGGAGCCATCGAAACAATGAAACGAGACGCCGTTGTCAGCTATTGTTTATCAATTTTATGCAAATCACAGTCGCTTCTTTTTATACCCTGCCAAGGGTTGTTATTTATATTGGAGAGATGTTTGCTGAAACTAAAAAATAAAATATTCTACAAATATTTTAAATAGAATGTAGGTATAAATTAAAAGCTTATAAAATAACTCCTTTTAATAGTTGATATGAATTTCAGTTAACTTTAAAGCATGCATAAACTATATTTTGTTTTGACTTATCATACGAAAAGCACAAGTAATGTATACATATATTTTGCAAGTTTTATTAAAAATATTAAACTAAATATTGGTTTATTAGTTATACTTTTTCAATAAATATATTTTCTTTAAGCTTAAAAGGTTCGATAGAATATTAATAACAAACAGAAATAATGTACAAACAGAAATACATTAAAAAAGTACAATAAACCTTCCCTTGTTCGATTTCATTTTTATGTTCATTAGTTTCATAACAGGCATACCTGAAAATTTGTAAATCATTTCAGGAGTTTTAAAACGAAATCGTTAAAAAAAAATACCTATAAGAGTATCACAATTTCGGTTTCATTAAAACCCATCCTTTTTTTTTGTTTTCGTCCTGTTATCAGGTGGACGGCATATTTTCGAAATTGAATTAAGTTGGCTTTTCGGCATTGAATACATTTTAATAATTTAATTTTATATGCCGACGGCACGCAGCGGACAGCGAATAGCGACAGCGAGGACTCGACGTTTAATCAAATAATTAAGATCTCTCAACTATTGGGAGTGGGCGTCGAAAGCGAATTAGCCACTTGAAGAGTTTATCTTTAGCTGAAAATACTTTTTGAGTGATAGCTGGTTGGTTGATTTTAAGGGAGTTCTCGATGAAATTGCAAATGTGCTCATCGGCCGCGGGGCGATTGCTCTGCTGCTGCCGTTGATTTCCGTTTAGCCTAAAATTCGTTTTAATCCCACACGCATTCGCAGGGCTAGCCAAACTTTCACTTTTCACCCTGCGGGCGGGGCAACTGAAATTGAAACTGTATAGCCAGAGGCCGTTGTAAGCTCCTCCGCTCTCTGCGAACTTCTGGTCCTGGCAATCATCGGCTTCAAAACAATTCCACGGCCCCGGGACACACACGACTTTCGGCGGACGAGATTTTAATTCAATTACATCTGTAGCTGCAAGTCGTGTGCAAATATTTTCATAGGACAAATTAAGACATCACCCGCCCACCGAGAGCGACCGATCCACCACCGCCGACAGGGTCGCCCAGCCACCACCAGTTTCAGTTGGGCTCAAACAGCTCTGGAAGATGAAACCCACATGCGTGAGTCGCTGTTTGCCTTCGAGACTGAGCTTGTGCCCTCTCACTGCTTAATGGTAAACAAGCCTGCTGGCCAAGATTTAAAAATGGCTCCAACGCTGCACTGAAACATTAAAAAAAATAATTCGGTCGGAAGTCGTATTACAATTTAGATATATTATCCACTAATAGGAAGATAATCCATAGCTAATATATTTGCAATCTAATTAAACAATTTATTTGTGAATTTGTATTAAGACAAGGAATAATAACTACCATTAGCAGTCTATATTGTTAGGGATATCACTTTATTTTTAGTAAACAAAAGTCATATTTTTATAATACATTGAATATGCTATAAAATCAAAGAATCAAACTATTAGATTTGCATTCATTAAGTTAAAAAACTTTGACGGTTTCTAATAAGCTATATAACTATATGAACAGATATAAAATAAAGATTCCATTTTGATCTTGTAAGACTGCAGTGTTTTTACAAGTGTTGGCCCAGTTTTACTTTTGATGAGCAACTTGGCAACATACACACATGCCCGGCAAGAGAATGAGCTGGTGATTGCGTGCATTCGTGTCTGAGGATTGGCACTGCCCACCGGGGGTATAATTGTGGACTTGCGTGAGTTTCTCCACCACTTTCCGGCCAAAGAGGGGGCCCTGGTTCTGCAATTGTCTTCTCGTCGGTCCCCAGTGCTGCTTGCATAATAATGATTGCAGTGAGGAGTCGGTTCTCGCAGTACCAACACCAGTGGCAGTTGGTTCTTGGCCAACCACTGACCCGGCAACTATTTATCTGTGTTTTTGTCAGGATTGTGGCTTCTTTTTGGTGCCGGCTGTCTGTAATTATGTGCGCATAAGCAAGGATTCAAGGATGAGAGGCCTACGCCACTCTATGGTGCAATTTCGTTGGCAAATTGCACAGACAAACGAGCAGGATTAGTTGGGTATATGGTGGCCAAAGCTTAGAGTATGCTTGCTGCGAACTCTTTTCTTTTAAAGATATAGATGTAAATTCTCCATTAAACCTTTTCCTTTCCTCATTAATAAATTCATTGCTTACATTTGAGTGAGACAATCATTGGGGCTTTATTTTATTCACAATTCCCATCAGTTCTAACCATGACTTTAATAAACCTCCTCCAAGCATCGACTGTTCCCCCAAGTGAAGGGAAAAAAATATATGAATCAAGCTCCTCTTAGCTAATCCCGGAGAATCAGAGGGCCATAAATTCAATTTAGCCTTAATATAGTTATCGAATCGCTAAAGCCACTCGAATATCGATGGCTTTCCACACGCGATGAATGCCTCGGGGCATTCAAATTACAGGAATTTCAATAATTAAAAAATGCAGCGATGAAGCGAAAGCAGGAGCAGCAGCAGCAGCAGAAGCAAAAAAGCAGCAAAATATATTCGCTGCGTCAATAAAGCCGCAAGTTGGTCTAGGAGAAGCGATAAAAACCGAGGGTAAAACTTTGCACAGGAAGTCGCTAAGGGGCGAAAATCTGATGCGGAAATCGAAATTTGTTAAATGGAGCAATCGATGGATGGTGCTGACTGACTGAGCCACGCCCCCGCTTTGGCCCAGCCGCCTTTCCCCCTGGAGAGAATCCGGAGTCCGGGACTTGCGTTTGGTTTTACATTTTATCGCTTGTACGTTTGCACCATTTCAATTACAAACAATAACAATAAAAAGTGGGCGAAAGTGGGCGTGGTACTTGAGGAAAGCGCGTATGTAAGTCGGAGAAATTAAGACAGAGTTATATAGTTGAATATATCTACAATAGTGTTTAAAAATTGACATTCGAATAGAAATACAATTCTCAGCACTTCAAAAAAAATTTAATTGAATACATTTTTAAATCAATTGCATTTTTATTGTTTACCCTCAAAAGTATTTAATAACATTAAACGTGGTATTCTTTTGACCGCTGCTGTTTCTATAGATGAAGCGAAAGCGGAAACAGAAGTGCAGGGGAATTAGTTCACACGGAAGTGGCTCACCCCCAAGGACTCTTCCCCCGCTCCGACCCTCCTCAATGGCGGACAGCATCGTAGCGTTCGTGCGGAAGTTAGGTGTCGAAGCGGGAATTGTAGGTAAATATTATTGTAAAAGAAATTTAAATACGGATTTTTTTCACTATCTCTTGCTGTTCCTAGCGCCATCCCCTCACTCTGCATTATTCTACTCAACTTGCCCCTTGGCCTGACCCATTATCTTGCCTCCTCGGCAACCCACCGCCTTCCGTTCGAGGTTAATGGAATTTCTGAGCTCTTTTTTCCTGTCCACATCGCTGGCTGCGGAGCGGCATTTGCTTCTTAAAGCCGACCTCTTGAAAGTTTTGCTAAGAGCGAACGCAATTGGAATAAACTAAAACTCGTCAACTCTCAAGGCTCTCGGGGAATCAATTTGAATCGCACATAACAACTGCGACTGGAATTACTAAGAAGTGCAGTTAACCGCAGCGAGGAAATGGGAATCTCGTTGCGGTAGTGCTTCCATATTCAAATGTATTTGTATATACTTTTCTGGTCAAGGCTAAAGGACCGCTTTCACTGGAAACCACCAGAAGTACCGAATTTATTTGCAAAGTCTTGCAATGTAGTTTAATTTAATTTCTAAGATTTGGAAGGTTTCAACATTTTAAGTATATTTTAAGGCAAATCTAAATAAAATCATTCTTACAATTTAGAAAATCTCTTATGGCCTCTCCTTGCGCACATCCTCCATTCGAAGCTTGGGGGCTTTTCATGAGGGGATCAGGCTGCAGACAATCCTGCGGTTTCTCTGCTTACGATTTTAATATTATTTTTCTCTCTTATTCAGCTCGATTCTCTGGTAGAAACTTCCCCTTACCATATTTGTTAATACATTTTTTTAAATATTTAATACTTTAAGAACCTTTATTGCAATCATACACTTTTTTTACCACGATAACTAAATAATAATCATTAAAAACTGCTCTGACGGATAAGCCGCTAATTTGCTCACGGTAGCCTACAAAGTTCAAGCAGCTATTATAAAAATTGTCGGTTCTTCGTGTGGCCTTCGCATTATCTCCTGCCCCAACTTAAACTTTTCTTATAATCATCCTTGTCGGCCGACAAACTTGAGATGGGGCGTGGCTCGCCCAAGGCGATGGCATAGTTTGTGAGCACTTTGCATTTGCCACAGACATGGCCTTGCCGCTGTTCGAAGTTGTTCAAAGTAATTGAACATGGTTCACCTTGCAGCAAGCAGCCTTCCACTTTGAGAATGGAATTAGTAGGAGCCTGCCTGCCCCAGAAGTACTTATAATCTATCAAAGCAAATGCTGCAGATGCAACGGAAAGGATAGAATCACAGAGAAAAAAGCTACATCTAAGTGAATTCTGATAGCTTTTAGATGATTTTATCAAAAATTATTTCAGAATAAATGGTAGATTTTACTAGGATAAACTAAAGTCTTTCTGCTACTTTATTTACAGAGCTTCCAACCTTTTTTTCCCTGTGTGGAAATCAAGAAAAATAAGTAAAATCTCTTTTACTCAGTGCAGGTCATTCGTGGTCTTGCCGTTGACGCTGCTCCATGGTAGACTTTAGCAACTTAACAGATCATTGGGTCATTCGTGGTGGCTGTGGCTCGGAGTCGTGGCGTCTACATCCCCTCTTTCAAAGGCCAAGTCCGCCACGTGGCAGTGTGGTCACCATTTGATTCCTGCTAAATGCTCAATGCCCGATGCCCGATGCTCAGTGCACCGCGTTTAGCGCTTTCATTCAATTAGCCATGTCCACTGATTTACGAACGGGACTCCCATGGCCGGTGGTGGCCAGGAGATATGGCCATTCAGCCGGGTCTTGGTGACAGTAATTAATGGGGCAAGTTTCAAGCCGGATCTGGAAAGCGTTCAAGAGCTTCGTCATCGTCAGGACCGTCACATCTCACTGGCTGGACGGACGGGATGGCCGAGAGTCAAATAAATAAACAGAAGAGGGCCAGCAAAGCTAACGAAATAAAATCGCACAACTAAAAACTTATTTCATTAGCAATTTCCATCAAAGCCAGCCACAAGGAAAAGGAAGCTGAGCTGCGACATTAGAGCCACTCGATGCGTCGCTCAATTTAATTCAACGCTAATAAAAAGCCATATAAAGCGGAATTTGTAGCGAATCGTGTGGCCATCGGACGGGCACCGGCACTGGCCATCATTGACAGTGGCCTGGACGACACCTCCGCCGGCAGCCGAGTGTTAATCCCGGTCCGGTCACAGAGCCGTAAGTGAGCTGTCCCTGAAAAGGACACAAAACGGAGAAAGGAAAACTTGAACATAAATAAGAAAAATAAAACAGCAACGGAAAAGTTTATGGCCAACATTTTTAGTTGCGGTCGAATGAATACAAAAGTGTATTCCATGAACAACACACATTAATACGAACACACCCAGGAATTCGAGAGGAGACTGCCAGAGGGGCAGCAGCAGAAATAGAAGTAGAAGTAAAAGTAGACGAGGACATGGCAACATTTATTATATATCACAAGTGGCCAACAGGATCCCAGCCCATTGTGGGCCCTGCTCGGCTGTCGCACTTTTATTATTATTGATGACAATTTTGAGCAAACAATAAAGAGAATAGCCGGCCGACAGCATCGGCATCAGCATCAGGCCTCAGCGTCACAACATCTGCCAGCTTTCTGTCCTTCTGACCGTCTAAGTGACTTGTGTCGGGGTCACTTGCCAGCCAACAACATTAAACTAAACATAATCAAAGTAGGCGAGAAGCGAATCGAGGATATAGCCACGAATTTACACTTCAGATAAAACCACAAAAATAATACTAATTTTGATATAATATTTGCAGGGATTACCTCAGAAAGATTCTTCATTCAGTTCGTGTTCCTCACATTTTTATTTGTTAGAATTGTTATAATTTGTACATTTAAAGATGAGTTTATATTATTTTATAATATTTCCATTAATATAAATAATCAAATCCGTAGTTTTTTAACTAACTTCAAAGCTCATGTATGCATCTCAGTGATTATTAATTCTTAGAACATTCGTATTTTCTACTTTTTTTAAAACAAAGAAATATAATTGCTTTTACATATTCATTTCGTTGACCATTTGTTGCAGTGTAGCTACTGAATCGGACTTTGTAGAATGCTAAAGTGTGACAAAGAAGTTTGAGACAATTTATGGGCGCGAAAACTTTTGGCGTTTCCTTAACAAACGACAATGCAGCTGCCAATTGCCAAAAGCCGCGCCACAACTAGTAAGTGAGTATAAAAATGTCAATAACAAAATAAATTAACGTAAGTCCTGGTCCTCACAGAAAAAAAGAGAGAAATAACAAACGAAAAACCGCGCACTCAGAAATAAGTTACTCAAGGCAAAGAAAATATGAAGGAAAATTTCATTAAGCTGGCACCAGCCGCCAAGCCAAGTTTATAAAAGTTAATCTGGCAAAGTTTTTGGACAGCCAAATTTTTTAGTTTCCCAACGAGAGAGATGTGTGGGCCACATGGCCAAAAGCATTGCCTACAGGTAACAGTGGTAGTCAGTTGATTTGTTCTATCTAACCCTGATTGAATATGTTTGAATATCCGCAAGATGATATGCTCTGATGGTCGCAAACTTTATCTGCCTTGGAAAAAAAAATTATGAACATTTTTCCAAGGATGTGCTCCATCAATTTGGCACTCCTTACAGCGCTGCACCCTCCATGGCCATACCCAGCTCATGTGGTACTGACACATTCAATTGATTAACCCAAGCCACACCGCCGCCAAGGCTGCAGCGGAAGCTCATTGCCAGGCAAAGTTAATTTTGAATCGTTTATCAAACAGCGTGGAGCTGGAAAAGGAAACTTGAAGTGCATGTGCATGCGCTGGCAGGCTGCCATATTCGAGTACCTGACTTCAGAATTTGACTAGCAAAAACTATTAGGATGTGTGGGGATCCTTGGAAAAGATGGAGGAGTATTTTCCACCGAAGGTGGGTTTAGCTATTTGTCAAATTTTTGACTTCACTCCGGCTTCTCTGGGCTGGGGCGCAAATTGATGAAATGAGTTGTGAAAATTCGCAGGGCACACATTCATGCATAAGTTGATGGAATCAATGCGGCAGGTAGAAAAATAAGGTACATATATATAAATAGGTATAGTGTTTGCCAAAAGAAAACCAATGCCAGAACTTTTGGAATGATAAAGTAAGCTATTTTCCTTGATTTCCACAATACCAAGTAAATTTTGAAGTCACTTAACACGCTCCACATCGCTGTACTCGCGAGAGCAAATTTCACCTATGTGAATTATCCTTGACACGTATGGGCCGCAGCCAATAGCGGCCGAGGTGTAATCGTTTGCCGCTCGAACGGAGTGCCAAATGAAGCGGCTCATAGGTACACTAAGCGAGAATTTTAGGCATTAATAAGGGGAACTCAATATATAATTATTATTCTGTTTTAAAAGCTTAGAAATGCAATTAACTGTATGGTAATATATTTTTAATGGCCTTTAAATAAATATTTAATTTAATATATTTCTGCAAATGTACATCCGATATCCCTGAAATATATCGCAGTGCCTGGTAACTCTAAAGCCCGGCAAACAAAGTCACGAGTCCTGCATAGTTCCAAGGCGAATACCGGGACAATCAGCCATGGTTATGGTGTGCTGCTGCTGTGGCTTTCTGGTCAGGTGTCTCGAGAAGCACAGCTCAGTGGGGCAACTCCACTTGGCAGGGCATTGTAATGAGCTGCTGCTGCTGCTGCACTCATATCCACGCTCCACAAAGGACCAAAGCAGCACAACAAAAGCGTTGAGAAGAGCGGTAAACAAGGACTCCCGCCGCTAACTACGCGCATTTTCCGATCCATTTATCACAGCAACGGCCTCCGACGAAACGAGAGATTTTAAGCGATATCCAGCGAGACGACGATCGTTGGCGGCGCGCATTGTGCTCCTGCTCCTGCTCCTGCTCCTGCTGTTGCCTCTGTGGGTATGTGTGGAAGCAAGTTAACGGGAAATCGCAATAAATGCGGCAAATGTGTTGCTTTGTGTGCTGTTAAACGCATTTTTATAGAAATTGCTTTCATGCCAGCCAACCAACAGCCAACAGCCAGCAGGGAACCAGGAAAAGCCATGGAAAAGCAGCGCCCATTTGTATGCAATGCATTTTTTCTGCGCTCATACTTTTTTGCACTGATTGCACTTTATGCGCATCGCTTGTGCGAGTGTGTAAGAGGGGCCATATGCAAGGCACATTTCCATGACAAAAGCACACCAATTAGCGAGCGTTTAATGCAAATGTTTTCGATTGCCATATAATCGCTGGCATAGAAGGCCTTTTAATAAGTTAAACGCTCGGTACAATGGAGCAGGATGCTCGTACAGTACTGTACTTTACTCAGCTGATTGCCATAGTTACGGCCTGGGTTATGAAATTAACCAGAGTGTGACCAGGACCTAGCTTCTAGCTCCTAGCTGCTCCTGCTGCTGTCATAAAACTTGTATTATGCATGCAGGGTAATCATCAGAGAGGCACAGACATTGCTCGCACTAAGCTTCGTTATATGTACATATAACCCAGGCTGAAAGCAAACACAGACGCACCTCGGGGAGCGGCAGACAGGTCCCAAATGTTTGGTCAAAATGGGTCAGTGCCACCATTAGCTCAGGAAACTGGAACGCAGGTGAGATTAGCTCACACACACTCAGACACCAACTGGAGAGCACACCTGCCCAGAGCTGATTTACATACATTTGTACCTGTGTATTTACCACATAGGAACACAAAAGGGGTGTGAGAATGGATACCTTTAAGCTCAAATTAGAAAACTTGACTGACACTACTTAAAGTAATTATTTACGAGGCAAAACTTATGAATATAAATTATTTATTGATGCAAAATGTGGTGCTAGTTTATAGAACGACACTTCATCATAATATATCATTAAATAAATATTTTAAATATAAAGTATAACGCCTCTAATTTTACTATAATTATGTTCATACCAATAACAGTTGAAATAAACTATAAATTAATACAAATTTCTCCAGTAAATATTAGCCAGAAAATTTACATATTAAATAGTTATAAAATTACTACAATTTGGCAAAAATGTTTAAAGACTTTTGGATTAGATATTTAAAAGACTTTTAATAGAATTAAATTACCACCGGAAGTCGATAAAAGCTGCTTAACATATGAATATTAATAAATAAATAATTATACATTAGCTTGTCAAACTATAGCCCCATTTTTCCAAGATTTTCAAAATTTCTTAGATATACATATAAGAGTGTACAGAAGCCATTATTATATAGCTTTCTGAAGCTCATATCTTGCATTATTAAGTTTAATACACATTCCTATACAATCCACCATTCAGCCAACTTCTCCGCAAAACTGGGAAGCTCATTAAATTTTTAAATTTCAACCAGATAGAAGCATAAGAAGGCGAAATCATCAACTCTCAATGAATTGCAAACGGCGAGACCACAAAGCAATTTACACAAGCGAATGCAGTGGAGGCCATAAATTAAAGGCAAGTGGTCGGCGTGGGTGGAAAAGAGGACGGTGTGGTGCCGTTTTTCACATTCAAATTTCCCGCATCCAAACAAATCCGGGCTGAATGGTGGTTGCTGGTCCATGAAAGCAGGGCCAAAAATATAAAAAAGCAGTTAAGAGAAAGAAACCCGGGCAAAAATAAGAATAACCGAAAAAAAGCAAATAAGACCGACTGGCTACAAGGGTTAACATGAATGACCGGCTGCCTGCGAGGCAACCGCAACAATTTCTACAGCCAAGCGCAACTTAATTTCAATATAAATAAATAAAATACGCAAAGGAACCTCTCGCTTGTTTTTTTTTTGAAAATTTTTTTCTATATTTTTTTGTTTTTTTTTTTGTGAAACCCCTCGTCAGCAAGTGAATCCAAATCCTGAGTTTCCATATATCAGAAGCAGGCGAACTGCACCGGACAGGCAGCGATTTCGCAGTAACTGGAAAATATCATTAGATGACGATATAACTACAACTGGCCTGGTTACTTGGCTCACACAAATAATCCCATTTATGTACTTATTGCCGCCACACATCCGGTCAACAAGTTGTTGTGTCTGCTCCAGGATTCCGAAGGCAGTCGTGTTTTGCCCTGTTTGGAGCTGGCTTTTGTCATCGCCACACAGATACAGGCGTGGGCGAGAGCATACGAACAGGACATGGCATCCCAGCTATGTGTCATTGAAATTCAATAAGGACAATTCCCGCACGCAGCAGGGAGCGGTCCGGGGGACCAGGACAACAGCATTGTGGGGCCAAGACAACATCGTCTTTTGCTGGCCAATAACTTCTGCTTCATTTTCCCAATGCAAACAGGCAAAGAAAATATGTACTTAAAAACGACAAATTTATATTGCATAAATAATACACCTTCGCTAGAAAATAAATCTATAACATTTACATTAAAAAATTAAAAAATGAAATTATATTATTAATATTATGTTTTAGGGTTACCAAGATCAGCTTACCTTCACTTATTTTGTTCAGTGGACAAATGTCGTGGACAGCTTTCCGAGTTGTGCCTTCATCCAAGGACCAAAGCCAGATGACTTTCGTTTCTGAGAAATTGATTTCCGCTTATGGCACTTTGCCTTTGCTTACATGTTGCTCGAGACCCACAAAGACTCACAATGAATATTTATGTGTGTCGCCCTCTTTCTCTGTCCCTGTCATCGACATGTAAAACTCAGATTATGTTAATGACTTCATTAAATCATCCAGGGCTTCGGACTTATGAACACTCTCCCCTTCTCCACATATAGACATCTTCGAATTAATTATGTTTACTTAATTAAATTCCATTCTTGGCCTGAGCTATCTTATCGCTCGGTGGAGCCATTTCGAAAATAGTTTGCAGTGCCACGCAAAGGTGCATAAATGTTTCCTTTTCGCCGTCAGTTTTCTCAAGTTGTTAATTGCTCATAATTAGACTCGGCGTACGCAGTGGCCTGAAAGCAGAAATGCTTTCAGCCGAGCCGCAACTTCCTGCCAAGCTAATTAAAGGACTCGCGTAGCAGTTAATGCGCTTTTAAAGGCATTTCGCGCGCCGCAGCTACAATGAAACTAATTGAAAGGAAAGTTGCTGAAAAACTAATTGCAGTGCCAACTGCTCGACAAAAAAACACAAAAAAAAATGGGGGAAATATCTCAATCTTAATTGCAGCGCCAAATGTGGCAGAATTTTCTTTTTATTCTTTATAAAAATTATCTTGAGCTTATGAGTTGGCAGTACATTTTTTTGTTGAATGAATAAACTTTTCTAGATTCTATTCAGTTTACATCACTACAATTTATAGAGTAACTTGCAAGTTTATGAATTCCATCATCATAGCATATCATCAAGGATTTACCCTCTCTTATGCCCCACCATGTTTATGAGTGCCAATCACATTAGCGTTTAATTGTCCTACAAAGGCCGACCACAACAAGCCCAAACCCGGAGGCATGCAAATTAACTGCAAGATGTGGTTCCGAAACGGGAGGGTTGGGGCTCGAATTATGATCGAATAATTTTGTACATGCCTTGGCAAACCACAAGGTGGGCTATTCTTAATGGACAGTTTGAGAAATGACAGGCATCCATCATTATGCATAAACTTCCGGCGAATAAGTCCTGTCCGCCAGTGCATTATTGGGCAAATGTGGCCCACTGCCCAATGCCCATGTACACATGCGGTCAGTGATTGAGTTGTTCGCTTTTGCAACTGATTTATTGGCTACCGCAGAAAATGCGCTCAATATTATATTGAAACGTGGCAAATTGAATGCAATAGCCGATTCCCAATGAGCCCAAAGCCCACTCCCTCGCACAGAACAATCGCAGAGCGAGGGACTGACTGACTGCATTTGGAAAAGTATGCCTAATTTTATATGGCAATCACTCAGCCGCATGTATTTTTCCGCCATCCATCCAGCTTTCCATTTGGGGCCACACACGCACGCACACCGGTGCTGAATAAATCGTGGCGTTGAGTGTGCGAAAACTGAAATTGCACTTCATTAAATAACCATCAAAACAACTCAATAAAATACTAAATTCTCGCAGCCAGCAGGAAACGAACTGCGGCAGGCATGTGTGCATATATAGTGGGCGATTGGTGGGAGGGCGTGTGTTGCTGTGAGATATGCATGCACAAACTCCTATAAAAATAAAACAAATGGTCTAAACTTTTTCAATTTAACTACGATTACATTGCGCGGTTCAGGCCACACATACATTTGGTTAAATCCACTGACAAACTCAGCACGGCGGCTGAACAAGTGGATTCCGAATGCTCCGAGTATTTGCCATTTCCCATTTGAGTGATATGCAAGGCATTAAGGATGAAGCGTTTCCAACTCAAATGCACACTAATTTAATCAAATGCAGTCCATCAATGCCTTTTGCATTCGATGTCCTGGCTCCTCCGGCCAGGATGACCAGGCTAAAAGCCTTTGCCAGTATCAGTTTCAGTTACAGATGCCAGTCCGACCATTCCGGCTTAGCTTCACCAGGATCAGATCGCTCCAAAAATGTCCGTTTTCGTTTGGACTTACGTCATGGCTGAAATGTGAGAGGAGAGTTGAGGGGAATCCAAAACTATTTACGGAATTTATATTGCCAACAATGGGAAATTGCTTGCCAAACAAAAGACATATCCAGGCAATCGATTAAAGTCACAACTTAACTTTGATGCATAATTCTATTTGTTCGTTTGGACAAAATTCTGTCTGGCCGCCGGGTTCGGATTCAGAATTCATTAATAATTCGCCAAAAGTTAAAGACACAAAGTCAGTGTCTCGCGTCATAACTGAAGGACAAGAAAATGACGCACAAAAGTTGACCTCTCATCTGCCGGTGGGACTGTGAAAGGACATTCCGTGAGGACACAAGTCCGAGTTGCGGCTTTTGTTTCCCAAACTTTCTGGCATTCTTTCTGGCAATATGCAGCAATTATTAAGATTAATACTCCTAATATGATGAGCGTTGGCCACAAGAGCGTGACCAAGATGTGTGAGGCCACGCCGAGAGCTGATGTGTTTTTAATGAGTTGTAGGAGCAGCGGAAGCAGCAGCAATTAAGGAACATTAATTAATATTAAATATTTCAATGGCAATTAAATGAAATAATTTCCTAGATGCCATCAAACCAGCCGCAGCCTCACTTCCCCGGCTCTCTTTCTGGTCGCCCGCAAACACAAAGGCGAAGATGCGAAACTTTGGCCGTCCGAGCAAATGAAAATTTCATTAACCGCAGAAGCCAAATGGATTTTGCCCCAGTATCCTTCGTACGTCCGACTGTCCGCTTATCCTGCCTTCCACCCGCCGCCATCCATTTGCCATTTAAATTTCGAAAAGTTTTCAACTTACCCCAAACAGGACACATGTTACAAAATTAGCAAATAAATTTCAAGTAAGACCGAACTTGCGCGCATTGCAAATGCAAATGAAATGCACACGATTGTTGATCGGGGGAACAGGGGGTTGAGTTGTGTATATAGTCAAATTTCCCGACCATAAAATACCTGGCTGTCACTATGAAAAAAGCATTGACTTACTTCTTAAGGACTGATCTTGTTATGCTATTAAATGATAACAAATTTAGAGATAGTTTATTTTTATTATTAAAATTTGTTTAGCAGAAATCGAAATACATTTTTCCTAGCGGAAATATTAATGCCAATCACGAATATATATAATTTATACGGTTAGCGTGTTAATATATATTCCCATAATATTTTAGTATTTCAACAAAACAATTTAAACTATAAATTACCTATTTCGGTAGACAAATCTGTCTTGCTATATACATACATAGTAGTATATACCCCCATTTACTACATCTACAGGGTAAGAAAATAGGGAACTGAACCGCACAAAGTTGAAGCCCGCGCTGCATTTCTTATGAGTGAGAGGGCTGGAAAATATTTTCCAAGGCATTTCAATTTGGCCCCGCAATACGCGTAATTGAAATTTGCATTTGTGTGGGACTCTGGCGAAAACAAAAATGAAAAGAAAATCAAATGAAATGAAGGAAAAGGACGCAGGCCAGGCCAGGAGGTGGCGGCCAAGACAAGCAAAATGGAAATAAAAGAAAAGGAAACTTCGCCGGTCGTCCTGAAGAAAGACCAATTAAGAGCCGCGGCGTGGAATTTTGATTGCGGTTTGCAAATTTCCAGCAGACCAGGCCAGGCCAGGCCAGGCCAGGCCAGGCCAGGCCACGCCAGGAATCTGGCCAAAGCAAAGGCCCATACATACGAGGAAGGTAATGAAAAATTCTATTTTTTTTCCAGCCTTTACGCTGCGTCCTTTTTGCCTTCCTTGGTCATTTTTGCAGCACATTAGAATTGTTGATATTTATTTAAAAAAAACGAGAGGCTCAACGACCTGCCAGCGTTGACATTCAAGTCAATTGAAAAGTTTCTGCAAAACGCGAGGCTGTGTCCTCGGTCACCTGAGTCAACAACTCTGCATGTCCGGCGGTTGGAAGGAGGCCCTAAAATGCTGCCAGTTACTTTTGGCAAAGAATTTCCAAGAATTCTTGCTGGCGGAGGCAGAAAACAAGCAAAACTCAATGCACTGTGAGCAGATTATAGTAAAATGTAAACGAAAGGCATAAGATTAGTCTAGAATTTTATATATTATTGAAAAAGACACAGTGTCATTTGTGATATGTCTACTTTCAGACACAATTTCAAGGATTTAAAAGAACCCTAATGATTTCTAAAGCATCTGATATACCTTCAGAAACAAGTAACATCAGAATAGTTAATAGTATTACTAGTATCTGTATTTTATTTATGAATACATCATTTATTCAGAGTAAATTTTTGTAAAAATATTACAAATATCTAATAATATTTTTAATAATTCTTTCCAATGTGCCTCTGCAATGTCTGCAAGAAAACTTTTTCACCCGCGACCCTGGGAGCGCAAATTGCTTTAAAGCAAACATTGAAGAAAAACACAAGAAACACAGCACATTTCCAAGAATAAAGGGAGTGCCTTGAGGGGTAGTAGCACGGAGACAGTTGGCATTAGGCCCTCAACTATAGCCAAGGCCAAGTTTGGGCCAAATCTGTGGACCAGCAATGGAACCGTAAAATCTATTGCATGACTTGATTAAATTCGCATGCAACGCTGACTGGCCTCCCCTTGGATCCACGCAGCCCCCAGCAGCAGCATCCGGAAAAAACCTTCTCCGGGAAAGGCCAAACAAAGGCCGGCAACGTTGCCAACTATGGCATAGCTGGAATTTCTTGGCTATTTGCTAGCAGCCTCGACTGGCTCAAGGCTCATGGCTCATGGCTTCTGTTTTTGTCCGTGCACCGGACTTTGCCTTTTCCTTTGGCCGTTGCCCACATTTTAACGTTTTAACGTGACTTAATGAAGTTTCAGTGTCACAGCAAGTTCTTCTCCTGCTTCGCCTGTTAATTTTATGATGGATTTTATGCAGGACGCAAAAAGAAACTTTGAACTTTAATAAGTATGTGTATGCAAGCGTTTAACTTTGCCAGCGCTTCGTAGATTTTTTCCCATGTTTATACCCGCTACCCATAGGGTAGAAGGGTATTATAACTTTGTGCCGGCAGGAAATGTATGTAACAGGTAGAAGGAGGCATTTCCGACCCTATAAAGTATAATATATATATTCTTGATCAGCGTCAACAGCCGAGACGATCTAGCCATGTCCGTCTGTCCGTCTGTCTGTCTGTCTGTCTGTCTGTCTGTCTGTCTGTCCGTCTGTCCGTATGAAACACTGGATCTCAGAGACTATAAGAGATAGAGCTCTAATTTTTTTTCGACAGTATTTGTTATGCTTGCACGCAGATCAAGTTTGTTTCAAATTTTTACCACGCCCACTTCCGCCCCCGCAAATCATTAAAAAGCGTATAATTTTCATAATTTTAAAGCTAGAGTCACGAATTTTGGAATGTACATTAAGAGCTATAGTCTGTGTGATTTCTGCTTGTGATTTGGTTGCGATCAGATAAAAATTGTCGAAGTTATTAAAGAAATAATTTTGTATGGCCACAAACGGCCGCTGCAGCATGCCTCATTTGGTTGACCAACTAGACCAACTAAATATTCTTACCAGTTCTTGATTGGAATCGGAAAAGAATCTTATAAGAATTCGAGAACCAATTTTAATATATGGTAATAATTATTAGCCGTTCAAAAATGTTATAACTATTTATTATGGGTAGCGGGTATCTCACAGTCGAGCTCACTCGACTGTAGCTTTCTTACTTGTTTCTGTTCCATTTTGTTTATTTTTTGACCACCCCCGGGCACCTCTAGCATCCTAGCCCCATCATTCGGGCCATATTAAGCTGGCCCGGCTAGCTGGCTGGCTTCTTTTCTATGGGAACTTTGCTAAAATATGCTTCACGAGACTTGAAAGCATTTGAAGTAATGAAAAAGGAGCGAAAAAAATGCATCCAACAAGTAACCACGACATGACGCACCCCCACCTCCCCACACACACTTCTATGGCGGAAAGTGGTTACCAGGGGGAAGGGTGGGTTGAAAGCGGAGGGGTGTAACTATAGAGAAACGCTGCGCAAAATTTAACGAAGCTTAACCTCATTCAATGTGAAAATACACTTTACGTGTACTTTGCGCTGTCATTTCGGGCGCAACTCGAGCAGCAATTGTGCAAATACTTTGTGCCGAAAGTGCGGTGATGGGGAGACGCGACTGATGATGGGCGGGCTATGGGGGGCAATGCCAAAAACCTGGTGAACTTTTCAAACTTAAATGCAGAGCAGAATGATGAATGATCCAAAGATGCTCGCCCAGCAACCAAAAGAACTCACTTTATCTCAACACTCTCAGCGGGTGAGGAACTATTTGATTTCCCAGCTTCAACACTGATGTACAGCGAGAAAACCCACATTTTAAAAGGTCTTCCTTAAACAATTCTTTGTTTAATAAAAAATTAGAATAGTTTTATTTTGGCAAGAGATTTTTCCTTCCAGGACTACATTAAGAAAAGCTTTGACTCATGAATTGGGCACAATTTTAACTGGTGGAAACGTATGATATTTATATATTACTCAAGAAATATAAATTTATATATGTCTATTAAACTTTCATAATATTTATTTAATATTCCTTAATTTTTCTCTAATATTGAATTGCTGCTATCACAAAGTGCATTGTCTGCTTTGATGTGTTAAGGGCGTGGCCCTTAAATTATGCAAGAACATCGATACCAAAATGTCGTCGACTGCATCCAATTGAAAACTGAAAGTACAGCAATCGGAGATCTGTACTGGGTCTCATATGACCGCGTTACCCCCTGGGAATTGCACTTGGCAGAAGACTATTGCTTCACCGCAAACACATGAAACGCACGTCACCGAGCGTCACCATTTGTGCAATCAAACATCGAAATGGCCGCGACATTGACCGCAGGCTTCCACAGTGTGAAATCGGATGCGGCTGCCAACTATCAGGTGAGGAAAACACTGATTGAAAAGCTAAAGAAAATTGAGTGAAAATGGGGTGAAAAGATTCAACAAAGTTTGGAAAAAGAAAATGGTAAAAATATCATAATTATTTACAAGTTATTAAGGCGTTTTTTATTGTACTAAAATGTTTTTGAATTTAAGCTTCATATAATTAGATATTCTTTGATTTAATAGCACATTAAAACTCTTGATTTTTACCATTCTCTCCTGGACTTTTGCCAATTCCTTAGCAAACTCTCTCCCATTCGAACCACTGTCCCAAAGTTCGTTGTTCACGATGGCTTTACAATTGCGGTGGCTGTGGATTTCGTATGGTGAACTGCGGACACTGGATCGCCTCACTTGCTTTTGAAAGGGACAATCTAGACCGCTGGGCCGCCAAGTGAAAGTGATGGCCTCCACTTACACAATCCGGAGCCAAGCCAATGAACTTGAAGTGCCGACACGCCTATCCAATTTCCGCTAGTGGTCCCATTCAGCGGATGGTTGCGTTATAAAAACACCAACGAGATGGCAAAAATTTGCATTTCAAAGCAGACCATCAACACCCACGCCAGCTGCCTAAGCTCCAGGACTAGGACTGTGCAAGGACTGGAAATAGGAGCCAACCCGAAGCAGCAGACATGAAGCCACCGTATACTGACCAAGGCAGCGGTCCGCCAGCCAACAGTTCATTAATGATCTATGCATTAATGTTGCTCTCGTTGGTCCTCACAATGGGGACAGTAGATGCCATTGATGCCCCACTGCCATTGTCGCTGGCAGAGATCCCGCTGCTGTCCCTGGAGCAGGGCAAACACCATTACCATGAGGCGAGCGCGGAATCGTTGCCGGGATTAACGGGATATACGCGAAATTATTATGGCCCTGCTGACACTGCACCGACCGATGACTTGGCAACATATGGAAATTATGCTCACAAGCTCCTGGCCGCACACCACCTCCCGCACGCGGATTCACATCCACATCCAGTGTCATCATCATCATCGCCATATCCCGCCACTGCCAATGGCTTTGTGCCCTTCTACTATAGCAGTCAACTGCACTCGCACTCGCACTTGCCCTCCCACTCGCAGTTCGCTGGCGAGGATGAGGAGCCGCGACGCGACCCATCGGCCAATATCGATTTTGTCATTAATGCGGCAAATTATGAGCCAAATTCCGCGGGCTACGAGGAGACCTACGAAGGCTATGCATATCGGCCGCGGGTGTCGTCGCCGACGCCTCCCAATCATTACCATTTCGAGCAAATTTCCAATTATCGGAACCAGGACCATCGGCAGGAGGAGGAGCTAGTTAATTCCGGTGTCTATGCGCGCCACAAAGAGCTGCAAACATTGGCTAACCCAGTGAAGAGGGAGCAGCGGGAGGAGCCGTTATCCACACACCAGCAAATGCCAGGACGACAAGAGTCCCAGGAGCAGCGACAACACCAGCAACTGGAAGGAAGGCATCCTCATCATCAGCAACAGCAAAAGCAGCAATTGCAGCAGCGTGCGCCGCTCCACCAACAACCTGTACTGCAGAAACTCACGGGATATATCCAGGATCAACACCAGCAACAGCGTCTAGGTGTGGCCCAAGATCAGCAGTTGTTGTATTCCCACACAGACTCGCGTGTGGCCGATCTTCCCGCCGTAACAACTAGTATACGTCACACTCCGGCCAGCAGCAAGGCCGTGGCTGGATTGCCGCTTGCCAAGCACATCGAGGTGACCAAGAATGTACCAGTCACCCACTATCAGAAGCAGCATGTTCCCTACAAGCAGTCGGTCCAGGTGCAGGTACCCCGCACCGTAATCGCCGCCATTCCCAAGCCAATGCCCATCAAGATACCCTTGACGAAAACCGTAGCCATACCGCAGCTGCAAGAGGTGAAGATACCCATCGAGCGGGTCAAACCAGTGCCCGTGGAGCGTCCAATTCCGTTTGTGGTGGAGCGAAGAGTGCCTTACCGAGTGGAGAAGCCGGTGGCCACGCCAGTCTATTATCCGTATCCGGTCAAAGTGCCCGTGGTGCGCACGGTGGTGCACAAGCAGCGAACCCACTACGTAGCACCGGGTTGGAGTGCCACCGGCAATCATCTGCTTGGCTGAGACAAGGCGAGACGAGGCGAGGAGTTGCCTTAAAATTCTAAAACGTATGCATATGCTGTCAAGTCTTAAATAATAAATGTTGTATCCTGTTTTTAATATAGTACACTTTCAAAGGGTAAAGATTTTATTTGTTAAACTTTGTGTTAAAAAATTTATTTGATTTTTGTTTTTTCTAATTACAAATCAACTACATTTGAATAAGGACAATGAATTAAATAAATAAATTATATATTAACTAAACAAATCTTGAGCTATGTTCTTGTTTAACTAAATTGTGTCATTATCTAATTCAATATTCAAGAAATGTTTAAAAACATTTTATGGAGTCAATCATTAAAGATTATTATTAGTTAAATCAATATTTTATTTATATTTATTTAAAGACTATCTTCTTTATATATTCTTGGTATTCATGCTGCCTGCCAGGGTATTTAAACCATTTTCTAGATTATTTTTTCACTGCTGACCCCTGGGCAGCCAGGCCAAAGTAATTGCAATTAGTGCTGTTGCTCAAAGGAGGGGAACAGACAGCCACTGCAGTGCAGCTCCCAAGCTCCCAAAATCCCAGCGTCCAGCTTCCAGCTCCCAACTCCCAGTTCCCTGCTTCAAGCCAAAACAAAACAAGATGTCCCGAGTCGAAGTTGAGGTCGGAGTCAGAAGGCAGGTCCCAAATGAAGAAAAGTAGCCGAGTAAAACTTTTTAATTGAGCTAAAATCCAACAAATGCGGCTAATAAATATGTATTGAAGTGCGAGAGGATGGAGTGCAGCAAAATGCCACCAATGCAAAAGTAGGGAAAGTGCAAGAAAATGCAGTGGCTAATTGCCAAATGTAACTCCAGCGGCAGCACCAACAACAGGAACAACTTTTAACGGCAGCAGCAGAAGAAGCAACAATGACGCACAAATAAACGCGACGTTCAACTTCGGCGGGGCGTTAACGAACAACAGCAACAAAATTAGCCAAAAAGTAAAGTTCCGCGACCAGTTGCAGCGACGAGAGTGGCAAGGGTCGAGTAAATTCGAGTCGGGCTTGTAGTTTCTTGTGGAAAGTGCTGCAAGTTATTGCCGGCTAATGAAATTAACACTAATTGACGTGGGAGCCATTCGAGGAGGGGGGTGAAAGGATCAACTTTATACCACACTCACTTTATGTTATGTCAAAAGCTATACAAGAATTTAAGAAACTCTGGCATAGGGGGAGAAATTAGACAGCTAAAAGGATGCTAAGGAAATTAAAATTTTTTGTCTATTTTATTGTTAATTTTTTTTTATCTTTTTTAAGCCAATTATCCTGAACTCAACAATCAATATCCTCCACATATTTTTTTCCTATGAATCGAATTAATTTCTAACCACATTATTATCATTTATGTGCCACGTACCTAGGCACCAGCAGACCGCAAAACGCCGGAAACTGACTAAAAATCAAATATAATAATCAACGCTTGTCTGCAATTGCACACACTCACTCGCACATGAGTGTGTAAATGCTATCTGCCGCTTGCTGTAGATAAATGCGCATAAATTCATAATTGCACTGCCCACATTAACCGCTTCGTTAGGAATTTTGCTACTCTGACCACTGGCCACCGCTGCGGCCATGGTTCAAATCCGGCCCAAATCCAGCAGACCCACAACGCGCACTCTCTCTGGCCAATGAAGGAAGCCACAAAACGCAATGAACATGGCAATGGTCAGAGAGTTGACCGCGAATCTGCTGATGAGACTCCCGACTGTGCCCCTGTGTCCTGCTGCAAATGTGAGCCCTGCCAATGACACTGACCCCCTAAGCGGGTAACATTTGTGCCGAATCATGAAATGGAAAACAATTGGTTTTATTTATCCATTTCAAGTGAATTTTTTAATGAAAAGGTGGCTAATTTTAGCAAAAATACAAAAATTACGAGTCAAATTTATAAAGGATATCAATCAAAGTGCTGTAACAATGAATCCAATGACCATTTAATATAACCAGATAATGGAATCTGACAAAACCAAAGCTTTTAAATCGACACCTGGCTTCGATTCTACTCATCCGTTCCAAAAATCCAACTCAAAGAATGCGCCAAAATGACTTTATAATTTCCAAAATGACTCTGCAATTTCCCGCAGGTAGCCAAGGAAAGCACGGCGACAAAGATAAACATTAAAAATTAATCAGCACTTTTGGCTCAAACTTTGATAATTGCCGAGCGGCCAAAATGAAGCCAAAAGCGCAAACAGCAACAAAAACGGACGGGTATTTAATGGTCAGAAAGGCGAGGGCGCCGTGCGGAGTCCTTTTTGAAAAATGACAGCCAAACAGCCATCAGTTAGCGCAAAAGCTACAAAGTTTTAACCCTTTTTCGGGAGCCCCTTCTTGGCACAAAGTTATGCTAGGGGAGCTGCTGCCATTTAGGTTTTTCCTTCACAATTGATGCGCAGCATAAAAATTTGCGACTCAGGTGGCAAGCTGTTATTTTTGATGCGCGACTCGCGCCTTTCCTGATTCTTTTAATTGCGGAATGGCAAAGTTATGCCGTTGATGGCAGAACGGCCAAACGCACTTTTGGTCACAATTTTGTGTAAGTAGATACAAAAGAGTTGAGAGAGTTAAGTGCGGACACCCGGGCGTATGAGTGATATTTCATGTTTACCACTTGATGGTCGATGGGAAGGGGACAGGACACCTTATTCTTGGCCCCCGCTCGTAAAGCAGAAATGCTTGGTATATCTTTTATGATTACCATAAACTATTTACACAGAACTTTAATAATCTGGTGCGTGCAGCGGCAAAATGTTTGCAAGTATTTTATACGCTCACACACAGCTACGCCAACGGATTTATGTCGAGTCACAACATCCTGCAGGATCGGCTGGTGTGTTGTGAGCATGAGAGTAACCCGGTATCCCAGTATCCCAGTATCCCAGTATCCGAGCAACCGAGTATGTGGCTTGTTTATTTTGCTTTGCCGGCTTGTCTGCCAGTCAACCAGTGTCTGGCTGTTGACGCTTTTTACTCACCCACAGCTTTACCCCTCAACCCATCACCCTTGCCCCCAAGGCAAAAGTTTGTGAACACAAACAGCTACTCAGGCGTATAATTGCCATTAAAGTGCGCTTAAAATGAGCTGAGAGACCCTCGAAACGAGCTGGTTTTATCGGGCTCAATACGTGGCAATGGAGTGCCGGGATGGCCCGGCCTTTATGCATAAGTACGAGTATCAATATTTCACAACTTGGCCCTTTTTCGGGGGCTCTGGCAATTAAGTGCTGCAACTTTCGGTCGTTCAGAATTTTTCATGCCACATTATTCTTGGAGCTCATCTGGCCAGGCCAGGCAAATTAACGAACGAACGAACAAAATGCCACGGCAAGGGTTTAGCATGTGTCCGACTTCGGCTCTGAGATGCCCGTAATTGAAGCTCACTGACGTCTCTTCGAATATCAGATTGCAATCTATTTTGCTCCAGTTGAATGGCTTTTCAGATACCTGGCCAAGGCGGGGGCGGGTAGCGGATTTTACTTTGATTGACAACTTATGCTGAAAAATGCAGAGATATGATTACCTTCAGCTTGCCTAGAGAATTGTCATCTCGGCGTCAGGAGGAGAGACAAAGCTATAGATGCAGATGCAACTTAACTGCTACAGGCACACGCAGGGAAAATGCTGGATTTTTAAAGGGGGAAATTTAAATCTCTTTCCGATGAAAGAATATTTGAGAAGATTGTGTTTCTTTGGCAAGATTTTTTTATATTCTTGGTCTTAAGGTTGACCTCTTGATTTTGCTTATGAATTTCTTACTTTTCCTACAAAAGAAAACAGTGCTGTGTGGCAGTTTCTTATCGCTTTTGAATACCTCTTAGATCTAGTACAGTTTAAACTCAAAATTATTCATTGATCATTTTTAATATCCCTTTCCTTCCAGTGTAGAGCAACAGATTCAGCCCCATCTGCAGATGACAGCAGTCAGTTGAGAAATGAAACTAAATGGCTGAAAGCAAATATCTCCAGCTCCGGATCATATTTCAAATTCAAACTGTGACCAGTAGTAGTCAGTCGTCAGTAGAGCTGAGTTGGCGATGCTGCACCACTACCGTTTCATTGCAGAGACAAACACATAATGAGCAAAAATGTTTTAAAATCAACAGCAAAAACTATCTTGGCTCTCAGCACAATAAACAAATGGGCACAGAGTGTTTAAGGGGAAGGGAGCTTGGCGAAGCCGTTGACATGCTGACAGCACATTATTTACCACCAGCCAGCCAGCCAGGCAGGGCAGAAATTATGAACTCCGGCAATATTGCAGCGCAATGAGCTGAACCCCGGCACAATATATAAATTCTGCTCATATATCCGTTTTTAATAAATTAGTTTGCAATTTGCCACGCCTGACTGGGTCGAAAGCCAGCAGGTAGCAGCTATACTAGCAGGCAGCACAAGTTGCAGCAGCAAGCACAACTGCAACAAGAGCAACTAGAGTGGAGTGGCAACAACGATGCACCTGACCCGAGAGAACATTCTAAGACACAGAAACCAGCACAGCACTCACCTTTGCCGCACGCAGACACCCGCTTTTGAGTGCCATAAAAGCCAACTGCAAGGCAAAAACTACATAAAGTCGGTGTGGTATGTATCTTATAGTAGATACGCTGCTGCTGCTGCACTTCCGTTGCGCAACGCCCTCCGCAGTCATTCTGGCGAAACAAATGCCTGTCTGCACATACGAGTTTGTTTCAGAAGGACTTCCAACTGTCCGTCGTTCGTATCTCAGTCAAATGCAACTACAAAACATGGCAAACTTAACGCAAAACAGAGTTCAACTTGATTGCAGATATACAAGTTATGTATGGTACATATATACGTTGAGGCATTACAGTACTTTGTTTTTAGTCTAGCACCTGCCTTCAGTATGGTAATCAATACCTGCCACCAAAGCCCATTAACTTTAACATATTTCTCTAAAGAATTGAATATTTCTCGCATTTCATTCTTAAATTTTATTATTTAAATACAAGTTTTTTTCAGGTTTCAAGTGGAAATCCAGCCTCACTTCAGGCTTTTATTTGCCGTTTAGTTAATCTCTTTCGAGGCTATATATCTCATGAAATTTTAAACCCGCATTAACGGGCTGTATGGCAAATAAAATTTACATCTCCGCGGCCAGCTTTAAGAGCTATTGCCATAAGCCAGAGCCGCGCTAATGCCGTCATTCAATGTCAGCCAATTTCCGGTGCACAAACGGGGTTTGGGCTCGTGCTGGGGCTTCCAACCTGGACCTGGACCTGAACCGGCATCGCAAAATTCGAAAATTCCGCGAAGAGCAATGGCAAATTGGTAATTGGTATACCGTTAACGCGCCCAGATCTCCGCCAGAGCAGATTGCGGACAGGCTGTCCCAGCCGAACGAGTCCAACGTGGACCCAAAAAGATGGCAAAAGGCAAGGACGACGCGCAGACGATGTGTAAATCATTTGAGCAAAACGCAGACATAATCTCGGCGCACGGGTATTGCGACTGTGCACGTGCCAGAGGCTTTTATTATTGTCTGCCTGCCTCCACCTCCGCCAACTGCCATCATTCTCTGGCAGAGGACCCTAAAAAATTCATAACATGTAGCGCCGCATATCCCGAAAATCCACACCCGAAGACGGCGACAATGTGAGCGCCCATCAGCAGCCATCAGCGGCCCAAGGATGCGACTGAGCCAGCAGCCATCGCGCTGAGTGGCGGTCTTACGTGGCAATGACATGGGGGGATAAAAGTATCATTGCTTTTAGAGAGAGTCCTCATCGCGGGCCTCCTTAGTGCTCCTAATATCACACCATTCCGTCCCAGAAAGGGCCACCCCAGAGCTCAGGCCAGACCCGGGCAGACAGCCACGGCCCGGCCAGTCATTGTGGCCACAATAAAAATTCGTATTCCCATTATATAGCCATCATTGTTGTTACTGCCTGTGTCCGCACACCCTAGGAAATATTCCCGCACAAAATGGCACAAGAATGCGAGTGTGGGTGTGCACTGAAAGAAGTGTATGTCCTGGGAATTAAATAGTTAAAAAATAATAATCATGAAATAAAGTATTAATGTTATTCGATATTTTGTATATTTATGTTGTGCTTTTGCTTAAATATTTAAAAGTAAACAAAAAATAATATATTTAAAAGGAAAGGATTTAGATTATATCGTATATAATTTTTGGAAATTCATGTTTTATTTATATTAATCAATAAATTACTCAATTGATTAAGTTCCAGTGCATCAGAAAGCAAGAGAGCAATCAATAAAAAGTTCCGTCAATGAAATGAATGCCATTCAAGAGGAAGTTTGAGCTTGAAAAAGACAAAGCCAAAGGAGTTGGGCATCATAAACACTTCAAAATATAATTTTTGGGCAAAAGTTGTGCGAAAATATTTATATAAATAGCTAAAACGAACCGAACTTTACGGGAGTTGTAGTATAGTATATTGCGTCTGCAATTTGGAGAGAGCGAGCTCGAAACTTTCATTATGCAAAAGTTTTTTAATAAAAGTGCAAACATAGTGGCAGCTCTCCCACTCTTTCTCTTAGCCACATGGCACACATGCACTTGGCCGTTATTAAAACCAACTGTTTTGTTTACTGCTCCCAAAAAGTGGTGGGATGAGGGAGGTCATATTATCTCCCACCGAATTGCATAGGCTAAAGTTTGCTCCCCCACCCAAGTACTGTCTATAATATTTTTAGCCAGCAGAGATACCGATCAAAATTCAATTAATTAAACATTTGTTTATATGATACATGCAGCAAATTGGAAATACAGATTTTATGTGTAGCCAATATAATTATCCCGACCAATGGTTTTCTATCAACTGCACACAAAGGCCAGTGACGACAAACAAATATTCTCATATTCACATTTCGGTCTAATGTCTATTGGCTGTGCAGACCCACTGCCATTTGCATTCTCTTTCTGGCTTTAATTTCAATTAATTAATTTTGTGTGTCCACCACAAGGCAAACTCTGCGGAAACTAATAATGCATATGCATACGTAGATGGTTCTGGGCATTGAAGTGGCGAGAAACTGCAAAGTTAATTAAATACCAAATACCTTTTTATGAGCTTGCAAAGTGAAAACAATATTGCGGTTAGAATGACACTTATAAAAAAGCATAATAACATTTAAAATGTTTAATTTAACATAAAAAGTGTGTAAAAGGACAGCGGCAGAGGCAGCGAAAAAGCAGCCTCATAATCATCAACAAGAATGAAACGGAAGCCAGTCCAACTTACACAGTGAGTTGGCAGCAATATTACGTATACGCACGCATGCACATGACGGCAAGGCAACGCAAATATTTTGTATGCAAAATAAAGTACTTCAAAAGTCACTTAAAGTGTGTCGCTGGGTGGGCCGGCTTCCTCTTCCTGACTAACCGCCCCGACTGGAGGGGCATAAAGAGCGTAAAAAATGTTAAATGATAAATAAAATTTACAACCGCAACAACAAAGCCAGCAACAACGACATGTGACGGCCAAAGACCGAAAGAGACCCGGCGACGAACGTTCTCTGCCACCATATGTGGCAAGCGTAGAAGGTGCTCCTTCTTTTCCTTTTTTCATTCTTTTTTTTCTTGCCTTCCCACCGAACGAGCGACATAATAAAATGCAATTTAGACATCAAAAATACAGAGTAAATGGAGCAAGAGTAGCGGCAGCTCGCAAGTGGCAAAACGGGTTGAAGGACGCGCCATCCTGTGGCAGCAGGCGGCCCGCGAAAAAGTCACAGACGGCCGCATGACAGACAAGTGAGGACCGAGAAACCGCATCCGCGCCGAACGGCAAACAGTTGAGCGACACACACAT
The DNA here is from genome assembly GCA_035046345.1 of Drosophila birchii. NCBI lineage: Eukaryota > Metazoa > Arthropoda > Insecta > Diptera > Drosophilidae > Drosophila > Drosophila birchii. The sequence continues at coordinate 7,644,421 of JAWNOA010000064.1, forward strand.
ACACAGGACACAAAGGATATATGGTACATACCAGCAGAAAGACACGCAGAAAAAGAAGTTATTGATTTTGTTAACTAAACTAGATGGATAATTAAAATAATAAAAATAAAATCAATGAATAAGGACAACTGGAAATATAGAGCAAAATACTCTACTATTATAATAGATAAGTCATAATTAAAAAATACCTAAGGTAAATATTTTTAAGCTTTCTTTGAAAAGTTAAGTCAAAATAAAACATTTTAATAATATAAGAATGGAATTTTTTAAATTATTTTCTGTTTAAAATATTAATATTTAATAAAAAAGCTAAATTCTTTTGATGAGAGATTAAAAGTCTTCCAACATTATTTGTATATTTTAAAAACACTTTACAAAAATGGTATACAATATATATTCTTATATCAAGCTTAAAACTACCCATCAAAAAGACTAATTGTAAGTTTGCACTTAATTCTTTTAGTGTGTAAAAAATACTCTCAGAGGAAAGAGGCTGTGCGTGCTGGCAAGAAGGATTGCTGGCGAGAAAATTTACTGAAAACGATATGTTACTCTTTCCGCATGTAGTGTCACCTCCTCTGCCCAGTGCATATTTAAAAGCCCAACACAAATCTGATGCAGCATACTTCCAAGACCCCCTTTTTCCCCTTTTTTTTATTTGAGGTTGCCGCCAACAGAGGAAACTAAGAAAAATGGTTTGGAGGGAGAGTATGGAGAGTATGGAGTCCCTGGGCCAATTCAATCGGGCTGCAAATCAAAGGAGAGAACTGCAAAAGTGACGGCGAAGAAAGGCCGGTGCCCGAGCACGGGGCGGCATGCCAGCGCGTAGCGGTACAACAAAGGTGTGCACTTAATTTAATTAGGCCCGGGGACTCTCGGGGATCTCTGGGAAACTGCTTCGGGTAATGGCAGTGCAGCCCACCGGCGGGGCCGAACTGGCGATGTAATGGTCTGGAAATGGCATTTGGCAGCCTGAGAACAACGTTGGAGCGCGAGCGAGCCTTTTGTGAAGATGAATTTCATTTCATTAAACACAAATTTCATTGTGTGCGCTTAAAGTGAAATTAAATAAATGAGAGCAGACTGTAGAAGGGGAAAATGGGAAATGGTAAATGGTAAATGGGACAAGGGAAAGGGGTTATGTCCATGACAAATGCACCATGAAATCATTGCTAAAAACCTCGGTCTTGCAACGTGTGCGTGCGTACTATGTATGTGTGTGTGCGCCTCTTCTTCCGCTCTTTTGGGATTCTGTTTCTGTTGCTGGTTCGGTTTCCGTTCGTGTTTGTATTTTAATGCAAATCGTTGTAATGTTAAATGAGTCACAAAAATGTTGTACATCACGGGGATTAAATGAATTTTAAAACTCGACATTAAAAATGGAATACGAAATGTGCAAAACTGCATAACGATGTTCGCTTTGGCTTGACATATGGGGCGTATGCGTAATGTGCTTATAATTATAACGAAATATACTCGTGCACTGGATGCAAATGAGAATGCTTAGAGAGAGAGAGAGGAATGCCGAAATATACGGCTATATATATATGAGAATATATTCTTACTTGGTTCCTACCACCAACTCTTGACCTTATGCAGCACCGTCTTGAAGACGGGCACCTTCACGGGAAACGGCTTGGGCACCTTGATGGGCACATATTTGACCACATGATACGGCACATGCTTCTCCACCGGCACAGGAATGTGTTTCTCCACGGGCACCGGTACCAGCCGCTCCACGGGCACCTTTAGCTCTTTTTCGACGGGCACCTGGACGTTCTTGGTGATCGGTATGTGAATGGGCACTGGCTTCCGGACGGGTATGATGACCGCATGCGAGACGGGAATCTTCACCTCCTTCTCCACCGGCACATGCTGCTTCTTAACGTGCTTCACCGGCACGTAGTTGATGATGTCCACGTGATGCGAGTGGTGGGTGTGTGCCTGGCCATGACCACTTGCCTCGGACAAGTAGTTGGAGCTCTGCTCCTGGCCAGCATCGGGATGCTCTTCGTAGTCGTCACCGCCAGATCCGCTCGAGGCGGATGAGGCCGATGCCGAACCGGAACCGGATGGGGAGGGGTCGTGTTGGCTATAGAACGAGGACGGGTGCTGCTCCTGCTCCTGCTGGAGCTGCTGTTGATGCTGCTGTTGGTGCTGGTGGAAGAGTTGCTCTTGCTGCTGCTGGAGCTGCGACTGCTGCTGATGGTGGTAAAGCTGCTGCTCCTGCTGATGATTGTACGCAGCGCCATAGTCATACGATGGCAGGAAATTTCCCATCGAGATTTTATCGTAGGCATACGGATGCGGCGCCTGTTGTTCCGCCTGCTCCTCCGGACCCGATGATGCCGACCATGATCCGTAGCCCTGTTCAATACCAGCAGCAGAGGCTGGCTGGAATCCTCCTTCACCGGGATAATTGTAAATCGACGAGTGCTGCGGATTTTCCTCCAGGCCACCACCAGCTTGTCCATTTCCCGATCCCAAATCATGGGCTCCAGCAGCTGCAACGGCCGCCACGGCAGCTTCTTCATTGTTCTCCTCGTAAATAGGTATCTCCTGCTTCGTTGATCCCAGGGCCAAAGCTTCTGTGTGGGTGGGCGCCACGGAGCCGTAGCCATTACTAATGTGGCCGAGGCCCGAGAGATTTGTGAGGCCATTAAGCACCGAGGATATTCCTTGCGCGGAATGGCTTCTGCTGAAGGCACGCCTCTCGCCCGCAGAGCCGTACCTATGATTCGGATGATGCTGAAGTGCCTGATCCATAGGCAGCCATCGATTCCCACCGAACAATGACCCCACATTGTGATACGAGGGAGGAGGGTTCTTAGCCGTCTCCGCCGAGGTTGCCGCACTGACAATGGTCAGGATTGTGGTGGCGGCTGCTATGAGCGGCATCGGCTGCAATAGGAAAATGCAAAGCGATTTAAAATGCAAAACACTAAAGTCGTTTAAAGAAAGCTGAAAATAGAAGACACTAAGGTACCCAGTGTCCTTGTATTAAAATTTTCGTAAGATTTTTAAACTATATACTTAACACTTTTTATTTAGAATAATTCTTTGTCTTCAATAAAATTCAAATCTTTGGATTTTTGGAATTTATCTTATTTGTAAATGCAATATACTCCGGTATCCAATGGGTATAGAAATATTCTGAATGTCAAGCCTTTTTGCATAATGCATTTTTAATATCCAGCACATTCTCTCCCCCCAGCACACTCACCAAATTAACACTCGCCATTGGACTTGGTGGCTAACTTCGAACTCTGGCTGGGATGGGTTTCAGACCTTGACTGCTGCGGCCCGACTGCTGCGATGGGAATGTGGCCGAATTGTGACCGAGACAGCGTTTTTATATGCCAGCCGACTAGGACAGCTCCAAGTATTTTCCTCTTACACAATTTGCAGCTTCAACTTCAACTTCCAGCCGAAGTTAGAGGCACAGCAACAGCTACAGCTCCAGCTCCCGCTCCAGACCCAGCTCTAGCTTCAGCTGTGTTGATAGAAGGCGGTCGGCCAAAAGTGAGTGTTTGCCATTTGTTGACCTGCTGCCAGCCTCTGCCTGTCTCCTACCATTTTTGCCATTTGCGATTTGCCATTTCTCTCGCTCTCTAGCCGCATTTATGAATTAAGTTACGCGATCAATTCAAATCGCACAAAAAACCCAGAAAAAGAAAATGTACAAGTAATAACCAAATGATGGAAACCGGCTCCTCGGCCAACACTTGGAAAAACAATAAAGTTCAAAGTCATTTTGCCATGACAACGACAAGGAATTAGAGTCCGCCTGTTTGGCACGCGCCTCCATTGCGGTCGCAGTGCAGCTTCATTATAATCTGGCCACGATCACGATCCACGGCGGCCTTCACGACGCGGCGCGGGCTGCCCAAACCTGCACTCCTTCAGTCGAGTGCAGTGGATGGAAGTGGATTTGTGTGGATTTGAGTGGATTTTCAGTTCAAACTGCCAGTTGGACTGGCTGCAAAGTGGTTGGACCGCTTTTGAGGAAAAGACTGGACAAAAGCTGATTGCTGTGATTCCATTTCTTTCGGGCGTCGTTACAACATTAAACATTTCCATTTGCCATTGTGCTTGGCTCGCCTTCACCTTTTTACCAAAAAGGTTAGTTTTAATTGTTTCAACAACTCCTTTTTTATTTTTTGAATGTCCATTGTTTCGTTTTCTAGCTTTTTTCAGTCCTACAGAGCACAGTCCAAGGAGTGAACTCTGATTTAAATAATACTTAATTCAATTAACTTATTTATTTAGCTATCAGAAATTGAATGAAAATTTCGGAATATAAAAATAGTTTATTATTTATTTACTCTTTATTGAAGTTAACATATTTTTGATATGAAAATTCTTCCTGGTATTGCACCTGCAACACATAAACAGGAAATCTAAAATCGTAAGCTGAGGAATTTAAAATATATATAATATTTCATTTGATATAGTAATAAAGAAAACCCTGGACTTTATTGAGCGTGCCCTGTATTTTCCTTAGTTTTTGGGCTCTCTCCAGCCATGGGGCGTGGCGGGGTAAAAGTGAACGCCTTTTAAGTGCACCTGCAGACATGATGCTGCTGATTATATTTTTCTTGCCAAGCGTAACAGCTCGTTAGTATTTTCAAGTGATTTTCATTTATTTTCCTTGGCCGCGCGCGGCCCGCCGTGTACTTTCTGTGGAGCGGCATGGAAAGGCCAGGCCAAAAGGAAGTGTACTGATTTGAAAGGAAACAAACATTTCGCTGCTGCTGCTGCTGCCCAGAGCTCGGGCTGGAGCTGGAGCTGGAGCTCTTATCGCTGCCACGGCTGCCCTGGCAGTCACTTTTCATGCTGCTGCTGGATTGTATTTTTTTAAGCGAAATTCACGCTTACTTCATTTCAATTACAATTACATGATTCCATTTCTCTCGCTCGCTGGCCACAAATGCAAAAATGATGTAACTTAGTTGGGGGCCAACGCGATTACCTGGAACTCTGTGTCCTGCCATTCCGCGTTGTGCCAAAGCCCAAATTTAAATCCGCTGTCTAAGGGACTATAAGACTGCCCCGAACCAATCATCGATAGCTTTCAGCTCGCACAAATATAAACAACATGAAATCGCTTTTTAAATACTATATTTTCGCTTTCCATTTGTGTTTTTTATTGTCTCTCTTTTTTTTTGGGCCAGGCCAGAGCTCAAACAAATGACACAGACGGAACACAGATGCAGGCAGGCACAGATCCATATTCAGAGATACAGATACGGATGCAGATACATATGCAGAACACGGGCTTTCGAGTTCAGATACACGGATGTACGGATGCGAATGCAAACGGTGCTGAGCGGGCTATAAAATAAATAAAACTGTTTCGCATTTTTGCTGTGCTGGGCTTCGAGTCGGTTTTAAAACTCTTTCAAATGTTGTGTAATATTTTGCAAGCCCGTATTTTCATTCTCTTTTTTATTTGTGGACACAAAAAAAGAGAGACAAAATATGCATTTGAAATGCCATTTTCGGGGTGCAAAAGCGGATACGCCTGTCGGTCGAATATCCTTGTGCAACGTGGCTCATATTTGCATTGTATTTATGCACAATTTTATTGTTGTTTATTGAAACTGTGTCGCCCGGGTATAGACACGGGCGGGGGGTTATTGGAATTCGTGTGCCTAAATACAAGATCCAACAAAACTAAGCACACACTTACATTCTGTCAACTGGCCCATTTTCGGTACCACAAGCCTGGTTATGTCGACCGGCAAATAATATCAGGAATGTTGTTAGGTTAGTGCAATTGGATAGTTTCGATGAAATGCAAGAATTTGCCACTCACAAAGGCCGCCGACTCTTCATAATTTACAGCACAATTTCTCGACCAAAGATAAATGCTTGCCTCGTGTTCTTTTACTTTGAATAGGAAATATGATTTTATTAATAAATTAAATTAGGCCTTCAAATTGGCTTTATTTTTAGCTATTTTAGAATGCCTAAGTCAAGCTGAGCAATTACTTTTTGATTTTCAAGAAATGTATTGTCATCTTTGTCTGAAGTATTAAGTTTATTATTAATTTAAAGTTTAAACTAAAGAAAGTGTTTTGTTTTTGTTTCTTGACCTGCTTCTTTCCAAATGATTCCACAGATTTCTGCCTCTCGCGAACTTTGAGGCTTGCGTGCCGAGATGACTTTGGGTGGATGTGCAGGAGTACGCCCCGGCGTATACTTAATTGCGAGCGTGTTTATTATCTGGCTGTGCCGAACGTCATGGTCGTAAATTAAAATGACACGCTTTGCATATCCTCCAACACGCCCCATGCCATACGCCCCCACGGCCCCCGCCCACGAACACAACAGCAAACATACAGAAACACACACGGCGGCAATAAAAATTTTAATTATTCAATTAAATTACACTCGGAAGGCGTTGCTTCGAGTTTGGCGAAATGCGAAATGACTGACGGCTCATAAAATTGACACCAACACACTGGCACGAATGGTGGGTTGGTGGGCAGGCGGATGGGCGGCCAGGAAGGACTCAAGGACAATGCATTCGCACCGCACGACAAGCTACACCGAAATCATATAAAAATCATGTTTATTTAATTTGCATTACAAAGGCCGTTGTCCCAGCTGCCGCTCGTTAAATTTGCTCCTCCTCCTTCGAAGGACGGACCACGCCCACGTTTTAAAAAACAATAAACCGTGTACAGACGCGGACACGGATACGGATCCGGCGAGGGGGGCGGCGGCACGTAAAATGATTAGCAAATATGCCCCCCAAAATAGGCGCACACACAGAGATACGCCCGGGGGGGCGTGACCCCGCCATAAACTGGGGGGACATTAAAGCTGGCCAAGGTGGGTGTTGGTTTGGGCCTTTAGGGGGAGAAGGGGCAGGGATCTGGGGCAGCAGCAGGAACAGGAGCAGCGGCAGGAGCCATCGGGCACGCAATCCCCTGAGCGGCCAGGGCATTGAGGCAAGGCACGCATATTTAATTAGCTCCCTGCACTGTCGTTTGACGGTGCTGAGAAGGCGCCCATGGAGGAGTTAGTGACCGCACTCGAGCTAGCCGGGCCACAGTGAGGATCCTCTCAAGGGATTTGCACTGTTCCAGATTTGATTAGGTTCCAGAAATGATAATGGATGGGCGGAGTCGAGGAAATTGTAACTGTTTGTTTAAGTAAAACCAAAATAAAAGGTTATTAATAATATAAAAAATATAGTTTCCAATCAAATATATATATTAATGTCAGCTCTTTAAGAAGTCCTATGTTTAATTTCAAGTGCAATATACACAATGGTATACAAGCTCATTGGCAAATAAATGAAAATTTGAAAATGTTGCCGAATGAAAACGGAAATGAGTTTCCATTTATTTGCACAAATTTTCTGGCGGATTGGTATTTTTATTTTATTATTATTATGTTCTTATTGATTCATGCAGTGGCCAAGATAATATTTATGGCTTAAAAACGCTTTTATTCCAGAAATGTGCACATTTTAATGGAAAATTTTAAGCCCAACTGGAGAGTAAAGAAACTAAACTTAAATTCTTAAAAACTTTAAAGAATCGTAAAACTATATGCAGGCTAATTTCCATTGTTCCTGCTTGTGTTGGGGTCACAAGTGGCGAACTAATATTGGCGGAAGGGCTTCACCGTAGCTCTTTATTCGTGCGCCATGTAAGCGAATATAAGCTGAAGGACCAACGGGGCGAATTTTATATGCGTGTCCATGTCGTTCCTCTGCTGATTTTGCTGTTCCTGCTCTTGTTCTCATTGCTGTTGCTGCTTCTGTAGTGGTAGTTTTAGCTGTAGCTTTGTGTGTGATTAATTCGCGCAAAGAGTTGTGCGCTTCCGCTTCCGGTTGCCGTTGTTGCTGCGTTGGCTGCCATCGCGCGCTTTTGTGTTTCACATTTCACAGGAGGCTGATTTGTGCTTAGCTGTGGGCGGGCACAATATTAATTGTTTTGTGCCCAACGAGGCTTAAAAACACATGCTCATGTAAGCCACGTCCGCTGCAGTGGCCCCATGTACTGCTCCCCCCTTTTCCGCTGGCTTTTCACGTTGCTCCTCCTGTTTCTGTTCCTGTTCCTGAAAAATCTGAAAACGCACAAGGATTCCGGATGGAACGGGTACGAGCGGGTGAAAGAGGGAGCACAACATTTGACGCTTTGGCTTGGCCCCAAACATTTAAGATAAGAGCGCCCCACAATGGGTTCGTTTGTATGCCATTAATATGAAAATCAGACACACTTATCTTAATTAGTTAGTCGCTCATAAAAGGGCCAACTAAAAAGTCAACTAGCAGCTCCTGGGACAGAGTTACCGGGCTCAACTACAACTGTGAGTGTACACACGCAACTAGGTTCGTATTTTTTTTCATTCGCTCCTTTTTAATCATACGATATGTCCAGGGGTGTGTGAGTGTGTGCGTCCTAATGTGCCAGCATATACAAATTATGGTACTTAACATGTAATAGTTAATTTTGTAGAACAAGCAACGCGTTTAGTTTTGAGCTCTCTTCCTATTTTTCCACTCGAACCTCTTTCCCTGCCTTCGGGTTCTCTCTAAAAGGCGCAGTTACCCGGAGTTAATTCGCGTTAAGTATACGCCATGGGGAACGGGTTAAGGGCTTATGGCTTTAGAGTACAGTCCACAAAATCAATAAAAATGTGGTTGTTATTTATGAATCAGTTGAAGTTTCTTTAAATGGAAATCAAATGGTGAACATATATTTAATTCCAAACAAATTAATAATTAACAATTTAAGCCCACCCCTAATAGCCAGAAATTATGTTAGTACTTAAACAGCATGTAAATAAATAAAACAAAGCAATTATAATTGTTAAACCCATGCATAACATGAACATTCTCATAAAAGTTAAATAAAATAAATTCCCAGAAAACGTAAATTTAATAAAAGGAATGTTTACCATGTAAATAAAACAGGTAAACACCATTCAAACCACACCTTTACACAACCATTTTTTAATATTTTATAAAAAAAAACTGTAACCTTTTTCTGTTATTAATTTTATTTTTTAACAAGACTTTAAGCCTAACAAAAGCCATCTTTTTTGCTTTTAGTTATGTATTTATATAACTTATTTTCCTTTTTGTAATTTCATTTATATAACGACGACAATTCGTTTGAGTGCCATTTTGTGCGCCAGGTTAACAGCCAAAATGCCCACAAAACGTCATAGGAGCTCGGGGGCTTTTAAAGACACCGAGACCCCTTCCCGTACTCAAAGCTCCAGTGCTCCGTGTCCCGCAACTGAATGAACCCGATGACGATGACTGCTTTCTGGGCGGAGCAGCCCGTTGAAGTTGAGCTGATTATTGCTGCTGCTGGAGCTGGTGCTGGTGCTGGTGCTGGTGCCTTTCTTTATGGGTCTGTATATGCGCTGGTGCTTCTCGGAAACGAGCAGCTAATTTAAAATGTATACGACTGTCGGGGACATTGGCTGGAGGACAGCGAGGGTGGACAAGCGGTGGGAGTTGCTATTTATGGCCATTACCATGAACCATTCAAGTCTGTCGTTAACTGCCTGAATGCATAAATTAGCAATTGATTTTTGCTGCATTAAATATTTAACATGCGTAGCCAGAGTCCAGCCCGCAAACCGGTTCGTTCAAGGGGTTGACTTTAAGTTTTGGCCAAGATGATCGGACAGCAAATGGCTTCCGCTCTCCTACTCGCTAGTCACAACTTTTTAAGACCCCTGACAATTTGAGCCAACAGAAAGTTCAAATGTTTCGCTGCCCGTGCACTTAGCAACACTTTAGCTTCCACCTAACCCGGCCATCCCGCTCCTAGCTCCAGCCAGCTTTAGTTAAGGTTTTGTACGGACGTACCACTTTTTTATGGCTACATTGTGCGTATTTTCTTTTCTCTTTTTTCCCCCGCTCAATTCTCGTAATATCTATAAACGTAATTGGATATGTGGCCACGCTCTCTGACTGCTGTTTGACTGCCGAAACTTTGAGCTCCTCACCCCAGCCTGAAGAGAGTCGGGAATCTCAAACGCACGCCACACGTCGGCTGCGTCCGGGAAATTGGCAACAATTGTGGCACACCACATAGAATGGCGGACATAAAAAGTTTTTATGAAAATTTCTAAGCGCGATCTCTGGCCGTTGCCCTGTCCTGGCCGCCCCTGACATATCTTTTCTCTCAATTGCCGGATAGGCAATCAATTCGCCAATTACGCAACTTGACGCCAAGCGTAACGCCTGTTATGAGATAAGTGGTAGCGGAACACCCTTTACACCCCTTTGGACTTACTTGGACCTCTTTGTGTTTCATTTTTGCTTGGTTCAGACTAAAGTGAAAAAAAAAAATTAAACAAAATCATATTTAAAGTGAATAAAGTAAGTAACATTAGATGTAAAAACATCACTTAAAAATGGCATTCAATTTCAAAACTGTGTAGAAATTTTAATGAATATTCAGGTTATTTTGGGTGTATTTTGGGTGGATTTCCTTGTCTTTTGAGTGTATTTTACAAACAAATAATTTAAAGATTATTTCCCAAATACTACTATATACTATGTACTATTCAAAACAGTAAGGAATCAACATTTTCTCTCTCTGTGACTGAGCCGCCTGCGCGCATCGCATCGGTGGAAACATTGGCCGTCACTTGCTGGTTTTCCGCTTCAACTTTGGCAGCATGTCAAGTTCGTCAGATGGCTTCCGCCAACAGCTGGCATTACTCTTAACCCTGACCGCCACTTGGGCCCAGTTCACTCTCCACATCAAGTAGTCCCCTCAAAAGCTTGCTGAAAACTTTATGGTAAATTTCGTGCGTTAAGCCTTTTGACAGCTGCACCAATTTCGAGTATTTTTCTTAATTTTTCCAATAAATTTTCTCTACTTTTGCGGTTTGCAACTTGCAACTTGCGAGCATCAGAGAGGCCAAGAGTGGACCATAATAGCCGGCAGAGGGAAGGATTGGTCGGAAAACTTTGGTTTAATGTTTGCGCATTTTATGAAGCTGCTGGAGACGACGACTCTTACGAATATCAGCAACTATTTTGCACTTAGTCGCAGTTGAAGCATAAAATTGATTTTTAATTGGAAATTGTTTGCATATTTTGTGCACGGCCAACGAACCAGCCAACTTCCACCTGGGTGAAAGTGAGCCAGAGTGCATGTGAGAATTTCGCCAGGCATTGAACGAGACCAGCAACGAAATTTATAAAATTCAAGAACCTCAAGAAAAGGCAGCCAAGAAATTCAATAGATGAACGTACATAGAGCATATTTAGAATACAACATAAAATATGGGATGGAAATTGGGAATAATTAAGGCCTCGATCTCACTACTTTCGATCTGCCAGATGGCAGGAAATTAAATTCCCCCTCCCATTCCCCATTTCCAATGTGTTCCAATGGGTTTATTAAAATTGTAAATCAAATATCCGCAGAGCAAACAAAACGGCGGCGAGCAACTGAGAAGGAGATGCACGGCATCAACAATGCAAGTGGAGGTGGAGACTGGGTGGCATTGCTCCAACCGATGGCCAGACCTGCCAGCACATTCAACTAGGTCAGGCCCGCCGGCCAAATCGCGGTCGACAATTTCGCTGCGGTTGCAATAGCAGCACCCAAAACCACCCACTCCACCGCGCACTGCACCACCCACTGCCGTAGGGGTGCCAACTGTCGAGCATGCGCCCGACTCCCAGGGATTCCCCTGCGGCGAATTCGCTGGCGGCCCTACGCTGTCGCACGCTGACAGAAAACACAAAACAGAACACAATTGCGCCGTGTTGCCTACAATTTCCCTTTTGTATATCAATCGCATTTCGTTTTATGGCCTTTTATTGCTTCATTTCGGAATTTCGGTATGTGTTTACCAAGCGGCGTCCCGTGCATCGCGTGTCCGCGGACTACAGACTATGGACTCCCGACGATAGACTACGGGTTACGGGCTAATGATGCCACTTGCCAGCACCAGCACCAGCAGCAGGAGCGGCAAACAAATGCCAGCGACAAAGGCGCTGCCAAAGTTTGGCTGCCCGCTTCTGGCATTCAGCATGGCGTGTCCTGGTACTGCCAAAAACCACAGAGGATACTAAATAATTCAAAAAAGAATTGATTGAAATTTTAAATACCCTTCTTATAACGGGAAAATAAACTAATTATAATAAACTATAAAGTAAATAATTGAAAATAAACCCTTTCAATATTCTTCAAAAAGAAAATCTAAAATAATAATAGTCCATCAGCTGTTCGCTCATCCAAGATCGTTAGCCGCTGCTAAAGCAAAAGGGAGATCAGTTTTCTGGGCTTAAGATTTTCAGCTAGTCATAATTAAAAAAAATCGTTGTTATAGTATATCAGGTGGTTATCTTGCTTTTTTTATAAATATTCCGAATTTAATAAGAACTATCACAAAAATAAATATCAAACTGGATGTCGCCAGCACAATATCCCCGTCGAATGGAGCTCCCCTAAAAAAAAAGGACAGCTCATGCTGCGACCGCCTATCTCGTGTCCTTTGTCGAGGCATGTCTTTAGTCATAACTTGCTCTTGTTCTTGTAGCTGTTGTTATTGCTGTGGCTCGTGGTGGTGGGTCATGTGCATGTAATTATTTTAGTAAAAATATGTGAATGCAAATACTGTAGGCCTCATTCGCAGTGCAATGTGCATATTTTATGCACTTTTGCTTTTCGCTTGACAGCAAAATTTATTTGACCGACTTATTTTTTGTGTTCCTTTTTTTTGGGCCTTTTTTTGAGGGACAGGTCCTGTGTGTGCACACACAACGACGACAGAGGACAGCGACAACAAAAGCGTTGACAACAGGCAGCGGCGTTGCTCTTGAGAGTTACAGTTATATTTCCGCAGTTTAAACAAAAAACTTTTAATTACATTTCGAGCCACGCACAAAGGCGAGAAATAATCAAATTCCATATGCAAATTGTTGGTAGCACTCGCGGCCCAAACGAGTCAACTTAATGGCCAACAAAATTTCAATCGAAGAAGCTGCAAAGTCTGGCAAAGGAAAGTGAAAATATTTGCTTAACAATACATATGTACTTTTACCTTTTTTTTGTTGTTGGGTTTTTCGCATGGCTTTTCTTTTGCCGTGGCACAATTCTTAAAGGACACTACAAGAAATATATTTTGTTAAACTATTTTAGTGTAATTAGCGCAGGACACTTGATAATGGGGCTTAGAAAAGAGTGAATAAATCGGAACAGATATTAATTTTGATTTTTTTAGTTTCTCTAACAAATACCCTTTTGTTAAAGAGTAAAAGTAAGAAGAATATATAAGAATGATAACTTTATTTACTTATTTCCAAATTGAATAAGAGCTAAAAGGAAATTATCAACTTATTTTATATTTATTTATTGCCAATTCTGCATTAAAATGTTTTAAATGTATTTTTTAATAATTGCCACGATCCTTTTACTTAACTTACTGAGTGAGTTTATTTTTTTAAACTTTATCAAATGAAGATCCCTTTTTTTGGTGCAGAAGAATACTTTTAAAAATGGTTTAAAAGATCCTTACTAACATATTTACTTGTTATTTATATACGTACAATTTATTTATTTTATCATCAACCATAAATATATATTTTTTTATATTTTTACAAGTGCATAGGCACACAGCTGCAAAAGCGTCAGGACTGCCACATGGCTAATGATAATTATCAAGCTAACACACTCGCACACACTTTTCGAGGGCCCATAATAAATATTTGAAAATATTTCTGCGTAATTTTATTTTCCAATTTCAAGGCAAATGTGTGAACAGTTGCGTTTTGTGTGCGGCATTTTCGGTGGGTCGAAGTCGAAGGGTGTTCCATATGTAACTTTCCCAGCCGTACTTTCGCGCCTTTTGCAACTTTTGCGTTTTCATTATTTTATTTAATTAGGTAAATGTATGCAAAGGCACCCAGCCCATGTGTGTGTGTGAGCACACACCCGCAAGGAGCACACACAGCGCAACATGTGCCTCGGTAATTACAATTACTTTTAATAATGTTGCCAGCCCCTAAATGGGCTAAAGGATTTAGCTTTAGGTTCAGTGTTAGATTTGAGCCGAGATTCTCTTCTCAAGAAGCTAAGCAGCCAAATTAACTTGGCGGCCTTATTAAAATTTAAATGGATTTATCTTGGGGGGAATCAGGAAATCATAAGGATGGCCAACAATACATAGAATCGCTTTCCATATTAATCGTTAAAGACCTTTTTTATACCCTCTCAGAGTAATAAATAATCTTTTAATCAGCATCAATAGCCAGGTGAATGTTTGTGTGTCCTTTAATCCTAAAATACACAATCCTATTTTTGAGTTTCAAGGATATTTTACAGATACTCGTTTTCCTATTAGCATTAGTATATAAAATAATAATTAATAATCGGAATGAATATTTTTAATAATAAGGGCATTTCGATTGAAATTCCACAAAAAACAGAATAGAAAACATCGACGTGTCGACTTTGCTTTCCTTGATGTAAATTAAAAAATTAATTTTTTCTCCGTAAGGGTTCTAAATGATTTTTAATTTGAAACACTTTCTCATTCATCTATTCTTTACAAAAACAAATTGTTTATAAAATGGTGTAATTATTTAATGTTTTCTTAATAATAATAGTTTTTTTTTTAGCAATTTTCATAATTGAGGAAGCAAGTTTTCTTTATATTAGGTTTATTTTATTACATTATAATACGAATCAATTAATAAATTAATGAAAGTAATTTCAAAATATTATTTTATTTACATCGGATAGATGAATAGAATATACATGTAAACAATGTAAAAATATAACATTAAACAAACACAGTTTTAAACATTTTACCAAAGTTTACAACTTTTACAAAATATGCAAACTGTTATACAAAGTAAAGCTTTCTGACTTCCACCGCGCAGACGCAAAACAAAATGTTCGGCCAAAATAAAGTCGGTTCCACAATCACACAAATGTTTCCAATAATAATAATAAAAACACGTTAAATATCTATTTTGTAATACTTTTTGCATGTTTATTAATATTTTTATTGATTTTGTATTTTTATACATTTTTTTGTTGGTTTTCTTTTCGGTTTAATACATAATATATACTCCCGCATATCCATTTGGTGATACAAGTTCTCCCGCAACTCTATAATATGTGTTTCTTCCGCTCGTAGATAATACAATAGTAGTGTAGCTATACAATTAAGGATAGAAAAGAGTGTTTGACTTAGGCTTATGAGTTACAAATTAGATGTCTTCCAGCAGTTGGATAACCAATTAAAGTTAAGTCGTACAGACTGATAGGCATTAAATAGTTACAAATGAGGGGGAGTAAGATTAATAGTAAGTGTAGGCTGTTAACATATATATCGTACAATTTGAAATCACCATGAGCCTTGACCGGCCCAATAGCATAAGCTCATTATAAATAAGAAAAGGAGAGTCCCAGCTTAAAAAGCGAACATAAACCCAACGAATAGGGGATTTTCTTGAGCTTGCGACAGAATTAAAATCAAAATCCATCAAAGACTACAAAGCATTCAGTAAACACCAATTGCTGCTGCTGCTGATGTATCAAAGGCCATAGGTATGTGGAAAATTCATTTCCAAATTAGCGAGAGAGCATGGTAAAAGCAACAAAAATATTTATTCTAATGCACCCGGGGCTTAGACATTGCCTAATATCGATTGGATCCGCTCTTGAGCTCTTCAATTATTGTATCTGGGTGTGTATGCCCAATATATCTTTATCTGCTTAGCTTTACCAGCTTGGTATGCTTTAAGTAATCTGTGTAGTATGTTAGCTCGAGTATTGACTGTAAACTATGCCATTTTGCATAGGGTATAGAAAATATTTTATACACTTTTTGTATCAGTTTCTTGTGGGGGCGGGTTGCAAAGCATCTACGCATTTATCATATATGTGGTATGTCGTATGCTGTATATATATGTACATCAAAATATTTGTTTAATTTACGCGTACTTGGCATATTTTTAGATTTCATTATGTATACTTGGTAAAAAAGAGAAAATTTAGCTACTTCTCGCACTTGTCTGCTCTACCGCAAATCAGGACAACAAAATCAATCAAAGGATACCAGCCAGCACATCTCGCTATCAGTTCTCGCTCCCTGATCCCTGCTCTCCCATCTAAATATCACTTTCCGGGCCAACAGTAACTAAGCAATCGAGCCGCACACAAAGCCTTAGTCTAGAATTTTACAATGTTGCATTGTTTGTTTGTTGAATATGTATGTTATGCTGTTTGTTTGTTGGTTTGTCGGGATTTACTGCTAATCGCCGTCAGTCGTCTGCCGTTGACTAATTGGGATGACGCTTGGACTCGTATGGACGCTCAACGCACTCGCGAGGTGGGTCTAAAATAGAATACATCAAGAATATAATTAGTTGCATGGTTTAACCTTCTTAGAAGTTTATTTTTGCCTTACCTTGGCGATTGGGCAACACCTTGACGCTTGGGCGTATTTGGCGCCGTAACCGCCACTCGATTGGTGGGCGTACGCGCCCTTCCCGACACTGGTGTGGCGGATGTGGGTGTGGTCGCTCCGGCCAGACTGTAACGCTTCGGCTGCACCATCCTGCTGGGCGACCGGGTGCTGACCTTGGCTCCACTGGCTGCTTCCTGGGCGCTGGTGAGTCTGTGTGGGCGGGGGGAGGAGACAAGAGCGGGTTTGTTGTGGCTTTTAGTGACAGTCTTGGGGGTGGTAGTAGCGGCACGGGCCGGCGAGGGCGTGCACATGACGGGAGCAGTTCGTGAGGAGGTGGGAGTGGTACTCCTGATATAGGATTCCCGGGAACAAAATCAATGCATCATGCAAAATAAAAATTTCGCATAGGGTAAACCAAAAACGAAAAGAAATCAAATTTTGTAAAGAAAAACAGTTCCAAACAAAATAATTTTGAATTTTAAAATATATAGATATTATATATATACTGACCTTCCCGCTGGGTAGCTGACTGGGCGCGGAATCCTCGATCTGGGCGCAGAATTGGAGCCAGTCGAGTTGGCCGAGGTAGGCGTGGAGCCGCCGCTCTTGGTGGCCGCCTCGCTGGCCAGCTCCTTCAGCATGCTGGAGTCCTTGCTCATCAGCTCCCACTGGATCTGTAGACGCTTAAAGCGATTGCTCTCGATTTTGCGCTGCTCCATCACGTCCAGCGTTTCGCGTCGCTGCAATGCCGCCACGGAAATGTTGGGGGAATTTGGTGGCGTGGCGAAGCGCTGGGCATGCTGTGGCTGAAGACCGGCAGCCGCACCCTCGTCGTTGAAGGAGACCTTCTTTTGCTGGCTGAGCACCCGGCTAACCTCCTTTTTGAGGGCAGCGGCATCGTAGGTCACCTGCTCGCCGGAAGACTCCAAAATAGCCGCAATCTCTGCGTAGTGCTTCAGTTCAGAACGCGGCAGTGAGGCCAGGAAATTCTCGGCGCGAGCCCTGGCATCGAGATCCTTGCGGGACAGCCGCTGCTTCACCGGCTGCGCCTGGGGGCTGTGCTCCTCTTCCTCGAAGACATCCGCCAGCTCGTCGTTGGAGCCCAGCGCATAATTGTGCGGCGGCTCCTGCAGGCTTCGTCGCTTCTCCAGCTTGGTCAACTTCTGCGTCTGCTGCGCTTCGATCATGGAATTGCGCTTGGAGCGCGCCTGTGCTGAATGTGCTTTGCGCAGAATACTTCTAGGCATGGGCTGTGGCGGTGTCTGAGTCGGTTGATTGCCGGGACTCGTCTCTACACCCGAGTCCATGCGCTGCTGGTCGTATTGGTACACATACATCTGCTTCAGCGGGTCCGTATCCAACTCAGAGTCGGTGAGCAGCGTGGACGAACCGCGGTAGCCAGAGCTAGGCTGCTGACTGGATCCCGAACTGGAGGCCTCGTCCATCTGGGTCTGGCCCTGGAAGTACTTGGCACAATCGCAGATATGCGAACGGTTGCGCCGAATGGGCGGCGACATACAGAAGAGCGGACGCTGCGAGAGCTCCGAGTCCAACTGCCGCACCAGATGTTTAACCTCTGGAATGTGCTGCAGCCGCCGGCGATACTCCGTCGGCAGCAAGGTGGCCAGCGACTGCCAGTCCGAGACGTGTTTATAGTCCAGCGTCTTAAGGATCTCATCCTCGCTCGCGCTCTGGCTGCTGCTGCGCTGCTGCTTCTTCAGAGATCCAGAGCTGCCGGCACTGCCCGCCGCCCCGTCCAGTGTCATCTTGTAGTTAAACGGCGAGAAGATAACATCCGTGCTGGCATTGGTCTTCACGAATCCCAGATCGGGCAACGCATAGTTTGGATAGATGACGTAAATGGGCGCTTGTCGCTCCTCGCCCAGGTTGTTGAGCTTCTCGAGGAACGAGGGCGGTACACAGCGATAGCGCTCGCTTAGGCTGCTTCTGGTGGTGCTCAGCGATCCGCAGGATGTCTGCATGGAGCGCGTGATCATCTCAGAGCTTGAGGCACAGGACAGCGGACGCGTGCTGTGCCCGCATCCCGCCTCCGCGCGCCTTGGCACCTGAGTTAGCTGCTCCGAACTCGCCTCCGAGGACATTTGGCTGCCTGTGGAGACTTGGGCTGCCAGTTGGTAGAGCTGGGGATTCCTCAACGGCATACTGCGGCGACGATGCGCTGGTGAGTTGGTGGCTGTGAGCGATCCCGTGGAACTGGATGTGGCCACATCATCGTAAAACACTGCCTCCGAACGGGTTCTCAACTGGCGTCGCGGAGTCTCCTGTTCCGTGAAGTGCTCCTCCTCGTCGTGACGACTCACTGCTGAGCCCTTGCCCGAATCGTTCATGCTCTTCTTCCGCAAGCGCTGCTCCAGGGAACCGCTGCTCGAGCTCGCGGCATCACTAGAGGGCCAGCAGCCAGAGGAGACGTCCATGCAGGTGTGGGCACTCGCCTGAGCGGCCAAATCCTCCTGGCCGCCGCTGCTATTGGTGCTCTTCTGCTTGATGAACAACTTGACTAGATTGAAGGCCGGCGGATTGGAGGAGTTGCCTGAAGAGGCCGAGCCGGAAATATGTAGATTTTGGCTCTCCTGCGAGCAACTGCAGCGATGCTTGTGGCGATGATGGTGCGAGTGGTGCTGTTGCTGCGACTGCTGATGCTGGGATGTGGGTGTAATCTGCTGGAGGGGCATGATCTGATGATCTGCCTGATGCTGCAGTCGCTCCGAAACGGACACACTGATGGAAATGGGCATCTGGCACATGGGCAACAGGTTGCGAGATCTGGACTTGCACGACTCCATGGTGGAAGTGCTAATCGCCTGGGAGACGTTCAGCGGAGCGGCCTGGTGGGCACTCTCCTCGGGCTGCTGGTGCTGCTGCTCCTTCAGGCAACTGCCGGCCATTGGCTCCTCGCTCTGTAGATTCGGCAGGCTGCTGCTCTTTCGAACTGAGCACTGCGGTAAATGTCTGGTGATCGTGATGGTCTCTGTGTTGTTGTTCCCGGAGGGATACCTGCGGGCGGGCGAAACAAGGAATAACGAGCGTCTTTACCACAAGAGACACGTCAAGCGTTTGGGATTACAATTTTGTTGGCGGAAGGTTTTTTCAATTTTTTTTAGGTAGGAAGCATTGCGGGGTTACAGATTGGTTGCTGCCAGCATGGTCCTTTACCTGCTGGCGTCAGTACTGGGTTTATTTGCATAATATTTCGGGATTTCTCGCGTCCTTCCTAATCGGTTTGTGAATGAGTTTTTTGGGCTAAACCCATAATTGGTTTTCTTTAGGGATTAACTTGCCTGATCGCAAACCAACCCAATTTTTCCGCCCGCAACATTAAGCCCTTGAAGGTTGGCATATGCCGGCGTGGAATATACACCGAAAAGTCCGAGTTCCACGTTGAAATTCCCCCCATACGTTAATACTACTCAGGCGGCAGTCAAGCAGGCAAATGGAACTAAATTGAATTCAATTGAAATGACCCCACGCGGCTGCAATGAGAACGGACTGCAAAGAAGGGGGGATAGAAACTACAGCATCCGCCTGGCGTGATGCTGACATTACTCTGCCAGAAGCGGGACAATCTTTCCATCTATCTTTTTAGTTATCTCATCACATAAACTTTTAGTTGGATAATTCTTAAAAGATGCATTGTATCTAAAAGATTTTGTAACTCTCTCATCAATTAGATTCTAAATTCTCTAAGCTAACTCAAACCATATTTAAAATCGTTATTAAATGTTTCTATATCTTTCTGAAGTTCAAGAACACAATTCTTCCTGGCAGCAACCAATCCTGAGGCTCTTTTGCGAATCTTGTGCGGCATGTGTATGTGGAATGGTAATGTAAACCTACCGCTGTAGCTTGGCTGCCGCTGCTATGGCTGCCTGCCCCTTGGGCGACATGGGGCAGAGCGGTTGGAAGGCCTGGGCAGATCGCGACATGGATACCTCCAGGGCCTTGTTGCGCTTCACAATGTCGTCCAGATTGCTGTGCAAGTTGATGCAATTCTGTTTGTTCCTGGCGGCAATGTCACTAGGTTCCGCTGCAAAAGCCATTAACAAATTTAATTAGATATTATTTCTCATTAAATATAATAAATACTCACCATAGAAACTGTCGTCCGAATAGAGCACACTGCCCTCGAAGGCTATAGTGTAGTTATCCTTGTTGCAGGTGAGAATGATCTCTCCGTCGTCCGGATAGGCATCCATGTCCAGCGAGTCCACCGAGATGTGCGACTCTCGCACCGGCGAGAAGAGCAGCTCTGATTTGCAAAAAGAGTTGTCGATCAGTTCGTTTGTGGATGTGGTCGACGTCTGGGACATGGTGTGCGGCATCATGTTACTGTGATGCAGTAATTGTTGCTGCTGCAGTTGATGCTGCTGCTGTTGTTGTTGCTGCTGCTGCTGCTGGAGAAGCAGCGACTGCTGCAGGCGACTATTGGCTCCGCCCAGGCTCTTACAGTAGGCAGGCAGCTGCGAGAGCAGGGAATGTATGTCTTCGGCCCGGAAACTCTCCATGTCCACTTCGGCCAGGTTGGCATCCAGGTTCTTGGCCAGGTCCTCGTAGTAGATGAGATCGCCCATGGCATTGTACGAGGCCGAAAGGGAGCTCAACACGCTGCGCTGCATCCCACCACAGCCATCTCGATAGCCGTAGTCCAGGAACCACTGGTAATCGGAATTGTCGTGAGTAAAATCGTGCGACGAGGCCAGCGAGCAGTTGAGATTGTTGACGCCAACGCCACCGCCACCGCCATTAGTAGTTTCCCGCATCCCGCCACCACCACAAAGCATCCTAGCATCACCTACCCCAATTTGTTGCTGCTGCTGTTCGCTGCTACTGCGACCTCCTGGCGTGGTGGCATTGCTGTTGTAATCCGATTCCGGCGTGGCCGCCATCTTGCCCAGCACAAAGTTATTGTTGCCCTGGAGCTTCCTATTACCCACCGGGTCCTCCTCGTTGCTGTTGTTGTCGCAGTAGAGCAGGCTGCCAGTTTCTTCACCAAGAAAGAGGCTGCCCGACTGACTGCTGGGACTGATGAGGCTGTTCACCTGCTCATTCAGTATGATGCTACGAAGCGCGTTGTTATAGCGATCCAAGTTGCTTAGCACGATGGCCACATTCTGCTTGAGGCTCTCCTCGCTCAGTTCCTCGCCGGCGGCGTCCTCCTCCGCATCGCTGCCCAGCGATTGCAATTGCTGCTGCTGGCACTGCTGCAGGTGTTGTTGCTGCAGCAGGCGGTCGGTCAGCTGTTGCTGCTGATACCGCTTTCCAATCGTCGTCGTTGCCGTAGTCTGCGCCGTGTTGCCGAACGGGCCGTTGCTGGGACTGTTCAGGGGATTGCGGTAGCTGAGCGGGGTGTGTGGCAACGATCCCGATCCCGATCCGGACAGAATGTGGCCAGCCGTGGTGTTGCCGTTGTTATATTGTAACTGGCTGAAGGGCAGGGTCTGCTGGAACTGATGGGGTCTTTGCTGTGGGTTATGTTGCTGGTGATGATGATGATGATTTTGCTGTTGGGCCAAGCGCTGAAGCAGATGGGGATGAGAGCTGGGATTGGATAGGGCAAATGACTGCTGGTGGATGGGTGAGTTCTGGAGCGGTTTCTGCTGAGATGCGGTGAAATGCGGTTTGCTATGATCGTTGTTTGTTGAGAATTCTGTCATGCCACGTCGAAGTTTGGGTCCTGAAAATGGAAACGTAACATTTAAACATTAGATAACTTTATTAGAAAATTGTTTAGTTAATATGGAAAGTGAGCAATAAGTAAATCTATTTATATTCTATTTTTGTTTAATCAAGTGATTACAAATCCCCCCTTCTTCTTTCAGGCTTAACGACTTAGTTCACTGATTAAAATACCTTATCGATAATCCCTGCTAGTCTCGTCCCTTCCAATGTTAATTGGCTAATCAGCGTTGACACTGAACTTGGCTCAATTAAGATGCCAGCGCCAGCATCGGAGCGAAACTAACTCCAGCTAATGATCTATCCCCATTTCCATTTGCACTCACCACCGGGCGGCTCTCCCCCTAATGGACATTAGCGTGCCGCACATTTCGGAGCCGTAAAACCTGACGGAGGTGCCTATTCTATTGTCGTTGGCTGGCGTGTTTCAATTAATTTTTACGACACCCGACAGCCCTGGTCTAGCAAATCAGAATGACACTGTTCGCTACTCTGCTCTGGGTGTCTCTGCCACGTCAGGACGTTAAAGTTGTAAAAATTATTTTTATACGTTTGAGAGATTTTTACGAGACAACACCAACACCCTTGGATCGGCTAGGATCGTGCCAGGCATAGCCTAAAAAGTTCAATTGGAAAATGTGACATTTTCCCAACTTGCTCCAGGCCCAGCCACATGCAACGCCTGTCTGCCAGCCAGCGGCAATTAAAGGTTAAACTTGATGGTATTGCATGTCTCAGGGCGGTAATTCAACGCTTAGTTATACCGCATTGCCATCGATTGCAGTTGCCGGTTGCCTCCTTCCTTATGCAGCTCAATATCGCATTGCATCGGATCGGGGACGGAATTTAAATTTAAAATGAGCCCCAAAGGCATAAACAAAAGAAGCCTAGAAAGAAGGGGGAATGGCGAGGCCGGCAAACCTCCCAGCAAGTGCAGACGCAAGAGATTATATATGTTTTTCAAAAGATTTTCCAAAAGATTTTCCACTGCCCCGATGACAGAGGGAACTTTTCCTAGAGTCGACAAGTGGCAAAGCTGCCGCACATGTCTCTTCCTCTGCCCCATCTTCCATCTGCATCTCCAGCTATCTTTCATCCTCTCACTCCCCTAAAAACACAAAAATATGAAATGGAAAGTCATTTCATATTTGGGCCAGCGCGAGATTACAGACAAATAAAATCGTTTTAATGCATTTTGTGTGTAGCTGTGGATGCATATAGCTTCTCTTGCCGGGAGGGTGGTCGTGGCACTGGGTTGGGCATCGGAGCAATGGCCATGCCCAGTGCCAACGCTGGCGGCCTCTCTGGAGCTCAATTAAAGTTAATTGAAATTACAAAAGCCAGTCTCGAGATAAAGCTCAAGAGGCTGCGTCAAGGCAGAGCCGAGAAAAAGAAACAATGCTGACGTTGCTTTATGGCGAGGACAAATATTTAAAGTCACCCAGACTAAGTTTATATAAGCTAAAAATAATATTTAAATATTTTAATGGATTGGCATACCTAAAGAAGAATTTGAAAAATCACTTATATTATTTGTCATAGATTTTCTGAAATTGATATTCGATTTGTAAAGTGATTGATTGATAATTATTTTCTGCAAATGAGATTTAACAAAAATCCCTGCTAATACGTCTTATAGACGTATTTATTCAATATGATTAATTGTTCAATCAATTACTCTTATTACTCATAAAATATTTTAGTTCTAAAATATATATTTATTTATTAAAGGGAAATTCTTTAGGGAAAGTTTTCTATGACTTGTAAAATAGTTGCTTTACTATATATTTTTTTAGTTAATACAGAACTAAATACGTTCCAATATTGACTGGATATATTAAGAATACAGCCTTGTCTTGGCTATTTTCTATGAAAATCATGGTCATCTTCAGAAAATCGTAAACGTATAGAATGTGTCTTCTAGTGTGGGAAAACTGGACATCTTGAAAATTGGTTTCGGATTTGCAACCCATTAAATTAAGTATATTTTAGCATTTTAAACTTAACAACTTATCGCACCTTGACCGACAAAATTTCCATTGTTTTGTTGGTTAATGTTGTGGTTCCAATTGTTGTTGTTTAAATTGTTGTTCAAGTTGTTTAGATTGTTGTTGTTGTTTAAATAATCATTGTCATTGTTGCTGTTGTGGTCCACATATCGCTGCTGTTGCTGCAAACGCTGCTGCCGCAAATACTGTTGATTGCAGGTGAGACCCGCCGTTGTTGTTGTTGTTGTTGCTGCTGTGTTGGATGTGGCTGATGGCACACCCTGTTCCCGCAACTGCTGTTGCAGTCGACGCCGCTGCATCAATTGCTGCTGCAAAAGTTGCAACTGCTGCTGCTGCATGCGCTGATAGAAGCGTATCTGCTCGAGTTGCTGCGGTGTCACGCCAATGTTGGCGTTCCGCTGGCGATGTTGCTGCTGCGGCACATAGTAATTCTCTTTGGAGGAGCTATTGCTGTCGCAGCCGCTGCTGGTGCTGCTGCTGTTGCTGGTTGTCGCAGTGGCAACATGTTGCCAGCAGGCAGTGTTGCTGTTGCCGTTGCCGTTGTGGGGGCAATCGATGCCGGCCCTGGAACAGGCGGCACAGCGCTTGGAAATGTCTACGAATCTCATGATGAAGGCAAGCAGCAGCAACAACATCTAGTTGCACGGACTGATGCTGCCGTTCCTGGTTATTTTTGGCCAATCTGCTGCGGACCAACGCTGCGATGTTGCCAAGTTCTGAGAGTGTCTCCGTTCGCTGGCTCTTCCTTTATTTTTAGTGTTTCTTGCTTTCGCCTTTTTTCTTTTCTTTTATATATATATTTTTTTTAAGGGTTCAACTCCATTGATTGGTTGCACATTTTGTTTGGATTTTCTCGGCTTCGATTTGTTTTCTACGCTGCACTTTTCATTTTGATTTCTTCGTAGTTTTCCGCTATTTATAAATGTTGTTTTGCTCGATGCGTAAGTTTTCTCTCTCTACACGACAAGTTATAAATATATATATAAATCTGAGTGTGTGTGCTCGTGTGTGCCATACCCTGTACAGCCACAAAAAGTTTTGAATTTTGTGCCTGATGTTGATACGAGAAGCATATAAAAATAATTTACGAGTTTTCTGCAGTCGGCCGCGAGAC
The DNA here is from genome assembly GCA_035046345.1 of Drosophila birchii. Lineage (NCBI taxonomy): Eukaryota > Metazoa > Arthropoda > Insecta > Diptera > Drosophilidae > Drosophila > Drosophila birchii. Next base: position 7,669,657 of record JAWNOA010000064.1, read on the forward strand.
TTTTATGTTTTTTGTTAAACTTTAACGCGGAGTTTCTACGAAAAATGCCTAAAATTAACCCAAGACACAATAACAATGGCACATAAACAAAGCTACTGCATTTTTCCAAGGAGAATCGAGCCACGAATTTCGGAGGTCTTACCCTCCTGCCGCTTCGGTATGGGCCAACCTCGAAATGCAATTTGGCCAGTTAACGGCAGTCAGGGCTCGTTAGCAAAAGCGTTAGACCGTCAGGAGTGTAATTTATGCACATACATTTCCGGCCAAGCTCAGAGCCCCTTTTGCGGCCCAAATAACCAACGGAAATGGGGCTCCTTCCTAAACAGGACTTTCGCCTAGAAGGTGTCTAAATTTAAATCGCTGGCCGAAAGAAAAACGTAGCCAAGTTCATTATTAACTTGACAGCCAAACAACAGCGGGCATGTGTCATAATGTTTGCTATTGAAATCTATCTAAAGCGCACATGAGCTTGCCAAAAAACAAAACGAGGGGAAAAAAACTTAAATCGGCCAGGTGCTTGTGGCATAATGAGATTATTATTTAGTATATCTCACATATTTGATGCTTGACATCATCAGAAGAGATAGTGCTTTTACATTTATCTGTTGAAGAAATGCAATCATTTAAAAACTAGCACTTGCAGCTGTCTTGGACACGCCCAAAGATTGCTCCAAAATTGTTACTCGTTTTGGCTACACTTGGAAATACTTATAAAGGGAAAGTAATCATTTTTAAGATAGAAGAAAATACTTGTATAAGAATTTAGAATGATTTGATATTTTATTTGGATCTTATTAACATTTCATGGTTCTAACAAGACAAGTATCACAGGGACGGCTATTTAAGATTACGAAAAGAATGCAGTGATGGACGGTAATAATATTATTTTGAAATCAATATAGGAATTAAGATTGTATCTTAACTGAGAAAACTGCATTCATTTAATTTGGATTACATTCGTAATTATATTCCTATAAAAACACATAATAAGCAAGCTCTAAATCTTTTTACTTGTACAATTATTTCCCATTTAAAGTAAAGGATTTTCCCTGGTGTATGTTTTCAGACAAAAGAAGCACAAAATGGCTGCCACCCACAGGGGCTAATGCGCAATGCTTGCAAAAAAATAAAAAATAAAAGAATATAAAGAACGAAGAAAAACCCTCAGGACTCTGAGGCTAATATCGAGAAAGGGGAAGTCAGAGCAGAACGGGGTCGAGTGCCACCGAGGAGTGCTCAGGCGCACCAAGGACCTGCTCGGGAAAATGCCAAACGGCTTCCCACCACATCTGGCAGCTGGCCAAAAATAAGAACCAACACTCTGCCACATGGAGGAGTGCTCTCGTGGAATCGAAGCATTTAGCATATAGCATATACAGTTCGACATTTAGGCATCCCCCGATAAACAGCGGCAACTTGTCCGTGGCCACGCTCCAGCTGCCTTGTATTTGCCATCAGCCATGAAGTTCTTGCAATCATAAGCAGAAGAAAAGCGGCAAGAAGAAAAGCCGACGAACGCACTGTGAAAATGGCAAGTTGTGCAAAAAATTGCAGATGCGTTTCGATTTTGCACGCAACTCATTTGGATTTCTCTTTGCACCTTTGGCAAAAATAAACAGCGCGTGAGATGAGATGCCAAAGAACACAGTACAGTCTTGCCAAGATGCAGCAAGGTGTGCACTGCACACGTACAGGTTCAATCACATTATGAACTTTTCAAGGGGAGAACATCTCCAACTCCAAGCTCTATCCTCCAACCTATTTCCCTTTTTGAATAAAAGCAGGCACTATTTTCTTTCTAGAGAATAAAAACACATTTTGGCTTAGTTCAACGTACTTGGTGGCCTACATTGCCAGCGGAAAAACTCCATGGCCGCCAATTAAATGAGCCAGCGGAGCCCCTAGAAAAGGCATCCACAAGATGCGGCTGAAATTGCAGTGGCAGTTTGCACACAGTGTTTCTATGTTGTGGCGATAGTATAATTACGAAATCATCCAACGCATGTGTGTTCCTATCGATGCGGAAGTATTTTGGTTTAGCGAAAGGTCAAAGCTATTTGCAGATTGAGATGCCGATGCAAAGATACAGCAGCAGATACGGCTACAGATACGTATAGAGCTCAAACTGACAGGTGACAGTAGCAGCTTATCAGCCTGTCGAACGCTCCGATTTGGCATAAATAAACTCTTTTGGCATAGCTAAGTATTTTCGCATGATAAGATAAGGTAGCCACTAATGCAGCAGGCAGGTGATCTCATTTTCGACTGCAGAAAACTCAAAAAATGTCCGTTACTTTACCACGAAACGATGGCGTATTAGATAATCCCATAGAATTCGTATTCAAAGAGAACTTTCTCAAGTTCCTTTGTTCGTATCAGACAAAACACACATACACACACACACTCTTTGGCAGATGCACTTGAGTATCTTTGTATCTTTTAGATAATTCAGTGAGTCTGGGCCCACGCACAATTAAAGCTGTTTTCGGTGATTTCACTTTGATTGGCTGCTGCTGCGTCACACATAGAGTTTATACGAGAGTTTTTCACGCGACGGCAGACGATAGACGAACGCGTAAACAAATCAGGCGAAATGCGAAACGAAAAATAAAAATTATATAGGGAAATTATCAAGGCTTTCACAGGCGACACGCTCCGCACATTTTCACAGTTGCACCAGCCCAAGGAGACGACTGACTGAAACTGAAAATAGTCGTTTGCGAGCGAACAGCAGCAGCAGTAGCACCGAGGCGGCGACGGCTACAAAGCGACCACGTCGCTCCCTGCTTGCCACCGAGTGTCCCGAGTGTGTGCTGTGTGTGCGGTGTGTGCGAGTGTATTTGTGAGAGGGCGCCTCCCAGAGTATCTTCGGGGTGTATCGCTGTGGCGAAGAATGAAAAGCGCCCGAAAACGCACGAAGTATCGCACGGAAAATTATACAATGTGCAGCGGCGGAGAGCCTCAGCTAACCCCAAAATAAGAGATAAAAGGGAAAATGTGAAAACGAGAGCGTGCAGCGACAAACTTCACGGATACGAAAACGGAGACGGCTACGGATACGGGCGCAATCTGTGTGGCGCGGCAAGTGCAATCCGCTGGATGCCATGCAGACGGACGCCGATTACTCATGCAGGATACAAGGAGTCACAGGGATACGAACAGACAAAAGAGAAAAGATTTCATTTTTAAAATAATATTTAAGCAAGCTAAGCTAAAGAAGTTAAGAAACATACAAACGGAAATTCTTTGTTTATTAAAACCCAAAATATTTCATTGCATACTTTAGAGGAGATGTAAAGATGATTTTAAAACGTCACTGCTTATTTTTTAAACAAAATCATAGACAATCTGAGTAACTATGTATAAAAACTATAATAACTATAAACTATATAACAATAATATACAAATAATATATTTTGCCAGCATTACTAATAAAAATGCTATTTTTTAAATATGTACTACAATATCTTAGTAATAATATATGTACCTAATATATTTCCCTATCTTAACTATGTATTACTTTACAAGTGATATATTTAATATTTAATCTTAGTTTAAATAATGACTGAGACTTATTATAAATAAATAAACAATTTAAATTCTTTTCTAATTTCTAATCATTCGAACAAAAGATAAGAATAATCGTTGTTTGATAAGAAAGCTGTGAAAGGCGAAAAGTATTATTGAAATCTAGAATCGATTTAACATTTCTAGAATACATTTCTCTTCACATACATAAATCGAACAAATAACCACCGGCCATCTGGGAAGTAAATCAACTGAGAATTTTGATTTATCTCCACAACTAATGAAGCTGCTCAAGTGGAAAACCGAGTGCCTACTTTGTCTGGCCAAATAAACAGCCCTGTGTGCCACTGCCTGGCGAGGGTGGCAAATGGAGAATGGAAGGGACCTGGAGACGAGGCTTCCGGCAGGATGAAGATCAAGTTCCTCGATACGCAGAGGTCTGTGCACGTGCCGCAACAAGGGCAGATGTCTGTGTGCCCCTCCTTCAGAGCGGGGCACTTGAAACTAAACACCAACAACATCAAACTATATCAAAGAATCTCGGTTCGAGGGGGGCTGAGAGCACAAGTGCTCATTAACAATTACAAACAGGCGATCGAGTCAGTCGAGCGTACTACATTTTTCCAATAAAACTATTATAAATGCACATAAATTTCCCCCCCAAAAGCGGAGACAATGGCAGGGCATGAATGAGTTGCATACATTAAATAATCATCGCAGACACCCTGTAAATGAATGCCTGTGCGCTGACTATATAACCCCCAGGCCCATTCATCTATCAGCTGTTTTGTATTAGTCCATGCTAATTCAATCAGCCGCAAACAGGCACGACGAGGAATGCACACGAGAAAGATAAAAACAAAATATCACTTTCAATGAACAACAATTGGCTTGTTTACACGTAGCTGCGAAAGAGTGTATATTTCACAGATACATCTCCAGAGCAAATACAAAACAAACAGATAGACAAACTTGTTGTCGTATATATTTTCAGCAACTCTTGCTGCCTCTTTCGAGGCTTTGACTTTTATTTTTCAATTAATTATTGTCGGCTTCAAAAGCCCGCCCGGATGCCATTTGAGTGGGCAATGAAGGGGGGAAATGGGAATGGCAATGGGAGGAAGAGGTCGTGCTTATAATCCATAAATTAAAATACCAGACACACCAAGCAGCAGGCCGCCCGATCGCAATGAGAGCGAGAGAAATATAATTAAAAATTCAACGGAGGCAGACAGTGGGAGGAATTCAGGAATGCCTGGCATACTTTTAGGTGGACTCTGGAATCCACTTTCCTTATTGATCGCCGCCTCTGCCTAGATTCTAATTGAATTTAACTTGCTTTTTCCCCCGCCGCCGTGACTCATCCACTGATTTCCAAAGTCAAGTATGACAAATCCATTTGCTTGCAGGGCCATGCCCCCAACTGCTCATCCAATTGTGGCCCCGCAAAATTAGCATGAAATAATCCAAGCCACCCTGGCATAATGGGTGAGTATCTTATGGATGGCTGACCTCCCGCACAAGTGCGTCGTAAATGGTCTTGCACAGAAATAGGTTGCCAAAGTAAACAAACTGCGGTCTCAGGTTCCTTGCGGTGGGTCCATCCTCGTCCCTATATATATATGTAGTATGCTGCTCCCCAAAACGCGAGCTGCACTTTGCTCCCTGGCCAGGTCATCATTCGCATCTCATCCCATGCTGCGCGAAAAATTCTGCGCACAAACCAAGACGCAATAGAAAATATAAGCGAAAATATCCCTGAGGTGGTCACAAAATGTAAGCATTTTATACACTAATCGGCAATTTGCTGCTAAAATATCAAACACAATTTACTTAAATTCATGAAAATATTGCTATAGCCCATAATTGACATTAATAAGCTCAGCCGCAATATGTAATGACGTTAAATATAAGTATAATCCCTGTAATAAATCAGATTATTTACTCTTCGTGTCATAATACAATAAATCGTTTTTATTTAATTAGAATACAATTACCATAACTACTTTAGAGAAATATCTCGCGTATATCGGCTTATATGGCTTGCGCCAATACAAGTAACTTGGAGTTCGACTGTACCTTAATAGATGATTGTAATATAAATACAATTTATAAAAGCATTATGTATGTATTAAAATGATCAATTATTATAGTTTATAATAATGATTTAATTAGTGAGTGAGTTGAGAAAATAAACCCTTCAGTTATAAAAATTATTAAACTGAATGGGAATTTTGAAAAACACATTTTGCTTAAAATGGCTGCCATAAACTTTGTAATCGATGAAAAATAGAAAATAAATATTACAAATAATAAAATTTATTTCTATGTATATCGCAAATTGATTAATTTAAAGCACCAAACACCACATCAATATAAAATCAAAAAAAATTGTAAAGATATTGTGTTACCCGATAGCTTCCCTCTATACGTTGCCCTAATGTCACTGGTCATTTATCATTTTACCAGCACGTAAGGCAAATATTATAGTAGAATATTTAATGGGATATTTCATTTCTTAACAGGCCATAATTATGTCAGACTCACGATGACAAATCTCCAGCAATCGCTGCGAAAGAACAAAGGGTAAAGGGAAAAGGGTGTCGTCGCTGCTGTAGATCGCCACATGTGGCAATGTGAGCTAATTAAAGACGGGCATCGTCGGGAATGGAGGACTCCTACTCTCTGTTTACTCAGCCCCGAAGAACAGACTCGAAAGAGGCTCAGTTTTCAAAGTGAGATAGCCAGTGAGGGGGAACCGAATTTACATTTCTCGCTTGGTTTCGCCCGAAAGCTGATTCGATTTCACAAAACAGCAGCGAATCGCTTCCTAGTTTGACAACAATAACAAAACTAACGAAAAAACAACGGAATGTATAAAAACATATTGACGATTTCACAATCAGCCCAACACAGAAACCTAAGACAGATGGGCGGAGATTAAAGAAATGTTGCAACATGGCCACATGACAGCCACATCGATGTGTTCCTGCTGCTGCCGGTGATTCCTCAGATGTATCTCCCGCAGACCTTGACACCGGCAATATGTCAAATGTCACTTGGCATTTGTGTCGATCCGGCTTAGGGATGGCCAAGAAATATTATTACATTCTTTTGTTTATTAATAAATATATTGAAAAATTTGGTATAAATCTATGGATTTTTATGGTATGATATTTAGCTATGGATATAAGTTCATAAAATAAAAAAAGTACATGTTTTTTTTACTGTGTATCTAATAAATCTCTTTTCGTTAAAAAACAACCTGAAAAGCCAGACACGCAGCAAATAGCAGACATATTTCACATGCTCAAAGAAATAGCGTCAAATGAGGTTTTTCTTGTCATAAAGTGAAAGTCGAAATCATGCGTAATTGCCGCACCATAAAATGCGGAATAGTCTACTCGCGCCATAAGATAAAACCGATCGATCAAGTGCAACACGCGCCGCCATGGAGTAAAGTGACAGGCGACAAAAAGCAAGCCTACGCAGTCACCTAAAGCGTGAAACTATCTCCACATTCCCGATCTCTGATCCCGACGATCTCCACGTTTCATCTGGCACTCGTCAATGATGTTTAACGCTTGTCCATGAACAAATTGCTAAATATTTTCAATGACAGGCTAGATAAATGTAACAAAAAACATACTTTAGGTCCCGAGTCAAGAGAAGCATATAAATTAAATTTACTTAAAATTTTCTTAAATAACCTAAAATATTTCCTTGTGAATTCCCTCTGACAAATAGTTAATGTGCTCCGAATTTTCTAAAGAAATAATCATAAATATATTGAACGAATTTTCCTTTTGCTTCTGTTATTAATTAGTCAAACAATATTTAAATATATCTTTTATTAGAATAACCTTCTGAACTTCCACTTGATCTTTCGTATAAAAAGTATAATCTATAGATTATAATAAATATTCATTAACAAACAATTAATCAAAGGTTGCGGCTGACCAATTCGGTTGCAGCTGTAAACCACAACCAATCAATTAAAGCCAAGTCAAACACACTTTTTTACCACGCTTAACATACGTCATTAAGAAAAGCCATAAATATGCCTTCAGGCGCACTTTGGTATGAACCTGTTTTTTAGCCCGCCTCACCATCTCTCCATGGGATTGGCGTTGCCTAACGATGTCATTTGCCAATGCATAGATAACTGGCCAAGAGACATCGTCATGCCGGTGAAGAGCCTTGAAAATTACACAAATTAAAAAACATAAAAATTGAATCTCCGTTGCATCGTCGTGAGTGAGTGGCCAAGTCTTTGCTCTTGCATAACCATCAAAACTGTCAGTTTCAGGCAGACAAGATGGGTTTTCTCCATTTCTCTTTGGAAGGAAATGTATTTATGTGAAAGCTGTTGGCATTATCTATGAATGAGTAGATTTATGCATTTTAAATAAAAAGGTTAAAGTATTTGAAAAATTTGGCATAAGATGAAAATACGTTCAAGATAATAAAGAAAATTAATTACCTAATTATGGTGTTTAGAGAACTTAAAAAAATATCGTAAAAACCGTAAAAGCTTTCTAAATATGAATTCATATGGGTTTATGTAATTCTAACTGAGATTAGGTTTACCCTCTGGCATTTTACATTATTGCTTAATTTTAAAAATTTCCCTAATTAAAAATTGTCATTAATATTTTAGAAATCCCCCATATTTTCTAGTACTTTAATATGTAACTGAAACTTTGTTGCCTATTATTACATTACGACACGCACAAGGCAAAAGTATTTCGTTTTCCTACGATTGTTTCTTATTGTTCTAACCGGATTCTATTGCATCCAATGTGTCACATCGGGTATAATCGGTTAAGTAACGTTCTCAAAACTCCAGGCAATTGTAGGCTTGATTTATGTTACAGGGATTTGCATTCCATTGACCAATAACTAACACGTCTCACGTGTGTGTGACTAAGCGTGCGACGATGCTGACGATACCTCGCTACTCGCACCTCGCACCTCCGAAGTATCCAGAAGATGGAAATTAGCGGCGGCGACCACCTGGGTAGTCCCTCAGTCCCCATCCCTCGACGGCTCGCGACCTGCCGGCGTTTGGCAAGGGGATTTCTAATGAAATCCAATGATCGCCGAGCGGTTATCTAAGCGATGGCAGCGACCGGTCGTCCACATATGAAATTACCAGTGCTTGGGCCCACAATGAAACCGCTTTGGCGCGGGAAATCGCACATTTGTTTACGTGCGCGCTGGCTCGCGATTGGCAAGCCCCCAGGTGAGTGAGTGGGTTGAGTGAACCGCATCATCCAAATCCGATTCCCAGCCCGACCATGACAGCCACCAAGGCTCCCTGACCTAGAGCAAGCGCGATTGAGTTATTTATGATCTTTATTGATTATCAGCGTAGTAGTATGGGCTTGGATAGATAGTAAACGACATAAAATATTGGCTTAGCTCTAACAATCTTTCGTTCAGGAAACTGACCACTTTCAACTTAGCATTTACGAAAAGGAGTCAACATAAAGAATGGGTTTTAGGCACAGTCCCGCGACTGATAGAACAGTATATAGCCCGTCTCCGAGGACTTGTGGATGTCCGAGGTGAGACCGTAGAAGTCCTCAATGGTGGAAGCCTCGATCTTGTCCACCATATCGTCGTCGAAGAGCAGCCACAGGCCGTGGCTCTTCACGATGCTGATGTAATGGCCACGATTCGGACCCGATCCGCAGTGAATGACCACGGCGGTGAGGTCGTAGAGCCTGTCCGGATTCACAGCATCGTCCGAGGTGTTGAAGAGCCGCAGTTCCAGCGGAAAGACGACCCGATGAGAAACCTTAATGTGCCTGTTGAACTGTTCCATATACTTGAAGCGCTTCAAATGCAGGGCCAGGATCATGGGCAGCTTCTTCACTCGCATCCGTTTCTGAGCCTCCTGGTAGCTGCAGCAGTTGTCGCACTTGAACTTGTTGTCCGAGCACAGGGTCTCCGTGTTGCTGAAGCACCGCAGGCAGTGCGTAATCGAAGTGTTTTGATCCACGTCCACCTGCAGGTCGAAGAAGTTTTCGTCCTTGCTGCTCACCGTTTCGCAGTTGAGGCACCTCGTCTCCGAGGTAAGTATGCCCTGGAAGATCTCGTGCACCCAGGTAGGCTCAGAGTTGGCCCCGTTGGTCCCGTTGCCGGTCACGGGCGTTGTGGTGGCCGTGAGGCTACCACTGGCATCCAGCACACTTGTGGTGGCATTCAGCGATCCCGTGGAGTTGCTGCTGTTCCCGTTGGAGTTCGACGTTGAATTGGAGTTGGAATTGGAGTTTGAGGTGGAGCTGGACTTGCTGGCTATGCTGCTGGCCATGGCACTGGGTTGTGCTCCTCCATGGCTACCACTGGTCTTGGTGTTTCCGTTTCCGGGACCTGCGTTCCGCTCCGCCAAGATGATTTCATTGATGTGATTGATTAGAAAGTTGAGAAATTCGTGGGCATCCTGCTGCATGTAGTTGTCAAACTCCTCTTTCTCCTTGCGCAGCCGCGTGATGAACTTCTTGGGCGCAATGGAGCCGACCTTCTTCTTCTGGGTGGCGATGCTGTAGAAGAGGTCCGCCAGGCATGACAGCAGCGTCTCCTTGGGCCGCTTGTTCTTGGCCTTGTACTCGAGCACCTTTTCGCGGAAGGGCTTGCAGAAGTACAGGGCCTGCAGCACCGAGTTGCTGTAGCAGGTGTTCCCGAAGTTCACCAGCCCGAAGTAGTGCTCGTTGGGCGGGAACAGGTCGGAGCCGATCTCCCGCTCCAGCTGCGAGACGTTGGCGCCCATGCCGGCACCAGGAGCTGCAGCGGCGCACCGGTACAGAAATGACCACACCGTGGTTGCTTTGGTGTTTGCCGGGGTTCGTCGGGAGCGCGGTCTTTGGTTAGAGCATTTGGTTTGGGCCTATAGAGATATGCTTTCGCTATATTTTTGGGGGCAGAGCCGCAAAACACTTTTACACTGTCTGAAAATAAATAATTTTGAAGAGGGGATACACGTGAGTTTGCTTCGCATAACACAAACAGAAATTAAAATTAATATTTTAATATTTACGTTGCTTTCATTTTTAGTGTGGTCTTTTTCTTTAGTTTGAATTATTTTCTTTTAAGTCTTTCGGCTTTTGAATTTTGATCTTGCGACACTAAAAACAAAGCAAACAATTGTAATAACTAAAATGCGTAAGGAAAAGCAAATGAAGATCTTTAATGTTTCAACTCTTATATCCCCTTTCGAAAATTATTTTCAAACAAAAGTGTTTTACGTTCAAGTACATATTTTCGCATAATTTATATATGTATTGGGAGATCTCTGAGAAAAAATCATTCTTCAAATCAGAAATCAAAAATGTTTCGAATATATTTAAAAATAGGCATTGAAGTTGGTACAATTTTAAAGAGTCTTATATATAAATATAAATTAATTATGAAATATTTCACAAGATTACAAGCTACCCAAAATATGAATTAAGTTATGGAATATTCCGGCAAAGGTTTCTTTCTCAGTTTGATTCCCCAACACACGGTGAGCGTGCAAAATTTTGGCAATAAATTTATGATCATAAAAATATTTATGGGGCCCAAAGTCCGAGCGTGAATCAATCACGAAAATGCAGAGAATTCTCATGTAATCCGATATCAAACATATGCAAACATCTGTGTGAATCAGCAGTGGCAACCCCGCCCATTTGGTTTTAATTTCATGGGAGGCCGCTTCGCTTACACGTGAAATGGGCCGGTGTCGATACCCGATGTCTAGACTGAGGCCAGATGACGGTAAGGGCTAAATATAGTGTCAATTTTATTGGACCGTAATTGGACGATAGTTCGGTGATTTTTCTGTGAACTGTTAGATGGGAAAATTCCGCAAGCTACGCAACGACAAGTGCCGGTCGTGTGCCACGGCCGATGCACCCGCTCCACGCTCCACGTTCAACGCTCGCCGAGAACAGTATAAAAGCTAAAGCGGTTGACGCTGCAGTCTTACAGTTACGATTAAGAGACAGCCGAAGAAACATCTAAACACAACACCTAACCAACCAGTCCAGCAGCGAATAGCACAAGCCCCCAAGCTTTGGATACAGACCAACACCTGAGCAACAACTCACACAGGAGGAGTCAGCGCCCGCAGAAAGAAGTCCTTCCAACACGTTTTAAAGGATCAGCCGCGTTGGAGATTCATCATTTCGTGTTCGTGTCCAACCAAATCAATGCCGGCAACGGATTAAACACGGAACCAGTAAATAATCTGTCAGCCAAGCTGCTGAAGATTTTAACTTAAGTGTCCTTTAAGAGCCTCCTATAAGTTAACGAGAATACCTGTCTGATTACCCAATAAGAAATTAATTTTTAAGATGTTTGACATTCGTTATAACAAACCCTGTTCCTGTACACTTTAAGCTGTTGTTACATCACCATAAAAACTATTGTTTATTTAACTACAACTATTTATGCATTTGCGATAATAAACATAAATTCAAGCTAAAATCAATTGTACGTTATTAATTGCATTACATGAAGCTATTGGAAACTATTGACCTAATTTCGAGGGGATTTTTCTCATAGGTTTATATAATTTTATCTTAGGGTAATTACACACGTGGATCACATATTGGTTTTGTAATACTGACCCACTGCCTATGGTAATCAGGTAGCGAGTTCCTTAGAATTCCTGAATACATCAATTAGTTGTATAGGCGATTAGCTACGTGCGACTTATTTTTTCCAATAATACTGGGATAATGCAGTTATCTAATAAATACTGTAATACGGGAATACGAAGAAAGAAGTTCCCATTTAAGCCATTAATTAAGTTCAACTTACATAAAGAGGAAGCCGTATCATTCAAAAAACCCCCGCAAATAAAAAGGAGGTGTTACAATTTGGTGTATCATTTCGAAAATTAATTTAATAGGTAAACCCTTTGATTGTAAAAATCACTTATCAAGTTATAAAGTCGTTAAAATACATTGTTGTAGATGAGGGAATATTGGTGACCTACTAAATATTCAAATGAAGCATATTATTGCGTTTCCAATTTGAACTAGCTTCAACCAGAGCCCCACAAAACGCAGTGATAATATTCGATGGAAATAATAAAACAAGTTTCTTTACATAAGGTTGGTAATATGTTCGAGGAACCCTGTAATTATCCCGTGTGGAACCATCAATAATTTTCACAATAGTAAATGATTTTTAATTGATAAACTCAACGCCATATAACTAATAAATGAAAAGTTCAATAGGGAACAACTTTGAATAAATAATATAGCATAGAAGAGCTAACTTTTTAGGGTGTCCTGAACAAGGATATCATTTAGGAATAATATAACCAGCCTTTATTAAAATAAACTTTATATATAATATAAACTTGGTAATTCGACGCTTACGAGGCCGCCTTTAAGATAAATAAAGCAATACATTTATGAGCATAATGAAACCTTTCAAAAAATAAAACAAAGGAGTAAATTAGTAAAAGAGGTTGTTTTTATTTTAAATTGAAAATCAATTAACATGAAGAAATGGCAAAAGAATTAACTAAGAACAACACCATTGGCATTTCATATATTTCAAGGGAGTTTAGTGGACAAGTTCGATTCTTCAAAATCGAACATGTTCCTTTTTTAAATTATAGATATAAATATTATATAAAATAAGTATGCAGGTATACATAAATAAAATGTGAAAAAAATATATACATCAACTTATAAATTTGTATTTAAAGATGCAAAAAATTTTCTTTTTAAAACCTTTTCGACAATTCTATATTTCCAATCTCGTATTTATGCCTTGTTTTGTTCATATTTAGTCTTGGAAAACAACCTATTACAAACTTCCAGTTAATATTGCAATACCTTTTGTAAGAGTATATAAAACGTGATGTTTGTTTACCTTAGAACCAGCCTAGGTCAATTGTTATGCTTAGTATTTACTAGTAATAGGCAGTAGTCACAGCCACCACTACTTTCATGAGTCATGACGCGTGCCAGCCGAGGGCGTCAATTACCAAGAAGTAAGGTTGGTCGTACTTATCATTGTAATCATAACTAAAATATGCATAAATTCTATGCATATTTATTTGAAAAATCTTGGCGAATGAATCAGTTTTGCAAAATGGGTTATTTAAAGGGGGTTGAAAAACATAACCCCCTGAGAAAAATTGCATTCTCAGCCATTAAAATAAGACAGATCACCCTAATCTTAGACTAAAATAGATTTTCCCAATTGAAGCTACGCCCATACTAAAGTATAAGACATTAGTCCCACTACATATAGAAAACCCGTCCAAGTTGCCAACTGCCTGTCTGGCTGGGTAATTTTATGCATTGCTAACTAGCAGCACCACGTCGATATAAAACTCACCTGCAACTGGAATTTCATAACAGAAGCAACTTGAACATGAAAGCGATTGTAAGTATCAATGACTTTTTTTAAAAGTTCAATCTCCGACAAGGATATTAAGAAAGCGTTTTCCCTTTACAGCTCCTAGTGTGCACACTCCTGGCCTGCGTTATTGTACTATTAAAGCTAAGTCTGAGTGGGACAAAATTGGATATCCAGAACACAAACAGCTCAACGCCCGATGTAGTCTCCAAGGATAATGCTTATACCATAAAACAATGGTTCAAAGACACATGGGATATACATTTAAATATCATCCCAACCCAACCTGAGGATGACAAATCAAAGGCTAGACTCAAAAAGCTGCTTGATATTCTCAAGCGAAAACCAAAGCAGGATAACCAAATAACACCTACCACTTCTCCTGCGGAAACTCACAATGCCAAAATCCCAACAAATCCAACCAGTGAAGAGCAAACCACCATCATCGATTGTAATTACATTTTAGACGAGGACTGTGAACCAATTGATTTTGGACCAAGACTTAGTGCAAAGCTACTGAAAATTCTTGCACGATAAGGACTGATCTAAAGACCAGAGAATATTTATTAGTATCAATTAGTATTGTTAAGTTTTATGAAATACAAAAAGAAATAACAAATACTAAACATTAATTTGACACGATTTGATTTACTTTCAACGCAAGACTTATTCCAGACTTTATTAAATGTTTTAAACTAGCTTATATGTCATCTGGCTGTGATATTAGAACACGTCATTTAATTAACTTTTTCAAAAACAGTTTAATTTGACAACCTAAAATGGGTTTAATATAAAACCCACTGCATTCTAGTTTTAGTAACAGTATCAAAGTGAAAATGCAAACGATAGTAAGCTAAAAATATAATTTTACTTCACAATAATCACAAGTTATCTTATGTCTTTAGAATATAATTTTAATCCTTGTGCTAGTTGCTGAAAATGTAAATTAAAAACACAAATATGAAAGCCAATTAGAAGAAGGAAATACAAATGAAACATCCTCTACATTTTTAAAAGTTGTGAAAAGATCTCCAGATCAAGGCAACGCCATCCACTGAAGGATCTACAGATAATGGAAATTCACCAATGCTTTACTCTTCTTTTTTTTTTTGAAAACAATGTGATGGCGATACACCTATAATCTGGCTGAGTTCAAGCCTATTGAAAGTTCTAACTTAAAAGGAACCATAATAACCTTTAAGATACTCTGAAATACTAGCGTTGATTTTATCTAAATGCCTCAAAGTACACATCAAAATGCATCTAGCAGCCTGAACCCGTTTTTTTTAATACCTGTAAACTGAGTGGGAAATTTTAATGAATTATTAACTCGCCGGGGTCTATATAAAACTGGCAGCGGCCGATCGAATATCAATCAGTAACGAACAGAAAATGAGAACGATTGTAAGTAATCAGAACTTTAGAAATGAATTCACTTAACTTATACTATATTATATAGAATATATTCCTGCTGATTGTATCGGTGGTCATCGTTAGCTATGGACAGCCCTTGAAAACCACTGATGCAAATCCTCCGGATGGATTTCCAACGACTTCAGCCTCACCTCGAGTGGAAGCACAAACTAAAGGAATCCAGGAATTAGATGAACTTCAAATTAATAAGGATATACATGAAAAAGTGCTTGCCAATTTGGGCAATAATACGATTGTAACCGAATCCTCATTCGTTACTCTTTTAAGAGGAATATATCCTACTCATGCCTTCAAAGCAGATTCTGCAGAAGAAACTATTTCAATCCCAATCAATTCGAATTTAAACGAAACTACATTCGTTGAATTCCTCAAGAAAATCTTTCCATCGAATTCTTTTCCAAAAGATTCAACTGACGTACCATTAGATAGTGTTGACTATGAAGATGAAATTGAAGATGAGGATCCTGAGGGATTGGGTCCCAGACTTAGTGCAACTCTATTAAAAATACTTGCAATTTAAACATACCAACAAAAGTCTATATTATAAACTGTAATTGATTTTTAAATATGCCAATAAGTATGTTTCAGAGCGCAACTAACAACTAGCTTTAAATGTGAATGGGTAATTTTTATGAATTTATAACTATGTAGCAACCGGGTTCAATATAAAATGGACTGCAAAACCTAGTTCAAGCTTCAGTATCATAGCAAAAATGCAACCGAGTGTAAGTGTTCTAGTAAACCGGATGGAATTGTATAGTTAATTAATTCAATTCAATCCTATATCTCACATATATACAGATTCTGTTTCTGCTTCTGGGCTGGCTGGCCGTTGCCAACTCTTTTGGCCTAGACTTGGGATTTTTAAACCCCTTCGGGTCCTCCGATGACAACAATGAGCACCATTTGCCACCG
This sequence comes from Drosophila birchii, assembly GCA_035046345.1. Classification (NCBI taxonomy): domain Eukaryota; kingdom Metazoa; phylum Arthropoda; class Insecta; order Diptera; family Drosophilidae; genus Drosophila; species Drosophila birchii. The sequence continues at coordinate 7,685,902 of JAWNOA010000064.1, forward strand.
CCAAAACCTAATCTGTGCAATCCAATGGAGCCTAGGACTTTGATACGGAATACCAGGAAAGCTCAGCTAATACGAAATGACGTTGTACCCTTACCGACACTGGCACCCATAAATAATCCCGGAGAGTTAAGCACAAGAAGCTTTGTTCCCTTACCAACTTTGGCACCCATATCCACCTCAACCACAACCCAAGCCAGCATAAGCCCAGGCGTTACACAGCAGCTTCCTTCAAATGATTGCGATCCTTCTCCTATAGGAATCGGCACTCGATTGTCTGCACAACTATTGAAAATTCTCACTATATTGGGCTAGAAAATAATAAAACTGTAAACAATTCTTTTGAAATTTTATATTTTTGTAGATTTCATGAAGAGGAACAAGTATAGCATGGTAAATACCACCACCCTTGGCCAGGCATTACCCCGAAAACATATAGATTTCCCGCATTTCCCAGAGATTTTCCCTCAAGGCTTTGATGACACAGACCCCCCCAAAGATTAACAACGGCAATTACTGTCAATCAGCATCGTTGAGGGGGCAATTATTAAATCCAGTCAATAATAATGCCCAATACCGATGAAAACAGTCACGGCTCGAATGGATTAAACCCGTTTTGGGGCGTTTGCTGACACAGCCTGTCAGAAAAGTCTGAGCTCTGATCATAAAGATCTCTCCCTCTCTCGAGTTCTGTCCAAAGAATAAGTAGTGCGGAATCGCTCGATCAAAACTCTCAGTTGCAATGCTACCGACCGGTCTAACTTGTTCCATAGTAATGGATATTGCACTTCATACAATTGTAAGAACACGGCATCTATAGCCACTATAAATACGTATCGTAATCGCATCTGGGATTTCATTCATTCAGTGCTTTGCAACAACTTTAACTAGAATGATCAGAGTCACTAAGGTGAGTGCAGTGCCTGCCAGGCCTGGCAGGTGCCTGGGAAAGCCATCGAGTAAACAAATAAATTGTGAAATCTTTTCAGTGCCTGTGGGTGTTCGTATTCCTTGTATTGTTTATCCACCGGAACCGTGCGGCCACCAATGTGCTCTATGAATTTCAGTGAGTGTTGGAATTGGTTCGTGTTCTTGATTCGATTTTAATAATTTTCCAAAACCAAATACCCAGCATTCGCGAGGCCTCCGGAGAGCGGGAGGAGAAGGGTGAGCTCAAGGACGCCTCGGAAGATTCACGTGCGGAACCAGAACTGATCGTCACTGGAAAACGCACATCTGCAGTGGTCCTGCCCTCCAATAATATTAGCTATGTGTACATGGAAACGGCCACCTATGTGGCGGATAACAGCGGCTATCATGTCAAGTACAACTTCACCCTGGAGCCCCTCGAAGGAGGACCCCGTCTCAACGGGCAAACACTCAAGTCCACCGTCGGTTAAAGCGATTCACCAAGTATTTCCCTAGAGACTAAGTAGTAGCTTGTAGCAAATACTGCATTATTTATTAGAACTCAATGTCTCAGTGCAGGCAGAAAGTGTCAAGTTCCCCCAGCAAACAATAAACGGAAACGTTGAAAAGCAAGTTTGTGGCGAAAAGTTAATGGATTCCAGCCAGATGACAGTGCCTTGAAGGAAACTAAGTTATGGCTTTCACTGTTTTGGCTTTGTGCCTAAAACGTCACTGAACCAATATAATTTACGAGTGCAGAAATAATTTATGTGATATATATATATGTACATACTATACCATAATGCAGTTGCGGTCAATACTGGAGATTACTGATTTAAACCGATTTGAGAGATTGTGAATTGTGCACAAATTCAATAATAAAATCTTTGATCGTACATTTGAATTTAATTAATTACACTTAATTTAATTATAGAAAAATACAAAAATATTTACGAAATATGACCGCAACTGTAGATAGATTGTTAGAAAAGAAAAAAACAATCTCTTACCGTGTGTGAAGTTTCCTTGATGGCCTTTATCTGGTTGCTGATGATTGCTGGCTGGCAATTTCTAGTCAAATTCCGTGGTAAAAATGTTTCAGAAATCTAGCCTGAGGAAAGTTTCAATCTGTAACGAAAGTGGGAAAAACGGGAGGGAAATAATTAGAGCCTAGGCATAAACAAATTAAGTGAGGAAAAAACAAACACAAATTATAATTAAACGACAGGATGACGATGAGTGGGCGGAGCGATCCCCAACCTTGGGTCCGGAAAAGTCATTTGCTCATTAACTATTCACATAAACGAAAGAGTGAAAACTGAGAGCGGCTACCTTGAGGGTCAAGTGCGCGAGAGCGAGATGAAAATGAGAAATGGAATTAGAATTTTAGGTCAGTCGCGTAATTGAGAGGCACTGCATCGGTTAATGGGACTAATTAACCAATCAAGCGGTGACGGTGGCGGTGGCGATGACGATAAGCCTCCGCTCAAGTCAAAAATCGACGCATCTCTCGATTCTCGCTCAGTTTCGTTTCGGCAATCACTCGAACTACACACGCTGAATTGCTAAATCCGCAAAAAGTTATGGCACACCAACCGCTGAGACTCCTGCTGGGAGTCCTACTGCTCGCCATCGGCCTGTCCGATGCCGCCGTACTGAATCCTGTGGCCACCAATTATACCATTGACATCCTGCGCCTGGCCAAGGCTGCTCATATCAAGGCCTACATGAGCGAAGACAAGGAGGAGCCCTGCCAGAATTTTTACAACTTTGCCTGCGGCAACTGGCCGCGTCTGCACCCGGCCCGAGTCTCTAAGCAGCGGACCAACTATCTGGAGGAGCTGCAGGAGCTGTACATCCGCAAGAGCGCTGACATGCTAAAGAGCGCCACACGTGGAGCAGAGAACAGTGCCGATCGCCAGCTGAAGAACTTTTTTGGCTCGTGCCGCCGGCAGGCGAACGACACACGATCCGCCTTGACGACCTTGTTCGAGTTGGCCGACTTTAGGGGAGGCTGGCCAGAGATAAGGGTTCCCTCCTGGTACCAATACGAGTACGACTGGCTGAAGGTGGTGGCCACTCTCAAGCGCAAGTTGGGCGTGGACATCTTAATCGGCCTGGAGGTGATCCTGGACTACAAGGAAGAGAATATGCATCGTCTAAAGATAGGAGCTCCCAAGTTTCCCATGGCTCGTCGTCTCTACCTGCACGACCACTTCGAGGGCACTCGGGAATTGTACGAGCTTTCGATTGTCAATAAACTGAAAGTCTACTTCCCGGAGCAATCCAAACGCTGGCTGGAGGAGGTGGCATCGCAGGTGCTGCATCTCGAGCAGCAGCTGGCCAAGGGTCTGCCTCACAACGCCGCCCTTACGCTGGAGCAAACTACTCGACAGAGGACGGCCAATGAAATGAGGGCTGCCTACGGCAAGTACGTGGATGTCACTCGATACCTGCAGCAGATCTTCAACGATAACCTGTACATGGACTTGTACGAGACGCCTGAGGACTATTTATCCAACTTGATGGACGTCATCCGATTAACGCCCAAGCTACAGCTGGCCAACTATACGATGTGGAAGGCTTTGGAGGCCCTAGACGGCGCTCGTGTGCCGCAATCACAGCAGCCGGATATCTGGTGTGTCCAGCTGGCCCAGCGGTACTTCCCCCAGCAGCTGGAGAGCCTGTTCCATCGCAATTACAACCACATGCAGATGATCAACGAACTGCAGTCAACCTGGTCGGATATTAAGCGCGTGTTCCGGGAGGATCTGCAGGCCTCCGAGAAGCTGCACTGGCTCACCCTTGAGACGCGACAGAAGGCCATCAGCAAGTTGGAGGCACTGAAGCTGCAGTTTCGCACCCACGACGACAACAAGCTGATCCGCCAGGTGCAAGGACTCAACCTGCAAGCGGACCGTTTTTACCCAAATCTGCTGGAAGTTCTTGAGTGGCAGACAAAGCGCTCACTGGCCAAGCTGATGGAGGAGCCGGTGGCTGAGGACGAGGTTTACAAGCTGCCGCACTACGAGCTACAGAAGAACCGCATCCAGGTGCCGATTACATTCCTGCAGGCGCGTTTCTTCTGGGACCCTGCCTACCCGAATGCCCTTAAGTATGCCACTCTGGGCGTGCTCCTGGCCCGCCAGATGCTGCACGGTTTCGATGGCGTTGGTCGCCGATACGATGCCTACGGTTACCAGAATAATTGGTGGGACGGCACCTCGGAAAGCTCGTATTCGCGACGCTCACAATGCTTCCTGGAGCAGTATGCGATCTTTGTCCAATATAAGGAGAAGCCAGTGCAGGACAAGGATCTGCTGCGTCGTGTGGTGGCCGACAATGGAGCTCTGGATATTGCCTACCGTGCCTACCAGCAGTGGCTAAAGAACGCGGCCGAGACCCCGGTTATTTATCAACGAGAGACTCTGCCGCTCCTGGATCGCAACCACAATCAGCTATTCTACCTGGGCTATGCTCAGCTCTACTGTTCCGATTACCCAGAGACAGTGGAGCGATTCGATGAGCTGCCGGAGCAGTTGCGCATCAACACGGCGCTGTCCAACTCCCAGCGGTTTGCCAATGCCTATGACTGCTCCCGGGAGGACACGCTAAACGCTCGCTTTAAGTGTACTCTCTACTGAGAGGAGTCGATGCCCTCCAAAATATATTCTACCTGTATTCCACTTGTCTATCCAATAAAAGGTTTTCCTGCACTTGTCATTTATTGCCCTGAGTTTTAGTTAATCTTCTGGGTTTATTTAGGGAGGATTAGGGAGAATTTTTTATGACTATTAACATAAACTAATTCCTATTCCCAAAATGTTTATTTAATAAGGAAATGTTTTAAACTTGAAGCTTTAGGTTTTTTTAATGTATCAACAAAACGATATACAAAGTTCCCTAGAAAAAATATAATAGAACTGCATTTTGAATAGCTTTATTTGTATTAAATTTTGAAATATTAATGCAGTCATTCCATTGGCATTTACTATGTCATCTTCTCATAAAAAAATAACAAACTTTTTATTAATTGCTATAATTCCTCTCTTTCTCTCTATATATATACTATATATAAATTGACTTATCTATTGAATATATGTTTAAAAGATTCTCCCAGCAAATGTAGCCCCAAGGAATCCATTGCGTAAAAACTATTAACAATGAATTATGACTCAAGCCAGATTCTATGTAATGTTTACAAGGGTTCCAATGTAGCAAATATTTCTTTACTCCCGCCTCTCGCCTTTTCCGTTTGATAACCCCAACTGACCCCCATCTATATCAACCATCCTCTCTCTCTCTCTCTCTCCATGTGAGCTGCTTTGGAGCTGCGAGCCAGATCGCCCCTGCGTATGCGGAAGGCAGTCAATAGCATCACCGAGCTCCGGCAGCATGTCGGACAGCTCTTGGATCAGATTCTTACTGTATTTGGTGCTGCTCTGGCTGGTGCTTCTCCAGCAGATTGTTTCTGGGGAGGATGCACCGGCTTTTCTGCGCATTTACCAAACGGAAAAGACAGTGAGACGAACCAAAGGTCTGGAAATGCGCAGCTATGTAAACAAGAGAATCGATCCCTGTGTGGATTTCTATGCCTATGCCTGCGGCAATTATCGATCAACATCCACGCCCCAGGAGCAGCATGCACAGCAGATAGACAAGGAACTCCTCTTGCTCATACAGGAGAGTATGGTGCGAGAGGACAGCCCCTTGGCGCGACAGGCTAAGGAGTTCTTCAAGTCCTGCCTGACGGCTCAGGCTGAGCAGAGCCAGCAGCAGCAGCAGTTTCTCAGCGAATTTATCAACCAGAACGGTGGCTTTCCAGCCGTTCCCGGCTCCCAGTGGGCAGTGCACCATCACGACTACGACTGGCTAAGGGTTCTAGGTGGACTGCGACGCCGCTACGGAATGGATATCCTTATCGGGCTCCGGGTGGGCTATAACTATGAAAGCGTCTTCGAGAACAGCTTGTACTTGAGCGAACCCAGCACTGTGATACCGCGAGAGCTGTGCATCCAGAACCGATCGGACATAAGGGATTCAATTTATGCGCCTTTGGAGCGTCGAGTGGCCCGTGAACTGAAGACCTGGTTGGCCCTGGGCAATGATGAATCCGACCGCCTGGCCGCGGACATCCTCACTTTCGAGCACGAGCTTTGCGGCAGCATGATCGGCGGCTCCTTGAATCCCTGGGATGCCGAGGAACAGCTGTACAGAGCGAACTATACACGCAAGACATTGTCAGAGCTTGGCCAGCTATTTGATCTAAATCTGGAATCCTATGTGACCGCCAGCTATGATCAGGTGATCTTTAAGCCCGTCTACATGGCTGCTCCGGAATACTATCGCCAGCTAAAGCGCACAGTGGCTGCTCACAATATGAGTCTGGTGGCCAATTACATTATGTACCGAGCGATATCAGTTCTGAATTTTCCCATCGACGAACGACCTCAGTTGCGGAAGGGACTGTGCTTGGAGCGCATCAAGGAATTGATGCCGAGTGCTCTGGGAGAACTATATGCTCGGCAGTTTAGCGTTGAGGATACAAGAAAAGATCTAGACAGGCTTTATGAGATACTGCAGATGGCTCTGAGGAAAAGTCTGAGCGCGGAATGGTTGGAGGATGTTAGTCGACGAGTGGCCCAGCGAAAGCTACAAGATCTAAAGCTGCAGCTGCCCAGCTACGACCGTCCACCTGCCCTCAAGCTGCAGCTGGAACGTGCCAATTATTGGAACAATTTGCGTCAGCTGTTGGAAGCCGTTCAGCAGCAGCGAATGAATCAGCTTTTCGAGGAATTCCCGCTCACACCCCACCATCCCGTAGAGGCTTTCGAGGCCAGAGTTCGCCTCCGACCGTTGCAGCGACGCTTGGACATGGGATTGGCCCTGCTGCAGCCGCCAGCCTACAACCATCACTATGGACACCCCTTCCGATATGCCACTTTGGGCCTGCAGCTGGCCCAGCAGCTGGTCACGGCTTTTGATGATCTTCACTGGTCGGTGGGGCTGCTCGAGCGCGATAACTGGGATGGCGATACCGCCTGGAAGTACCATCTACGAAGCGACTGCTTTGGCCGCCAAGTAGAATACTATTTGAGAGCTAACATGACCGCCACCAAGCAGCTGATCAAGGATAGTGCTGCCTTGAACGTTGCCTTTCAGGCCTATCTCATCTGGCTGGGATTTCAGGAACCCAACAACGACTTGGACATGCTACTCAATGAGACGCTGCCGGGAGTGGATTACACAAATACCGCGCTCTTCTTTGTGGCCTATGCTCAGCAGTATTGCGATCTGGAGGAGTTTCGTCCGAAAAACGAGCAGACAGCGTCAGGGGGATGGATTTACAGTGCGCGACAGAATCATACATGGACGCGACTCCGAGTGAATGGGCCTTTGCGCAATTCGGTGGAGTTTGCCAGAGACTTTCGGTGCCCCATTGGTTCGCCCATGAATCCAGCCACCAAGTGTAGTATATACTGAGAAAGATTGATGTACAAATATAAACAATATAAATAAATAAATAAAAATATAAAGAAATATAAACGGGTTCTGAAAAATATCAAAACAATAATATATAATATTCATTTCTTTAAAGTGTCATGAGATAGAAATCTCTAGAATCACTTGGCTAGTTTTCCTGTTGCTAATCAATATATACAAATATATTGGGAAATGATTATATTTCTTCTTTGTAAGTGGAGGGATTACAGCATTCGTTGATAGAAGGAAAACCTTGTCACCAAGCGATTTGTGTTGATTTCCTATCAATGCCAAGTTCTCGGCTCGTAAGGCCAGGTTTGTTTACTTCTCTCGCGGATTTCAGAGCCTCGCTGGGTGCGATAACCTCCATGGACGGAGAGCGAACTTGACCCAATTCTCGCAGGTTCAAGTCCCAGCCTGTGGAAGCTTCCCATCCGCCGCTTATCAAGCCTCGAAACCTCGCAGCTCAGTCGATCTTTCAACGCCAAGATGGTAGCTACCAGAAGCGCTTGGCTGAGTGTGTTTCTCAAATGTTTGCTGTTTCTCTGCGGATTCGAGCTTTACGTCGTAAATGGAGCCCGGTACAATGCTATAAACAGTATGACTCGAATGCAGATGCACGGCGGAGTCAAGCCGGATTCTCGGGAAGAGCAAATGGCGCGCCAACTGATGGCCTCGGACATGCAAAAGTACATGAACCTGAGCGCTGATCCCTGCACCGATTTCTTTAAGTACGCATGCGGTCACTGGGCGGACTATCACAAGCGGCAGCTCCGTCTTGGGGAGCTGTACACAGCCCAGCAGGTCATGGAGACCAAGATCTTGGAGCAGCTGCAGCAGCTGCTCACACAACCGCTGCCGCCGCAGCGTCACCCAAACGGCTACAGTGAACCCAGTATGGCGAATGTGAGAAAAGCCCGAACCTTCTACGAATCCTGTGTGGCCGTGGAGGCAAATGCTGGTGAAAGACGCCGCTTCCTCACTAAGATCCTCAAGGACAATGGCGGACTGCGCAATGTTCCAAACTCCAACTGGCAGCACAATCGCCATTGGGTTCAAACTCTGGCCGATTTAAAGAGGAGATACGGATTGGACATTCTTCTGGGATTGGAAATCGACCTGAACCTGCAGAACATGCAGGGGAATAGCATATATTTCGGAGAGCCCAAGCTAACCATTATTCCCGAGGAGCACTGCAATGCGGTGGCCACCAAAGGTGCACAAGTGAAGGACGAGGTCTACGAGCGGGTCCAGCAGCAGGTGGCGGAGAATCTACGGGATTGGTTTGGCGTGGACACGGGAGAGGCATCCCGCCTTGCCGGAGACATTGTGCGTTTTGAATTTGAACTCTGCAAGCGAATGAGGGAGCAGGATATTCAAATGCCCGAGGAGGAATCCCCGCAGCCCACTGCCGGACCAATGTTCGGTGCCCGACCGCGAACAGGCCAGGACCGATTGCGCCGCCAAAGGTTAGGAATGAATCTTAACGAACTGACCAATGAAATGGGCAATGTCTTGGACTTTAAAATGTTTGTGGAGCTAATCCTTGAGAATCCATATTCGAATACGGTCTACCTACGTGCCCCGGACTACATAAAGCATTTGATACAAACAGTGAAGGCCAACAACCGACTGACTGTCAGTGGCTACATTATCTATGTGGCACTCAACGAACTAAATCAGCCCCCGGAAGTACCTCCTTCGCAGCGCGCTCGCCAGTGCGCCCAAGTCACGCAGAGACTCTTCCCACAAGTTCTGGGCGAAATGTTTCAGCGCCATGTGCAGCGTGATAATGCCAAACACGACCTGGACGCAGTTTATCGTGATGTAATTAAGGCGCTCGAGCAGCAGATGCGTGTGGAGTGGCTGGACGAAAACGATCGCCGAGCGGTCAGAACCAGACTCTCCCAGTATCGCGTCCTGCTGCCGGATTACCAGAGTTTGGACCTCTCTGACTTGCAGTTCCAGAAACAGGACGACTACTGGCGTCGCTTGGAGATTGTGCTCAGATATCGCTCCAGACGGCAGTTTGACAGTTTGAACGGTAACGATTTCGGTCAGGACTTGCATAGCATTCTGGATGCCTTCGAAGTGCGATCAGCATTGGCACCCCGCCAGCAGGCAGTTCTAGTTGGATGGGGTCTCCTCCAGCCTCCCTACTACAATTACTACTATCCCAAAGCCCTCAAATACGCCCTGTTGGGTCAGCGATTGGCCAGCGCCCTAGTCCAGGCCTTCGACGACGAGGGCTGGAACCGTCACCCACAAGCCACCGCCCAGTGGAATGAGCTGACTTTGGCGGGATATCGAAATGTCAGCGAATGCCAGCGGGCTCAGTACAGTAGCTATTTGTACAATGAACCAGGAGAGTTTCGGAATGTGACGCGACTAAGGGAAATTATAGCCGAGAGCAGTGGTCTCAACATTGCTTTCAAGGCCTATTTGGAGTGGCTAGAGCAGCAGGACTACAGGCTGGGTCCCCTTCTCCAAAAGGAAACTCTTCCCCAGTTGAACTTTAGCAACACGCAGCTGTTCTTTCTGTATTTTGCACAGTCACGATGCTGGGCAAAGGACAACCAGGAAGCCATCCTGGACTCGATGCCTCTGATGCAGCACACACCGGAGAGATGGAACGTGAATGGACCACTGAGCAATACGGCAGAGTTTGGGCGGGAATTTGGCTGTGCTCTGGGCACGCCAATGAACAATGGGGACAAGTGTTTGGTTTACTGATGAAATACCTAGAAAATAAAGAAGGTAAAACTGAAGCTATTGAATTGTTATTGGAGGAAAACGATTAGTTTGATTGAAAGTGAAAATCTATTTCACGTAAACTTCGGCTATCTCCAAGTGACTTATTTATCGCTCAATGCGAAGTTCTCGGGAACTGAGGCCAAGATTGTTTACTTCTCCCGCGAATTTCCAAGTTTCAGCGATAAGCCGTAGGTGATGAGAGCACACTGGACGCGATTCTCCCAGGTGGTAAGCCCGGTTCGTCTATTATCAACCCTACGCGTTGCGCATTTTAGTCTACTTTTCAACGCCAAGATGAGATCTTCGAGAGGCGCTGAATGGAGTGCGCTTCTAACATTGCTATTGAACGGCATTCTGACTTTGGGCGTGACTGGAGTCCGCTCGAGAAACAAGCCGGGTTATCGAGAGGAGCAAATAGTGCGTCAGCGCATGTCTTCGGATATGCAAAAGTACATGAATTTGAGCGCGGATCCCTGCACGGATTTTTTTGAGTTCGCCTGCGGCAACTGGAGTAACTATCACAGCCTGTACAGTGCCCAGGACGTGATGGAAAACCGAATTTTGGAGCAATTGCAGCAGCTTCTCACGGAACCGCTGCCATCGCAGCATCATCCAAATGGCTACAGTGGCCAAAGTTTGGCAAATGTGAGGAAAGTTCGAGCTTTCTACGAATCCTGTGTGGCCGTGGAGGGGAATGCCAACGAACGACGCCGTTTTTTAATGAAGATCCTGCAGGATAATGGCGGCTTGCGCAATGTTGAGAACTCCAATTGGCAACATAACCGCCAGTGGCTACAAACTCTGGCCGAATTGAGGAGAAAATACGGATTGGATATACTTATAGGACTGGAAATCGATCAGAGCCTGCAGCAGGCGAAGGGAGACAGCATTTTCTTTGGGGAGCCCAAGCTCACCATTATTCCCGAGGAGCACTGTAATGCTCTTGTCACTCACGGAGATCGGGTTAGGGAAGAGATCTATGATCAGGTGCAAGAACAGGTGGCGAAAAATATGCAGGATTGGTTTGTCATGGACGCTGGAGAAGCACATCGTTTTGGGGGAGATATTGTGCGTTTTGAATTTGAACTCTGCAAGGGAATGCGAGTGGAAGATATACAAGAACCCATGGATGAATCGCCCAGAGCACTTCCGATTTACGGGATTCGGTCTCGAAATGTTCAGAGACGAAAAAGTGGAATGCTTCTCACCGAACTCACCAGCGAAATGGGTAATCTATTGGATTTTAAATTATTTGTGGAGTTAATCTTAGAGAATCAATACCTAGGAGAAGTCCATCTGAGATCACCAGAGTATATAAAACACCTTATAAGGACCGTGAAGTCCAACAACCATATAACTCTTAGTTGGTACATTATATACGTTGCACTCGTCGAGCTAAATCAACCTCTGGTAGAACCTCCTTCGCAGCGCGCTCGCCAATGCACCCAGGTGATCCAGAACCTCTTTCCTCATGTTTTGGGCGAGATGTTCCAGCGCCATGTACAGCGTGACAATGCCAAACACGACCTGGACGCTGTTTTTAGTGATGTTATCAAAGCCTTCGAGCAGCAGATGCATGCGGAATGGCTGGATGAGGGCGATCGAAGGTTGGCCAGAAGTAGACTCTCGCAGTATCGATTCCTACTTCCGGATTACAAGCATTTAGATCTCTCCGAATTGCAGTTTCACAAACGGCAGGACTACTGGATCCGCTTAGAGATTGTTCTCAAATATAGATCCGAGCAGCAATTTGAAAGATTAAGGGAAAGTGATAATGGTCAGAACATGGACAATCTTTTAGACGCCTTTGAAGTACGCACTTCGTTGGCTTCCCGCCAGCAGGCAGTTCTAGTTGGATGGGGTCTCCTCCAGCCTCCCTACTACAATTACTACTATCCCAAAGCCCTCAAATACGCCTTGTTGGGTCAGCGAATGGCCAGTACCTTGGTCCAGGCATTCATCGACGACGGTTTGAACCAGTGGAATGAGCTGACCATGGCTGGATATCGAAATGTCAGCGAATGCCAGCGGGCTCAGTACAGTAACTACCTATACAATCAACCAGGAGAGTTCCGAAGCATCACGAGGCTAAAAGAAATCATAACAGAGAGTAGTGGTCTCAATATTGCTTTCAAGGCCTATTTGGAGTGGCTGGAGCAGCAGGACTACAGGCTGGTTCCACTCCTGGAAAAGGAAACTCTTCCCCAGTTGAACTTTAGCAACACGCAGCTGTTCTTTCTCTATTTTGCTCAGTCACGATGCTGGGCTAAGGACAACAAGGAAGCCATCCTGGACTCAATGCCTCTGATGCAGCACACACCGGAGAGATGGAACGTGAATGGACCATTGAGCAATACACCCGAGTTTGTGCGTGAATTTGGCTGTGCTCTGGGCACGCCGATGAACAATGGGGATAAGTGTTTGGTTTACTAATGATCATGCGACGAAAATAAAATACTTGGAAAATAAGTCAAGAGTGGAGCTATTGATGGGAGTATAGAAGGCTTCAGTACCATAAGATTCTAATGTTGGGGAAAAGAGAAAATCGGATGCCTGTTGACTGAAGGTTTTTAAAGAAGAGCCCTAAGCTGTTGCTTAATATTTTGAATAAATTAATTCCAAATTTCTGTATGACTGAAAGAAGGGACTCATTAAACTCGATCGATTTCTTTAAACATCAAATCTCTTGAACACAGCTCATTGTGTCGGCAGCTTGGGCTGGGTTTCAGGCACTCGAGCACGCAGCGCTCGTTCCAAGCATTTTCCGTAAGAGATATAATATCCAATCATTGCATGTGGGCAGATCTCTCGACCTTGAACTGTCAATCGATTGGTGGTGGCCATATGGGATGCGGATGCGGGTCGCACGCATTTCCGTTGGGCTTAACATTAAAGCTTACCTGCAACGACAAAAGAATAGAAGAATAATATTAGTATCTTGCTTAATTTTTATATTCAAATTGATAAATAATAATAATTATTAATAATTAAATTAAAAGAACACTGAAAGAACTTTAGCTGAACTCAGATAAAACCTCAATTTGCATAAATTTTTACGAGATAATTTATTCATATAATTCATTATCAAATTTTCATTGGGTTTGCAAAATCATTTTTTGAGTGCATTCTATGTGCTGGATATAGCAGTTAGGCATCTCACTGATTTCAAATGGAACGGAAGTGCACCATGGCCAGTGTGCATAATATTCTGTAAGCTCTTGGAGCGTATCATCAATGATTGTTGTGCCAAAATGGCATACAATTTGGTGAATCAATGCGTCATGGGGACATGGAAGAAAAAACACTATCGTTTTGAATAATGTTGGAAGTTAGTGTGTAATCGCTTAAAAGACAAAAACACTATAGGGGAAAACAAAAGAGAAAACAAAAACCTAATAAAAGAGCCCCAGCAAAGTAATTTTCAATTCACATTCGTAGGAAAAAGATGCCATGGCCTCGGGTATATCATTATGGCCGCAGCTAACAAATGGGAAAAATGTTCGCACAACGGTCGTAAAGTGACGCGGAATTCCAGGCAAATGTCTTCAGCCGCTCCGACTCCCGCGGCACCTTTAAGTATCTCGCTTCCCCCACAATTATCAGACATTGTCGAGACGAGAGCCATCAAATTGGCGTCGTCGGCGCCGTTTGTTGGTAGCTAATCAACGAATAAGAGAAAGAAACTGCATGAAACGGAAGCTTTGGGAAAGCCAATAAGCAATAATTAACAGATAATCCATAAAAAATAACGATGCAAAGGGGCTTTGCATATGGCAATCAAAGGGAATTGTGGGTATTCCTACCCAGAATTAAATTTTAACAAAACAGAATAGAAACGCCTACGCCTATAAGCGGATTCACACACAAGGTGTGGCTTTTTATGTGATCCTTTACCATTTTCAAGTCCGGTTTTGCTGCTCTGAAAGCGGCTTAATGAAGCTTTATCTACAAAACACAATGGCGGAGATTGTGTAGTCCCATATGCACACATGCTTGCATTAGTTATGCAACATTTATTTCTACCATATCATTTCATATGCATTCCCCTCTCCTTGGGGGCTATAAATTTGACAAAGCTTATGTACATCGGCATCGACTTCAGAGGAAGACAATCCCAAAGTTGAATGAAAATGTGAGAAAAATCGACAAAAACAAAAAATGCAGTGGACAAAAACGAAACCAGAAATAAACTGAGCGCACGAGTCAATTTGATTAATCAACTTTACAAAGTCCCCAATAAATCAAGCACAAGTATTTAAACAAGACAGACGCTAGGCAAATGACCCAGTTTCGTGCTCCCTATCTATGTATTCTGTCTGCCAGCCAGCGCGGGTCTTCGAGTGGCATTACCAATCTATGCCAAGTGACTCCAAAAGAGCTGGCACTGCCACCGAATCCCCCGGGCATGTTCTTGAGGACCGATTCAATATTTCATTCACACATTTTTAACCCAAATTCGAAAATGTCTTTACATTAGTTTCCATACAAAAAAACAAACAACAGCAGCGGGCGGTGTGAGTGGTGGAAATATCCTAACTAAGTGGTTCTACACATGTTGTAGCGGCATTCCAACAAATTGATCTTGAATGTGGCCAACTCACTAGGCCAAACATCAGATCAGATCAATGGATGGCCAGCAGGTGTGGCATTTTCTCAGAAAAACCGCTTGCAGACAGTAAAAGTGCTTGAGCATTACTTCATTTGTGGTCTGGACAGGTCGTATGTATGTCCCTCAATTGTTCCCAGGGAAGCTGCAGATGGAGCTCATATATCATACGAATCTCGGTGCAAACACTTTTGTAATTCAAAACTGTTTACGTTGGGCCCGGGACAGCCGACAGCCGATATGAAGGGGGCAGAAACGAGAGCGAAGCTTGGGGAACGTGCTTATATGTACATATCTCGCGACACATATTGCTTCAGAGTTATTATTATATCTCTGCGGCAACTTCGCATGTGGGCGGCAACGCCTCTGGGCTGTCATATATGGCCTCCATTTATTCACCGTGCAATATGTACGGGTTATAAATACTTTACATGCGACTTTGGCGAGCCATAAGTAATGAAATTTATTTCTCATTCAATTGAATTCTTTCTCGACGAGGAGCGCCCATATTTAGTTTTGTCCAAAACAATTTGTCATTATTCTAAGGCATTACATATGAGAGGCGGCACCATGGAATAGAATAGAGAAATATGTCATTAAAATTTATCAATTAAAGGGGGTATTTCTATCATTTTTTAGGTACTTGAAAATACAGGGTAGCAGAAAATTCTTAAGACACAAAACATTCTTTAATGGGGCATCTTTGTTATCTTTATAAGCACAATAATCTGTAAAGAATTTGGTTTATGTTGATTTAAAAAATACTTGATATGCCTGTCGTTTTAACAAGATTCTTATCGCCTCTCTTGTCAGCTTAAAATTCAAGAGATTTCTGTGAAAGTTGATATAGACTTCTACAGAATACTGAGACATCTTTCTGATATATTAATTATTCCATTTTTTATCATATTTTAAGTAATAAAGCAATGTAAGAACAGCTTTTTTAGCTAAACAATAAATGAGTAGACACACATATAAAAAGAACATATGCACATTATACCTGTACTTGTGATTCACCTCATATGAAACAGAGACATGGTTACAGCTTTTTTTGCGGTGTGTCAAGCAATCTGATTAGTCCTGAAACTCTATAAATATTGGATACGTGTTCAATTAACAGAAGGCAGGCAGGCATCGGGCTGCACTCCTTGGGGGTGATCCAAAGGGGTCGATATCCATAAATAAGGGCCAAACCTAAGGGGTTTCCTTTGCTAAAACTTTCCCGGCAATCCAGAGGGTGGCCACCGCATGGAACAACCCTCTTCCGCCAGCTGGCAGCTGTTGTTGTGTGCCTTTCGAAATGGCATTTGCGAACGCCGCAAAACTACATCTTGGGGATCGCGAGCCAGTGACTCAGTGGCGGGCAATTGGGGAACGGAAACACAATTGCACACAGCCCGCAGAAAAGCAAGCGGGTATCTGTAGCGGGGTAAAGGTAGCGTGTCAAGGAAACGGCGCTGGAAGACCACCTCACACCACCACCAGCACCACCCCCAAAAATTGTGGCTGAGAAACAGCTGAGAGGCGTTAAAGAGAGCAGCGCTTGCTCTCGTTGTAAAAATCGATTTTCCGAAAACAAACTCAAACTGGTGGCCGCCTTGGGCAGATAAAATGCCAATTACCTTTTCAAAACATAAATCTTCGTCAATCCAAGGTGGAAAATCCCTTCTTTTTGGTGTATATGTAGACTGTATCCGTCGGATACTTTCGCAGGCCTTGTTGCTGTTCCAGCGTCAAGGCGTAAACAATTGATAATTTTATGAGGCACAAGCACAAACACCAAGTTAAACTCAATTCTCACACAGAAAAATGATTTCGAAATGCACTTCACGCACTAAACTGGAAATGGTGGCCCTTTCCCTTCGCGGCCAAGTGTGGGTGTGGTGAGTTTCCCTCGCCTTTGGGCCAGGACTTATCGATTTGGCAATTAGTCGCGTGGAAAAGTGCAAAGGCGGCGAATCCACAGCGACTTTTTAGCTTTACAACTGCTTTTATCGTACACGACTCCGAACAAAGCGACTTGGGCAACACAGAAATAAAGAATTCAAATTCAAATTCCACGGGGGGATACACACGACGATAAGGCGATTTGCTTCGACCGAGTCGCACCACGAACCACGAGTAGTCACTCCACTCAGGCCACCGAGCAGCAGCGTCGTCGTCGACCGTCAATGGCGATGTGTGGCGCCGCTGTGTGTAGCTCACTTGGGTGCTCCGCTCATGCTCATGCTCTCACGCTCTCACTCCGCCAGTTATGCTGGCGCTGTCCGCGCAGCATAAGACAGTGGCAGCAGCAGCGGGCCTCCAATTTTCAGACACAGAGAAAAATAATTGGTAAGTGGGTGCATTACCAACAGATTCTAATGCAAAACAATACATAAAACCTACATTTGAATTTTATTTGATTAAAAATCTATAAAATAATGCCCCAAAAATATTAAAATATATATTTAAAAAAATATCTGATAGATATTTATGTTAGTAACTAACAGAAATCTTCAGTGAGTCTTATCTACAACTCCCAAAAGTCATACACAAAGCAAAAGAAAAATAAACAAAAAATCTTGACAAGCTATAAAGATAGGAAAGAGTAAATATTTATAATAAATATGGAATATTTCATATAGCAGCAAAATTAATTAAATTCAATAAGAAATATATATTTCAATATATAATATTTTAACTAACTCTTGACTTCATTTATTCATCAGTTCAATTTATAAAAGTTGGGCGGAAATTATTTATGCCATTTCTACGGAAGTCGTCCCAAAATTTTAATTTGTAATTAAAAAAACAAATTTATATTTCCTAAACTGGATGGCTATTTTTTCTGTGTTTCTATTAATTTTTGTGTTTGGTCAGTAAAGAGAAACACCTTTTAAGTCTTAAAATAATAAGAAAATGCAAATTTTAAAAACAATCAAAATATTATTAAAAAAGTTCACATCAAAACAGAAAACATAAGCCATATATAGTCTGTGGATATTATATTTTCTAATACTTTGTATGCCTACAGATATTTACATATCTAAAAAGATTCCCACTTTAATAAAATAAAGTTTTATTTCACACATTTTATTTCTAATAAGAAAGATACCTGGAAAACTCACTCACAATTAAAGACAACATTTGAAGCTTTCTAGTTAAAATGCCTTAAAAGTGTTTTATTTTTAGTGTCCCATAAAATGTGGGCACCTAAAAGAGCCAACCCCTTAATAGAGTGCCAAAGTGCACTGAGCCATAAGTTACAGAATGTTTATAACTTATAATGGTCCCAACAAATGTCCAACTAAAAAGAAAGACCCATTGTTAGGGTATCCTAAGCTGCAATGTCCGGCGGGCAATCCACTAAGCGATACTCAGATGTTCAAAGAGAGAGAGCCCCTGCAACTAACTGAAGCACGGTGCTCCGGCTGATAGCCGACGGCGTCATGACACACAGCCTAGTGACTAGTGACCGAGTATTTAGCTTTATGCGATGGTGGCGTGATGATAAGCGGACGGAAAATCGAATCGTGCGCTCTCCGATCAATAACCGAAAAGTAAACAAGTCGAGGGGAGAACAAAGTAAACCCAAAGCGGCGATCGGTCACGCATGCGCCCCAACACAGCCAATTTACTAATCGTGGAACTGCAGAGGAAACTGGTTTCCTGGGGGGTTGACATTTCCAAAGACGAATCGCATTCTATGCAGATTAACCTCGCCGCTAAACGCAATGATTTTTCCATCTACTGGCGCAGAGAACCCGTTCCGAGGTTAATGACACAATCAGACATCGGCCGACACACTTAGTTGGCAATATCGTATTAGCCAATTACCTAACATTCGCGCACACAGATGAGCTAATGATCTAGCGGCGGTCAATCAGCGAACACGCAATATGGTAACCGAAACAAATTTACGGACTGTCAGTTCCAAGAGGAGCAAAGAATACCGAAACGTGGACATGCAATCTGCAGGGAATTAAGATATATACTTT
The DNA here is from genome assembly GCA_035046345.1 of Drosophila birchii. Lineage (NCBI taxonomy): Eukaryota > Metazoa > Arthropoda > Insecta > Diptera > Drosophilidae > Drosophila > Drosophila birchii. The sequence goes on from JAWNOA010000064.1 coordinate 7,704,631, forward strand.
TCACGGTAGCCAACTTTCAGTTATCAACGAAAGAAAGTGTGCCTAATTGAATCAACAAGACGGGGCAAATGGGAAATTTCTGAAGTCACTTTAATCTCTGAGGTGAAAACTGAACTGCATTATCTTTAAGGTATTAAGAAGTATCTATGATTTAGGTACAAATATAAAAGAGTTTTCCTATTTCCAAGTTTCAGGCACAAGCACCCATCCCTGGCAACCGAAAACACACCTCAAGGTACAAGTTGCCGCTCTGGGAAAGCGGTTTTCCAATGCGCAGGCGCACTGGCAGCCAGGAAGTGATGGTAAAATGTGAGCTGCAGAAAATGAGAGAGCAGAGAGCATAATGAAAATGTGTTACAGCCATTTGGCGGACATAAAGGTAGGGAATCTGCATAAACAGCCTACGCCAGGCTTTTGATGAATCATTTTGGTTGGGTTAGGCATGCAACCCGGGGGCGGAATGGGAGTAGGATGAAAACTGGGTGGTTTTTTGAGGAGCTGGGGGTTGAGTCATTGCCTGCCCGAAGGAATACATAATTCATCAGGCCAGACTGCGTGCCTGCCACCAAATGGCAGCTGGCTGGCTGGACATTGGCCAGCAGTTACAGACCAACTGGCAGAAGCTAGTTTTTACCTTTTATCTACACGATATCTTCATGATATTAGAATTTATAACGACTTCCGGCATTACACAAAACGAGACGAGAAAGGTTGCCCAAATGGAAATCAATCGAGGGTCATTAGAGGCCCAAGAACTCCGTGCACGCGGAGGTTCCACGCCATTGAAATGCAAATGAGTTGGTAGTTTTTTCTCCCAAGAATCAAGGGGAGCAGCCGCAGCCATTGATTGGAAAAGCGTACGCCAAGACACGGCTGAGGTCGAACCCAATCGCATCGATACGTCTGAATGCGCAGAGATTTACGTGTGACTTCAGAGTCCGAAGCTTGGTTATGACGCTATGTTTATAAACAAAAGCAAAGCTTTTCAAGCTCGAATTACGGTTGATGTTTTTTTATATGTTTTGTTATTTCTGTATTTCAATACGAAATACAAAACGAGTTTAAGGAAAAGACAACAAAGATAGCCGAGTTATTTCTTAGTCACTGAAATACACAACTGCAGGCAGACTTCCTACATCAGGTTTGTCCTAATTTAAGCTGTTAATATAATTAGGATTTTGGAGATATAACAGCTTTGATATGTATTAAAATTATGGATATATTTTTCAATTAAAGTACCTTATTTTTATAAATAAATAAAGTAGATCTTTATGAAGTCATCCCACAGATTTCCTGTTATGGAAACTTGACAACGTTGAAGAAGGAACTCCTTTGGCGAACCTCGCTCATGGCTAACGATAATTATCAAGTTAATAACTCGACACTAATTAGTCAGGTGCTCGCAATGGACTTCCAGGGGGTGGGACAGCTTTAGTACGACCCTAGGTCGCGGCCCAAAATAAAAACAAGCTACGTTTCGAGGCGGTCCGATGTGAAAACGAAAGCGATACGATATTTTCGGCGAGGAAAATCAAATCCGGTGGCGACTAGAAAACCCATTTGGTATGGGAATGGGACGGAATGGAGGAAACTAGAGCTTGAAAGCGATCCAAATGCCAGCGAATGGATAAATTAAATCACAGCACCGGCAGCATCAGCAGGCAGCAAATCAACTTAATGACGACGGGCTACAACTTTTCCAACGGTTTTATCTGGCGAGGCGATCGTGAGGTGAAATGAATTTAAGTTGCTTTTGCAGCAGCAGCAGCCGCCACATAATGAGAGACAACAACAACAACATGGATAAAAAAATCGATGAGTGCTCAATTATTGTGTTATTCGCACACACACACACACACTGACAAGCGCCCACGTAGTACAATAAATATTACGCACAGATGCAGATGGATGATTATTACCTTTTTCAGCTGAGTTTTGTTGTTTTTTGGCAATTGGCTCTCAACAAAACAACATTCGGTTTGCGTGTGTGTGTTTTTCTTTCGCCTCCTCCTTTTCAGCAAGTGCCACTCCCACTCCGATTGGCGCTTGCAGTTTTCCTTTTTCGTGGTAGGGCTGGCGTTCGTTGCCAAAATTACTTTGCACCACACTGCCAATTATAATTTACTTTTGCCTTGTGTATGTTCGCAGTTATGTCAACTCCCTTCCGCGGCGTCCTTTGTTGTTGTGGTTTTTTTTGCAAAATATATTTCGTGTAAATTATGTGCAGTGTGGTTGTTGTTGCTGCTGCAGGTGGTCTCAACACTCGCGTTCGTTGGGTCTACGTGGTTTCGTATGCACTGGGTGCCGCACGCATAATTTGCGGATTGCAAATCGTCGTTTTCTTATTTTTTCGTTAGTAATTTGGCTATTAATTGGTTTTATCACGGAGAAAACTTTCGACGTTTCTTGTTGGTTTTCTGATAATGTTACCGTCGTTTTAAGGTTTTAGGATTTTCCCCTCCACAGTACTTGGACACTCTAAAATATCAAAAAATTTGGCGCTGCCAGACTTTTGGTCTCGATTTGTAATCGATATACCTCGCTTATCGATATTAAAAAACTTAGAGCCGATCAGAAATTTGTTTACCTCAACGAAATGATCATAAAAAGTTTAATATTAGCATTATTAATAAGTTTTGGACGAGAAACAGCTACAGAAGACGATGATCTATGCAGCCCTGACCAGAAACCGTGTAGCCAAAGTGAATCCGTGGACGAAAACCAGGATGAATGTGAGCAACTTGTTGCCGGTTTTTAATTTATTTATAACTCTCCCTCCCCCACTTAGTTAGCTTCCAGATCCGCCGCCAAATCGATAAGGCAATGGCTGGATATAAGCCTTGCAGCAGCGATGCGGAGGATGCCAGTTGCACCTGCCACGCGGCAGTTTTGAAGCGTGATCTGGCGCCCTACAAGTCAACAGGTGTCACCCGGCAAATGATCGAAAACTCTGCGAGATACGGCACTAAATACAAGGTGTACGAGCATCGCTTGTACCGGGATCCAAGCTGCATGTTCCCGGCCCGCTGCCAGGGCATCGAGCACTTCCTCCTGCCGCTGGTGGCGACGCTGCCCAACATGGACTTGGTGGTAAACACAAGGGACTATCCGCAGCTGAACTCCGCCTGGGGCAACAGTGCCGGAGGTCCAGTTTTTTCGTTTTCCAAAACAAAGGAGTACCGCGACATCATGTATCCGGCGTGGACCTTCTGGGCCGGAGGACCGGCGACCAAGCTGCATCCGCGGGGCATCGGACGCTGGGATCAGATGCGCGATAAGCTGGAGAAGCGTGCATCTGCCATTCCCTGGTCGCAGAAGCGGGAACTCGGTTTCTTTCGTGGCTCACGCACCTCCGACGAGCGGGACTCTCTTATCCTCCTCTCTAGGCGAAGTCCAGACCTGGTAGAGGCTCAGTACACTAAGAACCAGGGCTGGAAGTCACCTAAGGACACTCTGGATGCGCCGGCAGCCGATGAGGTCTCCTTTGAGGATCACTGCAAGTACAAGTATTTGTTCAATTTCCGCGGAGTGGCTGCCAGTTTCCGGCTTAAGCACTTGTTCCTCTGCAAGTCGCTAGTCTTCCATGTGGGCGATGAGTGGCAGGAGTTCTTCTACGATCAACTAAAGCCCTGGGTTCACTACGTTCCGCTTAAGAGCTATCCCAGCCAGCAGGAATACGAGGAAATACTTTTGTTCTTCCGGAAAAACAATGCCCTGGCTCAGGAAATCGCTCAGCGAGGATACGACTTCATCTGGCAGCATCTCCGCATAAAGGACATCAAGTGTTACTGGCGAAAGCTGCTTAAAAGCTACGTAAAGCTGCTTAACTATGAGGTGCAGCCAGAAGATCACCTAATCCCTATTGGCCATGGAAAGGACGAGCTGTAATTGCGTTTTGTGATTTTACTAATTTACTACCAGCATTCCGATAATCGAATATATTTAGGTATTAAGCTCAGAATCTCCAGTAATTATTAATTTCAATTTTTAATGGCATTCTCATTTAAAGAAAAACAGTCGCCGTAATCATAATAAATTATATTCAAAAATCTTAGATGGTTAATATTATTTTTTTAATAATTTTCTATTGTTATCAAAAACATTTATAAGACTTGAGTGAAAACATTAAGCTTCGTATCTGATAGATACAAAAAGCTTCTCTTTTGCGGGCAACGACCTTGGATGAGCTAACAGCTGACTGTTTTTTGTTTTGCTCTGACCCAAACATAAACAAATTCCCTTCAAAACAAAAAAAATCGATCAGTTGATCGCACTCTTTCTCTTGGATGAACGAACAGCTGATCGACTATTTTTGTTTTGCTCTGATCCAAACATAAACAAATTCCCTTCAAAACAAAAATATTCGATCAGCTGTTCGCTCTCTCTTGCTACAGCAGCGGCCAACGACCTTGGATGAGGGAACAATTGAAAGGAAAGCAAAACAAAAATAGTTGATCAGCTGTTCAATCATTCAAGGACGTTTTCCGCTAGGTTACTAGAAGCAATTTTTAGATTTCTACTTTTCAAAAATAGACATTTGTATTATGAATCAATGATTTATTAAAAGTATTTGGAAAAACATGTAAAATTAACAAAATTATTACCATGATGACCCTGCAACGGAGATTACTCTTCGTAGGAGCCCTGTTCCTATGTACCGCTCCGCAACTCTTATCCGCCGCCGAGGACAAGTGCTCCGCGCTGTCGCAATACCATGAACCCAAGTGTAAGGAATTGTTTTTCTCTAAATGGATAATGTTGACTATATTTAATCACCCAGTTAGCTACGACTTTGTTCCGTATATCCAGCGAGCCTTGGCGGATTATCGACCATGTGAGCCCGGTGATCCAAAGTGTCTCTGTCATGTCGAGACAATAGAAAAGAACTTGGAGCCATATAAGGGTAACGGCATCACACCGACCATGATGAAGCAGTCCAAACGTTTCGGAACCTTGTACAAGGTAATTCATGGGCGAATCTATCGCCAGAAGAACTGCTCTCATCCCAGGCGCTGTGAGAGTGTGGAGGAACTGCTCTTGGATATGGCCGTTGATTTGCCAGACCTGGAATTCGTTCTTAATGTGCGAGACTGGCCGCAAGTTCATTTTCTATCGGGTTTAAGTGGCCCCGTCTTCTCGTACTCGATCTCCGACCAGTATCTGGACGTTATGTATCCGGCTTGGTCATTTTGGACCATCTATGCCCCGATCCTGCAGAACTATCCACACGGACTGGGTCGCTGGGATTGGATGCGGCAGCATATGGCAGCTAGGGCGGCGAGGATACCCTGGAATGCAAAGCGCTCGAAGGGCTTCTTCAGAGGTTCACGATCTTCCCCAGAGCGCGATAATCTGGTGTTGCTCTCGCGCAGGTCTCCAGACCTGGTCGATGCCCAGTACATGGTACATGTGGTGAACGAATCGGGTGCGCATACTCTCGAGGCTGATCCCGCCGAAGAGATGCCTTTGGTTGAGCACTGCCAGTACAAGTATCTGTTCAATTTCCGGGGCGTGGCTGCCAGCTTCCGGCTCCGGCATATTCTGCTCTGTCGCTCCCTGGTAATCCACGTGGGAGACCAGTGGAAGGAGTTCTTCTACAACCAACTGAAGCCTTGGGTACACTACGTTCCGTTGGCCAGCGATGCCGACGTGGATGAGCTCACGGATTTAATGCTTTATCTGCGTGAGCACGATGACTTGGCGGAGGAGATTGCCGAACGGGGTCATGAGTTCGTCTGGCTGCACCTACGAATGGAGGATGTGCAGTGCTACTGGCGAAAGTTGCTCCAGGAATATGCCCAGCTGCTCACCTATCAGGTTCATCCAGAGCCGGACTTGGTGGAGGTTTCCAACAAGAGAGCTGTGCAAGTGTACCACGGGTAGTTAAGTCAAAAGTTTATTTTAAAATTTTAACAGGAAATAAATTTTTATACAAAAATTCAAAATACGCAATGTGACCTTACTTGCCGGTGGTTACGTCGCTACGTAACAGCTGTTACGTGTTTATTATTTATTAGTTGTTTAAAATTAATCATTAGCTTTATGTGGATTCCGTGCCATGGCAGCCCAGTTAAATCCCTTCCGTAACTCCTTTCGGCTGCCGGCCACGCAGCGCGTCAACTGGTTCCCGGGCCACATGACCAAGGGCATGCGGCAAATCCAACAAAAGCTGCGAACTGTGGACTGTATTGTGGAAATCCATGATGCACGCATCCCGCTGGCGGGCAGGAACTCTCAGTTTTTTGACACCATCACAGGTGGGTTGATCTAATGACTTACTTGCCAAAATAAACTATTTTAATCCGTGGGTTTATTTAGGAAGTGGCGTTAAACCGCATATTCTGGTCCTGAACAAAGTCGATCTCCTGGGAGCAAAGCAGCAGAGAAGTGTGCTGCAACAGCTGAGGTCACAGCAGCCCGGACTCAAGCACATTCTGTTCACCAACTGCAAGGATCAGCGAAACCATGGCGTGCTGGACATCCTCCCGCTGGCCACTCGACTTGTGGGCGAGAGCAGTCGCTTTAATCGCACCCAGGTGGCCGAGCACAATATCATGATCATCGGAGTGCCCAATGTGGGCAAGAGTTCCATCATCAACGTCTTGCGAAATGTTCACCTGAAGAAAAAGAGTGCCGCACGCGTAGGAGCGGAGGCGGGAATCACTCGAGCTGTCGGGGAACGCATCAAGATCCAGGAGAATCCACCAGTCTACATGATCGATACACCCGGTATACTGCAGCCTTCGATCAAAGACGATGAGATGGGCATGAAACTGGCTCTGGTGGGCTGCCTGCCGGATCATATTGTGGGAGAGGATCTCATTGCGGACTACTTGCTGTACTGGCTGAATCGCCACAGGCGCTACGATTACGTCAATATGTTGTCCCTCAGCTCCGGACCCAGCGACAACATCAGCGCCGTTCTTGCGGAGTATGCCCACCGCGAGGAGCTGTTCCACAAGGTCAAACAGTACGACGGACGTGTGGAGGTGATGACCAATTTATTGGCGGCCGCACGGAAGTTTATACACTTCTTCCGCACCGGCCAGCTGGGCAACATCAATCTGGACGAGCCCATCGGTTTCAGATAGCATTACATAGAGATAACTTAAGGGCTAAGAGTAAATATTGAACCGTTGAGGCCGATTGCGTCCTTATTGGGTCTCAGTCATGGGCACATCGATACCGATGTGACCGACTCCCGGCACCGGAATGGAATAGGAAACCGCTACATTCGCCAGATTGGGGTCTTCGGCGAGATCCATGGGCGCGTGATGCTGTGGCACCTGGTCGACGGGCATGGCCATGCTGTACTGCTGCTCAGCTGTCTGATCTTGATCCTGGACCACCTCTTGGTGAACTTCCACAGGAACGCTGCTAACGGGCGGGTAACTTGTTCGAGCAGCCACCGAGCGCAACTCCTCCGGCACGCCCTTCATCCGCTTCGCTATGTGGTGCGTGTACGGTGCCATCTTCTGGTAGTATGCGATCAGCATCTGCGGGTCCTTCTCCGACAGCTGGCTGCTGGGCACCAAGTCGAACTCATCGCAGTACTGCCAGCGCACAAGGTACTTGATGCCCCCGGTGACATCTGTGGCGCCCACTATCTCGGCCAGCTCCAGACCGCGCTCGTATCCGCGTGGCTTCTGGATCTCCTCGCACTTGGGCTTCTTCTCGCCGCGCTTCTTTGACTTGGCCCGCGACTCCTCGAACCGCTGAATCATCGTCGGGCAGTCGCAGTTCTCCTCCGGCTCCCAGGTGTTGTCCGTCGACGGGAAGCCGCGCCACTTGATGAAGTACTCCACTTTGCCGTCGCTGGTGATGCGCTTGTCCATGATGCGCTCCACCACGAAGTTTGTCTCGTTTTTAACCATTTTTTCTTAAGTTTTTATCAATTTTTCGGATTGTTTACAATTTTTTATGCTCGGCTTGGTTTTTTATATACAAGCGTTATCGACTAAGAATCCTATGTCGATAGGTTTGCTTTGTAGGTATCGATAAATGTTTAAAAGATTTTCTGCAATTTACAACTTATAAAAATATAACCGTAGTTAACACTAAGTTTAAATATATTTTAAGATCGGTACAACGTAATAATATTGTTGGGTATATTTTTATATTCGTCCTGCTGACGAGGATATTTTTTGTTCAACAAGTTGGCAGTCCCCTTTACAAAAGCACGCGCTCGACTCGAATTCAGGTGACAGATTTCCGAATAAATCCATTTCCATTTACGATGGCGCTTAGTTCGGAGGAATGGTCCGATTGGAATCCCATGGCCCAGGACTTTAATAATGAATATATCAACGACGAGTGCCAGAATCTGATCGAGGAGGCGCCTGCCCCCGCCAGGGTGCAGTCCGTATCATACAAGGATTCCCTGGAAGCGGAAAAAAAGGCCCGCAGCGCAAGGCAACAGAAATACCCATATCTGGTGGTGAAGAAAACCTCGGAATTTGTGACGGAAAATATGCTTCTAAGCTTCTTTGGCAAAGATCTCATCCAGGACCAGGAATACCGATCAATGTCCCGAGTTTTCTTTGTTTATTTTAAAAACGTCGGGTTTGTTGGAATTAAATAATTGTGTAGGTACGACTCATTATTTAATCTTAACTCTTTGCAGTTCATTTGAGGCTGCACAATCGAAAGTGGAGCGCAATCCAGCCTTGATCAATTGCCACAGCGGTCGCCACAGGCCGCCCCCGGATTTTGGGTCTGAGAAGATTGACAAGATGCCAGCGGCAGTTGCAGACCCAGGCCCAACGCCATCAATCACTGACCGAACCGAAGTGAATCTCTCGTTGAGAAGGATATTCACCTCAACTGGCTCCCATAAACATCCGGTTTTCATCCAGCCCCCGCTGCTGACGAAGGCGGACTACGCCGCCAAGGGATCACTGTTGTCCATCAACGATCCCGATCGGCGCTTTCTAAATGTCAAGTACGAGTTCGTCTTGGAGCGCCATGGCGCCTATGTGCTCCAAGAGGAGCAACTGAAGAAGAACTGCACTGTGCACTATTTTTCGGGAAGATCCAGAGCTATGTAAGTATGCCCACTGCTTTTGTGTTCTATTATCTGTTATCTCAATCATTTAGACCCTTTGTTGTCGAGGAGGAAAGCGTGAAAGGCGAAGACATTAATACACTAAGCAATATGATCATAAAAATGGGGCTGCGCAAGTGTGTGACCTGTGGAAATTGGACGGACGTGTCCTGCAAGGTCTGCAGTATGCCCTTCTGCCACGATGAATGCTTCAATGAAGTGAGCAAGGAGCACGAGAAGAGCTGCGGTACCTGCAAAGATCTCGAGCTTGGGGACAATACTGGGATTGGGCGCAAGTTCCCAAAGCCCGAAATGCCTCCATCCGGATCTAAAGTTAAGATCACCGCATTCCAACAGACAAATGTCTGCTATGTGCGCTCCACTGCTTACCAGGACGAAGTCGCCTATACCAAAGTCCTTAATGAAGTGATAATGCAGGGCAAGGCGGCGGTCCGGCTCGAGAATCTACCAAAATCCGGACAGATAGTCCTCGTTAAGTTCGAGACCGAAATCACCCGCGCCATGGTGCTCTATGTTGAAAATCTAAAGGACATATATGTGGTGTGCATCGATTTTGGGAACGTTGAGGTCGTGCAGTTGAGAGATCTCCATCAATGCAGTTCCTATCTGGCGAGTTTACCATGCTACCCCATTGCTGTGCAATTACGCGGTGTTCCCAAAGGCTTTATGAGCCCCAATATCAGGGAAGCGATTTACGAGCTGACCGGGGTGATGGTGTATAAACTGAAGTACTCGAAGCAGGAGTACGACTCCGCCAAGAACATACAGGTCGCGGTGCTGACCGAGGTCTATAAGAACGGTAGCCTGAACCGTCTGCTCAAGACTATCATGTCGCCAACGGTGCCTCCGTTGTCGGAGCCGGGATACAAAGAGGATGTAAGTAAACGCTAACGCTAACGCAACATATTAACGCATATTTGATTATCCTGGCTTAGTATCTTCCCCATATTCCGTTGCCTACTGGCAAGAACATTAACTTGGTTGTGATGGACAACAGTCTTCTGAAATTCGGCCTCATTTCCTGTACGCTCATGGATCTGGCCTATGAGGTGACCAAGATACAGCGGGACTTGCAGGCCTATGGCGAATCACTAAGCACCAGTTCATACTACGCACCACCGTAAGCTACATTTTGCTTTAATTATTAATCATTAATTATTATTAATTAATCTCTCTTTTTAATTTAGGAAAGATGAACTGTGCGTTGCCAAATACAATGGCAAGTGGTGCCGCGGTCTTTCGATGGAGCTGGTGGGCGATGGATATCCGAGCATTTTGTTTTTGGATTACGGCAATATTGTGCCCATCCATGTGAGCGATATACGTCCGTATCCGCCACAGTTTAAATTTCCAGTGTTGACCACTGAGCTGGATTTGATTGGTAAGCTTTTGATAAATAAATTTCAAAGCCTTTTCGGTACTAAATAATAGCATTTTTATTTAACAAATGTCCCTTCAAACAGGTTGCCCAGAAAACCCCACCGATGAGCAGGTCCGACGCCTCGAGCAGCATCTGCTTGTGGGTTCCACCGTCACCTGTAGCGAAATTGTGCAGTGCCAAGAATCCAACAACTTTTCGGTTCGCTTCGATGAACTGCAGAATATTTTTAATATGAACTAACTTATCAAGGACATAAAGTTCCAAAAAGGAAGTATTACTATTGAAGTTTTGAAATAATTTGTTAATTTCTTTGTTTAAGTTTTGACTTTTTGCGTTACTTTGAAAGTAAAATATATTCCATTAATATTAATACATTTTTATTGTAGATAAGCTTTATTTTTAGTTACATAAATACGTTGTAGGCTTTCCAGGCTATCAGAAATACACGCATCCTGCAAATAAATTCGAAACTATTAAATAGAAACATAAAATATGAATAACTTAATGATAGCTTACTTGCAAGAACTCTTTGGTAAATGGCTTCTGAATCATGGTCCAGTCTGTCAGAGCCTAAAACATTTATAGACATTTTATAGAGTAAAATTAAGGCATCTTTTAATTACATACTTCTCGAAGATCCTCCGTCGCAGGGACACCTAAACTTGTATAAAACTCCTGCTCCTCCGGGCATCCCCCAGCTGTAACCAATGTATATATTTTCATGTTAGCTGCCAGGAAATGTTCAGTTGCCTGCCTAGCATTCTGGTTATAAATAATGAGGTAATTGCAACGCAGGGATCGGATCCCTGACAGTTGGCTTGTCAGTGCCAAGGCAACCATGGGTGACCCAGCAATCCCTTCTTGGTTAAACGAAGCTACTTGATCCTCATCGTCCAACTGCACGTGAGCTATATCCCAATTTTGGCAGTATCCCTTTACCAGCCGCAAACAGTCTTGACTATTGGCCACAATGCAGCATTTCTCGCCCCGCTCCACCACCACATCGTCCAGCATTAGATGCACAAACTCGAACTTGGCCGAGTCATACAGACCCATTTCTGTCCATGGCGGCAAATGAGGCCTCAGGAGTTGCATCAGCTCCAAGCTATCCGGCTGGTTAACTCGGGTTTTCAGCAGCACAGGATGGTCACAGACCTCGTGGACCATGTCCAAGACTACAGATTGATCCTGACCCTGACGATGTTCAGCTAGGAAGTGTAGGGTTTTCTCCTGAAGTTCGGCTGGAGCTAAAAGGCACAAGTATTCAATTTGCGAGAATGACGAGAGTGGTGGTGGATTCCCAGCCTTCAAGCGATATAGAGGTGGCGAAATATTATTGGTTTCCTGGCTGCAGCTAGCCATTAACCGTTTCGGTTGACCCGGGCACTCCCCGACGGTGTTGAATGCCTCTTGCACCTCTGTGGGACTTCCCTGACGTATCCTCTTCTTCAGTACGTGTGATCTAAAAGGTAAATTGACCACCGAAGGCGGCCCAGGGTCGTCCACATGACCATTCTGGGTATCTATCTTCTGGCACCAGTTCGCAATCTCCAGCTTGCGATGCGCCGCGCACTCCTCAACGCTCTTGAACTCCTCCTGGACCTCTACATCCCTGCTGCCGATCTGAAGTTGATCATTCTCCTTGATCTGTCGCTGCTTGAAGCACGTTGCAGTGTCTACAACCAGGCCTGAGTCATCCTTGAGAGTCATCTTCGATGCAGTGACCACAAGTGTTCCGTTGCCAGTCCAGGTCTTGTGCTTCTTGGTGGTTTGATTCCGCCAGAGCACATGGTAGATGCGACTCTCTCTGAGTGGGTTTTCGCCAGGCTTTAGTTCACGAAGACCTTGGCTTTCATGGCTTTTGGAGGAGCCCCATTCCATCTGAGGAGAGTTGCTGGGCCAGGAGCAAGGCGGTTCCACCGGCGGTTGTGTCTCTAAGGGATGTGGATTTTCAGCTTCACGTTGGGCGGCCAGGCGCATTGAAGGCGCCTTCGAACGTCGCATTGGAATTACTTTAATTCTGATATAGCAATGGAAAATCTCGTGGAAAACATGAAAAACCAGGCGCAAAATGAATTTCGAAACAGGAACGCAGTGTGACCGAAAGATATGGATTTTCCGTGACCACGAAATGGTCACACCAGCATGCTGGAAGCTAACCGGCGCTCCAAATCTGAAGAATTTCGCCGAAATCCTCTCGAGACTCGCGATTCCCCTGTCCGTGGGCCAGCACCGGCACCATGGCGTTCCACTGGTGCGACAACAACCTGCACACCACCGTCTTCACGCCACGCGACTTCCAGGTCGAGCTGCTGGCCGCCGCCTATGAGCGCAACACCATCATTTGCCTGGGCCACCGCAGCTCCAAGGAGTTTATCGCCCTCAAGCTGCTGCAGGAGTTCTCGCGCCGCGGTCGCCGTCGCGGCAAGGTTGGTGTCTACCTGAGCTGCCAGGTGGGCAGCGATAAGGAGCCCGCCAGCATCTACACGATGCTCACCCACCTGACGGACCTGCGGGTGTGGCAGGAGCAGCCGGACATGCAAATTCCCTTCAATCACTGCTGGACGGACTACCATGTGTCCATTTTGCGGCCCGAATGCTTTCTCAGCTTGCTCCTTGGTGGCGATCTGCCACTGAGCAGCGTGGATTTAATTGTGCTTGAGGATTGCCACGACAGTGCCGTATATCAGCGGATATTGCCGCTCTTCGAGGAGTATATCTTGCCGGCTGCCCCGGCCGACAGACCGCGCATCCTGGGCCTGGCCGGACCGCTGCACAGTGCGGGCTGCGAGCTGCAGCAATTAAGCGCCATGCTGGCCACTCTCGAGCGGAACGTGCTGTGCCAGATCGAGACGGCCAGCGACATAGTCACGGTGCTGCGTTACTGTTCCCGTCCGCACGAGTATATCGTTCAGTGTGCTCCCTTCGAGATGGACGAGCTCTCGTTTGTGCTGGCCGATGTCCTCAACACGCACAAGTCCTTCTTGATGGACCACCGCTACGACCCGTACGAGATTTACGGGATGGACCAGTTTATGGATGAGCTGAAGGGTGGGTACCATTACCCTCTGAATGTGGCTTTAAAATCTATAGCGAAATCTCTATTTCCAGATATCCCAGACCCCAAGCTGGAGCCCCTGAACGTGATAGACTCCCTGCTGGCCGTGCTGCACGAGATGGGCCCTTGGTGCACCCAGCGTGCCGCCCATCACTTTTACCAGAGCAATGAGAAGCTGAAGGTGAAGACTCCGCATGAGCGGCACTACTTGCTCTACTGCCTGGTCAGCACGGCGCTCATCCAGCTGCACGCCCTCTGCGACTCCACCTTCCAGAGGCAGCAGGCTGCGGGCGGCGACTCACGTCCCACCATCGAGCGCTACTCCAGTCCCAAAGTGCGACGCTTGCTGCAGACGCTGCGCTGCTTCAAGCCCGAGGAAGTCTTCACTCAGACGGATGGTTTACGCAGGATGCGCCACCAGGTGGACCAGGCGGACTTCAATAGGCTCTCGCATGTGCTGGAGAGCAAGTGCCGCGTGGTGGACCAGCTAGAGCAGCAGCCGACAGAAACCAGAGCCCTGGTGGCCAATCTGGAACAGATTCTCAGCTTAACGCAGGACAAGCAGCTGCCCAAGGCTTCACACGCTCGTGCAACGAACCCTGGCCAGGCAAGAGCAAAGTCCGGTAGCGCATCTGGTTCTGGTTCCGGCTCCCAGCCACGCACAAGGCGACGTGTGTTTACCAGGCGCCATCACCGTGATCAAAGCGACGGAAACGACACGCTCTGTGCGCTAATCTACTGCAACCAGAACCATACGGCGCGCGTGCTCTTCGAGCTGCTGGCGGAGATGGGCAGGCGCGACCCTGATCTCAAGTTCCTGCGATGTCAGTACACCACAGACCGGGTGGCCGACCCCACCACAGAGCCCAAGGAGGCCGAGCTGGAGCACCGGCGGCAGGAGGAGGTCCTCAAGCGATTTCGCATGCATGACTGTAACGTTCTGATCGGCACCTCGGTGCTGGAGGAGGGCATAGATGTGCCCAAGTGCAATCTGGTGATTCGTTGGGATCCACCCACCACCTACCGCAGCTACGTTCAATGCAAAGGACGCGCCCGTGCCGCTCCCGCCTATCACGTCATTCTGGTGGCGCCCAAATACGAAAGCCCCGCCATTGGCGCCGTGCAACTCACTGATCGGAGTCATCGCTTCGTGTGCGGTGCCACAGGGACAGGAGAAGGGCTAGAGGGTGACAGCGACTCGGATGATTCAGCAATGCCAAATTCGTTGGGCTCGGATCCCTTTACATTTGGGACAGCCCGCGGTACAGTGAAGATCCTAAATCCCGAGGTATTCAGCAAACAGCCTCCCACGGCCTGCGACATCAAGCTCCAGGAGATCCAGGACGAATCTCCGACTGCTGCACTGCTGGACACCAGTAACTCGAGCGATGAGGCTGTCTGTCTGAGCAGCAACAGAACGCCAAGTGACAGTAGCGTGGAACGCAAGCCCAGGCAGCGCTTCCAGTGTGCGCTGTCCAACCCAGACGAGGAGGAGCTTACCGCCGAAGCCTCACCAGAGAAGGAGCCCCAGCAACCACCCGTCGATCTCCTGGCCAGAACCACAAATGACTTGGTCCACCAAATGGCTCAGTATCGCGAGATCGAGCAGATGCTGCTCTCAAAATGTGCCAATACGGAGCCACCGGAACAGGAGCAGAACGAGGCGGACCGCTTCAGTGGCTGTCTGGCCGCCTATAGACCTCAGCCGCATCTCTTGACCGGAGCCAATGTTGATCTCGGCACGGCCATAGCCTTGGTCAACAAGTACTGCGCCCGTCTGCCCAGCGACACCTTTACAAAGCTTACGCCCCTCTGGCGATGCGCCCGGAGCAATCGAGCGGGAGTTGAGCTATTCCAGTACACCCTCCGGCTGCCCATCAATTCGCCACTGAAGCACGACATTGTGGGTCTGCCGATGCCCACACAGACCCTGGCTCGGAGGCTGGCCGCCCTGCAGGCGTGTGCGGAGCTGCATAGGATCGGGGAACTGGACGATCAATTGCAGCCCATTGGCAAGGAGGGATTCCGTGCCTTGGAGGCGGACTGGGAATGCTTTGATCTGGAGCCGGAGGACGAGCAGATCGTACAGCTAAGCGATGAGCCGCGTCCGGGTACCACCAAGCGGCGACAGTACTATTACAAGAGGATTGCCTCCGAGTTCTGCGACTGTCGGCCAGAGGCCGGTGCTCCCTGCTACCTGTACTTCATCCAGCTGACTCTGCAGTGCCCCATACCCGAGGAGCAGAATACCCGCGGCCGCAAGATCTATCCGCCCGAGGATGCCCAGCAGGGCTTTGGCATCCTCACCACCAAGCGCATTCCCAAGTTGAGCGCATTTTCGATATTCACCCGCTCTGGCGAGGTGAAGGTTTCCCTTGAGCTGGCCAAGGAGCGTGTGGTGCTGACCAGCGAGCAGATCGCCTGCATCAACGGCTTCCTCAACTATACGTTCACCAATGTCCTGCGGCTGCAGAAGTTCCTCATGCTCTTCGATCCCGACTCTACAGAGAATTGTGTGTTCATTGTGCCAACGGTGAAGAGTCCGACAGGCGGCAAGCAAATCGACTGGCAGTTCCTCGAGCTCATCCGGGCCAATGGCAATACCATGCCGCGAGCGGTCCCCGATGAAGAGCGTCAGGCGCAGCCGTTCGAGGCCAAGCGCTTCCAGGATGCCGTGGTCATGCCTTGGTATCGCAATCAGGATCAGCCGCAGTACTTCTACGTGGCCGAGATCTGTCCGCATCTCTCGCCGCTTAGCTGCTTCCCCGGTGATAACTATCGCACCTTCAAGCACTACTACTTAGTGAAGTACGGCCTGACCATACAGAATGCCTCGCAGCCGCTGCTGGACGTTGATCACACCAGTGCTCGCCTGAATTTCCTCACGCCACGCTATGTAAACCGCAAGGGCGTGGCCTTGCCCACCAGCTCGGAGGAGACGAAAAGGGCAAAGCGCGAGAATCTGGAACAAAAGCAAATTCTCGTGCCCGAACTGTGCACAGTCCATCCCTTTCCGGCCTCCCTGTGGCGCACTGCCGTGTGCCTGCCCTGCATCCTTTATCGCATCAATGGCCTTCTCCTGGCCGACGATATTCGCAAGCAGGTCTCTGCGGATCTGGGACTGGGCAGGCAGCAGATCGAGGACGAGGAGTTCGAGTGGCCCATGCTGGACTTTGGCTGGAGTCTTTCGGAGGTACTGAAGAAGTCGCGCGAGTCGAAGCAAAGGGAATCGGAAAAAGATGTATTGGTCAATGGCAAGGACGCTGTTGTCGAGGAAGTGCCTGCCAAGGAGGAACTTAAAGCAGATGTCGACCCAAAAACGGAAAAGAGTGCCAACGAACTGATCATCGAGGGCGAGCAAAAGCTGCAGGAAGCCGATGATTTCATTGAGATTGGCACCTGGTCCAACGATATGGCAGATGACATAGCCACTTATAGCCAGGAAGACGATGATGACGAAGACGAAGCCTTCCATCTTCCCGTTTTGCCGGCCAATGTGAAGTTCTGCACCGGCGATCAACAGACTCGGTACGGCTCGCCCACTTTCTGGGACGTCAGCAACGCCGATGGTGCCTTCAAGTCGGCCAAGCAAACTCAGCCCCAAAAGGGTGGCAAGGGCAAGGGAAAGGTCACGGCAAAGCCCAACGCCTACAGCTACTACGACTCGGATAACTCGCTGGGATCCAGCTACGACGACGACGACAACGGCGGACCCCTTAACTACATGCATAACAACTACAGCTCGGATGATGACGATGCAGCGGAGGATGCTGGTCGCATTGCCTTCACCTCCAAAAATGAGGCTGAAACCATTGAGACCGCCCAGGATGTGGAGAAGCGCCAGAAGCAACTGTCCATAATCCAAGCGACCAATGCCAATGAGCGGCAGTATCAGCAGACCAAGAACCTCCTCATAGGCTTCAACTTTGAGCAGCAGCAAAAGGAGGACTGCCCCAGCGGGAACTACGAGCAATCGATAGCCAAGCTGCAGGAAGAGATCGAAAGCTGCGGTATGCTGGTGCCGCACAACCAGGAGCTGCACTTAAAACGTACCGATTCTTCGGAAACTACGGTCGGCAAGGAGACGACAATGAATTTGCTTAAGCAACTGCTGCCTTATGTGGGGGAGCAGCAGCTGGCGGAAAGGTTGGGCGATCGAAAGGAGCTGCAGCTATCGGATTTAGTTGAACTTAACGCGGATTGGGTTTCCCAGAACGAACAGGAGACCTACAGTGTCATGGGATGCGGCGATAGTTTCGACAATTACAACGACCATCACCGTCTAAACTTGGATGACAAAAGGCTTCATTTAAAGTTCGAAAGAAAAGTAAACAACCCACCCATGCCAGAAAAGACATCCTCGTCTCCGGTGCCCCTAACTGGATTTAGCTTCGATCGCCAGCCGGATCTGGTGGGCCATCCCGGACCCAGCCCCAGCATTATCCTACAGGCTCTCACCATGTCGAATGCCAACGATGGCATCAATTTGGAGCGTTTGGAGACCATAGGCGACTCCTTCCTCAAGTACGCCATCACCACCTACTTGTACATTACCTACGAAAACGTCCACGAAGGCAAGCTGAGTCACCTGCGCTCTAAGCAGGTTGCCAACCTCAATTTGTATCGCCTCGGCAGGCGCAAGCGGCTGGGCGAGTATATGATAGCCACGAAATTCGAGCCGCATGACAACTGGCTGCCGCCCTGCTACTACGTTCCAAAGGAACTGGAGAAGGCGCTCATCGAGGCCAAGATTCCGACGCATCACTGGAAACTGGCCGATCTTCTGGACATTAAGAACCTGAGCAGTGTGCAGATCTGTGAGATGGTCCGGGAAAAGGCCGAAGCGCTGGGTCTGGAGCAGAATGGTCCACAAAACGGCCAGCTTGACGACTCCAACGACAGCTGCAATGATTTTAGTTGTTTTATTCCATACAATCTGGTGTCCCAGCACAGCATTCCGGACAAGTCAATAGCTGACTGCGTCGAAGCCCTAATTGGAGCCTATCTCATCGAGTGCGGACCCCGTGGAGCCCTTCTCTTCATGGCTTGGCTGGGTGTAAGGGTGCTGCCATTCACCAGGCAACTGGAGGCTGGGAATAAGGAGGACCGTCTACCGGGAAGCAGTCGACCAAATGCCGAACAAATGGTCACCGTGTATGGCGCCTGGCCAACGCCTCGCAGTCCGCTGCTGCATTTTGCACCCAACGCAACGGAAGAACTGGACCAGCTATTGAGTGGCTTTGATGAGTTTGAGGAGAGTTTGGGATACCGTTTCCGGGATCGCTCCTACCTGCTTCAAGCCATGACGCATGCCAGTTACACGCCTAATAGGTTGACGGACTGTTACCAGCGGTTGGAGTTCCTCGGTGATGCTGTGCTGGATTATCTTATCACGCGGCATCTGTACGAGGATCCCAGGCAGCACTCACCCGGCGCTTTGACCGATCTGCGTTCGGCGCTAGTGAACAACACAATCTTTGCTTCGCTCGCTGTCCGGCATGGGTTCCACAAGTTCTTCCGACATCTCTCGCCCGGTCTCAACGACGTCATTGATCGCTTTGTTCGCATCCAGCAGGAGAATGGTCACAGCATCAGCGAAGAGGTAAGGAATGGAAAACAACTTTCAACTTCTATGCTAATGGTTTTCCTTTCTTTTAGTACTACTTGCTGTCTGAGGAGGAGTGTGACGATGCCGAGGACGTTGAAGTGCCCAAGGCCTTGGGAGATGTGTTCGAGTCGATTGCTGGTGCAATCTTCCTGGACTCAAACATGTCACTCGACGTTGTGTGGCACGTTTACAGCAATATGATGAGTCCAGAAATTGAACAGTTTAGCAACTCAGTGCCAAAGTCGCCCATACGAGAGCTGCTCGAGCTGGAGCCGGAGACGGCCAAGTTTGGCAAGCCGGAAAAACTGGCCGATGGCCGACGAGTGCGCGTCACTGTCGATGTCTTCTGCAAGGGCACTTTCCGTGGCATCGGGCGTAACTATCGCATTGCCAAATGCACGGCGGCCAAGTGCGCACTGCGCCAGCTCAAGAAACAGGGCCTGATAGCCAAGAAAGACTAAGGAGAGGTGTCTTTATCTTCGATGTGTTTCACTAGACCTAAGTCTACAGCATAGTTCGTATTCCAAGTAAGCTTAAGTAAGAAAAAAGTTGTATAAAACCGCATCAGATTTTACTTCATAAAAACATGTATTAAGTTCAAAACATTAAAACTATTTCGAACGAACTAAATTGTTTATAATCTACGGAAGTCGCACTCAAGAGGCAAAGGAAATGTGCGAGAGCTAATTTGACCGCTTCTTCGGAATAGGGAACCTTGCTTGATTGGTAATCTTTATTATTGGTGAGTAAGGTGAGTAAGTGAGTAATTAATTTATTATTTTATTAATAAACGATAACTTAAAGCTCTGATCTTATCTTTGATGTCCCATCGCCGGTTTTAAGAGCTTTTAGTTTGAAATCCAAAGTTATTTGATAATGCATTTTCAGTTATATTTGGCGATTTGATGCGATATGGCTGCGGCAACGATTCCATATGAAGAAATCTCATTTCTAGAGGTTAGTTGTGAATGAAAACAAAGTTTTTTAATTAAATACTATTTTATATTTTAGACAAATCCTATTGGCATAGGATTCTATGGAAGAGTGTTCAAGGCCCAATGGCAGGGCAAGACAATTGCACTCAAACAGATAGCCGTTGGCAAGGCGGACAAACAAATTGAGAGAGAAGTTACCCAGCTCTCCAAGCTGGAACATCCGAATATCGTTAGACTTTATGGTTGCTCAAATCACCAACATATGTTTCATCTGCTGGTGGAGTACGCAGATGGTGGATCTTTGTCCACCCTTATCCATTCCGACTACCCGAGCTACACCCTGGCCCACGCCCTCAACTGGGCCCACCAAATCGCTCAAGTAAGACAGCTGATAATATGTTAGATAAGAGGAACCAAAATTGCAATGGTATGCCCCACAGGGACTGGCTTATCTCCATGCCATGAAACCAAAAGCAGTCATTCATCGCGATATAAAGCCAAACAATGCTGTGCTTAGCCAATGGGCACTCAGCCTGAAGATCTGTGACTTTGGAACAGTTGTGGACCTGACTACGTCTATGACAGCCGAAGTGGGCACCTGCCTTTATAAAGCTCCAGAGGTAAGTAGTCTCTAGTCAGATATTTGTGGGTTTTTTATACAAAAATCGGTAATAATTGTGCAGGTCTTTAAAGGGCGAAAGTACGACGAAAAGTGTGATGTTTATAGTTGGGCCATTACTTTTTGGGAAATATTAGCCCGAAAGCAACCATTTGAACAATGTAAATTTCCTGCTTCTGTGAGTATGGCTGTAACCGGAGGTAAGGAATTATTACATCAATTTAACACATATGTAATTATCCTTGAATTTGAGGTTTGCGTCCATTGTTTAATAACGATATGGCATTGAGAGACTGCCCCGAGGATATAATTAATTTAATAACTGCCTGTTGGGACCCGGAGTCGAGCAGGAGATATTCTATGAAATTCGTGGCCAATATGACGAACGAAGCTCTCAAAGATGCTGGCCCTGTTGAGCCTTTGCTGTACATCATCCGTGACAATAAAACATGTCCCGACGATTCCACAGACATAGTGTTAAAAAATTAAAACATTTTGTTTTAATGGAGAAAAACATTAATATGTAATAATAAACAGGTTTTGTATATGTGAACGTTAACACTAATTTTATTTTTATGAAAACTCTCTCTGAAATATTTACATTGCAACGGATTCTATTCGGGATGTGGAAGGGATGGGATGATGGGATGGGATGGGAATTACAGTGAATCTGTAGCCTAATGGTCAATTCAATGCCATAAATGGTAGTATATTTTGCAGAAATACATTGTAGAATATTTTCATTATAGCTGCGGGTATAGGTATGCATATTGGGAATCTATAAAATACGATTTATGCATATGTTTTACAGTATATGGATCACTAGCAATACGTTTCGATAACTTGACTTATACTCATTTTTGTTTTTTCACTATCGAATGTAAATTTAGAAAATGAAATGTTAAAATGTTTTAATAAATATATTCGTATATAGGTTCGTTTGTTTCATTTCGCAAACAAAATTATCCTCGCTGGAAAACTGTAACGTTTCGTAGAGTTTCTTGTTCTTGGAGTATAATTGTTTCGTTAGTTTTAATTATATGTATGTATATGTTTGTTGTTCGTTTGCTCTTTAATAAACGTTACATACTTTAAACTTAGATACAACTATTTATAAACATGCGTGTATGTAAGCATAGTATAATTAATTCAATTGGTTTGGTATAATTGTTCTCACTTTATACTCGCTATAATTGTTTTTGTTTCGTCATTTTCTTTTTTCACCGCACGTTCCTGCCTACGATTTGTTCAATGTGTTCATATATATATATATCAATATATGCATATATAGAGATGTTCAAGCACATACATATATTCCACTTTGTATTGTTTGTAATTTAGGTCGCTTTTAATTTTGGTTGCATTTGCTTCACATCATTTCTTCGGCTTGTAATTGAAGTCTTCTCGTTAATAACAGAGGCAATAAATAATCATAAAATGCAACTTAGGCGACAAGATGATCTGATTGTGAGTTATAATGGACGAAACATGATTATTTACTAAACGTTTAAAGTGATTTTCAATGGCCTAATTATAGTCGTCAATACTAATACCTTATGCTGGCTTTGCAAGTTCAGAAAACTTGAAAAGTAAATATAAAATAATGTAATAGGATTTAAAATAATATAAAGTCATCAAAGTGTTAACAAAAGGTGTCAAAAAACGATTTATTGTTGTCATTTTGTGTGTGATATGTTTTCGAGTGTGGTAAAAAACCAAATATCAATAAATTATTAGATCATAAGTGCTCACAAAATATAAGGTTAGCAAAAAAATACGAAAACGAATTAATACACTTACTAATTGACTTAAAAAATAAGTGATTACGTCGGGGACATTCGAGTTCTAGTAGATTAAACTATTTTACAAAAGTCAAAGGGTTTAAAAAGCAGCACATATTCGAGTCTGGGACAAACACATATATTAAATGTACAATATTCAAAACACAGAGCACAAACTAAATAGTTGGAAAGCGTAATCGGCATGAAACGATGACAATGATGACACCATGGCTTGACTAACCATAGCTAAGGATTGACCAGAGATACCTGGTCCTCTAATTTGGATCCGGCCTAGTGGGATTCTTTGTTATGTTGGATATTACATGATGAGTACAATGTCTATGAATATATTAGCTCAGAGCGAGAGCCCATTACATTACTGCAATATCTAATTTCAACTTCGCCCAAAGAGAAAGCCCCAACAGTTGGCTACAATGTGGAACTCATTGGGCTACGTATATACGGGCGTGGTTAATGCGATTAGCTTTCACAATTTTCAATTTCCAGACGTACGCGTGTGTCTGTCTGCCTGCTTACATGATAGATGTGGGTCGGGTTTTTGTGGGTTGTCTACTACGATTACGATTACCTTTCGAAACGAAACATAATAAACTCATTAGGGGGAAACCTCATCTAAACAAATGCCGAGTGCTATGAGTTGGTGGGCGGAGTGGCTGGACTGGCTGATGGTTAAGGATTTTTGGTCTGAAATGCTCGTGATATACACAATCATAATAACAACAACATAATCTCATTGTTCAGCTGCAAATTGCAAATTGGAAATTCTGTTCCGGAGTCTGATTTGAATCGAAATCTATGTGTCTGTCTGTGTGTGTTGGTTGGCTGCTATATACTTATGTCTACAGAACGACGTCAGGCAGGTCGTGCGGCCTTGCCTAGGCGCGCATTTGGTTTTCATGTACGATTTTCCTCTCCTTATAGTAGATCTCCTCCGATTCCTTATCGCAGAGCAGCAGGACCACGGCTCCGAACAGAAAGATGGCCGCTCCCCAGCCTACGCCATACGCCCAGCCGAATTCCCAGACTCGCCGATTGGCTAATTAAGGAAAAATGGTAAGGTGAGTCAAAGAGCTTAACGTAAATACCAGAGAATGTCATACCCATAGTCAGCTCGCCGGCAAAGCACACGGGATATACGATCAGAGCGGACAGCACGGCTAGCACTGAAATAGCACGAATTTTTAGTATATTTCGAGGTGGGAATATAAATCTCAGTGGAAACTTACAGGATACGAGCATCACCAATACCGCTATGCGATAAAACTTATATTTTAGATTATGGTTCTGCGTCTTAAGGCCAAGACCGGTCAGTACAGTGGCTATGACGTCTGTTACCAAGGTGATAATGCAGAGTGCTGCTGTGGCCTTGATATATCCTGCGAATCAATATACTCCTAAATACCTTCATTTCAGGAAGCTATGTCTCATATCGCATACCTATATCACGGGTCCAGTAGCATCCTGGCGGATCCTGAACGTTGAACGGCAGCGGCGTCACCGAATCATCGTCGATGCAGTGCACAAAGAGGCCTTGCCGCCAATCGGAGGCCATAAGCCAATCTGTGGATGCCAGGGCCATGATCATGAGCACCACCACAATGATGCCGCAGATAAATGCAATCACCTGTGGAATAAAAGTAAATGAATGGTTGTCGTAGAAGTCGTAGAAGCTTGGATTCCGGGCAAACCTTCAGTGGCCGCGTGATTGTGATGGTCTCAATCGTCGTTGTCGGCGCCATTTTCTCCGGTGGTGGACGTAGAACACTGCACAAGATAATTATTATTAATGGCGGAGAATTTTAAAGACGATTTTAATATCAGCAAAAGCCGCGACCAACTCACCTTATCGACTACGCAGGCAAAGTGCTGCCAGCAGCTACTAATTGGAATGCGTTTCAATGCGTTTCTTGGTTAGTTTTGCTTAATGGGATGCTGGAAGGGTTTTATTTTTTTGGTTTCGATTTTGATTTCGTTTTGGGTTGCGGGGGAGTAGAGTAAATGTTACTCTGGTTGGCTTTAACAATCTAATATAAATGCTTCAATTGGCTTTTTATTGCTTTTGGTTTGCGCGCTGAGAGGATTTCCAATGCGTTTCGAATTTCAATTTGCTGGCGGAAGCAGCGCGTTCAACATCTGGATTACAAAAGGGGGGATCGTTTGTTAGGGAAAGATACAGAGAGAGAAAGAGAAGAGATTGGTGACATTCGATTAGACCAACGACTGGCGCACAACACGAGTGTGTTTACATCAAAGCAGTTAAAGGTAAGCAGCAGCAACATGCAAGTACAACTCAGGAGCAACAACATCGACGAGGATGGACAATGGGAACTACTAGGGCTTTTACGACATTATTCAAATCAAAGTGCGGTCAAAAACTGGCAATTCAATTCCCATACAACTGTGGCCAGCAACTTACTATTGATTTCAAATCTTTAACTGCTATTGCCAAGGGTTTTATGAGCTCCCCCAAGGAATTTAGCCTTTATAAAACCGACTTTTAAAGATTTAATGGGTGGCTTTATGGCTTTAAACTTGCAAATACTTTAGAGTGTTTTGGTTAATTAAATGACATCATCATTATTCAAAAACATTAGCACTTATTGTGCTAGATATTCCTATATTCGGAAGCTAGAACTTTACGTATACAAAAATGTTTCAAATGAGCTAATTCTAAAAAAAACTATAAAATATTTTTGAAAAACAAGAAAGGAAGCTAACTTCGGCTCACTGAAGGTTGTATACCCTTGCAGAATTTAAACAAAAAATTAAAACCAAAAATCTGGAATAATAATTAGTTGCCAAATCTCAAATTTGATGAAAATGGTTTAAAAAACGGCTAAGTTATGTTTTTTTTTTTATTTTCCTGATTGTTCCTATGAAAGCTATAGGATATAGTCGGCCGATTTTTATGAAATTAAAGCCGCATATCTGAAATAATACTAGATGGCCAAATATCAAGTTTGGTGAAAATATCTTCAAAACCGACATAGTTATAATTTTTTTTCCAAAAATTTTCTGATCGTTCCTATGGCAGCTATATGATATAGTCGTCCGATCCGGCCCGTTCCGACATATGTAGAAGTGAAAGTATATAGAAGTCTAACTGCAAAGTTTCATTTAGATAGCTCTAAAACTGAGGGACCAGTTCGCGTATAATCGGACAGACGGACATGGCTAGATCGACTCGGCTGTTGATCCTGATCAAGAATTATAGGGTCTCCTTCACTGCAAACTTCTGACTGAAATTATAATACCCTGCAAGGGTATAAAAATAACTTTTTTAATAAATGCGAAGTCTAGTTATTTGGAATTTAAAACTATCTAAACAATAGACATTTCCAAAAGTATTTCTATTGTTTTGACCACGCTTGTCTGCTCTTATGTACTATAGTCATGGATTAACTATCGCAATTTTCCGCACAATGCGTTGTTGCCATAGTTGAATGGGTTTTGGGTTTGTGTTTAAATTAAACAACCGCCTCAAATGAGGCAGACTTGATGCACACACATATTATGCCATGCAAATTTATCCATTTGCATTCCATTGTTCGCACTGAGAATCCCTGCCAACTTGTAAGATCTCCGAGATACAGATACAGATACACATCTACATAGCTCACGGATGCCGAAATAAGCAGGCATTTGTGTCTGTGCGAAACACACACAAAGCAGCGTCTAACGGATCTCTGAGATATTTTCTGCGGGCCAGACAGAGATTATTTGATTTTGTCTTATTTTTAGCGGGCCAAAAACTAAGAAGCGGGACAACAACAACAAATTCATTTCGCGAATGAACCCCGCGCTTCTAAATGCATATGTGTGTGTGTGTGTGTGATTGTGTGGGTGAGTGGCATGGCAACAGGATCAGAGAATGGTTAATTGCTATACATATATATATAGAACGTAACGGGCAGGCAAAAATTGGGGCAAACGGCCATCATATGCAAAATAACAACAACAACAATAATAATAACATGGTCAGCGAGGGGTTGGGAGGGGAGGGACGGAATTGGTGTATAAATGTTTGTGAGCTTGTATATGCAAGTAAAACGGAAGCAAAACAAAATGCAGACAAATAGTACACGGATGCGAATTGAGATACCTTTCCTTGTAATAGTCCAGAGTTACCGATTCGGAATCAAATTCTGAGTAATCTGGAAGCGACTCGGCATCAAAGGAGCTCATTCCGCTGAGCGTGTAATTGGGCAAGACGTTCATTTTGTTGTTGTACCCAGCAAGGTTACCCTGGTACTGCTGTTGTTGTTGTTGTTGCTGTTGCTGCTGCTGGTGCTGTTGCTGCTGCTGCATGGTTGTTACTCGTTTTTTGTTTAAACAATATTGAACACACACACACGCCCACGAACTGATGGTGAAAACTACGCTATATTTTTTTCTCTATTCCCTTTTCTGCTGCCTTTTCACACTCTCGCCGTCTGCTTTGATTTGCTACGCACAACTCGGCGAGTTCGCTACCCGTGCACTTACAGTCTGCTAGGAGAGCGTGCCACTTTTCCTTATTCACATATTATTTTAGACACTGAACGCTGCTCGGTCTATATAATTAAAAAACAAAAACGACAAAAATAATAATGTTTTGCTTCCCTCATCACAAATTAGAGTGGCAAGAGTGGGCTTAAAACAAATACCAAAAAAAGATTAACTAATACATATGAATGAGCGGTCACACCAGCTAGTTCCAAAAGAAAATACCAGAATAAAATATATCGATATATTATCAACATCCCTAGGAGGAATCGGCGTCGCGTGGCTGCGTTAGATTAGCGAACAAAACAACATAAATATCAGCAGTGGTTTCGGTTTATAAAAGAAAAAGGTCCGCGACGGGCCCGAGGAATCCATGGCCACCGACACGGTGTCCAACGGAGAGAACTACGCGCAGCATCTATCCGGCAGCGGCAACGGCAACGGCGACGACGAGGTAATATGCCCCACATGCGACGCAAAGATCAAGCGCAGTCAGGTGGCCGATCACTGTCAGATGGAGATGGATCGCCTGCACAATCCGCCAAGCGTTAGCAATCCAGAGGTTACTCCGGGACCAACAGCTGTGTCTACGGCCCAGTCTGGATCGGGGGGCAAGCAGCCGTGGACTGTGTTTCAGCGCGTGCAGCGCAACCGGCAGGCCCGACAGCGCCAGCGCACAAGGAAGCGTCCCTCTTCACCGTCGGCGCCACCTTCTACAGGAGCTGCAGCACCAGTGACACCATCAGTTCCCGCTACAGCTCCAGCAGCTCCTCCCCGGGCTGCTACACCGGAAACCAGTCAACTAGCCAACTGTCCCGTCTGCAATCGAAACTTTCCGCAGACCAGCATCCAGGAGCACGTTAACCAGTGCCTGCGCAACAGCCGAAGGAACGGGAAAGCTAACGGGGAGCACTCCAGCGATGATTCTGCGGACAGCGATGAATACGAGGAGTACGAATGGGCGGGCCAGAAGCGCATCCGCGTGTCCACTCTCGTCCAGGGCGGCTACTCAGCCTTGGGCCTCGGCCAGGCCATCAAGTACAATGGCAGCCAACAGGCGCAGGATGACGAGGATGAGGATCTCAACGTGGACGAGGACGATACGCACATTTACGGGCCAACGCAGTACGGCGAGGGCGATGTAATTCCAGTAACCAACGAGGACACCGACGGCAACATTTCTGAGGGGGATGTCACCAGCTATATGCGCCGGCTCATCTCCTCCAGCGAAGGGCCCAAGCCCAATCATTCCAGCGAAGCCACCGAAGCAGAAACTGCCACTGCCAGCGCCACCAAGCAGCAGCCGACCTGCGAGGAGCCGTCCACATCACGCTCAACACGATCCGCCTCCCAGAACCAGCAGCATGTCATCGAGTCACTAAAGGCCAAGCTGCGTCTCTACGAGAATCAGGCGCAGGGCAAATACAAGTGCCTGATCTGCCTCGAAGACTACAAAAATCCCGCCATCTCCGTTTCCTGCTGGCACGTCCACTGCGAACAGTGCTGGCTGAAGACGCTCGGGGCGCGCAAGCTGTGCCCACAATGCAATTCGATCACCACGCCAAAGGACCTACGCCGCATCTACCTGTAGTGTGGTGCGGTGTATGAGGCATGGACTCCACTCAACCGAGTTGTTATCCCCGCTTGCGCCACACGCCTGTCTTAGCGCCCTTCCGCGGCTGTAGTTCATAGTCCTATACATATTATTTATAAAGATAACAACTATGATACGTGACTTAACAATAAGCATAAACATGTAACTATTACAATAAACCGACAAGCATCAGTATGTTAAATATACGTTAAAGTATATGGGAGATGAAGTTATGGCAACAAAAAAACATGGAAAGAAAAGCTATAACGAATATGTTCATTTTGATTTTTATGTTAATTCCAAATTTGAAATCATTTTCCAAAATACAAATGAAAACTGTAGAAGCAAGAATGTATGTATATTATTTTTTGTGAGTACATTAAGAAGAAATACAAATTTAATCAAACAAAGATCGAGTTTTAATTGTAACTTTTTGACAGCCTTGCAGGGTATTATGATTTTAGTCGAACTGCTTTTTGAAATCCATTTTCCAATTATTTTTTACTGTGTGTGCTTTCGATTGCTGGTCTTCGATAACTTTTTCAAAAGCCTTTGAGTTTTATAAATATTTATTTAATAATTTTTAATAAATACTTAAACAAACATTGGAGAAGTGT
The DNA here is from genome assembly GCA_035046345.1 of Drosophila birchii. Classification (NCBI taxonomy): domain Eukaryota; kingdom Metazoa; phylum Arthropoda; class Insecta; order Diptera; family Drosophilidae; genus Drosophila; species Drosophila birchii. Next base: position 7,733,794 of record JAWNOA010000064.1, read on the forward strand.
TTAACAAATATAACAGATTTAATTAAATCTATAATATATACCTATAATTTTAATTTACAACTCAATTTTAGTGCTCGTGTCGTGTTAACTGGAAAAACATCTTCACGCGCCCATCTCTAATTCACAATTCCTATTTCCTCCAGTTTCACTACCATGTCCGCCTCCGGTAAGATTTTCTCTAAAATAGGATAACATTACGATAACCCGGCATTCCTTGTAGGTGCGAATCCCTTTGCCCAGTTCAAGGCATCTTTTAGCCAGGACGGAGAGGTCTACAACTACTTTGATCTGCCCTCCATTGACAGCAAATATGGTGAGTCGCCGGTGTGGCAGAAGAAGAGCCTCCGCTCACTGCTATTGTTGCAGATTCACTGCCCTTTTCCATTCGCGTTCTGCTCGAGTCTGCGGTGCGCAACTGCGACAACTTCCATGTGCTGGAGAAGGACGTGCAGAGCATCCTGGCCTGGACACCGTCTTTGAAGCAGGGAGCCAGCGATGTTGAGGTCTCATTTAAGCCAGCACGCGTTATTCTGCAGGTTCGGTACACGAAGTTATTCCTCTTACTTAGTTTTACGAATTTTTCTTTTGTTTAGGACTTTACTGGGGTGCCCGCCGTTGTGGATTTCGCTGCCATGCGGGATGCGGTTCGCGAGCTTGGCGGCAATCCTGAGAAAATAAATCCCATCTGCCCCGCCGACCTGGTCATTGATCACTCCGTCCAGGTGGATTTTGCCCGTGTCTCTGATGCCTTGGCCAAAAACCAGTCCCTGGAATTTGAGCGCAACAAGGAGCGCTTTACATTCCTGAAGTGGGGCGCCCGTGCCTTTGATAACATGCTGATCGTGCCACCAGGCTCGGGCATTGTGCATCAGGTTAATCTGGAGTACCTGGCGCGCGTCGTCTTTGAGAGCGACGAGGCAGATGGCTCGAAGATTCTATACCCGGACAGTGTCGTCGGAACGGACTCTCACACCACCATGATCAACGGATTGGGCGTTCTAGGCTGGGGCGTTGGCGGTATCGAAGCCGAGGCCGTAATGCTGGGCCAGTCCATTGCCATGCTGCTGCCCGAAGTGATTGGCTATAGGCTGGAGGGCAAGTTGGGTCCCTTGGCCACGTCCACCGATTTGGTTTTAACCATCACCAAGCATCTGCGCCAGCTGGGTGTCGTTGGAAAGTTCGTCGAGTTCTACGGCCCCGGTGTAGCCGAGTTGAGCATCGCCGACAGAGCCACAATCAGTAACATGTGTCCGGAGTACGGTGCCACAGTGGGCTACTTCCCCATCGACGAGAATACGCTCAGTTACATGCGGCAGACCAGTAAGCTTTAACTTGGTAAATCACATGATTTTTGACTAATTGTCTTTCGTTTATAGATCGCTCCGAAAAGAAGATTGACATCATTCGGCAGTATTTGAAGGCTACCCGCCAATTGCGCAATTATGCGCTTGAGGATCAGGATCCTCGGTATACCGAGGTTAGCTTTCATATTTTTTAAACAAATGCAGACATTTTTATTGAAGCTTTTTATATTATTTCCCTTACAGACTGTCACCCTGGATCTGGCAACGGTGGTCACCTCGGTTTCAGGTCCCAAGCGACCACACGATCGCGTGTCCGTTTCCAGTATGTTCCAGGACTTCAAGTCTTGTCTGACAAGTCCGGTGGGCTTTAAGGGCTTTGCCGTGCCGCCAGAGGCCTTGGCTGCTAGCGGCGAGTTTCAGTGGGACGATGGCAAGAGCTATAAGATAGGTCATGGCTCGGTTGTGATTGCAGCCATTACCTCCTGCACGAACACCTCGAATCCCTCGGTGATGCTGGGAGCTGGTCTTCTCGCCAAGAATGCTGTTGAAAAGGGCTTAAGTATCCTGCCGTACATCAAGACCTCTCTCTCGCCCGGATCCGGTGTGGTCACCTACTATCTGAGGGAGTCGGGAGTGATTCCATACCTGGAGCAGCTGGGCTTTGACATCGTGGGCTACGGCTGCATGACTTGCATCGGCAACTCGGGCCCACTAGATGAGAATGTGGTGAACACCATCGAGAAGAACGGCCTGGTCTGCTGTGGTGTGTTGTCTGGCAACCGAAACTTCGAGGGACGCATCCATCCAAATACCAGAGCCAACTACCTGGCCAGTCCGTTGCTGGTGATCGCGTACGCCATTGCCGGGCGCGTGGACATTGATTTCGAAACGGAGCCGCTGGGCGTGGATGAGAATGGCAAGGAAGTGTTTCTGCGCGATATCTGGCCCACGCGCAGTCAAATCCAAGAGGTGGAGCACAAGCACGTCATTCCAGCCATGTTCCAGGAGGTATACAGTGAGTTTTGGATTCTATTTGAGTTAAGCAAACTCCTAATATCGTTTTCCCTTTTGCAGGTAAGATCCAGCTGGGCTCCCAGGACTGGCAGACGCTTGAGGTGTCCGATGGCAAGCTTTATCCCTGGAGCGGAGTGTCCACTTACATCAAGCGCCCGCCTTTCTTCGAGGGCATGACCCGGGAGCTGCCCAAACTGAAGAGCATCGACAAGGCTCGCTGCCTGCTCCTGCTGGGTGACTCGGTGACCACCGATCACATCTCACCGGCTGGCTCCATAGCCCGCAAATCACCTGCAGCCCGATATCTGGCGGAGCGAGGTCTAACGCCGCGTGATTTTAACTCGTACGGCTCCAGGCGCGGCAACGATGCGGTAATGGCGCGTGGCACCTTCGCCAATATCCGGTTGGTCAACAGGCTGGCCTCCAGAACCGGACCAAACACTCTCCATGTACCAAGCGGCGAGGAAATGGACATCTTTGATGCGGCGGAGAGATATCAAGAGGAGGGAACACCACTAGTGCTGGTGGTGGGCAAGGACTATGGCAGCGGCAGCTCCCGAGACTGGGCTGCCAAGGGACCGTTCCTGCTGGGCATTAAGGCGGTGATCGCAGAGTCGTACGAGCGCATTCACCGATCCAACCTGGTGGGCATGGGCATTATCCCGCTGCAGTTCCTTCCGGGTCAGAGCGCCGAAACGCTGAAGCTGAGCGGCCGGGAGGTTTTCAACATTGCGCTGCCCGAGGGCGAACTGAAGCCGGGCCAGCTAATCCAGGTCGAAGCCGATGGCAACGTATTCGAGACCACGCTGCGTTTCGACACCGAGGTGGACATAACGTACTACAAGAACGGTGGCATCCTGAACTACATGATCCGCAAGATGCTGGACTAGTAACCACATTCGTTATCTTCTATATTCCATGTGCATTTCTTACCAACTGTTATTTGTTTTTGTGTAATGGAAATACAATTTGACAATTAATCACTATAATAAAATATTTTTATTTAATTTTTAGGATTTTTTCGTAGTTTACAAATCGACAAATCAGGTTTTTAAAGTGCCCGCCGTTATCGATAACCAAACTACGTAGGAAAGAAACTCTTTAAAGTAATAAATGTTTTTATTTCTTATATCAAAATATATATATATATTATAGAGTATAAATTAATGATTAAATGTTAAATGAGACTTTCCACAAAGATTTTTTTAGAAGATTTAATATACAGGCCACCATCAGTACTATCGATACCTGTCGTCAATAGTCTCATCGCGACGAGTTGGCATTACCGCCTTAGTTTTTGCTGCTTCTTTTTGTCTCCCGTCCCGTGAACTTTTCTCCAAAGGGATTTTTCCAATTCGCAAAATATAGAAACCCAATTAAGACTACCGATCGCGCATTCGCAGAGATCTTCGCGTTCCGCGGATACAAGAGCAACGGCAGCAGTTCACCCTCGAGAATAGAAAAGTAGTGCAATACAAAAGTCTCCTCCGCTCCACCTCCTCCCAAAGATCTGCGGATCGCAGGAAACAAGAACTGTGGTGTGGCTGGTGCAGGGCCAGGTGCCCCTCCCCCACGCGTCCGGAGTGCAAGAGGAGGCGTCGCATCGCCCCGGATTATGTCATTTGTTTACGGGCAACTGCCGCAGGCAGAGAAGCGCTTTTGAATGTTGCACCCGAAAGAGGCAGCGAAAACCTGTAAAAATGTAGACTGTGTGCGTGTGTGTGTGCGTTAGTGTTAGTATTAGTGTTAGTGTTAGCGGACCAGTGTTGGTGAGAGTGAGTGTGAGTGGCGCGGATAATGGACGTTTAGTCGTTGTATAAAAATACGCGTAGATATAGGAGATATATACACACATACTCGTATATATGCGGACAGGCACGCCGCCGTATCTGCGCCGCAGCACGTCGTTCGAGAGCCCGCGCGCCTCCCCGATGCGGCTGCTCCCCTCCAGAGTCCGTGTCCGCGTTAGAGTACGAGTCAGCCCTAGCATAGTCTCCGACTCCGCCTCCGCCCGCGATTAGAGCCAATGGCCACGTTCAATGCAAGCGCCAGCAGCAGTGCCGCCGATGTCCTGAGCTCCACTTTGGCCGCCACCTCGGCCACGGCCACGGCCACGTTCCTGGTGCCCACAACGGCCACGCAGGCGGGAGCCATTGCAGTACAGCAGCCAGCGCCCCATCCGCCGCACCTGCAGCTGGACCAGTTCGGGGGCTACGCTGCGGGAGCCCCGCTCCAGCATCACCATCAGCAGACCAATTCCTCCTACACCTTTGTGCAGATCAAGCGCGAGCCCTGTCAGGTGTCTGAGATTAGCTCCAACAATTGCCATCAACAGCAGCAGGCGCATCATCAACACCACCAGCAGCAGCAGCAGCACCACCACCACCACCAACTCCAGGGATTGGGCAGTGTGTCCTCGTCCTCGGTCACCGCCTCGGCCACTTCCAAGACCATGTCTTCGTCCACGCTCACCACCCTGGTCAAGATCGAGGCGCCCTCGCCGAAGGTGTCTGACCTGGAGAAGTCCACAAGTAAGTTGCACCTGTGCAGACAGCTTGTCCAGATGTGGTCGTAATCGGTGGCATTGCATTTGCATTTGCATCCTTCCGTTGCAGGCAATTCCGTGCCCATTGGCATAGCGGTGGCCAGGAAGCGGCCGCAGGAAGCCTTGGTGCCGTCTCTGAGCACCCCGGCCGCGCTGCCGCTGCAGCAATCACTCAGCAAGGACATGAACTGCTTTGGCATACGCGTCGCTGACCTCGGTGAGTGCAAAACTACTTTCCGGGGGTCGGGCTAGGCGATGATGGACAGGGTATCTAATTCAATTTGGAAGCTCAGATTTGTGTGCCTCTAATGAACGCCTGCCTGTCCGCGTCCCTTGGGGCATCGTTACGATGCTTATAATGCCAGGACGTGAACGTCGTTCAATTATGCCACTAATAAGATTGCCAGCCAGCCAGCAAACGTTGAGCGCCAAAGAATTCCATCAGTAAGTCGAGTCGAGCCAGTTGAGGCGAGCGAGCGACGAAGGCGAAGGCAAGGGCGAGGGCGAGGGTGTCTGATTCGTCTCGCAAACACGCCGTAAACACCCCGTCAGAGTTGAGAGGGCAGGAGTCGTCATATGATGCGAGCTGATGGCCGCCTGTTGTGCGGCTGTCGTTGTTGTGACAGCCACCGAATCGACTCGAATCGACGCTTCCCTCCCTCGGTGCGAGGACCAAAGAAGGAAGTGGTGGTAAATCATACGAACTTCTAAAGCGGAAATAAAACGAAAGTGAAACACATTGCGATTCCAGCAGGGTGGTGTGGCTTAGGTCGACTTTGGGTTGCTCTACTCGTTGTTGGGGGTGTGTTTCCAGTTTCCATACTCAAAGATTTTACTTGAAACCTGCTAATGCAGAATTAATCGACTATAAAACTGCGGCAGTGATGGTTTATTATATTTTTATATTCTTTCTTTTCTTGGCTCCATAATTTGTTATTGAAAAATGTTAGCAGATGTGAAATGTTCAGAATCAGATTGATATCAATGAAGATGCCAAACTAAACAGCCCCCAAAGCAATGCAACCCCAAAAATTGTTAGCTTTTGAAGATAAAAAATAGACACAATAAGACAAACGGGGAGAACATTTATTTTTGTAGCAGTGAAAATGTTGTTTAAACAGATGTCATTGTTTAATTTTGTTGATTATGGTGACATATATTTGCGAGATGAGATTTTTTCCTAAACTGGCGTTATTAATTGGCTGATTTACATATATCTCATAAATTAATATATAAAGAGTAACCAAGGGCTTTTAAGTATATAGATTTAAAGCCGAGAATCTTCATTGGTTTATACTAACTGATTAGTTAGCAGCCTTTAAAGGCTTTAGATGCATAACTCCACTTAGCAGTTGGTTTTAAATATAACTAACAATATAATAGCTTATATATTATGTTATAATTAATATAGAAGCTAGTCGATAAACTTCTACTTGAGAATTACAAGAGCAAAAGTGTAAGAAGTGTGACCAAAAGTGTAAGAAAAAGTGTGTAGATAAAAAAGGTTTTTGAGTGAAATAATGGGTAAAAAAGTCAAAATAATACTTAACAAATAGTTTAATTAAGCTTGTAGAATATTTAAGGTGTACTGAAAATATATTTCCCTCTTTGGGCAGTGTTTTAAATAAAAGTTACTTCGAAAATTCATTAGGCTTTAAGAATTTTAAATTAAGATACTAAAACGTGAGTAAATCCAATAAGGTATCATCATATTTTCACAATTAAAGGCCATAAATTTGCAATAACTTGTACTGATTGCAGTATAAATGTATATAGGAATCCCCCTCTACAAGTTTAAAGTGCAATCTACACAAAAGAAATGACTAAACATGGTGAAATTGTTCTGAACTTTGGGTAACGAGTAAAAATATTCCCAGAATAGCCAAAAAATACTATACAGGTGATGGAAGCTTGTAACTTTTATTTTTTATGTTGTTTTTCACATAAAACATAAACTTTCTCTTGAATTTCAATATCCATTCTACGATTAAATGTATTTATTATAAAACCAGTTTCAATCAGTTTATCGGTAAAGCCTTTTCATGGGAATTACCTAATCGGAAAGTTTGGCTTTTCAATTTTTGGAAATTCCTTTTAAAAGTTGCCAATGCACATTAGATTATTCATGCCACAGGGCATCGTGGGCTTCGGCTTCCTTATCACGCTCCACCGGAGCTCCAGTCGAGAGGGAGGAGGCGGCAGGCAAAGCAAGAACCCAAAGACAGATTACTCATGGACGGCGTGCTGCTGGGGTGGGTGTTATTTTTTTTCTTTTACTTTTTTTTTTCTCGACAACCTATCGAGGGCTGTTGCTCCAGGAAGGCGGTGCTTAGATGTAGATGTTGTCAGGGAAATTAAGAAGGGCTGCGGGACGGCACAAGCCACAAGGGATGCTCCGACTGCTGTGCCCGACTGGTTTTTTGGGGATGGGAAAATGGTAAATGAGATGGAGGACTAAGGAGTGAAGTCGTTTACGGGACAGAGGACCAAGCAGCATGACACGCCAAAATGGATTTGTACAGGACCATATGGCAGAGTCGCCATCGAATGGCTTTAGTTATTGTTTTCCTCTCCCTTCCGATTTGGGCTGCGGAGTTACGGACTATTTATAAACGCTGCCGCTCGCCGAGACAAATCACTTGTCAAAAGATGTGCCTTAATTGCGTTTTTGGAGATGGGACGACACGGCACACACCCGAATGGCCGAAATAATACATACTTGTCATTCATTCCGCTCCTTGGACAGCATACTGTCCCGGGTGGTGGATAGCTGGCCCTCTATATATGTATGTATCTCTTCGTTAAGATCCCTTAATGTAATGCAATTACAGAGCCGAGCCGCACGTACACTTTAATCGAATTTTTGTAAAATTATTCAGCCGCAGGCCGGGGGTGGGTTGCTGCTGGAGTCGAATGATTCCGAGTCAGATGTGTGATGATGATGAGAGGTGAGTGTGGGTGGTAGGTGGTAGGTGGGAGAATGGGCGCGCGACCAATTGCATAGTTCAAGGACATTGCAATATTTCACGTATACATACACATCCTGGCCTGCAACAAAAGTTACACGGCAGCAGCGGCAGCGTCAAGCACAGAAAGTTGATTAAACAGGGAGCGAACGTCGAGCTGAGAGGTCGGGCCGAGAGTTGAGTTGAATCTCGAATTATAATTATCTTTTTGCTCTTTTACTCTTTTTTTTTGCAGGCGCCACCAGTTGCGGCAATCTGTACTTCACTGGCAACGGCGACCTGATGACCACTGGCACCGCCACCGCCGAGGAGCTGGCCCTAAGTGCGGCGGGCGTGAACCGAGCACCGTCCACCTTTTGGCAGTATCCAAGTGAGTTGAGACGCCACCAGAGCATGCCACCTGCGCTATCATAAAACCCCAGAGTTCTCTCTACACACTGTCTCCCACCTCTCTCTATTTGGTTATCTCTTTTCCGTTGCGTTTTTGTAGATGCATTACCCATTGAATCAGTGATTTCCATGTCGCCCGCCACGGTGGGCCTGCAGTACTCGCGGGAGGCCAGCCGCGGACAGGTGGTGCTGCTGCCGGCCGCCCCAACAGCGCTCGGTAAGTCAGCCCGAGGATCGCGCAACGACCTCCATACGCACTCCGCATGCCTGCACACACAGTTCAGGGTCCTTGGATCTCTAACATCCTTGGGTCCTGGGCCGATTTGATTTTTATAATCGATTCGCCAAAACAAAACTAATTCATGCTTTTACCACTGCGCTTCTCTCCACCCCCTGCCACCACCCGCCTTACGCCAACCCCGCCTCCGCCTCCGACTCCGACTCCAAACCCGAACCTCCGACTAAACTGAATCGCTACCACGCCCATGCACAGCAGGCATATCAAATTTTCCCCTCTTAACGCCCACAGATCCGTTCCAGCAGGCAGCGGCTGCGGCGGCCTTCGTCTGGCCATCTGCCTACATCCCTCAGGCGCCGGCTCCCGGCGGTCCCTCTGCCGCCGCTGCCGCTGCAGCCGCAGCAGCTGCCTCGCTCCAGCCGTCGCCCAACCTGACCAACTTGCCCAACTTCATCTTCCCCTCGATGGGCAGCCACCAGGCCTTGGGCAATACTCCATCGTATGCCTCCACCCTGCAGCTGTATCTGGCCGCCGCAGCCACCGCCACGGGAAGCTCGACGATGTGCCAGCACAGCAATCAGCAGACCAGCACCACCACCACAAACTCCACCATCAATCTGAGCCTAGCCTCAGGAGCGGGTGTCACGAACAGCACTAATTCGGCCAGCAGCCTCAACTCAAGCAGCAGCCTCAGTGCGAGTAGCTCCAGGTTCCTCAGCCTGGCCACAGGTCAGCCAGGCCCGATGGGATCGCTGCTGCTGCCGCCCACGGGCATGAAGCTGGAGGACTATCAGTCGCAACCATTGCCGCTGTCGTTGCCGCCGCTAGTGCCGTTGGAGGCGACGCGCGACAAAGAGCAAGCCCTGAACCTAATGCGCCTGCCCACGCCGCCAACATCGGCCACAATGGAGCCATCGGCCCTGGGCCATGCAACGCCCCATCAGCTCTTCCAGTCGGTTCCCATGACGACATCCACACCGGCCTTGCTAAACCTATCGATGCACGGCTCGAGTGGACAGCTTCCCGTTGCGACGCCCTTGCCTGCGGTTTGTGATGAAACGGCGCTGAACTATAAGCTGCATGCACCGCTGACGCCGCAGACCCCGCCGCGCCTGGCGGAGATTTCAGTGTCGGGAAGTACTCCCCTTTTGCCGCAGATGCAGGACGTCAATATCCAGACGGACACGCCTGTGTGTAGCGAGGATGAGAGCTTTCCGGGTCCACCGAAGCCGCAAGAGTCTGCAGCGGAACCGACCGCCGTCACCACCCTTATCCAGCCGCTGGAACTGACCAAACCCAGTGAAGCCAGCCATACCCAGCCGAACGAGTGCCATACCCAGACCGAACCCAGTGACATAGTACCCAGTGCCAGCCAGGCGGAGTCAGCGGAGCAGACTCCCCTGGAACCCCTTGAAATGTCGTCTCAGCCCACGCAGGCTGCCCAAACTGCGCCCGAGGACCTGACCGGGCTCGAGCTGCTGTCCAACATCAGCACCAACAGTACGCCGCTGGTGCGGATCAAGCAGGAGCCGGTGGAGCATATTGAGCTGCCACAGCCGCAGCCGGTTGAAGTTGCGCTGCCAGAGCCTCTGCCGACCATGCAGCAAATAGAGCCAGCGCCCACGCCGGAGCCGCTTGGAGGCCTCAAGCTGTTGTGCGCTCTCGCCGAACAGCGAATCCAGGAGGAGGAGGAGGTGCAGGGCAGTAGTCTCTTTGCCAGGCCCTCTTCGCGTACGCCCACACCGACGCCGCAAGCTCCTGCGACCACGCCTCCGGCTCTGGACTCCAGGCCATGTTTCGGCTTTGCCCCACCACAGGGACCAGTCTTCCCCTCCTCAACCTCATCCTTTCAGATGCCATTGAGTTCGCCTGGGTTCCCCTCGATGCAGGGCATCGAGCTGCCCTCAACGTCCTTGGCGGCAGCCACCGAGTTGACACCCGTGAAGCGCAAGAAGCACAAACATTCCAAATCCTCGGGCAGCGATAGCCGCAAGTCAGCGCGCTGCAGCAAGAAGAGCAAGAAGAAGCGCCGACACAGCAGCAGCCGGCAGCAGCAGCAACAGACGACGGCAGCTGTGGCGGAGGAGGACATGAACCTGCAGGACGAGCAGCTGCAATCGGAGCTTCGCAGTGCCCTGCATGCCATGGATCCCAGCTACGCGCAGCGCTTTGGCCAGGAGGTTTTTAGCATTATGGATAATAGCATGCGCATGCGGCTGGCCGACATCACGAGGCAGTATCGCAAGAAGAAGCGGAAGCTCGACGAGATAACCAAGCACAAGAAGAAGAAGAAGTGCTCCAAGCAACAGCCGTTAGTCCAGCCAGCGGTTCAGCCAGCTCCCGCATTGCAGCAACCACAAATGACGCTGTCCAGTGTCCTGGGGTAAGTTGAATCAAGATGGATTAATGAACTCTTCTTACAAAGATCCATTCTTAATCCTCTAGGACCTCGTCTCCTCTGCGCGACTACAAATTCCCCAAATTCTCGAGCAATAACCTTCAGACGTCCAGCTTCCTACGATTCCCTGAGAAGACACACTCCTTCCCACCGCCGCCCATCCAACAAAGCCAGCCGGAGCCTAATCCCTTGCCCACCAGCTGCTCACCGAGTACCTCGTCGTTTGTGCGTCTCGAGCCCAGTGCCCTCGATGCGGCCGTTGCAATTACCCCAACTACCTCGACCCTGACAGCGACGTCAGCATCCTCCTGCTCGTCGTCTTCAAAGCAAACAGCTGCTTCTTCTGTGGCCCGCAAGCAGCGCAAGATGAAGGCGAGCACAGTTGAGGAGCCGAGCACGGCCCCGGAGGCCAAGCGACGAGTCAGCGGCATTGATCGCGAGCTGCAGCTGACCAGCGAGCATCTGTATCGCGAAGAGACACGCGTCCTCACCGATATGGGCGGGCTGTTCTACGCGGGAGTGATGAGGCCGCTTCGTCCGCCGGACGTATATTCGATCACACTGGACGGGGAGCGCGGTAACAAGTCGCACGTGATGTCGCGCGAGGATATACTTAAGGATACGGTGTGTAGATTTGACTTAATTGCCTTTTACATGCCACTAATGAGATCTATCCTTTTTCAGATTCTCGAGGTGGCGCCAAAGAGCGTAGAGAGTGTGCCCGTGGGTACACGGCTGTGTGCTTACTGGAGTCAGCAATACCGATGCCTTTATCCGGGCCGTGCCATCGACTCGGAGCAGGCTGAGGATGGAACGACCAGTAGCATTAGCAATACGACAGCGAATGCGGCGACCACGTCGCCGGACTTTGTCAGCGTGGAGTTCGATGACGGGGATAGCGGCAGGATCCGCTTGCAGAACATTCGGTTGCTCCTTAGCGACTATCCGATAGCAGGTTTGTGTCTATTCTGAAATTTCGTGGGTTAAAAGTGAAGCCCGGGGCGACCTATCCTATCATTAGTTCGTTTCTTGTGTCTGTGCTCCCTTATTTACTTCTTTGTTGTTTTCGTTGCTCCCGCCCAACCTTCCCGTCCACACCCTTGGAACAGAGTACAACGATAATCCCCTCTACTCAGTAGGCAAGCAGAAGCGCAGCGCTCTGCGCGGTGCTGAGAGTGGTCCTGGCGGAGCCTCGCAGGAGCATCTAAGCGTGCCCGGCTGCGAGGATTCGCATAGCCACCACAGCCTGGGGATGAGTAGCGACAACACCACTTCGCTGGCCGCCACCATGGAGCTGTTCACGCAGCGCAGCGAAAAGAAGCGCCTGAAGAAGAGCCTCAAGAAGATGTCCAAATCGCAGAACGGTGTCAGTTTGACAACGGCTGCCAATGGTGGGGTAGATGCAGCTCCATCCGGTGAAGGGAGTGCGGGTGCAGATGATGCCGCCCGAAAGCATCACAAGCACAAGAAGCGTAAGAAGCACAAGAAGCATCATCGCAAGAATGGTAGCGAGGAGCCAGAGCCACAGGTGGTGCAGGTGCAGCAGGAGCAGGAGCAAGAGGCTCCTCAAACGGCAACGGTGCCGATTGCAAATCGCGTTAAAATGGAGATCAAAGTCAAGGCAGAGCAGCTAGAAATGGAGGAGGAGACTGCATCCAATCTCATGTCAGAGATATCCGATGAGGTAAACTGCGTTATGCTAATATTCCATTTCGAAATAATACAAGTAAATGTGTTTCTCTTGCAGGCCAAGGGCGAGGATCTGGTCGAGCATAACAACTCCAAGGGCAGCAGCAAGATTGCTGCCTTCCTGCCGGAGCGGCAGCTGTGGGGTTGGCATGGCACCGCCTATCGTAAGGCGGGCGTCAAGGGACGCGCCAGAAAGCAATTTTACAAAACAATCAAAAGGGGAAAGGAGACTATCACGGTATGAACAAGGATGCTTGCCATGTATATACCCTCCTCACATATTTCTTTATATTTCAGGTCGGGGACAGTGCAGTATTTCTATCAACGGGCAGACCAGACCGACCATATATCGGTCGCATTGAGTCCATGTGGGAGACCACAACGGGTAACAAAGTGGTGCGTGTGGCGTGGTTCTATCATCCGGAAGAGACGACCGGTTGCCCAAAGTTAAGATATCCGGTAAGTGAGGACATTTTCGAGATGAATATTAAAGGAAAAGTGCGATATATCAATAAAAAATATTAAAAATATCGTCAAATTTTACTAATTAATTAATAACATTTTTTATTTATCTCTAAAACCCAGGGTGCTCTGTTTGAATCGCCGCACGAGGATGAAAACGATGTGCAGACAATTTCGCATCGCTGCGAGGTGCTGCAGTTCGTCAGCTACTTCGACAAATTCGGTGCCGATTCGAAGCAATATCAATCCATATACGATAACAATGATACATATTATTTAGCCGGGCACTATAACCCAAGGTTGCAAGTGCTGAAACTACAAGACGATATTCCAACTCTCGAAGAGCTGCAGGATACAAATACTACTACTACTACTACAAAAACTACTACCGAGGATTAAGCGATGCGTGGCGTGGATAGGCATAGTCGTGTTTAGGCATAGTGCATACAAATCTATATATATACAATATATATACACACATTATACATATATTTTACTATACGTGAGAGAAGCAGATGGAGCAGAGATATACCTATTATATGTATACAAATATTATTTCAATATATTTTAAATGTTTTATGTATTTCGAGAACTCAAGAAAGCAAAGCAAAACAAAAACAAACACAAAAAAAGGACATCGGACGAGAGAGATATAAAACGAGAGAGAGAGAACAAGGAACTAAGCAACAACCACTAAATTAATGTGTAGTTACGTGAGAAGCGCAAGCAATTTTAAGTCTAATTTTTGTAAAAAGAAAAACAAAAGAAAGAGCTAGGAGATGCGCGACAAAGTTGATTCACTCAAAGTTCAGCAGAAACGTTTACAAACTAAATGTGTGCTTCTACATCCCCTAAGACCATTCGACACAACACACAAGACACAAACAGCCAAGCATCCAACCAACCAAGCAACCAACCACAAACTAACACACAATCCGCACTTAGAGCCCCCTCCTACAGATACGGATACACTTGTTATTCGACGTGTATACCTACCACATGTTTCAGATGAAATTTAAAACGTGTTTTAATGATTTTAAGCAGGCAACATGCAGCAACTACTACTATAAATGTAACAATTCAATGTGATAGCAAAACAAACCCAGATGTTGATGTGTACAGAGGAGAGAATAAGTATAGATGATAACTAAGAGATCAAGCAAAAATGTGTGTGTTGAATATTTACAGCTCGTTTATTCAAGAAGAACAGCAGAATATAAAATCAAACCTATCTTTAATTACATCAATAAACTTGCCGGATATATTGAAAGCTGCGTCGATGTTTCTTTCATATTCGAATTGCAGGTGGCTTTGGGATTACCTTTCAGTAAGTAGGACCCAGGACCGTAACATGGTTACAAGTTTAACTAACTCCTCGTTTTCATAATTGTATTAAAATAACACTACACAATGTGGAAAGTTCAGGCGTTGGTGGTGCATCTCTTGCTGCTCGGATCCATCCTGAGCATTTACTTTCAGTCCACCGTGTTGTCGGGTATGGAGCCACAGCTGACTCTGCGTGAGTTGGGCATGCCGCCGCCAGCAGATCGTTTGGTGGTATTCGTTGCCGAAGGCCTACGGGCCGAGTCCCTGCTGGAGGACAACTGCAGTGCGGTGCCAGCCTTGCGGGAGTTATTTTTGGAGGATGGTTTGGTTGGTATTTCGATTTCTCCGGCGCCGACAGCCACTAGACCGGGTCACATTTCAATTTTTGCGGGCTTCCATGAAGATCCCACCGCCGCCCTTACCAACTTTGGCTGGAATCCCACCACCTTTGATACCGTTTTCAATCGCAGCCGGACAGCCTTTGGATGGACGGACACCAGCATTGCCAAAATCTTCACCCACTTGCCGAACGGGGGAGAACCATTGCGCTTTGAAACTTATGCCAAGCCGGAAGCTTCCGACAGACCCATGGATGTGTGCACCTTGGAAATGGTGCGCGACTTCATGAGCAAACCGTACAACGTAAGGCCGTTGCGCAATGCCACTGCGGTTGTGTTCTTTGTTCACCTATCGGACATGAAGTTTGCCGGTCAGACATACAAGCCCACTAGCTCCAAGTTCAAGGACAGGCTTAACACCACCGAGCAGGTTGTCCGGCAGATCTATGATCTCTTCGAAGGCGTTTTCAAGGACAAACGTACGACCTATCTGCTCACTTCGGATCACGGCATGACTGATGATGGTGAGTAGGTTTACCAATATTAACTTACCAAATTCCTAATCCTGTTCCTCCTTTGGGCCGTTATTTTATGTAGGCCACCATGGCGGTGGAAGTAAGCACGAGGTGGAAACCCCCTTCATACTTTGGGGAAGTGGAGTTAATCGCAATGCCCTTGGAATTGGACAATTCTTCACTGTCAACGACGAAGGACGGCAGCTGCCTCTATACGAATTGCAGCAGACTCAATTGGCGCCGCTCTTGTCCGCCCTTATTGGTCTACCGCCGCCCAAGAACAACATGGCCGTGCTACCGCTGGGCTTCATTAATGCCACCATTCAGTACGAGCTCCAGGCCATGCACCTGAATACCATGCAGCTGCTGGCTCAGGCTAGCATCTTGATAAGGCGACATGAGAGTGGCTTATTGTCTCAGTTCCTGATCGGTTATAACAACCTGAGTCCCGAAGATATCCACCAGTACTCGCTGAAAATGCTGGGACTGGTGAAAAGACAGCAGTTCGAACAGGCCTTGATGATGAGTAACAAGATGGCGAAGCAGGCGGTGCAGTGCTTGGAGTTTTACCATGCGTACTATGAACAGGCCCTGCTCATGGCCACCACCGCCTCGTACTTGTTGTGGTTCTTCTGCCTCTTGCTGAAGCTCACGCGTGAGTCCATCCAGCCCAGGCCAGCTCGTAGGGGACTTGTTACCTGGACTACGCTGCTCATGCTTATTGGTGGACTCTTGCTCACCCTGGCGATGGTACTGCAAAATGTCCCCTGCATAACGGCCTTCTTTCTGCTGCTGCCCTACGGAATCCTCATCGTAGCCTTCGGAGAGCTGCCCACAAAAGGTGTTTGGGTTAGGAACCTCATCTTCCATCTAGCCGGGATCGCGATGCCCGGGTTTCTGCTAGTTCTGATGGCCTTCCGTAACAGACACATGGGACTACTCTACGGAGCACTGGCGTGTCTCAACAATCGCAAGGCATTCCTCAGACCCTCTGTAAAGTTATTTTCCTGGCTGGGCCTTGTCTTCCTGCTAAGCGTGTTTCTGGTGTTGAAGCAGAATCCTCGCTTGAACTGGATTACCGATGGCATTACGACTTATGTGAGCGAAAGCCACGTGCTATACTTCAGCATTGTCCTGTCCGTGGTGCGTTCTTTGGTCCTGCAACATCAGCATTCCCTTCGGGTGTGGCTCGTCAATGTTGCATCTTTGCTGATTGCGGCATACGGAGTCTATCAGTGGGACGCGGAGGAGTCCGTTTGCACTTACGTATATGTGGCCTGTTGGGCGTACCTGGCCTACGCTTTCCTCTCGATCCCCTACAGTGGAATTAAAGAGCCAAGGCGCCGCCTAGAGCTGATTATCTTCAACATGCTGACGGCCCACGTAATGCTGACGACATCCATTGAATCACTGATTGTCCAGATTATGGTCACCGAGTTTGTGCTGGGCCAGGAGATTTATGCAGAAATCCACGAATCGAAGGAAGTTAAGGATCGCAACCGGAATGAGATCAGTGTTCAAGGGGAAGGGGAAAACCATGTCCAGGTTCAGGAGCAGCAGGATCATGAGAACGAGGAACCGCGTCAACACCTCAGGATCTCCTACCGCTATGCTTTCCTCACTCTGTTGTACTTCTATTCGGCCTTCTTTGGAACTGGACACTGGTTCTTCAACTTTACCTTCAACTCCACCACTTCGCGATTGTTCCTCTCGCATTTCTGCCTGTCCGGTGCCATCGTCCTCGCTCTGCTGAAGTTATTCATGCCGTCCATCGTCATCATCTCAAGCATTTTCGCTCTGGTGTCCTTTAGTCGCAAGAATGACCGATCCATCTCCATCTGCCTCCTCCTGATGGCCGAAGCCATGAGCCTGTTCTTCTGCCACTTTGTTAAGAATCGCGGTTCCTGGGCGGAAGTTCGTGAATCATTGGATTACCTCCTGGTTACACATGTTTTTATCATTCTACTGCTTGCCTGCGCCTGGATTGCCAAGGGATTGCTTAGCAATACCACGGATGAGAAGCCACCAGAGAGCTGCAGTCCAGTCACTGTAATCGCAAATGCTACGACACTGACTGAAGATAGCCAGGCGTAGCTTATTTTGGATATAATATCGAAATTTTATTCTGTATTTATGGCACTTATTAATGTCACTGTTTAATGGTCTGCAATATATTTTCAAATTGGGTTAATTCAGTCTTTGATTTGATACTTAAAAGAGTTTTTTCAAAGTTTGCAGAAAGAATAAATACTGCCTCTTTGAATATTACGTATACGCCCCATTAGTAAGTTTTATGAATGTTTTACTTGAAGAAAAACTTTTAGTTAACCAAAATAATTATCTCGCTTCCATGCTACAAGTTCCAGTGAAATTCACAACGCAATAATAGCTACTGAATCGTTACCGATTCTTACAACGCCCGGCTAACAAAGCTCCGGAAGTTCCCACACCAAAAACTCTAGTTCTAAGGGCTCGTAAAGCCTCTGACATGCCCCATTTGCATAATGGGCCCTAACTGACGAATGCGTGTCTGTCGATGATGTTCAATGAGCTGGGCTCACACATGGGTGCCACGAATGGGAGCAGCGCCACCCTTTAGCCGGAAAATCCGTTGCTCCTTTCACAGCTCCGCCCGCTGTCAGATGCGTGCGTTGCCTGGCTGCGGGGGTCACGAGACCCGGCATCGATCCAACAATGGGAAAATTTGCATTTGCCAGGCTGTGGAAATATAGGGAAGACGCGGGTCGACGGATGAACGGATGCGTGCCTGGGAGACACAATAATTAAAAAGCGATTTGTCTACGGCCGCCGCGCGCACTGGTGATTGGCTGAGCCAGGGAGTCCGGGTACCGGGTGTCAAGGGGTGGCCGCCGGTGGCCAGACCCCACCGAAAATGAGCACCACCCCGAAATGGTACTGCCGCAACAAATCCCAGCCGATGCACACGTTCGCGGAAATCGGCAAATTGGGCCTGGAGCTGCGTCGCATTACCAAGCGGATTGTGATCGATGTCAATTCGGCGATATTCAGCGAACATGTAAGTGAAGCGAGTATTTCTGAGTGAAAGGATTACCCATAAGGGGGCACTTGCAGGACACCATTTTGGAGGAGTGCGAGCGGGTGGTGGAGCAGTATTGGAACCTCAAGGACGAGACTAAGAATGCCGACTTTCAGTCGCTCTCCAAGAAGATCAAGCGGAGTCCCTATAACCAGCTGCTGATGAAGAAGTTCGTCCTCATCATGGAGGTCAACGATAGGCGCTTCTGCCAGTTGACCTTTGTTCTCAAGCGCACGGTGAGTCTCTCCTTTTGTTGCCATATTTGGAGTGAAGTAAGAATTCCATTTCAGCTGAGCTTCCTGCTCCGCAAGTCCATGCAGTCCGAAATGTGGCTGAACTGGGCCTTGCACATCACCCAGCTGTATAACAAGTGCCGCAAGGTGAAGAAGCCGCCGGTTCAGGTGGAGCTGGATCCCCAGCCGGGTAATGAGGAGCAAGAGGACGAGGAGCCCAAGCTCGGTGGGAAGAGGAAGGAGGAGATGCATGCCAATGTCTGCAGCAATATGTTTCCCGGCCTGCTCTTGACCCTCAAGCCAATTGACTTTAGCTTTGTCCTTCAGGTTGGAGCCCTCATAAATTGTAGTAAAGCCTGGATATAAAATCTCTATTCTCCCCTTAGCTTGTGGCTCAGACGCGGGTGGAGCAGAACGCTTTGGATCTTGTTTTCGGGCTCTTCAACATGGGCGAGCAGGATGCCTGGCGAGAGCAACAGAATCTGGAGTCCACCTCATCCAGTCTGGAGATTCTTCGTACCCTGAACATATCTTTTGCCGCTGGCGACTACCAACCGTATTGTGACTCCACGCAGGATTACAAGTCGATGCAGTTGCAACTGACGGATGCAAGCCTCCAGGTTCAGGAGCACGACCATCAGAGCCTGCGCTGCAAGCACACGGAAAGCTTTCTGCAGAAGGAGCGAGTATTCATCGCCCAGTTGATAGCCAAGGCCACGGAAATAAGTCCTTCTATTTTTGGTGAGTTCTTAAATGGTTAACGCTCGAAGGTTCTAGCTAATGGCATCCAATCTCCGGTAGACAATGGCAAGAAAGGCCCTGTGGATATTCAGGTTTATATTGTGAAGGGCTTGCGTCTGCTTTGGTCCTATGTGGGCATCATTTTAGATCACATCCTGCTGTGGTGGATAGACACACCAGTGTCCTGCTACCGCCTCACGCACATCGACTCCATTCGCAGCTGGCTCTACCATCAGAGTGTGAATGGTAATTTATGTTTTTTTGTTGATTAAATTAAAATAAATTTCTAAATATTCCGCAGATATTCCCGAACCCGTTTTCTCCACCTTGCGTGGCATTGGCGAGATCTTGACTGGTTTCGTTTGCAATAACATTTGGGACCAGCTCTTCCGCCTCACCCTCATATCGTCGAATGACACAAAACGTCTGGTAGATGTGGTCGTAGAGCAGTATCGTGATTGCCCTAAGAATGTAAAATATATAGATTTATGATCAAATTTCATTCAAATTCAAATTCAAATTGTCTCCACAGGAATTCGGCACTCCAACTGGCACCGTTTGGATCAGCATTTTCGCCAATTTGGTGAACCTGAGTAACCAGTACTTTTCGAATCTGGAGGCGCACAATAATTCCAGCCTGCTGCCTGTGGCTGAGCAAATACCCATCCTACACAGGCTGGATCACTCCGTGCACACAATGCGATTATGGGTCACCGAGCAGGCGAAGCTGCTGTGTTGCGAGTGGAAAATGGATCGCTTCTTCCAGATCCTGGAGCACGATGTCAAGCTGTGCCTGAATGTCTTTATAACCTTTCAACTGCCGAAACTCACTGCCGACCTAAGTGATATCCTGATGCTGGTTTGTGTGGCCCTGCGCACCAAGCTCATCGCCGAAGTCAATGCCAATATAGACAAGCTAAAGGTGGGTCTTATATTATATCCTAATATTGCATCCTCATATATTGAATATTTTACTTCTTAGAAAACCACCGATGAGTGTGTTCAGATTCTGTCAGCGGTTTGTCGGGTCGTCAGCCTGGCCAACTTTACGCTATGCTTTCCCTCCGCCAGCTTCTGGCAGCGCGAGGTGTACAACAACGAGGAGAAGAGCCTGTATGTGGGCTACGTACTAGACGAGATCTACTTGCCCACCATTCGGGCCACGAAGGACATTGCCATACTCAAGCTGATCCTGAAGCTCATTTGCGAAGCCTGGCTGGATTTTATCTACCAGAAGCGCATACGCTTCAGCGTTAATGGAGCCGTGCGACTGCTCAACGATTTTGACGATGTGCGGGAGTGGATTCTGAGCTGCACCTTGCTGGATGAACAGCAGCTGGACAAGCTGAGCAACCACGAGGTGTTGCGTATGTGCAAAGGCGTAGGCAAGATCCTGCTTCGCAAGCCGGAGGATGTCATCTCTATCACCCAGTCGCCTAAATACGACAAGAAGGCCCGTAAGTTGTATATTAATTCGTATCAGAATAGCTATGTGTCAAAGAGCGCCCTTTTTTTTTTGTAGAGGAATCCACCCAGGACACCCAGCTGCCCTCGGAGATGTTCGTCTCCAACCAGAAGCACTGGCTACAGCTTCGTGCCAGCGGAGGCAATGGTTTTCCCTTTCTGAAACTTTGCTGCGGCGACGCCGCCATGTAATCCACCTTTTCCAGGGGGTACAAGTGTTTATTGTGTCGCTAAAATTCCTTACAAAAGTGAGGGTATGGTCTAGAATATATGGATGTTAGAATGAGGGAAACTATGGTTATGTTTTATTTTGTTTTGGAAGTCTCCTAGGCGGGCACTTTGCGACTGATGATCTTTATCAGCTCGTCCACGCGCTCGCTCTTGCCGGCGAATTGTTTTGGATGCGGTCCAATCATTTGGATGATCATCGGCACGTCTTGTGAGACCTACAAAAAATAGTGAAAAATAGGCAAAAGTTTGACAGCTGTCCATTTTAGATCTCGAATATAGGTCATTGTGTGTTACCTCAATGAAGCGGGCGAGGGCCTTCAGCGTGCGGAAGATCTGATCCTCGTTGGGACTGCTCTGGAAGAACTGAAGAATGGCCATGGCCAGCTCCACGGCGATGTCATCGAAAACCTGTCAAGAAGCACAACTTAATCCCACTTCCTTTCTGGGAAATGTTATGCCAATCTTACCACAGTCTTCACTTCCTTGATTGCGATATTGTAGAGAATCATGCTGCCAATGTTTTTCAGCTGCGGGCAATTGGAGAGGATGCAATGAACGGCCACCTTGGTGGTCACTCGGATGTTGGAGATTGTCTGGCCATTGTACTCCCACTCGGAGATGTATAGCAGCCATTCGGAGGGTCCAAGGTTCTCAAACAGATTGCACATCTATTGATGCGAGAATATCAATGATTTCAGTTCAAGAATTAACTTTATTCCTAAGACTTCGCTACTCACAAACATGGCCCAGGCCTGCTGCTCCTCGGGCGTGTGCTTGTCAATGTCCTGGGCAAAGTTCATCAGCGTGTGATCACGGCGATCCTGGTGCAGAATGATAATCACATCGTCTTTAAGAGCAGCGTAGGCCAACGTGCGAATCATGTGTATCCGTGTGTCCGGTGAGAAGGCCTGAACGTCGCGCAGGACGCGCTGCACGAAAACCAAAAAGTTGTCGCCCAGTGCCCAGGAGCCATCGTCCTCGATCAAATACTGATGCAGCTCCTCCATGGCCACCTCCTCCTCCTTGTAGATCTTGCCGTCCAGCAATTTCACTAGGCTCTCTAGTTCAGTCTTTATCTGGGGGGGATAATAATTGAATAAATAAATAATAATTCAGTTAAAAACATTGTTTATCTAAAGTTTCTGGTCTTAAAACTATCATTCTTGTTTTAAACTGTACACAATTTTCATTAAATATTTAGAGCAAAATGATTTATTCTGCAGTTATTTGTTATTCCGTACCATAATCATGTGTTTACAAACAAATTGGGCCTTCGGTTTTGATTATATATATGCAAAGATCAACGATGTAAAAGAATATTTATGGGTAATTACGACCAAAATGTAGCTTTATTAAATTCAAATTAAATTATTAAGGGTCGTACGGATGAAGGTTCCTTTGAATATTTGCCAATTTGCAAAGAAATAATATTTATTAAACATTATTGTATTGTATTATTGGAATTGTAGCATCATCACAAACATATTTTTCTGTTGTTTATTGTTTAAATAAATATAAATATAATATGTTCACTATTAAACAGCCTGAATGTAAATGATTAATAGGTGGATTTATTTGATTTGAATTGTCTTTATTTAGAAAAAATCTTTAATTTACTAATATATGCATTTAATTGCAATTACTAGTCCCTAGTGCCCTGAGCTATTTTCATTTTTGGACTTACGTCAATGTCTTTGAGGACCAGCGCCGGTTCGCGCGGAATCTCCTTCTCCTCCGTCGACTTGGAGCGCTCCTTGCCGTTCTGCGGCTGCTGTTGTTGGGCTGCGGGCTCTGACATCTTTGGTCTATTAATAGGCGGGTGAGGAAATTAATAAAATAAATTTCATACTTAAAAATAAATGTGTTTGGCTGCAGCGGCAGCAGCAGCAGCAGTAGCCTTCGGTTGGCCATTAAATTGCAAGACTTTTCATTTTTTATAACAAATTATCTTTTACGATCTGCTCACGATAATGGTGTAATTCTCAACGCAAATTACCGACTGAAATGTTTACAGTTTTCCGCTCAAGAAATATGCGTGGAATTTGATGTTCAATATAAACAAAGAAGCGGAAAATATAATTACGTGAAGGAGGAATGAAAGCAAAAGCAGAAAGCAGAAGCCGGCGGCGGCGACGACAATTGGCAAAGACAGGACAGAGGAAAAGTTGTCAAACCGAAGTGTGACAGTAAAAGCTGAGGAAAACTCAAAATAGCCATGGTATTTATAGGCCTTTACTTTACGTAGACAAAAACAAGGTACAGAAGATTCACGCTGGCAACACGAAAATTGCATGCAATGTGATATAGAAATGGGGGAAAAATGACTCAAGCGGCTTTCCAAGACTTTTCCGGTGTCCGTAATGCAATTAAATCGAAGGTATGTCAATTAATTTGCATAATTTATGGATATTTAAATTACTCACATGCTATTTTAGTAGAAGTGACACACAAATTCCTTCACTTTCGACAAAAACAAAAGCCAAAAATTGAACTGGGGCACAACTTATATATTTCCCAGCAGCGATGCGTTTTGTTTATTCAGAATTCCAAAGATGAATATATATACAGTTTTGGTTATTTATTTTTCCAGACCTACTTAATTGGTGGCGAGCGACTTGCAACTTGTGAGGAACTTTTCATTGAATTCCGGAGTCGAGTAGCACGCGAACCGTTCCTACGGAGAATTGACTCGAAATTGCCGCTGTTTGTGCCGAAAAGAAACCCGTCGACGTGTGGGGAAAACTTTTCGGAAAATGCACACACTTGCTCACCGAGTCTCCGAGTCCACCGTTCTTGTATGAGCAGTGATCGGATATTTCGTGTCGGGTCTTTATAAATAGACACACTCGTATCTCAGTTCGCTCTCGAGAAAGTGTAGCCAATGCAGCCGCCACACTGAAAGAAACCAGGAAAGTGTAACTGGCAACAACAGAACTTCTAATCTTTAAGGGGCTTCAGCTTTAAGACGGATTTGCAGCGGTTTTTATTACCATCGGCAAGGGCAAGGACCATATCGCAACCCCCTCGATGCAATGTCAATTGTTCGGGTTTGGTGGGTGCTGAGGTCAGGGGGGTGCTGGGATTGGGATTGGGACTGGCACTGGGGCTGGGAAAGGTCGGGAAAAACACAAAAAGCTATTAAGTGGCAACCAAAACACATTCCACGCTCGGCCGGGGGTCCTGTCACATTCTGAAAGCAACAAGTCTCACATTGCGTATACGAGATGTTGACCAAGGACCAACTTAGCGCTCCTTTCATTCGTCTTCGGAGTGTTAAGTGAGTCGGTTGCCAAGAGGAGAAAATTAAAACTATTTTCCACCATGAAGAAATCTTTTAAAATCTGCCTGAGACTGCTCAGCTTGGCCTTCGTTTGTGTAAGCTGGTGTCAGGCCTCTTTGGAAAGGGAAAACAACAATGAAGTGAATAATTTGTCAAATGTGAGTTTTCTGGTGAAATGGTGGTGAAATTTATGGTGAAATTAGTCGAGTTTTAGTCCACGTAATGCGAACTATTAATCTTCATTGATAAAGAGGGTTTCTCCCCATTGCAAGTCTACAAAGACAAACAAAATTATTTTCAATTTGAAGGTTTTTTCTCTTAAAAATGTTATTAATTCATTTTTATTGTACAAATTTTACAAATTTAGCTATTCAGTTAAGAATTTCCTTACTTACTTTATAGCATATTGTATTTAATGAATACAAATTTGAGAATATATTTTATGATTTAAACATTTAACATGTTATTAAAAAATATTATAAAATTCTTATGAACATTTTTCATACTTTTAGAAATAAGAAACAATTTGTTCGTTTAATATTTATTTATACATTTTAATTAGCCACCTTTAAACTCTTGAATACTTGATTTAAAATTTGAAATTTAAATTTTAATAACATTTTATATATGGTACTTCCCTTATTTATCTGCTTTTACTTAGCATAAACTAAGTGGCGTAATACAATGGAAGTACGAAAAGCGACCATTTTGCAATGCATTCACAGGTAATTTAAATAATCGGAATATATACATATATATATATTGTATTAGTTACCATTTTTTATTCCTGTTCCAGGATGTGGCCGGAAACGTACATCGTATCCCTCTTATCCCCCTTTCTCGCTGATAAAACGCAATGAGGTCGAGGAGAAGCCCTATAACAATGAATATCTATCTGAAGGATTGAGTGATCTGATCGATATTAATGCCGAACCAGCTGTGGAAAATGTACAAAAGCAGATCATGTCCCAGGCAAAGATCTTTGAGGCCATCAAGGAGGCCAGCAAGGAGATTTTCAGGCAGAAGAACAAACAGAAAATGCTGGAGAACGAGCAGCAGATGCAACGGCAGGAGGAACGCGAAAACATTTAAATAATTATCGGGACACGGATATAGCACGAGCACTTGGACTGGATAGTTACCATACTGGTTTTTGTTATTGTACATAATATCTTTAAATACGACTCTTTGAATTGCAAAAGATTCTGAGGCACTGGCAAGCATTGAATAAAAATTGTTAACTTGGCTTCATGGTGTATCTCTCCTGACTGAAAACTTTAAGATCAAATGTTTTTATCATAATTATTTTTAAAAGATATTCAGGGAATTTAAAGAGAATCCATATATATCTTTAGATTTATTACGCATGATTACGTTTTTATTCATATTTATGCAATATAGAACGAAATTTGAATGTGTTTGGCGTCCATAAGAGGTATTAGTAATCAGTAATCGCAGAGCCGGTTCCCCCATGTTATCACTGGAAATAATATGATAGCGATAAGAGGTATTTTCCATTTAAATGAACTTGTTGAGTACATTTCGGAATAACTTTCATGAAGTGCACCCCTTTTAGCATAATTAACTTTTAGTTCTTTTTGCAGTTTTAGTAAATACTAATTTAATTATTTATTTTTAGGTTGTATTACTACATCTTATCGGTTTATAATAATACAATAATTAATAATTAACTTTAGGATGGGCGTTAACCATGCACATCGATAAGAAATCTAAACTTATCAACTACCATTACTTTTTTACACAGAAGGTCATAATCCTGCATTATCTTAGGAATTACATAATTAATTATTTAACCTTTTATGCTAAACGCATCACCATTATTATTATTATAAATTTGTATTTATTGTTTAATTGACAAACAAACATATTGCAACATTTGTAATTTCATCAGTTATTAACTGCGATAATAGCACTCAACAGCTGGATTATAATCCAAATAATCAGCGGAAACTTACTTACTTACTGATTGGGTATTATTAGAGTTTCCATTTTCAGACTCTTTTGGACAGACGGACGCGCACTCCATGCTTGGGGATCAGAGCGATTCCACTGTTCTCAAACTCCAGCTCGCGCTTGCTCATCACTTCCACGTTGAAGTTCTGGAGGATCTTGATGATCGCTAGCTTGGAGTTCACGCGACCCATCCTCTGGGCAATGCAGATCCTCGGCCCCTCTCCAAATGGCATGAATCCTGTGGAATCGTAGTTGCGACTTTCCTCGCTGAACCGATCCGGGTCATATTTCTCGGGGTCAGGGAAGTACTCAGGGTCACGGTGAATGCCATACAGGGAGATTACCACCGGAGTGCCCTTCGGAATAACGTGGTTGGTCTCAGGCACTGTGTAGTCCTGGGTGCATTCTCGATTCAGGATGGGAAGGCCTGGATACTTGCGCATGGTTTCCTGTAGACACAGCTCTAGGAACTCCATTTTCTGCAGGGAATCGTAGGTGATTTGTCCACCATTCTTGGCCAAGGTTTCATCCACCTCAGTCTGCAGACGCTGGAGGAGTTCGGGGTACTGAGCCAGCTCAAAAATGGTTAAGGCTGCTGTCGATCCGGTGGTCTCCTGTCCAGCTATGTAGAATATAAATGCCTGGGCGGTGATGGTCTCCAGAGAAATAGACTTAATGTGTCCTGTAGATAAAGAAATTATAATCTTAAACTCTGGCATTATGGAATTAATCTTTCATTTACCATCGGGGGTCTTTTGAAGGCTGAAGGATTTCTCGTCATTCTCTTCTATCTTTCCAGTGTTCCTGAGCTGAATGAGCAGTTGGAGCAGATCTTTGCGCACGATGCCGTGCTTCTCACGATACTCCACAGTTTCCTTGACAATCTCCAGCATAGCCAAACCCACAGGGTTTTTGAGACCCATCCGGAACAGAGTCTTGGCAATGCTGCAAAAATACGGCATTAAATTTAGTTGGTTAAATCCAAAGAAAAGAAACTTACGAAGGTACCAAAAAGATCATCATGCCGAATAGGGCATTAAAGCTAGTGTTTCGTCGGGTAATCGTCACCAGATTGCGGAACTTGTTGTCCGGATTCTCAAAACTGTTGACGTCTAAGCCGAAGATAGTGGAAGCAATGATATCGATGGCATAGTTCTGCATCACGGCTTTTAGGTCCACCTCCGAGGAGCCCTGCTCGGGCAGTTTCTTCTGCAGATGGGCCACCATCTTGTCACCAATGTCCTCAGAGGTGGGAAACATAGCCTTTAGCTTGCCCGAGGTGAAACACGGCGACAGCATGTGTCTCATAGATCGCCAGCTTTGACCTCGCAGAGCGAAAATGCTGGCTGACAGTGGATCTTTATCCTCATCCACATACACCCCGCGATCGTGGAAGCTGGCGAAATCCTGGGCGAGCACACGACGAGCCAAGGCGGCGTCTCGCACCAAAACACCCGGACGGAAGAGCAGATAGATGCCCACAAAACGCTCTTTGCTCTTTAGGTAAATATCATGGATGGCCAGGCCCATGTTCTTCTCCCGCCTCCAGACGCTGTCCAAACATCCAAACGGAATTCCAGAACCCTTCTCCACTGGAAAGCCACGGCGCTCCCAGAACTCGTAATGGTTCTTCAAATAAAACCAAGCCAGTGTCAGGAGAGACAAGGCCAGTAAAATTAACGAAAACATGATTAACGTCGATTGCAAATTCTATAAAGAACGTAACTCGAGCACAGTTAATATGAAACTGGCAAGCAAAGAGGCGGGTTTCCCATATATAGTGCGTAGTATACCCTCTCTTTTCGAGCGCTATTCTCTTCCGATAATGATTGGCTGATATAGCCACAATATCAATGTTCTCTTCAAGTAGTCTAGTATGACGTTATATATGGGAATAATTTGTGAAATTAAAAAAGTTTAACTCCACTCCCATGGGAACTAGTTTCAAGCTTGGTTCTCTTACGTCTTATTTGTTTTGTTCTCACAAATTAAACATATAAACATATAAAAATGGTAAAAAGCCTTAGATGTTTGTTTAAAAAAAATAATGATCTGAAATATCTCTGTTACAAATGTAATAAATAAATTATAATCTTTTTATTTAAATAGCCTTTGAATATATTAATTTCTATCTGAATATGATCTCAACTTCAGAAATATTTTTGTTGAAAACAAACAAAGCAAAACGAACATTGTGAAATCGAACATAAACTGTTGAAATTGATCGTTATTTTAAAGATAACAGCTATGTTTTCAACTATGTTTTGTATATAAATAATTGTATTATTAATATTTTAAATATTATTGCATAAAAAAAATATTTTAGTGCTGACAACTTGTCAAAAAAATTATTTAAAAATTAGATAAATACAAGAGAACCATTTTATTGTTTTAATCATTACTTAGTTCATTACTGTGTGAAATAAAATTAGTATTTTATTAAGTAATTACTACAGCATCACTCGAATTGATCTAGTCCTGAGCGTCGTAGTATTACATGTATGTATTTTTAAGAATTTAATTCAAAATTTGCGAACCCAGCTTCTTTAAGCTAATATCATATATATATGTACATATATTACCTCTGCACCTTCTTATAATATTATCCAACATTTCGTACTGTGTGTTGTAAATATTATAAATATTTTTGTGCAAAGTGTTAACCTGTTCTGAATTAAATTTAAAAATAAACATGAAAATGATTAGACAATAAAGTTTCAACCTCGTCTAAATAAAAATGTTGGCAACACAAGTGGCTGTTGCTTAACAAGTTCCAAGCACAATTAAGCGAAAACATTTTGTTTTATTTAGTTGAGTTAAAGTTTAAATACATCATGGATTAAATCTTTATAATGTCATGTGTTATTCATCAGTCTTTTAATTTAGCGCACACAGCTTTGGGAAGTTTGCAGCTAACTTTCTTATTTATCAACGCATAATTCATCTCTTTGGCGTCTATAAATGGCATTAGTAATCAGCAATCGCACAGGAGCTCCCCTATCACTGTGAATATATGATAACGATAAGGAGACTTAACCATTTAAATGGTTTTGTTCATTTCGAAATAACTTTGATGAAGTGCACCGCTTTAATATAATTAACTTTGATAAAATACCTAACCTTAAAACATATGTTGCCCAAACATATACTATATTATTTTATGATCCATTTCCATTTTCAGTCATTGGAATTGCCGTGATATATTTTTAATGAAGTATTTTATTATATAATGCATTATAAGTTGACTAGATACACCGGCTTTCAGGTCTCACTTAATGACTAGCCGACATTTTATTGCAGATGCTCGTCCATCTTAAGGTAATTTGGGAACTCTCTTTGATAGGCGGACGCGGACTCCATGCTTGGGGATTAGGGCGATGCCACTGTTCTCATATTCCAAGTCCCGCTTACTCATCACTTCCACGTTGAAGTTCTGTAGAATCTTAACAATCGCCAACTTGGAATTCACACGACCCATCCTCTGGGCAATGCAGATCCTCGGCCCCTCTCCGAATGGCAGGAACCCTGTAGAGTCATAGTTGCGACTCTCTTCACTGAAGCGATCCGGGTCATACTTTTCAGGGTCAGGGAAGTACTCGGCGTCGTGGTGAATGCCATACAGGGAGATTACCACCGGAGTGCCCTTCGGAATGACGTGATCGGTCTCAGGCACTGTGTAGTCCTGGGTGCATTCCCGATTCAGGATGGGAAGGCCTGGATACTTGCGCAAAGTTTCCTGCACGCACAGCTCTAGGAACTCCATTTTCTGCAGGGCATCGTAGGTGATCTGTCCACCGTTCTTGGCCAAGGTTTCATCCACCTCAGTCTGCAGGCGCTTAAGTAGCTCAGGGTATTGAGCCAGCTCAAAAATGGTGAAGGACGCAGTCGATCCGGTGGTCTCCTGTCCAGCAATGTAAAATATGAAAGCCTGGGCGGTGATAGCCTCCAAGGAAATGGACTTAATGTGGCCTGCAGATAAAGAAATTATAATCTTAAACTCTGGAACTATGAAATTAATCTTTTACTCACCATCGGGGGTCTTTTGAAGACTGAAGGATTTCTCGTCATTCTCTTCGATCTTGCCAGTGTTCCTGAGCTGAATGAGCAGTTGGAGCAAATCCTTGCGCACGATGCCGTGCTTCTCACGATACTCCACAGTTTCCTTGACTATATCCAGCATGGCCTCACGCACCGGGCTTTTGATGCCCAACGAGAACAGAAACTTGGCAATGCTGCAGATATCCAAACAATTAGATCCAGAATACGCAGACCAATAGATGGGAACTTACGATGGCACCAGGAAGATCATCATTCCAAACAAGGCATTAAACCTAGAATTGCTTCGAGCTAAAGTTACTAGGTTGCGGAACTTGTTGTCCGGATTTTCGAAGCTGTTAACATCCAAGCCGAAGATGGTTGAACCAATGATATCGATGGCATAGTTCTGCATTATCTTTTTTAAGTCAACTTCCTGGTAGCCCTGCTCGGGCAGCTTCTTCTGCAGATGGGCCACCATCTTGTCACCAATATCCTCAGAGGTGGGAAACATAGCCTTTAGCTTGCCGGATGTGAAGCACGGCGACAGCATGTGCCTCATAGATCGCCAGCTCTGTCCTCGCAGAGCGAAAATGCTGGCCGATAGTGGATCTTTATCCTCATCCACATACACCCCGCGATCGTGGAAGCTAGCGAAATCCTGGGCAAGCACACGACGAGCCAAGGCGGCGTCTCGCACCAAGACACCCGGACGGAAGAGCAGATAGATGCCCACAAAACGCTCCTTGCTCTTCAGGTAGATATCATGGATGGCTAGACCCATACTCTTTTCCTGCCTCCAGACGCTATCCAAACAACCGAATGGAATTCCGGAGGCCTTGTCCACTGGAAAGCCGCGACGCTCCCAGTACTCGTATTGGTTCTTTATATAAAACCATGCCAATGTCAATAGGGACACGGCCAGCAAAATTAACAAAAACATGATCACTTTTGAATAAAAACTCTATCAGGAACGAAACTCTATGACAGTTAATATGGAACTGGCCAGGGAAGGGATGGGTTTCCTTTTTATAGGGCAGTATACCCTCTCTTATACGGCACTGTTCTCTTCCGATAATGATTGCTAACAATAGCCACACAATCAATATTCTCTTCTAATTATCGTTTTTTTAGTATGACATTATAGATAGGAACCTGTTGTGAAATAAGCTAAGAGACTAGCAGATATTTTGTCTTGTTTCCAGGGTAAATATTTGAAAGACTGAATCTCTTTAAATCTCTTAGTTGAAGGTAATTGGTTTAGATTTAATGACACCTACTTGTCTAGAAATTTATAATATATACTATTGTATGGAAATTTTTGTTTAACATTGCATATGTTGTTCTATGTAATTAAGTCAAAGTGCTGATATTAAACCTTTATAAATATGAAGTTTTAAAACGATATAATCAAAGAGTTGATTTTCATCATAAATATTGAAAATAAATATCTAATCTTCATTTATATTCTTTTTAAACTTCCTCCTACCTTTAATAATTAAACAAAATGTCACAGGCGGTTATAACATAAAGGAAACTAATATTTATTAAATTAATCCTTATGTATGGTAGATAACATAAAATTCGTTTGTTATTCATATCATAAGACTGGATCGCCTTTATCTTTAGTCGAGCGTGGAAAATGGTCATAAGTGCGACAGGATAGTTACCCTTAAAACCACGTATTTGCTTCGTGTTACTTTTCATTTACATGATTTTCAAGTGGTAACAATGTTTAATGATAAGCTCTGTGAACTCAAAATAATATCTATTCTTTTCTTATCAAGAAATGTACTAAACCATGACCATGCCATATACATATTTGTATATATACATATTATATTGTTCCGAGTTGTAGTTAGTCATGTATGAGAGAGTTTGTTAAACTATTTACTTTCCTGATTTGAAATCAGTGATTTCTTTTTGAAATATTCTTAACTACATTATGAAAGCATTTCATTTTGTTGCTGTTTACTTTTGATATAGAAAAAATGACTTACTTTTTTATTAGCATTTATTTTGATTTATTTATTTATTAAGTTTTATGTTTTGCGCAATCGTGAAAGCACAGTCATCACTATGGGCACCCATGGCTGTCTTTCTGAATCATTAAATTTTTTATAAACATCGATCCATAAAATAAGTTCATTTTTGTGGAGCCACCGTGAATGCAGAGTCAATTTCCTTGACACATTCAACTCATTTATCCCATATGAAGAGTGACATTAGCTGTTCTTGAACGATCCTCGCCGGTGCTGTTCGTCATAACGCGAACCAAAGAGCTGGCCCTACTCATGCTTGCCCTGTGCAGCTCAGGCGGATGCTTCGTGACGGACCAGGGCTCGAAATTAAAATGGAATCCCTCCAGATCCTGACAGTTGACGTGGGGATTACCCTCCTCGCGCAGGCGTTGCATGACATGCTCTCGCACCTGCTTAATGCCATCCGAATTACGGCAAATAATGGCAGCCAAACTGGTCTTGTAAATCTCCGCCAGTTGAGCTACAATAAAATATATTTGGCAAAATAATAATAAAATTTTAATAAAATAATAAAATAAAAAATTATATGCCTCAACAACTTGGCTATGAGATGAATCTTTCTGGAATTTATAGAAACCTTACCTTTGCTAAACCTCTGTGGTCCCATCTTTCGCTCATACCAATGGGAGTCACCCAGCTTAATCCGCAGGAACTGGTCGGACACCATGCAGCTCAGCAGTGGTCCAAAGATGGCCCCCTCCATCGGAGGCTCGCTGAGTGCCCCCGTGTAGACGTCCACATCTTGCGGGGAACTAGGCGGAATGAACTAAATTAACAGGAGCTCAATGGAAACTATAGTAACCCACTCGTATATCTGCCTTATTGACTTTAGGGTATCATTGTCCACGGCCTGGGACATCTGTTCCCACGTGTCCACCGCTGCCAGGCGACAGTGACGACGAAAGACCGGATACGAAGGAATTCCATGATCCCGTCCCCTTTGAATGTTCAACGAAACCAGATCCAGTCCACATAGGGGCAGTTTATCCTCAGCGGTGCCCTCAAACAGCTTTTGGGTGACCTCCAGCGAGAAAAAGCGATCCACCTGCATCACAGGCGTGTTGGCCGCTGTCATCAAGGCATGATCGATGCCGTGTGCCGCCCATAAGGAAAACGGATTGAAGAGCATCTTATGGAGCTCCACGGCCTCCGGACTGCTATTGCCCCGCGTGATGTTGAACAATCCGGGCAACAGGGTGTGGGCAAACCTGAAAGCGGCCGCAGCGAAGCAATTGGCAATGCTCGGATCCACCTCCGGGTCATAGGTGTCCGGAGCACTTAGGTTGTGCTTAGCCGGCAGCAGACCCTTCGCTTCGCTAAGATTGCGTCCCAGGAGCACCGGCAGGAACTCATTGTAGGTAATGTGTGCCATTTGAGCGCCTAGGATTTTGCGCGCCTCCTGGTACAGGCGCTCGTCCTCCCAGTGGGGATTTTGCTCCTGCAGCTGCCCGACCAGGTAGTTGTGGTGCCTGGCCCACAGCAGGTGCATGGAGGTGAGGAGCAGGTTCTCGTTGGCTCGATCATCTCCAGACTCGAAGCAATACTTTCCCTGGCGCGTCATCTGCACCCGATTACAGCCATCCGCAGGATTTGAGGAGATGGGGAGCAGCTCCCGGCCATCATCCATAAGATACATTCGCAGCGTGCCATTGATGAAGCTACGTAGTTGGTTCTGCCGCTGTTCCAGGTTGCCGTAGACCACGGATGCATCCAAAAAGGCCGTGGCTTGGTTCAGTTGCATCCGAGGTCCAAATCTTCCCGTTGGCGCTGGAGCAGATCTCACGAAATTCATGCAGGTCAGGTTGTACTGCTGGTAATAGGGATCGTCGGGCAGAATCTCCACCGGAAAGCACTCCGGATGCTGCTTACGGGTGGCTGGCACACAGCAGTCGATGGACTCGCCCTCCTGCGACGTGGTCAAT
This sequence comes from Drosophila birchii, assembly GCA_035046345.1. Lineage (NCBI taxonomy): Eukaryota > Metazoa > Arthropoda > Insecta > Diptera > Drosophilidae > Drosophila > Drosophila birchii. The sequence goes on from JAWNOA010000064.1 coordinate 7,767,959, forward strand.
GAGGTGGCTGTGATATCGTGGTCCATAAACTGACCAAACACAGCTAGCATCACAGTGAAGTTTGAATCCGTCTCGTAGCTGGAGCGATGGATATTCAAGGAGACCTGGCGAGCCGGCGGCAGGCGTCTGTGGTGGCTAGCCCTTGGAGCTGCAATGCCATCAGCATAATCCGGAGACACCATGCGACGGTAGGGCACCATGGAGGCTCCGTATGTCCGGGGATGTTGCTTATTGTTGCACACTCCTGTGGATCGCCTGTAGCGGGCATTGAAGTCGCAGTCCAATCGCAGAACTGTGGGATCAGGCAGGACTATCCTTGGTCCCCAACCAATATTGCTGCGACCCGGCTGCTTCGTGTAGTTCAGTCTCCTGGCTATATCCATGGTGGCCTGGTTTTCGACGTAGCCACGACGTGCCAGTTTCCGTGCTTCCGGGTTAGTGCTCAGGGAGCGATAGTGGCGGAACGCAGGCGTATTTACCTCATTTGGTTGCAGACCCTCCTCCAGAATCTCCCTATCCCCCAAAGCCTTGATCCCAGCACTCACCGCTTGGGCGCCATCACTGTGACCCATTGCAGCTTGTTTTAGAGCCCAATCCGCCGCCGGCTCGTCTGGCAGCGGTCTGTTGGGTGGCACTTCGATTTCCGATCCATTAACCACAAAAAAGAAGCTGGGTCCCCCGTCAGCGCCACCGAGGGAATCGCTGAAGACCAGGGCCAAGCAAAGGGCGGCGATTACAATGACTCTGCGGCAGAAAAGTGAAATCAATTTGTGGTTAGCATTTGCGGTTAGGCGACGACTAAACGATTGGAATGAGCCAGCAGGGCAGGGTATAAAATATCACGGAAAGGAAGTAGATTTCTAAGGCTTTAAAATTTCTCTTTGCAAAAAAAATAGTATACAAAAGGAGGCGAAGGTTTTCGAATGTAAATCTGTGAAAATTTCACTTAGCCACCATTGCCAAAAAAAGATTCTTAGGCACAAAACATCAGTCACTGCGAAGTGGCACAAAAACACATACGCTTTAGTTATCGACTAAATTGCGCCTCAAACCATTTCTGTCTCCTATTTAAGGAACAATTTTTGTAAAGCTTTGTTTTTTGTAAAATTCCACAGACGCTAGACGACAGCGACGACCGTTTGGGAAGAATTTTAGCCTTTTAAAACACATAAAACGTAAAAAGCACAAAACCTTCTTAATAATTGATAAAATTGTAGCAGCTACAAATCTCTACAATCCAATAACCACTCACATAAAGGTTATGCCCATACAGCATTGAAACTGACGCATCTTGTTGCGCCGCGAACGCGGATTTACACCACCGGGAAAAACATGCTCAGGTCCTTGATATGGCGGCAGGAGCACGTATCCCGAGCCGCCGGCAGCGTTGAGCGGCGTTGTTTCGTCCGTCATGATCAGAGTTAAACTGATGCGCAGTGCCGGTAAATGCAGCTAGCAGAGCTTTGGCCCAGGGCGACTCTAGAGTTTCGTCGACACTTAGTGGGCTTCCTACACTCCGCTGGCCGCCACACTTCAGATACTTTCGCCTCTGACAAAGCAACTTGGCTTATAATATAATATAATGCCAGGCAACAGCAAGCAACAAAGCTGGCAACTGCCAACCGGCCAAGAACACCAGCCATCATCTTGAACTCTTAACGTAAGCTTTAATAATTGACAAATGCGGGCAATGCGATTAGAGTTCCTTATCATCGGGCTGCTTCAACATGTCGGCCACATACTCGTAGGTCAGCTTGAGCAGATACTGGAAAGGTTTCTGCTGCGGCAGGTCCCCCAGCTCAGAGCTCTCTAAAAAGTCCTCGAGGGGCGGGAGGCACGTTTCGGCCTCCTGGCCCATCAGTTGCGAAATTTCAATGATCTTGAAAAAGAGCAATTTGTGCATGTAGTCCACTCCGTTGTTAGCATCATAATCCGTCCAGTTGTCGCGTTTAATGGCAGCACACCAGATTTTATGCTTCATATCGTATGGGTGTTCCACGTAGGTCAAAAGTTCTAGGGCCTTGCGGAACTCTACCTCCGTGGCAGTATCATTTTCCTCGGCAATAAACAGCTGTGGATAATCGACCGTTTAAATTGTTTTGTTATTTACTCAAAACTCTATTAAACTTACATTGATAATCTCCTCTGCCTTGAGCACTTTCTGATCCGTTATATCAAAGCCAAAGTTCTGCAGTACGTCTTGACCCAAATCAGCCTGATATTCGATCAGGTCCAAATCTACATCGATCTTCTCCACCTGGGCCATCAGATCCGAATCGGGTGCTGCCAAGGCGGCCAGCTTGGCCAGCGACAGCATGGACTTCTTGCGCGCCACAAATTCCACCTCACATTGGGCCAACTCGTACAGCATCTTGGCCGCCCGCTCGAAATCACCGTTGAATATCAACTGGATCCAGCCCAAGGACGGATGGTCGCGCATGAACTGCGCCAGTGCCGTTGGGTTGTTCTTGAAGCGATCGAAGACCTCACCGTGGCGGTTCTGGCGCAAATGCCAGTTAATGGCGAATTGCGAGAAGTTGTATTCCTCGTACTTGCGTGTGTAATCGTCCAAGCGATCATTGTCCTGGGTCTCATCGCATATCAGCACCAGGCTCGGGAAGTCAAGGTATTTTTCTGCAAGCTTAGCGGCATACTCATATTGACGATCCTTGACTGTTGTTGAATTAAACGATTAAAGTTTTGCATTTTTATTTAAGATATTATTAACTCACTCAGTACTGAGATAAGCTCCCGTCGCTGAGACTCAAACTGCTGCTGCAGGACGTTGAACTTCTCCGTGTCGCGAACGCTCTCCAGGTAATTCCTTCGCCCATCCAACACGAGATCGACTAGCTCGAATATCTGTTGGTATAGCTGCTGCTTCAGCTCAGTTTCGCTGACACAGTGGCCACCATAGCGCACACTTATATCAATGAGGCGGGTCAATGTATCCCGGACACCGGCAACCCCCGACATGGCCGTCCAAGGGAGATTCTCATAGGAGGCCATCCTATCACTGAGCATTCGAAAACTGTTAGCCTGCTGCTCCCGATGCCTGAGCACCTCACTTAGCGTGTCCAGGACAATAGAGTTGATGTCGGTAATAAAGTGGGCCACCGACAAGGTCGTCTGGCTCTGGGCGGCAATCCGATCGTCGGCAATGTCCGCGAGCGCCTCGAATACATTCTGAAATTTACTTAGCTTCACATAGAATATATCCTGGTTGGTCAGACTGCCCTGGGGCTTATCCTCCCAGCCGGCGACTGTGGTATCGATTGCCTCCTCAAGCAGGTTGGGCAATTTGGACTGCAGGGAGCGCAATGCCAGGGCAGCCACTATCTTCTCACTTAAATCGGAAAGTATGAAACTCGTTGGCTTCAGCACGTTGCTGCCACAGGGAATGGCATTAAGCTAAATGACATAAAACATTAATAAATAAAGACTGAAATCAAGTAGCAAAAGTAACTCACCTTCTCCCAAACGCCACTGGAATGCAAAAATGATATAAAATGCTGGAAGGCAATAATCTTGTCCCTCAGCTGGTTTATAATCTGCATAGATCGCGAGCTACCAAGGGCATGATGATGGATGTCCTGATCTCCCATTACCTCCTCCCAACGCGGATCTGATATGGGCAGGTCCTCGGCCAAATCTTCGGCTATGGTGATGACAATCCTATCCAGCTTGAGCGCATCCACGGGCGCTCCATTGGGATCGGGATCAAATACGCTGCGCAGCAGCTCACCAACAATGCTCTTAACCATGTTGTTGTTGCGTTTCAGGTGGTACAGGAATGCCGCCTTCAGGTGGCCTACCTCATCGCTCAGTTCGTTGTACATATCCTCGGGATCCAGCTCGAACATGTGCAGATTATTGGTGCTGCCTGTTAAAGCGGATTGGTCGGGAACATTGAAACTGGCACTGAACGAAGCGGGGGCGAACAGATCGGGGGTGTTGCAGGTGCTCATATTCAGCAGTTCAGTGCCATCGAAATCGCCCGGCGTAATGGAAACCAGTCCGTGAGTGCGGCTAAAAAATAGCGGCAGGTGACTGCAGATTGCTGCACTCAAAATGCGGTCGTCGTGCATGTGGAACTCTATCTTCTCCGCCTCCAGTTCCGCCGAAGGCCCGCCCTCGTGGGACAAGTGCAGCGGGTACACAACCTTCGGCGTATACAGATAGATGTGACTGCTACCGACTACAAAGCGCAGGCTAAGGCAATCCTCTTCTGTCTTGGGGCTGAAGAACTTGTTAATCTTTAGCGGAGTAAAGGACTCCAAAAACATGCTCTCAGGCTGGGCACTGACAGTCACTGGAAAATGGGAACGTATTAAGTTATGGCTTTTTAAAATCCTAATCTTTAAAGAATTCTTACCGAGAGCATAGCACATTTGTGGAGCGTGGGCAGCGTTCACAGCTCCGGCTAGAATGTAGCCCTTGCTGGAGACCATTTGGAAGTCCAATAGGTGCAGCTCGATCTCCACATTGTCCGCGGGCAAACGGATATTCCAGAACTTGGTCTTGAATTCCTCGCGAATTCGCCGCACCACCTCAGCATCTTCGTAAATCAGCTGCTCGGCATTTCCCTTGTTGGCCAGACTCCATCGCTGGACGGCGCGATCCGAGAGCAGGGCTACAACTGTTTCTCCACTTTCGGAATTGCTCTCGCAGCACATGCCCACGAAACTCTAATCGAAGAACGCTTTAATACTTGTCTCTGCTTATATACACGCACACTCACCTGATCTTTGTCGCCGCCCGGGTTCATGCCAATCAAAATGGAGGCAAACTTCTTTCCAAAGCCACCAAGGAAGCTGGTTGCCGGCTTGATAGTCTTGTGATGAAGTGTGTAGCGTCCATTGGTGAGGCCCACTTTGAGGAACACCAGATTACATGTAGAGGTCACGGCCAAGTATCCATTCTGACTGGGAAGATTGAGCAACTGGACAAACTCTTGTCCGGTCAAGATCGAGAGATCGACCGAGTTCCCGTCATGTGCGATGGATGACCAGTAGCGTACGTCTCCGGTGGCAGAAACGGATATGCAGGATGCCATTTGCTGGCCAGCAGTGTGGAAAACGCTGACCAATTCACTCTTGTGTCCGAGGTCGCTGTAGGGCAGAGTCAACTCGCGGCTCTGAGCCAAGCCCCCAGTCCTTCTGGGGGTCAGCCCAGCTCGAGGTGGCGAGTTGGACTTGGTTGGATCTTTGTACTGCCAGATAAGAAGACGCCGGCCTTGGACAACCTGAAAGAATGCAGAAGCGGGAGCTACAGTTTGCATCTCAACCTAAGTTGCAATGCTCTTACCCAAGCCCAACCATTCTGGGCCACTTTGGCAGTGATTGTGGCAGCTCCAGAGCCAGGGAAGGTCAGTGCCTCGTTCACCGCCACGGGCAGCGGGCAGCCGAAGTTCTCCACCACATTGTAGTCTGAGCGTATGCCCGGAATGGACTGCGTGGAGCGCACCGACAGACACAGACGGCTGCAGAATAATGATAGAGATTAACGTACTGTTGGGATGAGCTTGGAACCCCTTAAATACCTATTATTCAGCGCAGTCTTCTTGAGGCTTCCGTGCAGTTGTGCGTTGCTGGCGTTGCCGCCAAAAAAGGATTTGGGTGTGCTGTCCGCCGCATTTGGCGACATGGCGTAAATCCGTGGTCCCGGAGACGAATCGCGCGGTACGCCGTACAGATGCTTCTGCAAGTCCCTGTCCATTTTAGTTATAATTCCTTGCAATTACTTATAAACAAAATGTTTGGATGGCGCCGGCATATGGTCCAGTCGATAACACAATATACTTAGTCCGGTGTAATCGATGTCATAGTCACATCGATAAATTATCATAAACTGTGGAAAACGTTTAAGATATTTGGTAATTGTCTTATTTTTAATATTTATTTGTTTAAACAACAATCCATTTGATTTATCTTTCAATAGTTTTTCATATTATCGATTTTGTATTTTCCGGTAATTTGAAATAGCCACCTATCGCCCGTCCCTATTGGGTGCCCAGTTTATCATCTCAAAGCGTAATCTGGCTGAAATTTCATAGATTTTCGTAAACAAAACGACAGGTCACCGGACTGATGGCCACCTGGACACAAAATGAGCCGACAGGTGTCACCAAGCGCAGGCGTTGGAATTTGGAAGGTAAGCCCCAAGGCCAAGAGCAGTAAGAAACGTTAAAAACATGGAAAACTTGTGCTTAGCAGATCGCGCCTCGCTGAACAAGCTGAAACACCACATCGCAGAGGAGGGCTGTCCACAGGTGCAGTACGATCTGGCCAAGGAGCTGCTAGAGAATGCCATTGGTGAGTGGAAGTGGCTTCTGTAAGCTATTGGAGAAACTAAGAACTCATTGGTCTATGTAGAACCAAATCTTGCCAAGGGAAATCAGAGCCAGAAGGCCGTCAACTGGCTGGTGAGCGCTGCTCATAATGGACACGAGGATGCGGCCAAGCTGCTTCGCCAGTGCTACGATGAAGGCAGTGGCATCACAGCGGAGAATGCTGACGAAGTAAGACGCTGCCTGGCCATGACACCGGGCGAACGCGCGGCGAGAAAAGCAGCCCGGGAGCTCTTTGCCTGTTTGTCAAATGGCAACGAGCACATCACGCCCAAGCAGCTGGAACGCAAGATGCGGCGCATTTACAACCTGCAACGGAAGCGCCGTCGACGCGACGATGATCGCTCTTCGTCGAGCAGCGAAGGAGAGCAGGAACAGGAGCCAGAGTGCGAGCCCCTTGAAGACACCCCAACAAGCGGTCTGGCCAACGTCGAGCGACGCCGCTTTATCACCGAAGCCAACTTGGTTTCAGCTGCCTCGAACTACAGTGCCGGCCAGATGCCGAGCGTTAATGAGGCCCTCACATTGTCCGTGCCGGATCCCAGGAGCCTGGACCACGTGCCCTGCTTCTACCGTATGATCTTTCACCCGCTCGTCTTCTTCACCCTATTTTACCACCGCCTGCTCAACCTGATTGTGTCCATACCCGTCGTCATCCCGCTAAGTGTGCGCTGCAGTGTCCTCATGGCGCTCTCCTGGTGGAGCACCCGCCACACTCTGGCCCTTGGCAGCTACTACCTAAGTCTGGGCGTCATGATCTGGGCCACGTGCAAGATGCTGAAGACCAAGCAGCAGTTCGTGGACTTCCGGATCTGGTCGGGACTGTTCCTCAGCTATGGGGACAACAACATCGAGGCGGACATCGCCGAGCACAGATTCCTGCGCAACAACATGAAGCCGTACCTGTACTACTTCTGTGCCTTCATCTGCAACCTGATCGTATATCCGCTGGTAACCGACGCCTGGCTACCGCACTCGGAACTAACTATTGTGTCCGGAGCCCTGACCTTCCTCACCATGGGCGTTTCCATGTACGCGTCGTCGCACTTGTTCCCGGACTGGCTGATGATCGTCTCCTTTGCCGTAAATGTGCTGGCCAAGTATCCGTACGAGATGGACGAAGTGGTATCTTCCCGCTGGCGCTTTCTGGACCTGCGCGTGCCCACCTTCTCCTCCTTCGTCATCGGCAATGGAATCGAGTTTTGCCTGAATTGCCGCACCGCCTTGTACCTCTTCATTCCCTTGCTGCTGGTGATGATGGCCAAACGATCCCGCTGGCACGGCGTCTACACGTACCTCATACCGCATTGCGTCACACTCAGCTGGCTGCAGGTGTGCATTGCCACCTCGCAGAGCGCCACCATGTTTGGAGTGGTGCGGGCAGCTCTTGGCCTGGCCGGTATCGTCCTGTTCCTACCGCTATTCGGGATTGTGGCACTCCTGGTGCCCGTCTTCATGGCCATCGATAGCTTGGGACTGGCCAGCGAACAACTACGCTGGGGCAGCACAGCAATCGCCTGCGGACTGGTAGTGGTGCTTTCCTGCGTCCTGGCCCTCAATCGAGCCACGCAGAAGTACATAACGATGCTGCAGATTATTATGGCCATTACCACTGCCTGCTTGCTGGTCTTCCCCTACATGACATCCAGCTTCAAGGACACGCCCCGTTTCAATGCCATGCCCAGGGTCGGTCTGCACGCCCTCTCGGAGACGGACTCGTTGCATTGGGATCGCTACCATTCGTTGTGCGCCCAGCCAATCCAGGAGCAGCCAAACAAGATCAAGGCCCAGCTGCGATGCTCTCATCTGAACGGGCTGCCCGTCACTTGGGAGGGCAGCATCGCCAAGGTGGAGATCTCGAGGGTGTCCAATATACTGGAGGACATTATTGCCAACTACCTGCCCGTGTGGCTGGGTCGTCTGCTGAGGTGCGTGCACGGTGATAATATCTCGCAGCACTTCAAGTGCGATCCCAAGCTGGACTCTCAGTGCGAGGAGTGGCGGAGCGTGATCAAGACACTGAAGGCGCAGAGCGGAGCCTGCACGCTCCAGCGTTGGAACCGCTACGAGTACGAGCTGCTGGTCAAAGTGGGCAAAAGCAAGGGAGGTCGTCTGCTGGGCCGCCCCAGCTCCACGGATGTGGTCCTGCGGGCTCACCATGACTTTGGAAACTTCACGCGTCGCCTGAATGAAGGCGATGTTGTGCGATTCTACGGAAATCTCCACAATTCGCGACTCCTAGCGGACAGAGTTCAGGTGCTGCTGAAAACCATCGAGTGTGTGGACTGTCATTCACCTAGCCTGGGCACAGCGAGCATCGAACGGGCCATAGCCTCCTCGCCGATGGATGCTCGCCTCCAGGATCTGATGAGGGGCATCAAGTATTTGTTAAACGCATTGTTAAATCCTCTAATAACATTTAAGTAAATCCACACAATTAAAATAAAGTCAAGAATACAAATTTGCTTGGCTTACAAAAAACAATGATTTTAGTGGCTTGTGATTATAAAATGCAAAAGGAATTCTAAGACTATTACGGTTTGTATAACTAATCGGTTATTCTAAAGGCAGATATCCATTAAAAGTGGACCTTCTTCATGGTTTCCCAGAGATCTTGAACAGTATTCGTACATCTAATCGATAACAATGCAGTTTGAGTCATTTGCCTCCATTAGTTCTATAGGCTTCCGGCTTCTTATTCCAATAGGTTTCCAGGCAGTCAATGGGAGTTCATCTGGATCCGATGATCCCACGACGAATGGCACCTTGGGGATCTCCTGCGTCGGGGCCTCGTACACTTGCCTTGGGGTATCCAAAAATTTGAAGAGGTCTGCGTATTTGTTGACAGCAGACAATTCGCAAATATCTTCCTCATCCCTCTCCGAACGACCATGCTGTTCGCACGGCTCCGGACTGAAATCTGGTGAGTTAATCAGGAACTGGACACCGGCGAGCAACAACTTCCTGTGGTTTGCATCATCCACACCCAGCATTACGAGATCGGCGTAGATGATGAGCTTGCAGTGGGCAATACAGTCGTAGCCACGCTCCAGAAAGTTATCTGTATACTTTTCCATTGTCAGCAGCGCCAGCCAGTCCCGAACGGCTTGTCGACTCATTTTGGTTTTTCAAAATTCTCAAAACTCGTCCTCGTGAGTCCCCGGAAAACGCCAATTTCTGCTTCAACATTCGGCCATTGACGTTTTTTGACATTTTGTCGCGGGCTTCCGTTGACCGGAACTAGCTCGGAACTGGGCTAGGGAGCCCAATAGTGTCATCGCTAAATAAGTTTTTAATGTAAATTTAGCGAACTCTTTTGTGTTTTATATTAATAACCTAAATAAATATATTTAGAGACTAATCAAATAGCATTAAAACTTAACTTAAAACTTAAACTTATTTTATATTTTTTTAGATACCACAATTGGTTGGCATTTTCTACCTAATTTTCAAAAGCTTTTCTTAAGCTTTTTAACGACTCAGTTGGCAGCACTGGTCTATGGCAAAGTATTAAAGGCCAGGCGCCCCCCGTTTTTGGAAACACACGCGATTCACCACCCACCTGAGAGACCTCTACTTATCTCCACAACCACATTAGCGACCAGCCAGAGGAGGCAGACGAAGACCAACAGTAGCAGATACCAAAAAAGGAAAACAGTGTCAGCATGATTGCGACTATAACGAAGAAGTACCAGAATGTGGTGATTAGCACGGGCAACATCATCAACACGGAACTGGGGCAGCGCAAGTCCAACGAGGAGCTATACGACGGCCTGCAAATAACGCTCCACAGCGATCCGAGTGAGGAGCGCGTGGTGGCGGAGGTGCAGATTGACGAGCAGCACGGCCGGGTGCAGCGGGCCACCCAGGAGCTAAACAGTCGTCTGACGGAGAACGGACGCAATGAGATCAGCATCGGAGCCAAGATATTTCTTAACCGCAACTCTACGGAGTGCGTCAAGCAGGCGGTTGAGGCGCTGCTCAACATACTCAACGTAACGCACGTGGACAATGTGGTGTTGGCCTACCACCCGAACGCCAGTGCGGTTACCAGCGCAACGCCAGCGGCCACAACAGGACCGGCCAAGTCACCCTGCTCCGAGGGAGGCTCTGCACCGGCCAGTTCCAGCAACTGGAGTCTACGCAACGGAACCGAAGGACTGTCGGAGCTGAAGGAGCTCTATCAGACCCTGGAGCAGTACGCACTCAAGCAGCAGATCACGCAGCTGGGCATCGCAGATCTGGATGCGGCGGCGCTGGAGAAGCTTCACTCAACCGCCCAAGTGACGCCAACGATTGCCCAGGTGAATCTGTCCACCTGCTGCGTGGTGCCGCCGGAGCTGCAGGAGTTCTGCGCCGCCCACGACATCCAGCTGAATACGCACAGTGACCCGGAGCTGCTGCTGCCCGAGGACCAGTTCGCCGGCCTGGCGCCCGGTTACACAATCGACTGGTCGCTCCGCTACCAGGTGCACGTACGCTGCCGCGGCGTGCTCACTGCCAAGGGCTACATTGTGGGCGCCTCGCGTTCCAGCGCTTAGGATTAATCCCAATCAGATGCTAGATTATAATTTTTATGTTTGTATGTATGCTCGTATGCTGTGTGTAGTGGTGTACTTATTGTTTGTTATACAAAACCCCGATGAGGATTCGAAGCCGATCGATTGATTTTACTGTACAAGATTTTCAAAACCTATTCTGAACATAAAGCGTTTTAAAAACGACAATTATCCATTCTGTATTCTGTACTCTGTGTCACTTGCTTCCAGTTTCCAGCTGCCGGCTACCGTGGGGTCAGAGAGTCGGGCCACGGACCGGTTTGGCTCACTCGCTCGCTCGCAAATTAAGTATACGTCCAGTTGGTATAATTTACATATATGCTGTGACCGCCGACAATTGCAGGCCCCGCACTCGGTTGGGGCCGTGCTCTTGGCGACTTCCTCCTTCCCCGTTGTGGCTTGTTATTTTCTCTGGCTAATCGCAGTCTAGGGCCTCCACTTCTGTTGGACTGAAATCTAATTAAAGGCAGACGCGTCTCGCCCGGCGACCCATCCAGATCACGTGGCTGACCTCACTCGCTTTTCAATACGACAAAAATATAATATAAATAAAAAAAGGGAAGAAAAAAACCCGTTGCCGATTAGAATATATATTATTATACAGCGGCAGATATTTTAAATATATAACTGCCGATTGAGATGGTATCAGCGCTAGTCTAGGTGCAACAACCAACGGTCATAAATCCTAAACTAATAATAAATGAAAAGTGTTAACAAAAAATGCTAGGCTGACGGATGAAACTAATCAGTTGGCTTAATTTACAAGGGCCGTATACATCTGGAGTGAGTCAAGACTGGTGGAGATTGGTAAGTGGAGAGCGGAGAACCTGTAAATGGGCCACTTAATTGACAGCTGGAGGAAGTTCGTGGACAGAATGTGGACGAATGGTTTATTAATGAGCGAGACAAGAAACTTGGCCGAACGTGTAATTTAAGGCCAAAGTTCAAGGACCATGTGCCTGGTGTTCTAATGTATGTATCTTAATAAAAGTACTCGAAAAAAACCCCATATAAATAGATATGTGGGGGGAATGGAAATACAAACAAAAAGCACACTTATCGCTTAGGCTCTCCCACTAGAATGACTTGTATGTTTCTGAAATCCCCAACAGAACGAGAACGAGAGCGGGAGAGAGTGTAGAGTGTGGAGATAGCTGGAGCTGCTGGTGCTGCTGCTGCTGACTCAATACAACAACTTGTTTGACGATCTTTTACAGCTCCAAGCTCGTTTCGTCATTAAAATGACGCATCGGCAGCGGCAACATGTTGTCCCAACACACATTTGCTGGCAACAAGTGGAGAGAAGCCTCTGGAACACCATCAAGACCCCCCACATACTGGCCTCAAGGAGAAACTGATGAAATGTTAGGGCAATAAGGCGGTCGTAATCAGCTTGCTATCAGTTAATAGTTTTTTTTTTTGCCATTTTGTAAGACAATACCTCATCCAAGTGCAGTTGCTTGATAAGCGCAACACACACGGCGTATACGTAACCGGGCGGCAATAAACCATATCCATATTATAGGAGTGACTACTTATTCATTATTAGTATGTTCCGGCTGAGCTGGTATGATTCTGCACTTTCCATTGAACAACATTAGGTCGGAATTCCGGATTCCAGAAATTTCCAGAGCCCACCCACACCGAGTCATGCAAAACAAGCGGCTGTGATTACACCATAACAATTGTTGAGTCTTTATTAGATTAATTGAATATTCTTTGAATGCTTCGTACTCACATTATCCTAACCAAAGCTAGTTGCCATCATATATCGCTCATTTATCCTGGTTTTACTTGATTTTACTTTGCTTTATAACTTTAATGTTTTTTTTTCTTACACAGAGAGTCGATAATATGGAATGTACTGACATTGATAGGTTTCATCTTCTCTGCGTTATCTCTAATTACAGGAATTGTCTGCGTTGATGTGTTTTTCATGTTCATATTTCATCCCTATGCGGAAAGACTACAACATTTATCGTACAATGCTTGCGGTTGGTTACATTTACATTTAGCCTTTGCATTTTCTTTTTTCTGTAGGCCATTAACAATTAGCTACAATTAGATTGCATCGTAAAAACTAATCTCACTTGGATCGCGCAATTCAAAATAATACTCTGTATAATTTTGCTCCATTCGAATTCGAAAACCAAACGCTCTTTGCTGGGGACGGACGCTGTCTGACAATTGAAATCGCTTTTAATTGGCATTCCGAATTAACAACAAACTGAAACTGGCCACTCGTGCATTCAGCTTGGAACTTGTTTGCATTCGTTGTACGTTTCCATTCCGGGGACCATTATTGACCATTCGAATCGAGGCAACTGGGTGACGGTGGCGGCAATGGCAATACAATTTTGAAACCGGGCTGTGGTGGCATATTAACGCAAGGAGGGAGGGCATCCTGGAACGGGGACATTTTTCTGGTCAAGCCTTAGCTACGTTCGTTGCTGTTGCTGCTGCTGCTGCTGCATGGAGCCCTAGGACTGGTAAACCATATAGTAAAAATGTATCAAAATCGTCTTTATCGCCATCTCGAAAAACAAGAGAAAACGTACAAAAATCGTTTGTTGGTCGTAGACATCTTAAATAGTTCGATATCTGTGTTCTGGACTCGTGTGTGTTGCACATTCTTCTAAAGTAAGTGTTTGCGTCTAGTTTCTCATAAGATTCAAAATGTATACACCTTCCACGACCTGTCTGCCTAAACATACACTCTAAATTCGACTGAAATTAATTGGTTTTTGGGACATGAGCTTGACAATGAAACAGTTTCTTTGCCTACGGTTCACAACAAACGGGTTTACCTCCGAATAGTTTCCTCTAAGTTACTTATTGTACGTCCTATTTGAGAGAGTATATAGAGTAGAGTATTTATTTATATAGACACATATGGCTGTGCACATTGAATTAGCCACGTTAATAGAGTCGAATCGTTCCTACCATAAAAGTGGGTCAACGGTTGAGTAGATTGTGTGGAAATGGGATAACATGGGATTACTCTACTTCCAACTGCATGGTGGAGTGGATAAGGTCCGGTAATTTGGAGTTCTCTTTGCTACATTTAATAAATATAAACATTTTAATTTCAATTTTGCAGTTGCCCATTTACTGTTTTTAACATTTTGCTGTTGTGCCAATCAATAAATATATATATTTTTAAAAAATATTTCCCGATTTCGTTATCATTTTGTTTGCTGTTTACATACTAAGCAATCGATTACAGCTAAAGTATTTGTTAAATCCAATGGAATTGCAATATATCAAGAACACACAACACATTAAGACATCAAGAGTGACACTTAAAATGCATATTGACATCTGTTGTTTGTCGATTTTGTTTGGTTTTGTGTTCCGTGTTCCGTGTTCCGCGTTTACCGATTTTTACACATTTAGATCAAAAATAGTGCCCCTAAAAATGCCACAAAAATACAATCAAAACATTTGTTTACTAAACTACAAATACATACAATAAAATACATTGATGCACGCATAATATTTATATAACATACATACTACTTATGTACGGATGTAACCTTCTCTTTACTCTAGAACAACTGCTATAGCTTAGCCTGATTTCGTGTGGGTGTTTGGGGTAATGTTGAATGTATAACTACTCAAAATATAATACCATTTCAAATACAATTTCATCAGTTTGCCATTCCGGCATACATACATAAGTAATTCAGTCTAATTTGGGAGTTGTTGGTCAACGATCATTGCCCTGGAGAAGGGTGGGAGGAGTTGGGAATTGGGGAACCCAAAAACCGAGCCGAAACACAATAAAAATTTACAAGACTTGGACCGATAATCGGATTCCGGAATGTCAGATGAATCTCCAAAGATTTTGAAAACATAACTAAGAGAGTGTGAATATTTGTTTCTCTAGAGATTTCCTTGTCCCTCTTCAATCCTTATATTCCTTTTATCATGTTCCAAAGTTTAGATCAAATGCGACTTCCGGTTGGAGTGCTCAATGGCCGCCAGCAGTTCGTGCTTCTTGCGCACGTAGAGTCGCCCCTTCTTCCAGGGATTCTGTAGCTGCAGCGGCTTGAAGTCATCTCGCAGGCAGCGCTCTCGTGCTCCAATCACCGCCACTAGGCAGAAGTTTTCCAGCACTTCGGGTCCGTAAATCGGTCCATTGTTTCCTTTAAGCACCACCGCCATGTTGAGCTGCTTCACCACCAGATTAATCACTTCGCGGGCCGTTGTCTTGGAGGTGACATGTAGCTTCAGACTGGTTCCACTGGCCAGTCCCGTGTTGTAGGCGGTGTACACTTGGATGATTCCCGGCGCCTGATCCGTATTCAGGCTTGAGCAGCTGGCCGAGTCCTCCTCGCTGCTCTGACGCGACAAACTCTTCATGGATGAAGCCTTGGAGGTACTGGGCACCGGCTCCTCGCCACCAACGGCTCTCAGCTCGGCTAGAGTGCTCTTCAGATAGGGTCCACCTTCACGTAAGTTTGCACTAGATGCTGCCTTGGCGGCTGGCTTCAGCGGTTTGTGCTCCAAGTCGGTGGCGAAGGCCCCATTGCCACTCCTCAACGAAACACTAGATCCAGCCAAATACGGAGCCGAGCTGGAGCTGTGCACTGTGATTAGCGGAGCAGCGTGCGATCCTATGTTGGAGCTGGTGCGCTTTCTTTGGGCAGCCAAAGCCTGTGAGTTCCGCAGTGCATCCGCCAGGGTGTCATCGGAACGCGACGGAGGAATGGCAAACACACTGCTCGTGCTATTGCCATCTGAGGCAGAGTCCACGGCGGAGTAAAAGCTTCGTGCCGTGTAAGTGGAGCTCATGGAGTCGCCGCTGTTCTTTCTGAGGGATACCTCCGAGCAAATGGATCCGCCATATTCGCTGGTCGTGGACACTTGCAGAAGTTGCTGCTGCTGCTGCTGCTGCTGTTGTAGGGGCTGCTTTTGCTGTTGGGACTCTTGGTGAGTGGGAACTGGATTGGATGTTGGCTCCACAGGAGTTATTGCACTTAAGCCCAAATTCTGCTCTGACTTTGAGTGCTCCGGCTTGGTCTGCGCCGAATCCTCGTTGGTCCCTGGTCCCGGCCAACTGCCTCGACCCGTGCCCGTTTTGGAGAACTTGCTCTCACGGATGGGCAGTTGCAGCAACTGTTTGCTGGCGGAACCTACCACCGTCGCCGATGCCGCCTCATCCTGCCGCTGCTGAGCAAAATCCAGGATCTCACGCATGGCCAGCGAGGGCTGGGCGCTTTTATTACGCGCATAAGCCACCACGTCCATCAGCCAGCGGACGCTCTTCCACACAATCGTCAGGCTAGAGCTGAGCTCCTGCAGCGTTGCTAAACGTTCCTTGGCCGCTTGCAGTTCACTGCTAGAGAAGGCTTCGCGGAGGGCGTGTGTGGCCAGCGCCGTATCCAACTCAAGGATGCAGGAGAGTCGCGCGTACTTCTGAATGATGGCTGGCTGGTAGGTGCGCAGGTGGATCATCTCGAAGGCTTGTATACTTAGGCTGGCCAGGTCATCCCTCTGCAGGAGCAACTCCGATTGTCCAGGCACGGCGCAGGAGGCTTCAGCGGATGGGCAGACAACCAGGAAGCTGATGTCCGGACTGTGTTCGATAACCTCCACATCGTAAAGGCGGTGGGTGGCCGCATCCGCTGCCTTGATGTTCATGCTGGCAAATAGCTTGTGCATTGCATTGGTGAGATCGTAAAGAAAGAGCCGTTGTACTTCGGAGGTCGCTGCTCCCCCGGAAGCTGTATCTGCTCCCGGAGAGCTAAAGTCCAGCGGAAGGCGAAGGGGATCGCTGGCGCAACGGTGGAGCACCTGCCATTCCTCGGCCGTAATGTGGCTGTTCTCGCGCACCTTGCAGTGCGGCAGGACATTGGGCGTTTTCACGGGCACCACCACCTGGATCTGGTCCATGGAGCACTGCATTTTCAAGTAGCCCAAATATAGGCCAGGCTCCAGTCGCTGCAAAGCGGCTTGCTGGTAATGCAGCTGATCGCCAATCGACGAGATGAGCAGTTCGTTGATGGTATAGTCCTCGTGCAGGGCGCCGAGCTTCTTTTGCAGCTTGCTAACTGGGAGCCAGCGGGAGTTCAGGATGGACACGGCCTTTTGGCTCTTCACGGACTGTACGCAGGTGAGCACCACTGTGCCCTGGGCATCTTTCAATGGCTTGAAATACAGCTGACCCAAATCGGTGAAGCCCAGTGCTGATTGCATCTGGCAGACGGCTGACAACAGCTTCGTGCGAAAGTGAACGGCGGAGGTGAGGTTGCGTTCCATATCCGAGCGAAGTGACTTTACATCGTCCCAGGTGCAGGCCACCTTCATTAGCCAATAGTAGTCCATATGCAGGGCACTGGGATAGGATTCGTCCACCTCAATGACAGGCGGAAAGTCTTCGCTGGTCACCAGGACTTTATCATCGCAGTGGACAATGCAGGAGAAGTAAATGCCTCTGTTTGGGAATGGAAAAGGTTGAGCATTTAGTTGAGGTTTGAAATTAATTCGCTTTTTGAACTTACCGCCTTAGAGTTTTCTGGAACTTTGAGGTGACTGAGAACAACTGCTTGATCGTGGTCTTCTTTTTGGGATTGCGTCGCTGGCCGCTTGCTGGATCTAGGGTCAGCTCGGACACGTCAGCGGGTCGTGCCAGACGCACTGCGGTAAATAGATTGTCCAGGATGCGGTGGCGGCCCACAAAACGATCCTCTCGATTATCCAAATCTCGCCAGGCTGTTACAAAGATATTAATTCAAATGTGTGTTTTTTTTTTTTATGGTAAATATAAACTTACTCGAGGGCACCACACTGGCGGGCACAGAGGTTCTATAGGCGCCCCATCCTTTGACATTGCCGCAGGCGGCGCGTAGGAAATAGCGACGCCCCTGGGTGAGCCCCGATATGTGACATTGGGCGCCCATCGTGCCATGGAAGCTAATCCACTCCAGCAATTCGCTTTCACCCACAACATTGTTAAAGTCCGCGCGGGTTGACCATTGAACTGTGAAGGAAAACATTTAATTTGTTATCAATCTAAACCTTAAATATTAATAAACCTTTAAAACTCTTTCAAGAATAACCTGTACAATCAATGTTTTACCAACAAACGAACCCACTCCAATTAAACAAGCGTATAATTAGGTTGACAACGCGAATTGAATCAAGAATTAGGTTTACCGCAACATGGCAGAATAACCACAATCACAGGCCCCATCCCGCTGAGCTGACGACAGTCACAGCCACTTGACATTGCAACAGCTGCGGTTTACCTTTGAATTTCGTGCCGATGGCCCCCTCAAAGGGCTCCAGAATTTGGACGCTAATGGAGTTGTCGCCGGTTACGTCAACGACCACAGAAGCGGGCGCATCTGGGGGACGGGCCTGATCCCAGCCAAGCTGCAGGCGGCGCAGCCCCTTGACCCGTCGCTCCCAAATGCCGATCTGCTTCTCCACCTCACTGCCCGTGCAGCCGGTCACAGAGGCGCTTGAGTTGCCTGCAGAGAACGAGAACAATCGTTGATTAAAAGCCCACTCAATCCGGCTCGATGGCGACCACTCACCAATTATGATGCTCGAGATGGAGGGACGTGAGGCAAACATGGGTGGGCAGAGACCTTCTGGTCCACTCAGATCGTGGATGCGCGACTCGGCGTCCTTCAGCAGGCCGTTTAACTTGGTGCCTATGGTGTCCACAGAAACTGCAATGCAAATTTAAATTGATAGATGAAATGAACAGTCAAATGGCATTTAACTAAGGGCACTTTACATTGGGAGCCTTCGATGGCGCCGTGCTGGAGCAGCATCCTGGTCATGGAACGATTATTGCTTAGAACGGCCAAATCAAGGGCGGATAGTCCATCGTTGTTGATGCTTAAAATGGAATAATAAATATTATTTTAGATAAAAACGAAGAAATCGTGCTTAAAATAAAGCTTACCTATTCACATCCACATCGGTTGACTCCAGAATGGTTCGCGCTTTCTCCAGATGTCCATGCTCCACCGCCGAGAACAGAGCTGTTATGAGATAACAGGGAAAATTTAATTAAAAATCCTTAGAAACACTAATTGAGGATTGGGAAAACTCGTAACTCGTAAAGCCTAAGCTGGCGATGCGTGCCAAGTATCTGAGAGTGGAATTGGAACCATACCATGCAAGTGAATATTGCTTTGCGTCAGCTTGTCCAGCTGGGCTTGGGCCAGCTTTAGCTGTTTCTTGGTCATTTTACTGGCCCGCGGATGAGGTGTGTTTCCCGGAATCTTGCCACGCAGCTGCACCGGCTGCCTGTGCACGGCGAGCTGCTGTTGCTGCTGCTGCACATTTCCCGATGCATTCTCATCTCCGGCGCCCAGGGGTGGCGAGTCCAATTCCGAGGAGTCTGTCTCCTCGTGATCGTCACGCAGCTTGGCGTTCTTGGGTTGTGAATGCCGCGAGATGCAGAGTTGCGATTGCGATTGTGATGCCGCATCGGAACGTGAGTGGGGCAGCAGGAACTCCATTTCCTTGAGATCCTGTGAGTGGCAGGAGATGGCAGTACGTATCTTGGCTACCGTTGCATGCTGCGTTAGCTGCTCCGACCAGCGACTGGTGGAGAGCAGTGGTGCTGGATAGTAGGTGGGATAATCTTCCTGGTTGTTGTTGTTGTTCTTTCCAGAACTCGGATTTCCCGGCTTTTCCCGCAGCCTGACCACACTATCAATGTCACCGTCGCTCTTATCTTGGGTTGGCAGTATGTTGTCTGTGTCGAGGGGATTGTGGGAAATGAACATAAATAAATGGGGAAATCAAATTGGATGCAAAAATGAAAATCAAATGAAAATTAAATAGAAATTAAACCGAGAGGTGTGTGTGTGTGTGAATAAATATTTACAATGGCAAATGACCAGGCTCACCGCGTGTCTGTTTATCGTAGCAGATATGTATTTATATGTATGTATGATGAGTGTAAATGTAATTACAATAATTGTTGTTGCCGCCGTTGCGATTAATTAAATATTAAACATAAATGCCGTTTCTCCTATTCATCGCTGCTATTATTCTATGCGATTCGGAATTTCCGCCAATGACCAAAGCAAATTAAATTAATTATGCGCAAACCGTTGTGGATGCAAGTTATGTGTTTAGCTGAGTGGGTTTCGAGTGTGAGTGTGTTTCGAGGAGGAGCGTTTTAGAGTGTGTGAGTGTGTTAAGTGATGTCTCCATGCAGCCACCCACCCACCTGGTCCCAAATTAAACGCACCCGCCGCCAGCTCAGCAAAACCAAACACCCACCCACCAATTTTCTATGTCTGCTCCCTGGCACTTTTCATTGCCGTCCAATTGACGTTAATTCCCCGCTTCCAGTTCTGTACAGCAGATACACCGAGAAGCCAATTTAAGAAACAGAAAAAAATCTCTTGATTGAAGAATGTTTTACCCAAAGTACACTTATTACACTTGCTGAAGAAACTTTAACATAAGGGAAAGTTTCATTTGAAACATTGTCTATTTAAAAAATTCTCTTAATAGAATTAATAATTGTAAAACTCAATAATTGGGAGTTTGTGGAAATTATATAGATTTCTTGATAACTACAGAAATGAGATCTAGCAAATAAGTTAATATTTTTAAGGTTAATATGTTCAGTTATTAACTTTTAAAATTATTTTTAAATTTACTTATGAGGTTTAATATCTCCTAAGAACAAAACATTTCCAATCAAAAATTTAGCTTCTTAAATAGTTATTTTCCCCTGTGTATATATATGGATTGTGAGAGAATTTATGATGATATATATTGGGGGTGGAGCAGTTTTTAATTACCCCTCATAGGGGGCTGCATATACGGGTTAAGGGCGGGCAGACAGAGAACTAACGATCTCTTACCATCGATGGCATAGTGGCTGTGCCGACGTTGCTGTTGTGCCGACACTGACGGCGATGTTGACGAGGAGGTGGCCCGATGCGGGGACACTTTCAATTGACAGAACCTGGTCAGCTCGTTGAGCGTGTGAAACGATTTTTGGCGCACAAAGACCGCCGGAGAGCGCAGACAGCTGCTCATCTGAAGCTTGTGCGGCGGATTGGGGGCTTTATTGCTATCACTGTGGTAGCATCTGCAAGAGCACACAACATTAACGACCCGATTTGGCCATGGATTAAGCCAGTTTATAGTATTTTCACATGTGTGCAGCAGTATCTATGTATTTATTCATGAAATGAATATTCATCCTCAAACTACCAACTTCCATTTTCTCCCACTCGTTTTACGGGTTTCGCCTCTTCGGTTGTAAACAAATGGTGGAATGCAAACGAGTTACGGGGAAATCGGTTTCGTGATGTAATCATCATTCACGGGGATATCTGGCCTGGGAAACCCTACCCTTGAGATAGACAGACACACACAGCTGCTGCTGCCTCACTTTTGCTTGAAAAATAGTTCGTTGACCTACTTGAGAAGTCATAAAAGTCCACAATCAAAAACTTGATGAGCCATTGTGCAATAAAAATGTTTGGCAAAACGCACGCAAGGAAATCAAAACATATACTTAATGTAGAATACGTTCTACTAAATCTCTGCTTTAGTGGCTTTTTGAGCTGATATTTAATGAGAGAATTTAATGATTAGAAATCGTATCCTTTTGTGATGGCTTTATTTAAAACCTATCAACATCCTCCCAGAATTAAACCCCTTTTTCTCAGCACTTCCGGGAATATCACTCAGCAATCTGTATTTGATTCTCCTGAGAAATGTTGGCAACCAATTTCAGGTAGAAAAGAACCACAAAATTCCATTAAATCATTTTTACCTGTCACTTAATCCAGGTTTTGATTGTTTGGAATTAAACATTCCTTTTAATTTGAAGCACAGAGCAACATTTTCTGTTATGTCACAAAGAAGATATTTCAGCATTTTTAATACTGAGAACCGGCTTGTGTGGAAAGATTCCCGGAATGGTAATCGAGGTAAAGAAATTTGTAGCTTATGTATATGGTTTCTCTTAATTATAACACTATAAAGTCATCGAAATTGGGAAAGTCTAACGTCATTTTACAAACACTTCCAAAGATATTATTTGTTTCACAAACAGCACAAACAGGCAACCAGCAATTCACTAATAAAATGTCTTTTGAAAGGTCTAAAAGGGTTTTAAAGGACACCTACGACTGTTCAGGTAAGGCATCGGCTTCCGAATGGTCGCCGTGCGCATGCGCGTCGTTCCATAGATGCCCTGCTGGGCATGTCTGGTGATATCCGCCAGCACGGTACCAGATTCCTCGCCGCTGAATGTCCGTTCCAAATCTGAGTCCAGGGTAGCCTTTGGTGCCTCCTTCGAGCGGCAGTAGCTCTCGGGGATTTGCAGCAGTTTGCAGGCCTTTCGCGGCAGCGTTGCACCCACAGGAAGAGTGGACATTAAGCGTTCGATTCCCAGTTCCCCGGAGTCGCAGGATTCGGTGCTCATCTCTCGACGGAGTGGCAAAAATTGGCTTTTGCCTTTTACCTTGGTTGTCAGTACGGCCACCGCGTCCAGGTCGCCCAGCATTCGCAGTGCTTTGGCTGCCTTGCTTTTGTCCAATGTCGAGGATCCTCGGCCGCTGCGGCTGCGCATGTGCAGCTGGGTGCGAAGCTTAAAGGGCGACTGCAGCGGCAGGGCGGGACTATGCAGCTTGCTCTTCAGCCGTCGGAGCGAGGAGCGGACGGAGTGAGAGCGACGTAGGGCGGGCAGGGAGTCCCCGCTCTCGTCCTTGTCGGTTTTCTGTGGCGTCGATATATCTGCTGAGGTAGCTGCAGCAGCCGCCGCCGCCTGCTGATCCTGGAGCTTGGCATAGGAACCCAGAGCCTTGCGACGCTCCATTGGTTACCGAGAACTGGTTCACTTTTCTTAAAATTTTTATTGGTTTTTTTTATGTTCAGTATTCCTTGAATTCTTTTTTGTAGGAAGGCAAATCCCACTTATGTGAGTCTTTCCGTTGTTCAGTCGCTTGGGTTTTTATGCCAGGATTTTCCGTTGTGCGCGTCGCGTGGTTCAAACTCGAACTGAGAGCAGAATCGGGATGTGATTCGGTGAATAACACTCACAACTCTCTGTTTTCAATTGTATCCCTCTCACGATCTCTATATGTACAGTGGAGGTGATTTATATAGCTTAAAATTTATTCTCTTCTACATATTGTATTCTTTTCCCTAACAATATGCCCTTTACTGTTGAGGGTTGTTGTCCTACCTCTTGAGCTCTCTCCCAACTCAGTTCTCAGCGCGCTACCTACCCTCAAAGGTTGTTTTCAGGAAATATCGTTCAACCAATCTACTTGATCCCGGACTGTTTACCGGACTTTGTGCTTTTGGTTTAAATTTAGACGGGCTGCGATACAGGAATATATGTTCATATGTACCTGCCTTCAAACTCGCTTAAGCTGCCGCGATTCCCGAAAAATACCTAAGGATGCTGCCTCGCGGGTTTTTGTATGTGCCGTCCGTATGTGCGGCTGCTGTAAAATCAATTATCGGGTATTTCGAGCGTCGTAAAACCGAACACAAATAAGCTGGGGTCCTTGGAGGACGAATACTGCTCCTTGCGGCTGTTGTTGTGTCTTCGATCCCTGGCCCTGATTTATCGACGTCTGTCGGCGGCTGTGAGGTGTCGTCGTCGCCTCGGGAAATGAAGACAAATGGAACAAATGAAATTTGTGTCGCGACTAGGAGTCGTCGAGAGTCAGGCTTCCCCTGTCCCTGATTAGCTCCGAAATGGAAAACTAATTGGAACTGAGGGTTCCCATCCCTCAATCGAACCGAAACTGGTTTCATTTTTCAAATTGCTTCCCATTTACGTGTGTTTCGTGTGTGTTTTTTTTTGCCTGATTCCCATTTGCTTGCTAATTTTAGACATTGTCCCATGCCAATGAATGAGCTGCTGCTGATGCTGCTGCTTTTGGTCCACCTGTCAACAGCCACTTGGCTCCCCGCAATACTGGGAATTAGTGTGTCTCGGAACCGTTTTATTAATATTTAAACGCTTTGGGCGAGTTCAGTGACGAAGGGCAATGCGGTGACTAAGCCAAGACACTGACTTAGATTCAGATTGATGCTGTGGCTTCGTAAACATATTAACAATTGATTCATCGCGAACTAGAAAACGATATCATTGGAATGTGCCGTCAACATATTTGCGTATCTATTATAGTTAGCTTGTTTTTATCTTTTGATAAGGAAACCATATCAGCATTATTTCATATAAATTATAGCACCTTGAGGTCTTAAAGCTAATTAATTTCATTTAATGTTTTCTGATTAATGCTATTTACTAGCAATTATTTCTCGCCAAGGTTCCCATAGTAATTTTATTGTATTTTAATTAATATAAAATAATAGAGCACAGAAAACCGGTTTAATAGCCAAGACTTTAAATTATAATTTTTTATATAAGTGTTTTCTTTACCCTTTAACAATTTTCTATAAGAGATTGATTGATGATAACTTTGTAACTTACTAGCTATAAATCACAACAAGAACCCTGCAAAAAATACACTTTAAAGAGTTATTAATAATAAAGAATCCATTTCTTAAACAACAAGGATGACTGACAATGTCCTTTGACACGTTCAGGCTCAGCTTCGGGCTATTTAACTGATACTATCTGATACTAAAATCGCCCTTCCCCCCGCTCAAATCAAACTAAACTGTCAATTGAGGGCGTGCAATAAATAAAATTTGCTGACCCATAAACTCAAAAAATCAAGAGCGGAGGGGATAACACAAAGTATGAGGCTGGTGGAGCTCTGGGCCCTCGGTTTTGCAATTGCAGGATAATAAAATTTATGAAGCTACGCCGCACGAAATTGCCCAACATAAATCACAGGCAACGCTCTCGACGACAGCGTTAGCGGTAGAGTGAGATGATGTGGGAGGAGAGAGGACAGGACAGAGGTCATCCAGGACCTCCCAAATCCTCCCTGGCAGACAAAACAACATAATCCACTTAATAGAGACGACAACAGAGTCCCAATAATGGGGTTTCCTGACAGGAGACAGAAGAGGAGACCTCCAGCTCCCCCCAGCTATCCTTCAAGCTTGAACCCTCTGCCAGAGACTCGCTGTAAATTATGCCGATTTCATCTTACATTCTGCGCTGTCATAATTGTCAAATCTACCACACATTTGGCAAACTTACGAGCAGGCAAGCGAGCGAGCAACCAAGCATTTTCGACTTAATTTAAATAAATTTGCCGCTTCCTCAATAAAAGCCCGGAGAACGTTGTGCCTCTGAAGTCTCCTCTCAAGCTGGAAGCGAGGAGGAAAGGCGAGGAATCCCGGCTGGCAGGCTGGCAGGCAGGCAGCCAGACAGAAAGCATATTTTATATGTCTCTGATTTCGAGTGCAAATCGCATTATGAGGAGTTCAGCAGAAACGCTAATTGAATTTAAGTAACCAGACCCCCAAGGCATTCGGGACGGCATAAAGTGGGGGAAGTGTGCAGGACGGGAACTTGACCTTTGTCTCAGCAATCAGTAAACGCATTTAATTCTATTGGTTTACTGTGCCAAATCACGAAACTAATGTATTCATATTAATCAGATATGTAAATTGGACCCTCGTCGCCATCTCAAGAGCCAAAACAAAAAAAAAACTTGGAAAAGAAGAAAAAACCAACGCACACACATTCTCTCATTTGAAATGCGAACACAAAAAGTCCAAGTCGAAATGGCAATAAACGTTTCGGCCGGGTCACTCGGACTCTGTCGACTTCCTGGCCCATTTTCCCATGCCATCTTCCGCCTGATCCGCTGTGGAAACAAACACAAACCAATAAGCCAGCATTTAAAATTATGTAAATCCAGCGCGATTTGCACAAACTTTTTGACGCTGGTTTTTTGGGATTTTTACTTCTTTTTTTTTGGGGCAGGGTCAAGGCGCAAATCTGTGGTGCATAAAGGGATCTCGGTTTTTGCGTAGATTTTTTTTGGTCCGTGGACTGCTGACTCGCAAATTGAAAAGTTTATGCGGGATGTGGAAAAGTGGTTTGGCAGCAGGGAATGAACTATTAACATGTCTAAATAAATGTACGCAACAAAAAAAAGTTTAAAAACCAACAACGAACTTTGGGTTTACTAATTTCTTTAGCCTTTTGTCAATTGTAGCTTATCATAATATTTATTTCCGACTCTTTAAGCTAACGAATTCCCCAAGCTTTATTAAGTGTTACTTTTATTTATTTACTCACTCTGTTTAGCAGTTGATTTAAGCATTGTTAAAGCCGTTTGCTTACTACGTTTTATGTTTTAATATGGATTGGGGTTTAAGTCACTTTATAATACTGTTAAAATGTAGTAATATTTTGCTCTTATTTTCAAGACAACTTCTTAAATAAGAGGCCAAATTGAGTCGTCATTTATTAAGATTTTTAAATTGAATTTCTCGAAGAATACTTTATTGAATTTCCCTTTGGTTTCTTAGAATTAAACGCCTCCCCAACAAGTTCCGTAGAAAACCCATTGAAGGTACCCCCTGTAAGACCCAAATTCAGGCGACACAATAAGGTCACTCACACACACAATCACACACCAGGGCAGTCTGTGTGACCTTTGAGGGCATTAAGTTCAAAAGTCGCACAAGTTTTCTCGGCAGCAGCCACAGAGCATTTGACATACTATATATACGCCCATAGCCATTCATTTGCATGCTCGCATGGCTATGTATGTCTGCGTGTAGATACGGATGTATCTATGAGTGGATATCCGCTTGGGCTCAGTTCGGGTTTGGGTTTGGGTCCGGGGAGCTCCATGCACCCGTGTTCTTCGCTTGGACTGGGGTTCGCCGTGTGGATTCTACGTGCCCATTGCGTTCTTTGGCGACAAACGTGACAATCGAAAACTTCAATTTCGAAAAGCGCTTAAGCCGCCAAAGATATCTATTGTACGTATATATGTTTGTATATGGAGGCGAAAGAATCACAGCTCTAACGACGAGCATTTCATTTATATTGTTTGATATAAAAGTCTTTTGATTGATTTCACTCGCTTATCTGCTTTGTAAAGCGATATCCATGAGAACAGCCGCTCCACACAGACAAAGGCTATAGCTTGGGGGGGCCATACATACAATTGTGGTCACAATAATAGGTTCAAAGGGGTTTTTTATTTTTAATTTGTAAAAGTTAAATGTCTCTGGTCAATAATTTAATTGCGTGAAATAATCCTTATAGTTAAAGTGAATGCATAACTCCAAATGAAATGCTCCAAGGCTATTACTGCGACCACAGCTGTGGCTGTAGACATGGCTTAGGGTAACCGGAGAAGAGTCTAAGGTCAGCTGGGTTACTGGAAGCGGGGGCGACGAGGGCCCTTAGACCCATTTGGCCTTCCCAATTTGCATGACTGGTTGGGCTCGTTGTTTGAAATTTTGAAAATCGATGCGGAGGGCCTTTAAAGAGTTGCTCCTATTACGTCCCGAGATTCAATAAATTAACATTTCTTGGTACCTAATGAGTCAGCCGTGGGTGGAGCTGTTTCCAGATCCGGTGCTAATGAAGCCATTGAATGAAAGCCCAGGAAAACGCTAAATGCCTGCTTCTTTACGGTCTTAACGACACTAAACTTGTGTTCTTGTGTGAACCAAAAATGAGATTTGTCATTCGAGGAATTAGGCTGCTAACAAAGCTGCCTTTTGTTTTCGAATCTAAGCGCTATAAAAGCGGTTCTTATTCAAATTTCGTTACCAAACAAGTCACGCTATTTCCCCATTTTGTAAACAATGTCCAGCGCCTCGAATCACACATTCTGGCGTAATCATGGGGAACACACCTATGTACAGGGGGTTGGGGAGACTAACCTTATCTGCAGACATAGTATTATACAATATACTTCGACGACAACTGATATCTTAGCCTGGTACTGCAGCAACTTGTTGTTGCCTTGCTGCTTATGTTTGCTTTTCAGCCATGAGCTGCCCAAGTTTCGAGCTGCCAAAACCCACAACCGCGATAACTACATATAAGACGGACGAGCACAGAAGAAGAAAAAGAAGAATACTAAAAGTAAACAAACTTAAGGAATTGCTAAAAGTTACGAGCAATGTGCCACAACAAATTTTGCGATGAATTCTTTTTTAATCAAACATTTAAAACTTTTTAATAAGAGCGCAACTGTAAATAAAATAGAAGAGCAAGTGCAAACATAAACTTTGGCCTGTGGGGCGTTCCTAAAGTGCTCCAGGGTTGTGCCCGTCCCATTACCTCACCGGGTTCTTCAGGTTAGCTGGGTTTACACATAGAAAAATTAATATTTCTACTTTAAGAATACAAATCTAGTTTAGATAGTTAGTTTTCCCAATGATTTAAATGCAAATTGTTTTACTAATTTGTTCAAAAATTAATATTATCCTTAGTATCCCACATGAAAATTATTTTCTAAATTTTTCCCAGTGCGAGTTAGCCAGGAAAACTTATTTTTCCCCCGACTGAAAGGCTACTAAACTTTGCACTATTTTTCGGGTAAACGAAAAACCGAAAAAAAATTGGAGGCGAATACGTCACTTGAACTTTATGGAGGGGGATTCGCGGAACTGTTTTGCTAAACGAACCGAGATAGCAACAATGGCCAAAAAACAACCATTAAAATATTAATGGTCAGCATGAACTTCAGCCTCAATGGCCATTGGGGTGGGTGGAGGTTGGGTGGAAAGTGGGTGGTGCACCATGGCGTAGGTTGGTCGGTCGGTGGCTTAGGGAAAATTGCGTGCTGAAAGAAAATTTTCAGCTGTCAACTGCAGCTTTGCAGTAAACAAACCGCAAGGCACGACATGCATCGGTATAAGAAAAACCAACCGACCTGACGAGAGTTTTATAGCGGCGGGTTTTTCCAACTAACAGATGAAACATTTTCCTTTTCAGACGCCAACAACTTTGACTTTCCTGCGGTGTGAATAAACCTTGGTTCACAAAAGCCAAGACAACGCAAAAATGTTGCAATAGTTCAAGTTTTTCATGTCGTTGCATATTTCAACCCCCTTTCCATTCAACAGCAAAAAAAAAAGCACAACAAAGAGGCTGCCTTTGTGAACGCGAGTGTTTTCGTGCAGAGGCGTACGCTTGTTGGGGCTTTATTAAAAAAGAAAAGATTAAAAGATACATTAAGTGCGCTCTAATTGGTATGTTGCAGTTTATTTGCGGATTTAGAAAGATAAACCTTATATTTTGCAATTTCTGCATTGCTTTAAAATAAGACAACCATTCAGAGAACTAAAAAGGTTTATTATTTCTAAATATTACTCATTTACTAGATTTATTAATAATAATTCCCCAAGAAACCTTAAATTTTAACCATAACTTATTCAAGATATTGAAGGTAGTGTGAATGTGAATCCTTTTAAACTCCACTTTATTTTTTTTGCGTAGAAAACCCCCTCAGGATGAAGTCTGCCACTGGGTTTCTGAGTTTGTTTGTGCCTCTGAGTATCTGTTTGAGGTGTAGTATGAGTGTTTGTGTGTGTGTTATTGTGAGCTTACCTGTTCATTGTGCGGTGAACGTATTTAAAATTGCAGCACAAAACCACTTTAATGAAAACGTCGACTGTGAAACAAGAAGACAACAACAGAGATCAGTCAGTTTGCAAAAAGCTTTTTACTGTTGCACGGCCTCCTTGCGTGTGGCGGGTGCGGGTGAGAGGCAGGTGAGTGGCTGTAATTATGTTGCAGCGGCACGACGAATAATACGAAGAAGAAATATCAAGACGGAGACAGTTTGATAGACACGTGAGTAAATTGCTTGCCCCTTCTGCTGTCCCTTGGCCGGAAAAGCAAAAGTTCACTTTCGCTGCCCTTTTCTCGCTCTCCGTGTATCTTTCTCCTTCGCAATTGTATCTTTTTGCAGCTTTTTTTGCGTTGTGGCGGCTCCCACAAAATAACAACAAGAAGAGGAGAGTTGGACATGCAATCCAATTACCGTTAGCAGTCCAACTGTCTCCCAGCAAATTGCAGTTTTTAGTGGCACGTAATATTTAATTAACATTGCAAATAAACACACTCGCACACATGAATTTCTCTTTGCCCCGCGGTTATTTACTGTATCTTTTTTGGGACTTATGTTTTGTTGTAGGTTTCTTTTTTAAACGAAAGCGACGCCTTTGGTTTTTTGACACTTCTTAAGCAGCAACAACAAATTATATCTTTCTCTCCCCGAATTCGACTCTCTCCGCTACGTCGGCGCAGGTAACACCAACACGGCGCTCTCTCCAACACTCACACAGCGCCGCCGCAAACAGGTAGCGCTCACATAGATACACTTACACACACAAAGGCAAGACGCAACAAGCGAAGCAGAAACGAAATGCTCTGAGATGCGTATTTTTCATTTGCACAAAAATTTGTTACAAAAATCCACAAGTATTCAGATCTTATTCAGCACTTTCAAAGGAATAATATCTCACTTGGCTGCTGAATATGGCATTCGCCAATTAGACTGCTGCGCGAGCGTTTTTTTCAAAAAATAGTAACGATCAAATGTATCTTATTCGCGACGATCGGCTCTCCGAACCTCCCGAACCGTTGAAAAGTTGACTGTGGAATGACCGACGAGTTGAGTGGCAAGCGAAGTTGTTGCTTGCGCCTGCAGCTCCGCTCTGCGATCGCACAGTGGGCTAAATAGCGATATATTTCAAATTAAACTAAAAGATACAAATGTTTTTTCTTTTGTGAAGACTAGAAAAATTCATTAAATATGAAGTATCTTTTTTTAGAAATTATCTACTAATAATTCCTAACGATTAACTGATAGAATATATTGAAGAATTTCTTAAAAACTGAAACACAAAAATTGTATCTTTTAATTTGCGCTGCGTCTGACGTCGCGGCGCAGTCGGCGCAAGCGTTGGCGTTTGAGTTGGCCGTTAATGGTCAACGCTTCACAGTTAGTCGCAGTGTTGGCAGGAAAAATAGCTTAGCGGAATCTTAGCGGAAAAAAAACATCTAAAATGTATCTCATAGATACTATGTCTTGAGAAGCGAGTGTACTTGTATTTTTTGTATGCGTTTTTCCAACCAATCATAATATTTTTTTTTTTAGAATAAACCAGGTTTTTAGGATTTTAATTTTAAATAAATACACATAATATATATATTTTCTTAATAGCCATAAAAAAACCTTTATACGATTCGGTAAAAGCTATTCTGACGACTCTGTCTAGGCGGCAACTTCTCTTTCTCTGTTGGGGGCAGCGATAAAGCAAGGAAGATTAAGGGAAAGAACACTTTTCTTCAAAGGGAAAAAACTAGTTGACCTTAGCGGAAAAAACATATAAGATGTTGTATCTTTGCCTGAAGATACGAGTGTACTTGTATTTTTTGTATGCGTTTTTCCCACCAATCATAATAATGTTGTTAGAATAAACCAGGCTTTTAGGATTTAAATTTTAAATTGACACACATAAGATATATTTTTAAATTTTCCCTGGAAAAACCCTAATACGATTCGGTAAAAGCTATACTGACGTCTCTGGCTAATCGGCATCTTCTCTTTCTCTGTTGGGGGCAGCGATAAAGCAAGAGAGATTAAGGGAAAGAACCCTTTTCTTCAAAAGTCTTCAAAGTCTATTTATTGTTATCTTGGCTTAAGCCTTATCCCTTTGTTCTTGTAAGAAACATTTTATAAATTTAATTATCAATTTCCACCGGATGTGGATATAATTGCAGAAGTATTATTTATTACTTATTATTAATAATGTTAAAATAAATATGCATTCATCATTTATTTATTTGCATTAATCGCAGACCCTTACCCCTACTTAGCTTACGCTCTGATAGGCTTTAAAGTGTTGTTCCACGAAAAGTTTGATCCTGAAGAACGCAAAGTTTTGTTAAAAGGAAAACACTCAGGGATTTCGAACAACTTTGGCTTTAACTCTAGTAACCATTCCAACCGATTGAGCTACGAAGTACCAAAGGAAAAGTTTTCACCTTCAACTTTTACACCATTTTGAGGCCTTAAAAGTTCACTTTCGAAGGTGCAGTATGAAATTCACGACCTTTAACAGAGTGCAGTTACTTCAGATTTTTTTTCATTAAATTTAGACTCTTTCCGTTCTGATTTCCAATACCCGGGACTCGGGAGCTGTGAGCTTGAAGCACTTGGGCCAAGTGGCAATCGATTTAATGCCGCGCCTGCCCGGCTTTCCATCCGGAAAACTCAAGTGCGCATTTGAATTTCAATCAGCCGGCTGCAACGAAATAAATAAGCCACCGATGACGAGAACGATGAGCTACTACCATTCACTGCCACTTTTCCTCTGGCCGGTCAGTGGGTTTAGTTTCAGCCAGCAACAGTGATGGGAAGGGTACAATAGATCAGGAAATTTAACTCAGGGAAAACTTTGTAAAAATAATAGTGTCAATATAATATTAAAAATTAAAAATAATAATTAAAAATCATATATGTCAACAAAGATCACATATTTTGAATATCATTTGGGTTCCTGTTCCTGAAAGAAATATGTGTACAAAGACCCAGATACTTTCCAACTCTATACACCAAATCGATATGGCACGCATCGCCCCCTGTGCCGCCATTGCAGCATAGAATAAATTGTGGATTCCAAGTCCGAATCTGATATTCCGCACTCACCGTTTATGATTCTGGTCAGCTTAGAGCGTCGCGTGGAGGAGGGACTTAGCATGCTCTCCCGCCGGCTGCTGCTGGCGCTGCTGGCCCCATTGCCGCCCGTTATACCATGGTGACCCGTGCCCGCTCCACTCCCGGTTCCGGATCCGGCCGCCGAGTCACCATAATTGACATTCAGCTGGGCCTGTGCCTGTGAGCCAAAGGAGCTTGTCGTCGAAGTGGAATACAGGCTGCTGGCCGAGGGACGTTTGCTGAACGGAGATGGGGCTCCTCCGGATCCAGAGGCGGAGGTACCTGGCGCCGTAACGGCCAGCGAGGGGCGAGGCAGGTCGCTAAACACAATCTCGGCAAAGGAGTCGATGCTGGCCGAACGCTGCAGAGCACTGCTATCCTTACGCCTGCAAAAAGGAAATAAGCGAAAAGCAAAGTCAGGAAACATGAGGAGCAGCTCAATGGATTCTGGTAGGGATTCAGAGAGGGGGGGACTAGTGGCTAGTGGGACTTGATCTAGGGACTAGTGTAAACTTGGAGAGTATCGTAATTACTTCACGCTGTCGGACATTTTAATGAGCTGCCCGCAGACCATTAAGCGACGCAGCGGTCACTGGCCGGCCTAGTTGCCATAATGTGACCATTTTTTATGGCCACGACAGTGGAGAAAGCCGCTTGCCGGGGTAGCGGCAAGACTAGTTGGCCCGGCACTGAACACTGCAAAGAAATTATTCAAGCTAAGTGGGGGATATATGTACATTCATGAGTGTTTATTGCGACCAACATTCTTGAACAAAATCAGCATTAAAGTGTTTATGGAAATCGTTATTATCATTTAGTACAAACAAATTATGCAATATATTCTGTTTAGAATAAGTGGGTTTCTTCCAGTGCACCCACAACAGTGGACAGCTGGCGCTAATGCGGTGCTGTGGGTAATGCTGACAAAGTTGACGCATGTTTCCATCCGAGCGTATTTCTTCATTCGAACTTAACAGTTTTCTGTGCTTTTTCCGCTTTTTTCTTGGCTGGCACGCTTTTGCCCATGACTGGCCAAGTTTATGGCCAGCCCGCAAATCGAGGTAAGCGATGAGGCTGGTTGGCGGGTCAAAGTAAACTGCAATTTACGGTCCACTTGACGGCCTAGTAATGGATTAATTTGCCAACTGCTTGGGAACTGGGGGATGGGCTTGGCTTGGATGGCCATAACTTGCAGTTCACGATTCCCCTCACTGCACTGATGGCTGCGCACAGCGAAGTTTTAGTTTCAGAAACTTTGTGTTGTGCAGCACATTTTGCTGTGTTTACAGTGTCCTGAATTAATTCACAAGCCGCACACACAAATTGGTTGGCGCCCCCCTCCCCGCCTAGGCCGTCGCTCTTTTGCTCATTTCCAGAATTTGCATAATCAGAGTCAAGTTGCGAAACTCGACCACATTAAGCACGCCCCAGCCTTGGCAACTTTCCCTATGCCAACGTCAACCAATTTGTCCTCGAATGAAAGCCCATATATTAATGCGGGCTCTATGAGTGTTCGTGTGCGCTGGTACATCACGTCGTATGCGCAACATTTTCAATTAAAACCGCAAAAGCTGTCGGCACTCTCAGCGCCCTCGCAAAAGTTAATACCGGCGCGAAAAGTGCGAGGGGAGTGCAGACGGAAGACAAGAAGACGAAGCCGTCTTGCCGATAGATGCATTTGTACACACGCTAATTCTGTTAATCCGAAACCATAATAAACCGAAGCCCTCTCTCCGATCCCTTGCCTTGAGACCCACCAGAGACAATTAAGTGAGTTTGCAATTAAACACATTCATAATTTGCCAACAGCTAAATACGCTTAATCAACGCAAATTCAATCAAATTACGACGCTTTTAAGCAACAAACGAAGTGCTTCCCCTGAACCCTATACCCATCAACCACTTAGTTTTCCCTTTTACACTCGTCACAAAGTAGAGAATTTCTTCTGGGCGTTGATGCGACCAATAACCTGATAGAAGGACTTTGTGGAGCTCATTTCTTTGAGTGTTTTGTGTGGTGCAAAAAGTTGTGCTTGTCATCGTCATCGTTGATGGTGGGTGGGCGGGCTCGGTTCGTATTCGGTTGAATATTACGGAAGAAATAGAACCCCAAGCCACAGACATATTTCATGGAAGGCGACAGGCGGCAAAGTAGACCCTAGTTAGCTCTACTTGACTTGCTCCTGCGGCTGGTTGTCCTTGCCAGTTGTCAACCTTCTCGCAGGCGAACTGCGATGCAGATGAGGACTGACAGGCGACCATATGCCCCGTGTCCTGGCGACTAACCTACGCCAGATTGCAGCGTGTTTGCCGGCAAACCTCAGAGCAGGAGCTGTCGATAGTAATGATTGTTATTAACTTATGCATACAGGCGGCGGGACCAAGCACTTTAACTAACTGCCAACTGGCGGCAATAAGTCAAGAGCTCTGCCAAATGGAAACTTGGCCTGTGTTTTCCCAGCGATGCCACACCGAAAATATCAACAACAGAGCCAAGTATTCCGTTTGACAAGGTCGGCAGGTGAGCGTGTCCGACCTGTATGTTGAATAAACATTTGAACACTGAGAAAAAGCATTTGCAAAATAAGATATATCTCTGGTAAACCAATGTTTTCATGGGTATATTATTAGTAACCATCGTTTCATGGTTGGTTAAGTTATACTAAAATCTACTAACATCTCAAATTTCATTTGTTTATATTATAACAATTGTTTGTGGTGCGTTAATTCGTGCTTGAATGATTCAAGTTTCTATGAAAACTAAATTCTCTCTGTAAATTAGGGCACCTAATGCTTTCTCCTGAGTGCCTTTCCATGCCTGGTTTGTCATTTTGGCTCCGTATTTACAATTTTCACACAACTCCCTCAACCCCCCAATGCCATCGCCAGGCAATGTGCCAAGAACAGGTGACACATCCATGAGCACAATCCTTCCCTTACAAGGGTAAGGCATGTGTTGCTTGTTCGCCAAAAGTGGCATGAAATTCTATAGAAATTTTCGGCGTGCCACCTGGAAAACTCCTTAATGCTTTTCAAGGTGATTTTCCTGGGCAGAGGGAACTGGGAAAACTGTCAAGCTAGTGTGGAAAATGCTCTTAATAAGGGCTGGCTGGTTGCCTGTCTTACTGACTGCCAGTTGATTCAGATCTGGGTTGGCAGAGGCAAAACAATTGACTGGGACATGGCTTAGTGTCGCCTGCAAAGTAATTGGATGTGAGTGAAAAGTGCATTTAAGCATTGGGGAAGTTGGTTAACTCTGTGTACATGAACATGAATGACGATCGATATCCCTTTCGGTCTCTGATTTTGGCCTGGGCAAATGAGCCGTACATTAGGCCTAATGACTGCTGGCCAACTTCAACCGGGCAGGCGACTCTTTTAGGGTCGCATCTGCCAAATTTTGCGTTTGTCTGTCGCTCATCATCAGGCCTCAGAGTTTCCATTGGCATTTTCCGACCTTTTATGCGAAACACATACACTCATACACATGAAGAAAAGGGTATAGTACTAAATTGATATAGAAGTTGTAGTTATTAAGATTGACTTGAACAGGAAAAGGGATTTAATCAAAAAGAGACATCATTTTTATCAATTTAAAATACATATTAAGAGCGTCCTTTTATACTTCCTAAGTAGTATTTATTGTTGGAATTTTCTCTAAGTGCACGCCACCCCACAACAAAGGCGGCAAAGTGAAACTGAAAATAAATCAGAAACAGAATGGCGGCGTTGCTACACAAATTGATGTTGACATCAGCAACTCGGCGACTTACCGAGGCTTTTAGGTAAACTTTTGTTTATATTTCTTTTTTTTTTGGAAAAAGAGCCGCATGCAATTTATAAAATTTTACACTACATAACCTGCCGCCACCGCTACCGCCGCCCACGCAGCCAAGCTAATGAGTTTTGTCATTGTATTTGTTTTCGCATCTGACTCTCTGTGTGTTGATGATTGTTGCTGGTGTGCATGGCGCACATGACGTATACGCAATTTCAGTTATGGCTCGTTTGCTTGAACTTCCAGTAGCAGCATCTTGTTGTCTCTCGGCATCTCTCGGTGGCGGCAACAAGACGCACAAAACTTTATCCTCAACATCAGACTGGTAACTCGGTGGCAGGACACTGTTTTATTGGCTTCGCTTCGTGTCTTTCAGATGTCTGTCATACCGTGTACTCATAGGTGGCAAGGGTTTTATGGTTATCCGGGAAATACCACATATAATTACCGTAAATTAAATATTTTACAGGATGTTAAACCTTGTTAAATTTAAGGAAGAAGGTAAGATTGGTTTGTACTTCCAAACGTGAAGGATCAAAGAGTGAATTTTTGATATACTTCTACAAATATTTTTGAGGGTTACTCTTGCAGATTATTTTCTAAAGTTTAAATCTACTTAATAACTTCCTTCTTTTCTTTTTGTATAAAATTGTGCATTGTATTAATAATAAAATAACCGGTAACTTATAGTCGATTTATCAAGTTTTCATGGCTTAACTTTCTTAAAATGGCTGCAAAGCAAGTTTGGGCTGTCCGCCGCCTTCCTTTTCTTTGGCTGTTTGGCTCATGAATAATGCATTCACAATTAAGCCAGTGAGGACTGTAGGAACCCCAACTAAGACCCTAACTGGGGAGTAGCTCTACCCGATCCCCACTTGCGGCTAACTCACACCGCTCCTGGCCGAGCTGTGCAGCAGTTATTATTATGCGCATTGCTGGCTGCTTTGGCTTTTACTTCTACTTTTGCCACTTGCTTGTTCACTCTAAATTTAGCAACCTAACGCAATACAAACAGAACAACAACGACCCTAAATTCGACTCCTTTTGTTTCAGTTTTGTGCTTTTTGCATTTTAAAATATCAAAGTTTAAACACATAAAACAGTGCTCGGGGTACTGGCAGTCCTGCTGCTCATTGTTCATGTGCACTTTGGGACAAATCCAGGGTAAACTTGTAAAAAATTAATATTATTTACATTTATATTGCCGATATGTTTCCTATATTTATGTTTACGATATTTTAATTAGTCAAAAAATAATTCAATTATATCAACAATCATAATGACTGGAAAATATATATGAAACAAAGGATATTATTTGCCCATTGTTCTCTGCTCAATGTCCTGCTGTCAGAAAGAGAGAGAGAGCGACGAGCGTTGCAATCAGTGCTCGAGTGGTAGTGGGAGTTTGGGGAATGGGGAGGTCCTTCCATACCTCCTGCGGCTTGTTTGCCAAAATGATTTTACACTCCTGACCATGGACGCTGGCAAGTGGTCTACTTCAGAGTGGAGACGAGAGTTCAAGGCGCAATCTTTCTGCTCGTAAATTGCTTAAACCCGTCAGGGACATGTGGCACAGTGCACTTCTAGATTTTATTGGCCAGTCTGGGTTTAGATCCCATAAATGATGCCCAACTACTACTTGCCTCTTGTTGCCAGTCGATAAATGTGCTTGCATAATTAATAAGGACACGTTTGATTTAGCCGCAGAGGCATTGAAGCGTGTAAATTTTGTAGTAGCAACTGAGCTAAAATTGGTATAACTCATTTAACATGGATCTGTGTTCAATTATTCAGTATTGGCAAACCCAAAAAAACAACACGAATAAAACCGCAGCGAAACAAGGAAAATATTTTTAGTGGATTTATATAAATTGTATAATGTATCACAGTACTATGCGTACATCCGACTTTGTTTTTAATAAATTTCCTAAATTTATATTAATTGGCTTTATTTTGACTAATCAGCTGTTGTGTCGCAGCTTGGTTTATAAGCTTGGATTATTACTTAATTGGTTTCCCCGGGCAGAGCTTATGTTTTGAACAAGGACCCTTAAGTCCACCCAAGTCCTTCCAGCTTCGGTTTGATTTGTGCAACTTATCCTGTGGAGCGAGTGTGACGTTAATTAACACAGCATCCCCGGAGGAGAGGAGGGGCAGGTGTCCCGGGGCGTTGTAATCCTGCAACTGCATGTGTCTCCATTAGCCTGCCATGAACCATAACGAATGAAGACAAATGCGGCACTCGACCGCCGGCCAAGCTGTTGGCCTGTCATCACCATCACCACCACCATCAGATGTCTCCGGGCTCTTGTCCAACCTCATGTGGCCAGCCATTAGGTAGGTAGATGGCGGACACGGGAACGCAGGACTGAGATCAGTTTTCCAGCTTGGGGGCGCAAATGAAATTAGCTAATTGCACCAGCTCTCCGACAGTCCGACAATCCCTCCCCCCGCTTCCCCCCCAGTCCACCAGTCAGTCAAGGTGAATGTTGACAGCGCAGACAGCGCACTCACAAATGCAAAGGACGGGACGGTACAGGACAGGATAAGAGGTTGTAAATTACGTATACGCACCTCTCCCAGGACAGACGACGTGGCGCCTCCTCGCCGAGTCCGAGGCCCAGGCCAAGTCCCAGACTCTGGACCGCATTGTCACCCGGCGGCGGTGGCTGCAGATTGCTTCTGCCTGCCAAGGTGCTTGATTGATGCAGCAATTTTGCCAGCCGCGTGAAGGTCGTGCTTGATCCAGAGCTGGATCCCGAGCTAGACGCCTCGGCCAGCGGTAGTTCGTGGAGTGTGTGTTCCCGGGCCAAAGGAGTGCTGGCCTCCGAAGAGGCAGCGGCTCGCTTT
Source organism: Drosophila birchii (assembly GCA_035046345.1). Taxonomy (NCBI): domain Eukaryota; kingdom Metazoa; phylum Arthropoda; class Insecta; order Diptera; family Drosophilidae; genus Drosophila; species Drosophila birchii. The sequence goes on from JAWNOA010000064.1 coordinate 7,807,076, forward strand.
CGGGCTGCCAAACGATAGGCACGCGCTGCCACCACATGCGGAGCGGGGATCCTGGAATGCGAATATTGAAGATAAATATTGTGATGGTGAAAAATGTCCGTAAGTTGTCAGTAGATAACAGTAATCTATAAGGTTCAACCTTTGAGGATCTCGGCCTTTGCATGTTTATTCAGTTCTTGCTACAACGAACCCGAGCGAGATTTTAGCATTTGGTTGCGGAATTTAAATGCTTTAAAAAGACTTGAACCTTTTACTTTACTTTTGAATTGGTTGAAAATGTAATAAAAGCCGGATTTCATTTGATATTGATGGTAGAGCCATCAACTACAGTTGATTGCGTTTTGTGAAAAATGTAGTTTCCTTCCGCTAGCCTAGTTATGTTCTTGATTTATTATTATTGGCATTTCTTGCTTCCAAATTCGAACTTTATTTCTCACAAAAAACTATCAAATTCGATGTCTTTTTTTTTATTTATTTTGGACCCACCTGAGCAGTAGGGAACCATCCGCATGGCACTCAAAGTCGTCGGAGAGGTGGAATAGTGAGCTATCTCCCAAGTGCTGCAGCTGGTGCAGATGTTGCTGCTGCAAATGCTGCTGATGCTGCAGATACTGCTGCTGCTGTTGTTGTTGCTGCTGCAGATGGTGATGATGATGGTGGTTGTGGTGCGTGCCGTGATGCTGGTGCGGTGTGCTGCCCGAGGATTTGCGCCTGTACACCAAATTGCTGTCGTCTTTCGGCAAATTCAATGATTTCACCATCAGCGTGTTGTTGTTGTTGGCCAAATGTGTGTTATTGTTGTTGTTGTTGCTACTAGCGGCATTGTTGTTGCCGGTGGTAGCGCTGCCACTGCTGCTGCTGCTGTTGTTGGTGGTGGCACGTGTGAGCAGCGACCAACGATGGCCGCTGGCACTGCCGCTGCGACTCTTGCTGGCAAGCAAACGTTCGTCTGGAAAAGTCAGTTAAATCGGCGGGTGAAATCGTATTTGGCCTTAAGTCCCAAATGCACTTCCACAATATTAATCATAACAAGGGCTGAAAAGCTGTCAAAAGTTTTTAATTACATATTCTGTTGCCGCAACATGCCATCCCCACACATTGCCTCTATGGCAGAAGAAATTTTCCAAAGCGCTTTTCATTATTTAACTATTTTATTTTACCTCAAAGCGTGGTAAGGGTTTTCCGGGAAGCGGATATTCCACGAAAGAAAGTAATTCAGTCTTCCTTAGTTTAATTTGGAGTGACCTTTATAAATATTTAATAAGATTACTCTGAATGGCATAAACAGATGAGAATAAGCAGCTTTTGCTATACATTAAAGCTTTAATATAGCAAAAATATGGTAACTTTTGGAGTCACACAGGTAGTTCCTGTTTTTCCAGCTTTTACTTTGAGATTTCCCTTGGAATTACTCTTTGCTATCTAACTTTTTCAATAATGCTCTCATACAATATTTGTAGCACACTTTTTTGCGCAGCAAACATTCTCTTATTCCTCAGGTTAATTAGTAAATTGAATCTGATTAGTGGAGAGGACTCTATGAAATGTATTCCACACACATCAGTTAGCATTCAGGTGAATGCCACAAGAGCAAGAAGAGTAAAGCATTCCGTACGTAGCTGTTTTTTCTTTAACATTTTCATTTACATTTTACAAGCAGCGCTCAATGGCCAGACTGTGAAAGGATTTGAAATAAATTCGAGCTTGAATCCTTGGAAAAGTAGGGACATTTATGTGATGGCCTGAGCCTGATATCGATCTAAGCTACAATAAATCAATTCAAATTCGTTTCGGTTCCAGCCGAGCCCCAAATGTTATCTCAATTGTATTGCTTTATTCTGAATAAAAATATTTGTAAAAATAAAAAAGGCGCAAAAAAGGCCAGCATAGTTTTTTGGACCTCCGAGGATGCCTAATATTTAAATCGGGTTTTAACAAAATTCTTTCAATACACAAAATGCATCATTAGTCTTTAAAATGTTCCACTTCATTACTCCTTTAATAGAATAAATACTGTAAATGTCGAAATGAAAATGTGTACATAATGCATAGCAGATTGAAGCTATTGTTTTTGCTTCATTAACTGGTGAAACGTGATTTTTCGGTTTTTACGGTTCTTTTTATAAATAAGCGGCTTAAAAAGAACGAAACCAATTTAAATTTGACACTTTATTTTTCAGCCTCTTTGCCATATAATTAACCGGTTATAATTGTTTCGGACGCAATGCCATGTACGCACCCAATTGAAATGTTTGTTTGTCCGTGTGCAGCGAGACGACCGGAAGTCCTGGCACAATAATGGCGGGCAGTGTGCGCGACCGTAACAATGGCGGCGGCAGCTTGCGGCTGCCCGTGCGCGATTGTGAGCCGGATCCGGATCCAGAGCCACCGCCGCCCGCTCCGCCACCACCTGCCGCGGCGGCGCCACTCTGCTGCTGGGCCCTGGAATCAGACAGAGAGAAAGAGGTGAAAGTGAGAAAGTGTTAAGGGATGGCGACACGCCGCGCGAAGGACATGAGGCGGTGCGGAAGAGCAAAAGAAAGTGACAATAATAAGTTAATGCTATTATTTATTAAGTGCGACGAGTGGGGAGTGTCAGCAAGTAAATGCAATTATTCGCCGTCCTCATGGCACAGCTCCATGCCATTTCCGTTCCATTTGCATGTGTCACTTCCCCCCTTTCCCACCCCTTTAAGTTCCACCAGCCCACATCTTAATAACCTTTTCCGACACACTGGGCCAAAGGTAAGGTTGTGTTTGAATAAAAATTATATTCTTTGATGGTTTAAAAATAATCTTTCTTAGAAAAATCAGGAAAGGATAATCTCTCCATTATTTATTGATATTTGAAGTTTACTTAATTAAGTGCAATTAAACATTTTCAATATTTGAAATTTACTAATATCACAATAGTGTAAAAAATAAAGAAAATGTTTGTTCTTTAAACATAAATAAAATAACATCCACAGATGTCCTTTCAAATAATTGTTTCAGGAGCGAGCTGTCACTTCCTTTATTAGCTTTGATGTTGACCGAATTTAATATTCAGCGTGGTTATCACCAGTTTGAAGCTAAATCCTATAGGGAATTTTATAACAACCGTAAGTGCACTGATGCTGTGGTGCCCCCTTGAGTGCTTTGAACCTTTGCTAATTTTGAACTCTTTAAAATGGGATTTTATGTAGGAATATTTATTTATATTGGAATTCACAATCTATCGAACTTCAAGAACACACAAAAATAATAAATAAAAACAATTAATAATATAAATTTTCAAATAAAAATCTTTTTTAATAACAAACAATTTTTCTTACAATCCACAGATTTCTGCATATTTCAGTATTGGTTGCGAGCGACAGCCCTGACTGTCACTCATGCAATTTGTTTATTAATTCCAGCCACAGTGCCTTGGGCGAGTGTCATTGTCAGCTGTCGATTTGCGCATTTTTGCTCTTTCTTTTTTTATTTTTTTGGCACTCGCATGTGAATCACATTTGATTGTTGTGTGGAAATTACTTTCAACACCTCAAAGACCGCCGCCCATCAAACCGGGCCGACATCCGCTGTGCGCGACAGCTGCCTCTTTCCGTTTTTGCATGAACTCCTAGATATTTCTGCAGCCTGTGTGATGTGTGATTGAATTCGAATTCCTGGCACTCGAACTCGATTCCCAACTCGACGCCTATCCCAGATACATCTGTCCTGGCAGATGGAACAGCTGCACAGCCCCCAAAAAGGACACTCAAACCCATGCCCACACCCACCACTTGAACTGCACGCATATATTGTATGCAAAAGAGAAGAAAAAGAATAAAGCTATCGATACTAACAAAAAAGTAGGAAACTTTTTATTTGATTTATATCTGACTTTGACATTTTGCCAAGGCGCCCGAATATCCGCCAGAGTTCCAACGAGTTCCCTGCAATATTGATGACGATAGCGGAGGGCTGCCAAACGAACAGAAATCAGCAAAACTTTTTCCCACCCAAAGGCATTTACAAGATCCCGGCTAGGGACAACACATTCAATGGGCAAAGGCTGCACCCGCACTTAGTTCCCGCCTTCCTGGTCCTTGGTCCTCGGAGTCAGGCTGCAGCAATACAGTTGCTGAGAAGGAATCATGTAAGCAATTTATCTGCGTCCTTGCATAGCCGCCAGAGGGGAGTGACGGAGTGGGCGCGAAACAACTGCGGGCAACTTGAGAAAACATGAGAAATAGTTAAAGCTGCCAAAAGAGCAACACAGCACAATGTCCACACATAAATAAAGGGGCAAATTACATAATGCTTTAGAGAAATATGTTAAAGTTTTTAAGGGGGCCCACGACGACGCCTCTTTTGTTTTTAAAACACACAGAGAGAAACATAAATAAATATTGAATTAAGATGGCTTACTCCTATTAATTTTCTTGGTATAATTTAAATGGATTAAGGATTTAGTTTAAATTAAGGTTTAAGTAACTATTAAGGACATATTCATTTGGATGTACTTGTATTAAATAATGCATTTTTCCATTGAGGTAATCTTATTGAATTATAAATGAATAAACCCTCATATTTCTTATTCTTAATATTTTTAGAAGATTGAAAGCAATTGAAATTTTTTGTTTACCATTTACATCACTAGCATGTTAGTGAATTAATTTTTATTTATTTAATATAAGCTTGAAAAGTCTTCAATATTTTTGAAATAAAAACATAATCTAAATAAAAAAATCTTCCATTCCCAAAACCGCACATTCCGTGTCTCACGATAGTTCATTTCCGTGGCCTAAAGAGTTTTGGTAAAACAGAATTGGCATGTTCAAAATGCATGCACTAGTAATGAATTAACTTTTATATGAATAACAAATAGCTTTATCTTTAAGTTATGAGCCATCAATCTTTATGGGAATCGATTAAGCCAATAGTCGTAAAAGATTTAATATTGCTTGTTGGCAAAGGTCAATTAATTTTATTTAAATGATTCGAAATTCAACTATATAAACTAAATTTGCGTCTTCTAAAGGAAAGAGATCCTGTTTAATGTATATTCTGCTTTTGGACAATGCATTTTGTTTAAATAAGTTTTATAATAATACTTTAGTTAACCTTTAAATAAAAGTTTACTATATAGGACTTTAATTTTTTCTGGGCTGAATACCTCCTCCTGTGTCGAGGCATTTTTTTCTGGCTGTGCAACCAGCCTGTGCGGCTTAAGTTCCGCCGGCAGGCGCTGTCGAGAGCGTTGAGCACAAAGGCAAACACGCTCGCAGGGACGCAGCATGCGAGTAGCACCCACTAAAGGCAAGCTGTTACAGGCCGCAGCAGGGAGCAGCGAACTCAACCAACAAAGCCAGGAAGCAGGCGCCAAAGACCAGGGGGACCGTAGGGTTAAGGGCTCGGCATTAAGGATTAAGGGTTGAGAGGTGAGAGGTGAGGGGATCACCGGCACGGCCCACTCACATAACTCAAAGCGGATCTACATAATTGACGTGAAATACTCGTAACAGTAAATCGTACATTACCCACCCAACAACGGGAGACTGAAAGAGTAAACAAAAAAAGGTTAACATGCTGCCGGAATTGCCGTGAAAAGTGTTTTAAGACGGGGCTTTGCCTCTGTAAAAGTTTACACCCAGATAATGGAGCCATGCGAGAGCGAAGGGCGTTATTTAATGAGCCGCCCAGCATCCGCACAGAGTTAATGCCGAGCAGATCAAAGGCCTCCCTTAAGGAAGACGTTATCACTCAGAGCCACCTCGTGGTTAATCAAAGCTCTTTGAGGGAGACGTTATCACTCAGAGTCACCTAGTGCTTAATTTGCGATTCAATTACAGTCTCCACTTTCGTAGATCATCTTCATTTCCATCTGCATACTCGAATCGGGGAGTCCTGTAGGTAGTATCTCGGACACTTCCAGCGGAAAACTAATGAAGTTCCTGGCCTAAACACATGGATGTTCTAGTAAACATCGGTATCAGCTACATTAACATCAGTTACGACATCATTTCTGTCGCATTTCGGGCGGCATTTGTGTGAAAAAGGACAACTAAGCCGAAAGGCTTTGCCAAATTACGCATACGCAGTGTGTGCGCCCTGTAATCCAGCATGTGTGTCCTCTATGTATGTATGTATGTGTGCGGTGGAGTCGTGTAATTGCATTTGCTGTGTGTGCTGTGTTTACATGTGCGTGCATAATTAGAGCAAATGTTGTTCGTGTAATCAAATCATCGGATGGCGGACCTTTTGCCGCCCCGAAGGACGAACGGGTTAAAGGAAAATTCCGGGATAAGCGGGTAAACTTAAAGCGAACGTACTTGAAAAAAAACCCCCGTCCGCCATCTCCGGAAACGGGCTGCTCGTGCCTAATTGAGTTTGCCGCTTGGCATTCTTCGGGGCTCTCTGCTTAAGCAAATGTTGAGCATGCGAATGCCAGGATATAAAAAGCATTTTCATTACGACGACGATGCAGCCAGGCAAAAAAATTTCGAAAATTTACTTTTGCAGCTATAGCTGCTGGAAGAGAAAGGATCACAGCCACACGCACATCCACATTCACGTCCTGGAGAAAAACACTCTTAAAGAGCAGCTGAGCAATAAGCAAAGGGGAATGCGGATAAACATAGATGCGAATTTCTAACGAGCAGCTTTCCCACCAGACAAATGAGCACTAGCAGGAGCAGGACGTGCATAGGAATCGAGATTGGGGGTTTAACTCCGCCGCTGCTACGACCTCATTTGCACCGTGCCACGCCCATCCACTTGGCCGCTAGAGAATTCCCGGGGCCAAGTGCTACGCGCTATTTATCTGGCACCTTGAGGGTCCTTCACACGGTGCATCCGGCCTCGAAAATGCGTTGACTCAGCAAAAAAGCCTCTAGAAAGCAGGAAATGCGGTGATTTCTTCAATTCATTTCCGGGAAAAAGGATGCAAGATGTGCAAGGAGTTCTCAGTTTTATTTTGAATGAAATACTACAAAAATAAATTCTTGAATATATTAAACTTTCTGTGAATTTAAATCAAAAAGTATTTACAATTGACTGTTTAAAGTATTTTTCAAATTAAAAGCTTCTTTTTTATGTATATTTAAATAATACGTTTGGTTCCTTATTAAAATATGTATACATCAACCCAGAAAAAGAATACAACAATTATATTAAATATCAAAGTTAGGTGAAATAATATTTCTAATTATAATAATAAAACGGTTATAAAAAACCTAAGAAATCGAAAAAATTTATTGGTTTCTGCTCATTCCAGGTTATTGGTTTATGCCACATTGTTAATCTTATATAATATATATACAAATATATACACCAAATCGACGCAGCACAATGAAAAATTAATACAAAAAAACAAATCCTCCAGGACTTAATAAATGCATCGAAATTCGTTAAATGAATTTCCAATTGACTGAAAACAAGATTTCTTCTTTTTTTTCGATTCGTTAAACTTCCATTTGTGTGAAATTTAAAAATATTTGTAAGGCAATTATTTTATAGTTTCATTTACAGAAAAAAACGATTTTTTTCCTTTGTATAACTCCCAATTAATTAGGTGTTTCCCTTATTAAGTTATCATGTTTGGCGAGTAAATAATTACATTAAAAACTTTATTAATTATTTATTGACAAGCGAATCACCATTGATTACAAAATCAATTTAATTTTTGTTTATTTGCAAAGATTTTTAGTCGATATTCGATACTAAAAAAATAAAAAGAAAAATATCAAAGCAGGATAACTTTATCCCTCAAACGTATTAAAGTTTCGGACCAGCAATTTGATGGCCATTCGATGGCAACTAAATCGCTTTTGATTGCAGCCCAATCCGGCTTCCATTCGCCGTTCAAACAGATTGTTAATTCTGTTTGCCTTCGGCTGGCTGACAATTCGTTGGGCTTTGCTCGGTGGTGCGTCAAATCCCGGGGATCCTACAAATCCCGCTCAGCTCCGTCCCGCACTGAAATCACCCCCCGCTGTGGTTAAGTAATGGCAAACATTCGACTTACTGTCGCTCCTTGCGCTGCTGTCGCTTCTTCTTGAACACTTTCCTGACGCGCAGCAGGAGGAAGGCCGCCCGGTCCACGGAGAGCGTGGTGCCGCTTTTCTTAGCCGGTCCCGCTGCAGTGTCCTCCATAGTGCTCCCGCTGCTTGTGGTCCTGCTGGTGATATTGGTGAGGATGCTACTGCTGCTCCTGCGGAGGCTGCTGCGCTGCTGTTTCGTGTACCGACTGCCGTTGGCAGGTTATTTTGCGGCAGCACCACTTACGACAACTTATGCCATTGCGCTGGCATTGGTATGCTCCCGGCGTAGTCTTTGCTCACTTTCGGCTTCGGGTTCGTGTTACACTAACGCTTTCACTATCGCCATCTTAGCACCGGAACTGTCGAAGGAGGAACATGGTTATGGCTATGAGCACACACGCCTGGATTTACATATCCTGGCAGGACCTGCACGTGCTCCCAGCAGCCTCGTTTGTTTGCCCGACAATTGCGTGCCAAGAAGCAAATAATATTGTGTTTGCTTGTCGCAGGACACCAACATCCACACCATTCTATAGCCCACCTACCGCCTCCCACAGGCCATCGCCCATCGCCCATCGCCCTTAGCCCATAGCCCACTTCCCTTCCATTACACACACGCGCAATATGCATTCATATGATATTGTTTTATTTATGATCTGCTGTTATAGCTGCTTAGGTAAGTTGCGAATATCCCGACGTTTTACGCATTTCCATAAACGAATTTCCCCAGCCATGGGGCACGCTTACACCCAAGGACATTTATCTTGCCACGTTCGTTCTTTTATTATTGTCAAATAAAAATTTAAATTCATGTGGCTTTCAGGACGAAAGGACTTTAACCGAAAGCGACAGTGTAGCAGCAGCTACAGCAGACATCGGACATAAACAAATGTCCTTACAGCGGCTTTATTTTCGGTCACTCTATCTGTGTTATCTGAGCGGTTTTCTCGAATTTTCCTTGAGTTTTCTTTGAGCTCTCTCTCTCTTATTGTCAGCGGCAAGCACTTCCACTTCCATCAGCATTCTCATTGTCAGCTTCATTATCATAATCGTACCTTTTTCCAGATCAATTACGGATTAACTGTCAAGTTTATTGGTGTGCAAAAAGGGTAAGGGAATGGGAAAAGGTAATCCCCGGAATCCCAAGGAGTGCTCTGAAGGTTTGTCGCCGTCCCCCCCAATTTCCACCTGCTGTCAATGCGACAGCGTCGCCAACTGACTTCTAAGTGAGCTTGAGTGGATTTTCAAAACATTTTCAGCACTCACACTCGCACATCCTAAGACTCAACCTCACACGTAGGCACTGGGAGAAAAATGTTGGAAAATAAATCATTTTTATAAAGAGGGAAGTGAATTCCAAATAATAATAATAAAGATTGTTGTGAAAATTTAATTTTCTTAATTTATAGGGCTTCTTAGACTTTATTTTATTCTAATGCATTTTGTTTATAGAATTTTTTATCGCTGTACAGCGCTCTGTGTGCGACAGTTGCCTTGATAAAGGATAAGAAATTGCTTCGCAGCCAAAAACCGGTGAAGCCGAGTTGAGGGACATTCCACAAAAGCTTCTTAGTGCTGCTTGTCGGTTAACTTAATATTGACTTATTTGCTTGGCCGCAATCGAAAACTATTTACGAGCGGATGGGCAGGCACTCAGGAATCGTGGTAAATCGGTGATTGCTGCACCCCTCGGTTGTCCTTGGTTGAGTCGTCCCCAGAGCCGACAATGATTCGCCTGATAAATGATTATGATGCTGTCCGTATTTGGGTCACTGGGCGAGAAGATTCTGCCTGTCCGGCTAACTGAATTCCTGATGAGCTCTGTTTGCCAGAAATAATTGCTGGAAGCTGCTGGTCAAGCAGCCCGAATCAAACGGAACCATTACGTTTTGATAAGGCAACTGGCAATGGGGGCATCGAAGCAATTATTTCTTGATTTGATAATCACAGCCGGAAGCTGTCAAGTGCAGATGGATGTCAGTCGCCCGGCACGAAACAGAGACAAAAGGACGGGCACGGAGAATCGGAGAGATAGCAGTTCCTGGAGGGAATGGGAATATGTGTCTGCAATCGAGAATTAAATTGTTTCAATTCTGAAGCCAAGCAGCTGAACGAAATGTGGCCAGAAATGATTAATTCCTGAATTAAGTAGCTGCCTTTGGTTCTCATTATATAATTCCTCAAGCCAAGGACCTTGATATAATAATTAAAAACGCTTCGGAAAAAGGTTGAGAGAAAGTAAAAGTGACTACTTAATTAGACTTTCCTTAAAGGTCAAAAATAAATATCAAAGTAAGTCCCTGCAAAGTCAAATCTTTATTTTTTAATTTCCGGAATATCTATCTCCGCCAAATGCAGTAGATAACCTTGGCTTTTGGCCAGGTTAGCCATCCAGTCTCCGGTTCCTGGCTCCGACTTCGGCTCACAGCATCGACATCGAGTTAATTGAATGTCATGCCAGGCTCTGCCGCTGATTGGAGCCCGGGCCTCTGTTGCAAGTCATTTCCGTACATGCCCCCCGGCTCCAGTGCTCGCGGCTTAGATTGCGCAATTTGCCTTTAAAGTCAATCATTTCACGCTCATTGCCGCCACTGCCCCTTTTAGCGGGTCCTTTGGCAAAGCAGGATAAACGACATATCCTGGACAGGTGGAGCTGGCGGCCACAACCAACATCGGGAGCACGTCACCTGCAACGCTTCCGCCGTTGATTTATTCGCCATTACGCCAGGACGTGACCGGTTGCGGTCCGGGACCACGACTTTACTCTCATCTTTGGCCCGGCTTTGGGGCAAGGATGCCATAATTAAATAACAATTTGGCAGCGAACAGCAAGAAGGGGACAACCGAGCCAATGGCTGCTCGTATCGGGGGACACCCAAAGGACGCCAGCACATGTGCAGGGTGGCAGGAGCCCTAAGAGCCCTGCTCCGCCATCAAGTGCCTGACATAAAGCCAACGCGACCAACTCCCTTTATGGGCTAGCAGGACCTCTCTCGCCTTTGCACTTTTCTTTTGCATAATTTTTTATTTGGGACAACAAAGCGCTAAGCTTTGGAGCACAGCAAATATGTTTAAATATATATTAACAACTGTGCTTGGTGTTAGTAAAATGTGTGCTTTCTTTAAGTCCCTTTAAGTCTTTAATAAATTATTATAATTTGTTAAATGTAATATTTCATTTGTATTACATAAAACCATTACTAATCCCTAGACGTATATTTCAAGCAGAGCTTATTTTCAGCTCAAACAACTATAGTTTCGACCGCTATTGTAACTGCCAAATTTGTTTTCCATTTAGCGTCCAGCTGGTCCAGACATCTACACCTCCTGTGGGAGACGGGCAGAGCGAGGGCCGGAAATGAGTGCAAATTTATGCAGAAAGTAATTAAAAGTACCGTTGTCCGGCCACGTTTCCTGCCCCGACTGTCCTGCAGTCCTGCGCCTGCTCCTCTGTTTCTGTTTCTGTTAGTGTTCCTGCCCCTGTCGCCAGGGGATGGAGGCGCAGCGGGCACTGGGCGTGGCAGGCATTGTGGAGGAGCTTTGAGATGTTTTTAACGATTTGTTTGCTCTCATAAAAGTAAATTTTAATGAAGTTGCAGCATAAAAGGCGCATAAACACGAGCCAAGTGGCTCGCTGACCTTTGTCCTTTGTGCCGCCTCAGCTCCTGGGTGCCTGCTCTTTGCTCCCTGCTCCTTAGTGGCGTTTAAGTGGTTCCGTTGAGTATTTGCCTCTGTCTTAATTACTCGGCTTTCGTCTCATTGTCGGCTGGCCACGAAGCCAAATACCAAAACACCTTAAGCTAACGAGCAGCTCAGTGGCATCCCGCCTCATGCCACACCTCTCAGCCAAGACACCTCAACCCAAGCCAAAGAATCCCAGTGGGGGGTCGGCAGCGAAAAGTACAATCAATTTCATTTAAGAGCCACACCACACAACAACACAGAAGAGAAGCTACAAGGACTCAGCCACGGATATCGGTTGGAAGGACCGGTTTTGCCCACCTAATTTAAAGGACTAATTGTCAACATGCCGCATTCGCCAAACGGTAAGGACTGGGGGACCGACAGGATTGGATTGGGGCTTGGAAATTTCTCGCTAAATTTGTCTCAGACAGCCTAATTGGAATTTGGAATAAGCTGATTTGAGGCGCGGCTGGAGAATCTTTGCTCAAAAATGTTCGCACTTTACTCTTCACACTGAGATTAGTTTGGTAGATTTATTGCCACTAAAAGTAGTATAATTCACTTTATTAATGTCGAGATTTGGCTTTAAGTTCATAATGAAATCGTGCTAATATAATTCATAGTCATAATAGCCTTTCAGAGTACCCAAAATTGAACTTCCATAAATCTAAAATAAGATAAACTCAGCTATAAATAACTATATATATACCATATAATCAATATGGCTATAAATCAAATGATATTCTAACCACCAACTAATTTTTTTAGGATAATTTGGTTTGCCTCCCCTGATTTGTGCTGAAGCCTTTGGCCTCTATTGTCTCAGACATTGCGGCAATACGAGTGGCTTCATTGGCTAGTCTGTGTCTGCTCCCTCAGCCAAGGAATCCTTATCTAAGCCAAGCACTCTCGTTGCACCTCACTGAAAATTGCCCTAGTTTTGTATAGATGCCGCCCCTCACCCCCTTTGGGGCTGGTATGGATATTCTCCGATATCGGCTTAGGTCCTGCCATCAAACTGCCATTTGACCTGCCACCCAAGTTATTATTTGTCTGGCATTGTCTGGCCATATCAAGCCAGTTGCCACTCAACACTCGGCCGGCCAAGCAAAATGTACGCCCTTATCGCCATCTCTCCATGGGCCGCAACATTAGCACTTGAGTACAATTTTGCAGTGTAAATAGCCGGGCTGACAAAAGCCGTTAAAACAAAGCACGACGTCAAAACAGGCGATGAGCGACTGGGAGAGCGTAAATAATGCGGATAAAATGCGACATGTTAACAAGGCGGCGCCTTAAGAGGATTGCGATTGCCTTGGGCCGGAATTTTCGGTTGCGTGAAGTGAGTTTGAAGGTGTTCTTTTTTGTCGGCTTCAGGTTGCCTGTATTTAGGGAATTCACATTCAGGCAACAAGCTCTGAAAACTAACTAAAAGCTGGGGGAGGAGTTAGACACATATTCGACAACGGGGCGTATGAGTGTTATTTTCATTCGAGCGTCCAGCCATGAAAATGCCAGCCTTGAGAAGTATTTTTATGTAGAATGGTGAGTGCACAGAACGGAAATACTTGAATAATTCAAGAAACTATAAGATTTTGAATAAATGTTTTAATTGAAAATAATGTATAAAAAATATGAATAAGAGTATTGGTAATTTATATAAAATATATTCCAATTTGAAACACAATTTCTGCAATATTTTTTTTCTCAGTGTGAGTGTATTTGGATGCTTTCGTTGTCTTTCGTCTGACTTGGCCGGCATTTATGGTTCAAGTTGCCAAGTTTTGTTTTCTTTAGCTTTCCGCCACTTTCCCACTTGGCAGCCGCCACCCGCCACCACTTTGCCTTTTTGTTTGGTGGAAATTGTATGCCGCCATTGACTGGCGCACACACACACCCTCGCATTCACACAGTAGTTTTTCCTGGCAAATAGCTCTCGGGCACAGGACAATCGGGACACACTCATTCAGGCCGCCGGCGGGGCAAGGCAATGGGTTGTAGAGGAGAAAAAAAAGCGAGCAAAGGTTGCAGAGATTTCATGCCTCGCTGCATGCAATCGGCCGAAAAACAAACAAGCCAACAAAGAAGCCAACCAAAGCTGGCCAACAACAAGAGCAGCTGACACAGCACAGTAAACAGTAAGCTAAAAGGGATTTATTAAGTTGAATAACTAACTAACTGCAATATAGTCATGTTTTCGGTAAATTTCTATAAAGGTTTTGTGTACAAATAAATCTAATTTAAATATTATCAAACAATTTTATTGGTTAATTTTAAAAACTCGTGAATTTTTAAAGTTTATTCATTATAGAAAGTTTGGCCAACAAAGCTGAAAACAAAACTTTACAATAAATGTAATTAAAAGTTAAGCACAATAAAGTGTACATATATTGGCTGGTTTTAAATCAAATTAACAACTATCCAATATAAACTCAAAACCGAAAAAAGTCTAAAATTATTCTCTATTCAAATTTAAAGTAAAAATCCAATCAACTTTAACTACAACCAATTATTTCCTTTTACAGACATTATTCTTTCTAAATAAATAAATGTCTGCGCCTTGGAAACTCGATTAACATATTTCTTTCAACTTTGAGCTTACATTTCCTGCCATGTTCGAACTTCGAACCTTAAAGCCTGCCAGAAACTTTTGAAACATTCTGATAGACGAACTTTTACTGTCTGTTCGGTGTATGGATGAGTGGATGCGGGGGTACACATATGTATGAACGGCGCGCCGATGATGATGATGCTGGGGAAACGAGTGACAACCAGGCCAGACCCTATACCATATATATATATACTTCATCCTCTGAACATATCTAGCTGAGTGGCGGGGAGCCTTGAAAAATTACAAGCTTTTAAATTGAAATTTCAGACTGCAAGCCAGCTGAAAGGGAGGAACACGAAATGGCATAGAACACGGGAAAACAACAAGGAGACAACAAGACAGGACACGAACGCGGACACGCTTCGTTGTTTATTATTTGTGGCTTTATTATTCCGGCCACTGGCCCGGGGCAATATTTTGCTTGTTCCTTCCTTATTTTTTTTTTTTACTCTTACTCTGCTGCGAACAATTTGCCGCGGCTAATCAACAAATGAATTGCCGTAACATGTTACAAGACCATTGCGTATACGCCACGTTGTGCCCTGCCTATGTTTCTCTCTCTCTCTCTCTTTCTTTCTTTCAGTCCGTGAAATTTGAAATTATAGAGGAGCTTCTGTAATGTGTAGCTTCGGGATAAATATAATTAGCCAGCTGTGGGACGATGACTGCCCGTGGCAATAAGGGCGACTGTGAGTTAACCGACAATTTGAGTCCGGCAAGTGGATGGGAAACCCGTGAGTGTCCCTTTTCCGGCGAGTGGCAAGTCGTCCTTCGGCTGTGACCGGGTCAGAAGTGATTCAACGATTGATGAACGCTCAGCAACTTGGGGTTAAACTCACAAAATGCCTAATCCGGGACAAGTATATTTATCGTTTGACCCCACGTCAGAAGTGTTAATTGACAGACTAATTGAATCAGCCGCAAAAGCAATTTGCAAATGGAATTTGAGATAAACACAATTAATGCTTCACTCCAGCCCTCCCTCGGCCAGGACTTGAAGTGCCAATAATGAAAAGGCAAAGATAAACACGAACACAAAATTTCCATTTTTGCCTCCGCACTCCAGGGATAACTGGGGCCTGCGTTAGCATAATTGCGAAATTAGAGCGAGATTTTGTGTTTACACATCTGCCCTCGGAGGCAATGCATTCCCGAGATGAGATAAAAGCCGATTGGCAGCAAAAGTCAATTCCAAGCAACTCAATTTCGAGCCATCCCTTCACATGACTGGGTCCGAATAAATTGCATTTTATAATTAAATTTATCTTACGGAACTAGAAAAGCAAACTGGCTAAATACCCGATTACAGTTTGGCCGTAGCTCAACTGGCCACCAGCTCGTAAATCCACTGGCCTGAGTAGTGGGAGCGGCATTAAACTAGCCACGCGCGGCCACACGGCGTATGCGTGTTGATTGGCATTGTCCGGCTGCCGAGGGTTTTGCCAAAAACGCAAATTGGCAAGACACACAACACAACAGATAGACGGACATGCCAGGAAAAAAAAATGATTGGGAAATCCCCTCAAAGGCGAATACCCAGCGAACACGTGAGGTAGATAAACCACCCAAGCGGATATGGGGGGGCGGAGGGAACACCAAAAGTAAAACAGATTCGCGCTTCGGTAAACAAATCCCAAGCAAGCATCGGTTTTGGGCCATATTAAAGCTGTAAGTAGCAGGAAAAAATGACAGACGTACAGATTTGGATTGGATGGGGGCGAGCGACCCAATCGACAAACAGTTTTGGCGTTGGAGTTGGCCAAATATTGACAGGGCCATGTGCGAAGTCAGCGAAGAGGCGAGGGGCGGGCGCTGAGCCTAAACGACCTACAAATGTAATTTCCCTATGAGCCAATCCAGCGACGCGACGCTTATACAACCAAATCGATGGCAGGACCATATGTACACTAAAAGAAATGAAGCAACCTTCAAAAATAATATGAATCAACTGTCTAAGTAATAGTGTTATTCTATTGTTGTATATATTATTTAGAATACTACTATCATTCTTCAAATCCCAAGAAATTTGGATATATTTGTTTCTCTGTGTAGCCAAAAACAATTTGGAAATCCAAATAGATACACAAATCAACCACAGAAGGAAATAAACCAAGGCGAACGCAACATACATATTCGTGAGGAGCAGGGGAGCTGGGATCAGGAGGACATCAAAGCAAACTGGAGAGAAGAGATAGGGAGTGAAAGACAATTACGTTCAATTTGAGCCACAAGGTCTCTTCCATTTCGCTTTGCTCTAATTTGGAAACAACGAAAAGCATGGAATTCAAGAGTAATTGTAATTTAGATGCAGCCAGTTCGAACTGAGATCAAAACAAATTGAATCGATGGCAGGGAAGGGTATTGAATTACGGGGTGAAATACACACACTATTTATAAATACAAAAGTGTGTGTGAGTGGGTGTATGCCATATATAGACGGCATAACTGGACCGACTTCGAGTGCCATCCATATCAGAAGCAGCAGTGAAACTGCTTTTTGTTTGCTTGCGCTTTGCCTTCAACTGCAAACATTTGCACAGAAACACATACACATGCGGGCGGACCCCCCCTCGGCTCGGCATTATGGAGCTATTTTTGTCAGCACTCGCTCATATATAACTATAGTTAAAGTCCAAGGTCACACGACCCCACACCACCCTCGCACACATAATATTTAAAAAAAAGAAAAAAGCGTAGCACAGTTTTCGGGGCGCCCATTTTTGACACTTCATTAGTTCGCGTGAATGAATGTTTCCGTTGTTGTGCGAGCGTGTATAAAAAGAAGGAAATCTAATAATGACGTTGAAAACAATAATGATGATGATGATGATGTGGAAGAAATTGCGAATAAGAAACGAGCAAAACTTTTTATGATTCTCCCCTTGAAAAACACCTTTTGGCAATGGATGGCAGGAAAATTTGCCTAGAAAGTCAGCAGGCCAGTTTTCATTGCAGCCCAATAACGAACGAATCGATGGGGGAAAAAAAATAACTTTATGCTGCCAAAACAGAAACAAAAGTAGAGCCATAAAATCGCTACCGGCAGTTCGGTAATCGCTGGATTGGGGTTCCCACCTCAACGAAAAGCCCAGCGAGGAGTCTGGGGTTAGGGGAAAATCGAAAAGGAAAAATCCGAAGGTAGCTGCCAGCACGACTTTAACATTCATGATTTACGATGCTTCTCCGCTGGGCAACCGAGGCCATTCCCTAGCCAGGTGGCACAAATCAATGTGCTCCGTGCGGCGTGCTCCAAGCTCCAAGCTCCTTGTTCCGTGCTTCGTGCTCCGTGCTCCGTGGTCCTTGTTCCTGCCATTGTTTTAGCCCGAGATCCCGGCGCAATCCAGTTCACATCTCGGGCATTAATCAACCATAAAAGTGGAGCAGACAGAGTAACGGAATTGGTAATAGGACTGCGATAAGCCCCAAGGATATCATACTAATTGACTGCGGCGCCAGGACGAGCAGGTAATCCCATTCACAATGATTGTTCTTTGGCAGAAGAGAAGCTCTGGCCTGGAAATTCCGCAAATGTTAATATCTAAGCCGGATATTGCACGAATTTGAAAAGTGAGAGCAAGGAAATTGTTTCACTTTTGTGACGTAAGTGGGGGTATTTAATTAGAAATGTTAATTAAAAGCGAAATGTGCAATTAAAACGGACCGCAGCAAAACAAACGCGTAATAAAATGTCACACTTATTGGCATATCGCCCAACGGATTCCATAAAAAGCGAAATAAATAAGGGCAAAAAGCACCTTTGATCTATGAATGTAAATTTAAAGAGAAATTGAGAATAATTAATTGAAATAAAGTTCTGCTTAATATTGTGCTCGGTGAAAATAAGGCAATGAAATGCAATAACAATAAATTCTATGAAAAATTTATAAGCTAACCCAGGCAAATATTATTCTTTTCATTTTTGCCTATATGCCTATGTTGAATTTACAATGTTATTACAGAAAATATGAATATTATAAAATTAAAAATTACAGTATAAACTTATATATTATATAAATTTCAATTTTGTAATTAATTCGAAGAAAGCCAAGTTTCCGGTTTTCCCTTTGGATTCTCCGAACCTTTTTTCAATAAACTATTCGTAGAATTAAAACCTTGCGGCCTATGGTAAAATTTGCCAATCAAGTCAAGTGTTCCAAGAACAGATATCAAAATATACAGCCAATTATATTAAATTCTCTTTAAAGGTCCTTGCTACCCCACTTATTTCTTTTAATTTATTCCAGAGGAGCATAAAACCAATAAATCACTAAAATGAAACCTTTAACAAGGATATTTGGTTCGAAAATTGTGCCAACATAGGCAATATTTTCTTTAAATAAATATTCTAGTGGTAGTCTGGCCCAGATGTTGGTCTACTGCTGCAGTTTTTATTAATTGCATTGCAATGAACGTTGGCATTTTCACACATATGGCGAACACGAAACGAAAACAACAAAGGGAGGCCAAGAAATGTCAGCCAGGCGCAAACTCACTCGTACTATATATAGTACATATATTCAGAATTCACCAAACGCATTGCCGTCGTCAGACATTGTCGTTGCCTGCGACGTCATTGTCATGAAATGCACAAACTTATTGAGACCATGTCGTCCCCAGTATGTGCAATATCGCACACTCCTCCGATTCCTATGCCGCCCGTTGTACGGAAAACATTGTCCTCGCCGGCGGATGGCATAATTTTAGAGCTCCTTGTTGATATTTTTAGTGGCAATTCAAATTATTCCTGAGCGCTGGGTTGAGTTGTCAAGGAGCCTGCCTGGCTCCTGGCTGGTTGCCTGCTCCCATAAATAGCCCTGTCTATACATATACAGTCACGTTCTTGTGTTTTTTATAAATTTTTTAAGGGCCTGACGACTGTTGTTGTTTGGTAAAATGAGCACTTAATCAACTCTCGCAGATTTAATTAAATGTGCAGCAACATAGCAATCCGGAGAGCAGGCGGCGATATTAATCATACGTCATGTTGTCAGCTTTATGAAAGGCCTGCATAAATCTCTGCCAAAGGCCCCCGAATGCAGTCTGGTGTAAAAAGTGCAAGTGAGTGAATATAAATACCCACCCATCCATACACACACATGTGTGTGTGAGTGGGTGTGCCGCTGCTGGTAAATTGTTTCAAATGTGCGCAATTTAAAGGGAATTGAGCAAAAATAAAGGGTGAACCGAACAGGGATGGCTGCCCCGCCCTTTTGACAAATTCCAAAAAACGCGGCTATAATAAACTGGCATTGCCAAAAAGGAGCACAGAAGAACCGCAACAAAAAACAGGACGAGAAAATAGAGGAGAGAGCAAAAAAGAAAGTAAACAGCAGCCGGGACAAATGGCTCGTTTGGCTAACCTTTTCTGTTCGACTGCTCTGCATTGCTTTTGTTTATACAAAAGTTTAAATTGTGTCAATTTTTTTTTTTTTTTGGGTTTTTTGCGCCATTCCGTCCTCAGCGAGCGCAATGCGAAAAGTTTGCCGAACAAATGAAATGCGGGCAAAAACAATTTCCGAAATCAAGACAAGGGCAAGGCGACCAAGGACCGCAAAAAGTGTGAGGATAAAAGCCAACAAAGTATGCTTTACGACAGTATCTAGAGCAGATTCGAGTCGAGTGCCGGGAATTCCCAGAGACTCGCTGGCAACCCTAAGGAGACCAATGAAATTCGCGTTCTCGACTATTAATTGCCAGGAGAAAGGGGTTTAAGCACAGGGTCATAAACTGAGAGGATGGTCACTATTCGATGATGGCTGGAATGGGGACCAAAGCTTTCTCCTATCAGCATAGTTTTTGTCGGCCTTAACAGTTCATTGCGGTCCACTGAAGCGAAAATATTTATTTTTTCTGCTTCAATCCCTGCGGGATGCCATTGACGAGATTTACAATTTTAGCACACAAAAACGCACCAGACGAGCTTTAATAAAGACAGCAAAAAAAAAATGCTATCAAAATGTTACACTTTATGCAATTTGATTAAAAGCCTGACAAACAAGTAGAAATAAAGTAATTAAAGAAAATTGCTTTTGATTTAAAGTACAATCAAAATTGCAACAATGTGAAAGTGCGATTTATTGATAGACTTAAAAGGTTAATAATTGAGTTTAAAATTATTTAAATTGAATATATTTTAAAAGGGGAAACTGTTGAGACTGAAAACCACTGAAGCTGAGATATTTATAAAAGAAATTAAATTTCATAACATGGAAATTACAAAAATTAAATATTTGCTTTGTTTGCACTTTGTAATCTAATTTATTAAGTTATTTAAGTCCAATTTTATTTGTAAATAATAAATCACTTTCTGGCATTATGACTTTGTGTTGCAAAATATTCTTAGCAAAAAAAAAACACTGTTATGATGTTTGCTAGTCTATTTTTGATTTAAAAAAACGTATATAAATATATATTTTTTATATAAGTAGTAGTATTTTTTTACTTCTCTGGACTTTGCTTATAGTAAGCCATTATGTTTCTGTTACTCAAATAAATAAATGCAACCAAACTGTGTCATAGCCCATTAACAATTCCATATAAAAAATCCTTGTTCATTCAGATAAGTGAATTTAAGCGATTTGATTTAATAGCAGACTAACACGGCATGTATATAAATAAATATAATGGAAATGTGAAATCTGGGGAAGGATTCCTTTTGGTGCAAATGAAATGGATCGATAGGTAACCCTTAACTACACCAGACAGAGCCTAATGAGTGCGGTGCTTCTGCCGCTGCTCCCCACCTTCAAAAAACACCTAATTTATTTATTGATTTATGTATTCAGACCATTTCGGAAATTAGGTTTCAATCAGTTTCAATTGATTTCATTCTGGCAGGAGGTAACTTTTCTGGCAACTTTCATCACGTCGCCAGTTCTTGGCGCACGAAAATAGTTTGGCAAACTAAGAAGTGGAATAAAGTCCACCCGCCGGAATGCAAATACTGAGGATCCGAGTGGCCAGCCTAATCCAAGCCCAAACTATGCATGTGCGGGCCCACGGCAGCCAAAGCCAAGTTAATACAATAGAACCAACCGAAACTTGGGCTCAGCTCGCCTTCTTGAGAAAACTTTGGCCGCCTGCGCTGGCCCTGAAATTAAAGTCAATTACCGAAGGAAGGGGCTGAGAGGGGGAGCCAACTTCTGGGACTGGGACTGGGAATGGGACTCTGGAGCTGTTCAGGAATTCAGCCGGACAATTTACGAGGTCTCGCGGGACGGAGCGACAACCGTTACGTGGGTTTCCGCCAGTTCCGGCGACCATGTGTGGCCCTGTGGCTGCGTTCCAGTTTGGCAATACATACAATAAACGCCGATAAATTAATTATCGGCCGATCAAGTCATTGTCGCCATTAATTATGGTCCTGGATGGCCTTTTAATAGTTTTTCACACGCCTCTCCGCCCGGAATCTTTGCCCACCGGGCAATTAGACGGATATGCGAAGGCGGAGGATGAGATGAAATATGGCTTGGGTCGGGTCGGGGTTTTATGGCAATGTTTGCTGCCTGAATAACGACAGAAGCACTACGTCTGGGTCGTGAATTTAATGCGCTGCAACAGTTAATGATTTTATTGGCACTCCGCTTGACTTGGTAACATCTTGACGGGGAGGGCGAGAACGAGGACGGACTCGGCATCCTCGTAAACAGGCGTTGGGGCTGGGAATTTATGACTTGGCCTCATGAATATAATCAATGTCAAGAGCAGGGACCGCCAACGCAGACGCCAAGTGTCGTCTGGGGATCCCCATGCTTGCGGTATTCCCGCCCTCTGCCATTCTTCATCCTTTCAACACCCCAAAATCCCACTTGGAGTACCCATACCAAACCCGATCTCCCTTTGGACAGCTGAGTACAAAAGAGGTGCCAAAAGGAGCCCTGACCGAAGGAGTCCGGATGAGCCGTAAACGAAGTCGGGCAATTCGCTCGTCTGGCTTAAATGGCATTTCAATTTGGCACTTCCGCTTCCGAATCAGCTGCTACCCGCCAAAGGGCAACTGCCAACTGTCCCTCTTTATCTCCTAGCACGATTCTTTGTCCGTAATGTCCTTGCCAAATGCCAGGATACAGCAGCAGTTCTTTGGCAGCACAACAACACGCTCACTGGGTCATATTTGCAGGTCCTGCCAGGCGTAATCTTCAACCATTTTTCCACCACAACCACAAACACTTCGATCCGTTGCTCAAAATCACTTTATTTTTTACTTAGAACACTTTTAACTGCTGTTTTCGGGTTCAAAAACTGGTTTTTCTTAACACTTTCGCAGCGTGTCTGAATACGCGCGTTCAACCAATGGGTTTGAATGTTCCGATGTAACTGAAACGGCCAACGGCGTGGGCCGAGCTCCAAATAACATGCTACGCAGATGGAAGCTCGTCGGAAGGACTTTAAAGGACGAGCTGCGAGAGCTTTTGACCAAAAAATCAAAATGTAACTGACGTTAACGTAAAGTGACAAAAGGCCACTGCTACGTAATAGCTACTTTTAATGTCTGGCAACCTTATGGTGTGGAATTTCCATGCATTCAGTCACGGTCACACTGGGCAAATGTTTACATTTTTTCCACTTTGGAAACTGAAAATAAATAACAAAGTTTAATTAACTAAACTGAATTAGCAGAAGATGGCCCACTACAAGGGGGCCGCCAGCGAGGCGGGCCGTGCCGCCCAGCTGATGAAGAAGCGCGAGATCCAGCAGCAGGAGATCGAGTTCCGTAAGAAGAAGATCGAGGAGGAGCTGAAGCTGGACAAGATCGAGAACAAGTTTGCGACGCACTACGATGCAGTGGAGCAGCAGCTCAAGTCCTCGACCATTGGCCTGGTCACCCTCGACGAGATGAAGGCCAAGCAAGAGGACATTGTGCGCGAGAGGGAAAAAAAGCTGGCCCAGAAGAAGGACGAAAAGGATCGGGAGAAGCAGCGCGCCCTGGAGGCCATTCAAGCGGAGAAGAACAAGCAGAAACGGCAGATACAGGCGTTGTCCTTTAACGTGGACGAGGAGGAGGATGAGGAAGGCAACAAGGATGAGGAGGAGGAGCTACAAATAAAGGTGAAACAGGAGGCCAAACCCAAGGCCAAATGGACTGAAATGCAGGACGCTATTGTGCCCCTAAAGAAAAAGAAGATCTGCAAGAACCCCGATGTGGACACGTCCTTCCTGCCAGATCGCGAGCGCGAGGAGCAGGAGAACCGCCTGCGCGAGCAACTGCGCCAGGAATGGGTCATGCAACAGGCTGAGCTTAAGGACGAGGACATCTCCATCACGTTCAGTTACTGGGACGGATCTGGCCATCGGCGTAGCGTCCTGATGAAGAAGGGAAACTCTATCTACCAGTTCCTGCAAAAGTGCCTGGAGCTGCTGCGTAAGGAGTTTATCGAACTGAAGACCGTAATGGCCGACCAGCTGATGTACGTCAAGGAGGATCTGATCCTGCCGCACCATTACTCGTTTTACGACTTCATTGTGACCAAGGCGCGCGGCAAGTCCGGCCCGCTCTTCCAGTTCGACGTCCACGATGACGTACGCATGATCAGCGACGCCTCCGTCGAAAAAGAGGAGTCGCACGCCGGCAAGGTGCTCCTCCGATCCTGGTACGAGCGGAACAAGCACATCTTCCCGGCCAGCCGCTGGGAGCCGTACGATCCCACAAAGTCCTATGACAAGTACACCATTAAGGACAAGGACAAGAGCAAAAAGTAGAAAATTTTTATACGACCTGCTATTTTACTATAATTGTCTGCAATCGTTTTATAAAATTTAATTCAAACCAAGAGAAGGCATTATTTTTTTTTTTTAATATTACTTGGAAGCTATTGTACTTGTGAAGAATAAGGGCAAAAATTTTAAAAATCACAGATTGTATTTTATTTGAAAATTTTATAGTTCACTTCAATTCTTTAATAATTCATTATTAATAATTATATCTTTGATTTTTAAAAATCTTTAAATAAATTCAGGCTTTATTTTTTAAACCTCCCTAAATCCATTTTTAGACCCTTGCAGGGTATTATAATTTCAGTCAGAAGTTTGCAACGCAGTAAAGGAGACATCTCCGACCCTATAAAGCATATATGATATATTCTTGATCAGGATCAACAGCCGAATCGATCTAGCCATGTCCGTCTGTCCGTTTCTACGCAAAACTAGTCCCTCAGTTTCAAAGCTATCTGAATGAAACTTTGCAGTTAGTCTTCTATATACTCTCACTCGTACATATGTCGGAACGGGCCGGATCGGACGACTATATCATATAGCTGTCATAGGTACGATCGGAAAATTTTTCGAAACAAAATTATAACTATGTCAGTTTTCAAGATATTTTAACCAAATTTGATATTTGGCCATCTTATATTATTTCCGAATTTCATTAATTTCATGAAAATCGGTCGACTATATCCTATAGCTTTCATAGAAACAATCAGGAAAATAAAAAAACATAACTTAGCCGTTTTTCAAAACATTTTCAACAAATTTGAGATTTGGCAACTAATTATAATTGCAGATTTTCGGTTTTAATTTTTTGTTTAAATTCTGCAAGGGTATACAAACTTCGGTGAGCCGAAGATAGTTTCCTTTCTTGTTTTATTGTATTTTTGCAAGTCTGGTCACACCACCAGCAAATAAAACAAAACACCGCGGCTTCGGCCAAGATGAACATTTCGATCCAGTCGAAAAAAACCAATAATTGTCGCATAAAACCCATCGACGTGCCCGTTTACGATCTACCCGAATACCTGTGCGTGGAGACCAAGTTTGTGAGCCATCAGAACGCGATGGAGAACCATATACCCGTGAGGAGATCCACCCAGAGGATGGTCAATGGCGTCCACACAGACGTTTCCCAGAAGCCTCAGGAGCGGGCGAGCGCAGCAGTCTCGAAGATATCACAAAACGATGATCTTCCCAAAAGGGAACGCTGGGTACAAACGGAGGCAAAGGAAACGTCCGACGTGGGTGTGCAGTGCTGTCGGGACGCGGACGACTGGGACTGGGATGACGACTCTAAGAATGTTGACGGCGAAAAAGATCCGAAAAACTCAGCCAGCGATAAGGCCGCATTCCTCACTTTCGTTAGTGAAAAGACCAGTATGTTCCCCAACGGAATGCTGGAGTGCCAGGTTTGCGGCGAAGTAGCCAGCTCTCTAGCCGAGCACCAGGGCCACATGAATGTGCACTACGGTCCGAAGGTACTGTGCTGTCTGTGCGGCCAAAGGATAGCCCATGAGCGGCTGGTAAAGCGCCACAACCTTACTTGTTCGGGTTTGGCGCCCAGGAAACCCACCATTTTCTTTAAGTGCCCGCATCCGTTGTGCAGTGTCCAGTGCCATTCGGAGGTGCAGCTCTTCCAACATCTGGGCAAACACAGCGGCCGGAGGTCCTACAAATGCCTCCAGTGCAATCACGTCTTCAAGACCGCCTCCGCTCTTCTAATCCATCGCAAAGCCGTGAGCGGCTGCTCCAAGGCCAAGTGTCTCGCGTTGTTCAACAAGCACAAGCTGCCCAAGGAGAAACGCGATCTTAGATCCTGCTCGGTTTGTCTCAAACGCTTCAGCAGCGAGAGGATATGCAATAGGCACAGGAGGAAGTGCATTCTCGGCTACCACAAGCGACTGAGCCAGACGTTGCTGAATGAATTATAATTTATAAACATAAGTTACACATTTTTGACCTAGTTTGTATTTATTTTAGCAAATATAAATCAATAACAATTGGATGATGCTCCTACGACGCCTGAACGCCATGCGCCTTCTTTAATCCCTGGAACAGCAGCAGTTTCTCTCGGTTGACTTCCTTCAGTGTCTGCACCGCCAGCTCCAGCTGCACCTTTTTCAGGGCATGTTCGCTGGCGATGTACTGCTCGATGAACTTGAGGCTGACCTCGTCGGCGGCAAAGTCCTGCTCCGTTTTGCCAATGGCCGTGTGGATCTCCTGCTCGATGCCCTGCTGCTCCTCGCGATTTCGGAAAACGCTTCTCAGCCCTGTCAAAGCGCGCTGCGCGGGTGTGATTTGCAGGGCGTCCAGTTGGGCCAGCGTCGGCAGATACTCCACTGGCACTTTGTGAATCTTGTAGCTGAGAGCAATCAGTTCCACGGCATTGGAGAGGTAGTCCCGGCGGATCATGTCGTACAGCAAATCGTCGATGCAGCGGTGCCAAGCGTAGAAGAAGGCCATGGGCCCAAAGTGGCGTGTGGAGCGCAGGAGATCGAACTGCTTCGATTCGTTGAGGTGCTCGAAGACGCGTGCCGAAATATTGTGGAACTCCGGCTCATGGGGTTCGTATTGCACCAGGAGGCGATCCAGCACGAACTCGTACTTGTGCTCCGCCAGGCACTTGGCCAGCAGCTCCTCGAACAGGAACATACGGGGGTTATAGGACTGGCGGCCCTCCAGGGGGAAATACAGCTGATTCATTCGTTTAGTGGTCTCCAGTGTGGCGTAAGCTAGGGTTCCGTCGGTCTCCCGTACCACCACCTTTCGTTCCGACTGCCGCAGACCGAAGGTGATGTCCGTGAACACGTACTTCGTGGTGGCAAAGTCCTTCAACGCCGGATCCTTGGCAATAATGCGCTCCTCGTCCTTTTTGATCGTGACGATCGGCGGCATTTGCAGCATGTGCTTGGCCCGCTCCACCATCTGTTGGAACTCACTGTCCAGCTGCTCGTCCGTCATGAATTTGGTCTCGACGCTGTTATCCGGCACCGTGCGCTTGCGGAACACCCGATCCAAGTTCAGTTGCGTCATGGACTGGAGCAGTCTCTGGGTCTCTGCGTCCGTAAACAGCGGCTGCGGATCCCGCTCGTATTGCAGCGTCGCCGGCTTCGTTGGGGCATTGGACACCTGGCGGGTGGTCTGCCGCAGGCTCCGGAGCCCGTTTAGCTGGCGTAGTTGCCTCAGCAGGTGCATTTTCAGTCAAAAAAGCCGCAGACAAAAACACACGAGTCCAGAAATTAGCGATGGACGTGCGAAGTTTTCCAACACTGGCTGTGCGTTCTATACTGTCTTTAAATTAAAATTTTTTTATTTTTCAATGTTTTATATATTAATATAACACCATTAAATAATTTGTTTAATATTTTTAAAACAAATTGATGTATTCTCTGCGACAATATTGGGAATTTTAATATATTTTTTGCATCCCTTTTCGCCGGTTGTAATTGCTCTATCTTGGATTTCGGTTTTTTTGCAGTATCCCGCTATTAGTCTTTGTTCGCGCTTTTGCTGCGGTCACACTGGTTACTTGCATTTTAGCTGGAAAAAAACTACACAAAAAATTGGCAATAAAAATCAGCCAACAGCAGCATGGACGACGTGGGCAGCGCTTGTGTCGCGGCGCAAAAGCGCCGCTTCTCGGCCAGCGAACGTCCGCCGCGGGAGCCGGTCGCCACTCCCCCGCAAATCCCGTCACCAGAAGCTCCCGAAGAGGAGCCGCAGACGAAGCAACGCAGAAGGGAGGAACTGGAGCAGCAGTCGCCGGATCAACGCATCCCAGGCATAGAGCACAACCTGCTAGACTTCTGCGACGAGATGCTTTACGAGATCTTCAAGTACCTGGACACGCCCTCCATAATGGCGGTGATGCAGTGAGTTGCCTTCAGCGGCCTTCCGCAACATATACAGAGAAGTCCAATAGGGGGGGGCACGTCCAATAGGGATTTCCCGGAATTCGAAGTAATCTTATCGAACAAAATGAATCTACCTTGGGTGTGATATATGAATATTGTTATACTTTTTGTTTATATGTTTACAAATATCTGAATTTGCTGGTATTTAACCAGCATTCTCTGGGAAACTCACCGGGAATGTATTTATATAGCTCAATATCTTGCCATATCCTATGGTATCCAGTCCCATGACTCAAGGGTTGTGTAATACTGTAGTAATTCTGTAAATGTTCGTTTTTTGTTTAAAATGGCTTCTAATGTTAAAAAATTTAAATATTTTTAGCTGCTCGCCTCGTTTGGAGAGCCTGCTTCTGGACCACCGCTTCTGGCACCGCATAGATCTCAGCAATGGGCCGCTACCTATGGGCATTCTGGAGGAAATCCTTGGTCGAGCCACCGAAAAGACACACACCATCAAGATTTGCGGTCCGCCATCATCGCAGCATGTAGCCGGCGAGTTCCGGCAGTTCACCATGACCCTGAATTCCGTTTTTCCCAAGGTGGCAAATCAGCTAAAAGTGCTGGAACTGCAGGGAGTCAGTCTGGACTTCGAATATGTAAGTTCAAATAGTATTCCGTTGCCTTTTAGTATTTAATTTGACTTTTACTGATTACAGATACACATTTCCGAGTTTCCCGCCTCGCTGAAGCGTCTAATGCTTAAAGATTGCAGTGTGAAGGTTGGCAATCTGGTCAAGAGCATATTTCACACGATAGAGTTGCAACTGGTGGACTTGGAGGTAACTAAAAAGCTTCTTTTCTAACTAAATTATCAGTTTATCAATTTATTCCTCTGTGCTTAGGATCTCAGCATTGAGGACAACAACTGGTTCGAACCATATTACATTATGGCCCTCTCAAAGTTGCCTTCGCTGCGACGTCTTAGTCTCAAGGGCTGTCAGATGCTGTGCAAGTTTGTTCCGTACGGCAGCATGGCGGCCCGCTTTGGCTTCCACAAACTAGAGGTTTGCTAGGCGTCAACAAAATATACATGGAAAAGACTCTGATCTCTTTTATTTTCAGGTGCTAGACCTCCGTTTAACGCCCATCAATAACTCGGATTTGCAGTGCTTCAGCGCCATCGAGAATCTCAAGGAGCTGTTCCTTGAGTCGCCGACCAATCTGCCCGCTGAAATCTCCACTCCGGAGAAAACCAACAATGGCAATGCCAATGACGAGGCTGTCGCCCCGCAGCCGGAATCACTAAAAGTTCTCAACGACGATGAGCCGTCTACATCGCGGGCCGCCATGGAACACCTGCGAGCCTGCAAGATTGCGCAGGGAAATGATCAGAATGCTGAAATATTCAATTCGGATAATTGCAACGAGAGAAAGGAGCCGTCGCCGCCCGCCTCAGCAGTGCCAGCTGCCAATGCTAGGGAACCACTGGTGAAGAAGGGTACTGGCTCCTCAGAGTCCGAGGATGAGGATACCTCTTCCACTTCGGCCTCCACAGACACGTCCTCCTCAACATCCTCCTGTTCATTGGACAAATTGGAGAGTGCAGCTTCGCGTGGCAATGGCCAAAATGGCGGTGCTCCCGTTCGATCGCCACTGGTGGTTATTGCTTTGCCCAGCGTGGCCGCTGATCATCCACCGCCTGCGGTGCCGCCGGCAGCAGATGCGGATAACCCTGATGGCCAGAATCCTGGGCCGTCGCCCACGCCACGCGCCTACATATATGTGCCCGAAGTGCATCCACCTGGGCAGGAGAACCCGCGGCAGCAGCCCAATATGGTGGCCATTTTGGAGCAGATGGCGGACCACTTGCGCACCTGGCGGGGAAACAATCCTGCCCATAGTCGCTTCCTGCCGCGTCGCGATCAGATGATCTACATGAATCCGCAGGCAATGGCCATTCGAGAGCCGATGCTTGTGATGCACTCGCGCCGCCATCGATCCCATCCACGTGGGAACTTCGACCAGGTGGTGCAGCATCCCATGTTCTGGAACATGCTAGACCCCCTCGATCGGGACTATGCTCGCCGAATGCGCCACCGTCCAACGACGTGCCCGGCTCCGCCGCAATGCTATGTATCGGACCGGGCGATCTACAGCTTTGGCAGAGCAGCTAGACCCGTGCAGCCGGATGTGGTTTGGATACGGAACATCAACCGGTCTCCGGACAACCGGCTGGAGCGCTTATCGCTGCGCAACTACCATCACATAACGAATCACACCCTCGAGCATCTCGTGCAGTGCTCGCCGAATCTGATTTTCATAGATGTGAGCGGCACGAGCATAACGCTTTCGGGGCTGCGACGCTTTAAAAGCAGCAAACCGGAGTGCGAGGTGGTGGCCACGCACTTGACAGTTGACGATGAGGATGGCGCGGAAGTTCCGATCGAGGAGCAAGAAGATGAAGTGGCGGCACAGAACGAAGAAGGACCGGCGGACGCACATGATCAGCAGCCACCGCAATCGCCACCGCCACCGCCGCCGGTCCTGGTGATCCCATAGTAACTATCTGTTTGTATCATGTTGTATTCCGTGAAAACTTATCTGTGGAAATGGGCCGTGCTGAATGGAGATACTTTAAGACGTCGAAGAGGACGACGACATGGCCAAGCCGACGATCCCACAACGCTGGCTACAAGCGAGTGCTGTAGCTCAGCCCATTAGTATTACGTTCCAAACTAATCAAGCCCTTGTACTATATGCCAGGCTCAGTGCACTGTATAAATCTAAAAATCCAAACTCCACAAAAAACCAATCCTCTAGTTAGGCATTAAAGAACGCGCGAACCCTTTGGTATACGTAAAATGAAATGTTTATTTGGTAGCTATGTATGACATGTAAGGACAAACCAATTAACTTTTCAGTGACAAAGTGTTAAAGGTTCTAAGTACTGAGAGATTCACTGGCTGGTGGCGTTGCCCGATGCCTCTTCCTCCTCGGCATCTGAATCTTCATCTGATTCGCTGGTGCTTTGACAGTCAACGATCTCGCCTGTGAAGAAGATCACCGCCTTGGGAATAACACGTTCCTTAAGGTAGAAGCCCATCTCAAAGTCATTGTTCAATATAGTCTGTGCGTTATGAAAGTGAGCTAAATTTTTAGAAAATATACCAAGCCGATCTCACATGAATGTCGATATAATGATCATCTTCGGAGTCCTCCGGCAGAGTGGGAGGGGAGAAGAAGTCAAAGAATGAGGGTTCACCTGAATAGATCATTTAACGATAATTTTATAGTATGAAACACAAGTTGACCATTAAGTTATGGAACTGAATATCGAGTTTTTATACTTACTACCCTTAACACGGCGCTCTGGTGTCTTCCAATCGATGGCGCAGCCTTCGCATTTAATGATCTCGGCGCCATCAAACATAAGCGGATCTTTTGGGTCTGGCAGGCAGTTAAAGAAATACGTCTTTTTCAGAACTTTATTACTGAAATATTCATTCTTATCGAAATGGAAGTCTATGTCGAACTTGACCATATCATCAACATAAAGTTTCGATCGGACGTCGGACAAAAACTGTGGGTCAGTAGAATATCTTCTTTAGCAACAAATATACATATGTCTGAGTTCGGATACAACTTACTGACAAAATCTCTTCGTCCTCCTTGGTTATTAGCTCTGTGCAAGCGACTTTAAGTACGTTGAGCCAAAAGTTTTTGACGTTTTCATTTGAATCGCCGTGGTTTTGTTTGCGAAACTCACTTAGAAATGCCGGTTAGGCTTGATTTCAGAAATGGTGTAAAATGCGTGTGACTCACTCTAGGATCGTCTTGCGCTCCTCGTAGATGACATTGTGGCGATCCTCATAGCTCTTCTCCATCTTGTAAATGTCACGCTGCATGCTAACATCCAACTTGATAGTCTCCATGTAGAGCTGCTTCAGATCTGCGATTGTCTTTCTCTCTTCGAAGGTGTAATCGGCTTCCTGCAGATTCATCTGACTTTTAGTCATAAACTGTTGAGGATAATTGTTTCACTTACATTATCTTCTTTTACATACGCCGATTTCATTTCCTCCTGTATCTTTACGAAGGTGGACTCCATTTTGTGGCTTCCCCTCGCGATATTAAATCAAATGTTCTTTTACTTAATGTTTTTGTTTAAATTCCTCGTATTTGTTATGATTTTTCGAGTGACTCTCGGAGTGAAGAATGAGGCAATGAGGCTGTGATGTAAACCAAGTCAACTGGCACAAATGACAAGGCCCTCTTTGATTGACTAATTGTAGCCATTTTGTGATTTTTCAAATCGGAAAAAACTAATTACTAAATTAAATAAATGTTTGGTATACGTGAAATGAAATGTTTATTTGGCAGCTTGGTAAATCTTGTAAGGACTGACCAATTAATGGCAAGGTACTTCTGTGTGCAAAACAATTGTGAAAAGTGTAAAAGGTGTAAACATGTTTAGAAATTTTTGGTTTACTTGTCAGTGCCGTTGGAGGATTCGTCTTCCTCCTCGGCGTCTGAATCATCATCGGTATTTTCTGTTTCAGATTCGGAGGTGCTCTGGCAGTCAGCAATCTCGCCCGTAAAGAAGATCACGGCCTTGGGAATTACACGTTCCTTCAGATAGAAACCCAGTTCAAAGTCATTTTGAAGTATTGCCTGTGCAGAATAAATGTTAGTTGGGTGTCCAGAAAATAAACCATGTCGATCTCACGTTGATGTCGCAGAACTGTTCATCTTCAGGGTCTCCCGGCACACTGGGTGGAGAAAAGAAGTTGAAGAACGATGGGTTACCCGAATCGCCTGTTAAAGGAGTTAGTTTTAAGTATCCGGTATTTGGGTCAGTATCACTGGGCTTACTACTATTCTCGCAGCTTTTTGGTGTCTTCCAATCGATGGTGCAGCCTTCGCACTTGTAGATCTCTGCGCCGTCATACGAAAGCGGATCCTTCGGGTCCGGCAGGCAGTTTAGAAAGTACGTCTTTTTCAGCACACTGTTAGTAAAGTATTCGTTTTTATCGAAGTGGAACTCGATGTCGAACTTAACTTCCGGGTCATTATGAAGCCGAGAACGTACATCGATTAAGGTCTGTAAGAAAGAGCTGAAGTATTAACTGTCTAAAAATATTCTAAGCTTTAAAAACTATAGAAAACTATATGTTCTTGGGTTAAATTTCAAGACCAAAGTCTGATATACTCACTGCCAATATCTTTTCGTCTTTCTTGCTGATGAACTCTGTGTAAGAGGCTTTGAGCACCTTGAGCCAAAAATTACTGACGTTCTCATTTGGCGTTGAATCGCCGTGTGATTGTTTCCGGAAATCCCTAGAAATTGTGGCTTAAGCTTGAGTTTGAGAGTAAAATGTCTACAACTTACTCTAAAACCTTCTTGCGTTTCTCAAATATGACATTGTGGCGATCCTCGTAACTCTTCTCCATATTGTAGATGTCTCGCTGCAGGGCCACATCCAAATTGATAGTCTCCAAATAGAGCTTTTTCAGCTCGGTAATCGTGTTCCTTTCGTCATCGGTGAAAACGGTCTCCTGCAGTTTGGTTTGCATAGAATCATTCCTACAACCTGCCAAGGATTGACACTTACTTTCTTTTCCGGTTTCACGTACGGAGCTGTAGATTTGATACGCATAGCGGCTCTGGTGCGCGTTGGCTCCATTTCTTGATGGGAATATATAAAGGTTTCCCTTTCAACAAAATGAAAATCAAGTAGAAAAATTTCAAAAACTTTCTTGTGTAGGTTTTTTTCTTGGCAATTTCAATAGGGTTGTATATGTTATGTACGCCTTGACTCTCGGCGTGAGAATGAAATAATGTTTTCAGTTGGTCAAATACAAGCAGCACTTATGTCAGGGCCAACTTGGCTGCAGTTTGGCTTTTAGGAAAATATCGCCTACTTATATTCAATCCTACCGCATTATCATAGCTCTCTGCAATATCATTTTTTTAACACTTTAAATGTTAATATTTATATTCTATGATTCTAGCTTTAGTATCTGCCATTCCCCATTATACTTTCCCAACTAATGATGAACTCATTAACCAACTTTTTGCCAAAGTGTAACCGTCTTACGCATATTGTTGGCGGCTTTAAAAACCCTTTCGCTTGATGCTGCCATTGAGATGCAGGCCATGTTTATTGGCAATTTAACGCACATTTAATTCCTGTTTTTTCCCTGTTTATATTTTTGGTTTCCCGTTCAGTTTTTTTCTTCTTTTGGTTTCTTCAACTTTTCATTTGGCTTGTAATTAAGTGTGGGCCAGATGTTCACGTGGGCGGTGGTGGCGGCTTAAGTGTATGCAAATCACGTGCTGAGTGCTGCCAAGGGTTCAGCCATCGCCTTCTGCCCGTAATGAGAGAGTGAGAGTCTGTTAAATGGACCGAGCTCGGTTCTTGGTGTCCTGCTTGTTGGGAATTCTGTGAATTTTCGGTTTGTCTCTTTTGTCGCCGGTTTTAATAAAGTGGGCCAGGCTTAGTGCCATATGTCAGGCTGTGAGAAACAATGGAAAAACGAGTAATGTTGTCGCTAGGAAACCGTTTCAAAATGAAATTATGAGTGGGGCAGCCGCGGCGAGTAAAAAGTGTAAATAAATTTAGCCAAGCGGAAGTCCGGGCAAACACAAGGACACACACACACCCGTAAGGGGTAAACCACAGAGGATGCGCAGAGGTTGGAAAATGTGAGGAAAAGCGAGATCGCATTGTTTGCTTAGAAAATACACATATGGGCCATGTCCAGCATACACGGGACTGGACAATCCCCTTTCATGTGCCTCGTCGTCGTCATGTCCTCACATCTGATATTATTAAATTTTTCTCCTAAATACCGCTGGGAAATTAAAAAGAAATCATAACGCAAATAGTGTAAGGCAGCCAGCCATCTGATGATGACTTCTTTGGCTGGCCAATTCCCAGATTTATTCAGCTTTAAGCTCTGTTTTAATTTATTGTTCATAAACAGATGTATTAAAGCCTTTCTTAATTGGTTTCGCAGTTCGGATAAAAGTTATTTTAAATTTGTATAAATTGTATTGTATTGTTTCCAACTTGCAGGACTAAAGAGCCTTATAAAATAAAGCAGAGTTTGTATATTATATTTATTTGGTATATTTATTTATTTATCAGGTCTGGCGACACTTGTTCTCAGTGCACTCTCTTTAAGTGCGAAGCCATTTAAGCTGTTCAGGCATTTTCAATTTACATTTCGGTCATTCAATTAGGAGGTGCATAAAATTTAGCTACATAAGTAATGGAGAGCAGCCTCATCATCATCGTCATCAGCAGCAGTGGGGATCGTGGCCATCACCCACGTGATTGCCGGGCGACGGAGGTCGTCAGTGCCGGCAGCGTCAACATAGTTTGAATTTAATTAAAACCAAAATTAGTAAAACCCAGGGCAGCACGGTTCGGTCCGGAGCAGCCCGACCGGCCGGAGCAACAGTTACTTGGCGTAGGGATTAGAGCTCCTGCTGTTCCCGCAGCTCCTGCTGCTGCTGCTGCTCCTTGCCTGGGAAAAGTGCATGTCTGCAGAAAATCGAATCAGCAGCTCAACATCCCTCATCCCCACGAGTCCCACGTCCTGGAGCCATCCACCTGGCTGTGAAGCTCGGCCGTGCCGTGCCGAAATATCTGCAACAAAAGCATAAGATGTAGTGCAGCATTTGATGATGAAACGACGTGTTAATTAAGGTCATAATAATTCAACTTAAATTGAAAACTTGCCCGCCTGGCAACGTAACGCTGTCGCTTTATGTGGCCCATTCCCAGCTGCCACTCTGCCAAGCTGCCACGCCCCCTTTTTCGGGATGATGCAAGGGCAGCCTCAGCCTGCAGGCTAAGCTGATTGCAACAAATTATTTTGCACCTTGGTTGAACTTTCCTTGAGCTGCAGACAGCATGGCGTTGATAAACGAATTTTGTTAGTTTGCTTTGCTTATTTTAAATGGAACTAGGTGGTTGGGTGGCTGGGTGGCTGGGTGGCTCGATGGTTAGATGGTGCCAGGATTGGCCGGACGAGTGGCGCTAGTGGGTGTCCAAGGGACTAGGGGCCAATGTTGCCTTTGGTTTTGCATAAACCAGACAACGCATCTAATAAGTTGCAGCTGTCGGTTTCCAACCTCTCCTCCAGCACCAGTTGGTGAAAGAAGTTTAAAGTTTTTGCCCAGCTCCGCCTAATGCCTCAAAGTGCAGAGCTGTGTTTGCCATTAAATGTTATTAGTTAAATGATAATTAACAGTTGGAAAACTTGCGAAATATCTCCAACTAATTTGCATAGCCAACTAATTGGCTTAGAGGGTCATTGCTTTTGCTATTTTTCGGCGTAATACCTACACGAACGAAAATTTATTTTAATGGGACATTCTATTAGTATTTTATTTATAAAGGATGATTAAATTTCAATTTTAATTAACAGCTAATGGGAGTACTTATATAATTTTAGCTTTTATAACAAAGAGATTAGCACTAAAATGTTTATTTTGCTGTGTAAAATCCGGGGGATAGCTGCTGCTCATAATTAACAGCCATACACCTGCAGTTTGTCTTCCCTGACATCCTAATTCGAATGCTATTCATAACCCTCACACACACACCCATATGTTCAAGCAAGGAGCAGTGCAGATCCTTGCCAGCCGCAGGATAGTTTGGCAGCAGCATCCTTGGCGCCCGCACCTCCGTCCGGAAACTTTTTACTAATTTACATTCATTACACACATTTGCAATAAAACTAGAAACCCAACTCGTACACAAATTCAGGCACAGGACACCCTAACACACACATTGACTCACCGGTGTGTGTACATGTGAAGGATGCGAGTACATACTCGCACCACTACTTTGACATTTTACATGCTTCATTAGCGTATAAGCGCGGTAATAATGAAATTTCCTTATGGCTGCATTTCCACCTTGTGGGCGGCTCCTTGACTCCTTTTCGTCCCTCCTCCCCCGCCTGCATATTGATGCAAAGTTTTTGGGGGGCGCAAAAACTTGAGGCTATTGGGTAGCACAACGTCTCTGGCCGCAATTTATGTTGTTTTCTGGCACCTCGCTCACTTTAAGCTGGTTTAAGGTGCAACATCTCATACTACCTTTTGGCCGCTGATTGCTTTACTCCGGCAGCATACATACAGCATAGATACAGGCAACAGAAACAGACAATGACAATCGAAATTGCTGGGAATTTCGACAATCAAATCAGCCAACAAGACAAACACGAAAACATAAAGCGAAGACATACAAATTTGTCAGCAGTCAGTCAAAAATGAGCAGCGGAAATGATGGCAGCGCGCTGGCGGAAACGGAACGCGACAAGGTGGATGGATGGCTGCGCCGCTGGGGCGGTGCCCTGGCAAAAATCTGGGACTGGAGCTTGAGCTGTAGCCGAGGCTGATGATGGTGGAAAATCAGCTGCACAGCTGATGCCTCTGCCACATGACCTCCCCGTGACTTTTGCCTGCCTGCTGAGCTGCTGTGCTGCTGGTGGCTGAAATTAAAATTGCATTACGGGGCAAGGGCTGGGGCGGGCAACGTATTGGCTCAGATTTGGTTTGGCTTTCGCCTTGGACCGCCTCGTTTCAGTGTGCTGATGCCCTTGGTGCTGCACACAGAAAATCCAGAGTCGAAACTCGATATTTTTTCCATAGCTTTTTACATTTGCTGTAAGCCATAGTCCGCTTGAAAACTATAGCATAC
The DNA here is from genome assembly GCA_035046345.1 of Drosophila birchii. NCBI lineage: Eukaryota > Metazoa > Arthropoda > Insecta > Diptera > Drosophilidae > Drosophila > Drosophila birchii. The sequence goes on from JAWNOA010000064.1 coordinate 7,844,661, forward strand.
AACGTAAGAAAACTATAAAGATATTATGAGTTATCCTGTAATCGTAATTGGAATAAGTGTGGGGTTTCAAATGCTAAGGATAATAAGGTTAAATATAAGATTTTCATAAGTTCTTGGTAGTTTTCAATGGCTTGGTTTACATCGTTAGTAGTAATTGCAAGGAATGGAAAACCCATAGTTTTCAATTTTCTCCTCACTGTACCATACTCGCATGTGTACGTGTGCTAGTTCCATAAATATTTCAATATTTGTGCACATTTGAAGCTGCTTAGCCACGCCCATTGCCAACAGACCGGGAGGCAAGTCAGGCAGGAAATAGTTTAATTAAAATTCCTTTGGCAATGTCATTAAGGGCATTACATTTTGTAGATGCTGTTGCTGTTGCTGTGGATGCTGTTGATGCTGCTAAAGGTATTTGGAGAGGCCTGCCAGGACGAAGGACATTTCAATAAGACACGGAGCAGCAGCCAAGCCGGGGCAGCCAAGGACCAATGAATTTCATTGTTTTCGCATGCAAATTTGCAATGTGCCAAGCCGAACACAAAGCGTGGAGAAAGTCACAAAACACAAAGCAGCAAACAAAAGTTAAACGGGGCGATCCTTTAAAGGGCCATAACGGCATGTAAATTCCTTTAGCACGCCCCATCGATATTGTTTCCCAGAGCCCCAACGCCCATCTCCACCTACGCCTGCCAATGATGATGAGAGGCCCCGCTGAAAAGTGGAAAAAACAAGGGCATAAAACCTAAATGCAAATAGCCAAAGGTTCGATGTAAAAAACGTATACACAATGCATATAAAAGAGCAAATAAAAATGAACAGAAAAGAGACCAACGGCGACGGAATGAACAAAGAAACGCTGGGAAAACAACAAGATTAAAATAAAAACAATCATGACAATCAGGGACCGCAAATGTCAAATTAAATTATCAATAAATTCCCACCAAGGAGCCATGCCGGACGCAAATTCGTCCTTCTGCGATGGCAATGCCAATAGCAAGTATACGCCACGTTGCGCAGTACAGCATGACCATCACTCCACCCTGGCCATCAGGACCATCACAGCCATCAGGACCAGTGCGAGGAGTTGGAGTAGCACGAATGGACATCACCACACCGCCATCGATGGAGGCGTTTGTAGCACATAATGAAATCATTTACAAAATGAAAACAACAGTGGCAGAAGTGGCACCCACCAATGGAGCACTGTGAAAAAAGTACAAAAGGTCCTGGCGTTAATCCCTTTTAAATAATATTAAGTTAAGCCCAGAAATGTAAGTAATTTTTAACAAAATAGAAATAAAATGGAAAATATATGTAAGCAATTTTTAACAAAACAGAAGCAAAATGTAAAATATATATTTAGAATTCAAATTGTAATTTTTTTAGTCATCCCAAAATTTAGATTATTCTAATAAAACTTTACTATTTATATTTTTAATGTTTTTAAATTACTTAGATATGTAAATGATTCACCAATTATGTTGGTTCTTATTTAAATATTGGCTTATTTCAACAAAGTTACATTTAAAGTATGTGTTTTCTTTATATCATTTCAACACCTTATAAAATCCATTACCTTAAATACGATCTATGTTAATCAGTAAAATTAACTTGCTACTTAAATTTATTTACAAAAGATAATATTATATTATATTATAAACAATTTTTTTAACTGCATCGATTGAGATAGCAGCGAAGCGACAGTGTGCGTATTTAGAGTGATTTTGCCTTGTGGGTTGTGTGTGATGTCGTTCCTCTTACGGATGCCCGATGACCGTCGTCCAATGCTCAACCTTCAATGTCCATTGTCCGTTGTCCGTTGTCCGTATCGGTGGCATTCTGGCGCACTCATCACTGGGGCGAAAAACAGAAAACTTTGCACGCCATTGAGCTGACGGCGCTCTGGTGGAGGGAAAAAGAAAGGCACACTTGCAAATCATAAAACAACAGACGCGAAGAAAATGTTTTTTAAATCTTCATAAATATTCATTATGGTAGCGAGTGCTGGCCAGAACTGGGAGTGGGCCATGGCAAATAGTTTGGGGGCAGCCAGCAAACTGGGCCTTGGCCACGGCCATTGGACACTGGACACAGGACGCTGGTCGCTGGACGTTGGATCCTGGCCAGTCCGGCTGGGATGGACACTGTGGGCGGTAAGCCTCATTTCGCAGATGGCGGTACAAGAAGTTTGCCAGAAAACAAAAACAGAAACGGCCAAAATAACAATAAACTGGCTCGAGGAGCGTAAGTAAGGAAAAGAAAATGAATTGAGGGCGCATCTCAAGTGTGTGGCGGCCTTGAAGCGTGAAGATGAGTCCCGAACCCAAGCTCGAGTTCGCCTCCGATGCCGCCAGTTCATGTCCATGGTCGAGATGGCCAAAATGGCCAAGATGTCCGAAATGGGTACTGGGACAGGCCCAGACAAACACAAAAAAACAAGCAGGCAACTATAAATAACAAGTAACACCGAAGGACAGAGGCTGAGACGGCAGAACCACAAAGCTGTCAATTAGCAGGGCGTCTTACTTAAATTTGGAATTTTTTCTTGAGGAAGCAACGTGGTGAAAAATCCACTTATCAATGAAATCAAGTTAATCTGAACGTTTCTGAAATATATAAATTATAAATAATAATATGAAAAGTTATATAAAATAAGCTAGAAAGGTCAATTCGGGAAGCAAGAGTTTGTAAATATTGCAGTTTGAAATTGTTTAGAATGCATTACTTGTTTATTTTGAATTTAAAACAATTTAAATGATAAAAAATGATTTAAAAAAAAATAATAGTAAGAAAATAAATTATAATACATAATATAATATAATTCGGTAGACTAATGAACGAAATGAAGCTAAATTTAAACAAATACCTTACTTAATCTATTCGAAATTCGAGAAAAATTATTATTTTCTTCACAAGAGATGTTGGTAAATTAAGTTTATGGTAAATTCAAAATCATCTTACTTGATATTCATTTGAAAAAAATCTTTAGGTATTATTTTACTCTTCAGTCAAAGAACGCTATCAAATTTTCAAATTTAAACCCTGAAAGAATAATAAAAACTAATAAAATACAAAATCGCAAAAATATAAATAAAGAGAAAATTTCCTTTGCTGTTATAAAGCAACAGAAAATGTTCACAAAATGTTCCACTTAAATCAAAGTCAAGCTTTGAATAGCTTTAAGCTTTTTGAATAGGATATTTTGTGGCAGTTTATCTTTAAATAAGATTAATAAAATTATACAATTTAGTATCATTATCCGCTTAAACTTAGACTTTTAAAGTATTAATCTAATTATTGATTTATACACAATTTAAGTTTTATACAATTTTTTTTCAAGACCCAATGCAAAAAAGAATATAAAGAAAATTCAATTAATATTTTTGTTTATCCCTTTTAAAAACGAAACATAATAATAACAATAAATAAATAAATAATATGTTGTAAAATGTTATAGTATAAGAATAAGGATTGCATTAAAGTCAGTAGGAAAAACTTTAAGTCCTGTGGATTGAAATAAAATAGACTAATGGACGAAGGTTAGATTAATTAATAAAATTAAAGTTTTAGTGCTATTTTTATTACCGCACAAACACAAGTTTTTGTTATAACAAAATGAAACATTGTTTATGAACAACCGAAGTCGGTTGGCCCGAATTGGATCCACATCGACCCCGGTATTCTCTCTTAAGTTCCACAGCAAGCCACCCTCTTTGGGTGGGAAATTCTCTCTTTGCGGGTGGCACACATTTATTGCCGTAGTGCGAACGATGAACGAAAAGAGCAGCGGTGAAAACTATCGCTAGTTGCAACAACAACAACCACAGCGAGCAGAAGAGGCTGTAATACCAATTATATTGTGCTAGCCGTTCGTGCAACCACCCCCCCAACCACCCACTGAACTCGGGTGCGCCCGCTTCGGCTAACTGTTGAATCAACGAGTGGTTGCCGAGCGCCGCTTCGGCGTCCTTCGTGCAACAAACGATGAGGAAATAACGGTCTTCAGTCCTATTCGAAACGCGCTAGCTGACGGTTGTGCTCTCGTCCCACTGCCATCCGAAGAAATAAAATAAATAAATAAAGGAAAAATTTAATAAATTCCAAGATTTTCATCAAGAGTTATTCGAATTATCAGATCATCGTGGAAATAAGCTACTATCGCTTTCAAAGGATTGAAATATAAAAAACTCTAGTTGAAAAACTACGAGATTGAAGTATCTTTCGTAAATAAACTTTTAAACTCTGTCAAGGATAGTTGGATATAAAGTGGGATAAAGCTAAAGTGAGAAATAAATTTATCGTATCTAAGATACTATATTATCCTGGAAAATAATCAGGTTGTTGTGCAGGATTAACCGGCAAAGTCGTAGTTCGCGAATTTCGGTTCTTATTCGATTTTGCCTCTCGGGAGGACCTTTAACCATTACTGACACCATTATCGTGCTCTCTCGCCGTCGCCGGTCGCATTCTCTCTCTCTCACGTGAAATACCATTATCCTTACAGCGCTAACCAAAATTGTAGAAACTTCTTTGGCCCCCCGCCCCAATAACAACACTAACTACCACGAGTTGTGATTAACCAAAAACACACAACACGAAAAGCTACAGCAAGACGAAGATTTTTAATTAAATTAAGAGTAAAAAATAGCAGCCACCGCAGAAGCAAATGTAAACAATCAGCATCGGAAATTAAATATTTAAATATTTGCTCACGGAAAATTGTGCCGCATTTTAAATTAGGACTCCAGGACAGGACAGACCCGTGTGCATATTAAAGTGACGTATCCGTATCCTATGTGTGTCCCCCCGGTGATCCTGTGGCGTTCCGAGTGTGTGTGTGTTCCAAGCCAAACGAGCCATAAATAAAGCCAAGCAAACAAATAAACATACGAACAATCGGGTCAAAGTGCTTAGTCAGGCTAAAAGACCCAAAAGCAACAGAGAATTGTGACCAGACCTATTTTCCTGTGAGGTAAGTTCCGTCACCTGTTGAGAGTCGAGTCCGAGGGAAGGTTGGGGGGAGTCCTTATAATACAATTATTCATACGCACATCCAAGTGTATCCCTGTTGACGAGCGGCATTCAGGAAATAAAGCAATTGCACAATTTAATTGCATGCATTGTTTTTGTTGCTCACTGTCTCTGGCCGCATATTTAATGGCCGAGTTGCAATCATTCAGCTGCATAATTAATATAAAATAAAGCTATGGGATTTTCACAATCACTCCGAATTGTTTTTTTTCGTTGGTCGCCGCATTATTGTTTGTATTTTTTAACAATTAATTAAAAATATGTATTTCTGTGTTTTTCGCACTTCAATTGCTGTCCACGTTCTATTTTATTTCTCTTCACATCGAGTTTATCATTTTTTTGCCATAAATTGTCATCTGCCGTAGGCTTTGGGCCATGGCAAATTGCAAATTGCAAAAGGTTTGAAACACTGTGTAAAACTGTGTGAAGTTTATATAGAAAACAATTATGCGCCAGTTGCAAAAACATTGAACGATCTGATTGAATTGGCATAAATCCAAAGGAAAAAGCAGAGCTCTCGATGTGACAATCACAGTTCGTTTACTCGCATAATATGTCAGAAAGGCTTAACCGATTGATATCTATATGAATTATGGATGGCCACAGGGCATTAACTCATATTAAGCTGGCAGCTTTAATTCTTTAATGAAATGCAATTTCCAAATACGATTTTTAGTAATTTGTTTCGATAGAAATCTTTCCTTAAATTCTCCCGCCTGTTAGTATACTCTCTCTGTCTCTGAACTACTTTCAAAAAATCAGATAGCCAGGTCAAAAATCATATTTGATAAAATATGCCGCAGGGCAGAGAGCTGTGAACTGTTTCAATGTATCTGTGTGAGGTGAAAATTGGTTTTAAAACATACATAAATATTCACACGCACACCCTCATTCCAATATGAAGGCAACTTTAATTTCCGTTTAAATACTGCGGCCGAAAGACATATCAATAAATAAGTTCGATCCGCCCGCGGAGCCTATATGGAACAGCAAACACCCAGCATATACCCAAACTACATACACGCACAGGCATAAATAAGTCAACGCACATAATGGTTAAATAATTAAAGGCGCTCGAAAGCCACAGCAATCTCGTGGCATAATAGTTAAAAGACATTCATATTTATATTTATCGGACGGGACTCGTCGGTTGGCCTGGTTCGATAGCCATTATTCAGGACCCCAGGATTCTGCATCCCGTATCCTGCTTCCTGCCCAGGCGCAATTAATTCCCATGCCCCCAAACGGCGCGGACAAAATGCAATTTAATATAAGAGCCAGGCAAAGGCAGCCAGGCAACTCTATTAAGTTCCGATTGTTATTCAAAATTCCAAATTCAAACTGGGAGCGTATAGCTCATGTTATTGGGGGCGAGTGGGCGTGGCTGTTGTGGTAATTGTTTTAAAGCATTCATACATAAATTTGGCTAATTAAACATGACCACACAAACACGCCAGCTCACACACGCACACACACATTGCCGAATGTACCGGCCAAAATAATATTACGAAAATATTCCATAATAATGGAATAATGTAAATAGTTGCATCCACCCGGATCCATGGGACTGGGCGGACCGCAAACAAGCAGCTAACCAGCCTCTCCATGCATATGTCCAACTATATTGGCTTCGACGGTAATAACAACAGGCATAATTCATAACAATAAAACGAGCCATGTCGAGTCCCATGCACGCACTGGCTGCAATTGGCTTTAATTCAATTGTCCGTGCATCGATTGGTCCTTGGTTATTACCTGTTACCGCTCCCATTCGTAGTCCCAGTCCCTGTCCTGCTTTGTTCCTGTTCCTGCTATTGCCATTGATAAATGTGAAGTCTGGCAGGAGAGCACAGAACGCTTCAGTTCATTCGCCACACGGGCTAGAATTCATAATTAATTGCCAACATTTAATTACAAATTGTATTTGCCGAATGAGAGATTAATAGACTTGGCAGCTTGGGCATAGTTGGTTACTTAGTCACTAAGGCAGCAGCTCAAGTACACACAAATGTGGGAAAGTAGATAAACTCGATAATCACTGTGAGATCGTGTGGCATATTCGCATATTGGTAGCTCTGGAGTATTAAATTTTAAGCTTCTTAGTTATTAGGTTTATTCTGTATCTGCTAATGGAAAGAGCATCGAACTCATTCAAGCACACATTGACTGTAAAATTGGAATTTGATCCTTTTATTCGAGCATTTTCATTTCTCTCTATTATCCCTTTCTCTATATATCTCAAATTTCCCCACCTATAAATATGAATTTCCGGACAATTCTCCAGCTCACATCACCCATTTCACAGTTCATTTTCTTTTCACAATGATACGCGGACACACCAAGGTACTTAATATAGTTTTTGCTTTAGCCATCCGGGGTTTGCGCCATTCTCAACTATTGACTAATTAAAAAAAATAAAGGGAAAGGAATCTAGATGCCATAATAAGCAACTGTTTCGGCTCCTCCTTCGTTTTCCCTTTCTGGTTCACGGTGTGTGTTTGCTTGATGTTAAAATTTCTGGCTAAATGGCAAAAGCAAAATAAGGAATGTCCATGCCTCGTATAAAGAGAGGAGCCGCAGTAGATTTCTCGTATTTTTCCAAATGACCCAATAAATTTGAGCTCATTATGACGCCGAGCCACGCTCTTCTCTTTCCTCCTTTGTTTGTGGCCAGCTGAAATAGCAAAAATAAAGGCCAAATAAAAAAGAAACAGAAATTGTAGAAGCAGCGAGTAAGTAAAATAAATGTGGCAGCAATCGTAGCGCGAGAAGGAAAATAAAAATGAGCCAGCAGCAGGCATGGCAGCCCCTGCCAGGTAATTGCTGTAAGAGGGCCAAGAACCAAGGACCAAGAACCGAGGCAATGAGCGTTGTCTGGCGCATAATGAGCGTGAAAATAGTGAAAATATGAAAACGTCTTCGAGCAAGGAGCATGGACAGAGAATTACCTGGGGGTAAACACAATCTTTGATTTGCTAATGGCTAATTCTGCTGGCGGTGCAGAAAAGTATGCTAGGTTTTTCTCTTATTGTCAATATTTCCCAAAATGGACGTGGCCAAATCTGGACAAAGAAAATTCGAGTATAAGAAGTTGACTTTTCTTTAGGATTTGAGATTATAGTTTCGAAAACTATAATGATATATTATTATTATTATTATTATATATTTTTTATTGGTAAAATTTATATTTGTGTTGAGGTACAAATTCCTTACAATTGAATTGAAATATGTAAATCAATAATTGATTATTAATTCCACATTCCCATACAGATTCTATTTAAAATATTTTGTGGTACAGAAATTGATTTATATCCCAAGGATTTATGGTTAGGGGAACTATGACGAGCATCCTGAAAATGAAGTTTTGCCTCCTGTGTATAAATGCACTCTGTGTTTTGACGCTTGATTTCACAGTATTTGGCCGGCTTCAAATTATGCTGCAATTTTGGTTAGCCAGCCTCCGCTCGACCGAAATCCATGCTTAGTCGCTTTATTAGGGCTAATTAGGATGCCGTTGCAGTTGGCGCTGCTGCTGCCAGCGGCCGCAATTTCAGATGGCTAATACCAAGGCCCACACACTCCCAATCACATTCGCATTCACATTCACACTCGGAGGCCCAGATGCGACGTATGTTTAGTCATTCGAGTGTGCACATTTGAATAATTAATTTGTGCAGTGGTAATTTACACGTTGGTCGACTGGCTTTTTGGTTGGCATTCGGTCGGGCGGCCGTTGTGAATCGCTCTTGGGCCCGGGATCGGGCTCCGGTTCGGGCTCTCCGGTTATTTGATTATTTTGCCAAGGCAATTGCATTCGTTTGAGTGGCGAGGGGGCTGGGTTGTTGTGACATGGCATATTTATGACATTGGTAATTAAATTTAATTGTTGCACTTCTCTCTGGCAACGCCCTCGTAACTAAGCCCACTAACGTCCTGCGTGCACGCATCCGCGTTTTGGATACGAGTATCCTTGGACCGGTCTTTGCCTTCCTTCTGGCTTTCGCTGCTTGTCAACGGGGCATTGGCTTGTGTTTTTTATTTGCCGGAATATGTTCTCCTCTCGGTTTTATTGTCGCCCTTGTCCATTATGGTTTGACACACTCTACTTAGCTGGTTTGCGTGCTGCCTCTGATATGATAAGGTTAGTTAGAGCTACCAACTGCCGTCCCTCCGGTCTCCGGATGCCGACTTCGCCAGTGCCTCCATTCGGCCCGTCGACCAGTTGTCGGCTTAATTGCAATGCTAAACGCTAAATCATAGCCTCACGTGCACCACGTAATTAGCTTAAATTGTAAGCTGTCGTTATGGGGGCACTCGCAGGTGTGTGTGAGTGTAAGTGCAGGTGAGTGCGTGTTGCTAATTAGCCGCGGGGTCATCTGCACTCAACTGTAAGATGGAAATCTCAGCCACCATTTTCCATAACAATAACATATATAACCATTTCAGTTGTGCCTTGTATTGATGAGATATTTCATTTTGCAACGCCCAAAATAATAGTAATTGACTTCTGTACGGGATTAAATGAAGCAGCCTGGGGGAAACCTACAGTGCGTCTTAATATCATTTGAGATTGCTTTCTTAGAACAAGATATTACATTTCAGAAGTCAAAAGATCATAGTTTTTAACTTGACTGATTTTCAGATAGTTAAATGGGAAATTCGATATTATTTTATGTTGAATTGTAAATAAAATAAATAAATTTAACCCCAATCGAAATACGTTACTTGTTCAGCCTTAATGATGGCAAAATAGCCAAATGAAAATTTCATTTGAATTTACTGATTTGGAGGAAACTCATTAAATACTCTGCGACGGTCTGCAGAAAATATTTGAAATTTCGTTTGTGGTTGGCCATTTCTGTGTTGCAATGTTTATACATCCTGTTCGACTATATTTGCCATCAATATGAATGACAGACGATACTGTCAGTTATTAAAAAGTTATTAAAAAATAAAATAGAAATATTTCACATGGTTTAAAGTAATTTAATCAATGGAAGTTAGTTTAAATGTTTTAAAGTGGAAACCAAATATCACACAGTTTCTTTTTCATTTATTTTTTCGGATTATTATTCCGAATTCTAGTTTTTGACTTTGCGTTATTATTTTTACTAAATTGTAAATTAATATTTGTTTGCTTTTATAATAATCCATTCAGTTTCGAATTAATTAGAATTATTTATTGTTGCATTTTACCTGGCTCGAATAATTGTGGCCACTATTGTGGCCGACTATCCACACTGCCGCTCTTTCGTCTAATTGCCTAAGATAGTACACATGGACAAATAAACAAACAAATTTTGTTTGGCACTAAATGCAGTTTAATTAAGTGAACAAATCGAATGATAAATGAACTGGGTGATGTCGGCTATAGGCACAAATAATTGTATTTAAATAAATGGGCAGAAACATGGCCTGGAGGATTCCGTTCGTTGCTCATTTCAAAGTCAAAAAAACCAGAAAGGGAATACAAATAAAAACGACAACACTTCCTTTATTATTTTTATTTTCGGTTACGGCTTTGTGCGGGGGCATTGCCCGCAGGAACCCAAATAATTAAATCCAAAAAAGGGAAAACATAAGAAAGAAACAGTCAACAGTCGGCGGACTCGGAATGGGAGTTGGGCGATTGCAAGGACAAGTAAAATGGAAAGTGAGGAAATGCCCGCCAGCAGTTTTTGACAGTATCCTTGACTTTTGTTGCCTTTTACTTGCCGTTTTTAAGACCCTCCCAAAAAGGAGCAACCAGCACCCGCCCACGACCTGCCACCCATCGATGGTAATGAAAAACGCGCCCTTTGTGGGCTCCCTTAATGGGCGCGGGCGTTTTGCCAGAAATGCTTGTCGTGCCCCGGTGTCCCAGTTTGTGGAAGTAGAAGTGGATGGGGATGTGGATGTTGCCGCATACCTTGTTGTGCCTTTTATTTTGCGCCATGCGCCGGCAAAAACTTTTTGAGTAAATGTCTTTGTCAGCAGGTGTAGGCAAGCTGGTTTTCCTTCCCCACCTTCGGCTTGCCATGCCTCTTGCGGGCCTTTCCTGTGTCCTTGCTGAAGGCGGCGGCTCCTTGCAGTTTCATTACCCCAAAACAAGAGATTTTTGTTTAAACTTGTTTGAGGGGAAAAGGAAAAAGAATACTTTGCATCATTTATGCGGTCTTTTGCCGTTTGAGCTTTTCTGTTTCTGTTCTTTTTTTTTTTTTTTCGTTTTTCTCATTTTTTGACTTTTTGTTTAATGCCAAAAGTTGCTTTTTGCCCTTTGGCTGGCTTTTGGCTCGGCGTCGACCTGTTAAATGTGTTTATTCGAAACACTTGAATTATTTAGACACATTTGACTGGCATTGACTTTGATTAGGCCATACATATTCCATGCATTCATAAAACCTGCTGCTTAGACAGATTCCTTAGACGGGCGGCGTTTTTGACGTTTTATAGCCTAGGTGAGTGGATGGGCCGGATGGCTTTTGGCCAGAGTCAGCATAAAATTTAGCACGCAATTACCAGCCGGCAGATAAGTCGATAAGCTGCTGATGGAATGGAATGGCATGGCGTGGCTTCGCGGCTTCCCGTGGAATGAAGCTCATTAAAATGCAACGAAATGTCACCTATCTGAAATTGAAGCGCAATCTTAACGGACCTAACAGCCAATTATAGCGGCAGGGACACAGCGTAAATTCCACGATAAACATCCTCCTCTGACAACGGAAGAAATAGCCACAATAGGACTCTCGGCTAAATTAGAGTGCAAGCTTGTTAACGGCGAAAGATGGTTTATACAAGTGAAGATGAGTTTGCACAGAAAAAAATTCATTTATTTGATAATACAATATTTAGCTAAATATTTTTTTGTATATGCTTAGATGCATTTATGATTTATATTTCCAATTCAGAATTTGAACATTCCCTTTAAGTCTTTATTAAATATTTGTGTTACTTTTCTTGCTGAAATAAATACTAAGTAAACTTGTCTAACTTAAATTATTCTTAAACTCGGCTTTAGCTTTGATTTATTGACTTAAAATAATGATATGCATTGAATATTTAATTTAAAAACTCAATCCTCCTTCTCCTAAACTAACAGTTTAACCCCAGATTTTCGTATTATCTCAGTGTACAGCCACAAAAATACATACGTATTCCTGTGCTTATTTATGTGCATGCCCGGGCTTTGGGTCATTGGGGGTCACTGCTCCTGCTAAGACGTTTGCATAATATGAGAAAGATTTCTTCGTTTTCGCTCTTTTTCGGTGGGCGTCTGCCTAAGTAGAGTCATATTAAATGGCTAGAGATGTTGGGATGTTGGGATGGGACGCAGTGCCCACAGAGGGGGCTTATAGGGGCTTCTCTGGTTAACTGCAGAACATAAGCCCCTGGCATAGAAAGCGATAAAAATGGCTTGGCTATTGTGTATTGCCACTGCTGCTGCTGGCTGCTTTCTGCACCATATTGCCAAGTGTTTCTTTCATTCGGTCTCGCATTGTCTGGGCCCATGCGTAAAGTGAACAAAAATTGTGGGAAAATTACGTTTCGAGGGTGGCCAAACATGGGGGGGGGAAGAGACAGTGAGGGAGAGGCTGGGGTGGAAGGGAGTCCAGAAATCCCGACTTAGCCTATTAGCATTCATATTAAAACGAAAGTGGAGCCATATTGCGTATACGCAGCCATGTATACAATGCTCACTGTGTACATTGCCAGAATGTGCGTAATTCCTCCGCCCCTTTCTAGCTCCCTCCTCATCGGCTTCCTTACTTGTGTGCGTGCTTCTTTCGCCTAGAATCTGGCATTTCTGTCTTTGTTGTTGCTTTTGGGCAGACAGCACTTGGGCAGATTTTGGGATTAACGTGAGCTCATCTGCACGGCCCCACTCCTCGAAATGGTGTACTTTGCTAGGATGGGAAGGAAAAGTTAATTCCTTTTTGAGTAATACGCGTTGTCCTTTGAATAGGCACGAAAATTGCATTCTTTTCTGCCCAATTTTATGCCATTCCTAGGGGGAGATTTTGCAAAACTAAGCCCCGGTTGTTTACTTTTATTAAAACCGGGGAAATTGTTTTGCACAGCAAACTTGTCGCTGGGCCATGCATAAATATAAAAAATATATATAGAGGGATATTACCAAAGTCAGTAGAGATTTAAGAGCAACCATTCAAGGCTCATCTAAAGTGTAATGTGATTTTTACTATACGAATTCTACTATCTCGAGGGATTTTCAGTTGCATTTTGTGAAATCTTGGCAGAAAAATCATGATTGTTTGCAATAAGCTCTTAATAAAATATTAGATATTTGATTTTATTCTATTTTTTCTTCTACTAGTTTAAAATGTAGCCATTTAAAACATCTTTTAAGTGAAAATCTTCAAGTAGAAGGTAACCGCTTAATCGCCCAGACTTAGTTAGAGGCCCGAAACTAACCGCAGAACATGGCCAGAAGCCGAACAGAGTTTTGGCATATCAATGGAAGCGACTCTCACGCCAAATGGCCAGGACAACAAGCACTTGGCTTGGCTTGACTTCGTTGTTTGCGTGTTTTGCTTAGGTGTCGTCGCTTATGTGGCCTGCCCAGGACACTTAAGGGCACTTTAGATGTGTTTGTGTGTCCACCAGAGAGAGAGAGAGGGAGCGAGCGGTGGAGAAGGTGGTAGCGGGACGAGCGAGCATATGGCTACACAAGGATACAAAGTGGTCAGCGGAGCCATTACAGCGTCAAAAGTGCTTATCTACACAGTTGTTCTGTTGTGGTTGTTGCTATTGCTGTATGTGGGTGTTACCATTGTGTCCAAGGCTAAATAATGCGCTTAATAGCGCTTACCCACCTCTAAAGCCAGGATCTCAGATCCCAGATCCTCCGGGGTCCCGGACATCACGCTCTGCGTTTTTGCCTTTTTCTGTGCCTTGCTTTTGTCTTTGTGCCATTAGGCGGACAAACACACACACGCAGTCACGTTTGCCAAAGCACGGGCCCAGCGATTTGCTGTTGCTGCTGCTGTTGTTGTCTGCCAGCTCGATTAGCATATCAATATGCAGTGTGCACTCATCCCCTCCTATGGAGCAGGCCAAGCATCCCAACCCATCCAGACCATAGCCCGGACTCGGTCCCTCTATTCAGAGCCACGCACAAGTGACACATCGTTATGCGGCCTGATAAACATGGGCTCCACCTACTTACAATGCCCCCATATTGCGCATACGGCACGTTGTCAACGTCAAGTGCTCGAGTGCGACAAGAAACTTAATGAAATGAGCGAATTGAATAGTTCGCTGGCGCAGGCACTCCTTTCACGCTTGGCCCGGATATTGGGTTTTATTTTATTATACATATTTCGCCGGCTTTACTTTACTTATTTTCTCTATCATCTGCCTTAGCCGGAGGATTCTGATTCCGATGGCGATGCCGCTTCAGGCGCTGTGTGCACCATCAGGCAACACATGCCGCCATTTCGCAGCATAATATCAAATTACAATGACTATCCATGTGGATCGTTCGCATTGGGAGTGAGGGTGTGTGGTTGACTATGGGCGGGTGTGCCGTACACACACACACCTTGTGAATGCGTGTGCGATGTGTGTTTGTAAACTACTTAATGGTGTGTAAATTTGCCGACGCGCTTCGACGCTGTTCGGTTTCAATTTTGCGGCTGAGAAAAATTAATTTTGTTGCTCGCTTTTTGTTGTCCGTCCGCCCACTTTGTCTATGCCAGTGTTTTTCTGTGTGTGAGTGCTTGTGGCAACACTGCGTATGCGTAATGGATTTGTGCAATTAAACCGAAAACAATAGCAGCACACACGCATACGAAATTTGATCAAGTCCTGGCCTAACAGCACCACCAGCAAGCAGTCAGACATTCAGACAATCACTCAGTGAGTCGATGTCTAACCTGTTGGCTTAGTTTGTGAAAGTTTCAGTCCTGTTCCGGATCTCTATGCCAGCATTATTAGCAAGTTTGGCTAACCCATACCACGCACAGTGGCTGGGAAAGGAATTCAATTTAAGTCTGACACAGGAATTACATGCTCTCCAAGTTGACTCTACACTCCATCCTGCCGGCAGGATAGACAATACAAAGGCCCCGAGAAGAAGCGACATCCCCCAATCTCCAAGCTCCGATACATCCCTGTGAGCCTGGTTGCCAAAAAACTGTTTACGTACCAAATAAATTTGCCATTAGATGAAGGGGAGAATTTACACGACTCCAGCCGGGCCAGAGAACATAAACAATGCAGCTGCAAGTCGGCCAAGGAGAGTGACACACAGGACCAACTCCTGCGGCAAAGGAAGACAGAAACAGAAACAGTAGCAGCAGCAGAGGCAACGGCAGCAAGGAAGTTGGTGTCGATAACGCTTGGCGAAAATTTACGACAAGCATACATTGAAATTGTCACATTGAATCGCAGAACAGGACCCGAAAAAAGCACACTATCGTTGCACCTGACTGGTGACTTAAACTACGGCGGCAGCTAATGAAATCTCAGAGCCAGGATCTGAGAAAATCCTTTCTGTCGAATTGCTATTCGATGTCTTGCACCGAAGCTACTTCATTTGACCATAAATTATCACTTGCAGGCGGTGGCCCCCCGGCGTATGCGCTATTTCCCGTTCTGCAGAGCCTCAAATAAATACAAATCAAAGAGGGGAGGAAGTGCGACCGAAAAGCTAGCTCTCTCTCTCTCTCTCTCTCTAAACATGTATAACGAAATATATTCGGTTCCATTCCCAAAGCCAGGACACTGCGGAGGATCGTTTATAATCAGAAGAGCAGAAAATTTCATATATTGCCCCAATGGCCCCGACATGGGCACATAGAGCGATTTCTTTGTGTGTGTCTGTGCAGAAATCTTTGAACTATGAAAAATTGATATTAGCTAAAAATACTTTCAGTCCTTGTGGCTGCCCGGCGATGTCCTTACCAGCCCTTTTGTCTGCTCTCCCCCATTGGCCCTCTCACTCGGCTTTCTCACAGCCAGTTGGAGTGTGTGCACAATGATTAGACGGACTCCGGGTCCGGTAGTGGCCACATAGTACAATTTACTCTGATTCCTTTGGCCGCCTGGGAAGTGCCCCGCTCCTCCTGGCTCCGGTCCTAGTCCCCGGGGATGTGTGGGGATACTTCCTTTTTTTTGGCTTGCTTATTTTGGCTGAACTTTATTTAATAAAGCAATTTGCGCTTGGCTGACATTAGTTATTGTTTGAGCCCAGGCCGCAATGTCTGGCTTGCTGGCCCAACAGAGATAATTTGTGAAAGCCCTGTGCTTTTACTTTCGCCTGCTCGGTGGCAAGGACAAGCGGAGTGGGAGTGGGAATGGTAATGAAAATGAAAATGGTAAAGTGAATGGAATGGGAGAAGCCCTGTGTTTGCCCAACAATTGCCACAACTTGTTAAGCAATTAAATTTAATTTGCATGATAAAAAATAAATGAAGACATGCCGCGACGGGGGTATTAAACCCAGGTATAAATAGAGCTCGACACCTGGCTTTTCAAGTGCGATTCCCCTTGATTAATGATGATTAATGGTCAGCTAGGAGTTGACACTGGCAGGTGCACTCGTTCAATGCGAAGGCAGATCAATCAAGCGAGCTAGAAAATATTTTTGGATCTAGAAATTCAGCTGCGAGAATTTCTATTCCCCGGGAATCACGCACCGCCAATCAAGTCAATTAGTTGCCGGCAACAATTTAAAGAATTTTAGAGCGGAATCGCACCTAACCCCCTTTACGAACCACAGCCAAACCGATGCGACGCCTCTGGCCAGGCCTGCACCTTTCTGCATAACAAATCAATGGGGAAGCATTTTTTATACGTTGCTAGCAACGTTTTTAAGCGCACATCCGCAACGGTAACGCCTGCGGCTCTACACTTTTTGGCTCCGCTGTTTTTTTTTGCTTTTGTTGGTCCGTGCGTTTTGCCAAACTGTCAATCAATAGAATTGTTCGCCACTTTTTTCTATGCCCACCGCAGAACGCAGAATGCTGCTGCTGCCGCTGCTCCTGCCAATACTGTTGCAAGGACGACCCCAAAAATAGAGCCGAATCGCATCGAACCGAATCGAATCGCGTCCGTGTAGAATGTATTGTTGCCACTGCCACTGCCGTAGCCATTGCATGTGGCAGCTATGGGCTGGAGCGCTAGGAGCGAGCCGTCAAAGTCAACGTGCATCATGTGGCGTGCGACCGGAGTGAGGCAATGTTATTTTTCGCTTTGTGGCTGCGCTTTGCCCGTTACGACATTTGCACACTGCTGGCAACACAACACGATGAAACCAGCGGACGATAAAAAACCTCGATGAGCAGGCTGAGAAAAAGTGCAGAAACGGCGGAAAAAACTGGCCAACAAGTGCCGTTGATCTATGAGGGGTCAGGGTGGGACAGTTGGCCAAGTTGTGTGTCTAAATTTAAGCTTAAAGCCGACTGTTGGAAGGGCAATTTAAGCTGGCACTGAGCAAGGCTGCACAGCAAAAAAAAAGTATGATATCCTTGCAGTTTACCAAATGGTGTTTAAGCGTAATTTTTAGCTTGGAGTTAGGTTTTAAAGAATTTATGTTAAATCAGATATTAGAATTAAAAGACTGAATAAAGTGAAAACTAAAGAATTAAAGGCTTTTAAAAGCTTATCTTTGACGCATTCCATATTTTTTTTGTGGCTAGTTCCCTTTTCTCTTCGTGCCAGAAAGTATTTTGCTGCTCCTCGAGCCATCAAACTGCTCGTTAACGCTCCAGCAAAGGAGTCATCGCCGATAGAGGCAGAAAGTGAGATAGGAGGAGAAAGACAGGCGGAGCAGAGTGAAGAGAGAGCAGGATACAGGATGAACAAGAAGGAGAGCGCCTTGAGGCCGCAGGCTGCGTTCTGCATGCGGCTTTGATTTTTGTCTTTGTTCACGTTTTTGGCCATGTACGTAGTTGGCCCCGAAAGGCAAAATCAATACATCCCTGTGGCTTGACGGTTTTTTTGTATACGTGTGTGTATATGTGTGTGCCTCCCTCGGCCGTGATTTGCCTTTGCCTTGCCATTTAGCCATGCCTCCTCCATTCCTTGCCGCCCGGAAGTTGCCCGTCTGCCCCAGCTCAGGCATGCAGGCATTTATTCCGGCACTCGCTTCGGCACTCGCAATCCTTCAGCTTTTCCCCATGCACTTGGCCCGTTCTCCACCTCAGTGGGCTTTGTGTGAATCGGCCGTGATTATGTCTAATAGCTGTCCAAGTCGATCGATGTTCGGTGTACTTGACAGTTGGGTGAGCGCCCGACTGGCAGTGCCTTCAGCTCCGGTTACGGGCCTCGACTTGATCTTTGGCCTTTCGACTGATGCATAATAAATGAGCCAGCCACACTTTCGCCTAATCATATAATAATAACTTAAGTAATGGCCAGCATAAATAAATGAATCACTAATGAGCTGAAACTGTTTCGTTTTTCGGCAACCGCAGAAACGAGCTGCGACGCACTAAAAATGCGCCATTTACGACAATCAAAATGATTAAGTGCGTTCCGGGGGGCAGGCACATTGCGAAAGTTGCGTATACGCCGCGTTTGCCGTTCTCTATGCTCCGGTTCTCCCTTCGCCGTTTGCTTTTGCCAGAACGACCATAAACACCCCAAAAAAGGGGTCTGGGTCTGGGTGAAACAAGAAATATGACGGGCTTGCGTCTGTTTGGCGTAGGCCAGGCTTAAAGCAATTTAAAGCCCTGCACACACTCCTCGGCCGGAGGCAATTTCGTTAATATTTCCGAGGCGTTCGCGCGGCCCAAGGAATGAACTGTGCGAAGAAAGAAGTTAAAAATACGCTTTAACTGCTACAACAAGTCCCCGGGGAGTGATTAAAATATAATAAATTTCACTTGAAAAACGAAGCAAGACAACGCGGCAGAAGCGGCACAAACCGAAAGGAGATTAAGTGGTTGGCCAGCATAAAAACCGCACATGCAAACCGCCCACCATGCCCATGGCTCCGCCCACCCATATGGACTCCGCTCAACAGCCCTGCGGTGGGTGGATCCAGTAGGAGTCGGGAGCCGGGTATACGGACTCCGTGGCCCGTGTCCGGGTCCGGATTCGGGCTTTTTTGGGTCCGTCCAGTAGAGTCGAGCCCACAAAAGTGTGAACATAATTTAACATGCAGCGGCGCGCCAGTTTTTGGGTTTTTTGGTTTAGACAATGTTCAAGGATTGCCTCGCTTCTTTCGCTCCTTCAGGCCGCCCCCTCTTCTCTCATCTCCCATTCAACTTTCGCCGTCTGTGTGTCCGTCAGTTTTCCCGGGGCTTTGAGCCGGGCGTTTGAGTGTTTTGAAGCCTTATGTGAATTTGATTTGCGGCATTTTAATTTATGAACATGTGAAAGAGCCGCCGTCGAGTTACCAAACATTTTGCCAGAAACATTTCCTGAAACAAGTTGCGGTTACACAGCGACTGGGGCTGGCTTTCGAGGGGGCTACAAGTGGGTCTAAAGCTTCCCTCTTTCAAGGGAACTCAGTCAGACAGACTGGCTTTGCATGGCGAAGCCCCAGCTGACGGAGTCGCTTTTTGTGCTGAATGCCAAATCAAGCAGCTGCCTTTATGTGCTTTAATTTTTGTATTTTCATTTTTTTTTCAGCTTCCTCGACTTGAGACTTTTTGCCATAGAAATTTTCGTTTTCTGGTTTCTCAATTTTTTTGTTTTCCCTTCATTTTTTCACATTCTCCTTTTTTTGGGGGGGTTTATTTATCCAGGACTGACAGTATGTCTATGGTAGTGGGCGTTTTGTCGGGTTATCAGTGCTCGCATAAATCTTTTATCAACCAGTCGCAGCTGTGGGCCTCCGTGCAGGAGGGGTTCTGGGGCTACGGAGCCCCCTGTTGCTGCTTCCTAATGAATACGCACAAAGTTGCTAATGAAGCAGCCGAGTGGGAGGGCAAGGAAGTTTCGGCATACGCATATGAATACATATACAGAGCCTGCCAGAAGGACAAAGATGGCAATGGAGACGAAGGGCAGGGCAGGGAGGCGCGAGTGCTGCCTTATAGCTGATCTCATGCATATGCGACAGATAGAATAATTATACACTTGGGGCTGGGGAATGGGATTAGAAGTGGGTCGGAACAGAGAAGCTGGAGCAGAGGGCGTGCAAACTTTGTCATGATTCTCGGGGCCAAGGAGTGCTTATGGCCTGAGAAAAATGCTTATGTGATAAATCTGCACGAAATATTTATAATGGTAAGTAAATCAGTTGGAGAGTTGGGGAAAATTAGATTTTGAGCAATGGCTTAATCTTAAAGCGTTATGAAAATATCTTAAATTTGATAAAACCTCTCAAGTTAGAGCTTCTCTGGCCAAAACTTAATTTATTAAGGACCGTTTGCATAAGTTTGAACTTTTACAACTCCCTTTCCCCTAATTGCCCGGCAGGTAGGTGAATTGATTTTGTTTTTATTTCTCCATTTTTCTATTAAACTTTGTGCATGCTTGCGGTCCACGATTACACTCAAGGCTGCAAAGGAAGCCACAGGAAACAGAGGCCAAAGGAAGGCAAGGGAAGTCAGCGCTGAATGCTTATTGTGGTCGTTACAGAGTCCGAGCCAAGTCCAGGTCCTTGAAGGGGGGCTGCAAGGGAACAGAGCCCGGCTAATGGTAAATAACGATAAATAGAAAAAAGTAGAGAAGTGCCTTTGGCCAAAGGCAAAGTCAATGACGCACTCCGGGCACTTCAAGGCAGCAGCCTCATTGGTAGCTACAACAAAAGCCAGGTCTAGTGTGCTTAAAGCGTAAAATTGTTTGTTATAAAATTCAATTGCAGTTGCAGCAGCCGTAGTAGTACTGGCAGTTGCAGTGTCCGTTGCTGCTGCTGCTTCTCTTTTGCCCGTGGCCAAATGCAATCAGCTGCATAAGAAATGCCAAAGCTGCAACAGAAACGGCTAAAAAAGAAAGTTCCAAAGTTGAGTTGGCTACTTTTGTCTTGCCCTGAGATTTTCCCCAAGTATAAACTATAAGTAGTATATCGGGGCCTTGGCCGAACTTATGCTCCTCCCTTTCTCTGCATATCAAATGAGGGGATAGTACAAAATATTAAAAGAACAAATCGCATTTTCTAAACAAATTGCAAAACTCGAAATGTGAGATCTCAACTGAGTTGAGATGCAGTCCTGCTTCCTATTCATACTTTGGATATTTAAATTTCATGGAATTTAATACACCGTAGCATTTAAGATTAAATTTTTACCTTGCGAGAAAATTGAAATATTTTCGTGTTAGTTTTAAATTATCCTCTCCGGCTTTTGTTTCGCAAAATATGAACTGAGAAGCAACCCATCCGGTGTGTCGCCAGGCTGATTATGTTATAGCTGTGTGCAATTTGTATGAGAGTGGGTTCCATCAGCGAGTCATGTGGCATATTACCTTTTATGAGGTCTACTTTGAGGTTGTTTTCTGGCCTGGCCTGGCTTGGCGTTGGATGGCGACGCACACGCAATCCACTCGAGGTGAGTCCCACCCGCTGGCGTCATAAAAGTGCGTAACAAGCGTTAGAGGCAACAGGTTGCCAGGCGCTTCAGTTCGGTAGTTATATACTTAAACATATATAAGCGCCTTCCGCCGTCTCTGTCTCGCTCCTCGTTTGCCAACAAATTGCGCATATCAAATTTACGGAATTGTCACCGCTCTGTGCGTTGTCTTTCGCCATCCACCTCTTCCGTGGAAGGGAAAGTGGAATTTTCGCCAAGCCTCGCCGGGAAACTAATAGATTCCGTTGCCTTGACACTCGCACACACACTCGAGCGAGGCGAGCCGGCTAGGCTTTATGGCCAAAGTGTTGGGTAATGGCGGCAAATGGTAGGCGTTGTCAAAGGATCTCGGCTATAGGCGGCTAATGCCGCATTTCTGTCCTCGTTGTCTATATTTTATATAAGCGTTTCGCGTGACAGAAGCCGCGATTCCCTTCGGAAGGGGCCTGCATTTACATATCCGGGACATTAGAGCCGCCATATTAATGATTTTATTGTGTAATAACGCGTTATCACGCCGTCACTCACACGCGCATAGATATGGCTAATTCATTTGTTCCCAGTTGCTTGTTTTATATACACTTTTTGTATGTTTTTTTTTGGGTTTTTTCCCGGCTGCTCTGCTCCGATCTGGTGTGCTATGACAGTTTGCATTTTGATTGAGTTGTTTTCACATAATTTATGGGGACAGGCCAGCGAAGCGTGTTTGCCAAATGCAAAATGATATTGATATGGATTGCTCGGTGGTGGCCACTGGGGCCTGGGGATGGATTTCTAGCCTGGCTTTCGGGTTGTTTTAGCCAATGTCTGGGCATTAATAAACATTTGATTTGTGATTTGTTGCGCTGCATTATGCAAATTTTCGTCGTGCATAAATTGCGCAAATTATTTTCTGTCTGCCGACTTAATTAAATGACAAACTCATTTTTTCGGTAGACCAAGCAGCGGAAAGTAAACAAAAGCCTGTCACACACAATGCCAAATGGAGCTCTCATACAGGCCATAAATGAATAGACTTTAATGAGTTCAATAAATGGTTCGGTCAGTAGTTGGCTTCTGGGGAAAAAAGGATAAAATTCAATAAATCAATACAAGGTTGCCATTCGACCAAAAATGTTGTGAGAACACTTTCAGCCGTTGGTAATTGCAACACGTTTCATGGGGTGACATGGAGGGAATTAAAAAGGCCAGAATAAAACAATCGGCTAATTACCCCTTTGTTCTATACATATTTCTGATATTAAATATTAGTGGAGAGTTTAATCCGGGTGTATTGACTATGTAAAGAACCTTAAAATATAACATTTATTTAAATTTAATGTTTTCATATGGATTATAATATCTTAGGGGATGAAAAAGTGACTGTTAATAGTGGCAAACAATTACAAATATAAGCATTAATACCGTTTTATAAGTTTCGTTAAAAAAAGCATTATTAATCCTGCTAAGTACTGGAAAACCTCTAACTGATTTTGAAAGTGTCTGAAATTATGCCTGAATCCAACACACATTAAAAGTATATCAATATGAATATAAAATACACTTTTCCAGCTCTGAATATACATAAATAAAAAAATATACTTCCTTTATAGAAAAATGGTCATGGAAAAGGTCAACTTTTGCCCTAATTACTAAAGTATTTCCATAATTAGATGATTCTGATAAAAATACTCAACTGTTTAGAACATTACATGGACTATTTATACCTTTTATTTCATATATAGCAATTGGGTTTTCCTAGAGCAAGAATGTCTAGTTTACGTTAAAAAAAATATCCTTTCATGACAGGCTCCCTTCAATCGACTTCTTTTGCCAGCTTTTTGCCGTGTTGCCTGGCTACGAGCGTCTGGATTGTTGCCTAATTCCTTCGGCTCCATTCAGTTAGGTCCGCTAATTGCTATAACTTCCACTCTCTGTTCGCCCCATTGTCAGGCAGTGTCTTATATATACACAGTATAGTATGTTGATTGCGCTGAAATAAATGAGTTTTCATGCTAACCGAGCAAAAGTTGTGCCAATTACGCTGCTGGCTGAGGTTCCCGGTACTGGGCTGAGCTCTTGGTCGACCAGAACAGACTCAACTCTGGCCGAAAGTTTCCCGCTTTTGTCGAATTAATATAATGCCATTGCCATTTAGCATAAGAAGCGAGTGAATTGCTCCACAAATTGAATGAAAATTTCCTCCTCTTCATTATGCATAATCATTCAGCTAAACAAAGGGCTGGGCGGAGCGGGGAAATGCACAAGTCTCCTCGATCTCAAGGGGAAAGGCACTCGCGGCATAGATTTTCCTTGCAATCTGATGCGTACATTTTGAGAGACGGGATTTTAGCATTTTGTGAATAAGTTTTGCTGGGCCGGGGATTATTGCGAAACATTTCTCGCTTTTAATCAGAATCTCCGCTGCCAGGATGATAAATGCTCCCCTGCAGCGATGCGGTGCAGGAAACCAGGTCGGGGTCGTGGTAAAGAAATATTCATAATTCAATGTTTAAACCGCAATTCATGCTCTGTTTTTTGGCATCGCATTGCCCCTTCAGCTGCTGCCAGTTTAGTTCAGTTTCAGTTGAGTTTTTACCTTGCCAGCCACCCAGCCACCCAGCCACCCAACCAGCCAACGAGCCATTCACATTAATATCGCTGTGCAGTTGCTGGCGGGAATTCGGGTGTTGCTGGTCTTTCTGGTGTTTCTGCTGTAGCAGCTTACCTGGGGTAAACCTTAAAAACGCTTTTGCATTTTCATAAATGTTTGGCTTTTGCTGAAAATACACTCCACACTCCCCCGCACTCTCCGCTTTCAACCCCTTGACAGCCCGGTTGATCTGCATATTTCACTCGACCCGACAAGCTGGCCATGCTTCAGATTTTTGTTTTCCTCACTGCGGCCTGGCATATCCACCTCAATCTCCGCGAAATGAGGAGGACCGTGCATCCATCAGTTCGCCGTGGATTCGTGGCGGTGCTGCAATGAAATTGAAATTAATTTTTAGCGATTGCGGCGGCTCGGTCGGTGGCGGTTTTGACACGGCCACTGATTGAATTGTAAATTTTCTTGACCTCAAAAATATTTCCAGTCCTCCCAGTCATATACACACATTTTCCCTGCATTATTGAGCACAATATGAACAATAATAATTGTGTTGGAATTTAACCTCTTGTCATTTTTAGGCCGCATGCACTTGTCGTCGCCATTGTCGCATCGATTCCAATTAAAACGGACGTCAGCCAAAGCAAATAGCCATCAGGTAATTAAATTTTCGATAATTTATTTATTTTTTATATCAATTATTACTTTCAATAATATTTGAGTGCCGGATGGGGGCGACACAATGAAGAGGGCTTCAAAATTAAATGGGCATTGAGTTTGTACAAAATTTACCACAACTATGAAAATGCACATCCAGTTTTTTCAGGTGTGAGTTTTATGAGTGACAAGTGAGCGGAGGTAGGGACGAATATTAACAGGCAGCTTTATTAAGTGGCGGAAAATCAAATTCGTAAAAGTGAATATTCATGTCAATATCTCGCTTGTCAGTGACGCAAGGTAAAGCTGATGCCGAAACTGAGCAAGGACGCTGTCAGTTAACAAGGAATATCATTTAATAAACTTGTATGATAGCAGAGCTCAAAACTGGAGATGAGAGCCGAAGAGTTTTACTTCAACTAATTGAATGATGGACTACAAGACGGATGAAAATCAATTTCTAAACTGAAGCCATCTCGTTGTTAAAAACTATTAGATTTCTCGCCCATATCCTGTCCGAACCTTGCTCAATTAACTTGGCCACAAGGCTTCGACTAAACCTCGTTCAAGTATACCATTCCAGGGGAAAATAGTTGGCCACTGTAATGGAAAATTTATTTATCCTAGGAAACCCTAAATTTCGTTTTGTTTAGTTTTTTTTACTTTATAGAACAGCAATATAGCAATAAAGGAACTGAAACCTCACAGTGGCTTGTAATAAGAACATGATATCCTGACTAAATCTTTTGCTTATGCTTTTCCGAGTTCTTGTTGGGCAGCAGCAGCTTTTGGACGTTTGCCATTATTCATGGCCAGGAAATTGAAATGTTATGTGGCCTCAAAAGTATACCCGAAAATGCCCCAAATATGTGTTGGCTAAAAAGTGCCCAGAATGGGGCCTTGAACAAATGGTCAAAAGTGTCGTTTATCTTGGAAAAGTGGCTTAGCGTCGGTCCCCTCTTCCCTGCTAGTTTTTCAGCCAAAACGCAGCCCAGATTTTCGGCTTTAATTAGAGGCAGCTGGCGAGTCCCCAGCTATGGCTAAACTTTGACCAAGTTTCCATCTCGTTGTTTGCACTCTCGACCAAAAAGGTCTTGAGCCCGGCTGATTGGTTGGCTGGACACTGACCTCTGGTCTCTGTGTTGCTGTTGTTATTTCAGCTAATTGAAATCGCTTGGCAGGAAACTTAATTATGATTGTCGTTTAGCTTTTGATCTGCTGTCAATTTTGGAAATAACTTCCTTACTCCCCCTCGATGGGCCTAATAACGGCCGTAATTAATAGCTGTGCTAACCCGATTAAAGTTAATATTTAATTAGAGAAAATATTTTTAAAATACAGGCTCCACGTAAATTATATTTCCCAAATAATTTTAAATTTGTATTGCTAAATATCTTTCCTCATTTTATTTATGACAAATCTGAATGAATCTTTAATAAAAATAATAAAATTCTTTAAATTGATATTTGTCGATATTTTTATACTACTTATACATATTGTTAAGATCAAGAGTTTTAAAATCAGATAACTAAGACAACAATGAATTAATTTTAATTTGAAAGGCATCTCGTGGTAGTTTTTTTTATTTCGTTAATAAATTTGCTTACCGGGCTTTTTAATTTTAAGAATTTATTTTTTTTATTTTTTTCAAAATTTTGATGAAGTAGCCTTTTATAAATTTTTTATTGCGACCTAACTAAATTTATAGTCCCAGCTAAAATAACAAACGAAAGACTTGGGCAACGAACTTGAGAACAGAACCAAAAACTAACAGCTTGACTGTTAGCTTGAATGTTATGTTCTGCCAGTAAATGAGTCATTTGCGACCCCATAAACCCATATATTCTTGATCAGCATTAACAGGAGAATCGATCTAGCCATGTTCTGATAATACAAATGGCAAATGGCAAATTTGAAATGCCATGACTTGGCAAAAAATACACTCATTTTAATTCGGAAAGCATTGCTGTGTTTTTTTGTGTTTGTTTAGCCACGTTCTGGAAAAATTAAAAATTTTTTTTTAATAATTTTATAATTGGTTTGTTTATTAAGATAAAAAAAACGGAAATGATTTCCAATTTGAAATGATTCCATCCTTCTCTGAAAATAAATCTTTACCAATTCAGAAGATATTCCCTTGAAAGGATCCCTTGTGTGAGATCTGTTTCGGGCCGTGTCCATTTGGCCATTTTTAATGAATTTATTTCTTATTTATTGAAATTTATATATTTATAAATTAATTATGTACCATATCTACCTCCCTGAGAAGATCTATAAAAAATATTGCTATAGAAAGTCCTAAGTGTCTCTCAGTCTGGGGTAAAAAATCCATTTGCAAATATTGTCTCGAGTGAATTGCACTTGCTTTAAGCCCGAGATACATATTGCTGGCCTCGACAATTAGTTAAATCTATGCAAATATTTCCCCCCTTTGGCCAAGGCACTCGAACGACAATCAGCCAAACAATCAATCAATCAATCTTTAGACCAGGAGGGACTAAGGGGACCGACGGCAGCTGCAGTGAAATTTGGTCAAACACAAACACAAACAACTCCGAAACGTTGCTAAAGTGCAATTAAGGTTGGGAACTCAAGGGGCGCTTAGGGAGCCGGGCAATTGAAAGCGGAGTCCAATTACCCGGCGATAAAAAAGAGTCTCCCGACAATATACACTCCAATTCGCAATTGTATGAAATGTGATCCGCTGCCAGCGAATTGGAAAAATAAAGAAAGTTCACAGCACACTCTGAAGAGTGAACTTTTGTGCACTGTAAACTAAGAACATCAGCATGTTGTCCTCTTTGCTCTTCTATATTTTATGTGACTACAGGAAAACAATATAATTGGACCATCTAGCTGCCGAGTGCCTTTTAGTTTTCGCTTTCAAGGGAACACTGTACCATACAGATAATACTTTGGCACTTATAGCTTATACATAGCATAGCACAGATGAAAAAGGGAGGAAGATACAATCCAATTCAACAGAAGTTAAGCCTTGAAGTTGATCTCATTGCATATATGAATGCTTATTACAGAGAATGTGCATTTCGCTTAAGTGGTGCAATTATATTCATGTCAATCTACTTAATTGTGGCCGCAGGAAGAATAAATGTTCATTCGCAAGAAAACTAATGTCAAATGCCAGTTGCCATTATTATTTCAGCTCGCTGGACCTCCGGGAAAAACTATTTACCATCTTTCTCATTTATTTTCACCGTTTCCACCTGGTTTTCCGGTTACGTTTCCATTCCACTTTTCGCGCTCACCTTTGTTTCAATGTGTTTTACAGTTTTCCAGTTGATTTAGTACGCCGCAATGTTTTTATTAGTTGCAAAATATTTCCACTTTCTACTTTCTTTCCCTTTTCGCGTTTTTCCACCGCATTTCCTTTTCACTGGCTGCCTTCCCATTGTCGTTTGTGGCGCAATTAGTTGTTGTTTTGTGGCTATTTATTTAATTTCTTATTCCCTCCAATTCTGTGTGGCAACCATTAATGCCGATTCCAGTTGGTTTGGCGCGTTTTTTGCCACTGCTTCCACTAATTAAGCTTAGCATTTGACCATTAATCAAATTAGATTTTCGTTCGCCTTTTTCTGAGCACCCCCCTGTCCCCGTCCTGTTGCGCTCATAATTCGGGGATTGTGATGCCCGAATTTGCCGAATGCCAGAGTGTCTAAGGAGATGTCTGAGGATGGCTCTGGCACTTAATTAAAAGATTACTTGTTAAAACTTTTGGCAGAAAACTTGATGTGAACATTGCCGGGTACTTTGGACGAGACTAGGCGGCGTGGGGCGAGGCGGATGGTGAGCGCCATGTTTGCTAAAGAACTTTAAATAAATAAAAGGAAATTGCAAAGCAAACACATTTGGGTACAAACACCCGAACACACACACAGCGCACAGTCTCTCTTGCACATTGTAGACAAAATGGCAAACGTTGAACTTTGATGATTTATAGCCGGGCCAGGAGAATGGGAATGCGGCCATACATGGCCATAGCTATTTCTATGCGGCAATAGCAGCGGCAACGTTTGCTCAACAGCATTCTTTGTAGCCACTCAAAGTCGACTGGCTCTCACATACACCCGCACAAACACTAAACTCTCAGTTAGCTACACTCTGCTACAGAGTTTCACATTTAATTTACTACGTGTCACGCATACACTTGCAACTTGACAAATAGAAGAAAGTCGAGGCGGAAAAGCTGTGCGCTGGCGGAGGGGGAAAAAAATCTGGTAAAAATCACACTACACACACTCACACACACTCCTGGCTAGGTAAGATGCTCGATTGCCACCACTTTTTCAGGATTCTGAAACTCCGATCCAGCCAACTCTGTGGCTTTATTTGAAGTCTTTGATTATGTTTTGAGAGCGAGCCGCAGATTACGGTAAACATAAACAAGCTTTTGCTCTTGCTTCCGGTTCCTGTTTTAATGTACTTTTATTCACTCTGAAAAGTTACTCCTTTCGGGTTCTTCGTCCCTGGCCGGGGCAAACAAAATTTCAAAGTTTAATTTAACGTTAATAATGTTATTTGTGATTTTTATTTAATGCTCCCCTATTTCCCCTCACCGGCCGCCTTTATGCATATATATTTTAATTTTTATTTCTTTTTTTTTAAGTATATTCCGTCGCATGTGTCACAGAGAAAACAGGGGGAAATAAAAAAGCGATGTTCAGAGAGTTTTAGCTGGCTGTCAACTTTGAACTCAAAGCCACTCACACAGACTCATTTAATTATCAAGTTTACTTTGTGCCCGCTGAGTGTGTGTGTGTGTATGGAAGTATGTGGATTTAATTGGTTTTTGATAAAAGTCAGCTAAGCATGCTAATTAATGTGGCTTTGACTTTGAATGCATATGCTCGGCACTGCAGGTGGTGTGGGCTTTGTGTTAGCTTCTCTGTTCCGCCAAGTAAAAGCCATCAAATCGGATGGGAGACACTGCAAACAACGGAAAGTGTACAAATATTTTTATTTTCCAGTCCTCAAACAGCGCAAACACATGGGGGAAAAAGTTTTCTCGCCTTCTTCACCTCCTCAGGACACCCTGCTCCCATTTTCTGCAACTCAACACGACTCAACTTAAATAAATAAATTGTTTGGCTGCATCAAGGATACGTAATACGTATACGCAGTGTGGCAGCATGTCAACACAATAAATGCGAATGAAAATTGCAGCAAAGTTTTGCTATTTTTGGCACATGATTCCCGGACAAAGGGGGCGGGGCTTGTGGCAGGAGAGGGCGGCGTGTAATGTACAAAAAATAAGTCCCCCGTGACCAAGTTGCAGCACCGAAACAGCAAAGGCAACAGCAACTGCAAAATAATTAAATTCCAACAAGCAAGTTATAGACCCAAGACTTTTTGCTTGCCTCTTATTGTGTCTTACGACTCTAATTTCATGCAAAATGCTTGTGCTTCTCACCCTTTTGGGCTCCTGCAGG
The DNA here is from genome assembly GCA_035046345.1 of Drosophila birchii. NCBI lineage: Eukaryota > Metazoa > Arthropoda > Insecta > Diptera > Drosophilidae > Drosophila > Drosophila birchii. The sequence goes on from JAWNOA010000064.1 coordinate 7,874,846, forward strand.
ATCGAGGCAGAGACGTAGTCAGGAATTGTTCACGGGGTATAGATTCTACATATAGGATTCCTGACACTGTTTACGAATTAAAAAAAAAAAAACAGCATAAAAAACTAATTTTAAATTAGGTTTTGTATTTATAAATTGAATTGATATTAACAACATATATGTAGGCTAATGGAATTTTAATTAAATAAATAGTTAAAAGAAAACAACAAAATAATTGCTGATAGTTTCACAATCAAAGCTTTAGTCACTAGTGATTTTAATTGCATTATATATTGATTGAAAAACCCCACAGGTTTGTCAGTAAAGTTAAGTGTCTGAACATAAATTTTATATGGGATTCCCAACCCCTTTTATCCCTATGCCACTGGAGTGTGTGTGTTCTTGATGGCACTGAAAGTTATGCCCTCAACTTATTGCCGCTTTCCGCATTGCTTTTGTTTCGCCAGCCAGCCCAGTGTTTGCTGTTCGGTTGGGTTTCTTACGGCTTACGACTTGTCAGTGGCTCAGTGACTCAGTGGCACGGCGGCTCAGTGGAGCACTGCTGGGAATCATTCCGTTTGCTCCTGGTCCTGCTCCTTCTGCTGGCAGTGCAGTTTTCTTGCACATGCCGGAAGGAAATGAGCAAAAATGACAAAGTTAACGGATGTGCACAAAACACAACGCACACCCGCTCACACTTACTGCCCCAATCGAGCCACCAATATGCCGCCCCTCCGCCCCGCCCGGAGCCATAATGCCCGCCCAGTCCTTGGGCTGTCCTGCCCAGGGGCTGCCCAATGCACTACGTAGCACAGGATCAGGATCAGGATATGTGTGCGGAAAGTACAAAATTTTACATGCATTTGATTTATGTTTCGCCAGCTCCCGTTTTGCGTCTCAGAACTTTTGCCACACCGCCCTTGTCATTGGGCCAAGTCCCCTGGCGGGATCAGCCGCACGCCCCTGTGCGACTGGCAAGTAAGCAAATCATAGCCTACATTTCCGCTGTTGTTTATTCGAGAACATTTCTCTTCCTTCTGTTGGTGCTGCTGCTGCTACTTTTTCGGTTTCTGTTCCTTTCGACTGCTCTGGGGAGTTCACTTCACTTCGCATCTCTTTCAAGTCGAAAGTTTTTGTCTCTAGAACATTTTTCCCATGAATTTTCACATAAGAAAAAAGGCGAAACGTTGTCATGTTCGGCTAATATGCAATTGTCTCAGCAAAGCCGACAAAAGTTTATGGCGTTAGGGAGAGTGACTGAACCCTCGGCAATTGACTTGACAGAGTATCGACCAGCGGAAGGACTTTTTTAATAAATGAAGTGTTTTGCTCAATCAACGCTTAACCAAACCCCGTTTGGGATATAGAAAATGAAACGAAAGGAAGAGGGTCGAGCACCTTTTTGAGGGCGGACAAATGAAATTATATTTGCCGCCCCCTTTTTCCGCTTGTTTTGTGTTTCAGTCCTGTTCGGTTTTTTGGTTTCGTTTGTTTTCTGTCCCCTTTTGTTGGTTCACGTTTTGAAAATTTCATTTATCAACGGCATTCCCATTGCTCGATCCCAGTCCAGGCTGCGAGCTCCGACCTCCCCAGTCCCCTCATCTCACATTCTCGTGGCTTCCAACTTGCCTCCTGGCCATCCCGTGTCAACAGGCAATTACTATAAAAGCCTGGAGTGGGTCGGGGTCCGGCTCAGCGACTCTATGGGACTCTGGTTATGGGACGGCTTCTGGGTCCCGGGTTCCGGTCAGGTACTCGTACTATGCTAAATGCCTTGCCACTGAAAAATGCGGCTTTAAATTGCATGAAATCATCGCCACATTCCACAAGTAATGAAATTAGTGCAAACAAAGCAACAAATGCGTCGCGGGGCAACGACTTTCCTCAACAAGCGCTATCGAGGCCAATTAGATTAGCCGGGCCAAAACGAAATAAAACAAAGCGAAACAGAAAAAGTACAAATAAAACCGAACAGAACAACAGAAAGCTATAAAATGTGACTGCCAAGTGGACAGACAAACAGATATTGAGTTTATGCCAAGTCTAGTTTGCAGAAAATTATCGTAAAAACCTTTCATGGATTGGACCTGATCACGAAAATTTTCTAATTGTAAAGCATTTAATATGACAATTTAGCTTGGCCAAATCCCCAAACTCCTAAAATAAAGTCTGAGAATCATAAAATTTGCCATGTAAACCAAGGTGTTACTTGAGACTTCAGACTTGAGATAAGTTATAATCAAGATATTCCTCCTGACTTTTCCCCTCAACTTTTTCGATAGGTCCAACTTTTGGTTTAGTGTCAGATATTTTTGTCAAAATTTTCCTGTTACCATTATGGCTTGCACCTTTCGTCTGGTGAACTTTGTGTTGCTGTTTTCTACGGCGGTGATTCAGACTGGCATCTTTGAGACCTGGAGAGGTATTAACGTGTCTTTTATTGTCCACTAGCAACTAGAGATAGTGGCCGTGTTTTTCCTCATCAAATTGCTGTTCTCACACTGCGTCATGGGCGGGGAGTACAGGATATCGGTATGGCTGTACCTTTTCTTTCTGCCGGTCATCACCCTGCAGACTGTGGTTTTCGTCATATTTCGGATTTTTTTCCGAACCGTGGGCCTGGATCCAATTGTGCGTATTTACAGAATTCTGTGCTTATATTATGCCAACGGGTGTTGTCCCCAGGCGATGGTGTTCAATTTACTTAGCGGCTTCGTGTGCATTGGGACTTCCCTTACCCTGCTGGTGTCGACGATATCGCACTGCGGCAACAAATTCCGCTACATGTTCTTCGTATCGAGCTGTATGGGCTTCTTAGCTGGAATCCTGCACATTATAAACGCATATTTGTGCAACTTTTTTATGCCCAAAGACGAATGGTATTTGTTATTACATTATTTTTTTATTCATGACTTTGTTTTTTGCAAATGCACCGCAGGTTGTACATTAAGCCATCAAAGAGACGGAGATTGAGGGATACAGGATACCGAAATAAAAGACTTGGTTTTAGCAAATCATGAAATCATTTCTTTGCAGATATTCATATCAAAATATGTTCAAAAAAGCTAAGAATTTTATTAGTTTACAAGTGAGTTTAATCCGGATATTTATAAGTTATTTTCTATGCTTACTCTTCTTTAGAAATCAGAATGTGGCTAAGGTTACGATGGAGATTAAAGGAAAGGAATAATCCTTTCATAATTTTCGAGCTTTTACACTTAAAAAGGTTGAAATTCCAAAGGATTATATGATTTTAAATTATATGAAACTCGAAATTTGCCAAACACTCATACTAAAATTAAACTCAATCAATTAAAATAGAAACCAGCTATTCGATTTTCTGCCCTCTGAGCAATTAAAGGACCTTCAAACATGCATCTTTGCAAGCTTTATTATAAAGTTGACTATAATAACATGCGTTCGAATTAATTGCATACATTCAGCTATAATTTAAGTAAACTTTAACATGCCCTTAAACGTTTTCCACGGCTGAGTGGCTGGCAGACGGCCAGCCAGACGGGGTAAGCCAAAAGCGTTTGGAAATACAAACCCAGTCTCAAAGTTTGGCCCAGACGAAACCCGGCCCCAAATTAAACACGGACTCTTTGCGCCGATTGTTGGTTATTGTTATTTGTTATCGTTTCTGGGTCTTGGACTTGGACTTGGGCCGCCGTCTGGCCAGCGGTCATAATCAATATTATTCGGCGACCTTTGCGTGTTAATAGCCTAAATACTCAAGCCCCTGTCGACAGCATACACAATGGCGGATGGATTGTTTGGTGATTTTTGGGGGCAGGGGATTGCCTTGGGCGCTATTCATTTGCGCAGCGAGAAATCAATAAATTGCTTTTCGTCAATCCCCAAAAGCGCTCAGAGCTCTTTCAAGAGCCCCAATGATAGTTGCACTCGCATAATGGATGGACTCACACTTCAATCAATGCGCAGCGACAAACATGAAAAGCATTTTATTCGCCATTCGCCATTCGAAATTCGCAATGTATATTCGCATATTCATAAGCATAAGAGATTTACGTGATGCCATGGCAATCAAACGGAGAGACAGCCACTCCCTTTAGCCAACTGACAATCACTAATACAAGCAATCACAGGAGCTGCCAGCAAATGAATAGCGAACGAATCGCAACTGCAACTGCAACAGCTGTCATGTAAATCTTTGAGATGGGTATGATGACGATGATGATGGTGATGATGATACTGGAGGATGGTGTCAGTCAATTGCTGCCGCCGTTTCCGCTGCCTCTGATGAATGCAAACTAGCTGACAGCCTCACACCCGGAGCGATAAATCCGAATATATATATACATATAGTATAAATCTATATATACGGCCTCATGGCTGTCGGTTTCATTTGATGACTTTGATGCGCCTCCGGAAAATTGCATAAATGTTAAAGCGATGCAACCCACTCACCCTCATTTCCTGCTCCGAGCGGAGGAGCCCTGCAAAAAGCCGGTAAAAGATTTTACGACACGAAGACCGTAATGAAGCCCAACTTAATTAAATAGCTGCTCGTTTGATTAACCGTCGACCTGGCTGATTGCAGCACTTGGTGGCCTAATTAAGAGAGTAGTGCCGATATCATAAATTCCACCTTTTTGAGTGGCAATCGGGGTGCTCCATCAGCTACAATCGTCATGGGAACAAATGACAAAAGCAGCCGTATACAAATGGAAAAATATTTGGCACTTCAAAGTGCTGCTGCTGCCAGACAAATACGACAAACGTTGAAGAGTCATTTACCAGGAGTGCCGAGCAGCAACAATAACTAAAACAATGCTGGTAGTGCTTCTCGTAGAGTGGTGATGGTGGCTTGAAAAATGGCAGCAACTGCAGGCAAACGAAGGCGAACGCAGACGGCATTCAGTATACGCCGTGTGTGCCGTCCTCCTCGCTGCTGGGCGCAAACAAAGAGCTGCTGGATGATGAGCAGGCAATCGGAATGAAACCAAGCACTAGAAGTGACTAACACGGGCAGGGCAAGAGGAGAGGGGGGGTCTGGAGTGGAAGTGACTGCCTGACTGACTGACTGTCTGTCCGCTCAACTGGAGATGGAGCACGTCAAAGGGTAGAAAAGGAAAATCGTGGAGGGCAACGCGTTGGCGTTGACGACAATTGCACAATTCATAATAGCCAACATGACACCGCACTAACGCACATGCTGGCGCAGCTGAGTGTTAACCAGTTGGAGAGCGAGCTTCCCGGAGATCGCCATTAAATAGTGGAAACTGTTGAATGTAACCAAGGCTTGCACTGGGAAAAATTTGCTATAGAGCGGTATAGAAAATGAATTTTATAGTATTTTTTAGTACCTTTTTGAGAATAATTTCCTCGTTGTCTCAGTGTAGTAGAGGCTGTGAAATGGCATAGATAGTGAAAAGCTCAGAGCTAGTTCAGTTCAGTTGTTTATTATCCTTGCTACTTACAACACTCACTAATGTGCGGGAGTGATAGCGTTTGCCTGGAGATTGCAGATTGCAATCCTCGTGGAACAAGGGGCAACCAAAGAGCGAGAACAGGAGCAAAGGCAGGAATAGCATAGCAGTCGGGAGTCTCGAAAACAGGCCATGGCCAAGCGCTGTAAATGATTGTGGTAATAAGCATTATGCACAGACCGGCGGCCGACATGTCCGTCAGTCAGTCAGTCAGTCAGTCAGTCAGTCAGTTGCTTGGTTAGACATTTGGAGGAGCAGACAAACAGACAGGCAGACATTCCGTCCGAGTATCTGTTCTCTCTCTCTCGTCAGCGTCAAATTAGGTTGGACACTGGGCATTAGCTGGCTGCCCTGGACCTTCGTCCAGCATCCTTTGCCCTTTGCCCTCGCCAGTGACAGCAGCTCAACTATTTGCTTTGATGGCAGCTCCTGCTCATCCGGCTGCTACGACTCGGCTTTGATTAAAATCGCAAATTGGTTTGGTCAGCGAAAGGTAAATAAATCGAGGCAAAGATTATCTTTGTTTGCATTCCAGCTGTGGCCAGCCTTTGATGTGACTCGCCGCCAGTCAAGTTGGGATTAAGAAAGCCAATGAAGAATTCGCACATTTCACCCATAACCCCAAAAGGGACACACCCACACACACACATACACAATCGCATAAAGCAGCCGGCCAAGTGTGTCTAATGTGTCCTTAAGGGGTTGTTGGCTCAGGCTAAAGCACTGGCCTTTTACGATGATTGATATCGGTGTTGGTTCTCATAAATGGAGCAATTGGCAGAGGGAAATTATAATTAATAAAAGGGGGCTCGTCCTGGCATCCTTTTCTTCAGCTGACCAGCTGTAATTGCTTGAAATTAGTTGAGTAAAGTTGGCAAAACGACGCCAACAATTGCTTTAGGCCACTACTCACTGACCACTCAGTGACACTGAGGCCAGGTCCAGGGCCAGCAAATAAAAAGGCTATAAAAAGATCGTAAAAGCGGCATTAAAACCTCGAAGCAACAACTCAAATATTAGCTTAAATGCAATACACATTAAATTACTCGTAGCAACAATAAAAGCGTACGAATAAAACAGATTTTCTGCTAGTAAAACAATAAAAAGGCAAACACACTCCCACACACATGCGCACCCCGCATCGACAGGCTGCTGGCAAGGATAGATGGTTGGTATTTGGGCAGGGCACGAGCCTAAATCATCTCCGAAAGCGACTGGATACTGGATGTGCGAAAAATATGGATGCCGGGGACATGGCAAGGAGCTGACACAAATTGAGCAAAGATGAGTTTTTAATTCGATTTCCCGGACCGAACCCTTAACGGTGGGAGGAGGGGACGGACATGTTCGGGTTGCTTTCAATATATATGTCAAAGCAAATTTAAAAGCTACGAAATTGTCAAGGGGCACGCGCTGAAATATGAACGCCAAATGCGAGAAATAAGAAAATTGTATTTGCGAGACAAGTGGCATCATAAACATATCGCCTTGGTCTTATTTTGAATTCTTGGGCCCAGTCCGTGTCCCGTGTCCGAGGGCGAAATTCAATTTAATAAAAGGGAAAGCAGCCGGCAGGCTGAGAGGACACTGACACAGGGTAAAGGACACACACACACATCCGCACACAAGCCGGATTTTCACCCAATTTTTTCTTTTGGTAGCCAGAGAGAAAGCGCCTCATTCTGTGGCAACGCGAATGAAGCGAATTTCAAGTTTTTTTTTTCCTGGCCACGTTTACGGTTACGGTTTTGTGCTCTGCTATCCTGTGTTATTTCGCGTAAAAGTTTAGTTAACAACATTTTTTGGGCGCCCAACCTGAAGAGTGGCCGGCCGCACAACGACGTTAATATTGTTCGTGATGAAGCCTGAAATGGAGACACAGCGAAAGCATCTTGAGGATGATTACTTCCATGATAATGATGGCAAGGTTGATGTGGACGGGGACAGACTGAAACAAAATATGGCAAACTCTTAATTAAATTTGAGTTCATTTATAATAAGCGCTCGAGCTGGCAGCAGACTGACAGCAGGCTTTTCTGAGAAGTTCGGGGAATCACTGGGATGCAGTTTGGGAAAAATATATAATTCTGCGAAAAAAAGTAAAGTGTAAACGATTTTGTTCTAATATAAACTTCATGTTTAATTAAATATTTGATCGCAAATAGCTCAGTTTACTTCGAGTATTTTATTTCAAAAGAAACTATTTTACCAACCCCTTTTCTTAGTTAATTTTGAAATTTCGTTCACGCTTCATTTGGAATAGAAATTGCCTATTGTAATCCTTGTTTATCTTCGGGATCCTGCTCGAAATATAAGGCCTTTCCCCATTAGTTGCGCCCATAAGTGGGGCCACACATGGCCGGGTTCTTTGGGGGTAAGAAACGGGAGAGTGAGGCCTTGATGGCAACCGATAAAGTTTGTAATTGTTTCATTTCCAGGATTTAAATTGCAAATATGAGTTTTGTGTCTTTGGCGGCCGGCGGGGTACTAAATTATGTGAAATGGCGAACACGCGTTCGGCTGCCCCTGCACCCCAAAAGGACTGACTTCATTACGGGCTCCTGTCCGTATATGCCTCATTCCGGACCCAAATCCTAAGGCCCAACCCAAGACCCGGCAAACAGCAGAGCGTCGCACAGTAGATTTAACCTAATTAAGAATGTTCAACAGGACACAATGCTTCGAATACAAATGAAATGCCGGGGGGAAGTGGGAGTGTTTCGGGGTTGAAAAGTGGGCGTGGACGGTGGGCGGTGAGCGGTAGGGGTAGGTCGTGGGATCTAAGCACCCCGACAGGCTGCGCAAAATGAATGAGCTGCCGAGCAAATCTGCTGTCGTGTTTTCGCTTCCAGAGAAAGGTTGGCTGCAGGGTTACACGGCTTTGTTGTCGCTGCTTTACGTACTTTTGTTCTCCTCTTTTTTTTTTGTTTTTGTTTTTGTAGCTGCTGCTGGCAAGACGAATGTTAATTCTATTTAAGCATACACACAGAGACACACACCCAGTTTTAGGGAAAGCCAGTAGGGAGAGGGACAAGCTGCTGCCGCCGGCGCCTTTGGCATTCAAAGTCACAAAGATTGTCAGCGTTTTCATTTTAATTCAAACAAATGTTACTAATGTTGTCATTGTTGTTGGCGCTTTTTCAGCTTGCCGCGTGGCTTGTTGAATATTTTATCGTTTGACTTGACGCCTTGGCAACATTTGGCTCCATCATTTCACCCGCCAAAAATCCTTTCTCGTCACTCGCTAATGGGCTTAGGTCCCCGGCCAGGCTGCCGGATCCTGCGACCGGGACTCTGTTTCGCCCAGTTTCGGTTCGCTCTTCAATTCACAATTTGCATATTTGGCAATATTTTGATGGCTTGATTAAAAACCAGTTTATACGAAATATACGGCGCATAGTCCGGCCCATCGATGGTGGGATAATATTTATGCAACTGCAAAATGCTCTGTATTAAAAGTGTGAAAACAATGACGAGAATGGGGCCGCAACATGCAACAACTGGCAGAGAAAATATTATCTTTATTGTTATTTTTATTATTTTTATTTCTTCGGCTCCGGTGGTTGTGCGTGATGTTTTTTGTTTCATTTATTTTTTTCTCTGTTTATATTTATTTTCTCATGTTTTTTTTTTTATTTTTTGTAAACTCACAACAACCCAGGTGTGCTGGAACTTTTACAGCGAGGGAACTGGTGACAATTGTCCCAGGAATTCCAAATTTTTTTTGTTGTTGTTTTTGGATTGTGTTTTACCTTCTGTTTCTGCGTTCGGTTAGTCCTCTTCCTGATCCTTTGCCTGTCCCTGTCCCTGTCCCGTTTTGTCTTCTTTGGCAACATTTGCTTAAACAGCGCCAGCAATTTGCACACTATTGCCATTGTCCTGGATGGCCAGCGAAGGATATCTTTCATCTTTGGCATGAATTTAAATTGCTTTATGAGTGCAAATTGTGCTCAGCTTGTGGGCGAGTGGAAATGCCCTGAAAATTATGTGGATCCAGCAATATTGCGAGGGAACAAAGCTGTTCAAAGGGATGATGGCCAAGAAAGAAATTTCTGAACTGTTATCTATGCATTTTTAAGATATTTTCCGTGAACTTTCTTCTCTCACAGCTGTGCTTTGTTTAGTTTCTAAAGGTTTTAGAGTTTGTTACTTTAAGATAACGTTTCATGCTGTTAAGGTAACCGTTGAAGGGGAAAACAAACTGTTTGTGGATTATAAATACAAAATAATATTAACAATCTTAAAGTAAACGCTTTATCTTCTCTTCACTTGACCTGGCCCAGACGAAGGTCTTAACGTAATGTGCTGAAATATGAAACACCAAAGTCTGGCAACTGTGAAGATTGTTTATTGATTGAATCCTTTGCAGCCAGACTGGGTTACCCATTTTTTTATTTTATTTCTTTTTTTGGTTCTTCAATTGAACGAAATCCAATTAGCTTTTCTGTGTGCGCTTATCAAGGCGTTTACATTTACTCCCGGCAACAATGGCAGGGTCGGCCGCAACCGTCGAAATACATAGTATCCTCCGCAGGGTCTTTCCGCCACGAACTGTCCGTCGTTCTCGCCGACATGTGATGAACTGGGTGGAGGGAAAAAGACAAAACAAAACAAAGAAGCTTTTGGCATTGCCACACAAAAATGGAGAAAACGAAAAAACTCTGCGAATTTTTTGCACTCTGCCAGCAGAGTGAATATGGCCGTGGCCTATCTATATGTGTCTGTGTTGTCTGCGACTGTCAGTGTCATCGCAACTCCACTGCGACTGCATCCAACTGTGGCCAACTCTTACACACACACAGAGAGAGTGGCGCTTCCGGTTGCATATCTCTTAACGCTTCGTTTATTTAGTTTTGCGCGCTGTTTTTCTGCCTCATTTTTTCGTACTGCGGCCCACACGGCGTATGCTTATTGTTGTGCAATTTCCAGCCAAAGCAAAACCGTTTCGAGTTTCGAAAGCCGCCAACAACATTAGCAAGTCAAACAAATTTTGTTTGCTGCTGAAAAAAAAAGAATACACAAAAAAACGATGGAAAATAATTTGAAGCAAATTTTAATTAATGCCGGCAGCAATGCCAACGGGCGCAGACAGACAAAGCAAAGGGGGAAGGATATTCCACCAGTCCGGATCGACGGCGGAGTTAACCGCATAGCAACATTTGGTTAGGACCAAAACTGGGACGAGAACCAGGACGAGGACAGCGTCAGCAACCCACCAGACCGCAACACCGTGTAAATCCCTTTATCAAATTAATGAGCTCATTAAAATTCGTTTAGCAATTACAGTTTTAACAATTTCCGCCCAGCCACCGCAACCATCATCAATATGCTCCCAACCGAAATGAGAGTCCTGGAATATGCTGAGCCAGGAATCGCACAGGTGGCGACTCCAGGATACCAGGACTCCCCAGCAGCACACCTGCACGTGCGCACTGTCGCCAGTTTTCGGGGCTGGGCGGTAGGCCGGCCTATATTATATCCATAAAAAATCATAATAAACTCTGAAGTGAAATTTTTTCCCGCCAAGATTGTTATATACTCTCGACGGAGGAGCCCGGACTGTGCGCTGTTAATAGCGAAATCGTGTGGCCGGGAAATAAAAGGGCATAAAAATGCTTTAAAAGTAATAATAATTGCGTTTAGCCTTGTTCGCTCACCATCAGCCATCTCGGCTTCTCCGAGAAGCTCCCCCAGCTCCGTCTCCGACTACGGTTCTCCGCTAGGTAACAGTTCCAGCTGCTCAATCGCGGGTGAAACAATAAAACGAAATAGCAATGTAATAATTTATGATGGCATCATTAAAAGCAACAAACGGTGAGCTGCAAAACTTTTGCCATTCGAAAGTATTAGAAGCTGTTGCCGCCGGGCTGGTTTTTGTTTTTTTTTATTCGTATTTTCAGCTCGATTTTGGGTGGCTTGGTGGGCGGTTCGCCTTCGACAGCTCTTGGCAACGCTCCACTGCCTTCTGCTCTGGCTCGGTCTCTCGGCCTCGGCTGCAGTGTAATAAAAATGTTATTATTTCATTTTATTTATTATGCTTTTTACGGAATTTATGACGTGCGCATGTTTTGATTCATTTTTCAAAAACTGTTTTGTAATTTTCATAAAAATGTCGGCCGCGTGCGACCGATGCAAATCCGAAGGATATAGAAAGGAGGCGGGAAAAAGTGAAAGGAATGGAAAACTTCAAGTCCATCCATACGGCGAATGATTAATTGAACATTGCGGCAAATGCACATAAACCATAACTGACAAATTTCTTTTTTATTTGGCATCCGGGCTTGGATACAAAAGTGTTTCGCCCACTTTACACGCACTCCGGTGTCGTCGTCTTGGTGGCCCTGTGTGTGTGTGCGTTGGGTCCTTTTCATTGTCCCTTTGTTGCTTGGGGCTATTGATTTTTCATCCTTTGCCGCGGCCGGTCCTGCCACTCGCTGCCTTTGTATTATTTTGCCATTTATTGTACATTATGCAGGCGACTAATATTGACATTATCTGTTCACAGTCGAGCCCTGCTTCCTTTTGTCGCTCTGTCACTTGAATCAAAGGCGTAAATCCGTTTTTTTTTATCGTCCTCCCAGTCGTTTGCCTTTAATACCCTGACAGTGGGAATTATTATTATATTTTTGGGTGAAATTTCCTTAAGGAATTCCAGTGAGCATGTTTACTTGCCTTAAAAGCAATTGAAACGAAAAAAAACTGAAGCATTTTATTTGTACAAGAAAAAGTAAGAGTTGGATAAACATAAATAATTTGTGTTGCCATAACTTAAAGAGTAAAATCGGAACCATTCCTTTGCAACTTAAATTGTAATCAATAAATTCTGTAAATATTTAAGCCTTCTTTGTCCTGATAAAATATGAAAAAGCTCAGCATGGGGGTTTGGGTCTCTTAAAAGACATTCAACCAACCAATGGCCAGGGAATGTTGATTGTTTCTGGTCCCTCGCAGGGAATCCTTATTCACTTGCTCTCTCTTATACTCCCGGTTCCACCTCCTTTTTGCCGGGGCAATTTATGATATTTATTTGATGCCCTGACATATGGCCAGCGTTTTGTGTGCTCATCTATCCGGCAATTCCCTGGCTGTTGACCCCGCCCATTCGGAACGGCCAGGGGTCGTGGGTCATACATCAACCGTCTGCGTGCGTAGATTGCAGTCGCAGTAGCAGCTGATGTGCATATGTGTTGATGTCACAGCGGTGGCACTGGCAAAAAAATTGCATTATTTGTTTTTCCACGTTGTTAGGTACATATAGTAGCTCTCCGTTAGCTGCTTTGTCTGGGCGCTGACATCGCATGACTATGCATTTCATTTGATATGACGATATGACGAAGCGGCCCCCAGCACCAGCTCTCAGCTCACGCTCCTGCTCATGTCCCTGCCCTCCGCACACACAATGATGAATTATTGTGCCAAAGGTGACTTTCATTATTCCCTCTGCATTTTTCATATCGCTCGCAGCAGCAGCGTATCTATGCAGAAAATTGAATTCCAGATATCCTGGTCCCCTTGTACATAAATACATAGCTATATTGCCATGTCACCCTCTGCGTTTCAGGTCTGCAAATTGATTGTATGGATTTAATATTAAGGATTAGACATCAACGCACATCTGAGCAATACCCGGCACTCCATTGGGGTCATGCATCATTCGGGGGGCGGCGGACCGGTTGGGCGTGTCTGGCAAATAAATGAAATTGCGCCTTCACCCATATATCACATCAGTGAATTCGCAACAAAATGTATGTGTTTCTCTCTCAATTTCAACTTCATGAGCATAAATTGCATTTTGTGCAATTTCCCATTTTCGTTTTACTTGAAAACGGCAAGGATTCGTGGCACAAGCTAGGCCATGTTTTTTCAATATCTCTGTTTGTGTGTTTCCATTTTTCTTTTTGGCTTATTTTTATAGTTTATTCTTAGTTTGCTCTATTGATATTTTTGTTTTCATTTTTGGCCTTTGCAATTTGCGGAGGGAATCAAACGCAAAAGGCAATTTTCTATAGTCTTTCCTGGCTGCATGTTTCATATGGCGGAACCTGTATCAGCCGCACACGGAGAAAAATCTGTACATATTAAAAATAAATATTAAATATTTGTGAACTTATTAGAAAGTTGTTCTTCTTTATCCACAAATCATTGCAAATGTCAACTTCGATTTCTATAAACATTATTTTTTAAACAACAATTCTAAATATCAAAAAACATATAATAATAGTAGATCGTGCAATATGTATTTTTATTTGAATAATCTGTAACAAAAGGTTTTAATATATCCAGAACATAACCTCCATATATTAAGATTTCATTATTAAGTAGAAGTATTTTCCCCAAGTGTACAAACATAGACACACATTCTAACCGCTTAGATGTTAAGGAAAATTGAATTTTTAAAAACTGTCCTGGCAGCAGACTAAGGCGGAAATATGAAAGCTTCTAGCCAGGCAAACCTCATCCCAAGGAAAAAGGGCTTTGCTAAACCCAACGAAAAAATGTAAAAAAATATAAAAATATATAAAATAGAACTAAAAAAAAAACACACATGTTGCTGGCTGCACATCATCAGCTTGTTCTTGTCGACTATGAGCAAAATCGATCCAGCTGCGAGTCCTTTTGCCTTTTGCCATTTTTAGTTTGTTGCCTGCGCTGTCTCGCTGTTTATTTGGTTTGCCAGTCCCATCCAGCTCTCCAGGCATCCAGTCGTCCAGTCGTTCAGCTCCGGCATCCACACACTCGCTGGCAGTTGGATTTTGTTTAATTCGTTGTCAGAAATATGGGTCCATTGTCTGTTGCCGCTGCATTAGACTTCGCCTCTAATATTCGCAGCAATTTGTTAACCAAGTTCTCGCTCATTTCAACCCTTCTGCTTTCCCATTTTCCCGGGCTTCGTTTTGTTGTTTTGCACTTTTTCAATTTATTCTCATGCTGCACGCTCGCTTTTGTTGCATATTTCATTTGCCGCCTTTTAGTTATAGCCATTGTTGCGAGCCATGTAAAATATTCAACATATTTTGCAAGTTGATTTTGTTTTTATTTCTATTTGAGCAGCGGCGGTGACGGCGGGCAAAAACAATAAAGGCAGTGATAATAAAAAATGAATTTCACATGCGGGTTAGACAAAGCGGTGGGCGGTGGGTGGTGGGCGGAGTGTGTGGGGCACTGGAGCTGCAATTGCTGTCGTTATAGTTTTTGAAGCTGTCAAAGTATCCGGCTATCCGGCCGTTAAAGTAAATATTATTGGAGATTAAAAATCAAAACCGAAAAATACTGCTGAGCTGGTAAAGAGCTAAACAAATTTTCTATAGTAAAATTAAAGTAGTATGGTTTAGTTATCCTAAATAATTAATCCCTTAACCAATTACAAAATGCCCCTATTTAAGTTTATGTAATTATTGATTTAACTTGTGAAATGCGCGGTAATCGCATTTGACTAAAGCCCACCGCAGATTTAGCAGTAAGTCCGTTTTAAAATACCACACCAAGCCATATCACAAGCTTGATTAATTAAAATAAATAAAACTAGTAAGAGTAAACCTATAATAGATAGTGCGTAATCACTTTGTGGAACAGTGTGCATTTTGGCAGGATCACATCCTCTGTTTGGCGGCCTATTGTCAGTACATAGCAATTTAGCATATCCCCCTGTTAATAGTTAGCTCCATTTCAACACAATCCTTTACATTTGAGAGGGCCAAAAACCGAGTGTAAGCCCAACTGGCCTTTGCAATTTTGCTTTGTCAAATCTGCCAGGGCAGCCCTTACTCAATTATGCCTCAAGTTCCGTTTCATTAAATACGCTTTTGTGCACTGCAGCCCCAAACAAAATGCCAACACACAGGCACACACATCTGTGCAGTGGGAAAAGTTGCACAACAACACGTAGGCAGTTGCTGTAGGCTAGGAAACTACCAAACAGCCGGGCCTATGGCTAACACCCACTCACACACACACACGTTAGGGCTCTTCAGGCTCCTTCAGACCCTCCCTCGCACACATGCACTTAAAATGCAAACGGGCGTAAAATTTTAATTGAGCCTTATACACTTTGCCCTTATAAGTATGCAAAGGTTTATTTTTTATTTGTGCTGCGCTCGTTTCTGTGTGTGTATGGACACTTAATGCGGCAGCAACCTTGAAACCACAGCCCACGCCAACGCCTGGCTTATGTACACATATGCATGCATCCTGGCCCAATAGAAACCAATTTGCGAAAACAACAAGAACAATGACAACAACAGCCAAAAGGACATCAATCAGTGGGCAATATAATGCGCACAAGGACCTTGTATGCATACGCAGTTACAGCAGCAGGCAGAGCAATAGTGCCAATCAGCTGTCGCCAAATTTGGATTAATTTTAAAAGCCATTTTTATAACCATTATATTACATTTCCTTTTGTTTTTAGTGGGATCTTAAATAAAAACACTGATTAAAGGGAAACCACAGATATACCTATACATTTCTCAGTGCTATAATCTCATCCTAGTCTGTAGGTTATATGCATTTATAGAGGCGTATGCAAAATTGTTTTGCCATTGCAGCAGCTGGCATTGCCATTGTTTTTATCGCCGCTGTCGTCAGAGTTGCACCCACTGCTACCCACTGGAAAAAGTGCGCATCAATTATTTATATTGAATATTGTGCCTTCGATTAGACGGTTTTTGTTGGCCATCCAGGCAAACTTGGCAATGCCTGACAAGTGGGCCAAGAACGAGGGCAAGGGCTCACGGAATTGGGTTCTAGTGGCGGCTAGGGGAAAGGCAGAAAATGACAGCAGACACACTTTCCTTTTTAACCAGAATTGCACTCGAATCGTGCCAGTTATTGCATTCTGCAAATATTTGCGGAGGGCGATGGTTGGAGTGGTGGCCTAGCTGGTCGTGGCGCACAAAGAAAAGTTGTCAAGTCCTCAGCGTCATATGTCTTTCAGCATAAATGTCACTTCGATACTTTGCACAAAGGATTCTCGCTCTGATGTTTTTTCTCGATTTTTTCATTTGCACTCTCTATTTGCCTATGTTGGTTGGTTGAATGTGTGAGAATACTATGAGGGTGCGGTGCCATGTCCTTGTCAGGTTCACGCATGAATTGCTACTTACTGGCCAGGACTTTGCAGCATTGCAGGATGCGTAAATTGAATTTTGCGGTAAAGTGCAAATTGGTTAGTGCCATTCGCCCCCGCAAAGTCAACTATCGGGCTTTAGTGCAGGGCTTTAGCCAGTCTGCGGACTCTCCTTGATTATGGTAAGACCAGCAGCCGGGTCCTGCAATTTAAGATGCCGCCCAACTGTGCTGTGCAGCTTTCAATTTGGCGGCGTATTAAGTTTTCAAGCTGCAGCTTGAAACTTGATAAATAAATTACTTGGCAGTCCGACAGTCCGGCCTTACACTTTGCACATTTTCCAGAATTATTGCAGTCAATTGACGCGCTCCGTTCGCCGAGACTCCAGACACTGCGATTTGCAGTTTTCATTGGGTCTGCTTTTTTATGCTCCACCATCGCCATCGCCATTGCATTTCTCTCCAATTGCAAGAAAATATTTTCATTTCTTAGGGATTCTACAAGCTCGGAGACGGAGACGCATACGGGGAAGGAGACAACAGCGGAGTCCGGGACTTCAGGTCGTTGCGTCGCAGTGTCGAGGATTGGTATGCCTTGCGCGGACAAACGAACGGACAGGCTCTCTGGGTCTGCAGCCATCACTTGGCCGTACTTTATTGGCCCGGCAAAAGTTTTGTGCCGTCACTCGAGCCGGAGTCTGGGCGATTTAAGTTTCACGGAGCAACAGCATCGAATTCGGCTCAACTCCGGCGGCAGCTACTGGCACTGCCGGAGCTCAGATCAGCTCAACCAGCTGGTTGACTTTGACTGACGGGTACAGCTAATGCTAATGCCAATGCCAATGCCCTGGCCTGAAGCCAGAGTCAGAGCTAAAGCTAAAGCCAGAGCCAAAGCCAAAGCCGGGCTAACGGCCCAAGTTGGTCCAGTGCAATAGTTGCGACGTTGATTTAACTAAGGGAAAATTGATTTTATGCCATAATTCAGTGTCCGACCCGGCTAGAATGTGCCAACTGACTTTCAATCAATTTGACGCATAATTCCTGATGGATTTAAACGTAATTGATGATTGATTGCCGTCTGCCTCGAAGCTCGAGGCAGGAGGTTCTCGAGTGTCTCTCCACTCTCGTCCGCTTTCGTCTTTCAGCGAGTCAACGGTGCGTATGCGTAACGCAGCAACGCAAAGAACACTTTTGGCAGTCGTTTGGTCCTAATACCTTGTAATTTATTTTCGCTTAGCTTAATCGAACTACTGGGCGGCTGGCTACCTAAACCTGACCCAGCTGATACAGCCTGCAATGGTCTTTTCATTAAGTTGCCTCACATAAATCAATGTCAGGTGAGAGAAACTACAGGATTGGGTGAGAAGCAGAAGCAGGAGCAACGGGAGCGAAAGGATATCCCGCTGACATGGCACTGTGGTCGACATCAAAGCCGGCTTGGTCCACGTATTTTTAATTTTAATCAAATGCCCGACACACCCCGCCCCGGCCCCTAGAAATGTCTGGCTGCCTTTTATTTGACTTGGCCATTTCAATTGCCGAGCAATTCCTTAATGGCTTGCTCGACCCCCTCCACTCGGAGCTGTCCTTAGATGTAAATAAAAATGCATTGCACTGCCATTTCCTGTGAAAGCCAAAAGCATTTGATGTAACTCATTTCAGCTTATGCAGCGGCCACGTGACGACGACATTTTCCTGTAGCCCTTCCCATTTGTTGCTCTATTTGTATTTGCATTTGCGTTTGTGTTTGTGGGAGGGCTTTTCTTTTTTATATAGAATATGCCTCGGCACTCGTAGGGTTCAGGAATATATATTGTATTCCTGGGTGTTTATGTAACATGCCAAAGGAAAACATGAACGATCCCTTAAAAATATAAAGCTCTCTCTGAAAGTAACTACAATATTGTGAAAGCTATAGGTTTTTATTTAACACATATATCTTTCCAACAAAAGTTTCAATAAGCAACATATTC
This sequence comes from Drosophila birchii, assembly GCA_035046345.1. Lineage (NCBI taxonomy): Eukaryota > Metazoa > Arthropoda > Insecta > Diptera > Drosophilidae > Drosophila > Drosophila birchii. Next base: position 7,893,315 of record JAWNOA010000064.1, read on the forward strand.
AACAATTTTGTAAGATGTAAAAGATAACATTATAAAATCTTAAAAAAAAAATGATGGATGTGAATTACTATTTTCTTACAAATGATTAAGAATTAAAATAAAAATTTGATCAAGATGTCAAAGAATTGTGAAATAATAATTCGAATTAATATAATTTTATAATTTTATATTAAGGACGAAAATTTTAAAAAGGAACTGTAACTACTAGGTACCCAGTAGTCGCATTCTTTTACTTTGCTTCCGCTTTTATAATGTTAAGCTTTCCTCGTTTTTTGTGGCCCTGCAACGGCTTTTATATGTTTTTCTTCACCAAAGCTGTGTGAAATCAATGGAAGCTGTTTCAGTCAGCCGTCGCCACCCGGCTTCTGCCCTGCATTCGTGGAAAGAAGTGAAAACTGAAGCGGAAAACTGCCCCTCGACTGGCCGCGCTCTCGCCGGTGTCTGAGTCTGTGATTGCGCAAAGTGCGGCGTTGTCCTGGGCGATGCGAAAACGTTTTATTTAAATATGTATACGTATGGTGTGCAACGTGTGTACGCAAATATATATACTGGGCGAGCGAGCAGTGTGTGTGCGTGGTGGCAGGTAAACCGTAACGGTTTAAATCTGCTTGTCCAACACTCTGCTTCCGCTTCACTCCACTCCGCTCCTCATCGCTCCGCAGTGGCACTTCAGCGGCCCCGTATTTGTGTCAGCTCCGTGCAGATCGCTTACATTTGGCATAAAAAGGGCTGCCAACAAAAACGGCAGAAGAGCAGCGGGGAGAAACAAGCAGCAGGACATGTTAAAAACAGTTTTATGCACTGCCAGAACGAGCTGGAATAAAATAAATATGCTGGCTGACTGCCTCAACGGGTGGGACCAGCTCCTGGTATTGCTTTCGTCCTTCGGTTTTGGGCTGGCGCTGGGTCCCCCTTATTCCCATCCTTTTCCTGGAAAACGCAAAAGTGCCCACGCTTCAATGCGTGTATCTGTCGCTTTAAAAAGTGATTTTTACAAGCCACACTCACTGGCAGTCACTTAATGACACCGACACATGTCCTCCAGTCATCGTCCTCATATGCTAAAAAATCAACCAGGCATCGTAAAGTACACAGAAAAAGCCAGAACGTTCTTTACTTTTTTTGTTGGTTGAATAGTCAAGTAAGCTAAGCTGCTGAATTGAATCGAAACCGACTGAACTCAACTGAACTGAACTGCCGTTTTGCAATTTTCGGGATTTTGGCCAAAGGGTTTTCGGGTTAATGAATGAGCCCGAATCGAAAATCCGATGTTGGTGTTATATTTTCCCGGGATGTTTGCTTATGCCGCCTGCTGGCGCCTGCAATTGATGGTGATTGAATTTTTTGATTGATCGTTTGATTGATTGAACTAGTTGTTTTTGGCCGAGGGGTTAAAAACTAATAAAAAACAAGAAAAAACTAACAGCAGCCATGGCAACGAGCAAAATCCTGCGAAGCGGCTTAATTGAAATGCGGCACGGTTAAAAAATGCCGTAGAAACTCCGGCGGCCTAAAAACGGAGGCACTGGGGAGATGCGGTGTTTGGGCCACCTTCGGGGAATACTTGCAATTACGCTAAAAGCAATTCCCGGCCAAGCACCGCTCCTTTCTTCGCTTCCGCAAAGAGTTAGCTCCGACTCTAACTCAAACTCAGCGCAACCCTTAGCCTTTGGCTTACACAGACACACGGACACGAGCCGAGTTACAGAACAGCAAAACAAACAAACACATTTGCCACCTCTAATACAGGCCCACAAATTTTTATTTAAAGCACTTTACCGGGATCGTGTTTCTTTCGTTTCCCTGGCTTTTTTCTACACGGTATTTGTATAGTTCCAAGGGTTTGTTATTTTTTGGGTAGTAAATAAATGGAAGCTATTCAAGCTCCTTAAAATTAGGATGATGATATAAGTAGAGACATATTATCAAAACTTAAGATTGAAATAGCATTCAACAGTTATTATTAAGGCTATGAACTACACACACACAAAAAGATGTAAAAAAATAATATATATATGTTTTACCGGGGGTACTTTTTAGTCGAGGTGCTTTTTTTAAAGCGTTTTTCTTTTCTATCTGAGTGTCGTACAATCAACTTAAACTAAGATTACAAGCGCCGTCCCGCTAAGCTGCAGAAAAATGTGTGCCAGCAACCGGAGCAGAGTCCTGCGAATGGTTGGGGGGTGGAGGGCTGGTGGATGTGGTGCCGGATCCGCAAAACCACTCACGGCAGACAGACGACTCCCGCATCCGCATCCCCTCGAGCTGTACGCATGCTATTTGTATTTAAAATGGGATTTACCTGGGGTTTTGTCACTTCTTTTAGCGGGGCTTTTAATTTGATTTAATGCGTCTACGCGTGCCACGTCAGTGGAACCCCCGACTCGAATCCTGTGCCGCCGCCAGGACATACTCCACTCCTTTAAGAGACTACGACTGTGTAAGCCCTGGGCAAATGTGATAGGCGGCTGTTGCTGTTGTTGCTGGCCATTTGTGCGAATTAAGTTTTTGGCGCTTCGAAGGGGAGACAACCGAAGTAAAGCCTCCGAACCACCGAGCCACCGAGCCAGCCTCGCAATCAGCCAACCAGAGCAACCACCGACGCTGCCACAATGCCCCTGTGAATTGGGCGAGTGAAAACTTGTGTCGGAAAACTTGCCGTGCGGCGGAAAACTATGTAGAAACTCAATTGCAAATGTACGCGAGAGCCAGGCAGCCAACCAGCCAGGCAGCATTCTGTTGTTGTTTTGGGAAAAATGCAAATTAATTTTCCGCAGGCTTTTCGCTGCGTTCCCATTAAATATGAGTGCTCTGCAACTCTGCGGTGCGGCAAGGTGGCCTCTATTTTTGGTTTATGTAAATCTTGGATCTGCCAACTCCGTCTCCGTCCCTTCATCCTCCGCTTCATCCTCGTGCCGTGCCATTTGCTGCACATCAAAGACTGGCAAGAACATTTTCGCTAGCGGCTAGACTTTGAACTTGGGTCCCAGCAATGGATTGGGGGGGCTGGGGGTCCTGAGGAAAGGAAATCGAGTTGGGAACGGGAAGGACGGTCTTGAGTCCTTGCTCTTGGCTCAACCGCAATTAAAACAGATTTCTTGTTTACGATGTCCTTGGCGAATTTGTAAATCAATTCTATGCGTATTTTAAGCAATTAATTTTCCTGAATTTTAATTGACTTTGGCATCTACCGCTCCACCTCCTCTGGCTGCGTCTGCCGTTTTGTTTGTTTGTTTATTTACTTGTTTTCCCTCAACTTGCCCCAGATAGCCCACAAAATTGGTAGTTGTTGTGTAACGGATATGTTTCCTTTGCGGTTTGGTTAAATTGATTTTAAAGCTAAGCTGAGAGCATATGTACTTAGGTCACGTGTGCTGCCAGTTAAGTTCAGTCTAAGCCCTCTTCAACCTGACAGCTTTGCGAATTTCTACTCATCAGTTTGACCTTAGGAGGTGATAGCTCTGCCTTTTGTAATGGATGGATATTTATTTATTTTGACTAACAGGACATTTTCTAAAGATCTAAATTATTTAAATTGAGTAAATAAATGTAGATAAAGGAGTTAAGTAAATGTGCATTATTTGCAATTATTGCTTTACTATATTCTGGGTGCAAATGTTGTTCCTCTGAATTTCCAATTTTTCTACTATTCCTTCTTCAATCTTTCGGCTATATTCAGCTGATTGACAAAGGTGACCACTGTAAAAGCCAATTTAGCAACCTAAAAAGAAAAGAAAAGATATATGTATATTTTCAAGACAAAATCAAGTGATTTGTTTTCTTTAAAACCTACGCTTATGTTTGTGCTCGTGGAGATCGGGAAAATATAGCCAGCGGTGAAGCTAATAGATTTCTGAGAGTTCTGTAGAAAATAAACCAGCGATGTTTTGTATCTCCGACTAGTTTTTAGCCAATTGGAGTGGAATATGGTCATCTCCAGATGATCACAATCGGCCTTTATCAAGTCACACACAAAACAGAACGGGAAGGTCTGCACCATCAGGCCATTGATATAAGCCACAGTGGCGAAGCCGGTCCAAATGTCGGCAAAGAAGAGCAAGTTGATCATGGACAGACCCAAGCAAATGCCAATCAGTAAGAACTGGATGAAGATAGTGCGAGCGATGACGGGTCGAATCATTACGGCATATCTATAAAGAATTAACATAAACATAATTGAATGATACAGATACAGATACAGGCATTCTAGTAGCTTACTCTTTGATGAGCTTATGATCCTTTATGCAGTTGACCAAATCCTCTTGATTTTCCTCCTCACTCTTTTCGGGATCCATGCAAAGTCTCTCTACTCGCAGCCGCAGCAGTTTTATGTGAGCCCTCAGGATCAGGCCATACAGCAGAGGGTAGATGTCGCTCATCAGGGTTTGGGTCACCGCGCAAAGCATAAGCATGGTCTCGTGAACGGCTGCTATCCAAAAGTTCTTTCTACTCTGCCGCCAGTCCACGAAGGGATTATAGATGCGCCACGGCAGCTGTCCCGCAGCTGCGGCCGACAGGAAGGTCAATAAAGTATAGCAGGTATAGATTATCTGGTAGATTAGATAGGCCTTGTTGCAGTGCACCACCCAGCGATGCACCTCCATGCGCTCCTCCAGGCGAGAGCACCGTTTGTCCAATTGTGCCAGCAGCTCCTTGGCCTTGTAAAATCTCCAAGAGTAAAGATTAAAAAATAGAACCTTGAATGGCATTCCCACGGAATTGAAGAACAGCTGAAGCACTGTCAGCAGTTCGCTGGGACTGAAGTTCCTGATATCCTTCACAAAGCTAATGATGATCCCGATCGGCAGGTATATAACGCACCAAGCCATTATGCAAGCGGCCGCCAAGTAATAGAATATCTTATACTTTCGGGGGGACCACCAGCCCATGAAGAACATTCCGTACTCAAAGTACTGAAATGCCTCTGGCGACCTAAGTAGGTTCGAGGGAGTCGGCTTTCTCAAATAGTTAAATATCATTTTTGCACTCAAACTGAAGAGGGGTGTCCAGTGGCCACGGTATTTATACCAGTCAGTTTTCGAATATTCAGGTTTTTGTTGTTACAATTGAATTTAATTGACTGTGAAACAGAGCCAAGCAGCCTACGCACAATAATCAATTATCCTTTAACTATGGGTTAGGTAAATGTTACCTTTTCGGGGCCACAACAGGGGATATTTCTCTGTTGAATTGTTGATGATACTATAAAACACCGGCAATTGCTGTTTTTCTCAAGGATTCTTTGAAAGGGACCATAGGAACACAGCCATTGGCTATGCAGAGATTTAAAAGGAACAGGTTTTGTTGGCAATAGTAACAAATAAAATCAAGCTGGAATTCCAAAAAGGCTCTGCTGGAAAAAGTAATTTGAAAAGGATTCGTTAAAAATGCAATTTTAATTCCTGGAATTTAAACAAAAAGTGAGCAGCAATCCATTATCATATAACTACACGTTATGCATTGTATTCTTTCACATGGACTATAATTTGCTAAAATCTCAATGCTGTAATCACCTGCATTTCTTATTTGCTTTGCTTTCCACACATTTTTCCCTTAAGACGGTGCCACAAAGTGGGCAACAGTTTTCCTTACCGACCACCGACCATTTAGATGTAAATGTCTTTGCCGCATGATTAATACATGTGTGTCTATGCTCTCGGCATATATGTACATTGCGTAGCCGACATGGGTGCCGTGCCCCATGCAGCACAATGCCCGGCATTGTCTGACTTGCGTTCTCGGCAGACGCGTGTGTTCGAGTTAATTTATAGACTTATCAACACTTAATCACCGGAAAAATGGCATGGCGCATGTGTAAAACGCACACAGCGCCACGCATGTTGATTACGGGCGCTGTCTTCGGTCGTATTTCACCCGGAGATGAAGTCAGAGCCAGGAGCAGAGCTATATCCATATCCATATCCAGATCCAGAGACTGAAACTGAAATAGAGACAGAGGCAGAGGCTTAATAGTTGTTAGTTAGTTGTGCGTGCAGACTGTTGCTCTCCGCATTTGCTGTAATTTATACTTTATAGCCCTGGCCAGATATGAAAAGTCCCGCACACATTCGCACGCATCACTGTAGCATAATATCGGGGGCTATATTTTTTCAGCCGCTGTTCAGCATGTTGACTTTTATGCCATTTTCTGCGGCTGCCAAGTCAACTGTGGTCAGACCCTGCCCCTGATATTTATGCGTGCATATAAATAACAGGGTCTCTGACTTTCCACCGACTTTTCCTCTGTAGCTGTAGCTGTAACTGTGACGGGGGCTTATGTTATTAGATTTACTGCGGGCGGTGGGTGCTGCAGATGCTGATGCTGCTCCTGATGCGGCCATAAAAAGGCAGACATTCAAATAAACCGCAAAGAGTTGACTGCATAATTAAAGGGGAACACGACGACCTTCAATCATGCTTAGGCCAGGAGAAAGTTCATTAAACTGGTTGCTTTCCACCATCTATCTAGCCAATAAGTGGAAGGCGGAATCCTGGCAATTGGCCGGGACAATTGTGAGCCATCTGAGAGGCATATGTGGCACGTTTGCTGATTCGAAACACACTCTGACTTTGCACTGGGAAAAAAAGGAAAGATGGGAAGCATATTCTAAGTCAATACTAACTCTCAAAGAATTTTAAAATAACAAAAAGCTTTATGAATATTTTTACTTTATAATTTAAAAATTATTTTCTATAGAAAGTCTAGGTAAATGTTGCCCCATTTGTTGTCTAATCCAAGCTATTCTCTCAGTGCCGTCCTAATGATTGCAACAACGTGACGCATCAACGTTTTCTATCTCTCACAATTTTGCTTGGTTTATCCTTGATTTGTTTTTTTGTTTGGCATTCCTCGCTCTGAGCCGCAGTGAGCTTTATTGTTGGCCATTTGGACAAACAGGCTCGTGTGGCGGCCTCGCCATATGTGTGCTTAAGTGAAAGGCGCCGCCTGATGAAGTATTGTTTCTGGATCATAAACTGATTTGCCTAAAAGCGTGTCTGGCACTCGCTCCTACGTGCTCGGCATTCGGTTTTCCGGGCAGCCCACATGGATCTGCCTTGCGGACACCTTATTACATTTTTGCTTCCCTAACCGTGTGCTAATTGCTTTTGAGTGGAAACCTCATAACCAGCGTCCACTCAGCCAGAAGAGCCGTGCCAGGGCCCTCGGTTTAGCTGGTCAACGCAGAGAGAGCCGGAGCCATTAAAAATTGATTTATTTTTAATTATCAGTGACGTGCGGCGCAATAATAAATAAACGTGGAAATTTATTGCAACGTCAAAAAGCGACGGCCGGCAGCCGTCGACCTCAACAATAGCGTGCGTGGGTGGTTTCCATCCACAACAGCGTTCAAGTTAATGGTTCAATTCATATATTTAATAAGAAATTCTATATACAGGATTATCTGCATGTTGAATAAAGTATTTTTTGATGCAACTTTTAAGGGCTTCTTGCAAGGATTTCTATAAATTGAAGCTGCTTTAATATTAAATACAACCTTTCAAAGTTTTTTATATTTATTTTAGTATTCATGTCATGAATAAATACATATCTTTTCAGTTGAGATTACTACTATATTCATATATATAAATTATTACAATATACATATATTCATAAACTCTACTCTAATAAAAACTATACAGATGTAAAAAACCTGCAATAATATGATATTTCTCTGTTGCTATTGTTTTGGTCACTATTTTATAAACTCGCCTGTATCTGCATTTATGGTGGGAATTTTTGCAAAATATTTAGAATACTACAGGGGAGTGTGTTTCTGTGTGTGTATATCCTGGTGGGGTGTGTGTGTGTATATATTCCAATAACATGCAGGAAAATCGAGTTGTTGGCATATTTTACAAACACTTTGCTAATGTTGGCGCTTGTCTAACATATTTTCAGATGCCTCCGATGATGATGTTGCCTGGTGTGGCCGACGATGCCTTTGCTGTTTGTAGCTCTTTTATTATTACTATTATTGCAGCTGTCGCTCATGCCAAAATGAGAACAAAAATGCGGCTAAAATTCTATTATCATAGCCATTGTCGCGCCAGCCGTATGACAACCGCTTGACCAACAAGCGATGTAACGAGCTGAACATTTTACTAATTTATTAACTAAGCCAATGCCGGCGGACGAAAACGAGCCAAATATTTGTCAGACTTCATATGCGGTGCCATTGCCGGACGCCGCATTTTGTTAATTTGAGCCTTTGGCTAGCATTCTTTCGGCAATCCTGGGTGACATGTTGGCCGTTCTGCCGTGTCCTGTTTAAAATGAATTTTTGAAAATTTGAGATTTCTAATGCTAGTTTCCCCACACGTCAGTGGCTCGTTTTGCAATTTGCAGTCGCCGGTGAGGACCGCACCCATTGTGGTTGCCCCTTTTTGCGGCCTGACGCGTTTAATGAATTTTTCATGTCATCAGCGTTGTTCTGTTGACCAGGACCCCCATTCAATTATTCACCACCCCCGGTCCCAACTTTTCAATGGTTGCTTTCAACTGTACTTACCGCATGGCAATTCAAATCAATTTTTGATTTGCCCGATATATATGGACATTTATTATTTGTACGGCCAAGGAAATCGCTGTTTTTGCATGCGAAAAACTGTAAATTTATTTATACCAAAACGATGGAAGCGTTTTTTTGCATTTGTAAATTATTTTTCTCATGGCTAACAGGGTAGCAGGGAATGTTTCTGTTTCAATGTTATAGAACGAAAAAAATGCTCATTTATCCGGAAATATTTGCGCCAATTACGCCTGTTATGTTATGGCTTATGTGGTAATCTTTTTACGCTGTAAATTCAATTAGTATCATTGAGGCAAGCTGGTAACGCGTAGTCGAGACTCTCCCTTGGAGTGCATTTATGCTCTATTCATTGGAGGTCTGTTCACTCGCACTATCTCGTTGATGAGCTGGACACAGTGGGCAATATATTTTATTCACATGCCAGTTTTTGCAGCAATATATGCGGTAATTGATACGCTAAACTGCATAACGTAGATTATGACGTTAACGGGGAATGGCCGAGTGAATCGCGGCCCCTGAATGGCGACCAATAAATGCCAGGGACAAGCGGAAAAAGCTGGGAAAACATGGTGGAAAACAGCGCAACAAAGGAAACATTGAAATATGCATGCAATAGGGGAAAAAATATCAGCGTTGATTATTATTATTGTTGTTATTATTATTATTGTGTTTCGCATTAAATTTGCATGCTATCATGTAGTTATGCATTCGCTTGAATTTAATTATTCACATTATCTGCTAATTTTTAAAATAATTCTGATTATTTAATGCTCTTTTTGCTGGTGGCATGGAATTTAATATGCCAACTCCAACATGGCTAATGTGCGAGTGTGCGGAGTGTAAAAAGTTTGAAAAGCAATTTAAAAATGAAATTTATGAATTGTGTGCGCATAAAATGCAAAAGCGGATCGAGGCTAAGCAAAGCGTAGAAATAGCAATTGCTCCTATTGCCAGAAGGTAATTAGAATTCATGACACGCTTGTGAAATATCACACATACGCAGTGTGGCAAAGACGCCGCCTCCTCGCTCGCTTTTCTTTCCTCTCACACTCTTTTGATTTACGATTTTCAAATAAACCAGCAACGCACACACACACCCGAGGATGGCAGCAATGCAAAGTAATTTATGACAATGCCTTGGCCACAAAAACTGCGAATTGCAATCAAAGCCAAAAATGGCTAAGGCCAGGCCAGAAGCTCATATAAATGTCAGGACGCTAACGATGAATGCGAATCTGCCGGGAGCTGCTCTGCAGATGCATTAGTCGGCCACTTGGTGTGTCATCTTTGTCTACATCTTTGCACTGAACTAAAAAATGAATAATTGAGTCTAAAAATGTATTCTGTATTGTACAATTTGCTGTCGTATCCTTTTAAATGAATTATTTGACACAAGGTATTATTTATGAGCATGCATTTAAGGCTCCATATAAAGATATACTTAGTCTATGTTAGATAGAATCTAGCTTTGATATTTTAGCAGTGTATCTTTGTCTTTACCGACGCTTTCTCGTCACTGTCCTCAAGATGCATTTGAGTCTGCTGCCGGCTAAACCAAACTCGAACTCCAATGAGGCAGTTGGGTTAGAAAAGTTTCCCGCCGTAGTCCTTACAACTTTTGCATATAAAATGGGTTTGGTATGTAGGTTGCGCCGTGTTTTTTAATGGCGTGAAGTCAGCGGCGCGTAAATAAATAAAAAAATATATATATACAAAACAGCGGAACGTAGAAACATCATGAGGCATCTTAATAAATTACTTTGGGGATTTTGGTGCACAATTTTTAATATTGCCGGGCCGCGGCCCAGACAGCCACATCGCTGATGTAAAAAGGCACATGTATGGTATAGTACACACCCCCATGGAATGGAATAGGGTTGGTGCGGAGTTGGGGGCCTCGACAGTTGCTTGACATTTCGAGTTTAATGAAATTTATGCAATTTTTCTTATTTGCCAAATGCACTGTGGCATTCGCAGCTCGCCCGTGGCGTCAGCAACACGCCAAAGTGCAATGCATCAAGCGGGTGGCCTTCCGCGCGAGTGGGGCAGCCACTGCATCGGCGGTGTGTGGCGGTGTCGAGCTGCTTAGATATAGACAGTCCTGACAGCTCCGGTTAACAGGAAGGTGCACTAGCCGAATGGCAGTGTATAGGTTAATGGAAATTATATTTATTTCGTATGGAATTCAAGCCTATATTCAAGGCATATAAGAAAAAGAACCTCAGCTTTATTGAAAATGGCTGTATATGAATTATTGTACAGATTTTCTGAATTGAGTAACTTTTTTTCTTATCTCGAATTTAGCCATGAAACTCTTTAAATTCGTTGTTGTTACTGCCAACTCAATGGTCCAAATTAGTTGGACTTGGCTTGTAACTTTTGCATAGCGGTCCGAGTGCTGAATTTAAGGCCAAAAAGCTGGCCGGGAAAGTAGGTACTTGTTGCCAAAGTTCATAAAGGTGACCCCCCCCTGCCTAATGATGATTATTTCTAGTTCATTTTCATTTAGCGCCATTCTCCACTTTTGTTTCTTTCTTGTTTTTTTTTTGCCATTCTGGCTACTGACAATAAGGCCGGGATAGGGGGTCTGAAGGGCAGATCCGACGACATTATATTTTCATTGTTGGTCAGCCAAGCGCAAAGGCTTCGACGAGGGCGGACCAGGGAGCCATTTCCCGCTGCCTCTGTTTTCTGGCTTATGCTTTCAACGGATTTTGGCTTGGCTGCCGCACAAAATGAAACAGAGTGTCGTCGGAGTGTCATTTGGCTTCGAAGGCAGCGGAAAAGGATGAGGGACGAGGGACAAGGGACGAAGCATGAAGGGGATTGCAGCTTTCAGGGGATATGGGCGGGGGGATAGAAGCGCCTAATGTGCTCTCCAAGCTGCTAAAGACTCGGCAGTCGAGTTAATGAAACCAATAAATTAATTTTAATGATTGCATAGACACACACACATACACACTCCCACACAAATAAGGAGAAAGAGGATACAGTGAAGCGTGCAGTTTGCAGCGTCAGGACCTTCCTTCGCTTCACCTTCTTCTTCTTCCGTGGGCGTGGCACTCGCCATAAGTAATTGACAAAATCTTAATTAGTCCTTGGCATGTCCATTGAATGGCTTCTGTTGGTTGTCGAGTTTAATTAGCGTTAAATATTTGCAGCGTCTTGAGTTTAATCAAATTAAAAATGCCCTCCCGTTGTCCGGACAAAAATCAATGCCTTGCACGCTAGACCGCCAATCAATTAGACATTTAATCAAATTTTCATTAACCTCTCGACCGATTTCCGTTTGGGCCAATTAAAAAGAGGCCCAGATTCGATTGTTGCCCAGAGTGTCAGGTTAATCATTTTAGCGCATTAAGTCCGCACACGTACACACATCCGGTATTCCGTATTCCGTAACCCGTATCCCGCATCCCTGCCGATGTCTGGGCGCCGGAGTGTTGCTTGCATGGAAAACAAACCGTAATCAGTTGAAGAGCTGAGTGCGCTCAAGAATTTCCACTTGCACTTGCCAACGGCCACTTGGAGCTATAAACTGTGAAGAGCTCTTCCGGCTACCAGCAGAAGCGCCAGCCGGATCCGGATGAGGCAGCAGCCCCATCGAGTGTCCTTGAAATCGAATACAGCTGCTGTCCCTGCTCCTGCACAGAGGAAAAAATCACTATTTTCGTAGTAGAAAAACAACGTAAGTACTGCCATAGCACTTGTGTTTCCACAAATAGGAGAGAAAGTTGCCAATTAGGATTGAATTAAGAATTTAAATGATTCTCCATGAGCTCTAGCTCTTGAAATAATGCGATTTAACTCTATATGTATATTTATTATTATGCAATTATCCAAGAAAAACAAGATTTAGAAAAGACTGCAAAGGGTTTTTAAGGTCCGTACATTGGGATTAGTTTTATATCAATTATAAATCAATTGACGTTGATTGTTTTTCAGCTTTCTCAAAAATAATAAATAAAAAGGATAACTTAAATTGTGCTTTTTTCCTGAGTGTAGTGATTTGTATGCGCTTGTGGTCGAGTGTCCTGTTATACCCTTGGCAGTTTTGAGTGACTGTCGGTAGAGCTGGTAGCCAGAAAAATTGTGCATAAATCAAAGAGCAAGTGCATCGACATTTATGCGTCTGGCCGAAGTTGCTTTAATTAAAGTTTGGCTTAAGCCGGGTCAATGGGAAAATGAGAGATGTGACATCGATTGCCCTGGCAAGCTTTGGCCCGCTTACCGGTCGGACCTGGCCTGGCCTTGCCTGTTTCCGCAGCAGGACTCGTTTTTGTGCCTGGGTCACCAGGATATGCGTATCGTTTGGGGGCTGCCGTTGTCAAAGTGTCAAAGTGTAATCATGCTTTGTGCGAGAGGCTTAAATTAAATTAATTGACGGTCACTTGAAGTAAATTAAACTGGGGCCGTAAGCTTTTATTTCAGCTGCCGTCGGCCCGTGTTGCCATCGTCAGTGTCCTGCCATTAAAGAGATTACAAAGGGTCAAAGGGATAGCTGCGATTGCTCATAATTGCGCGACGCCTGCGGCCAGCCATCGAATGCTTCTTTGGCTCCTTTCGCTCCTTTTCCCTTAGTCTGCGGTCCGGGTCCGGGTCCAAGTCCGAGGTCCTTGTAGCAAAGTGTCATTTGCTTTGACTACTATCCAGATACTGTGACAGAGCATTTGGATGGCAAACTAATTAAATTTTGCCGGCTGCGACTGCCTGAGCTGAGTTGGTGATGTGGTGACTTGGTGCGGCGGATATGGGCAGCCAAATTGGCGCCGCAAATTGGTAATTACCCCGGCCAAAGTGCATGTCAAACACGTAAAAAGGCGACAGAGAGAGAGCGGCAAAGAAAAGCTACTCGTGCCATCCTAGCTGCCAGCTACCATCTCTGAACAATGTGCAATTAGCCAACGACAACGGAAACTGCTGCAACACCACTAAACAGACTTCAGCTGCACTGCAAACCAAAGAGTCATCCAAGAGCATTGAGTCTCAAGAAACAGTCTATTTCGGGAATATTGAATTAATGCCTTTCTTAAACAAATCATTCAAAGATCAATGAAATTCTTAACATTTATTCCAGTCAAACACATTTGAAAGCCTTTAAAAATAGTAAAATGTAATTCTTTCAATGGGTGGAAATCCTTCAATATCCTCTAGTTAGTGGCCGGCGGAGGCTGTGGTGTGCCATCATCCTGGTTGTTGTCACGTCGGCCACTTACTGCCTTCCTTTTGAGTAGTGGGCCCCAAGAATGGGCACACATGAGGATGACCACAAACATGAAGATGGATGCTTGGGTTATGTCGACATCCTTGGTTCCTGTGCCTGAATTGGAGTTCTTCTTCTGGGAAAAATAGCTTATAAGGCTTATAAGAATCACAAACCCAATAGGCAAGACTATCTCCATAATTTTTTATATTTATAAGAGAGAATACAAGAGTTTTAGTAAATCGAATTAATCGAACTACTAGTAAACAGTTCAATGTAGAAAACAATTTTTTAGACAGCAAAAGCAAAACAAAGCGATAATATCTAGATTCCTAATTTTTGTACATTTGTTTTTAAGACAAATAAATTTTTTTTTAGTGTATAAAACTACAGTTGCATCCAACCGCCGCTGCAGCGATGACAATCAAGCAAACGATGCCATCGTCCACGCAAAGCAGCTGACGACGCGTGTCCTCGATGTCCTTGCTTGTGTATTTTGGTGGGTGGGTTTCTATGTGTACGTGTTTGTGTGTGTGTGGCGATGGCCTTTGACCGCCTTGTGGGCTGGGGCGTGGTCAGCTGCAGTGGAGCTGCCTAATTACTTGTAAGTTGGCGAATTTGTGGCATGGCGTTTTTGGTCGGGGCCCAGCAACTAAATTGAATTTGACGTGCCAGCAAGCGGTCAATTGCTAACGAGTCACACCGCCGTCCTGCGCCGTTGTCCTGGAATGCCGGGGCTCCGCCATCAGATCACCAGCACCGCCCGAAGGTTACTGAGACGGTCGGATGACGTCGCGTGTCCGTCGTTTCCTGTTTCCTGTGGCACCGCAACTTGCTGATTGCCAGCGTGTAATTATTTTTTAAGCACTTTGTCTGCCCGAGAAATTAGACCTAACTAAGCCAATCTCTTTTATTTCATTTTGGGGGTATTTTTTTGTTGTCCGGTTTTTTTTTCGCCTGCATTTGAATAGAAGGTGGGATAGGGATGACGATGAGGATGGGGAATGGGGAGCAAAAAGGAGCTGGGAGATTTGGCTTTTGGGTCACACACGGCGGTTGGGAATCCTTGGCGCGTATATCCTCTTGTTGCTTGGCTTTCATTTTTCGGTTGCTTTGTCCAATTAGCAACTGTTTCGGGGGCTACGATTTCATTTCTTTTATTGTGCTCGTTATCCTTTTTATTTTGTTCGCAGTTACTGTTGCTGCCGCTGTCTTCCCGCTCGGTTTCAGCTTGTGCAAATTTGATATCCTTGTTACAGCAAATTGTTGTACAATTATTCTGGTTCCACGGAAACCCCTTGTGTCCGCTGGCGGAGAACCTCTTTAATTCGACCATCGACCAAATCGAATCGAATCATATTTATATGCTCCACAAAACGTCAGGGTTCGGTTCCCTTTCCCCTCTCCCCTCATTGTCATTGTCCTGCCCCAATATTGTCGCCCTTTCGATTATTTATGATCTTTACTTTGCAGCGAGTGCTCCCCACGGGCCTGTGGCCAAGTTTTAGTAGTCATCGTCCTCGACTCGGTAATAAATTTATGCTTTTTTATTTCCTCCTGTCATAATTTTACCCTCAAATACACAGACAGGCTCGCACACAGACAGAGATGGAGGGTGGCGATAGCAAAATACTTGGGCACTTTTCCCTGGCATTCCCGGTCTACTCGGTTCACTCCTTTCGCTTCCCCTTTTTCCCCACATTTCCTCCGCCGCTGGTGGAGGAGGGGGTCTGTCTAGAAATTTTCCAATTGATAAATTATTTTATGGCAAATACACAAATTTCCTCATACGCACCCCTGCCCCACCAAGTGTGTGTGTGAGCGTGTGCGTGCGGTTTTGCGGCCTGGTTTCTCGATTTTCATTTGGTGGGTTCTTGGCTCTGCTCAGCTCGGATATCTGTGTCCTGCGCATAAAAGTCGTATATTCATATTGCTTTGGGTACGCAATATCCTTGTGTACTTTTGCGTATTTCCTGTCCTGTTGGCCGAGCGGTCACTCATTGCTCCGCTCGTCATCATCATCGCTCCTTCGAGCCTTCGAGTACTCCCTAGGCTTGCTTCTGTTTTTTCTTTTCTCCCTTTTTTTTTGTTAAGGCCCGAATACATAAAATCAATCATGTTTCTTCGCCGCCTTCTCCTTGTGGCCATCTTTATCAATATTTTCCCTGCCAGGGTCTTTCATCAAAATTTGTTGCTTCGCTTGTTTTTTTTTGCTGATTCCTCTACGGAGTTTTTTCCTTACGTATAGACATAGGTAGAGTCTCCGCTGTGAAAGGAAAACAAATTCGAGTCGATTTATAAAGCATTTAAGTTGCTTTTGCTTTCACTTTGGGCGACTCACGACTCGGGGCCGCTATAAATATGCTACATTTATTTTAATAGAATTGTTTATGAGCCTCATATTGGCAGCATTCGCGGGTATGCTGCAGGACCCAAAATGCGCAACTGCCAAAACATGTTAAGTAGAGAGAAATGGCAATAAACAAAAAATAAAAAATAAAAAGAAAATGCTGAATGAAAAGCGAGAAAAACTCATACAGGAATGGCTGAAAAACCGCGCCAAATCAAAGACAACAAATCCGAAATGCGCACACAATATTTTGCGGGATTATTTCAGTTGGCTTGCTGTCACTGCAGGGAGTGGGAAATGGAAAGCGCGGCGCAGAGAGTCCTGTGCACTATCCTGCGGAGACTAAAAGTTCGGGCTACGATCCAAATTTCTGTTAATTTGGCAGCTTGTCCTGCGTTGGCATTTTGTTTTTTGCCTGCCTGCCTGCCTGACTGCCGTCGTTTATATTTTTTTACGCTCTGCTTGAGTTTTATTCGCCTGTGGAAAAAAGTATAAGAAGAGCAGTTCGAATATATACGGATGTTCGTATGTGCACAGTGGAAAAAAGAGATCCGGCTTTTATTTATATAATACCAGTAAATTAGAACTTTAAATACGGATCTTTATGTAGTACACAAAACAAACAGAAACCTATACAGTGTCGGGGAAATGGATATCCGTTTGTCTTATAAGAAAAATAGAGTTAATATTAATAATACTATAGTAAACGAGTTTATCATTTTAAATTTACCATTGAAATATAAGTGGAAAGCTAGAAAAATATTTATTAAATGTTTTAAAATTTCAGCCACTATTAGCTTCTAGAAATCTTATTGAAATACCAACTTTTTTTCTGTGTACCAGGACATATCTCGCTCTTGGTCGCCTCTATTCTGTGTGCAGATATGCAAAACGCTGTGTGCACATAAATTTCAGTGCTGGGCCACGCTTATTTGCATAGGAATTATGTATTTGGGCACGGCGGCTTAGCTGCATTACACAGGACACCAGCACATAGATCCTGGAGCTCACACCATCGCCACACACACACACAGTATAGAGTAGGGGACGCTCTGTGGTCATGCAGAAAACTAACGCATATCGTTTTCCTTGTATTTTGCAGCTATAAATTTACAACGCCCCAGGAAAATGCATTGCAGCAAAACAAGCAATTAAAGCAGTGCAGCCCCGCAACCACGAACCGAACCTGTAGTATCCTGCCGCCTGCTGCCTGCTGTGCTAAAAACCTATTTTGAATAATTAAAATTCCGTAAGTGCTGCAGTCGAAGACGTCGACAAAGGAGAAGTGGAAGTCGAAGGAAACCGAATCCTAGAACGAGAACTAAAAGAACCCGGGGCTCCCTCTGTTGCCCGCAACACAATCTGCGGCCTGCAAATTTGTGTGCAGCAATGAAATAATTAATTCAATGCACCTCACTAAGCCGGCGAGAAGCAGCAGCAGCAGCAGTATTGCTTATAAATTCGAGAGCCCTCATCTCAGCCCCATCCACTGCAACTGCCCCAACAGCAAGCCGATTAAAATGGCTGCAGGAACGAGAACAATTAGCCAGCCAGGACATATCCGCGATCAGCGGCAGATATCCATGAGGAGCCTGTCTCACACCCTGCTCCTGGTCATTGCAGTGGTGGCTCTGCAATTCGAGAGCGGTAAGTTTAGCCAATCTAGCTTAAGCAGGTGGAGCCTCATAGGCTATTTTTATGTGCAGCATATAAAAAAGTATTTTAGGCTTAATTTCCGCTTTAAACTAGAGTATTAAGTTCATGAATTACATATTTTCTTACTAAGTTTCGTACCTGTTACTAGAAAAAAGGTATATTTTGCAGCATATTTACCATTTTCCCCACACAGTTACCTTTGCCAGCACTGAACCCTGGCCCAGTCCTTGGCAGTTGCAAATTCAATCGCGTGCGCGAAGAGGGCCAAGTCAATCAGCGGGCCCGGCCGCAAAGCCATTCAATTGACAAAGCCACAAATTGCGGGCGGGCGGCCGCTCGATGACGGAGCTTTGTCGGCCGGCGAATTAATCTCATGGATGAATATTTCAAAAGCGAAACTTGAGCAATTAATTTCGCTAATTGCTTTTCTTCGCCTCGTTTTTGTCTAGGGCCAGTTCTCGTCCTCTTAGGCCGGGGCCTTTGCATTTAAATGCCCGCCAGTGGGTGCATTTCAAGGACTCAACTTTTGCCTGTGCATAAACCCAATCTGACATTTATGCGAATGTTCACGGAATCAAATAAGAGTAATGACATTGTCCGCAAAAGGACAGGGACCAGGGCGTGCAGGATGCAGGCAGCTGGAAGCAGAAACCACCAGCCTCTGCCCGATGTCTTGGGATCTGGCCGAGTTCCTTGACTGAAGCGCTGGCAGTAGTGCAATGTCCTTTGGCTACTCAAACATTCCAGTGGCTATTAGTATTCATATCTTGACTGAACTAAACTGAAAGCTTAAATTCCTCTGGCCATTCGCCCCTCCTTTGTGGCGGTCCCTGACTGGTTTGGGATTCCGTTTTTATCTGAGCTGCGTTTGCATGAATTTTCATTTCGTGCTAGAATTGTTGAAAAAGATGCAATTAAATTTTAGGGCCAGGGGTGTCAGCAGCAAGGAGATGCAGATGGACGTGGTCCCGGAGCCTGAGACGAATGCGAGAAATAGAGTACGAATATATATATATATATATATATGTATGTATAAAGAGCTAGCGCGCAAAAAAGTCAGCACGAATTTTCCAAGTCCCTGACAGTGTCTCAGTTGAGTTTTTCCATCTCCCCGTCTGCCGTGCGCTCTTCCTGCGGCTGCAGCTGCCGTCAGTGGCAAGAACGCATTATTAATTTATTTTTCAACTTGCTAGATGAATAAGCAAAGAGCAAAAATGCTCCTCGAACGCTGCTTCGGATGCAGCCAAGCTGAATTTCCCAATTTAAGCGATGTCTCGACTGGTTCCCTTCACCGTCACTTCCTGGATTTGAATCCGAATCCGCTTCGGTGCTCCATTGTCGGGTCATTTTGCATGCAGCTTTGGCACGGCTAAAGGATGGGTTAACCGGCAGAGAGGGCGACGTGTCTCGAACGGACTTCAATCTGCTGTCCATCACTGTCTTCGATCGTGCCTCGACCGGCACCGCAAGGAAATAAAATCCAAAAGTGAATAATGAACCGCAAATAACTTTACTTTGTCTCGAGGACTCATCCCGTTCCTGTACTAGTTGCTCCTGCTCCTCTTTTTTTTAGAAAATTGCTGCAGGACGTTTGTCTGGATGGATGGGAAACTGAACAGAAGCAGCCGCCACTGCGAGTGTCAGTAACAATTAGTTTGGCTTGCAGTCCAGTTAACAGACATCCCAGCTCCTGTCCGCTTTTTTTCAAATATTTGCATTTGCATTTGCGGTTTGCCCGACAGTTGCAGTCAATTCCCCCTTTTTTATTCGCTTGTTTCGGTTTTTGCCCGCATCCTTGCACAATTAATGAAGTGCAAAACGCCCGGACTGAGTTCCCGTATCCTTCATCTTCATTAATGCTGAATATATATTGTGACATAAATCACACAATCAAATTATCTGCTTCCCCAGGGCCCCGGGGGATCCCTGATTCGGATTCAGCTGTCCGACTCAACTAATCAATTTGACATAGGTATGCGAAACTTTAACCCAAAAACTTTCGATACGAAACTTATTTCCCCCCCATCCCTAGTTGGAAGATAACACTTGGCTGCGAGAGAGTAAGTGAAATTTATTAACTGCAGGGACCACAAACCTAAATGCAAATAAATCAGACATCAGTGCAAAACTTCTTTTGGTATAAACAAAGGCCAAAAAAGGATATCGGCAGCAGAGAGCCGGCGGCAAGTGGGGCGGAAAAGTTGCAAATGTTTATGGGGGTTGGAAAAGCAAAACAAAAAACCGCAAAAAGGATATTGACGTGTGACGAGGACGAGGACGTGGCTTCGAGAGGCTTTTGAGTCAGCGCGCCTACGAGTTGATGCCATCACCGGAGTCTGAGTGGGTCCTCCTCCTCCATCCATCCATCAATCCATTCCAACCCAACCCAACCCATTCCCCTCCACCTTTTTTCTTTTGCAGTCTTCCCCTTGGCTGAGGTGCGGCGGTGTCAAGTATTTGCACTTGAATTGCGCGCTAAGCAAAATTTACGCGCGACTCCAGAGAATTCGCTTGGCGCGTTCGCAGCTCAAGTGAAAATCGATGGGGACGATGCCAACATTGCCATCTACACAGTGAAATAAATCATTGAGATTAATCATCAGTGCAATAAACCCATTTACACATCAAAAGGCTCTCCAAAATAGTGCTTGATTGATTTTCAAATAGAATATACATTAGCTGTTACCTTATCAACAAGGATTAATTTCTTGCCAGCTATTTATGTATATAATGAATAACATTTCTGTTGTGTATATATTATGACTACAATTTAAATAAATAAATAAATATATTAATAATATATTAATGAACAGAAAATAGTTCTGATTATATTAAACAGTATTATGTTATGTAGTTGGAAAAGAGATATGATTGATCTTCCCTGAACCTCATTTGCTTTTATTGTGTCACTTCAAATATTTCCGTTTTACAGACTTTATCCAAAGGAAAACTATTATTATGTTTGTTTCTGTGTATGCTGGTTATGTTGGCATTGGTGCTTGGCCACAATGTTTTCTTTTCCGCCTCCGTTTCGCCTGGCTTTTTATTGGTTTCCTTTCGCCTCCTTCTTTTTCCGTGTTGTTTGATTTGGCTGTTGTCCTGCTTCTGGTGTCATGAGCAAAGGAGCAAAGGAGCATTTGTGCAAACAAACTAGACCTGCCAGCACACACAGACCAACGCAGACCGACTTCCTTGGCCGGGAACGGGGACACTCGAAGCCTTCGTCCCAGGCACATATTGCTTCATCTCCCTACGTGAGATGATGTTGGGACAGGCATCATCACAACTGTCGACAACATCAATGCCAACGCCATCGTCTCAGTCAGCTCTGTTCCTGCTCCAAGCACCAGCTTCAGATCCAGATGCTTCCTTGTTCCATATCCCATCTCCATATTCCACTCGCCTGCGTCATTATGGGCTTCGTCTGGCACTTCACAAAAATGCACACAAAATCCTCAACTTTATCTCGTCAATAACTTAAGTGCCAGCCAGGACTCTCGGTTCCTGAGGCAGTTTAGTCGCTTTGTTTTACACTCAAAGAAATATCCGAATAAGTAGGGCATATCCTTCTGTTAGAAATGCAATAAAAAAACGTATAAATCTTGTTGTCTCTGAATAATTGAAACAGTTTGTAAGAGATTGCATGATTTTCGATATTAATCTATTTTCTTCCAGTGCAATTTGTTACTGCCTGTGCCTTCGATCTATCCTTTTTCCCTTTCCCACACTCGTTCATTGGTAGAAATTTGCTGGAACCTAGCTTGACACGTACTGCGGTTGCAGTGGCAAAAGGCTTGCAAATGATTATTTTATTGACAATTAAATCATAAACATAAAAACAAGCCGCACAAATCTACCAAAGGGCTGTAAGGAGTGAAATTTTATTGCCATGAATGTCAGGAGTTGACATTAGTCACAGAAAAAGAAGTAGAAGCCAGGCTCCCCTCCCTTCCGAGCCAGCGATTCCGGTTTATTGCAGCATTTAATGCCAGAGATGGCATCGCACTCAAACGCAGACGGACGCAATGTGCTGCTTATGGGCCATCCAGTGAATGTGTGTTTGTGTGCTACCATACCAGACTCGGTCCTGGCCACAGGGGGAAACTTGTTGCCTGGGTCCTTTGATCGGGGCTTGGGCAACATCTGTGGGCCAGGGTCATAATCATCGTTGAGGTGATATTAAAAAGTTACGCTGCAAATGAAGAAATTGTGTTGGCCCGATTAACGTGTCTGCAAAGTTGGCCATCGCTTTGACCTGGCTAACTGGCCTGATTGAATTGGTAGCGAAAGCTAATGGCAGCAGCGGAAACCACTTAGCCGGGCCCCAGCTACGTACCATATTTAATTTGTGTGCAAATGCTTGGCAAACTGGCTTCTAATAAAATAAAGTGACTCTTTCTCTGTCTGCGACTGGATCAGGAGTAGGAGCCAGGGCAAGAGCAGGAGCAGGAGGAACTTCATTAGAATCTCTGGCTAAAACGGATGGCGGTTGTCCTTTCATTTCGTGCCGCCCTAGAGTAGAAAGCCATTTCATTATGGCACTCGCCTAATGCCGGCCAACTGACGAGCTGAGCAATTTTAATTTGCAGCGCATTGGCATTGGCTTTGTCAGCTCTCGACCGGTGGAGCACTCCAAGCAAATTGACATGGACTCGGACTCGTACCCGGACATGGATACTGGTCCTCTACCTATCTTTTTGATATTGTGTTTGTCCTTTCCGGCCGCATATAAAATATGGAAAAAACCACAACACAAAAACATTGCTTAGTGCAGGTTGGGCTGCTGCAGAAACAGTGGCAACAATGAGGATGCACTGCGGGCTACTTAGGGCCGGGCTCTGGTCTCTCGGTGAGTGTCCTCCGACAGCCGACATGCTGCCAAAGGAGGTTAAAATATTTTTGCTGCTTTATCTTTAGACATTTGTCGGGTCGCCGGACCGAAAGGGGGGGGGGGGGGGGGGGGGGGGGGGGGGGAGGGAAAGGATGTCGTAATGCAGCGCCAGGATTTAACTGACAGTGAGTGCAGCTCACAGGCCACTCCAGGATCTGGCCACCACCCACTGCTCACCCGTTGGGCAAACAGATTGCCCCGCTCCTCGCCCGCTGCCCTCCCGAGCGCCCAGGGGAGGTGGCCATTTTACGGCTGCTCTGCAGTTGGCTGGGAACCATTCAGCTGGCTGGGAACCTGTGCTGAGACAAGACTGCACTTTCCGGGGGTGGCCAGCAAATGCTTCAAATTAATTTCACCGCATGGGGAAATTGCCCGGCATTGTTTGGGCCCGGCATCAGGCATCAGGAAGCCGTAAATCAGGGTCCGGCACAAAGGACTCGGTCTCGGTTTCGTACAGGGATCTCTCCGGATCCAGGAACCCGGAATGGGGCGCGTTCCTCATTTGCCTGGCTGTTTGCCCACGACGGCGCTTATCGGCGTCTAATCTCTTTATGATAAAATGTTTATATTGGCGACAATATCAAAGGCACAGTCGTCGGAGGTGGTGGTTGCCATAAATTCCCTGGGCACCGCAAACAGCCGGGAAAGTTTCCACTTCGCCATATGAAAGATAAATTCACGGATAAGAAGTTTGTGAAAAGCGGATTGTGTGTACAAGCTAATTTAAGTTCGAGGCCAGCTGTCGCACAAAGCGTCCTGGCCCCGGCTCCAGCACTCTCCAGCGTAGAGACCTGGTCCAAAGGAGCCACGGGGCGGAAAGGCGGAGAGCCAGCAAGACGGAGGGCGGCGCAGCTGTTGTCCGACCGCAGCAGGCGAGGCGACTTTATTATTATTATCCCCGGCGCAAAGTGGCAATGGGCGGCTCAGGCCCGGCCAGGACCGAGTTTTCGCCAGCGACATTTGTCCAGCTGCTTCATTTCATATTCAGGAGATACTTTTTCCATCATTACGATTTGCGCGGCGATTCGAGGCTGTATGAAAAAGCGAGAAATCACAAAAGTGTACAGGGTCTGGGATTAGGAGTCCTTGGAATGTTGCTGGCTCCTTCTTAATTTATAGTTTCTGACAGGTACAATTTATCCTCCCCTTAAGTGGCCTGAGTCAAGAGATATGTCAAACCTTTCAATGTTTTTTGGCTGAACATTAATTTCGTTTTAGATATGCATATATTGTTATTGATTTGGCTATAACGTGACACTTTTTTCGATTCTAATTGAGCCTGAAAGCTTTTGTCAATTAAAACAAAAATTTGGTATTGGATTTCATTCTGTTTAGTGGTTGCCGACAATTCTTATTTATATTTCCATTAAAAATTGTAATTGTATGAAAGGAAAACAAAAAGAAAAATAAGATATATTTCAAATATATAGGATATAGGTTTTAATAATAAAAACCAAATGTTAAACTTCGAGGACAGAGCATTCAAAGTGTCATTGCCTGTTTTTAAAAAGTTCCTTCTGTTGTGTTTTTTCTGGCACGGCTCCTCAGTTATTTTTCATTTTTCTTTATGCTCGCAAAGTTGTGACTGGTGGAAAATAAAGAATAAAAAATGAAAAACAAAAACATAAAAAATAAGAAAAGAAAGGAAAACACAAAAGGCGAGCGCAAAGTTTTTCGGCCTCGCAGGCTGCTGAGCTGCTGAAGAACTGGCGAAGTCCGACTTCGACTTTGGTTGACAGATGATAACGCGGGACCAGTGGGGATGCAGGACGCAGGACGCTGGATGGGGCAAGCTGCTGGTTGCCGGATGGCTGATCTACTGGGAGAGGCGCACGCCTCATCAGCAGCTCATCAACGAGAGCGTCTAAAATTTCACATTTTTTGCCGGCATACTTTCTGCCACCCCATGTGCCCCCGGGCAACTTTGTGCGCGTCTCCGTTTAAATGACTTTAAGAATACATAACAAAGTTTTTAAATTATTTCTCAAGTTGAGGCTAAAATGAAATTATAAAGGGATTTTCGCCAGCGGACTGCAGCTGACGGCCTCTGCCCATTTCCCCGCTTCCCCATCTCTCGGCTTATTAACATTGGAAACTCATTAATATTGTATTTTCTCTTTTCCTTTTTTTAGCTTTTCTTCTACTTTATTTTTACCGCCTCACCCCTGGCCAGTAGTGGCCTTAACTCGTTCATAAAAGTTTGGCAAATTTCATTGCATTAATTTGGCGCGCAGGTGTCAGCTCCGGTGTCAGGACACAAACGCACAAAGTGTCAAATAAATCAAACAGTTTTGTGGAAGGGTCGTCCAGCGCCGGGCGTTCAGCTCCAGGGATCGGGATCGGGTTCGGAGCCGGGGGGATTCGGGGTGGGGTTTGCAAGTTTAATGAGTCGTGCCCGGCCATACGATGGCATTGGCTTGTGATGGTGACCAAGGGGGAGTGTAGAAGGGCTAAGGTCCTGGCCCTCGAATCGGTCACACTCCTGGCTGGGAACAATTGCAACAGATTTGACAAATACGACGCATGTTTTATTTATTTGTCTGCCCTTCGACATGGGACCATCCACACTGAGGATAAATGTTTTTTACTTAGCAAAGTAGGCAAAAAAAAGGTCAAGGTATTTATAATGAAAAACCTTAGAAAGAGTTACCTATGAATAATTAGAGGAAATGGGATCTTAGGAATCTCATAACTTGGCAAAAGCCTTATTATTTATATTTATAAAGTATAGATTAGTTATTTAGGTAGATTTTTTCGCCGTGCAGGATTCTGATTCCCGTGTTTGGTTTACTAATTTCCTGCTGCAAATATTTGCCAAGCGTCCGAGCCGGGTGACAATTGCTGCATTCGAGTGGCCCAGTGCCGGTCTCCGGTGGTAATGGTGGTGGTGGCCTTTCCCATATGGTGGCACTTCATGATATTGACATTAACAGTGCAACGAGGGGCAAATTGCAACCCCTAAGCCCTCGAGTCGCAATCCAAGCCCCAGGCCTTAGTCCTCCTCTCACGGCTCAGAGCTCGTCTGTCTTGTGCGGGTGCTCGATGTCATCGGGCGATGATGTGACAAGGCTGCCGTGAAATGATATACGCATTGTCCTTGCTGGGGGACTCGCCTAGTCATGCTCGTCCCGGGTCTCAGCACCTCAGATCCTTAGCGCCTCGAATCGGCGGGCCTAATGAACCATAACGCTTTATCGCCGTTTGTCGTGTCGTCGAGGGGTCCTTGTCATCCTGCGAAAGTGTGCGATTGGGATTTAATTTGATTGCTTGTATCTGTGTGGGGTTGCCGATGCGTGTGTGAGTGCGGCCTTATCCTGTGATTTACTGTGTTATTTGGTCTTACTTTGTTTTACCGCTTATTGCTTATTACTTTCTCCTCACTCGATCCTGTCTGGGTGCGGCTTTGCTTTTTATTTCTGCCGTTTTTTTCCTCGTTTCGCAACCCCCTGTCAGGCATTAGCGCGGCGATGACAAAAAAACTCATGCTAAATCCTTTCTGCATTGATTGATAAAGTGCCTTATGCGAGGATTAAGGCGACATTGATTTACTATGCCTTCGGCTTACTCGCACTCTTTGTTGCAATTTCCCTTCTCAACTTCCCATCGAAGGGGTAGTAGGTAGGCAGAGCTGGGGCATTTTAGCTAATTGTCCAACAATCTGGTGTGATTCCGGGCCAATGGCCGCCTCCCCTTGTTGCCTCATTAAAGTTGTCCATGGGGCAAGTTTTGACCCCAAAAATGGCATGGTGCCGGTGCAGTTGGAAAGTTGAAAAAAGGGGGGGGGACAACACGGCAGAAGTGCCCACCACCAGCAAGAGGTGTTACATTTTATTTGAAAAGTTTCCCTGCATAAATATTGTCAGCTCTTCGAGGTCCTGGCGCTGTGTTGCTATAGCTGTAGCTGCAGCTGCATTGTGTTGGCCATGGCCATCGGATTGTGAAACCCAGTTGGTTTGGCTCAGACTTGGCCTTGTTGTGCTCCATTCTGTTCTGTGGCTGTGTCAATTAACGCCTAAGTTGTAAACAAATTTCGCCCAGTGGCCCGCTGCACTCATAAATTGCAGTTAGAAGATGGCAGTGAAAGTTTGCTCAGTCCACAGGCCTCTCCTCTGTACTCTCTACTCTGTACTCTGTACTCTGTACTCTGTACTCTGTACTCTGTATTTTGCGTATCCGCAGGACCAAGTTTGCAAGTGTTAGCCAAAGTGTGCTTTAGCTAAATGCTGTTAGGTGGCAGTTGCTGTTTACTTCCGACTTGGCGTTGGCCTGATTAATTAGCTGGAGGTCCTTGACAAATTTCCAGTTTGCACTGCAAATTGAGCGGGATTTTCTTGAGGGGGATATATTAGTAGGAGCGGCAGTGGCTATGACAACAGCACGTGGCACGCTTATCATATTTTTCCTCCTTCTCCTCCACGGGGGGTGGCAGTGGCTCAATCAGCCCCTAAGCCCTGGGAAAAGCCACTTGCCACTTGATCCCTAAGCCAAGGCAGCTATCTCATTTCGACCCCGGCTGCAGCTTGCCACAGAAATGACCATTTAACTAAGGATGCCCCGGCCTTATCCCGGCTCAAAGAAATGGGTTTCTTCCCCCCATTCCGGGAAATGGCCAGGAGTCACAAAAGTTTGACACTGGCTGGCGAGAATTTTAAATCAAATCGGAAGAGAGATTATATTGCAAATAATACTTATGAACTTATTATCTTGTTTGTGTTTTCTGTCCTCCCCCCAAAGACGCCTCTCTCCCATATCGAAATATATATGTATATATATAGAGTTATATAGACAGCCGCTTGGCATGCAGAACACGAATCACCCAGATATCCGTGCTCGCTGCGAGCTGGGATAGAAATTTAAGCCATAACTTGGCCGAGCGCAGAGTTTGGCTTCGATATTGGTCTTGGGTTTTGATTTTGTTTCTGTGGCCAGCCAGTCCTTCCAGTCCCTTAGTCCTCCAGGCCTCCAATCTCCAGTCCTGTAGTCCTCCATTGTGCCAACTTCGATGTTTATTTGGTGGGGTACAAACTCCGTAAATAAATTCCAACAAAATTGTTTAACAATACACCAAACGGGCCTCCAGGGTAAATACAAGGTTTTGGGATAAACGCGCACCAGACGAGACCGTAGCATATGGTGACGGTGGCTTGGATTCACCAAGACGCAGGAGCAGGAGGAGATTTCCAATAGTATTTGCGACTTGACGTGCCCATAACAATGAAACCAAAGGCGAAAGGGTGAGTTCGGCTGACAGTTGGCAGATAGACAAACATTTCAGCGCCTGGGAAGTAGCGCGTTTAAGCTTTAAGTTGCGAGTTTCTGAGATCCTGGGTACAAATTATAAAAGAGCCGCTAGTAATTGTGCGTTGCCTTCGGTCGCTTTCCGTGTACTTAATCCAATAAGGCAACAACGGTTTTCTTAAGTAATTTGGTGCCCCCCGCAGGACCAGAGCCCCCCTTCCCTTTGGCTCAGCGCCTTTGTTGGGCCGTTTAGTCTGGCAAATAGCAAACAATTTTACCCAACTGCCGAGCCCGGCCCGGGATTCCCGCCCTCCACTATTCCAGCTAGGAACTCGAAGCCCAGAACCCGGAACTCGGAGCTCGGAACTCTTAACTCCGGCCAACTCGGCATAGTTGCTTCAAGTATTTTTCAGCTTTTGTTTGTACGGCCGGCTGGCGGTTGCCATTGTTGGATAGAGAACAGCTCCGGGCCTCCAATCGAGTGAATCTCCCACCCGAATCCTGCTTCGCATCGCTGCGTTGCATCGGCAGCGGCAACTCCCTTTAAGCGAATCAATCAGATGTCGGTTTTAATATAAAAGCTTAATTGGAAAATTTGAAGCTGCAACTTTTTCCAAACTCTCATTAAGAAATTATTTAATTTTTCCAACCATCGACTCCTTCTCCTCCTACTCCTGCCCCGGGGAATTTTTCGTAAAAGTGAAGTGCAAAGGAAAGACAACAAATTGTTTTCAGTTATCGACGGAGGAGGACTCTCGCCGACTCGGCTTCGTTCGGTCCCGACTTTTATTATTGCCTTTTTATTGCGTATTAATTTTGCGTGCTTAATTTGCCAGCGCTTCTTTGTGTGCGGGGGGAGTGGCACTTGGTAGGACGCACTGCCACGCCTCCCCCTTGTCTGTTGTTCTTGGCGCGGTTTCCGGGGGCGCAAAGGGGCTGGCTTGTAATTGGCGATGTTGCCGCCGCCGCGTTTCCTTTGCTGCTCATTTTAATGGCAAGAAATTGAATTTTAATTAGTAACGAGGAATCTGTTACGCATCAGTTTGTATTTAATTTAATTTCTTAATTAAAATGCGTGAGCATGTCGGCATAAAAACCAACGGTTGTCCGTCCCTTAGCCTTGTCTTCTCCCCTTGGAGTATTTCGTAGGGGAAAAAATGGCAACTGCAAAATATTTCCATTTTAATGCTGAGCCGCGACAAGTGTTATGTTTTTCAATATCCTTCGTATTTGCCACTTGACTCTGTTGGAAAAGCGGCCGGCAAAGTGTACTTTTATGTTTGCTAATTGTTGGCTTTCAGTTTGGTATTTTGCCAAGGCCATTTAAGGCGAGCAAACACTTGGGATGGACATGGAAATTGGTTTCACTGACAGGTGCGTTAAATATTCAGGCGAAGACTTGCTATAGTTGTGTTAAAATCCCATTTCACAGTTTTAAAGTGCTTCCATATTTATAGGGACACCCAATTCGCCTGCTTAGCTATGCCCAAGGATTTCAGGCTGTCGGCTGACTTGAAACCGCCAAGTTAGAAAAGACAGAAAAATAAATCCTATTGATTTAGGGATGCTAAGTAAAATTGTTTTATGATTAGTTAAGGGACATGCTAATTTTAATTTATGTAATGTTCTGTTAAGAAAGATGGATTTGCATTTCTAAGGACATGTTTGCACTTTGAATTTTCACTTCGATATAACGTAGCTCTTAACTAAGATTTTAAAGATTTTCATAATTATTTATTAATTTAATTTATAATTTTCTTAAATGATATTTGGAAAATGGCTAAGTTTTTCCCTGTGCACATTTTTTCTTCACAGAGACAGCTTTCTTTGCTCCTAGCATTACTTTCAGCTTTAAGCTTTTTGCAGCCAGCATTTCGGCGACTTGCACTGATTTGGTGGCTCTCTGAAAATGCACTTGTTCTAGGCGGGCAAAAAAAAGGATCCTGGGTGTCCTGGCACTCGCCGAGTCAGCTACTTAGCGGAAAAAATGTGCCAGCCACATACATAATACACATATCTTGGTGTCTGGGACAGCTGAGTTTCTACTGCTGCGGTCCCCATAAAATGCATAAATTATACGGCGTTTATGCCGCCGTCCCTTTCCGTGTCCTTGTTGTTTTTGGCCAGGACAACTGCACTTTGGGCTGCTGGCTGCTGCTATGACAGGTGGATAGTGCATTGCGCCAGCCACATAGGAGACCAAGCAGCTTAGACCCAGCTCCACGCACAACATACAAATTAGGGTTAATTAACTTTGCTTTTTAGACCAAACTTGAAGGTGTTCGGGGAGGAATACGGGAAAGGGTTCCCCACTCCCAAAAACGAAAATCAGGTTATGCCGAGCACTTGAGTTCCCCGAGATATCTTGCCGCTCTGCGGTTACGTTTCGTTCTTGCCCCACTGCCACTTATTTTTGGCTTCACATCTGGCCTGGTCCTGGTTCTAGTCCTGTTCCTGCTCCAACTCCTGCTGAAGCTGCAGTGTGTTGCAGTTTTGTGACGCCAACTTTGTTTGCCAAACTTTTTATTGGCACATATCCCCTCCAGTTGAGCGCTCCGTGTGCCGTGTTCGGTGGCAACGAACTGGGCTAAAATTAAAATGTGCATTGTTTACGCTCTGGATCGCTCCGCTTGCTGGCCTGTCTTTGGGTTCGGCAACACAACATTTGCATACGGGACCCGTGGGCTCTGGGACGCGTCTGTGGATTGTTTGTGTTTTTAAAGCCGCACACTTGACGCGCTTTGTGCCAGGGAAAACATACGCCAAAGTGAGCACTTGTCGGGGATTTTCCACAGCGAAGAAATCGTAGAAATTTGGGACATGTTTTAGGTTTGTTTTCACAATGAGAGTCTTAAAATTTTGGGTGTATGTCCTTAATTCCCTTATCCGTTTAAATATATATACAAAATTATAAACAATATTATTTTCAATATAATTTAAAAGTTGCCAGGATTCTGTAATGATTTTGTCGCAATGCAGCCGCTAAGTGACGCTGCTTCCAAACCAAAAATCGACAAGTGTTCTCCGCACATCGAAAGTCGGAAATGTTGTCGATACCATATATAGTATACGAGTGTCTATATATGTAGGGTCGGATATATATCTCATCGCTGGTGGCTCCGCAATTTGTGCGCGCATTAGCCGCGTGCTCCGATGGCGAATTATACTCTTGAGCGTCATTTAACAGAGAAGACGATAAATTAAATTACCCGGCCACCAACGACAGCCAACAAATTTGGACTTTCCTTTTGTGGCCAGGCGAGGCCTCGGTCCTTAACCGCTTTTCCCTCTACTTTTCCGAAGAGCCCCGCTAACCGAAATACCCCCGGAAAAGCGGTCGGAATCCCTGTGACTTCGGGGCTAAAGTCATAAGTAAGATCTACACACTTGATAAGCGTTGGGAACTCAACATCCGAGACGAGCATTTCTGAAACACTAACTCACACAAATAGACACGTACGAACGAACGAGTGTGTGTGTGCACACACATTCCTTTATTTCCAGCTAACACACATACTACATATATATATGTACATGTATTCCGACATCCGGCAGCATTTCCGCTTTATTTTTGGCACTGACTGCCAACGTATTCCAATTCATTTGTTTTTCCCTCTGCCTTTTAACTGCCCTGCCATCGACCTCCCTCCCTCCCTCCAGGCCGACTCCTCGTTCGGATCCTGCCCATGATGGGGGTGGATCAGCCATGCCACTATGTATATCCTATTCACAGGCACTTGGCATATAAAGGAGAGCCGCCGCTTGGCCTGGCATAAAGAATTTATAACTTCGATTATTTCCTTTTACACTAAATACTAATAAATTAAATTGTTTTTTATTTCTCAATAAATTTTTATTATTCTGCTACTTTTATACTTCATTTCGCCAGGCCCTGTGCCAGGGAAGGTGTCGATTTAATGGCCCAGACGCGTTTGATACGGTCCCGCCAGGCTCCTTTGCTACTTGTGCGTTCTGCCTTCAGCAGAGTTCTGCGTTCTTGTTGCCTGCTCGTTGGAGGGATTTAAGGTCAATTTTTGATTTCCGCTCTCAAATTGCTCAACGCACACGCATCCGCATCCGCATCCGATTTGCACTCGCATCTCGGGTGTAAATGTGTGTATCTGTATCTGGATCTGAATCAGAATCTGAATCCGGAATCGGGATCTGTGTAACTGAAATGGCTGTGTTCGTGCGGGTCGGGTGTGTGTGGGAGTGGGTGGAATGGGGGGCAGGAATGTGAATGAAAGTCCGAATGGGATTGAGAGTGAGTGTGCCGAGCGGTGAAACTTTGATTTGTTTTTCGTGCTTCATTTGATTTGAGTTGAACCGCCGGTAGTTTCGGACGAGGGCCGTTTAATGAGTTGACGCTTTGAATATGAAAAGTTTGCCAGCACATTTCCTTAAGCTTTTGGGAATTTATTGCGCCGCTTTTAGTGTGATTGCTAATTTGTAATTTACGCAGTCAGTCCACGGCCGCCTTTTACTACTCTCCAAACATTCTCAGATGCTCTCGACAGTCCGAGGTAATTTTTCGGGGCAAGAGTTTCGGCCCTGGGCCAAATGGCCGTAAGTGATTCATTTGACGCGCCAGCACTACCGGGATGGATGGGATGGATGGATGGGATGGATGGGAACTCCTGCGCTTCGCTCTGTTGCACGTAGGTCATCAGCAAATAATAAACATAAACAGTTTATTGTCGGCACTGCCTAATAAAACCGGGAATGGGCCTCATAAAATTACGCACTGAGGCTCAAGTGCAGGGCATTAAATCGGCACCCTGGACACTTGTCTGACCCAGTGCCGCTCACCTCCTGATCCGGTTCTGGGCCCCAGACATTTGTAGGTGCTTAAGCCGGAATGGCCCAGCAATTGGTCTGGGCCATCTTTGAACTTTGGGCCAAAAACTAGCAATAAGCCCGAACACGCGCCACATCCGTTTTTCATTTCGATTTGCATAAGTCGGGAATGGATTTGCCCTCCCCATTGTCCCCACGTTGCTGTCTCTTCGCCTTTTTATAAATTTAGCAAAGCGCTCGCAACAAAATTTTACGCTGTTTACACAGTGAAGTACGCATAAAAGTGACGCTTATGAACAAGTTGACAGCGCGTCGCTCCCCAGAGTCGGTTTTAAAAGTCGTAAACATGCACAACTAACAGATTTATTTATATGCGGCATAAAAATGCACGAAGCCGAAGCACCAACTGCGTCAGCAGCAACAGCATCGACTCGGCGGCAACATCAACGACACCACCAGCAACACAAAGGCTTCCCAGCGTCCCAGCATCCCAGCTTCCCCGCGAAAGGAGGGCTAACCAAACGAAGCGCAACGAAACACTCGCGTATAATAAAATTGGCTGTGAAAGTGTTTCAGGCAACTGGGATAAAAACGTAATCCGCGCCGAGTAAAAGCCAAATGACTAACAGAAATGGAAAAGCGTAAGCAAAAACGTGGCAGCGTGGGTGCAGCCTCCCGGGAGGGGGATCTCGCTCCGGCTCCTTGTCATTGACAGGCTGCGAGTGGGCTACAAAAATCTTAAACTGACTTAAAAAGCATAAAAAGCGAACAACGAACAGCGTTGGTGGCGGCAGACGAACGACATCTTGGCTGGCATGTCAAACGGTTTGGCAGAATTTAAAGCAGAGTCCCAGTTGGCAACTACCCTGAGACCCAGCACCCCTAACCCAACCACCGCCCTGACACCCTTATAGCCGGCACCCTTCCTTGGCTTGTTGGCGCTGTTAACTTAATGGTGACAAGTGTCAAAACAGGGAACACCGAGGCACTCCAACTGCTGCTAGGGCTCCGGCTTTAGCTCCGGGCAACCCCGGGTCAGGTCTCGAGGCCCTTCGATTCGATTGCCTTTCGCCTTTTCGCCACATTGGGTAAATCGCCTTAAATCGCACATTTCAATCTTTTTAACGAACCTTATCGATATTGCCGGGAATAGGCCCCCGCCACGCAATATGCTATGAGATAATTTCTGGGAGGGCGCGACACGAGCACGGAAGGACTCCCATACTCTCGCCCTGGTCCGGAATAGCATTGCTAATGGGTTTTTGCATGCCCAATAAGGGAAAACAATGGAGAGTGGAAAAACAAGAAAAGGAAAATCCAATCCATAGATCATCTGGCTCGGCATAAACTATGGGGGGATATCGTGAAATTTGTATGTGCTATGTTGACGCTGCATGTTGTTCCCGTAAACACGCACATATGTTGGTGGCGGTAGTTCGATGTCCTGCGTTCAGGGTTCTGAGTTCTGGGCTCTGGGTTCTGGGTTCTGGATCCTGGGCGGAACGCAACTAACAAAATTTTTACTACTGCAAATTTACGACACAAGGCAAACAATTCGCCAAATGAAATTCCTGCGGAAAAGCACACAAAAAGAAAAAAAACATACGGAAATCGAGAGCCAGTTTGGCTGCTAAGAGAGTGGGCGGCGGGACAGATGTTATTGTAATTTATGCATATACATTTTTGTTCTATAAATTCCATTACGTTTTTTCGCCGACCCTCTCATATACATTTATTTTATAAATTGTGGCGAGATGTGCAAAATGATTTGGCACCGTAAACTGTCCGGCCTGAAAGGTTCATAAAAATATATCAAAAATGAACGTATACACATCGTATGCTGTAATATTTGTGTTGCATTTCGCCGTGGCCAAAGGAAAACTCGATTACTTTTTCAACTAGCTATCCGGCAAATTGATTGAACAGGGAATAATGTATGTGGGACGTGAAATGGTCGCTTTATTGCATTAGCAACAGTTTGCCAGGACATTCGAGGCATGGCTAGGTATGGGAATGGGGGTGGGGCTGTAATCCTGAAACCTCGTTGCTCGTTGCTCGTCATCTTTGCCATCATCTTTTAGAGTCATTAACATTGCCAGCCATCCGTGGCCATTGAGCATTACTCTCCGACGGCTCTCCGAGGCTCCCCTCAGCCATGATCCGTCGCCATCTGCGGTAAGTGGCACTACCTACCCCCCCGCCATCCGCTTCCCTATCCGCATCCATGTCCACATCGCCTCCATCCAGTTACCAGTTCTGTGGCCAACTAATGAGACTTTGCTGTTCGAGCGCGTGCAGACAGGAAAAGGTCCTTTGTAATTGCCATATGTGGTAATGGTCGTAATTGGTTTTCCTTTTAGAGATTTAGTGACTTTTGTATTGGCCGACATCGTCATTGCTTCACAGGACACCGAAAGAAACATTACATAAATTGGGGGTCTTGCTTCACATAAATCACAAGTCCTACTTTCATTTTATTGGTATTATCCACCTTGTAAGAACGCAATAAAATAAATTTAAGTCAAGTAGGATGGTGTAGTACCTATTTTATTTCAAATTGAATCAAATGATTAAAACAAATGATTTTTGCATTTAAGAGTTCTTAATTATTTTAAGAAAGATTATACCTCACCTGAGGCTCTTCACACCGATCTAAATCGATGTTTCTTTCGGTGCACGCCTGCCTGCCGAGTTTCATTAAATCTTGGCGAGACTTAAATGTCGCTCAGTGACAAACAGGGAATTCGTTTTAGCCATTAGCCAGCGGGCTAACAAGTTAACAAGCGCCAAAGTCGCCAAGTCTAACACGTGACTTCGTGTCATTTGCAGAAATTTGGCGACTCGCTAAAGAGAAGGTCGCCTGCCAGAAGCATTTTGCAGCTTGAGCTGAGCTGAGCTGAGGCCCCGCCACTCTCTGTCGATATATATATTTATGTACACCAAGTGTCGTGCTTTATTTTCCACGACTCGACTGGTAATTAGATGAATTATGAAAAGAGTTTGCCATGTGGGGGCTTATTCCCATTTCTGTGTCAAGGTTTCTCTAGCACTCACACACACACACGCACGCACGCACACAGCGAGAGACAAAGGACATTCCATGCTGCTGACGGAAGCGGAAGCATTTGCATTCAACTTTATAGAGCGCCCAAAAGTATGCCATGCTAACGTTGCTCGGGCTTCCTTGAAACGCCTTTGTTGCCTTCTTTCCCTTATTTTCCGCTGCTGCTGATGCTTCATATTGGGGCTTCTTGTGCTGTTGACGTTATTTTCCTGAGCTGTTGTGCTTATGAGATCTTAAAGGGAAACATTGTCCTGAAGAGGGACATCCAGTGCAATTGAAAATTTTATTTTTAATTGAATTTTACTTTCTTTCATTGCCTTGGCCGTAATTGTTGCTAGACAGTGTCCTTGTCGAATGCTCCGTGCGATTAAATTAATTGCCAAACTTGGGACCAGAAAACAAAAATTAATGCATGAAATATGCTACTTCAACAATTTGTCGGAAGCCCCAACAAAAGCAGCCAGAAATTGAATTATAAGAGCACTCCAACAAGCTCCTAGCCATGCTATAAACCTATATACACAATACATATATACTCAAGATATAAATATAGAAATGCAGAAGGCATTCCGGGGCCGGGTGGCACATTGTTTGGGAATTTTTGACTTTGCTCTCGACAATTTGTACAGCCAAACGCTTCGAGTGCCTGGCTGCGGCAATGTCCTTGCCACCGACATCGCCGTAGTCCTGACCCCCCATCCCCACGATCGCTCTGTACTCTGTTAGGCAAAATCTAATAAAATTCAATAGAATTAATTTAATTTCGAGTTCTTCAAGAGCAGAGGTCAGGCGAAGGCAAGAGCTAAGGCTAAAGCCAGGACGACGTGCTTGCGTGCATAAGTATTTTTGCCTGTCGACTTAAAAAAGGAGGTCCTAAGCGGAGATGAAAAACAATACAAAGAGCCGGCTCGAGAGTAATTTGCGGCGATGTTGCAGAAAAAACCTGTAGGCGCTTTGCATTGCCATAGCCATAGACCAAAGCGGGTAGAGTTGGTTAACACACACAAAGCCGCACAACCGAGCACACATGTCCTTTCACTGGGAAAATATAAATCTGAATGCCCTTTATATTTTTTATTTATTTAAAAATAAGTCAGCAATAAACTGCCCAGCAAAGTTAGCCAAGTGAGGCTCAGACTTCTTATATTTGAAAACTGACCTGATTAAATATAATTTCTATTGCTTGATAGCCATTTTTTCTCAGTGCTAATTCCCACACATGCTTGAAAAGCAATTGCCATTGTCTGACTGGGTTGGCCAGGGTGTTTTTCGGTCTATTCGGCTTGGCTGGCTCGGGGTTCTGTCTGAGCCGGCTGAAAGCGCAAAAGCAAATTGAAAATTTAACCTCAGGTTAAAAGCGTTAGCGACAGTTGAGTTTAACGGCATTACGGCCGTGCTAAGCTGTCGGTTACACACACGCTCCCCCAGACATCGCCCAGAGTTCTAAGCCAACGCCCACCAGTGCTCGCGTATTCTTGGCCATGTTCTCCATTTTGTCTCGGCCCGGCGGCTGTGAATGTGTTTTGCAATTGTTGTTTGGCTTTTTGCTTAGGCGGCAGCTGCTTTAATGCCAAAATCGTGTAGTTCATTACGCAGCTACAACCGAAATGACAGTCACAGATATCAAAACAGAGACAGAGGCAGAGGCAGGCACAGATACAGCTAAAGCTACAGCTACGCACACAGAGCCCGCCGAGATACATGCTGAAAATACGCTATAAATTTCAAGAGCCATCAAGATGATTACTTCCTGCCATGGCACATAAAAAATAAGTTGCAGCTCACAAAATAAACAACTAACTATGGCACTAAAACTTGCTCATATCCTGAGCACATCCGTTTTGCGAGAAACGCATATGAGTTGAGAGGCTCGGGCTCGGGCTTGGGCTCTGGCTCAGGCACAGGCCCAGGACGAAAAGCGAAACCGAAGCCTGAAGTGGATGAGACAGTGAGAGAAACGGGAGTTCAGTGAAAGGCATTCTGAGGCTAAGACTTCCTGAAACGGGAATTATCACATAAATCACTGGCAGGAGCAGCAAACTGGAGGCGAGAAACAATGCGAAGCTCGGCAAGGCCAACTTACAAAAGAACAACATTAAAAGTTTTGCAATCGCGTAATGAGAATCTGCTTT
Organism: Drosophila birchii; assembly: GCA_035046345.1. NCBI lineage: Eukaryota > Metazoa > Arthropoda > Insecta > Diptera > Drosophilidae > Drosophila > Drosophila birchii. Next base: position 7,931,177 of record JAWNOA010000064.1, read on the forward strand.
AAAACTTGCGACAGCCGGCAACAGCTACAGCAACAGCAGCAACAATTACAACTACAACTACAACTACCGCCACTGGCTCACGTAAATAGCCGAGTATCTGAGAGTTGAAACTTAATTGACGCAAAATGTACACCGTCTCACGCACGTCTTGCCTCGCAATTAAGCCAGGTATCCAGGTACGCCAGGTAGACCAAGTATTCTAGGGAATTGGGGGAGTTTAACTGGCCGCCCAGTTTCTGTAAATAATGCACGTAGCATGCAGTTGCAGTTGCAGTTGCACCTGCACCAGGATAAACTTTTATTTACTGTGAAATTCAATTTAGTTTTTATTTCGGCTACAGCAGCAGCAGCAGTAGCAGCAGCACCGCTTGTTGATTATTCCTGAGCCCCACCAGAGCTACTCGGGGGCCAGGCAGATAATTAAATGCAAAATATTTTATATTTATTTCGAGGCTTATGCAAATGGAGTCTTGGGCCGCAAGATAGTAAAACTTTGCAGGCATTTTCCCAGCGCTCATTACAATATTTGCATACGCTTATTCCGGTCGCAACTAAGTTTTGCTCTGGCTTCTGCTTTCATGCCTTCGTGCTTTTTCGAGTTGATAAAACGCCTCGCTCACGCAAGTTTGTAGCATGGAAATCGGGGAAATCGGTGAAATCGGGGAAATCGGGGAAATCGGGGAAATCGAGGAGTTCATGGGGGAAAGACAGTGGAGAGAGTGGCAAGTCGAGAGTATCAATATCAATAAAAATCACACTTTGCAACTTGAGCGATAAATTCAAAGTGCCATTCCGATACTTTAATCCCAGGGACATAATGTCAGCCTGATGACGACGTGATTTCATGCAAAGCATGTAGCCAGGAGAGCCCAACAAGCGCCGGCCAGAGACCCGTCATGAAACCCAAGGACTGTAAACAATTGCCTGGGTCGTCTAAACAACGCCCCAGTTTGGAAAGTGGGGAATCGGGCAGCAAACGGGTCACGGAAAAAGGGAAAACTGCAGAGGAAAGCTGGAAAATAAAAAGTGCTGCGGCTGCGGGCTACGGCTGCTAGGCCGAGAAAACGGAGCAGAAAAAATGTGGCCCAATAAAATCAAACAACAGACGTGATGCCATAGCCGATGTCGATGGCCATGTGGATGTCGATCCCGATGCAAAGTGCGAGAGAATCAATTGTGTGTTGACATTTTTATCAGCACCCTTGGAGCTGTGCGTGCATGGGCATCTCGTAAACTGAAATATTCGAGGAACTGCGAGCTGGGCAGCAGCGAGAAGGAGCCAGAAGCAGGCGGCTCAAATCAATGCCAGGAGAGATGGCCCCGACAATGTTGACCCTTTTTTTTACGCTAGATCAAACGTGCCCGACCCGGAGCTGATAGCTTCGTTAGGTGGAAGGTGCGACCCGCCTGAATTATACATGTAAACGCAAGGTATAGTGTATGCACAAAAAGAAAATATCCTAGGGAACTAAAGAACTTCAAATTGAATGAATAATATACTTCTCAGCTGCATTGTATTCTAGATATTTTTTACTCTAAAGTTTATATTGAGTTTAACTTTATATTGTATTTTGTCATATTAAATATTAATTTATTATTATACCAATTAAATTATTTAATTAACAAATTAAATTACACATTTTGTTCAAAATTAACTTAATTTTTTGTGAGCTGCAATGAAATAAACTTAAATTAAACCTAAAGCCCACTTTGTGAATTTCAAGAAAGCAATTATTTTAGAGTCAAGCATTCTGTTTTTATGTTAGTTTTGGCTCGTGTTATTTCCCTCAGTGTATTCGTGCAAAGAGCGACAGTTGTAAGTTGTTTATAGCGATTGGCCTGCGTCTTCTTTATGCTAATGTCGTTCTGTGCGTCCCACGTGGCGTATGCGTGTTCCGCCTTTCAAGTTTGATTGGGTTCGGCGGCTGAATCTGGCAAAGATGCCGATGCTGATGCCGATGCCAATGCCAATGCCGAGGCTGATGAAACTTCTGTCAGGGCAACCGTTTAATTGTGCATCATAAGCCGCTTACTTAATTATGGTGTTCGGCTCCTGACGTAATTAAAGCGGAGTAGTTGGATTGCTGCCGTGTCTAGCCGAACGAAATGAATAAAATTATCGCACACACGGGCCCACGCAAGCACAAAGCCGTCTCCAGTAACTACTTGGAGAGCCGTAATGAGCCGATCCTTGTGCCTATCTGAGTGTGTGTGGTTGCACAGAGAAAAAAAAGCAGGAGAAGTATACATAATGCTTGGAATACTTAATAAATTAAAGAGCATTATTCCAAACACTAAACCTAAATTCTTTGATTAATCAGTTTGCGTCAAACTCTTGCATTTTTCCCACATAAAAACCAATATAAAACCTTCTTAAATTAAGGACATCCCCTTATCAATAGTTATTCTCTCAGTGTGTGTATTAAGGAGTGTGTGTTGTTTGTGTGTGCGACCTGACAACCGCTGTGCGTGCTGGGGTATTAGTGTCAAAGGCAACCATTGACAGGTCGAGCTCATCAGACAAGTGAGAGGTTGAACTGGAAGATGGCAGCTGGGAGCCTGGGAACTTGAGAGATGCGGCGAACACAAGCGATGCTGATTGCTGGCGATGCCGCCGATTGTTGCCACCGCCTGTGGTTGCCGTAAACTTAACAGCAAACAATTATACACACAGGCACACACCCAAGACATATACATGCTGCAAGCGCACACGCACACTCGAACTGTGGGAAAACAGCCGCAGGATTTGCCATCTCCGTTTGCACACTCACACGCAGAGCGACGAGCGAGTGTTGTTGTCCTTGTAACACTTAAAATTTAGCACCAAGGCTGTTTGTTTGCTTATCTCACTTGGCATCTGATTCCCCATCCGCCCCGTAATCCCGCGCATCATCTCATTTGCGTCTGTGCTTGCTTGTCACTCTCTCACTCACTCTGGCACGCTGGCACTTTAAGTCTAGTTTGCCAACTATTACGACATTGCTGCGTAATTAATTTCCCCCCTCCAGCAGCAGCAGCACCAGCATCTCCCGTTCGGCATTTTCCATTTCCATGCAAGCAGTCGCACTCGCATTCCTTTTCCCTTTCCCCTTGCCTTGCCGGGCACTGCACTCGCTGGGCAGCCTTTGTCCGTGTGACATTACAAGGTTAATTTCAGCTTAATGTCACCGGGCGACTAAGTTATGTGGCCACTTAAATTCCAAGCGGCATCATTGTCAGCCTTAACCCCTTGCTGCCCCCTTGCACTTGGCCCTGTCGCATTTTTCATGCATTTTCATTGCATTTTTGCTTTGTCTGCCGGCTCTAGCTCAGGCCTTTGTTGAAGTATTTAAATGGTTTGCCTGTCCATAAAAAATGTACCATGTCCTTGCACAGACACACTCACGTGAAAACTCTCTAGTTATCATGCTTTGTTGTACATAGAAAGTGTTTGTGTGCGTGTTTGTGTGGGAAAAAAGGACCCGCATGCGAAGCTATTGAGCCGGTGTTGGCCCCGTTCGAGCTGCAGCAGCTTTAAGAGTCATCTCGGTCGATATTCATATAGTTTATGCAATCAGTCACACATATGGTAAAACTGCCAATGATATCGGCTTCTGAGTGGAGTGGAATGGAGTTTCCCAGCAGACACTATAGGTCAGACTTGCACACGCACACATAGCACATTCCGTCCACAATTCCGCTTCCCTAATCCGATTTGTTTCTCTTTGTGCTTTATTTTGCCTTTGTTGCTGTTGTGGTCGGTGCCGCCATTGCTGTTGCTCCTGAATTTTCACACTTTATGCATTCTGTTTTACACACAAGTACACACACACGCGTATTCGGCAACATACCACAGCTCCTGTTGGCTAAAACACAGCGAAACAATGCGGCAGCTGAAACAAAAAGCCAGTTAGTGAGTCAACAGCAAGCGGAAGGACGAACGGACAATGGGGCAAAAGGTGGGGCACGAGGAGGAGGAAGAGGACGAGCGGACGGACAAGCAGGAATCGCATTATATACGACATACTATATATACGTACGTATATATGTACATAGCTAAGGGGGGGAATCGCTTTTACGCGAGCAGGCACCACGCGAACCGCACTGATGAAAAGCCGGGAAAAACCTGGAAAACCTCCTAATTAAGTTGACCCCCGTTCACCACCGTCTCCCTCACCACACTCCTCGCTTCCTTGCACTTTTTCCTCCATTTTCGGGCACTGCATTGCGAACCGAAAATTAGGCCACGAGCCCCAACTCAATGGCTGAGTTCGTGCTCGAGTTTTCCTCCCCATTTTCTTGCCAGTCGCCGACTAGAAAGTGTAATACATATTTTTCTGTATGCAGGTAGGAAAATTTGCATATACGCATTTTTCAAGCGATGCAGAATTTCCCGGCTGCTAGAAATCGTTGGCTACATGTCCGGTAAATTCCCACTTTTTGCTCAGCGATTCCTAAGGTAATTTATTTTGCATTCTGGCCTAGACCTCCAGGGTGGCAAATGTTACACAACAAAAAAAACGAAAGAATTCCCCGCTGCAGGTTTAAAGCTTTGGGATTTCTTTATTTTTGCCATTTTTTTTTTTAATTTTACCCGCTCTCCTTAGTTTTTCTTTTGTTTTGTATTCCAGCTCACGAAACTTTCTCCGCTGCACGTGCAGCATGTCACCTTTTCCATCGCACTCCACTGAATTAAACGGGGTTCCGAGAGAATTGTGCTTGTGCAAAAGTTGAGCATGCCACGGCTGTGAGAATTGTGTGAATTTCATTTGACGCCACCTCGAAAATTACAAAAATTTCATTTGACACGCAGAAATATTTAATATGCACAAGCAAGGAGTGCCGCCGAATGGGAACTGTGTGTTGGAAGCTGATAGCTGGGAAGCTGGGAAGCCGGGAAAAAGGAGCCCAACGGCAGTGTCCTTGCCTGAAAGTCATGATATATTCAAATTCATTTCGTTGCGCATTAAACGGCAAACAAATAGCATGAATTTGCAGCATTTCTGTCGGAATTCGGCGACGGCCCACTGTTCTCACTTCCGGAATCGCCCTGCATAAATTATTGGCGAGGACCGAGGGCCGTTTGGAGATTTTTATCATTTTGTTTACCGAATTCAATTTCAGTTTTATCGCATGCAATTTACATGCTGCCTGCTGTCCATTTTGACATCATGATTGATGTCCTATGCCGGCGACAGTCAATTATCGTCAATCACTTGGCTACAAAACAGCCGGGCAGCTTTTCTCACGTACGAAAAACTGTCTGAAAAGCGAAGAAAAGCATCAACTTCCGCTCTCTATTCTTCTCTCTACGCTGACTTGCAGCATTACTCATACGCATATCCACGTTGCGTATACGCAACACCGTCGTCAGACAGGAATTCGGTAATAACTTTGATTGCTCAATCTGCCCGGCAGGCAAAAGCCAAAAGAGGACTTTAATGCTTAAAGCCGGGACACCAGCACCCCGCTCAGCTATCGCGAAATTGAAATCATTGGCGTCATTTGGAAACCATTACGTATGATATATGCTCTAATCTGATATGCAGGCCTCCCCCCGGAACGCACAAACAAACACTCGCAGACCCAAATCGAGTGAATAAAAATGTCACCGAAAGCGGCAACAATAATCAAAAAATACAATTTATACACGAAAGCCCTGCACAAAGGGCCCACGAAAAGGCGCCGCTGCCGCTGGCGAAAAGCAAACTAAACTCGTTGTCCTTACCACGAAGGATGTGTGTGCATGCAACACACTCGCTAAGTAGCTGGTGGATTGGAGTAGATGGGATTGTATGCCGGAGGCGGGTGGTAGATGGGTGGATGAGGTTGATGGCGGTGGTGGCGGTGGTGGCTTCGGCGCGTGATCCTGCGAAAAGGTTGCCCGGGCAATTGAGTGTGAAAATTTTGTAGGCATAAGCGGAGCACCAAGAGGTTGACTAATGCACGAGCAGGCACTCAACTGCCGTGTCGATGCCTCCCTGGAATCCCAGGAAGCTCGAGACCAGCCCGAACCAAAACTCGGAGCCTGGGCCCTCTTTCCGGCCAGAAGTTGCTCTGACAGCTTATGAGCCAGGTCAAAGGACTGCCAGGTGGCAGGAATATGACGCAGAGACTGAGGCCGCGGCCGTGGCAAGGGCAAGAACAGGCGACGAAGCTGTCGACAAGTCAATAAATATGCTCCCAGATATTCATGGGCGACATGTGCTCGAAACCGAAATCCGTAACGGGGAGAAAAAGGCCTGGCTTAATCACGTGGCGACGGCACTCGTATGTAGCTTGTTACGTCTAATGCCGAGGGTCCTGCCAGACGTCAGAGCATTGACATTGATTTGTTTTTCGTCCTGTCGTCCGTCCTGATGAGTCCGCTCTCCGTGTCTCCCCGTCCACTCTGCGTCTCACTTATTTCGGGGATTGTAATACGCTTTTGATTCGCCCGAAATTCCATTTTTCACAATTTAATGCGCATTTCGCTACGTGTTGTCGTCACCGGGGCCATCTGGAACGTGCCCAGAGCCACTGGGCCCGGAAAGCACGCAGGCCAGGCTCCGTCTGCGCCTCCGGGCCACATCTATCATAGCCCGGGCATTTGTCACGTGAGGGACAACGTGATTTCATTTTCCTGTCGCCATAAAGGTGACACATTGCATTCGTCCTGCTCCATTTGTTGTGTATTAGTCTAAGTACGAGTCCTTCTGCCCTTGTTTGGGTTTCTATTTCTGCTCCTGTTTATATTTCCGTTTGCATTTGTTGTATTTAAATGTTGCCTTAAATGATCTGCTCGAAGTTTGTGGAGGACAAGCACTCTGAATTTATTCGGCGGTCGAGCGAGAAGCGTTCCATAGATTTTCATGGCGCAGGCTGGCTAACATGTTGTTAAACCGCAGCAACGCGAGCAAACAAATTGCCCACAGCAGTTGGCCAAAAATTGTTCAACATAACTTCAGATTTTATGGGCCACATGTGTGCGAAAAAGGAGGTCGGTCCGCGGCGGCAAACGGAGGAGGAGCATGTGGGCATTCATTGCGGGCTCAGTGGTGCGGTGGGTGCCAGAGTTTACTATCAGTTGGCCGGCGTGGCAGCGAAATTAGCGCTCCACTGCCTCTCCGCGGCTCTTCCCAAGCTCTCCATGGCCCACTGCTGCTAACCTGGCCAACAACAGTCGTTTGCCCCGTGTTGAAGCAACCCCGGCAACCCCTCCCCCGTTCGACTTGTTCGCCGTCTTTTGCGGCTTGGCCAAGTTTCATGTCAAAAGTGCACTCCATGAATATTTCACTTGCAATCACATTGTTTTCCCGCTAACTTTTTAGATTGTTTTAACATGTGGCGGAAGTGGGCGTGCCCAGTCGAGGGAGTGGCACGTAACGTTGCAACAACAGTATCAAACTTTGGTTTTCACTCAATTTTGGCAATGCTCGCCGCAAACCTTGCCCGCCCACCGTAAGCCTCCCAGAGATTCGAAACAATTTTAGGTCCTTGCACGCAGAGAAATGTATTAGGAAGGAAGCCTTTAATATTTGGTATGTAGTTTTATGGAAAAGTGTAAAAGAATATCATTTTTATCTCTAAAATTTCATGCACAAAAAATATTCCTTTTCTACACCCACACACCCATTATTTGGTAACTTAAAAAGAATCACCAAATTTTTTCCTGTGTGCATATGTGGTTCTTTCTGCATTTTCATGGGTGTGTGTGTGTTGAGGTAATCCTTGATTCCCTTGTGCTAAATTTGCCAGTTCAGTTCGGTTTTCTAACGTTGGCCTTTGTGCTCGGCACGTTAATAGTGCCAGGAGCTCCGGGCTCTGGACTCTGGGTTCGTCTTGCCGAAATTTGGGAGATTTATGCAGACGTCTGGCCAGCCAGTCAGCCAGCCAGCCAGGGAGCCAGTCAAGACGAAGGCCACTTTGGCAGGTGTAGCCGCTCAAGAGAGAGAGAGTGTTACGTGCTGGTGCCCCTCCAACTGCCAACTGCCATGAAATGCACCTGCTTATATCTGCTTCTTCGACGCTCTATCATGGGATTGCACTGGCTTAAAGTTCGCCCGAGCTGTCAGTAGTTTTTCCCGCGCTCAGTGCACCATTTAATGAATTTCCCTTATTTTTTTCTGCTGTTGTCCCTTTGTTTGTCCTTTTGCTTGAGAGCTGGAGTGCTCGGTGCACGGATGCTCGCAAGTGCTCGGCAAGCTGTTCCCGGCGCCGTTTCATTTGTCGCAGTTGCATCGCCCATCGCCCATCCTGTGGAAAAAAGCACACGGCGGAGCACCGGGGCGCCGAACAGGTGCGTCCCTGGGCCGAGCTCTCGAAATTACAGCAGCTGTTGCTGGAACAACCAACGACGAACAGCCCTGGAATTTTCTATATTTTATGCACTTTGCGTGCTACCAAATTTGGCCATTTTTTTGCGGGGGGGCTGGGGCTGGGCGGGTACTGCAGAATGCAAAATGCAAACAGCAGACTGCAAACAGCAAACAGCAAACACTTTTGACGAAGGTCACGGGGGGCGCGGTGGGCGTGCGGCGACGAAACTAAAAAAACTTGTTTGATAATTTTCTACTCAAATTGAATATTTGCAACTGTATATGTGAGAGAAACTTTCCCTATTCTCTGCGAATAACTTTAATGGAAAAACTTTGAATATCAAACCGCAAAAACAAAAAATCGTTGCCAGCGAGCGGAGGAGCGGAAGAGGGAGGGCCTCAGGGCCTTAGAATGAGCACTAAAATTGGAAAATTGAAAAATTGAAATTGAATTGTGGACACACATACAGACAGGAGATGACCAGACACAAACAGAAAACTTGCAACTCCAATTTGACTTTCAGTTCGATTCGGTTCAATGAGTTCATATTCACCTCTGGGGAGCGGAGAATAAAAATTAAATCAAATAAATATGCAGGATATAGTCCTGCGGCACGTGTGGCTACAAATGAGAGGCGGGTCCTTCGGGACACTGGCTGCGGATCAGAGCCCAAGTGGCACAAAGTCATTGGGTTTATTAGCTCTCGAGCGCCAAATCCCAAGACAACAGGCAACACGCAGAGCTGGCATGGCCGGAAACCCTTCCATGGCGGAACTCGACTCTGCTGACATTATTTCGTTATTATCCGCATCAAGGACTCGATTGACAGGAGCACAGGCACGTGCTGCCAACGCCTTTATCCGTCTTGCGAAAATATTGTCGCAGCCAACGAGCCTGGCTCGAAGCTGGCTAGCCAGCTACAAAAGAAATTATATTTACCAGGCCAGGCCAGGCCAGGAAAGAGCCAAAGCAAAACAAAACAAAACCCAAATAGGCGGCGGCGGCGGTAAAAGTCAGGTCACAGGATGAAGGCAGAAGAGCAGAAAAAACAGCAAAAGAATCAAATAAAATGCCAGCGACATGGCATCCGAGGGTCGTGCCAAGTCCTGTGTCGTCCTGACAGCCTCCACTCCTGGCAAGTGCGTGCTGCTGACTCCTCTGGCCTGGCCCACCTATTTTTTGTGCCGACTCCAAAGGACTCTCCCCTCTAGTCCTCTGGCGAATGTTTCCGCAGCAGATAAATACAACATTTGACACTTCATTATTGTGCCCGCAGCGTAATCGAATCAATTCAATTCCAGGTCCTTGGCTGGCCACGTCAGGCCTTGTCATGGTGTCAAAAGTGCTAGGTCCTTGCCCGCATCCGCATCCGCTTTCGCTTTCGCATTCACATCGGCAGGACCCTCGCCCCGTTCATTGTTCGCTGAGAGCCCCCAGGCTCAAGGCAGCTTGCCCTGTTGACACATTCGCTTAAACGTATTAAATTGTTTGCCGTCGCCTTTTGGCATCGACGGACCTCGTTGTCGTAGCTTTGTAGCTGACGCACAGTTTTTCCAGTTTTTCTTAGCTTTCTTTTTATATACATTTTTTTTTAGGTTTGGTTTGGTTCGTCCTGGGCCAGGCCGGCACTCGGGGATCCTTGATGGCACTCCCTTTACTTTTGCGTGCGGAAGTGCGCCCAACGTAGTTGTATCTGTATCCGCATTTGGTCCTGTCACACTAAAAGTAATCGATTACCTTGTTACCGGATATGAGCGTATCCGTTGGGGGCTCTCGGACCCCCCCCCCCCCTCTCAAACCCCACGACAAATGATGGGTGTGCGGCATTTAATTGAGTTTAATTGGGGCCGGCCGCAGTGCCTGGCTATTTATGCAATAATCATTGTTTAATTACAAAACCAAATAAATACTCTAATACTCTTGGCATGCAGTAGGTCCTTTGATGCGGTCACCATGGGGCTGAATAAATTATGCAAGACACGAATACACTCTAAATTCCCTGCGTGTGTTTGTGTGTGTTTGAACAATTGAATTAATTCCAGGACTCAGTGGAGAGTACTGGCCCAAAAGTATGCTTAAATATTTAAGTGCATTTTAACACTTTACACCCACACACCACACACATGAGAGAAAAGATGCAGACGCATAAACACCCAGACATAGGATGATTGACATATAAAATTGATTAGCAAATCAACAGCAAGTGCATTAAATTATTTCCCCATCCATCGCAATCCTCTGACGGCCATCCGTAAATTTGTCAACTTTCATTGGATGGGCATAATAAAATGCACTTTATGAACTCTGCCCGACATCTGACAAATATTCTTAAATGCACTAAACCAATTAGCCACACTGCATGGCCAGGATCTACGTACGTTGAGCATGTCCTGAGAGCCAAAATGTGTGCACAGAGACCCGACAGACCGACACTTAACCGAATGTGTCTGTGTGTAATAATATTTTGAGTAATTTACTTTATATTTTGTGGGAAAATAGCAAAAGGCATTTGATATTAAAAGTCCGTCTCTCTCTGTGTCTTCTTTGCAGTGTCCGCCCAGAGCCTGATGACGAAGAACGAGCCCATGTTCATATCACGTTCGGAGACATTTAAATTTATTACCGGCGAGACAATAGTGCTGCCCTGCGAGGTGGCCAACACGGGTAAGTAAAGGGAAATAAGGAAATGGCCAGGGGAAAGGCGGAGAGCCAAAGGAAAATCCCATTTTCCATCAGGCATACCGACACGACCAGGTTCGCCCACGCAGTTTGCATTTAAATGCTGTGGTCGAAGGCTCTGCCATACAAATAATTAAGCCGACATTATGCGATGCCCACAACTATGTATTAATCCCGGGACCAGGACTAAATTTCAGTTCCCTGCTTACTCTCCGGCATTCTCTGGCAGCCCCGACCGCAGAAAAACAGGACTAGCGGTCAAATCGGACATCGGACGTCGGCCGTCGCCTGGCGAGTGGCATCCGTCCAAGACATGTGTAGTGGTCACAGCGTTTTTGCTGCGGTCTTCCGCTCCACTCAAGTCTTGGCATTTGAGCGCTCCTCCGGCCAGCGTCCGTGTACGTTTTTCAATTTAAATGCGGTCGTGTGTGCGAGATTATTTGTACATAACAAGGATTTAGCATAAGCAACAGCATGTGAGGATGTGAAATGTGGGATGAATAAAACCAGGCAGAGGCCAAGACAGCGCCGCCCAAGATGGTCAAAACTTGTGCCACTCGTTGTGGACAAAATGTTACATAAAAACTCGGACCCAAGATACTTGGGGCACATTTTATGTATACACCGGGAGAATGATAACAAAGAGAGAATTAGTAATATATTAGAAATCGCTTTAGAATTATTATTTCATCTAGTATTTTATTATTTTACTATTGGAAATTCGCTAAATATCTCTTACAAATATTAAAAACTGTTACATTTCCTCGCCGTGTACCCCTTTGCTTCCTCTGGTAGACACTCTAGTACATATGTAACCGCTTATATAGAGGCATACATATGTGCTGAAGAAGTCTGCGGTTGGAGTATCCGTTTATAAGAAAAGGAAATACAGAACAAAGAATTTCATTTGCGTTTCTCATGCAGTTGATTGCCTCTGACAAGGACGAACTCTGCAACTTCGACTAAGACGAAGACGAGGACCAAGTCTAAGACCAAGACGAGGACGCTCTTCGAGGACAGTGACGGGGACGAGGTCGGGAGCTGGCAACGCAGACGATGCGATACATAGACAATTTCTGCAACAAAATTATAGCTGCGGGCATTTGGGTACTAATAATAAAAAAGCAGGGCACAGAGCAGAAAATACCGGAGTGGAGCTCAAGAAAGTAAATACGAAAAGAAGGCGACGGCCGGGACAATACAGGACGAGGGAAATAAATTGCCTGGGCGTTGGTTTACCCTGCAGTTTGCCATTTCCCCAGTTTGTCCCCTGGCTGAAGGGGCCACATTATGCTAATAAAGTGCCCATACGACAATTTCATTACATTGCACGGCTCGCGGCTTAGGAGAGTCCTTAAACGGAATAATTAAAAACGAAGCCGCGGCGCGATTTCTTGCTTTTTAATAACGCATGCTTTATGGCACACCGCGACGCCGAGTGAAATATGATTAGGAGCGATTCGAAATCCTGCGATTTGCGGGCGCAGGTGAGCCGGAACGCATCCCTTTTTATGGCCGCGCACATAAAGTGTAAAAAATAATTGATAGAATTTTTAAAGCCCCACTAAAACGACGAGTTTTGCAGTGAAACTCTGCAGCGGCACTTTGTACAATTTATGCGCATTTTCATTCCATTTTATGGATGCAAACTCGTAAAATTCGAACGGAAAAATAAAGGAAATCACACAAAGGCGGCGAGTCGGAGTGCGTGTGTGAGCATTTCCATATTATATGAAAATGCCTTTAAACACTTATTACGCAGCTTTGCGCCCCGAAAGAGTAATCTTTCGGCTCGAGTGCTCCGGGGAATCGGGAAGCAGGGGGAATCCACTGCGATTGCGATAGTCGTGTCTGGATGCCAGCAAACAGTGAAACAGTGAAACATTTCATCATTATCATTTCATTTGAATTTTCATTTGCTCTTCAATGTCTGGCTGGCAAAGTCTGTTTATTCCATTGTCTGCTCTCTGTTGTCTGTTTTTCTGTTTGTTTTCACTCCTGTTTTCCCCCAAAGAAGAAGGATATACGCACTTGGCTAGAAAGAACCTTCTGAAGTGGAAATACTTGAACCCGGCTAAAACAATTTTCAGGAGAAAAAAAAACAAATATTTCTTTGATCATAGAAGGGATTGGGTGTGGTCGTAATTCTGTCAAAGCGTAATTATAATACCAGTTTCTTAGTTTCTCAGGTTTGTGAACAATATCCCCCTCCTCCGACCTGTCCACTCAAAGGATGAGCCGGTGTCCTGGCAAAGAAAACAAACAAAGACAGGTGACAGAGTGTTCTTTTTGGATCAGTTTAGGCCTCGGACGTTTGCTTAGGCCAATTTGCATGTTAATCCCCAGGCTGTGCCTTTTGAAACGAGTAAATATTATTATATAATTTATGCTTGTAAACTTGGCCATTCTTAAAACGTTCACAAATATGTGGCCGAGCGATGGCAAGCTCACTTAATCCTTGGTAAAACCGATTTAATTTCCCCTCATAATATTTTCATTAAAAAAGGGCCAGAACGGCAGCCAGCGCTCGTTATACATTGTTGCAATTTTTAAGCTTTTTCAAATCGGCTAATTAATTGCTCTGGCCATTTTATCCACTGCTCAACTTGTCTGCATGCAAAGCCCTTTATGCCCGCCGACTGGCCAGTGTGTCGTGTGAATTTTTCATTGCGGTTTCCCGGCAACAACAGCAACAGCGGCGGCCAGAGCTACAACGAGCAAGGCAAACACAGTCAGAGCAAAAACATTTAACAACTGGCAAACTGGCTGTAACGGACTGTGACTGTAAACTCGAATGCAATAAAATTCAAAACACAAAAACCCCGTCATTGCGGCCATACAAACGCTCATTACGCTTTGATGGAGCGCCGGCGCTCGAAACTATTACTATTACTGGATTGGTTACTGGCCCTGCTGCAGAGCGGAAATGGAATCGTACCGCAAAAGTTGAAGTTGTGCAAACAGCAGAACGGACCACTTGACTCCGGACTCCGGAGTACTCCGGACACCGCACTCCTCACGGCGGCGGTACAAGCGGAGGCAACAAAGTTTCAATATTAATGCCATTTACAGTTCTAATTTCGCTTTTTACGTACACACACGCACACTTAACACACACTCTGGCAAACACTGGCAAAGTTTAGGAAGAAGTTGCAGATAAGTCTGACCCACCTCCCCAGCACCGTACCCCTCGCCACTGTACTAGTTTGCCTGCGGCGGCTAAGCCGCAACATCGTTTATCTTCGGGGGTCATCATCTTATAATATTGGCCTTTCCGACATGCAATAAATTGCGCTCAGACAAACAACATGTCCGTTGGTCGGCCTTTGGTCCGTCGCCTGCTGCTAGGCTGCCACACTGGGAGAAAATTCAGCTCAAGGCGGTAGCGGGGAGCTGGCGATGGCTGGCATATTGCGCATACGCACCGTATGCCCAGAGCAAACACACAAAGGCGCTGTTGCAACAATGCGAGCATTGGCCATATTTGAATTGGTTCTATGTATGTGTGTTTGTGTGTTGGTGTATGTTTTCCTGTGTGAATATATGTATCTCTGTCACTGGGTGAAGTGTAGAAAACTAAAAGTTGGCTTTCGGCTGTAAACAATGAACCGGCGGCTCTCTGCAGCAGGACGTGCGGTCGGCCATTTGTCCTGGAGGCCGTGTTTATGTGAGCCCAGTGAGGATGAGCCCGACATACAGAGACCGAAATGCTTTTACCGAGTTTCCGCCCCATGCCAGCCACTCGTTCATTCTCATCCGCTTTTCCCCACTTTCTCCACTCTCCAGCTTTTCCGCTTGCCGCTCGCTTAACGGCGCAATTGTTTGCATGTATTGTTGTCGTAATGCCTAGCCTGCCCCGCCCCTTTTCGTCTCCCGCCCTCCTCCCTTTAACCAGCCAACAGCTCTGTGTGTGCCTGTGTGCGTTTCTATTTAGTTTAGAACACTTAAACCGGAAATTGAGGCGTTTCGTGTTTTGCTTGTTTTCGTTAGATTGTTGTTATTTTAGTTAACAATTTATTTAGTTGCAGCCGGCAGTGGCACACACATGAACAAGACTCCTTATTTATGTGAGCCGTGCATCGGACAAGAGTCCAGAGTCGGCAGTCTGAGTCCCCGAGTACCGATTCCCGGTCTCGAGTCCTGTTCAATCTTGGCTTCTTAAGAGCAAGAGGCTGCTGAATGGCGTCTGCAGAATAATTATTTTCATAGTCCGTACGGAATTTAGCTCTTTTGTTGGATTTTAAACAGAAAACCTTTAAATGAAGACGAGAATTAAATTTCAGTCCTTTGGCTTCATTTAAAACTACAAAGCAGTCTTCTGGATTGGTAAGCTTTTTTATGATATTTCTATAAACATTTTCCAAGCCCACTGACAGGCCCAAAACACAAGCCTGCCAATTAGTCGGCGGGACTCGTTGAAATTAACCAATTGTATGCCTTTTCAAATCCCCAAACAAAACCAAAAATGGTAATTGACAGCCAGATATTGTATTGTGCTTTTCGACTTGTGCAATTTGGAAGCCCAGCTTTGCCCAATTTCCATTTCCCTGCGCAAAAATTCGGCTTGGCAATGCACCAGCAGCACCGACTGACGTTGCTTCATTCATAACTCAATCAGGCGGCTAATATGATATGACTGCACATCGCCAGCACGTAAAGTACGTATGTGGCAACACTAGCATTCCGTTCCCCCCCTCTAATTCCTAAGCAGCTTGCTTGCGGGGAGTGGGACTTCGTGGCGCAAAGCCCACAACTCAATGCCCTCGCACCTCGCCGCCCCAAAGAATTATATTTTCCGTTCTCTATCGAGACTCCCTGTGCACGGGGAAACCCATCCACAACAGGCCCAGCGACCACAATTCCTCCACCTCCTTTTACGGCCAATCCGCCACCAACTCCACTGCCAGCTTTGCTCCTCCTTTTAGGGCACGCTAACGACAGCAGGTGGTGCTCGTTTATTTATTTGTTTTTGCAGTGCACTGCGCCTGCATAGCCTGCCGCCTCTTTAGGTTTTCAGCCTTACATCCTTACAGCCGGGCAGCCTTCACCGCCGCCACCACTGGAGCTCGTACCTTGGCTTGTTGATGTTGTTGAACTCATTGCAAATAAATACGCTTTTTGAATGCGCATGTAAATGACTTCATAAGCATTTTATTACGGCCCAGCCAACTCAGGCTGCACTCGCACTCGCACCTGTTCTGGGTCCTGCAACTGAAACTGGAACTGGTGCTTGGTGCTTGGTGCATGTCCTGGTGTGTGGTCCTGGTGTGTTTGCGTACGGGGTAAAATCAATTTGAGAAAGAACGAGTCGCCTCAAAACAGCTGGGGCCAAGAAAATGGCAATAAAATAGCAAACTTTCATATAATAGATCTTAAATTTATCTACGAAGTAACAAACTAAAGAGAAAACTAATTTAATAGCAAAATTCTAGTACTAGATTCCAAGTACTTTACTCAATTTATATAGAAAAATGTACTGCTTAAATAAAAGTTTAATTTTTTTAAATTTTTTATTTAACAAAGCTAAGTAATCGAAGATATTTATCTGAGCCCAGCTGTTCATAATTTCCCGGTACTCTTGATTTTTCGGCAACAGACAGAACACTTAGTCATCGATGGTGGGCAAAATTGTTTTAATTTTTAATGAACGCCACTCGTTGGCGCCGAAACACGGAAGTCATACATCATTAGTAGCAAATCCGGTAGCTTCAATACACATTTTCAATACTTCCACTGCCACTGCCCCCACTGGCAGTTCCCCTGCCACTGCGTGCTCCACTTCCGCCCCCATCCTTGTTTCGTGCTCTGCACGCGCGCGGAAATTTACATCGAGGAACTCACATAAATTGAAAAAGGAATCACAATTAATGAGTTCGATGAATACGCCATTGCCAATGGGCTGCCGTACGTGAATGAGTGCTGGAGTAAACATTAGGCTGGACCTTAAGATGTATTATTTAAATGGGAAAAATAATGTGTAATAATTTAGAGTTATATAAAATTAGAGTTTAGTTTACTTAATAAGGGTAAACTTTAAAAAGGACCCCTAGCTAGTATCAATGGTCCACCCTAGCTTAGATATGTTCACATGTGCTTGGCTGGCTGCCTTCCTTCCTTCCGCTAGGCAGCCTGCCCTGCTGGTACTGTTCCTGCTCCTGCTGAAAGCATCCTGGTGTCTCTGACTGCCTCTCATTCTGGCATATGATTGCAAATGCCGCACATTAGCGGATATCAAGTGGGTGTTACTGAGTGCCTGTCTGAACTCTCATCCAGTGCTGTCTGCGGTTTATATTCCACTCTGGATGTGGATCTGCCTTCGGCTGCACGTGTGTGTGTGTGCGGGTCCATGCCAAATTGAATTCCTAGCCTTTTTAGATCCTTTGAAGCGGCCCGTAATTGAGTCATTTGAATTCTGACTTTTCAATTTGAGCTGCCAATGCAACGCAGCCACTTGAATCCGCCATTCGATTTAATAACTCTGGAGCGCAAATTATCAATTATGATTCCGCATTGATTTCGACATTCGATTCCATTTGCAGACACGTACGTTGTGGCCTGGAAGCGCGGCATTGCCATACTGACCGCCGGCTCCGTTAAGGTTACACCCGATCCTCGCGTCCGACTGGTGAACGGATTCAACCTGCAGATCCGCGATGCCCTGCCCACAGATGCCGGTGACTACATCTGCCAGATTGCCACCATGGATCCGCGAGAAATCACCCACACGGTGGAGATACTAGGTAAGTACCATAAAGACTACAGGATATACAATATATATATACAATAAATATATATAGGGACTACTCACACAAATTTGTGAACGACTTTTCGGCACTTTTGCATTGTTATGCAAAGTTCCAATCTGCCGGATTGACGTTCCATGGGATTTTTATGGACGAAATTTATGCGGCTGGCTCAAATCACTTGGGCCCCATTGTTAGGCCTCATCATAAGGGCACCGGTTTTGGGCAAGGACATGGGCATGGGCACGGGCACCTCTCCTCCGGCTGAAAGGCTGTGTTGTGTGTTGGTCAAATTAACATATCCTTACGTCCTGAGTGCCTAGTGCTTAGTGCTTTATGCGTCCGGGCCACTCAAATATGCAAAGTAGGTTTGCCTGCAATTTGGCCGCTTTACGGCCAAAGATTCAATAGAAAGTGAAATTTTTGAAGCGGCGAAAAAATCAAAACTAATCTGCCATTTGCCCCGGAATCGCTGCTCATCCCGGCTCCGGAATCCTCGAGCCCCAAATGCCTGCATCCCTATCCCCCGGAGAAGACGGCTGGAGCGGATGCAAATTGCTGGCTCCTTTGGCTCCGCTTTAGCTCTGTTCGACTATTTCCGGAAGCAGAGAGGGTGAGACCCGGAGACGGAGTCCCGGAGAGAGGTCGCCTAACAAGCTCACGACTCTGGCCGGGCTTTGAGCTTTGTTTCTTTTCCCAGCTCCCTCTTCTTCGGCCGGTCTTCTAATCAGCAATGATGAATAATTTACATATATTTCCCCCCAATTACAATGTTGCCCTTTATTTGCATACGCCTCCTCCCTGTGTCTGTGTGCGTGTGTCTGCGTTTGAGCCACGCCTTTTAGCCAGGCTAACACTTGCCTTTAACTGTTCCACGAGTCCTGGCAATGCGAGTGTGTGTCTGTGTGCGGTGCATGCAAATTGCGATACAATTCCCCAAATCTCTAAAGTGCCCCGCCTCCTTTCCCTGTCTCTTTCTGTGCGCGATTGAAAAATAGTTTTATTGCCGACTTTAAGGCGCTTTAAATACAGATGTATGGATTTTCGCTCGAGCATTATTTCAAAGCAGGGGCCAGCCTATAAAAAATGCGTATTTATTTTAGCAGCCACAACTTTTTTCATTTGTCATTGAAACTTGGTCCTGGCCCTGGTCCCAGACCCCGGTCCTGGCTTGTGGTCCTGGCTACTGCTTTCAGCTCCCCTCATTTTTTTTTGGGCGTCGCCGCAGGCAAACATTAAACGGAAAACTCCTTGGGTGCGGGGGGAAACAACCACGATGAGGACAAAGAAAAACCGGGACAGGGAGAGGGAGAGAGAGAGAGAGAGAGAGTGAGCGGGAAAAAAGTCGATTATTGAAAAGTTTTGTTTATTTTATGTGTTTATTATGCGCTCCGTTTGCCAAATAATGATCATGGCCAGAAATATTTCGTTTATTGAACTTCGCAGCGCACGTAAATTTCTCGCCCAGTTTTTGTTGTTCCTCTTGTTGTTTTTGTTGTTGTCCCCCCAATCCCCATTATTGTCAAAGGAGAGAACAGGGAAAATAATGCGCTGTCGAAGTTTTTATAGGCTCAGCAGCAGACACAGTCGGACAGCAGCCACGGCAGCCCCTCCTGGCTCTCGCTCCCGAAAAATCAGAAATCCAAACCCAAACCCGAACCGAACCCGGCCGGCCCGCACCCAACGTATTCGTATATAAATTTCATAAAGTTTGCCGCTCTCTGGCATCTCGGCTTGGCAGTTTTTACGAGCGTAAATTACTTTCAGTTTGGCTCACACTAAAGATGAAAAAATAATGTGCGCCACTGCCAAAGTTTTGCACTTGGCCAGCGCAGCACTTACAAAGACATTAGCCCGGCGATGGCCAAAAAATGGAGGAGCCTGCTGCGGATCTGCCCGCGGGCAAGGGCAAAACAATGGCCCAAAGTTTTGCCCGTTGACAAATCTTTTAATATGGCCCGGGCATTAATATCTGCTCCCTGTGCCCTCACTGTGAGCCCTCTCCCAATGCTCCACCCCAATGATTGGACTGGCAGCAGTGTCCCGGGACATCTGCCACTCACCTAGCTGAGGTCTAACCAGCGGGGCTTTAATATTTGATGAGTCCGCCAAGGTTGATATCTGTGTGTTGGCCGAGCGCAAACTAGGGGAAGCTGGCAAAGGGCCGGAATCTGTGTCAAGGACCTGAAAGCATTCCCGTCCATTTAACCCCGCTGAATGCAGCTGCAGCGGGCATTATTCATATGACGTTTAATAAAACCAATTAGGCTTCGACATGCCCATCCACAATCCATCCATTAGCCGGTGGCAGGCTGTCGCCACTCGGTTTGGTTTCGGTTTGGTTTGGTGTGGGCCATGGTGTCTGTGGCGGTGTCGGTATCTGTGCGAGGCTGGCAGTAGTGTGATTCTCCTCCAAAATCCAACCGCAAAACATTATGTTGTGCGGTCGGGCGTTGCGGCAATTTGCACATTTTTATCACGGCCATTGAAGCGATTTTTAAATGCGTTTTTCGCGCGTGACTTTAATGCGCTTCGCTTGGAAATCGGATTGCCTCTAACTCAAATCGGTGTGCAATTAGCGGCGTAATTACAGGACATACCGACCGCAAAGGTCCAAGGCGAGGACTCTACTTAAAGTATCGATAACAATGGCATCATCGAACCGGAAACCATAATTATTGCACCGACCGTATGCGGTTTGGCATAGAGAATGAAGCCGGTGGCCGTGATTTATATGCACAATATGCCAAAACAACTGAAGACGGACATGGAGACGGACATACGGAGACAGGTGTATGGAGAAGGGCGGCCTTTAATTATGGCTAGCACAATGGGCGGAACAACAATGTTTGTACAATAACAAAGGATGCTGGGCTGTAGCAAAGTGGGTTGGGTGAGCCGAGGTGTGTCATAATTATACGCCACAAGGACGATAAACAAATGCTGAACACACACGGAGCCAAGGAGTCGGAGCTTCTTGGGGAAAGCCGAGACAAATTACCAAGAGGACCCTTGGCCAGAAGTGAGCCCACAATTAAATGCCCAGCTCTCGGCAGCCGCTTAAGTTTTGCCACTAACTTTATCGGCTGCAACAGAATATGGATTTAAATTACTTAACAGACATGCCCGAAGTTTCCCAGTGCCGCCCACAATCCGGCACTCCGAAACTTTAAGCCAGCTCTCAGGCAGAGAAGCATGTGTGGGTGGCTCCCTGGCTTGACTGTGAGTTTGAGTGTGCAACTTTGTGCGCCGCAAAACCAGGGCCAGAAGTTGAGGCACCACCGCACCAGAAACCGGCAACCGACAACCGACAACCAGCCGTGGATGCCTCGAAATCAATATGAAACAAACTCTGTCAAAACTGGCCGCAACCGCCGCTCCTCGTCCTGTTACTGATTCTGCTCCTGCTCCTCCTCTTGATCCAGATACTGTGGCCACTGCGGCAAATGCTTTGAAAGAGCTGCTTATTAAAATTTTTGCCAGCTGCCCGCAAGCCATTGAGCCGGCGAGGCACATCGTCAGTCTGGAAGATTGAGACCCATTAAGTAGTCGTCATCTGCATGACATTACACGCCGCAATCCACGTATTACAAGCCGCACAGTCGAAATCAATTTCAGTGCCGGGTATCGAGTATTAAAAGAGCTTTGCCCCCCACCCAGCGACCCACAAGTCTCCCGCAATGGAGACATATTTATTGAATTCAATATGCGAGTATACAAAGCGTGAGAATATTGGGAATATTCCAAGCGTGCACACACACACACTTCTACCCTCACGACCTCAGCAGGCTGCCCTGCCTTGCCTGCAACTTCATTGGCGAGTCCTTGCCGAGTCCTTTTGCTGCGCCTTTTGCCGGGCTCATGATTTATTACACTCTAATGCATATTTTGTGGCTGCAGGAGGACAGAGCATTCCACACTCGAGCCACTGCACAGGAAGAAAAATACAAGGGACTATTGGGATATATTATTTATCTTGAGGAATAAAAGATAGCAGAAATGTGTTCAGTAGAAATAAATAACTTCTTAGCAAAGGTGAATGTATGTTATCCCATCTGATTTTCTCTCTGTGTAAGTATGACCTACGAGCTGTGAGCTGTTTGTGCGCCACTCCTCCCTTCCTCCCTCAGTGATCAATTGTAATTTTCTTTCGAATGCAAATATCCTTGGGAGGGCGAGAGATCCAAGCTGAGCAGCAGCCCTCCTGGCAAGGCTTATTTGTTTTGGCCATAGCAATCGAATATATTATTTGATATATTGCAAATCGTATGTGTTTTGAAAGAATTGCATCAATAACACATGTTTGTGGGGCCATTCGCTTGGCTGGCTCTGTGATAATTTGATTGGGACCTAATCAGAGATGCAACCCGGCTAGAACCCACTATTCTATTTTACTAAAGTGTCTTCTTGCTCCTTTTGGTTTGTGTTGCTGTTAATACTGGCACTTAAATGTGCTTATTTGTGAGGGAAAAGAAAATATAGGACCATTGGCCATAATTTACGGGCAAGTCAAATGAACGAATTCCCCGAGAGCTGAAACAAAACAAAAAGAGAGTAGAAAAGTGGCCAAGACAAAAAATAAACTAAGCGCAAAATCACAAACTCTGAAGGCAAACAACGGCCACAAAAACATGGCCCAAACACTGCCACTGGCCTGTTTGGCTGCCATTCCGAAGTAAAAAGAAAAACAAAACTGAAAGAATATAATAATGCATAAGAAATGTCCATAAAATGGAATGAAGACATCGACTGGAGCGGCAGCTGCCATTGTCCTTGATTTAGCCGCCGCACAGCGGACATAATTTTTAACAGCTGTAAAATAATGCCGCCGCAAGTATAAATAAACGCCGGTCCCGAATTAAATCAAACTATGCCCCAGCGGGGCCAGAACGGGGGGAATGGGGGGTCCGGACTGGGGTCAGGGTCGGGGTCCAAGTCCGAGTTGGAGACGCGTAAACGCCGTTTTCCCCCATTCAATTTGCATTCGGGGCGCATTTATTTATTCAAATTGTGTGATGTCCTTGCCGGGCCCACTTTGCATACATTTCGATGGCAAACTCGTGGACGGCGGGGGACACTGGGACCGGACCCAGTTTGTTTGGCCATTTCTAATGTGTTTTTATTCTCTCTCTTCTCTGTTTATTTGCCCGACAGTGCCACCGAGGATTCATCACATTAGCACCGGCGGACATTTGCAAGTCAAGAAGGGATCGTCGGTGCGCATCGAGTGCTCGGCCACGGGTAATCCAATGCCGAATGTGACTTGGAGCCGCAAAAATAATATTTTGCCCAACGGTAAGATTGTGCATAAGTGCCAGGACCCGGGAGCCACAACAGTCCAACAGTCCGACAAAAGGATGCCGCCAAGCAGCCGCACAAAAAATCCAAACAACCGAGCTCCAAAACGACCAAGGACCAAGCAACCAGAGGCCACGCAAATTAAAATCATAAAGAGCAACAAAGGACGAGCAATGGGAGGCGAGGCAAAAGTAAATGAATACAGTCGTAAAAGAAACTTTAAACAATTTCCATAAAAATGGAAAGTCAAAGAAATTATATGCCCAGCCTCGGTTTCGTCCTTGCTTCTCCTTTTGTTATTAAATATAATTCCACACGCTGTGTGTGTGTGTCTGTGTGGATTGCGTTGCGTTGTTTGGCGGTTACGGCTGTCCGGTGACCTCGCCGGACATCACTGTCACTTGGCCGCACGTTGATTCCCCGTAATTGGCCCTGTCATTCCTTGGGCTCTGGCTTCTGGTCTCCCGGAATCCTTGGCTCCCATTCTCGGTTCTGGTTTTTCTTTTATTAAGTTGCATTTTTCATTTGCTCCGTTTCAGGCGAGGAGAAGCTCCACTCTCACGTCCTCTCCATCGAGAATGTGGACCGGCACAAGGGCGGTGTCTACATATGCACAGCCAACAACCGTGTCGGACAGCCCGCTTCCAGCCAGGTTGTGCTCCATGTCCTGTGTAAGTATGCCACTTGCTCCCACATCAATACACTGGAGAAATAGTGGGGAAGGGATTTTTCTAAAATAATTCTTATTGTATAGTATTGGGCTTAGGATTATTAAATATATATATATATAATGGAGAAAAACCAAACAAGTTTAATCCTATTTAATAAAGTATTTGTTTTCTGAATATTAGCTTAAGGAGATTTCTATATAAAGAGCGAAATATATTCAATACATTCAGAGTACATTTCATGTTTATTAAATTTAGAGTCTCACAATAAAAACTAATATCAACATGAGATATATTTCTTTGGTAACAATTTGTAATATTCGGAAAATATTATTGGTATAAGGATCAAATATTTCTTGATGTCCTAGACGAGCAATTTAATTTTGACGTGTACTCATACATACAATGGCAGCGAAACGAATTAATTTTTTTTTATCGAGCTCAACTGTGCCACGAAGTTCGAGTGTCAGTTCAATTTATGTCAAATCTGATTTCGATTTCGAACGGGTATTGACTTTTAACGCTCTCGCTTGCAGTCGAGTAGATGATGATGGAGTCCTGGCCAGGGCCAGAAAGGGGTGTAGAGAGCCACCACCACATGCTCCACCAACAGAAAGGAAGAACTTTTATTACATTTACACACTAACCGACATTTATTGGTTCACTGGCAATTATTGAAATGCCTTGTGGGCACCACCGGTCTTTCTGACATTTATTAAGAATTTATATGTAATTTTGAGGGCAGTCGTCGCCGGCCTTTGTCCCCCTCTCCGGGGGCGTCGCCATTACATGTGCTAATTACACGGCTCCCATCACTATTTACACTTTCTGGCCCCGATGGCTGGCGGGGGCCATTTGGCCATTGATTTTTCGAGTTCGCCGGGGCAGAATTCATGTTATTAACTAATTTCTTAACGTTCTTTACCCCCGCACAGTTTCGCCGGAAATCTCCGTGGAGCGTCCTGTGGTCTTCTCCGGCGAGGGGCATGAGGCCACGCTGGTCTGCATCGTCCATGGCGAAACACAGCCCGAGGTATGTTTTAATTAAATTTCGTACATAAATTTTCATTATCGCGCTTGCTCACTCGGAAACACACGATGCCACACAGCGGCAGCGCAACCAGATACACAAATAGATGACCATAGATATATCCAGGCGATAGATTTGGCGGCTCTCCTGACCAACTCCGACTCCGAGTCCATTGTTTGGCAGCAACCAGGAGCAGATGGCTGCTGCCACAACGCATTAATTAAAAGTCTACAAAGGCAAATTGAAGTGCACTATGTACAAAGTGCAGATGAGAGATAAAAGCTCAGGCGACGGGCATAATTTTAATCAAACATCGCTCACAATAGGTCCTGCCCAAAAGAGGAGAAGACAGCATGAAGACCCTAGTATGTCCTTTTCGTCCCTCTACCATTGCACTTTCGAATACGACTTTTTCTGTAGTTATTTCGACTTTACATTTAGCCGGCTTGCTCTCCTTCTCGGCTGGTGTTTATTTTTGTGCTATGCGCCTTTTGTCGACATTTAAATTAATACGCTCGGCTATAATTCAAAGTAAAATTGCGGAAGTTGCCAAAGCGGAAGTGAGAAGCGGCGAGCTACCGAGAAAAAAAACGCAAGGGAAATGCCAAAGAACTGAAAGGAAAACCCAAAATGACATGGCGCACACACAGGCGAGAAGAGGAGAGCAAAAAAATAGGAAAAGCAGCGCACTAGGGTGATCCTGTTTGAATTTAAATTATAATTTCAAAACTATTCGAAACTAGTTTTTATTTACTAAACATAAACTTCATATAATTCGGCTGATAATTACTTTAAAGATACAACTTAATTAAACTGCAATGAACAGATACATTTAATAGATATTTTTGTAAATATCTTAAAGGTTTTCTATTATCATAAAAAATTGCATATAATATTATTAGAAATGTTCAGCAAATTCCGTGAAAACAAGTTCATTTCTCAAAAGTATTGTGAGCAATGTAGTTTCCTTTGAAGACTCAGATTCAGGATGGACCCTAACTTGCTCAGAGGAAACCCAAATAATGACTTGCAACCGCAAATGTCAATGCTTAAAATTATACAGCTCCCGTTTCATTTCACTTTGTTTCGTTTCATTTTGGGCCAGCTTCGTGATAAGTCAGTGACTGCCCTGGCTGGCTGCCCTGCCCTGCCCTGCCCCGGTTCCCCGAATTCCGACAGGGCATTAAGTTTTTATGCTATTTAATTTTTAACATTTTTTGTGTGTTGTGCTGGCCCTCGTTTTGTGGCCGCAAAGAGTTGACTGCTTTCCAGCGAATGGCGTAACTATTTATTTGCAGCTAGCTGCAGCTTTTTATTTGCTCTGTCCGACACATTTCATTATAGTCGTTGCCCCTGCCACCCCTGGTTCTCCCTGGGGCCCGCCCCTGTCCCCGTTACGAGCCCTCCTCTGTCCTGGCCATCGCCTCTTGGCCATCTCGGCATTAACGTCAACGCCTCCTGCTTTGCATTGTGCATGCCATCGCCATGCTGCTTGACGGAGCAGTGGGCGGCTGGGCGTGGCATTTAGTAGTCTTTGGGAATGGCATTTCCGCATGCAATTTTTACATTTGCTTTCCACTCTTCGTTTGCCGGCTGCAGTTCGTCATTTTCCCTTCATTCATTTAATTTTTTGTTTCAATTTTATTTGTATCCCTGTAGCTAAGTGTATACAATTTAACGCTTCCTTTTTGGGGCTTTTTTTCTGGTTTTCCAACGAGCCTCAAAGTACGAGGGTCTGCACACGTAAGTTTTCAAGAGAACATTTCAAATAAAATTTTTTTTTTTTATGGAGAGTTTTTTCTGCCCAAATGTTAATTAGAGATTTTAGGCACATGCATGGCCTGCGGTACAGAGGTCTAGTAGTATGCAGTAGCTGAAACTGTATTCCTATCTGTGGTATTTTTTCTGTATTTTGCTGTATGCATTGAATGGATTTTCTGTTTTGTCATTAGCGGCTTGCAAATGATGTGGAACAAAGGTGGAAGCGCTGACCAGCTCTTCAACATATCAACTAATGAGTCCTAATGGGCTGTTGATATGCTATACCATTGTCCAGCGACAGTGCGGATTTTTAATTATGTCTTGTCAACAAACCATAGCCATTTTGATGCGGAAAAACCACAAATCAGGGTCTATGGGGGCCGCGTATTAATTATTGAGATAGAGCACTGAAAGCCCCTTTAAACGCACACACTCGCAGACATCGCACTTATGTGCATATTTACATATTAATTACGCATTGCACCACAGGCCCAAGTCTGGCATATTCATAATCCATTGATATTGTCGATTTGATGCATAATGAATATCATAAACAAGCACTAAGCTGCGCCCCATTCGCCTCATTCCCCACATTCACCCGCAAGGACACGAGGATAACAGGGCCAGAGTACACCGGGACGCCGGGACAGCAACAAAGTCATTAGAGCAATTGTCATTAACATGAGCGACGGCAATGAGACAACATCATTATCAACGTCATCGGGCGGCAGCGGCGGCGGCGGCGGCTGTGGTTGTCAACGATGTTGTCGCCGTCATCGATGTCGGACGCATTAAACATGCAGCAGCATTTGACAGAGCCATCAACGTCAGCAGCTAACAGCATTAATGGGCGTCCGCCTGGACAGCAACTGTTCCCTAATACGCCCACCCATTGCACACCCACACACAGGCCCAGTAAATACACCCCCTACCTCCCCAGAACCGCCTAACAACAAGGACCATTGAACCGGACCGATGATGAGCTTTCATCGCTCATCAGCTCGCCCAGTGATTGCAGCCATGCCGCTACTATGGCTTTTAATTATTTTGCAAATTAATTTCCAAATTGGTAATTTTCTTCACATTTACACACACTCAAACAACACACACACACACATAGACACAGCGCACGTAATGAGTTTTTGTGTTGGGCGGAGGCCTGACTGCAAGTTGGCCTATTGGCCCGATCCAAAATGAGATGTTTAGATGGCGCAAAATTGCGACATAATTACAGGATTCGTCGGGATGGAAATTGCTTGCCGGGAACGACACGGAAACTACTAGATATATCGCATACATTTAAAGTGGGTATTTATCGGGAAACTGAACTAGGGATTAGGGTGGATTGGGACTCGCAATTACAGGTGGAAAAAGAGCAGAGAAACACAAAATTAAATCATACTACTTATTAGTTAATACAAGCATCAAGATTATAGTTTTTTTATTTCTTAAGGCCATATTAATATTATTATTGTTGAAATTATAAACTCGAATTTCCTTAGCAAGTTAAAATTAAATATCTGTTAACGAATTATTATTTTAAGAACGTTTTTTATTTTGTTTTGTTACAGCCCTTACTAAGTTTGCCTTGCCTTAACAAATATAATTCAATTTCAACTTCATAATCTGCGGAGAGGCTTGAGAGTACTTTACAAGAATCTGAAAAGTTTGAAGTGATTGCCAGAGTATTGACTTAATAACTCCACCACTCTAAACTGCTGTTAAACTGCCGTAATTAATTACGACCAAGTTATTTATTGTCATTATCTAATATCTATTAGCATTTCCCTGGGCAGCAACTTTGGGTAGCAGCTGGGCAGAGTCCCGGCCAATTGGTGTAGGCAACAACTTAAGTCAAACTGTGGCCATTAACAGCGACACCAGCGTGCCACCAATACCACAGCGCTGGCAACTCGGCAACTCCGGTGCCGCACGCAACGCAACTCTCATGTGTTCGTGCTGGCGTGCCAACGCTGCGTATGCGTAATTCCCACATGCCTCTTGCAATTATTTGTTGTTTCCCTTTTTCTTTGGCGCGTTTTCACTCGCAGCTGCCACACACACACACACACAAACACACCCATCTAACAACACTCTTCCTTTGGCAATTTCCGTTTTGCCAGCGAGCGAAGGTATTGCATAATAGATTGCCAGGCAGGACGAAATGGATGGGCGGCAGGAGGAGCTAGAAGAATGAGAGGCGAGGCCAGAGTTGGCTGTGGCACGCATACTCTTTTCTTCCTTTTGGCTGATTAGTGTTGATTGGTATTTCTCGCTTTGCTGCTCATCAATGCTAATTTTTCGCCGCTTCTCCATCTCATTGTGCTTTGTTTTGCTCCGGGAGCTTCAAAGTTTGCCAAGTTTCTTGTTCTTGTTATTGTGCTCGCCTCGCCCCAATTCGATTCGTTTCCTTTCCCTTATTCACGTGCCCGCGTGAAAAGAAAGCATTTGAAAATTAAGCGCAAGTGCAAAAGATTGATTGGCGCAACATTTGTGTGGATCTATTAATGAAGTGCACACAGACCGGCGGCCAATCAATCGCCCAAGTCTCCATCCTGGATGTAGGATGCAAGCATCTCTAATAACAACATGGCGGGCAAGCAATTAATTTGCTTAGCCATCGTCTGCCGACGGGCAAAAATATTAAATAAAATAATTTCTATCCATTTTTCTGCCACGTCAACACTTACGGCTCGTTACGCACGGTTGAGTTGAGGCTGTGGCTGTGGCAGTGGCGGTGGCGCCAAAAAGATGATGATAGCTGCCGCTGGTCCAGAGGCCAGACTATAGCTTAAATTAAGGGAAGAGCATCGAATCAGCGGCAGCTGGAGGGAGCAAACGCCATGAAAAACGCAAACATCAACAGTTTGGACAACTAACGGCAGGGGAGCTCAGAAAAAAGGACCATTTATGGCAGGACGGCATAACTGTAACTGCACACGTACGGGCACGGATACGGACACGGGAACGGCCATGGCCAATGGGCGGATGTGTCTCGGCGTGTTTGTGTTTGTGAGTGGAAAATATGACAACACATATGCACTGCTGACAGCCATTTTAATGGAATGTGCGGCCAAAACACCGCCGCCGGCGTTAACTAATCTCACCCGGGGAGCAGCAAATAAATACTCGACTTGAAAATAGAAATAGAAACGCCATAGATAGCCAGGCTATGTATAGAATAACCCACATTCTCTCTGCCCCTCCGTCTGGCCCCGTAATTTTTTCATCTATTTGTTTTAATATCCCTGCGCCTTTGTGGGGGCGACTGAAGATTGGATTTTGGTATGTGCGTCATGCCGTGGAGCACCTGCTGCCGCCATGTCCCCTCGGCCCCTATCCGCTGTTAATTCGTGCGTTCTGTCCTTGCTTATCTGGCGACTGCGGCCCGTATCCTGGAGTATCCCAGCGTATCCCGGCGTATCCTGTCTGCGAACTGTCAGGGCGGCGACAGGCCGGCGCTGCAGCGACTCGCGTCCAATTCATTTACAAAACACGCACAGCCCGGCTGTCAGTCCTTGTAGTTCGCACACGAACCACGTGGCGTTGGGTCCTTTTGCGGGATATGTTTGCACAGGACTCGGATTCGGCAACGAATTCGGTTGTGGATACGGACCCTGACTCCGATTCCGTTTCTGATTCTGATTCCGGCGCACTTGACACACAAAACATGTTGTCGAATGTTGGCTGAAAATATGTAACAAACAAATAGAGACAAACAATGCGGAATCGAAGATGAATTTCATGTGAGACGGGCCAAACGGGCCAGCGCTAGCAGCCAGTGGGCTGTGGAAAATCTGATGGAAAATCAATACCCATCGGCGGGCACGTCGATCTGGTTTTCAATTTCAACAGGAATTACGCTTAATTGACGCTCAAGTGACAGCCGCACGAAGTGCAAGTGGCGAAGAAGTCGGTTGAGGAAGTCCAAGTGGAAGTACTCGCCGCAAATCGTCTTAACTTTTGCCCTCCATCTCATCCCCCATCCAGCCCTATCTCTAGCTTAAACCCAATCACGCACACTACCTCTGCCAGCCGGCAACTCGTGCTCGCCTTGATTGACCAACTTTTCAATTATTTACAGGTAATTTGGTTCAAAGACACCATGCAACTGGATACCACGGAGCGGCACATCATGGAGACGCGGGGATCGCGGCACACGCTGATTATACGCAAAGTGCATCCGCAGGACTTTGGCAACTACTCCTGCGTGGCGGAGAATCAGCTGGGCAAGGCACGCAAGACCCTTCAGTTGAGTGGAAAACCGAATGTTGCCGTTTTTAATTCGCCGCCAATCAGTCAGTACAAGGACAGGTAAGTGCAGCACGAATGCCAAGTGGGAGTGGGTGTGGGCCACTCCTTTCGAGGAGTATGAGCAGACACGTGCCTAGTTAGACAAGGGGACTTGTTCGCCTAATTACCAAGCAAGAGCAAGAGCCATTCACTACTCGATGATTGAGCATAAAATGCAAAATCCGTGGCAAACGTCCGGCTTGATTGGACATTGGACCTTGCACGGAGATGATGCACTGCCCCCGCACTGGGCAACTTTATTAGATTCATTCCTTTGACTGACATGGCAACCAACTGAAAGACTGACGAACTGACGTCCGGACAGCCCTCCTCCCCTCGGGTCGCACTGCTTATACGTTACGTATGAAACTTTTAATTGGATTAGCTGTCATCAAACACACACGCACACACACACACCTCGCCTTTTAAGTGGGCAGACAGGGCGAGGTAGAGAAAGAGGGGCGAGACAGTCAGCCAGGCGACAAACAAGCTCACATCTCAGTCGCAGTCGAGTAGAATGGCAGAACGACAGCTAGATAAATTTCCACGGATTGGAAATGGAGTTGGGTGTGTGTCTCTGTCACTGCCATTGCCACTTCTAGTTCCACATCCACCTTTCAATAATTGAACGAGAATTGAATCCAATAATCTACAAAACATTTTCTAACTGTGCTGCGAGAGAGCCGAGCGAAGCCGTTATAATTTGGTCCAAAGCCATATTGCGCATACGCCCCGTTAGTGCGAGCATAAAGCAACTCTGCAAAAAGCAACTAACCAAGCGGCGGCCATGTCAACTTTTGCGCTGATTTCATTCCATTTCATTTGGTTTGATCCGCTGTCGCTGTCGATGCCGATGCCGGAAACTGGTGCCGGCAATTAAGCTACCAAAAAGCCCGCAGCGGCCTCGAACACACACAAAGTACCAAAAGCGATTCTGGCGCCAGTCGCCGGCTCTTCAATTGTTAATAATCATTTTTATTGCCTGCGTTAGTTTTATGCTATATGCGAAAACTTTTCTGATTGGCGTTTTATGTTTTTATTGTGACCAGGGCGAGGACCGAGACTTCAAGTTATTAGTTCGCATGGCCCAATAATCATACAGAATACATCGAGAGCAAAACAAATAATGGCAGCCGTGCCGACAAAACAGGAAGGCCAAAGGACCTCTGTTTACAGACTGGCGTGCTCGCAGGCTCCCAAGTTCCCCAGTTCCCCAGCTCCCAAGCTCCCTTCCTCCTCATCCCCGTGCTGATTAGCATTCAAATTGTGTGCCGACTTTATCGCAAAGCAATGAACTTGCGCCTTTGTAATGGCGAATTGCGACATCCCTGGAACGAGGATGGGGCCACCTAATTAGTTGTTTACTCGAGCAGCTCCACTGGAGTGTGCCCATAAATAACTTTATCCATCAGCAGCTCCAGCGACTAATGAGCCGCTCCAACTTAAAGCTCTGTGTGGGAGCCACCCCGGGCGCTGGGGGAGAGCGACAACCTTAAAGCCAGCGAGGCCAATGGCCAAAAATGCATTTAGTCAACCCTCCTCGGTGACTGGCTAGCTCCCTAATCACGGCATGGCACAATGCACCGGGCAGAAGTCGGGGACCGGTCATATAACTTCATTTACACTTGAGCTGAGAGTGCGGCAGGACTGTTAGCTTCTCGGTTGAATGGACGCATTGTGCGAGCAGCCCCAGCTCCGGGTGTGGCTTCTACAGGCGGCAAGCAGGCGGGGGAAGCTGTAACAGCAAACAAGGAGCCAATAACAAAGAAAGCGGGTATTATGTTAAGACTGCAGCAGCAGCAGCCGCAGCAGCATCGCAGCTCGGCAACAATGCAGCAGCGGGTTGGCTCATACGCAGTATCTTAAACCGGCCATTGTCGCCAGCCACGTTGCCATTGATTACGATGTTGCTGTCCTTCTGGAAGCTGCCGGTCCTGCTGCTCCCCAGTGCTGACAGGTCGAAAAAAGGGCAAATAAACAGAAAAATCACAGGGGGAAAAGTTGTTAAAATAACAAGAGAGTTACAAACCAGGATCAATTACTTCTTCTATGAAAATAAAGTTTTTTGCGTTAATTGGTTTTTGTAAAGGAATGTTCTTTAATTAAATAACAATTATCTTTTTTAATAAGATTAATTATAATCCAATTTATAAAAATATTAATGAAAATCCTTAAAAGAGTAACTTTATTTTCCAAAATTATTTGTAAATCTGTGTAAGTAAAGAGCGAAAATATCTTAAAGAATCAAGAAAAGTACAAATATAAACATATTAAAATGATTCCCCAAAGACTCAATAGATTTGTCCAAAAAATGGACAAAGTGGATGCACTGCCTCTTCTGCGTTGGCTTTAGTTACTCTTTCAGCTTTTGTTGCTGCTGACGTGACTGAAGCTTGCGTGTTTGCCTTAACTGCAGCAGAAGCAGCAGCAGCAGCTCTCAATGGAGAATTTAACAATTACATATTGATTGGAAGCGCCTCGGTATAAATCCCCCGCCAACTGTTGCACGCAAAAGTTACCGATAACCACCGAGCCAAGCCAACCCCTCTAACCCGTCGTCCTTTCGCCCCCTTTCAGATACAATATCTCCTGGGCCGTGGACTCGCACTCACCCATTGAGGAGTACAAGTTGTCCTTCCGCAAGCTGCCGCAAGGACACGAGGTCGTTGGCAACGCCATCGACTCGCCCTCCTCCTCGCTCTCCTCGTCCTCCTCGCAGATGTACGGCTCCGGACTTCATTCACATCGCTCTGGCACTGGCAGCAGCAGCATGGCCGGACTTGGAGTCGGTCTCGGTGGCAACTACGCTGGCTACGGCAACGTGATGCACTGGGGCCACAACGACTGGCGCAATGTCGTCCTGCCGGCCATTCCCCTATCGCATCACTATGCTCAGGGCATGAGCTACATGGTGCGCGGCCTGGATCCTGACCAGCACTACGAGGCCACCGTGCAGTCTAGGTGAGTGAAACCTGAAAACAAAAAGCAGTTACAGTTACAGGCAATAAAGGCAATTGTTTGTGCCAGGATTAAAGCGAAAAAAGGTGCACAGTGGCCTGCAAAAGTCATATTTTAATGTTATTTTAATTTAAGAAAAGATGATCGAAATGCATTATTAAAGAATTTGTGTATAGGAATGTTTGTTTGAAATTACTTTATATATATTTTAATGGATCAAAACCACTGTTTGCGGTTGCATAAAGCCAGGCCTGCTAATTTGGCCACTGGAATTATTATTTATGGCTGCAGAACAGTAGAGCTGTCAGTACTCATTAGCCGCAATTAGCATATTAATACAAGCTAACGCTTTTGAGCTGCATTGTTAATACCGAGAATGCTTATCAATTACAGGAATCGTTACGGATGGAGTGATTTGACCAACAGTTTTGTCTTCTCCACATCATCGAATGGTAAGTGCCAGCTTAATTTTCTATTCAATTAAGATATTCTCTAAAAAATAAAGTAGAAAAGCTTTCCTAAGGAGATAAGGAGATAACATACTTCATTTATGGTTTTCAACTCCTCGGCTAGCCGAGAGTCAACTGAATCCTTATCGGTTTGTATACCTTCTGTTGCCGGCCGCATGCATAATAATTTCGAATTATTCGCTGTTTTCGCTGTTAATCTGCAAAAATCACAGTGAAACTGCGGCTTCGCAAACAAACAGAAAAGAAAAGAAAAACTGCTTTGTAACACAGCCCGCGGGAAAATATGTATGTTCAGGCTGTCATAACTTAATGCTGTTAAATTTATTACTGACGAGGACCAAGTGAAGCGTAAAGTGAACACGTCGTAGTCTCTCGTTTGTATCCGCTGCGAGAGGTGTAGCCATAATATTGCACTCACACTTGCACTCCATCTGGCACATGCACAGCATGTCAGTTAAATCACACATTTTTTGTTGTGCACTCTCAGGTGAAAAGCGGATTTTATTGTGGCCTCTGGGCTTTAATGAGATCCCTTTCAGATCTATTGAAGCGTACCTAATTGGGAATATTAATAAGGCTGTCCGCCAAATAACGTCTTCTAGCCTGACATTCTTATTTTCAACTTACCTACGAGAGTCCATCAAGTATACGCCGCGTTGTCAGTCATTTTGAGGAAACGGTTGAACGCATCTGCATTTGCGTGTGCATAACTAATTGATGACAAGTTCGGGGCCACACATTTGACTCTGCATAATAGGGATCGAAATTGTAAGACAAGACTCTCGCTAATTGGATACTGAAGCAAGTCCTATGCCCTGGCGCAAGTTATAAACAAAGATGCGGGCCAAGCCAGCCAGGTGGGTTGGGTAGACCATCGACCTCTAAATGCGCACTCGAAATCCATTTATATGCAAAACTATTGTTGCATTGCATACGGAATTTCTGCGGCGGGAAAGCGGCGAAAACGGGTCCGCCAGAAAAGCGATTTTCCATGCAAATGACGCACATTTGTCGGCGCCGGCAACGGCACCAGCACCAGCACCAGGACTGGCTCCAGAGCCAGAGCCAGGACCACAACCAGAGCCAGTTCCTGCGTCTTGCCATCTTTTGGCTGCCATGCGAAATGCATGCAAATGCAAATAGTGCACAGTTCAATGCCGCTGTTGAGGCTGTTGCAGTTACGCTGATGGGTCTGCTGCCACGTTGCCTGGCAAACAAACGCATAAATATGCAACGTCGCAAAGGCAACGGCAACAAGGGGAACTGCAACAAAAACAATAACAAAAACCAAAAGGAAGATGCAATAAACACGCACATGGCGAGTGAGATACTTGCACAGAATCGTCCTGCGAGGCGGCGGAAATTTAATAAAGCAAAACGTGAATGCCGCACAGAAAATGGCGCATTTGGAACGGGCCAAGGCAGGACAGAGTTGGGGCAGAAGGGCGGGAGGGTATCAATGTCGCCTGGCAAGACGTGTTGCTTTTGACGGTTTGCACTGAGGAACGTATCCTGTATCCGCACAAAGCTCTTCCAGCGAACTTCATTATGCGCGCCATTGAAATGCGAAGTTCCGAAGGTTCGCTTTCAAAACGCAACTTCGTTGGCGGCAATTTATGGCTTCGCTTTGTGCTAATGGAAATGACTTCATTATATTTTCGAAACGCAAACAATTTACGCAATTAGTGGCCAAGCATGCGATGCAATAAGAACCACCATCGGCGGCAGCAGGAACAACAACAACAAGGTGCAATCCAGCAAAGCGGCAACTAATGAGCCTCGAGTGTCATAACTACAACTGCAGTCCTTGCACAATAACAGTAACGGTAACGCCAAAGGACAGCAATCGTCCCAGCAGATACCGTTATTACCCACACACATATACACAACAGAGCCACAGAGCCAAGCCAGTTCATTTACCCGGGCTACGTGTCCTCGGGTCCAGGACTCCAGCCAGCATTCATGACATTAGCCTGGCCTTTAAGAGAAAGGAAAATGGCAATTGAGGACAGGCAGAGGAGGGAGGCAGGACCTTCGGACATTTAAGAACCCAACAGCCACAATATGACAGGCTTCCACAGGTAGA
This sequence comes from Drosophila birchii, assembly GCA_035046345.1. Classification (NCBI taxonomy): domain Eukaryota; kingdom Metazoa; phylum Arthropoda; class Insecta; order Diptera; family Drosophilidae; genus Drosophila; species Drosophila birchii. Next base: position 7,967,440 of record JAWNOA010000064.1, read on the forward strand.
CACATTCGTGCTGGAAATGACGTTTGCGAAAACCATGCACTCTGACAGCTTCAACCGAATGTTAATAATCAACAAGCTCAAGAAAGGAGGGAGGAGAGTTCTAAAATGAGGAAGTATTTGTAAAGGGACAAGATTTCTATTCATATATATTAAAGGTTATTTTGTTTATAACTATAATTTGTTTCATTTAGTAATCTTAATTAGTTTCGAAACTCTTTGGGAATCGATTTATGTATATTTTAGCTCTTATAATTTAAACACTCAAATAGCTTGTTTCCTACGCAGAAGTAGTATTTCAACTTGTCAGTGTGGGTCAGCCTAAGGACACCCAAAGGGCATATCAACTTCGATTTTACCTCGTCATATTATCCACATTCTGAATGGCCTCTAAGTGCATTTAATTTTTACGACTCCTCGTCCTGCGACACGTCCCTTTGTGCCGCGATGTTATCCTGTCTGCCATTGTTTTTGTTGCCACTGTCATAGCCGTTGTCTAAATGCGTAAGCAGGTGGGGGAGGAGGCCAAGCTGGGGCCGTGGAATAGACTCCAGTAGATGCCAGGTATGCAGCTATTTACATCATGGAGCTCAGTTATAGTAACGATGGCAAGGCACGCGGATCCCGGCCAGGGGTCACAGGGCCGGGGCACATAGAGACATAAAAAATAATGCATTTTGTGCACGCGAAAAAATACTCGACATAAAGCAAAAAAAGAAGTTAAATAAAATTACAACATAAAGTGCGGCAACGAGTGTTCGCTCTGTTTGTATTTTTGTGTTGGGCGGATGGGACGTCGGGCTGGGAGAAATATCAGAAAATGAAAGACTCGTTGAAAGTTGCGTAAAACTTGCTGAAACTGCCAACTGAGGAGCGCTGCAATAACAGCAACTACTGCCACTACTACAGCAACAGCAACAGCAGCAGCAACAGCAACAGCAACAGCAGCAGCAGCAGCAGCAGCAGCGGCAGCAACAAGGCGAGGCATTCAAACGATGACAAAGTGGACCCTCACTGCATGTCCCTTAGAATGCGTCGCCGCTGCTGGCAGCGAGCGCCTGCTTGAAACTTTCAATTTACTCGTCCTAGTCGACGGCCATCGTATCGTATCCTCGGATTCAGCTCCTCCGGATCCCCTGAACCCTTCAGCTCCTTGGCCGCCGTCTCTGTGCGTTTGAAGCTTTTGTGTTGCCGGCGGGAATACTTTAGCCGAGGCTCCGCAACAACAGCAACTCCAACAACTGCGGCAGCGTCATCGCTTTTTTCGCCTTCATTTTTTGTTTGCCGGCATGTAAGCTGCAAAGTTTGCCAATGCATACGTACATATATACGTATTTATACGTATGTACGTAAGGGAACGGCGAAAAAAATGAAGGGGAAATGAGCCAAGAGACGGCCGGAGACGACAGGAGACGGGCCAAGGAGGCAGAAGTAGAAGTTTTGTAGTGGCAGCATAACAAGCACTGGCAAAAATAGCACCGCGCTCAGTTGCAAGATGTGTAATGCGAATTCTCCACGTGAATGTTATGTTTATGTAAAGTGCAGGTCCCACAATGCCATCCCAACACCAAGGAGCAAGGATCCTCCAGCAGACAGAGTTTCTTGCCGCAAGTGCTGAGTGCTCGTCGGCACAAAGCGAAATGCGAAAGTGCATTATGTGTCAGCAACAAACGAAGCTGAGCCGGGACTTTAATCAGGGCTTTAAGGGTCGGGGCCCAGAGCCCACTTGACCGTCGCACAAAAAAAATCAACAACCAGATATACATAATGGAGGGCCAAATCCGTGCGGTCAGCACCGGACATTGTGCGACAAACGAGGTACGAGTGAGTGCGTGTGGAGCGCTTTTGAAATGTTGCTGCTGCTGGCAAAAAACTTCAAAATCCGCGGTGAGGCGGCCGCAGCTCTTCGCGAATCTGTAATAAACTGTCGTCCCGGGCACCGGTCCCTGGGGCCAATGCCAATCCTAGTCCCGTCATCCCCACTATGCGAAAAATCGGATTTGCCTCCTGTACTTACAGACACCAGCAACAACAGACGCGGCATCAACAGCACTACACTGAACTAAAAGTCGCACCAACGTGAAATTAATATTCGGAATTTAGAACTGAAACTTAAAATTAAAAAAAAAATAAGCTAGTTTCGGGAAGCCTCTTAGTTTGCCATTGCTTTTCAGAGGCCCAACTTTAAATCGATTAATAAAAATTCTAATATCTTTGTCATTATCCTAAAAAATTAATTCAAAAGCCAGCGGATATGTGAATAATTAAAATCAATGATAAATTATTGAAAACTTGGATAGATTTTCCTATTTTTTTCAGTATAGTTAGTAGTTTTTATTGTCTGTGTACTAGGACCAGCAACAAATCCATGCGGATTGCATTTGGCCATTTGTATTTGTTGTCGCACCGCAATGCTATTACGTGAAGAGTGCGCGCGGAGAAGGAGCCAGATCCGGACAGGTGCCGAAAGCCGGACCCTTGCAGCCTCGAATCGTCGGTGCCTGGACATTGGCAACGCCACTGCGGCGACATCGATGGCGGCGGGAACGCTTATTTAGCTGCACAAACGAGAAATCACAAGTGACGTTACGGTTTTGTGCCGCCAACCGCAAGCAATAAAAGTCGCAACGACAGCCGATGGAACTGCAGCATTCGACGGGGGTGTAGCGGGTTTAGAAGCGGACCACATTAGCCGGACAGCCACATGGCCATGAGTCCAGCTCCGTACTGCATCCTGCATCTTCTGCACCATCACGGATCCGTGGTCGCGTCTGTTTTCATTACAAAATTGCCAGCGTTTGCCAGCACCGCAATTGACAATTTGCTTTTATTTTATGTTGACAGTTGGGGAATTTATATGGTAATGCCTCCGTGTGTGTGTGCGTTCCATTTGATCTCCACCCGCTGGCCATTTTTCTTAGTAGCTTAACCGGCCTGTTCAGACTAAATGGCCAAATGAATGGCCCAAGGCTGGAATTTCTGCGCTTAGGAAGCGAATAAAATCTGATTCAGTCTCAGGTAGGCCTTAAACAAGCAGATTGCGAAATAAATAGTATATTTGTGCAACAGCTGGAGAAATCATTTCCAGAGGCAAACTTTGAATTTAGGTCAACTTACTTATTAGGTAATTGATAATTAATTTATTTACCTGTGATGATATTCTGCCATAATGATAATTGTAAATGTTTGTATTTAAATTTGATAATTGTTGATAAAACGAGAAACTTGTTGAAAGAAACTTGTTGGATACTAGGACAAAGATTTAATTTACTAATGACTTACCTCAAACTAAATTTTAACAAAGGACTTAAAAATAACTTCAGGTTGCATGTTTCAAAATGGCTAAAACCAAAGCTCCAGCTCAAATGAATGAACAAAGCAGAAATTATAACAAAATCCCAAGAATTATTTCTGTACCTTTAAATTTAATGCGCATTTATAATATTTAAAATATGACAACATTGTATTATTAATAAATATGATTTTTCCATACATTTTTTTAAATTTTCATTTTTTAAGCACAAAAGAGCCTCTGTGTATAACGAATATTTGAGTGTCTATTTGGAAATTAAAGGTGTCATGTTCCGAGGCGTTGGCAGCCCAGATGCCTCGATAGATAAGCTGTCCCGGTTGCTGGGCAAACATGTGTGCAACATGCAACCTACATTGATATCACGTCCGGCATGCGGCACTATCCTCTTGGCAGTCAATGTTGCCTGTCCATTTAGAGTGTCAGCAATCACTGGGGAGGAGCCGGGGGTGTAGCAGGCTGCAGTCCTTTGCGAGATCTGTGCGCCTTAGATATGGCAGCTAACTGGCTGGCAGGCTGGCAGGCCATCACATATTTATAAGTTTTGCTCGCAGCGCCCACACAACTCCTGACAGGCATCGCAGCGCATCGATAAAGAAGTCGATGTCCCTGGCAGCCAGAATGTTTCATTAAAGTCGATGGGCGGCCATGATATATGCAGCAGCTTATCGGGGCGGCGGTCGGGCTGGGCCTTCATTTACGGGTGTTTACAGAGTCAGCTTCGCTTTTGAGTCGCGCTCCGCTGGCCAAATGCTCATTTGTCATTATTGACAGATGCAGAACGTTGCCGTTTTAATTGGCGGCCTTAACGAAATGAGCTGCCTGCCGAGGAATGACCTCGTTGCTGCTGACTTTCCTCCTGGCCGCCCACTTGATTGGCCATCTGCATCCGGATTCGAATTCACAGTCGTAGTTGCAGTCGCAGTATTCTGCGTAAAAGTAAATCCCTCTGATTGCAGATTGCACTTTAAGCGTTAATGATTTATTTGCCCGCATGGATTTGATTTAAATGTCGAGGCCGGATGGCGGACATTTTACTTAATACATATGTAGTAGCAGCACCATAAGCCTTAAGCCCTATCGATAGCACCCCCCTTACTTTCGACTATCCTAACTTTCAACGACTGCTCCACGTACTAATTGCAGATGTGCCTGTCGATCTGTCAACCTATTTGAATCACGGTCTGTCAGGTTAGTCTCGCTCTAACTCTCACTCCCCGCCTTTCTATCTTTCTATCTTTTATCCTGTACATTTCTCTGTTTATCTCTCTCTCTCCCTATTTGTCTCTGTATCTATCTCCATCTATATATCTCTTTGCATGTTTTCATCCGCATGATATTTATTTTATAAAACTCTTGTACACACTGCGCCATATTTGCGCTAATCTGAATCCTGAAAAAATAAGGGAACTGAAAATAAAATATTAAGAAATTCCAATTGGACATTCCGTGAATATCTACATACAAAAATGCTGTATATATTCGAATGCATATGCGTTTGTCCGGGCAGTTTAGCAACTATTTGGCGTGCCATTTCACTGCTCGATCAACAGCAGAGCCGAAAACTAAAACCAAATACGGAGAGATGAACGGAAGTTTTAATGTCCGTTTCGATGACAGGTGTGCGGGTGTGGGTTTACAGATTTTCTACTGCAGAGGTGTGCATGCTGTGTCCCTTTGAAAAAAAGGGGGAATTTTGTCCATTTCAAATATGTTGACTTGCATGCCCAACCAATTTGTTTTATGGCCACGGCCCAATGGATATTGAAATGCATACATTGCGCCGGATTTTTATATACCCATTTGTTTGATCGTCGGCCTGCAAGAACGGATTAATGAAAAGCGGTTTCCATCTATCTTAATTGCAGATAACGAGATGCGGGACCTGAGCGTCACCTTCTACGGCAGCAGTGCCATTAACAGGCAGAAACTGGGCCTCCTCGCATTGAGCTCGGCCACCCTGGCCCTAAGTCTGCTCGTGGCCTAAATCACCCCCTTCGATCTGAGCCACGAATTTCTCCGCCAATAGCACTTCGACTTCAACTTTGAATTGGGGACGCAATGGAACGCCGATCGACGTCTACTCACAACTCTAGTCTAGTCGTAAATGGTAGAATAAGGGAAGATCTATATATACAAATATATATATATATTATGAATAAGCGTAATTAAAAGCATTCGCGCTACGATTTCTCATTGTTCGATTCGAATTTCTCAAGCAAAGGAAAACCAATTTCGAGTTTAGTGAATTATCCACACAGCGGAAAACGGAACCATACATTACACATGTAACAATCAATGTAAAAGAGCATGCAACTGTTCAAACTAGGACCCCTAAAGCGTACTGCATACCCACATATGACCACCATTCCCCTTAACCATCATCTCCTCCTTCGCACTTTCACCGACCATTTTGCAGGCACCCAGACCCGTGTACATAGATTTTATTGCATACTTTTAGGAATAAACTGCACCAAAGAAATAGTCACTCGACGAGCGAAAGAGAACACACACAAATATTTACTAATAAATAGCAATTACTCGAGATAGTTGAAGCTAGAGAGTATGGCCACAGCCACCAAGAATACGGATCATGACGCATGAGGGGGAGGAATTCGTAGCGTTATGCAGAATAGTTAATTTAATTAATACATAAATGCATTACCTAATTATCGGATACGAGCCAATGCCACGCAACGCAGCTTAGCCGAAACTCAGATAAACAAATGGAAAAACTTAAACTAATTTGCAGCATTCGAGGCGTCACGCATTTGCATTTCCGATGGCTTAAAGCAGACGGTGTTTTTCTAGCTTTTTGCAATTTGTATGTATGTAGCAGCTAAGTAGCTTAATTGACCGCATAAATGCAATTAAATTAGTCGACAAACCTATTGATTTGGTATGTAAATTAATCCACTGCAAGCGGAGCCACAGCCACATAAAAAGGCGGAGCATATACATATAGGAACTTCCATATGGATTTCGGATTACAATTAGAGCGTAAGTGTAAATAAATATGATTGACACAAGAATGGGTCCGAGGAGGAAAACGTGTTGCAACAGTAATAAATATTTAGTATATTCACTTCAATAGGCATACACCCAGATATCGGGCGGTTTACTCTCAACACCGAACACAGGGTGCGGCCAAGGTTGTTTTATGTAAATATATATATATATTTGTATTGCACCACAGTCTCGATCGAATCTCATGATAGATATATGTAATAGTTCGATATTCGTATTGTTGCTTCACAACGCAAAATGGCACCTTTCGCGTTTGGTTCTCTCCAGCACCCTGTATTATCCTTATTAGCATTCCGAAACCGAAACTGACACCGACAGCCAAGCCAAGTGCACTCTCGATGCATTCGCACACGTATGAGCTAGACGATAAGTAAATATTATATTGAGATTAACGGCGACGTATGATATATGTGTATAGGAAAATATCGTAATTGATTTCCGAATAAACTCAGCCATATACAAGATACACATTCAGCTTTTATAGAACCTAATAAATCGGTCGGGGGAGTTGGACCGCAGAATAACAAAGAAGTATATGTGTAATTAATACGATTGGCCGCAAGAGCGTTAAGTGAATTATCGTAAACTTATAATTTACGTTCGTGTGTATGTATATTGATGTGTAACACTTACAAGCGATACAATTATTATAACATAAACGGCAGACAATGATGCCCCCAGATCCAATGCCCCTGTTCTCCTTCCCAGCCCCGAAACCCAAACCAAAACCCAACCGATTCCCACGAGTCCCACGCAAAGTTGCTTTGGTCCGGCGACTGGAGCCCATCGATAAGTTAGCTAAATGATGATATCGGCGGTACTCAGCATATATGAATGTACACCTGAATATATAGAGATGAAGCGAGCCGTTACTCGTATGTGTATGTAATTTACAGCTTAGTTATAGTTTATAGTTTATAGTTATCCTATTTTGTTAGTGCAACAAATACCAAGGCGAGACACGAGCCGTGCGTGTACAATTCTACTTTAAAGTAATAATAATACTAACCTACACACCAGACATCTTCGGTATTGAATGTATATGTGACTAGAAACGTATGTGTATGTATATTTGATTATTTTGTAAAATTTTTCAAAAACTATAAATAAAGTCTATATTACCATATAAATGTAATACCGAGGCATCAACCTTTTCTGTGTTCTGTTCTATATTTTCTCATAATTTATGCATCCCCTTCAGCCAGTATCCTATCCTATCCCACGTCAATGACGCTCATCAAGCCCTCTTGGAGTCCTCCTCCGGAGACATTGGCCCGCCCGTCTGCAGCTCAAACATAACATTGTATATGGAGATGCATCTGCAGATGGTGGCGCGACTTGGGCACTGTATCCATTCAGCTGTCGAGTGCTCGGAGGAGCCCGGAGCTCTCACAGTTGCGTAAATGCAAACTTGGTTTATTTTATTTACTCCATCCAGTTGTCATAGCCCAATGCAGGCGGCTCACCTTTTGTGTGTTGCCCCGTGATGGCTGTGTAGACATTTAAGTGAGCCGGCAGAGTTGACGACCCATCTCCCGTGCCCCGCCCCCATCCTCCGTTTAGATCCACATCCATATGCCCATCTGCCATCCGGCGCCGCACATGATGGAATGGAAATGAAAATGGAAAAGTTTTCAGGCTGCCAGAGATTGGAGTAGCTTGGCTCCGACTGCGACTGGCTACACACAAGCTCTGCTGGCTCGAGGAAAAACTTTAAATGGGAAATTTGACAGACAGACATAACGGTATTTTAAATGCGATCCGAATCACATGTGCGTCCCGGAATTCTGCGTCCCTGCAGCATTGTGTGGCCATCAGCAGCTCAGCTCAGCCAGGCGATATGTTATGTGTTTGCGGGGCAGGAAAATCCTCCTCCTGTTTACCTATTCCGAATCTATTCCATCCAACAGGATATGGGATGTTGAAAGGCAGGCGGCAAATTGAAAAGTTAGCCTTGCTAATAAAATACCCGGTAAGCATTAAAGAAACTACTGCTGCATTTGTTAAATAACCTTAAAAATAATATATATAATTTACCCAAAAGCGGAATAAAGTGAACAAATTCCGAGAGTTCAGCCGGGAAAATTGCAAGGTGCAAATGGCATGAAATTACCGCAAAGAACTGGCGACCCAAAATGTCTTTCGCCGCCATTGCGCCGTGCCTGCCCAGAAACGAAAGCGAGTGTGCTGAATTTGGCCAAGGAGGAAGTGCGGGGCCAAAAACAAAACCCAAACAAGGCCCGAATCTTGCACACGTACGTACTGAATGTGCCCATGTGCTGCTGTGCGTGTGTGCACCTCATTTCCGGGCATTGTTTTCGTCCCGAACACGAGTGTGGCTGCCTGACTGCCTTTCAGCCTGGTGGGGACCATTGCTGTGCCAGGACCTGAATTTGGCACACACAAAAAAATATTTGAAAGCCTTGAAGAAAACTTAAATAATTTGGAAAAGTTGAGCCGAAGTATTTAGGAAACTTTCAGTTAATTTTATGGATATTATAGTTTTGAAACCCAAAGAAATCTGTCTGAATGTACTGGGTATATATTTCTTTCAGTGTCCTGCCTCTGCTGCAACTTCTGGTTCTGGGTGCTGTTCTCAATGCCATTCTCGTTGCCGTAGTCGTGCCCGTTCTACTTCCTGTTGTCGTTTGGCTGCTGTTTTCACGTTATGAGCTACTTGTTGTCCCGGTACCTCTGTCTTTGCCTCCTTCCCCGACCCACACACCACACTCACACAGAGACACAGGCATATCCATAGGCCTGCGTGTGTGTGTGACATGTTTACATAAAGTCCTTTACCGCTTCTAATGCATTATGGCAACAACACGAACGCCACTCGACTCTGCTTATATTTATCGTATGTGCCTGCCCCGAGCCTCTGCCAGGCTAGTTGAATGCGACAAGCGGCAACAGCAGAGGCAGCTCTGCCACTAGCATCAGCCAGCACAGGTGGAAATTTCACAGATACAGACACGGCAAGAGACCAACAAAGACACACAAACATACTCTCAGGCTGCCGCATAAATATTTGCATACGATATTTATTATGCTAAAAATAAGCCAAGATTTAAAAAGCGACGACGTCGCAGCCGGGGAAATAAGGCCAACTTGGCTAAGAGGGAGAAACAGGCGCATAATGAAGGCGAGTCGGAGGAAAAAAAACAAATGTCATGACGACTCTCACTCTGGCAGCCTTCACACCTGGCTTTTGCCTTTGCATTTTCGCAATCCGCCATTCGCCATTCGCTATTCCCCTTTGTGGCACCGGAAGTGGGTCACGTATGCACCTTAGTCTCCCGGCCAAGACAAAGCGAAGCTGCCTGTAATTAAGACCGTTTCCAAATGGGCCCGGCAAGTGCTAAGGAAGAAGAGAGAGGGTTCTCAGGCCACCTGGCAAATTAACTTAAATTTTAAAAGCTTAATTCGCTTGCCAGAGCCGGCTGCCTGGTAAGCGGCTCCTAAGTCGCCTGTAATGCGTTTAGCAATAGGCAAAGAATTTGCATGCTTTTAGCCGAACGAAAAGAAAAGGGAGCAGCAGAAGGGAGACTCCTCGAATGGAAAACAAAAGCTAAGGATGTGCCTGGGCTGGTAAATCCATTTTGCCGACAAGGGCCGCCCACTGAATGCGGGATGCCTGACTAGCTAGCTGCCAGACTGGCATTCTGGCTGTGCGTGTAACAAGTGCCACTCAAAAGGCCGGCTGGAAACAATGAAGGCGAAAAGCGAAAAGCAAAAAGCACTTAATAGGCTGCCACGGCGCCGTTGACATGGCCATTTATATGCCGCAACTTGGCAACGTTTTTAATTCATAATGCACGACAGCATGGCGGTGGCGGTGGCGGTGACGTCGGAGCCGTAACGTGGCCCCTGCCCGGGAACAGGAACAGGATGTTGACTGCCGCCGGCCCCTTTGCGACACTCGCCGACACTAATCCAAGGCAGGATGCTGTCCGCCAGCTGAGTGTTGGCTGTCACCGCGGTTTCATCTCATCTCTCCTGCGCTGTCAGGGCAGTGGATGCCACATCGGCCCTGGTTCGATAGCAGAAATTGATTCCATTTTCGTATTAAATCCAGATCAATCTTTGTTCATCGGCCCGCCAGTGCCGTGTTAGCTCAACGTGGATTCAAAATCAGAATACAAATATTTAGCAAATACCCGCGAGTAGCAGGCATAGCAACCTGCCATTGTCTGACAGCTATGTCGAGTTCGATATGATTCCAAACGTAATTAATAAACTTAGCTGGACAAGAGAGCGCACAGCCATCTAGAGACTTGTTTAGCATTCAATTTCAGGGAATGGCAACGCAGAAAGCCCTTCCATTCAGAGCATCTGAAAAGGGCTCCGTAATGAGAGAATCTAAGTAAGCTGGATCCTGAATGGCCAGTCGCCCACTTTGTTAGTGACCGTTTTTCTCTTAACATTCTTCATTTTGCTGGAAATTTCCTTGTGTCAAGTCAAGCTCTTGACGGACGATGCGCCTTTGTTTGCTCTTTAAATTGGGACATCGATACGTATACGTAATATCTTTTATAAATAGCCTAACAACAGGCCCCCATACGTATTGATGTGCAGCTAATGCGACCCCAGAGGATGACTGGCCGGCAGTAGCCACAGTGGCACTGTTGGAGCACCAGTAGGAACAGGAGCAGCGGCAGCAGGAGCGCTAACGAGCTGTGCCTTGGCTGCAATTGTTGCCAGAGCTGAATGCCAAAGCAAATAGCAGCTGAGGGGCAACTGAAACTAAAGTCAAATGCAGCAAAAAGAATTGTAAAAAACGAGCAAGCAGCGGCAGCATGGTCCGTACAATAAATGGCAAGTTTCGTCGGCGCCAGGGACACCGAAAAGGGGGCGAGTTGGGGGCGTGGGCGGCAGCAGCCAAATCAGAAAATCCGATTTGCATGGATTTGTTGGTTTCTTTTGTTGCCGTAGAGTATCCTTGCCACTGACGCCAATGCTGTGTTGCCGCTATTATGCTGCGCAGAATTGTTGCTGTTGACTTTGTTATTTTTTCTTAATGTCTGCTCAATGAAAAAAACGGCTCTGCCAGCGAACCTCCGCTGCTTCCGTCCCCCGTTCCCTGCCACTCCTGTTACCGCCGCTGGCATCGCCTTCGGTGCCCGCTGAATTTTGTTTGTTTGTTTGTTTGTTTCTGCTAAATTGTGTTTTCCCTGTTCATTCATTCGTTTGGCTTTCCCATCCGTTTTCTGCTTCTGCTTTCTGCTGCTCCGGAATTTTTCAGTGATTTTACATGTAAGCATCCTTGTGAGCTCTGTGGCATGTCCACAATTGAGGCAACTACTGCGAACGCTTGCCAGGACAAGCTGGCCCTCACCTCCGTCGGATCCCCAGATGTCTCCTTCTCCTACTCCTACATGCCCCCCATCGCCATCGTCCATCTCGAAGTCCTGTCCGATTTTATATGTTTACCCCGCTTACAATTTGGTTCGCTGTTTCTCCCTTTTGCCGAGTCCCAGGGTATATTGAATTCATGAAGATAAAGACATTCGGTTGAATATTGTCAGCATTGTCCACCAAAGAATAAGTTCACATGGAAACCGTGCTGTCTTTTGTGAGATTCTCTAGGAAAAGCTTACATTTTATTAAATGCTTTTGGATTGCTGTTCCCTTCTTAGAACAGCTTAAAGTTTTATTAAAAAATATTTATATTGATGAAAACTTATCTCAATGCAAGCAATTTCGCCTATGAACTCTAAATTAGGTCTTAGAGGGTAGTCTTTGGTCTATTCCACAATGAAAGCAACATTTTTTCCACACTATTCTACGGGCAATTCCCGTGGAGTAAGCGTCAACGAAGTTGTCGTTTTGGACTGCTACATCCACCGAGGGCCACCGGAGTGCCCACCTTCAGTTCCACGTACAACTTCCGTTTCTCTTTCTCCAGTTGCCAATTGTTCGATTCTATTGCACACTGTTGCTCACAGGATCTGCTTGTGCCAGTGTGAGTATGTGTGGGGGGTTGTCCTACAAGGATTTCCCATGTACAATAACGTAATCTACATAATTTTCTTTCAGTTTGGTTTCTCTCATGTCTCCCATGTCAACATATCCCACACCGTTTTTCAATTTTTGTGGCCAGCATTTGACTTTGGTTTGTCCTTGCCGAGGACCAGCTCACTTGTTGCCCGTCGCCCACATATCCTGCTAGCACCCACTTCTGAATGGTGTCCTTTGGTGCCCTGCATGCTGCCTCCTGCCTGTGCCACTGTTTTTGCCCCTTCTCATGCCCCCATGTGGCAGCATGTGTTCGCCTTCCGGCAGCAGTTGCAGGAGAGCACTGTGAAAGCACTGGAAGAACGGAAAGAAGCCCGGTTAGTGGTTGCAGCTGACCCGTGCTCCAGTCACGGTCCACTTCCCGGCAATCGCATTATTATGCGGGACATTGTGGCCAGCTCTCAGCGCTGCCATAACAACAACTGCGGCGCCAACTTTGCACACACGGCCGAAGCCATAATCCATCATAAGTTAAAATGCCTAACCCATTTGCAGCAAAGATCGCAGCGCCACTTCGCCACTCGCCACTCGCCTCTTGCCTCTTACCTCTCGGCACACTCGGAAACTCAGCACAGCCCATTGTTCGCCGGCTCAGCTCGGCCCACTTCGCTGGCCAATTGTTGATGGAAATCCATTTCATTTTACGAGTAACATGCTGGCCAGCGGCCGCAATTAGTGCACATCCAGCAGGGAGCCTTTCGCTTGGCTCAGGAGCCTCCTCTTCCTTTCCGCTCCCTCCTGTAGCCGGACTTCGGGTCAGCCGGAGGAGACTCCGGGTGACCGAGTGACTGGCTGACTGGCTGCCCGGCTGTCAAGCGCTTGTTGTCACAGAGCCTCCAAGTCCATGGCACATGGCATGCATGCAACGTCGTCGCCGTCGCCGTCACCGTCGTAGCCCTGGCCCTGGCCATAGCCATCGCATCGCCGCCACCATCGTGGTATCTGGACGTTGTCAGGCAGCTGCCAGCTGAAGTGGCATTAACTTCTCCGTTTCTGCCTCGCTCCCGGACTCTCACTCCGTTCCCACTTTAACAGATTCCGGTGCCGGGCTTACGTTTTAATACTTATTTCTATCCCATTGTTTTTTGCAAGCTTTAATTTTCCTCGATTTTCCCAGACCCGCACGGCGAGGGTAAATCAAGTCGTTGTTCAAGCTGCTAAGTGGAAACTTGATTAATTAAAATCTATGTTGTAGGGGAGAATTGATAAGTACGTGGGCTCTACGCTATGAGCAATGTATAGCTTCCATTTAATGTTAATGAAAATTCCCTGAAAAGTATGCTAAATATTTTCATATTTTCCGTATCTGAAAATAATTGCAAGTGCATTTCATTCATATATCAGTTTGATTACGCTAAATAATATTTTCAAATTTCTATAATCAGGCAACAGCTTCCCCTCTCTTTCGATGGCAAATAGCTCAATTTAGCCGCTTGGCAAATTGCACACTTGGCCCTATACACCAAAATGTGGACCATGGCTAACAAAGTGCCACAATTTTCTAATTACCGACGTCGTGTGTGCGTGTGTACGCCTTGCACCAGACGGCACGCAAGCCAAGGGTATGCAACAAGCGCCAAACTGCTGCATTAAATTAATTGAAAAATCCGAAAAGTAAATAAAGCCAAGGGGCCACGAAGGCTCCGAGTGCAGAGCAGAGTGCAAAATAAGGAAATTCAGTGCACGACAAAATCGAATAAACAGCGAACTGGGATGGCCTGGGCGTTGGATTCAGGTCGCCTCCGCACATGCAACTGCCAAGTGGCAGACGCAATCCCATTCGACTCCCGCGGACTGCGGACCACGATGCGAAGGGACGTGAGGTCGTGGGCCCGACCTCGTTCATTAATCAAAACAATTAACGAGGCCGCATTTGCGCGACATTTCCTTTTTTTGTCAAGTACCCGAGGCGGTCGCCCTCACGTAGCCCGAAAATAATGAGCAGACATATTTAGCGCCCCAACATTATGGACTGGAAATCTACGAGGGCTCGGGTCTTCCATCTCTTCGTGCCCCCAGTGCCCTGACCAACCAGGACCGATGGGGATCCGCAAAAACCATAACAATAACCAATTTGTCAAGCACATTGACCACATCCACAAATTCTGGCCACGCCTCCCGCCCGCCGGGTGCCACCCCTTTCCGAAATGGCTCCGTTTCGCCACGCCGTGCCACTTATGGCAGGAAAACATAAATTTCATGCCAAGGAGCAGTCCTGCCACATCCCGGGCATAAAAAGCTCGTCGTCCAGGTCCTTCTCCTCCTCCTCCTCCACCTTCTGCTCCTCCTCCGATTTCCGGTTATGAGAAATGGCTGCTGATGTCAGAGCTGCATTTCCCGTTCAACTTAATTTCTGCGGTTCACTTTGGTGAGCCAATAATCTTCTTTGCTTTTCAGAATAGCCCCGGCCCAGATATATCACAATCTCATCCTTAGTAGGAAAACTGGGTTTTGTGTCCAAAGCCTGTCGAGATTTCCGAGCTGATTCCGGCATGAATCGCTTGTTATATATTTTCACTTAAAGTGACCCTCTGTATACGTAACGTATACGCAATATTACTCATACGCAGTGTGGACAAAATAAATGTATTTTAACCTATACAAGGTATAACAAGGTATAATTATAACCTATAATTAAGGTAACATTTAAGGTTTTACAGAAATTTATGTTATTTGTTAAAGCCACATGTAATTTAATATTTTCTAAAACAATTTAAAGAAATAAAAACACCATAACAGCTTTGTGAAATTTAATTCTCAATGTAATCAGATCCCTCCCGAAGCATAAGGACATGTGGAATTAATTTTAAATGAAATTCGAATACATTTCGCACACATTATTCAGGCCAGGAGCCTGGCAGGAACTGGGTCCTGCGTCCTTTCACTCCCACCACAGCCTGATTGCAGTTGATAATCAAAGAAAGCGCACCGGACACCAGACACTGCCATCGAAGTGGCGGAGGAGAATGCGGCTCAGTTGTGCCCCGGCCTCAGACCAGCTGCTGTCCGCTTCGTTTATGCAACAATTAAAATTCGCAATGAGCGTGATTGTAAATTAAAAGAGATAAAAAAATATGTCACATGTGCGGGCTGTTGGTTTTCGGCGGCTGTTCGTGTGTGTTTGTGCATGAAATATGCGGCGGACTTTTATTTATGATTTCCGTTGATAAATACGCCGATCTGCAACGCCGCGCCGGTGCATGTGAGCAAACAAAGGGCGGAACCGAAAAAAAGTTATCGAAAAGCATGCAACACGACGGAAAGATTGGAGCTGTGAGTGTGGGTGTTGGTGGGTGTGGGCGTGGGCGTGGGGCGTGGGTGTTGGTTCCTGTTGCATTTTTTAGCAGCAGCCTTGGCAGCTGCCACTGCAGGTGAGCTCTGCAATTAACTGGCCCACAGCACTTAGCCGGCAACTAAGTTGGCCAACGACGCAGCTGCAGATGCAAAGATGTCCTTGTGAATTCTGCATCTGATGGCCGACGGCGGGTCGTTTCCTTAACTTTTAATTATTTCGCGAAATGCGAAAAAGGGAATTGCATTTCGACGCAGCTCAAGACACGAATTGCGAAATGCGAAACTGCATTTCGCCATTGCCCCGTTGGCCTGCTCCATGCCCGGCTCTCCTTCTGGCGTTTATTTTATTTACCCAACGCCATGCAATCTCGACTTGCAGCCTTGTAAATCAGTCAGTCAGAGCCGGTTGCCAAGGTGAGGGGTAAGCCGTGACCCCTCCCAATTCTTTCCCCGGCTCCTACCAGCATATTTGTTTTGTTGTAAATCACAAGAAGCAACAACGAAGCGAAAATGTTGCCTGCTGCTGCTGCTGCTGTTGGGTCGCATCCCCGTCCAAGTCCACCACTACACATGCCACTTTACACCCAACGCAAACACGATTTTCATTTGTATAGCATACACCAGGAGGAGCAGCAGGAACAGGATCGGGGGGTGGCTCCTGTGTTATTTATGCAGACCCTATACCTCTCTATCTCCCTGCCACGCCCCTTTGCCATCGAAGGCAGCGCGGATTGCTTGTTTCTCGTTTTGCCATATTTTTTCTTTTGCCGCCGCCATTGCCGTCGCCGTCGCCGCCGCCACCGCCTCTGCTGCTGTTGCTGTTTAACAAAGCGCATAAATTCGCTTGCAACTGTGTCCTCAGGGTTGGGGGGCTTGGTCAGGGGTGTTCAGGGGTGGTGTCCAGGGGTTGGACAAGCGCCCGCTCTCCCGCTGATCGGCCCCGCAAAGTGTTCGTTTCGGCTTGCTGCGCTTTCTCATCTGCCCTTCGCCTGCTAGGAGGGTCCTTTTTTTCTGTGCGCTCTCTGGTTTGTTTGTTTGCCAGTGAGCTGGTCAAAACGATTTTTGCCTTGGCTCGTTGGCAGCAAACCCACTCTGCTCCTGCTCTTGCTCCTGCCTTAACCATATGCAAAATGTACTTTTTCTTGCTTTCCTGTTGCCTTGGTTGTTTTTTCCCCTTATCTGCGCCCAGTTTGCGCTGAAGCTCGAGCTGTTGCCCTCGCTAAATATAATAAAAAATAACGCTTGCAACTTAATCTCTGACAGCTCGTTACCCGTTTGCATGAGCACGATATTCATGAGCTGCTAAGCTCGAGTTACAGTTACTTGGCCAGTGCACCACCAAATCGCTCAATCGCCGGGCCAACGGCATCGCCGCGAGTATTTGTCACAGATTGCCATTCACCTGACGCTGGGTCTTAACTCTCACCGCATTCGGAATATTTTCATATTTTTCCTTTGATGGTAACCGAAAAATATGATATTCAAGGAGATTTTCAAAAGCAAAGGATTCCCAGAAGATGGGGTTTTATATTTATATAACTTTATCTCGAAACTTGGAATTTTTAAAGCATACATTTATTACTAAAATCTAGAGTCTTCAGTCAGATTTCTTTCTGGTAACGTTGATGATGATTAAGTTTCATATTGTTTTCTATTTTAAAAAATTTAAATAAACAACAAGCACCTATTTTCTCTGTACCTCCGAGTGTATTAACCCATTTAAGCTAGTGTAAATTAATGCATTTTTACGTTTTTTCAGCTTCGTGTGACTTTGACATTTCGATTGAGTTACCAGGGCTTAAACCACAGAGTGGGCTGCATCGGGCCGTGTAATTCGGGGAGGGTCGAGTCGGGTCACCATTTAATTTATATAATTATCAGCGCTGGAAGCGCCAAAGGGTTCAGCTGCGCACCCGATAAGCGACTTTCAGTTGAGACCTGACACTCGCTCCACGGGTGGTTCCCGATAAGGCTCACACGCACATACTCACACACACACAGACGCGGACGTGCAATTAGCACTGGCCAAAACGCACACACGTGCGTATCTGACACACCCCGCCGCCACCCAGGGAAACCCCCGGACTGCCGGTATTCCGGCGGCCATTACGCATTCATTGGTCCGCAGGGACTTCATTGTTGCGGGCAGCAGCTGCGTGCTGCCAAAACCAAATGAGCAATTGACTGCTGCCGCCGCACCCAGAACCCCTCCCGAAGGCATCGCCCATCCACCACCACTGACCTGACCTTCCCCAGCGAAATGGCACAACCCTTGGTTCCGTTTCCATTTCCATTCCCTCCCGCCGTTCGCCATTATCTCTTGGCGTTTTAATGTGTCGGTTTGTAAATAATTGCAAAAAACACATAAATTATGTATTTTAATTTACATTTATTTGGAGCGTATTTTCAATGAAACTGTTACTTGGCCGCAGCTCGGTGCCGGCCGACAACAATGTTAATTTATTGTTGCATTCCCGATTCTTCCGCCATGACATTAAATAATTGTGCATTTATATGATTTAATTTGTGGCCACTGGCCAGCGAGGGTAGGGTTCTTTGAGCTGGGAATGGGTATATAATATGGGTATGGGATGGATGAGAGGCTCTGACTAATTGCAAAGGCCACGGCTGCGCTCCATGGTGGCACACATCCAGGACGAGGCTCGGCTCTGGTCGATTCGGATCGGGGTTAGTGGGTTACCAGTGGATCGACACTCGGTCACAAGGATGCGAAAATGAAGGCTACACTTCGATTTAAACAGGCTTACAAGTTACTCAAATCAAAGAGCTAAAAATAATTTCCATTAAATACTACATTCCTTCGATTTGTGCATTTAAATAAATTGCAAGAAATGACAACTGATGATATATCTATTTTCAGCTGAGTCTTGGCTTTTCATCAATTTTTTCCCAAGTGTAAATGGGCAAGGACGAGGACGCCACAGCAACAAGGCTGAAATATATTCGAAATATATCCACATGTGGATGCTGGGAATGGCTGCAATAATAGGGGAGTTGTACAAATAAATAGATGATATATGTGCAACCGCAGAGGCTTTAACTCCTGCATCCATACCCAGGCAGGGTGTGGTATCTGTGTGGGATTTAATTTGGATATTCTGCCCGAATTGCCGGCGGGCCTGAGCTGCACTCGGCTTGGCAGACCACAGCTGCAGATTAGCTTGGCATTTAGCACTGGTCGAACCGTCTCTGGCGGATCAATCGAGCGTTGGGAGGCGGGAAATGAAGCGTGTCCGGCTCAGCACGATGATGTCCTGAAGGAGCAGTGGCAAAATTACTTACAAACAAATACGTATAAGTGCAAAGTTTCTGAACAATTTTTCTCAGCGTCGCCGCACCGCCGCTCCGCTGCTGGCACATGTAAGCCTTGGCGGCAAAGGCAAAAGTCGTTAAAAGTTTATGAAAGTCAAACAGAGGAACGTGCTGAATGGCAGAGCCAACAAGAGGAGACCATGGCCAGTCAGGACCCAGGCGATAGCGAAGTCCAAGTCGGAGACGAACCAGCAGCTAAAAAGAATGAAGACCGAAAATGAAGAAATTTTTATAAAATAACTAAGCGCAACGAAACGTGGCCCGATGGTCAGCGCGAGTTACGCCCGGACGGTCATGTCGTCATGTCGATGTCCATGTCCCTGCTGATTATGTGCCTTCCTCGGGCAACTAGCCGAAACTGGTTTTCAGTTTTTTCCAGAACGGCATCAATTTACGCGCTTAGAGTATCCAGTATGAACAGTATTTTAAATTAAACAGAAATATATTTTGAACAGAAAATATTAAAAGCAATATCAAGTGAGCATCTCTTGTCGTTGTCGGACGTGTTTTTTGATCGCTCCGTATTTTGACCGAGTTTTCTCCGTGTAAATAGCATCGAATTTAACCAGATTTGTGTCATCTTATTCGGTTTTCGGTGATCTTTATCATTTCAATAATTCCTAATTGTTCAAAAAAGACAGTGACTTTAATTTGTGCAATTTATTCTCATATACAAAAGAGAATTTCATTTCTTCTTTGCTGCTACTTTCGTGTGTTTGCGTTTACAGCATTTCGTGTTGTTGTTGGTGCACTTGCTATCTTCGGTTATCAAACACTTACAAACAGCACTATCGATATAAAAGCTCTGATCAGCTGATCTATATATCTTTCTTCTTCTTTTTTTTTTTTTTTTTATTGTTTGTTTACGTTTTGACAATTTCTTTTTATTTGTCCTAAATATACAAATCAATAAATAATGTCTGAATGCTGTGTTGCCCGTTGCCCCCATAATGGCAAAATTACGTCTCGGCAATCCGCTGTTGGTTGCTGGCTGTGCGACAACATAGCGCACTCTAAATGTGCTGAATTTGGCCATAGCTCTGCCCTGATTGCTGATCGCATAAGATCTAATAGTGACCTGGATTGGACCTGCGCTAGTTGCCGGCATATCAAAACTGATATGATGTCTTTTATAAGGCAAACGGATCTAGAGTTCCAGGCACTGCGTACTGGATTCACCGATTTGCTGACCAAGTTTCAGGCGATGGAATCTAACTTCAAAAGCCGTAAATTGTTAAGTGACTCACCTAAAAGGAAAAAATGTAATCCCACTGTGCCTAATATATTCTTACAAGTTCCAGAACTTTCGACCCCAAACTCGATGTCTAGTCCTGCCGGCGACTATGTATCGTGTGACGATGATGACGTTATTGCTTCTGAACCGCTATCAACCCCAGCCTCTTCTTTGCACTCGCCTGTAGCTGCTGAGCAGTTGACTCTATCACCATTGTTAACTGGTCCTGCGTCAACAGTGCAGCCTGCTGCACCTGCCGAAGTATTGCCATCACTTATAATTTCATCTGCAGCACCAGACTCAATGGAATTGTTACCACCTCCTGCTCCACTTACTGGCATGGTGCCCATAATGGCAACACCTGTTCAGGGCCAACCCCCTCCGGTACCACTTACTTCAATGGTGCCTAGGAAGATCATTTTTGTATCTAGACTCAATGCTTCTGCTACTATTAACGATGTGTCGCATCATATTATCACAAGACTTCCTTCCCTTCCCCATCCCAATTTCGATATCACCAAATTTAAATTTAAACAAAATAGAGATTATGCATCATTTAAAATTAATGTTCCAGAAGGACTGTTTAGTAAGCTTTTGTGTCCCACTTTTTGGCCTCCTAATACAGTTGTGCATGAGTTTGTAATTAGAAAAAATAAGAATCTAGCAAGGTCCCCTTCTGTGTTGCCGAACTCGGCTTCAACTTCAAAAAACTAAATTTTCTTATTCACTATCAAAACGTACGAGGGTTGCTCAGCAAACTCCCCACTATCTATAAAAGTAGTGCAACTTTCGACGCTAACGTTATTGCTTTTTCAGAAACCTGGTTAAATCCATCTGTACATGATAGTGAAATCTTCTCACACAATTTTCTCATTTATCGCAAAGATCGCCACGAACGTAGAGGCGGTGGAGTTTTAGTAGCAGTCAAATCCAACCTGACTTCTGAACTTATAGATACTTCCTTCTCTTTGGATATCGAATTTATTTCTGTCAAACTATCGTTTTCAAGGGGAAATGTTTTCATAACATGTTCCTATATTCCGCCTGGTTCCGAGCTTAACATCTATCTACTCCACCTATCTGCAATACGGGATATATCTTTACTGACCGGTACCAATGATCACCTCATTGTACTAGGTGATTTTAATCTTCCTAATATTTCCTGGCTGCAGTGTGATGATTCATTGGCAATGATTCCAAGACTGCAAAATGATTTCATTGATGGTCTCATTGAACTTTCTCTTCAACAGATAAACTCAATTCCCAATTTAAATGGCCGCCTCCTTGATCTAGTTTTTATTACAGATCATTGCGATGCGGATGTTTGTCGTACAAATCCACTTTCCCTACCTGAGGATAATTATCACCCAACCCTTCAACTCACTCTAAATAATTTCTTCTACTCGCCTAAAACCTCTACAAAATCACGCACTAGACTTTGTTTCAGCAGGATGAATTATTCTGTGTTTATGCAATCCTTGGCTTTAATAGACTGGTCCTATCTTTCAGATTTGAGTGCTGATGGAGCGGTAAATCATTTTTATAAAGTCCTTTATGATCTTTTCGATGCAAATGTCCCTTTATCCTATGGGAGAACTACATATAGCTCTCCATGGTTTACGCGTCAACTGTCATATCTGAAAAATAGGAAAACTAGACTTTTTAAACTATTTAAAAAAACAGGTCTACAGACAGACTTTGCTAAATATTCTATAGCTAAATCTGATTTTATCCAGTCTAATTCTGTGTGCTATAATAACTATCTTGCTCGTTGTAAAACTGACTTTAAAAGTAATCCAAAACTATTTTTTTCTTTTGTTAACTCTAAACGTAAATCTAATTTCTTTCCTCCTTCTCTCTTTCTTGACAATAAAGTTTCTTCTGATGACAATGGTATATCCAACTTATTCGCTGACTTTTTTCAATCTACATATACATTATGTAATAGTAATAGTACATCGGACTATCCTTATCGACTACCTCAATTAAATTCCAATTTCTGCCCAGTGATAAATGAATCGGATGTTTTACAGAATCTTCTTTCTGTAAAACTCTCTTTTTCTCCTGGACCTGACCGAATACCAAGCTGTGTTCTTAAAAACTGTGCAAGCTACCTTGCCCGCCCCCTAGCAATAATTTTCAATCTATCACTTGACCAATGCTGCTTCCCTTCTATATGGAAGGAATCCTTTATAATACCCTTATTTAAGAAAGGGAGCAAATCAGACATTGCAAATTATCGTGGCATCGCTAAACTCAGTGCTATTCCTAAGCTTTTTGAAAAAATAATTACTTCTCAATTACAGCATCACTGCCGCTCAATTATCTCGCCATGTCAACATGGTTTTACGAGATGTCGCTCAACAACTACAAACTTGCTTGAGTTTACGACTCTTATTAATCGAGGCTTTCTTAAACAACATCAGACTGATGTAGTTTTTACTGATTTTTCGAAAGCGTTTGATTCGGTGAACCATAAACTTCTTATTCACAAACTGTCTCTCTTAGGTTTCTCTCCTAAATTATTAGCATGGATATTTTCTTACCTTTCAAATAGGACCCAAAAAGTTTTGTTTAATGATCAAATTTCCAAAATTATCAAAGTTACATCAGGAGTGCCCCAGGGTAGCCATCTCGGACCGTTGTTATTTGGACTAATGATTAATGATCTGCCAGATGTTATAGAATCCGCAACTGTTCTAATGTATGCAGATGATGTAAAGTTGTGTATGCCAATGACACAGCCAAGTTCTAACTCTTATCTTCAGTCTGACCTTGACAACTTATTCATATGGTGCCAGTTCAACAAATTATATCTTAACTTTTCTAAATGTAACTATATGACTTTTTATCGTTGTAGTCCGTTGTTGTTTTCATATTCTATTGATAATAATCCCCTTGAACGCATTTTCTCAGTGCAGGATCTTGGAGTATTGTTTGACCATAAGATTAGCTTTAAGGATCACATCTCCATAATTTCTAACAAAGCCAGAAGTCTCTTAGCGTTTACAAAGCGCTGGTCTAAGGAGTTTAATGACCCTTACACTACAAAGCTTTTGTATGTTTCCCTTGTCCGTCCTTCTTTGGAGTATTGCTCGTGTATATGGTCACCTCAATTATCGTCTTATCGAAATATGATAGAGTCTGTGCAAAAACAATTTTTGTTATTCGCGTTAAGAAGTTTAAATTGGGATGTTGGTAGACAGCTGCCCTCGTATAGTTCTAGACTGCGCCTTTTGGATTTACCCTCCCTGAACCATCGTAGAATCTGCCAGGGAGTTATGTTTTTGCATAAATTAGTTGTTGGTGATGTCGATTCCCCCCTACTTCTTAATTCCCTTAACTGGACTGTTCCTTGTAGAACAATACGTCGTTTTCGGCCATTGTTTCTACCTATATGTAAGTCCAATTATGCCCGTCATGATCCGTTTCGAGTTCTTTGTGATAATTATAACAATATGTGTCATGTCTTATCATTTGAAAGTTCCTCTTCTACTAATTATAATAATCTGTTATCGCTCCTCTCTTCCAATATTTTGTAATTTGCTGTGTTGTCAACCATTCGATGTGAGTCAGGAGCATATCGTTAAAAAACACTCCTTAGTGGTATGGCAACATAGTTTCATTTTTATAATTTATAATAAGATTATTGTAATAGAAGTTGAAATCGTGAAAAAAAGCAGTACATTGCTTATAAATAAATAAATAAATAAATAAATAAATGTGCAACTATGCAGCAAAAATAAGCCGCATACAATCAACAATAACAGCTTCCTTGAGTCCTGGCAACTATTTTATTCATAATTCGGATTAAAAATGATTTGTCCCTGGCTGTCTACTTTATATAAAATTATACAATTCAAAATTCATATGAGTAAGTATTTACCCAATTTAAGTCCACTTAAATAATATTCAAAATTTATTCTTTAATTTAAATCTTAGTTTTTTATTTCAGTTTCTCCCAACTGAAAGCATTTAAACTCGAAATGGGTCAATAATTTGTATACTTTAAAATGTATATAGCCCCGTCTATACAATCTCAATTTAAATTGAAATAACTGAGTGCTGTCTTTACCAAATAATCAATTTTAAATTACAGGTCATATCCAAGTCGCTACTATTTGACTTTAGTTTTTACTTGCTTGGAAATGTTTGCCATTTTTTATATAGCGCCGCAAATGCCGACATCCCACGATGGCAAACAACAATGACTCGACGGGGGCTTGAGTATGCTGTCAAGAGCCATTTTCCGCTTGCAAAATGATTTGATGGCAGCGGTATATCCGCTTCGAGTCGTCCTCGTCTTGGCCGTTTCCGGAGTGCTCACCACTCCGCGAAATCCCAATTCCAATCCAAGTCCTGGCTCGTTCCGCGCTGCTTGCGCTGCATGCCATAATCTTTCATATTGTGCGGCAGCCAAGTCGCTTTTTGCATTATAACTCTGACCGAAAGATGGCCAGATGAGTGGTGGTCCGGTGGCCCGGCATTATCAATTTGTGTTCCCAACTTTGTATTTAACTTTTGGCCCACGGCCTCGGACTCGGCCTTGGACCGAGCCTTCTTGGGTGCCTTGATCAATGTCTCCACCTGGACTCCGGAACTTCAGACTTTTCGAGGGCCGCACCCATTTTAATTTGAACTGTCAAAGCCGTGCGTCGGAATCATAAATTTTATTAAGCGCAACCGAGCGGCCATTTTGGCCACTGACCCTGCTTACGGGTATCCGTGTCCGCATCCGTTCTCATCCCTCATCCTCTGCCATCTATTAGCCGGACTGCACGGTTTAATAAAAAAGTTTCGGCGTCGCTTAAGTGGATCCGGATGATGGGGCAAGGAGTGGCGGTGGCGTCGAGGCTGTGGTTAATACACAAGCATGCGTACATATATATTTATATACTTACCTATAGGTGCTCGCTCCGCCTCGCCTTTTTGTAAACTTTTTTAATGCAGCCATTTTATGGAGGCGGCAAAGGATGAGGCTGGGTAGCTGGTAGCTGGTTGCTGGTTGCTGGCAACTGGAAGCTGGAAGTTCGGCCGCCTTCTAATAGAGTCGTAATAACTTCATCATTATTGACGCATAAAACAAAATTTATTTATGCTCGCTGGGCGCTTTTCGTTTCTGCTTTGGCTTTAATGCAATACAGCCCGAAAGCAGACAAAATAAATGCCTTTATGCGTGTGTCTCGTCGTTCCCAAACGATTTCCTTTCCACCAGCCCGCCCTTCGGCACACCCCCTGCTCGGTAGGCAGGATTTTATGGAATATTTTGGGGAATTTTTTATTTCTTTACGCATTTAATGAACTATGATGAGGGTCCCGGGCTGAATCCCTTTCTCGTCGGCCAGACATCCAATTCCCCAGTTCCCATGGCATCGAAATCAGCACCCTTTTCGATTTTATTGAACTTTTTTTATTAACTTTCGCATCAGTCGCAATTTATTGCCCTTTTGGCCAAAGGAGGAGGTTTCGTTTGGTCCTGTCTTAATGATAATTTCCCAGAGTATTTCTGTGGCGCAGGGAAGATGGGTTGAAAATGTTTGGTAATTGCAAAGGAGCTGCGTGGAAATTGTGGGCTTTATTTATGCATATTTTTCCGGCGAACAAAGGTGTCACGCCCACGTTTGGCATAGGTGGGCGCCATAAATTGCCAGGTAAGGCGAGTCCCTAGCAGGATTCAAACCAAAATGGCAGCTGGAACATACATAGGAGGTTTAAGGCAAAACGAAACAAAAGCCCCAACAAGACAAACTTAACTAACTGTGAAATTTCTTATTGTGATTGCGTTTGTCATTGCGTTAGTTTACAACTCCTGCACACCTGTACTTGGCTACACCTTTACACCTCACACTTCACACCTTACACCTGCCATCACACACACATCCTGGCGTCGCACGCCACAACTTTCCAAGGAGTAGATGCAGCGCTCAAAGACATTGACTGCACATCTCTAAGTTATGAAAATCTGTGCGGGAATTCTCTTAGCTAAAGCGCATTGAACTGTGCAAATTGCGAGCAATTTAATTTTTTTCACTCTCCGTTCGTTTTTCTCCGTCAAAATCAGCCAACAGGGATGTCCTTCCACAGGGAGAAAGAGATACAGATACAGAAGATATAATAGAAAGCTAGGTGAATCTCCAAGAAAGTATATTTTTAATTAATAGAAAATATTCAAGCAACTTTAGGTTCTGCTTTAGGAATATATCCTTCTTTCTTATATCCTTCTTTCATCTCCTAAAGAATAAAAAACCAATTGATATTTTTCTCTGTGCAGTGCCTAGTATCCCTTTACCCGATTCCGATCCCGAATCCGGGCCACATTGGCCCACCTCTCACGCAGCTGCCCCGCGGGAGGTTGCGAAAACTTTGCGTAATACCAAAAAGTGCTGGCAGCACATTTCGAGTGCAAACTTTATATTAGAGTTGAAGTGCCATATACACACACAGGCACACACACACGCCGCACACTGAGACTGGCAAGTAAGTAGAAAAGTGGCAGAAGTGCAAGTACGTGGCTTGGCTTGCCTCACAGTCCTCCCCCCCAATCCCTTTCACGCCCACGTTATTTATGAGTTGCGTATGCTATAACGAACTGCAGCGGGGCAGTGAACGAGCGCAGCAAAGCGCAGTGCAGTTGCAGCACAAAAGCGCAGCAGCACAAAGCAATGCGCCAATATGACAACGACAACGACAACTGTGAGAAGCTGTTGGCTGAGGAGGAGTCCTGCAAGGAGCGACCGCTTCTCGCAATTACAGAGCACAAGTCATCGACTTGGGCAAAGTTCAGCCAACTTATGATACTCGACAGCGATTCTCTGCTCAGTACCTTTTCCTTATATATTTCAATTTTTTTTATTTGAGCTCTTGCATACTTTTCCCGGTAATTCGAAAATATTGCGAATTTCCCCCAGCTGCATTTAACTCTCGCGAGTTGCTGGAAGTTGTCACAGCAACGGCCAGCCATGCACCACCAACTACACTCGCAGTTGGACGCGGCGATGAAGTTGCCTTTGCATTGGCACCCACTTTGCAGTCACCAACACCCACCGCCCACTCTCGCCCGTCCTTTGACACGCTAGCTTGCGTTTTAAAGAAATTAATACACTTTCAGGCATTTGCCCGCCCAGCGCTTTTACCTTATTGCCCGCGTCGTTAGCCTTTGTTAAGCTCGACCCCTTTCCACTGCTTTTAGAATATGGCATATATGTACACCGAGGAAAATTGGGGGAAATTTTTAAAATAAATGAAAAATCGTAATATCCTTTTAGTCAAAAGTTAAAAACAAGTCCTTTTCAATCCGCTGAATCCTTTACTTTATTTATTAAGCAAAAACAAGCGTTAAATATTGACTTGTATTCATAACAATATGACTAAATTTATTACTTTACTTTTGATTCTGAAAAACTTATTTACAATTGATTCTTTTAATTTATAATTTAATTATTAAATTAAATTTTAATGTATAAATTATTCAACATTGAAGGATAAGCTTTATAGAAGCACATCTAATTTTTAAACAAAGTCATGAATATAATTTATAGTCAAGGCATAAATGTGTTTGTTTGGATTATATGGAACGTGATAAAATGTAAATTTACTCACTAATTTTAAATGCATGATAATTTAATTGCTTTCTTACCATCAAAAACTAGTTCTTTACTTTTATTGTGATCGCATTTGTATAGAAACTTGCTTTATTTTTAGAGGATAAGGTTTATATATATTCTGATAAGTTGATAAATGAATTATTTTAAGCCTGTAACTTATATTGTAGTGCAATAATTTCATCTAAATTTTTCTTTTCATGTATTAAGTATTTTCCCCCACATTTCGTGTAGCATTTGTGCTCAACGATTTGGCTTCGGAACGTGCGAATTTAATTGCATAATTTTAGATTTATTTTTTATTCAGCTGCTGGCGGTGCACCTCCCTCGTCACACCACCCTTGTCAACTTGGCCGCTGGCTGTTCCTTAATGGGCGAGAACAAACCGTTAGCTACTTTGCCATAATAACGGGTTACGGGCGAGTCAATAAAAATAAAAATGAATTTGCAAATTGTGCTCATTTAACGAGTTCCACATGTGCGTTTTTAATTAATAACAAAGCGAACGAGTCCGCACATACAAATTGAGATATACAGACACACAGACAGCCACGAGGCAGCAGGAACAGGCGCTGGTTTATTAAAATAATTTTCCGGGCATTTCCCCCCGGATGCAATTGCATTGTTCACGAAAGCCAAATGTTCCGCTTAGCTAAATCCGAACGCGTTGTTCATATTAACTATTGGATTACTGAGGCTAATTAGGCCCCAGTTGAATATGCAATATCGGAGCGCTCTATGCCCCCCTCCTGGCCATATTTTTTGGGCTGCCAAATCAAAGCAAATTTAATCATGTTAATATAATTACTAAAAATTAAGCCATAATCAACACACACGCACAGGCACACCACACCGAGTTGGCCCAAGTAAACACCTGCCAGCTAACGGCAAATGGCAAATGGCAAACAACAAGGGCTCTAAGGCAGCAAGGGGGTAAAGGAGAACGGGAATCGGGGAATGGAATGGAACATAACACCAAAACGACCCAAATTATTTTTAATTCCCCGCAGGATAAGCACACACGAAATGAGCAGACTGACTCCTCCGAGGCCTCGACTTGCCTCAGCTACAGCTGCAATTTATCCTGAGCGGGGGCGCCAAAGCCGCGTGCTGCGCATATTAACGAAATGATTATGGAATTCATAATTACGCACACACACTCGCATTGCCGCACACCCGCCATGTTGGTCCCATGGTGTATTGTAAAATGCGTCAACACATTTGCCAGCCGTCGGCAGTGGCACCGGTCCCTGTGGATCGGAGGTCGTCAGACAGCGCAACGAGTCCGGGAATGGGGGTCCACATGGCGCATACGCAATTTTCAATGCCTTGGCTCCTCAAATATTTGACGCATACAGTGCGTGATTAAATTAAATGCCTCGACCCCCGATCCCTGTTCCTGCCCAGGCCCTGGCCAGTTCGATTTGGGAGCTGGCGACACAACTAATTAAAAACGCCCAACAATGCGACGTGACCGGGGCCGTGAAAGGAATTTGTTGTGACCGAAATTCGATTGCGATTGCGATGCGAGGTCACCGACCATTTGACCAATGACCAAATATGTGCTCTTCCTTTCTGGGCAGTGCGGGGCTGTGCTGTGTGCGTAATGAACTGGCCGGGCGGCCGCATAATGCGATTATTGTCCCTGGCATATCTGGGCTGTGGCCCGGATAATTCAATAAATTGCAATGCCATGCTGTTAACTCGCTCCCCCGGGCATTCCCGGGATGCCAAATCAAATGCACTTAACTAAACTAAATGTGGCCGCAGCAGTCGGCTCTTGTTCCCCCATGGTTCTCGCCTCCAAGTAGGCAACGATTTGCTCGCCGCATAAATTTTGCTTGAGTGGAAAAGGGAAATTGTTAAAAGGGACAGGCAAAAGCGAAACGATTTTCCTCCGACCGGTGAAAAGTTTTTTAAGTTAATTGAAATCGGCCAGGATGCCCAAAAGGGTATCAAGGGATGCACACTCACACCGCCGCAGCCAGCTGCAGGAGATATTGAGAACCCATGCAGATACTACCGGAAAAGGTTTGAAGTCCTGTTTTCGTTTGATCAGAACTGGGATTGCCAGGCCGGCCTCCCCGTCTCCATTCTGTGGTATATTTATGGGTGTGCGTAGGCCTCGAAAGGCGGATGGACTTGTTGAATGGCCCACGAATATGTTGCCGCCAGGTTCCGGGATATCTTGCTCCTCGAGCAAACAGTTTAGTCAGCGCCCGTCCCAACCCGGGTCGGGCAATGTGCTTAAGTCTCATTTATTTTTCATGGCCCGGCCTATAAAAATTGTAATTTCATTACCACCGACAGGCGGTTACGCCGAAGGTGGCTCTCCCAAGTAGCAAGTGCAAAATTGAAACACACTTGAAAAATGAAGGTGCCCGGCAAAAACAACCACAACTCTCACTTGTCTGCTGGTCGCTCCTGCGGATCCTGCTGCTGCTGCTCCTGCTGGCCTTTTTATGAATTTTTAAAAATGTTGCTGTTTTGGCGGCGGCCGGCGCTGATTTCGCAGTCATGGGCAGCCGTGTGGCCACAGGGCCCAAATGCCTAGCCACTTGTTAGCTATTTTACGTTCCCACAAACGCCTGTGTGTGAGTGAGTGTGTTCCCGGGACTTTTCCGGTGCGATTCAAAGTGTGGTGTGTCTGTGTATGTGTGTGGCCAAGGTACTTAACTTAAATGGCATATACACTCCTTCACTTGGCCCGGCCAGTCGACATCAATTTAAATTGAATTTTCACTTACCTGAGAAGGAAGAGGGTTCTTGGTCCTGGGCACTGGGACTGGGCATCCTTTGGTATGCAGCACAGACACCCGGCAATTTACGTCCTGAATTAGTGTAATGTAAAATTTAAACCTTAACTTTGGCATTTCCTTTTCGGTTTTGGTTTTGGCTGCTCATCTCTCGCTGCTTTTATTTTATTTTATTTTTCCTTTCTCCTGGCCAGTGAACGGGGTTGAGTTCTTAATTGATTAGGCCTGACATTTAATTAGCAGCGAATATTTTTGTGCCATTGCGGCTTGGCTTTTGAGCACATTCATCATGCTTTGATGGCTCCGGAGGTCGTGCCGTGGGACCTTCGTCCTGCTACTCGTCCCGCTTCAATGTCACCAATTATGCTAATTAAAGGTGCCGGCGGCGGAGGCGGAAAGCTCGGGCTCAACAATGCGCGCAAAATGTCTCCGTTTATGGCCAGCCAGGGCCCTGGCTACAGGGGTTAAGGGTGCGTCTATTTTTAAGCGGCAAATTGACGGGGCTTAAAAAAGGGCTAACTAGCTGGGAGTCGGGCGATGGGCGGGTCAATTGACTGCCCGGGCGTAATTATCAAAATATGTGCCGGTGCCGAGCCACCTTCTGGAATTGACAAATTAACATAAGAATGGTTAGCCAAGTGAGCAGCAGTGGCAGCAGGAAGAAAGGATAACGTTTGGGGAAAGGCAAGGATCCCGAGGCAAGCCCCAATTGCCGCATATCTTAAGCCTTCGGGCGGTAACGAACCTGTTGATGAATCAAACACAAAATTCAAATTCCGGCCTGGAATGGGCGTGTCCTTGCACAACGTCTGCGTCTGCTTAACGCTTGCTGCACTAATTCAATTAAATATTTGTCTTTGTAGTTTGCGTCGCAGCCGAGGAATAGAACAAAGCGAGGGCCAGGAAATATGACGAGGGCATCCAGCTTGCTCCAGACCGAGATCCAAGCTAAGGCTCAGGCCAAAAAGAAGACAAAGAGAAAGCCAAGGCTGCTGGCTGGGGATAAACAGCTCACCGTAGTGGGTCTCCATCACCCATAGCCCGTCGCCGTTGCCTCTCGTCTCCGGGATAATGCAAATATTGTCGGGAGCGCGGAGCTTTCACTCAACAAGCGAGAGCAGCCTTGGCGGCTGGAAGGAATGAATTTATTGCTTTTGGGAATTTTCCACTTGATGGCATTTAATGCGATTTAGTATTTAAATGAAGCAGCGCCGGAGCAGGAGTTGGTCCATGATGGGAATGGGACAACAAAGACGATAAACTCATTCGGGCGCATTAAATTAATCTCGGCCGAGGCAGCATCAAGAGCAGCAGCAGCATTGACTTATTATACATCCTTGATAATCCGAGCCCGATGATTCCATGTCTTTTCAAAAAGGACATTCTCAATTGGTGCAGGGCCGGAATAGTTTTCGCTGATTGAAAATCGCAACGGTCACACACGAGTGCAGTTCTAACCCCCAGCCAGCGGTAGTGCAGTTGTTAACCCCCCAAAACCAACTCACTGCCTGACTGACAAGGCAATCTAAAATGTTTTGCTCGCTGCACAAGAGCAGCTTCTCCGATTACTGCAAAATTTTGCAGTCGGTTTTGGTTTCAGTTTCAGTTTCAGTTTCAGTTTCAACTCCAGCTCCTAGTCCATGGCAGCTCCAAATGAAAATCCGCACACAGATACCCAGATTAACAGATTTAAAGTAAATATTTCGGTAATTGCCTTGTTTTTTGCTGTGATTTTTATTATTATCGGATAGTGTAGCATGACAATATGTTAGTTGAATAAATAAATAAATAATTGGTGTATCGTAAAAAGTGTAAAGTGCATAAATCTAGCTGCCAGACAGGCTACATCCTAATTATATGTGGGAATATGCGTATAAATATTTTCATAATCGGCAACGGTTCTATTTGGTTAACAAATAAGCCAAGCAGCCAATTGGCATTTGCATAATTCAATTAGTTAATGCAAATAGAAGCACAATAATTGACTTTCCATAATTTCAGCGCTCGGAATAAATATTAAAATTAACTTAAACTCCTTACCCGTCACATACTCGAAACTAGGGAGAACATTATCGAACACGAACTATGCTAATTGCGAATAATCAAATGATAAAACAAAGAGAAACAAACTATGCCTAAATCGAACCACCACCCGGTACAAAATAAATAATTGACATCGATTGACATAGCTCAAATCGGACGAGGTCGAAAGATTTTTAACTTAATTGCGCCTTTGCGGAAGAGAAAAAACTTTCAAGGAAACCTAAGGCTAATCGAGGGTCCTTAACACTACTTCTAACAATTGTTCGCTTATTAAGTTGTTCATAGAACTTACTTTTGATATATCATAGATATATGGTTCCTAAAATTACCTCAACACCTTCATGCTGCCAGCAAAGGATGCTCTCTGAGCGAAGGAGTGCCCTGGATGCTGTGCCCTTTATTTGCCAATTTCGCCTCGGACTACTAATGGCGGGCCAGCTCCAGAGTTAGCTCCTCCGCTCCAGCCACCGAAATGTGGCCAGGACACTGTGGTCCCAAAGAGACATCCTGCGCACGGACAGGCAGCAGTTGAATAAAGATGTCGCCGGTAAGTCAAACATGCGCTGTGCAGCCGCTTGACCAGCTGCAGGGCGGGATCAGGGTCGGATCTACGATCGGTCGCGGTGAAACGGGGGTCACTTAAAACCCTGCCCCGGCGAACTTACCTTCGCCAGCGAGCGTGGGTTTGAGCCTTACACTAGAGCCAAACTTAATCGCTGCACGAACTTACCTTCGTGCCTAACAAGATTGCGTGTGGGAGTCGGGAATATGTACAAGAGGAGCGGCGACTAGAACCCGCTAGGCCCACAAGGCTAGCCGGGCATAGTCAGCGGAATGGGGTCAGGTGGGTCGGGTGTCAGGTGTCAGGTGTCAGCTGCTGGGTTCTCCGCTTACAACTAGCCTTAAATAGGGATCTTCGCGACACCTACTGGCTGTAGGGATGGCAGAACTGGTACACCAGGCGCTGCGACCTCTCCGTCTTCTTCATGATGCCCTTCTTGTAGTACTGCCGGATGGAGCGGGACAACTTGTCGTAGTTCATCGCCGGCCGGTTCTTGCGACGGCCCCACAGTTTGGCCACCCGCACCGAATCCTCGATCTTGAAGATGCCCTTGCTGCGATCGATCCACCTTATGGCCGTGCCGTTCACCTGGGGCGAGGCCAACAGTTCCTTAAGGAACTGCCACAGGTGAATGTGCGAGCCACCGCCTCCACCAGTACGACCGCCGTTCGAGCGCTTTGCTGTAGGTGCAGCGCCAGAAGGGGGCGTGGTCGTGGGTGTAGAGGTGGAGCTGCTGGTCAGAGGTGTCACTACTGCTGCCGCGTCCATGTCCTCGTCATCTGATCAAAGGAAAGAAGACATTACCTTGTTATAAATGTAATTTTTTTTTATATTATAAATAAAGATTGTTAATTTTTAGTTTATTAAATTTAAATTAAGTCATTAAAAAATTCATGTCTAAAAAATTTAAAAACGAATCAAAATCAAGTGGAAAGTGTTCAGGTTTTTACGTTATGCAAATCATCTTCGCTCTTTAAAGACTCACCTTCGCTGTCCTCGTTGTAGTCCAGATCCAAATTGGGCATCGCATAGCTGGCTGGCCAGAGATCGGACTGCTGCTGGTGGCCGGGCTGATCGGCATAGGCCATCTTCCATATCTCCAGCTGGGCGTGCAGTGTGCTGCCGCTCTATAAAATGGAGGGGGCGAAAGGAAAGGAAAGCCGAAAGTGAGACATTGCGAATGGGCACAGAGCCTTAATCCTGACCAGATCTCAATCTAGACGGTATATCAATTGAAAATTCTTTGGCTATCCAAGTGCATAAATTATCCCCAGTCTTTATGCTCCATGGTTGAAGCTGCACCACAACAACAAGAGACAAGAGGCAACCAAGTAGACGACGACGGCGACTTACTTTCACCTTGCAATGTCGTTGCTGGTCGTTGGCTCAGTTCGAGTGCTGCCAGTCGGCCGATTCACTCCCGTTGCCCCCCCTCTCCCCGGCTGGCAGTCATCTGAGCTGCGCTGCGGCGATGGCTCGTAATCATCCATCCAAGTGCTGCAGTTTCACCAAACAACCTTCACACATTCTTTCACCTTTACAGCCATGACCACGGTTACTAATTTTGTTTCTTTTTCGACTGCTCTCCGATCTCCGATTTCGTTGGCTTTTGTCATTTCGCTCCCCACTCGCTCCCCCGAGCAAGTTCGTTGCCTAAGTCTTTTGTTTTCGTTTCGCTGCACTCTCTTCGGCAGCGGCCACAACGGCAGCTAACGAGCCTAAGCGAATGTAATCATTGATATATTTTTGGCAAATGGGAGAGCACATGCTCGGTGGCTAGCTGCCGAGCGGCTGTGCTGGGGATGTGGATGTGGATGTGGAGTAGTTTCAGATGCCGCCAGCTCTGCCTAATTGCTGGCAACAGGTTTGGGGGTTTGGGGCTGTGGATTTGAGTCTTGAGACTGGCGCTCGAGTCTTAAGTTTTGCGTTTTGCTTTCTGATTTTTCGATTCCGAATGGGCTTGTAAGCTCGCAGCCATAGTCGCTGCCATGACGTCAACGCCAGTTACGAAACTTGTTTCGTTTTAGTTTTCGTTTCATTTCGATTCGTTTTGATTCGTTTTGTTTTGCTCTTTGTTGTCTTTTTCTGTTTTTTTTTCTTTTTCTTATGCCTCCATTTCCATTCCATTTCGCCCCGTACGCGAAATTCAATTCATATGGAATGGTCGCTCGCTGGCTCTTTGCTGTTTCTTTGACCATTTGCATTGTGTTATTGTTTTATGCTCCATGCCCCATTGGCTATTGGCCCGTTGCCTTGTGATCTGATCGATTTTGTAATATGGCCAACTATTTTGGCACTCGCCCAGTTAAGTCATACGTTTGTTTTGACGCACATAATGGAATTAATTATAAGTACCACACTAAAAATCAACCCAATTTCCAATGAATTTGTTTTGTTGATTTTTCCTTTGAGAAACTATTAAAACTTGTCATGAGCTCTTCGCTAAATGGTCTGGATTTCTTGTTTTGGGAACTTTAGCGAATGAGTCAGAATTTTGGTAAAAACCATAATATTTCCTGTAGCTATTTATGTACCTTTTCATATTCAATAATAAATTGTGAAATAAAATTAACCTGTATAGGAATCTTAACACAAGAAACTGTACGTAAAACCCAAGCTATAAAATATCTACCAATGGAATTTCAAGACTTCTGCAAGCCAAACTAAACATGGCAGTCTCTAGAGATTTCTATGACACCTTTCGGTGGCGAGTGTGACTGACTCTTGGACTCACCTCGGGCAATCGGCGCACGAATTCCTCCTCGCTGAGTAATGTCAATGCTGCGCCGTCTTCGGAGAACTGCAGCTCCAAGTCGGCCACCGGCGGCAATCGGAACTGGGCCAAGGTGGATCGAAGCCATGCGTGTACTTGGGCGGGCGACCAGCCATTTGGATCTAAATGGAATCACACAGGGTTATAGAAAACTCAGCTTAGAGGTAACCCATTACCCTTAACTCACCCTGCGATATTTGCAGCTCCGCGCAGATGGCGTCCGCCTCCCGCTTGGCATGTTCCAGCGCCAGCGAAATGACTGGCTCAAAATCCCCACGC
Source organism: Drosophila birchii (assembly GCA_035046345.1). Classification (NCBI taxonomy): domain Eukaryota; kingdom Metazoa; phylum Arthropoda; class Insecta; order Diptera; family Drosophilidae; genus Drosophila; species Drosophila birchii. The sequence goes on from JAWNOA010000064.1 coordinate 8,003,664, forward strand.
ACCTCGGCCAAGCCGCCAATGAAAGATTCCAGAGCCAGCGGCTTCAGGTTGTGCCGCTTCTGGAAGCTGGTGTCCTCCAGGCACTCACGGAGCAGCTGATGGTCGGGCTTGGTGTCGGGGAGATTTGGCTGGCCGCTCTGGAGGCTCTGCTGCTGCAGCAACGAGTTCAGGTCGATCAGGCTCTCGATGTCCGCGTCGAAGGGCTCGGCCTTGATGCTCTCCCCGCAGTTGGAACGCGGCGATGGGGTCTCGCAGTTTGACTCTGGCGGCGAGGGTGGCAAAATGTGTAGCTCCTGCTTAATGCTTGCCCCCTCCAGCGAGGGCGAGGGGCTGCTCAGGCTATCGTAGCTGCCGCCTAATCTGCCAAATCCGTAAGCGGCGAACTCGGACTGCAGAGGACTCGACTGCGGCGAAGGATATGCGCTGTGCGGATAGGCGGGCGGCGGGATTAATTGGTGGGTGGATCTGGGATAAGGCTGTTGTGGCTGCTGCTGATGCGTTTGGCTCTCCCAGGCGCACTCGACCTTGATCTGGGGCGCGTTGTACTGGAAAACGGTGGTGGGAATGGGGGCGGGGGCGGATTCCTGGGGCAGCAGCGACAGGTCAAAGTTATCCGCATAGGCTGAGTACTGATCCGGCGGCGTCTGGGCCTGGAACTGGTGTGGCTTCAGCTGCGGACTGTGCGGCATCTGAGGAGAAAGAAAGAAAGTGGCAGCCAAGATCAGTACACTGAAGAAAATTTCAACTTGGGCCCTTAATAGTTCTTAAATAAAAGCAAATTATTGGTTTCTTATTGATATTTAAACCCTTGTTTGTGTAAAAAACTTAACTATTTTCCTTTAAACACAAATACAACCATTTTACTATCTGAAAATGGTTAAATTTCTCTCTGTGGACCTACAAGAACTGGAGTTTTTATTTTCTTGCTAAAGAAAAGAGGGACTGGCCAGAAGCGGCTGCTAATTGAAAATCTAAACACCGAAGGCGCCATCTTGGCGGAGTCAACACTAATTATCAGACGAGATCTTAGATGCCAAATCGCGGCCACCTGTCTTAATTATCACGCCCATGAAAGTTAATTAGTTTTATTTCTCCAGTTGGCTTCCAGTTGGAATTTGCGCATGTGTGGCCGCCTTTCTAATTCGTACTCGCAGCACCTACCTGACCAGCAAGGTATGGAAATTTTTCGGACTCGGTTTCGGTTTCGAATTCGGATGCTTCTGATTTTAATTCTGACTTGGTTCTGATGGGTTCCTAACCTTAGATGTCCAAGGCGGTGGTCCCACGGCTGGCTGGATTCGAAGCCGACGAGACAAGAGCAAGAGGCGTACTAAGCTCCAAGTGGCATTGATTTTCTCATTTATCAAGCTGCCAGTTGGGCTGTGACGCCACGGAACACCTTCTGTGCCTGCAAACTGAACAAAAAAACCCAGAGCCCGTGGACCGTCGGGGGGTGTGCTTTTTACGAGCAGCCAAACAATGACTAGATCGAAATCAAAACGTTCTCCGTCGCTCTCACATACATTTCTGTACTTCACCAGCCTCCCACTCTCTTTGCCGTCACTATCTGTTGGATTTTATAATATATTTTTATAAATACCCTGGCAAGGGCTATTATAGTTTTGGTAAGAGATTTGCAGTATTTTTGCTGACGCTTATTTTGATTTATATTTGTAAAAAGAATTGTATTTATAATAAGAATAAATCTAGAAAATAAATCTTAAGTCTGTTAAGAGAAAGGATCCTGCCTACAGGAAATAGTTGAACATTTAGTGCTTTTCTTGAGATAATGCAAGGCATATTTTATCTAGTCAAGTGAAGTTCGGCTTAAAAATACCAAAGAAAAATGGAATGGTTCATAGTTTCATATCGAAAGTGTACTCTGAGATTCGCTCTCCAAACCTACCAGTAATTTATTTTTATTTTTTTCTTATTTATTTGCACAGCGTCATAAAAAAGGAGGCAATGCTAACACGGCCCGAATGCGCTACCAATTTGTACCTATGAGAAACTGGTTTTTCATTAAGCCACTCAATGCAGCAGGCGGCTCTCAGGGAGCTATGTAGCTACCTGTGTCACCTGGGACTCGAGGGGGTGGCTGGTGTGTCGAAGGGGCTCCTGAATATTGCATATGGCTATGCGCTGTGCGCTTATTATTAATAAAACAGCTCATACTGGATTTTCCGACAAGCACAACCAGTGACAGCCCGAGGGGAGTGGGGTGTTTTTATTGGCTGGGCGACGACGCCATAATTCTAACTAGTCACGATGTTATTACAATTTCTGTGTTTTAATTGTTCGACAACGGGGCGTATGAGTGATTTCAGTTCGCTTTTCTCGCCTGCCCGCTAATTGCAAGCGCAAACATTTCGATTTCGCTGTAGCAGCAACAGCAGCAGTACTCGGTGATTACCTTGCGTAATATGCATATTATTAGAGCGATATCTAAGCCTCGCACATCGCCGTGTACTTCACCCGAGCCAGAGCTCCAAGTGGAGTCCCAATTGGAGGCCCCAAGGAAAACCGAGGACGAGGATGATTCAGAAGCTGCAGCCAATGACTCAGTCGACAGGCGATAAAAAAGAAAATGTGATTGCTGGACAAAAACTGCATAATAAATCGACCGGCTACGGGCCATTTATGGACCATTAAGGGCGAGTCCAGGCTGCAAAGATGTCAACTAGTTATTGCTTACCGAAAAATTCTTTAAAATATATAAACTATGTATATTTCCATATCAGAGTTTATGGCCATTAACCGACCCTCAGGTTTGCCCCCATAAATTGCCCACAAAAAGGTCTTTGCCGAGGGTAAAAGCTCTCCTAAATAGGTAATTCAAAATAATGCCAATATATAGTATGTATATTCCCATCTTGGGTCAATAAATGCTGACAAATAATTTTTTACGGAGACTTTGATTTATTCTATGCCCAGACAATACCGGGCCCACATCCTCGCAGCTGTGCGAATTAGATCACTCGGGTTATTCCAGTCTATGGATTTCCTGCTGTTCCGAGACGGACGAACAAAGATCTGAATCATGTGGTGTACTCGTAAATTTTAATTAAATCTCGTTATACAAAAAGCACAAGAACAAGAGCCCGGCTCAGCTTGAACCCGTAAATCTGACCGAATCGGAGTTTCCAGCGCTGTGGAGGGAGAGATGCAGACAAAAGGCACTTTTTTTGTGCGGTGCTCTAAGCCAAATGCTTTTGGCCGGTTATATTTCATTGGCGTGTCCGACATCGGGCGGAGCTGTCAATAAACGCTTTTGTTTCGGGATCGTTACTGGGCCCCAGAATCGAATAATGCCGCAGCACCTATGTATATATATAGCTTATATTGATATGTCGACATATGTACCACCAGCACCCACCCAATTCACGTCACAAATTGCTTGTTTTGTGTTTGTTATCGATCACCAAACGCTTGGTGTCAGTGAAACAATGAGCCCGGCAGCAATTAGGATTTGGCATGGCTCTCTCCGGCCAAGTGGCTGTCAGGTGTTGCTGGTATTTTTAGAAAAACCACAGGGCCATAATAGCCGCCGGTTCTATTTTTAAAGTAATTTACAAAAGGCGCACAACTGATACGGCTCAAAGTGTGGGTGTGTGACCGTGTGATTGGACAGCCGAAAGGGAAATACAACGTGTGTTTGTGTGTTTTCCGGGCTTTCCACCTGCCCGCTAACAGGATACATTGGCCAAGAGTCGAGAGTACTCACCACTCACTCGATTCGATGGAATCTCTTATCGCGGAAAACGATCTCTGACCATAGCCATGCTGCTGACTAACCAATAATCATATTCATTCACATCGGTTAGATGGAACGGATTTCATATGTTAGCCACATTTCAACTGACACGCACCGGCACAGAAGGAATATCGAATTGAATTCCAATTAAATTATAGCATTTCGAGCAGTCAAATTCTTATAAACTTCAAAGCTGACTCATTTCAAACGAACAGGACGGATAGACAGATGACGGCGTCAAGAAAATAAATCGAATATGCCGAATTTATTAAAATTCCAGCAGGCCGATAAAAATCCATTTTCCAGCAATAACAAAGGACAAAGCCGAATATTCAAATCCAAACAAAAGACAAAACAAAATAAAATCAGAGCTGGTCTGGATGTCGAAATCGCAGATGGAGATGAAGATGGAGATGAATATGAACACGAAGTTAAGGCAAACATTTTGCCGGACTGTCAAAGTCAGTGGCAGATTTGATTTCCCTTTTGCGCCAGCAAATTGAAAAACCCTTACCCAAATTAGCAACAATAATATTTGAGCAATGCGCCATGCTGACTAGAGGGAGAGGGGGAGAGCGAGGAGAGAGAGCCTTAGAGCAGAAAGTAATAAATTGAAAATATCTGGCTCTGGCCGAGGCCACAAAAAGCTGAAGTGAAAAACAAGTTTTATGATTTTTGTGGCTGGCCAACTCAAACAAAATTCATTAGAACAAGTCGAAGCCACTGTCAAGAATGTGGCATATTTATTTACAAACACACATCGCTGTCGCTAGCGTGCTTGTGTCTGTGTTTCGCCTAATAATAAAATCAAGTTTACGTTTTAAGAACGACAAAAGCATTATTAAAAGCTGCGATCAGATAGCACTCAGCTCATTGTCTCGTACCGCAGATAATAAATGGAACGAATGAAATGGCCAACGCCTAAGGCCCGCTCACGACCGATCTATATAGATACACTTAACAAGATCTTACAGGGGCGCGCCCAGGCCCATAGACAAAGGAAACCTTGGTACAGAATCGGAGTCGGTATCAGTATCGCGCCACTTGGACTCGAGCTCGGAATCAGAATCAGCATCGGAATCTGACTCCAAGTCGGACAAAAGGTTGGAGTGAAGGGTAGTTCGCTTGCAGTTGCAACTGCAGCCTTGGAGGCCTTGAGCGCATGACATGATGTTGAGTTATGGCCAGGTGATATTTAAATTAATTTATATGTATCTTTGAACTAAATAAACAAACTATGCTAATGCCACGCTCGGTCCTAACCTCAGGTGTTCGTTCAGCTGGCTGCGACTGGCGACAATTGTCAGGTAATCTGTTCTAATCGCATTATGGCAATGGCGCTGGCTAAAGCCAACCGGAGCCTCCCCTCGGCTGGTCTTGGCCCCTCCACTCACTCAATCCCCTTCTGGCCGATGCGCAAGCGCGAATTGTTTGTTTAATGAATGTTCGCTTTATTCGCGCGCTTAGGGATTGGATACTACAAATGGGTTGGTGCCCGAGGGGCACCAAGGGGTTATGGCCATGTTGAAGTGCGCTGTCAACAGCAAAAGCATACACTCACCAGCGTAGTTACACAGGGAGAAACTAAGAAGCAGAGCTTCCTATAGAATAAAAAAGTATCCAAAGACTTGAAGAACTCTATAAAAATATTCTTAAAGTTGAACCAATAATGTTAATTCAGTAGATCTAAAATACTTTTTGTAAAATTTCCCTATTTATATTCAAGTGAAAATAATTAACATTAGCCATTCTTGAAAGATATATGTAATTTATTCAAAGAAAATTACTCTTTACATCTTACTCTTTTTCCTCTCCGTGTACATCTACAGTCCCAGACAGCTACAAAGATACAGAGATACTCTGGCAAATCCCCCGCCAGTATCCACGTACAATCTACGGGCGCTTGGATGCGTGGGTTAAGCTGTCAAAGAGACAAGACTTATTTCTGCTTATTTTTACATGGCTCGCCTCTGCCAGCCGCCTGCCTTCTGTTTCACTCATTATTCCATATCTGAGTATCTGTATCTCGGTGCCTTTGTTTGTACATGGGGTATCGTATCTGTGCGCTTGGCAGTTCGTCGCGTTGGTTTTCAGCCACTTCGTGACGGTGCAATTGCGAGTGCAGTTCTTGCCGTTCTTAGCTATTTGCATTGCATTTAATTGTCGACATTTCATGCTAGATAAATGGCTGCCGGCAAGGTTAATAAATATCTCGGCTCTGGGGTCTCGACACTCGACTCTTCAACTGGCTAAAAGGGTGCCACATTTCAATTATGCTGGCTACTTGCCTGCCTGCTTAATATGCAAAATATCTGAGGTAACTGCAACTGTAACGCTCCAGAATGCTCTAATGTTCCGGCTCATTGATGGAGTTGTGGCTGTTGTGGGAAGCCATGAGAAAATTAATTAACACACGAACTGAGTGAAGACTTAATCGAGCCCAAGATTCTACCGCATTTTAGCCAGTCCGAGAGCCCAAGGTTCTCGCCCACATTAACCTGTCCGAGAGCCTGATGGACACGCCAGACACACACCCACATGGGACTGGGGAGTCGAGGAGCGTCCAAGAATGGCCGGCCAGGAATGCGCTTTAGTCTAGGCACCGAACCCTCCAGATCCAGCGCAATCCATTCCCATCCAATACAAGCCAATCCGATCCAATCCCATCCAATCCCTTTTACGCTCATTATGCACTGCACGCACTGACAATTATTCCGAACAAAAGACGTTGCAAAGCCAACTCATTTCAATTTGCATAAAAGCCAGGCGAGATTCCATGCTGAAGCCGCAAGACAGGAGCCACAACCACATTTGAGCACAGAAGGTGGAGCCACACCCAAAAGGTGATTATTATTGTATAATCGGTTTGATTGATAACCAGCCCTTGGCAGGGCCAACTCAGTGGCTGAGTGCTACTCTGGATTGATAGATAGATACATAGACGGAAGGCAGAGAGAGGCTCCGAGGAAAACCTGACAAGCTAAAGTATTTATGTCATGTCGAGTTTTCTTCAACTGCAAGTATGACGGCGGGCTTAGCGTGGCTGAGCTGCGAAAGCGGCTTGCATTTATAATTGCTGGCAGTAGTATTTATTTTATTATGTCCATAAATATAATGAGACATGAGTGAGGCTGCGGTGCATTTCTAAACGCTCTTCGCTGTTTGCTGTTCGCTGCTAGCTGCTTGTTGGGAAAAGCGCGAGAAGCAAAAGCAGAAGCAGCAGCCGCGATGGCAGCAGCGAGCTTTAGCTTCGGCAAAATCGCAGCGGAGACACATTTCCATCAAATCAATCAAAAATGGTAAATACAAGTTTTTTCCTTGCCGTATTTTCTGTATTTTCTTTTATTGCAATGCTGCTGGCAACGCCAAACGTCAAAGACATATGGAGCCTAAGTAGGTCCAGCAAAAAGTATCTGCTGGATTGGAATGCACTTTCCGAGTGAAATGCCGGGCCGACATGGCCGGCAGCTCTTACTATACGCTACTGTTTGTATTTGTGCTACTGTTTGTTGTCATGCCATAGTTGACAATCATTTAGAATCACTTCTTGCAAAATGAAAGCATCTTTTGAAAGTTGCAGCCACTGTCGTTGCCACTGCCACTGCCACAGCCGCAGCCATTGCTGTTATTGTAATTAAAGCGAAATGCCATAAGACAAATGCGAAAATGTAACTGGCAAGTGTTACTGCTACTGGATGCTAGCTGGGCGATGCACAGAGAGAAAATAAAGGTCCCTAGATGATGATGATGGTGTTGAATATTGATTGTTGATTTGGTGCTAATATTTAGATTTACAAGCATTTAAAAACAATTTTGAGGGAGAAATATAATGAATTCGGTTAAAGGAAGCGACAATCCTATAAACTTTTAATTCACTGAAGATTTATTTGTGACTAAAACAATTTAAAATCATAGAAATAATAACTTATTTGTTAACGTTTTGCGCTTATATGGGTTTAGAGGCTTCTTATGTATTTATGATTTAAATGAAACTTTGCCAAGATTTAGTTTTTAATCGCATTCACCAAGTTTCGGACCTTATAATAACTGTTTTACCTATTTAATCCCACTAATAAATCTTAAAATATCTTGAACAATTTTCTACCATTTGAAATAAATACAATTTTGGTTCTGTGTAGCCAGCTCTCACCCAGTGACACGCATTCGCTGCAGCAGTCGCATTCGGATTCGCATTCGTGAGATACATCTGCCGCCTACGCGGGATGCGCTGCTAATTAAGAGCCGCAGCTTTCTGCCGCCAAACTGCGCATAATGCTCGATTCGACAGATACACAGATACAGATACATTCTGCCACTGATAAGCTGGGCGGGGGGTCATCGATGGGTTATCAGCCATCGGCTCTATCAGCTATATACTAGTAGTTGCGCCACAGCCCACCCCTACATAGCCCCTTGTTTTTCTGTGCAGAGATGCCGATAAAGTGGCTTGACTCTATATATAAGTACGTTTCACTTACCTCACTGCCACCGGGCATGTACAGCATTTTCTCATACTCCATTTCGAAGCCTTATTAAAGACAATGGTACGTGGTATTCGGCAGATACTCGCTTCTCAGGCCCAGTTAGATACCCTGGATGGTGGCGGATAGTTGGTGGTACTGTATCTGGATCTGGTTGCCGTGCGCATGCAAAAATCAACGTTGAAACTGCGAAAGTATCCGCTGTCTTCGTCGACTGTCTCGTTCTCGCTGGCGGCCCGCTGCGCACCTCCCGTCTTTGTCTGGCTCTTTCACTTGTTGCTGTTTTGGTTTTTGACTTTTCGAAATGTTAAACTAGATTCAGATTCACTTAGAGTTGCTCTGGCCGCTGATGCTGGATTTAGTGTCTTTCGTTTGTTTCACTGCGCCTGCCTTTGTGTTCATAATGAGCTATAAATTGCTTTGGGTCTATGTATATTTCGGATCCGAACTCTTCAGCCTGTTTGCTGTGCTGTGCATTCACTTGACTGGTATTCACTGCATTTCGTTACTAAAATTTCCACTGGCAAACTTGTTGCTCTCTCTTTCACTCGCTCGCTAGCTGTCTCTTTCGCTGTGTCCGCTGGGTCCGCTGTCAACCGTTCGCAAAGTCTTCACGCTCAATTCTGTGAGCGGTCCGCGTCGCGATCGCTCCGCTTACCTCATGCGGCAAGCTTTTGAGCCGCCAAACTGGTTGGCGCTATTCAACCTCCGCTCTGCCGTCCAGCTTTTACCGCCCCGAGCTCCCAGCTACCAGCTCCAAGTACCCAGCTGGGAGCTTTGCCATTCAGACATCAGCGCTATCGAAGCCAGCAAAAGTCCATCAATTTCGAGATGAAATTTATTGTTTCGCATAAAGTGACACCGACAGGAACTGCCACTGCAACTGCAAAAGAGTCAGTGCCTGTGCCACAGCCAACAACTGTGATTGAATTGCCCAGCAGAGATGGGAAAATTGTACAGGATTACTAGGAATAAAGGGAATAAAGAAATTATTATTTAATAAATACAAATATTAATATCAAAAGAGAGCAAATTTTTTGTATAATAATTTGTTGCTAACATATGTATAATGATATATATTTTTATTAACAAAAATATTGTTGACGTAAATGGCATCATTCCGTTTTGCTATTTATTTCTAAAGGGTTTTCTAAAAGAATGTTTGTTTTTATATTCAAAGGAAACTATTCTATAAAATTATAAGTATAAAAAGTATAAAGGATAAGTATAAAAAATTATGGCTATTCAGGGACTAAAAAATTGTTTCTAAACTGCAAAGATAATAAACATTTTTAAGCTGCAGTTGCTTGCCACAAAAAAAGACACATAGTCAGCACTTATTTGATGAGAGCCACGCCCACTTCCCAGAAGGGCTGCAAGTGCATACTGTGGAATGTCAGTGTGTTTGTATGCAATTGTTCCTGCCCGCTGCACGTCAGCTACATTATCATTTCCGCTTCCGCTGCAAAAGACGCAAAGACGCCGGCAGCAACAGTGGCCGACAGCCATCACGGAATACAATTTTGTTTGGCATTTATATTTCATTGCACAACGGCGATTTTACTGGTTTTTGACATCTCATAAAAACTGCGACGCCGTCTGATGCCCAGCATCATTTTTATCCTTTTATCCTGGCGGCCACTGACCTTCTCGATGGCAACATTAAAACGCGATTTCGCGTATTCAATATGCTAGAATTATCCATCAAATTGTCAGTTCTTTAAGTTGTCTAGCTTCAGGGCATTTTCACTTGGTGAAGATGTAAACTGAATATACCCTCCAGGGTACCCTTTCTTTAATATATAATATATAGTATCACAATTCGTACACAAAATAAATTGAGAAAATGTCATAATTCAACGCAAATTTAATTTAAGTTAATTATTTATTTTAAAGTGTTAATTAAAACACATATTGAATAAATTTCGCGGTGAAATTCAGTATAACATCGGCATAGGCTTCCGGCTTAACGCTGAATAATTGCCTTTGTTTGTCACAAATTTAATTTATATTTAATTAAATAGTGAAAAATATAACCAATTTTGCCTAGAGATCATTAAAAAACTGGCATTGATACCTACCGACTATAATGCCCCCCAGGATCTGCTCAATGATTCCTGCTTTAACAATCGCTCGATTGCTGGCCTGCCGCCGAACCGAAGCAAATTGGCTGAGCAGGAAGCGCTGTCGTCTAAAATGAAAGGCATGTCAACAGCAATCGGCACTCAGAGGAGCTCGGAGGTCAGGTGGAGAGGCACGAGAGGCACGAGGAGGTTGCCCCGTAACCTGCCGATGGCCATCATTATACCGGATGCCTAACCCTTCGCGTTTAGGTGCGGACAGTTTCCAGAGCCCAGCTTCTGGTAGCCAATTCCCTGGCAACTAAAGTCTTTGTACACTAGCAATAGATTTTTGGAAAATTACTGAAACTTTTTGTCATGAAAACTCAAAGGATTCCTAGTTTATCCATTCCTAGTTTTTAAGCACTCAAAATAGATCCTATTTCAAACAGGCAACTTAGCATAAATCACAAACATGCAACATTTTTAGCAGTGTTTCGGAAATCATTAATTTGATGAACGATTTGAATCTAAACAGTTTTTCACCGTGCACAAACTGTGAGCAGTGCTGGCGCCCAGCGTGCGGCACTGCAGCCATGTGCAGCCGGTGCCACGTGATGGACAGCCGGCTCAAAGGAGCCGCGCGCTTAATAGTGAGCTGCACCCGCCACAGGCTACAGGACGCCCCGGCTCCTGATGGGACAGCCATTAACCCACAGCGGCACCAGCCCCGATGGATTGGCCAGGAAACGTGCTGAAGCGACAGAATTCGCAAAGGCCGCGACAAACAGCTGAATCAGCCCCAGGGGCGCTCGATAGGGAAATGACGCCAGCTTCAAACTGGGGACAGCAGCTCCACAGGCAGCCAGCTTAGATTGGACGGCTGGGGATAGACTCGGCTGCTCCGTTGTCCATTGAAAAGCCTTATTATTTCGAGGAAAAGCGGATACGGTTACGGTTACCCCCAAAACAGTAGCAAAAGATGTCAGGACAAGATGCGGTAAATTCACTGGAAGGAAACAAGGTTGAATGTAATTAACCAAAGAACAGAGATTCCTAAAACATAGTTTATTTACAGGCAGTAATTATGATATGCTTTTGTGTATTTTAATGAGCAGAGAAACCTCAAGATACTTACTCGGTTATTTCTCTTATATGAATAATAGATGTATTAATCCTTTACTATTCTTAAGCTTCTTTAGTGCCACAATTATCCAAGTCAGCCAGTCGGAGCACCGAACTTGCCACTAAGCATCATTTAATCAGCTTCCTTCAGGATAAATCAGTTGCCAAATGGGAACCTGTTCGGTGCCAGGATAACCTGTGGCTGTCTGTCGATTTGAATTAAGCATTGCTCGGAGCCCAGAGGTTGATTTGATTTGCTGGACACCATGTTGGCTCTTATGAGTATCGAGAGAGATCCGACCTAATGCGATGGCAGGACCAGGAACAGGAGTGGCAGTAGGGGGAACACATTGTGCATTGCATAGGCTACGATTGGGATCCCACACTGATTGGTCCTAAATCAAAGCAAGGATTAATGCGTTAGTCGGACAGACCCTGGGGAGGTGTCAGACGTACATATACAAATACGAGGACCAGACCCGGACACAGATGCACTAAGTCGGCGGGGCAGGAAGTGGGCTGGAACAAGCCCCACACATGGGCGTGGTCGGGGGTGGGGCCATAGCAAAGACATGAGGCGTGACAGCGCAGCCTGCCGGATGGATGGTCAATGAGACACTTCCGGTGTAGGAGGCCACAGCAGGAGCTGCAGCAGCAGCAGCAGCAGCAGTATTGATGTAAATGAAAGCCGTTTCGCTTAAGCTGAGTACAATGACGACCGTGCGCACTCCGGAAGCACTGCATCCACAATGGGAGTGGGATCCGGGAGAGGGTGTGACGGAGTCTGTCTCGACCGGACAGGATACCCCAGCAAACTGTTGAATGTCTGCTGGACACTCGAATAAGAGTCCTTTGGTATGGTTAGTCCTAGTCCCCTTAGGGCAGTGCTGCCCGCTTTTCTTAGTTAAATTTAAATTTTTTACTGAAGCCTTTTATTAACCAGAAATTTTAATATCATTAATTTGACTTCTTATTCTAATGTTTTGAAATTATTTTTATAAAGAAGGTATTATTATTTGAAATTTTATACAGGAAAATACTCTTAACATTGTATTAGTTTTGGATACATAAAGAATTTTGGGTTTAATAAATATTTGCTAGCAAATTTACAAATTAAAACGTTAAAGTGGTGAAAAAAAACTGCTCAAATGATATTCTCCCGTATAAAAACCTATTTGAATTAATACAAAAAATGACCTGATTTTCAATAAAAGAGTTTTATTTTCAATTTACCTGCTCGAAAAAACAGCTTTTCTACCACTTTAAACCTGACAACACTGAACGCGTAGGATCAAGGGGGGCCGATTTACCAAGCACCCACAAAACCCAGTTTGTGGCAGGACTTTGTCTGAATCGAATCATCGGCCATCGGATCGTTGCGGTGTCAGTTCGCTTGGAAATCCGCTCGAAAGCCATTCACAAATGTAATCCGCCGGCCAGCTCAATATGCGGGTATGTAAATAATTGCCACCGCCGTCACCATCAACGTAACCGTCACCGTTAGCGATTTGCCCAGTGCCTGCCCAGGGTTCTGGATGTCCTTTCAATGCCCCAAAGGGTACTTCATGCGAGTCCGTGCCGCCCATCGTAATCATTCGAATGGCGGAGTTTACTTCGAAAGGCGAACGGAAGCGCGACATGTTGAGTGTCAGCTCAATGAGCCGACGCGTTGATTTCAAATAAATAAAAATGTTAATTTTAAAACTGTGACCGCCTCGCTGCGCGTCTCTGAAAATTACAGTTATTCGCTGTACGTGTTTAATTATTTTTAAATCACGATTCGAGAACTGCAGAACTGGAGCTACGACTACGGCTTTGGTTACGGTGTTTTCGCAGGCGAATCACGTGCCGATTGTCAGCTATTCGGGGGGCACTCGACGCGGCCCACAACTGTCCACTTAAAGTATTATTTCCGCAGCAGGATTCTTAATTACACGGACTATTTCGTGAGGTTGAATTTGTGTATGTTTTGCGGCCTCCGATTATAAATATTAATTATGCCTTCTTGGACGCAGGAAGCGAAGACAGGACGGGCGCCTGCACTTGACGCAACTTCAATGCATAATAAATAAGGCAAATAATAACTTTAAGGGCCCGAGACAAAGAACTTTCCCTGTTTCCACTTTCATATGATGCAAAGTGAAAGGAGCTGACCTCTTTGCACACACCCACACACATACATTCGAGGAAAAAGTCAAAGGTCAAGCCCGGGAAGGGCGCGTTACTTTGTGGACTTAAGCCGAAATTTATGATTATTTCGCACAAACAAACGAACGACAGACCGACCGACAGACCGAACGACTACCCACCCGACAGTCCGGTCATTCGGCAAATGCATTTGACGTTATGCAAATGACGAGCTCAGTGACCGTATCCTGCCTCCAGCCGGCCGTCCTTCCGGACAGAAGTTGATTAAT